>CAWUHW010000017.1:1247102-2494204 GCA_963922195.1 Panagrolaimus sp. PS1159 | reverse complement strand
AAGCAGTGGTATCAACGCAGAGTACTGCCTAAGCCTAAGCCTAAGCCTAAGCCTAAGCCTAAGCCTAAGCCTAAGCCTAAGCCTAAGCCTAAGCCTAAGCCTAAGCCTAAGCCTAAGCCTAAGCCTAAGCCTAAGCCTAAGCCTAAGCCTAAGCCTAAGCTAAGCCTAAGCCTAAGCCTAAGCCTAAGCCTAAGCCTAAGCCTAAGCCTAAGCCTAGCCTAAGCCTAAGCCTAAGCCTAAGCCTAAGCCTAAGCCTAAGCTAAGCCTAAGCCTAAGCCTAAGCCTAAGCCTAAGCTAAGCCTAAGCCTAAGCCTAAGCCTAAGCCTAAGCCTAAGCCTAAGCCTAAGCCTAAGCCTAAGCCTAAGCCTAAGCCTAAGCCTAAGCCTAAGCCTAAGCCTAAGCCTAAGCCTAAGCCTAAGCCTAAGCCTAAGCCTAAGCCTAAGCCTAAGCCTAAGCCTAAGCCTAAGCCTAAGCCTAAGCCTAAGCCTAAGCCTAAGCCTAAGCCTAAGCCTAAGCCTAAGCCTAAGCCTAAGCCTAAGCCTAAGCCTAAGCCTAAGCCTAAGCCTAAGCCTAAGCCTAAGCCTAAGCCTAAGCCTAAGCCTAAGCCTAAGCCTAAGCCTAAGCCTAAGCCTAAGCCTAAGCCTAAGCCTAAGCCTAAGCCTAAGCCTAAGCCTAAGCCTAAGCCTAAGCCTAAGCCTAAGCCTAAGCCTAAGCCTAAGCCTAAGCCTAAGCCTAAGCCTAAGCCTAAGCCTAAGCCTAAGCCTAAGCCTAAGCCTAAGCCTAAGCCTAAGCCTAAGCCTAAGCCTAAGCCTAAGCCTAAGCCTAAGCCTAAGCCTAAGCCTAAGCCTAAGCCTAAGCCTAAGCCTAAGCCTAAGCCTAAGCCTAAGCCTAAGCCTAAGCCTAAGCCTAAGCCTAAGCCTAAGCCTAAGCCTAAGCCTAAGCCTAAGCCTAAGCCTAAGCCTAAGCCTAAGCCTAAGCCTAAGCCTAAGCCTAAGCCTAAGCCTAAGCCTAAGCCTAAGCCTAAGCCTAAGCCTAAGCCTAAGCCTAAGCCTAAGCCTAAGCCTAAGCCTAAGCCTAAGCCTAAGCCTAAGCCTAAGCCTAAGCCTAAGCCTAAGCCTAAGCCTAAGCCTAAGCCTAAGCCTAAGCCTAAGCCTAAGCCTAAGCCTAAGCCTAAGCCTAAGCCTAAGCCTAAGCCTAAGCCTAAGCCTAAGCCTAAGCCTAAGCCTAAGCCTAAGCCTAAGCCTAAGCCTAAGCCTAAGCCTAAGCCTAAGCCTAAGCCTAAGCCTAAGCCTAAGCCTAAGCCTAAGCCTAAGCCTAAGCCTAAGCCTAAGCCTAAGCCTAAGCCTAAGCCTAAGCCTAAGCCTAAGCCTAAGCCTAAGCCTAAGCCTAAGCCTAAGCCTAAGCCTAAGCCTAAGCCTAAGCCTAAGCCTAAGCCTAAGCCTAAGCCTAAGCCTAAGCCTAAGCCTAAGCCTAAGCCTAAGCCTAAGCCTAAGCCTAAGCCTAAGCCTAAGCCTAAGCCTAAGCCTAAGCCTAAGCCTAAGCCTAAGCCTAAGCCTAAGCCTAAGCCTAAGCCTAAGCCTAAGCCTAAGCCTAAGCCTAAGCCTAAGCCTAAGCCTAAGCCTAAGCCTAAGCCTAAGCCTAAGCCTAAGCCTAAGCCTAAGCCTAAGCCTAAGCCTAAGCCTAAGCCTAAGCCTAAGCCTAAGCCTAAGCCTAAGCCTAAGCCTAAGCCTAAGCCTAAGCCTAAGCCTAAGCCTAAGCCTAAGCCTAAGCCTAAGCCTAAGCCTAAGCCTAAGCCTAAGCCTAAGCCTAAGCCTAAGCCTAAGCCTAAGCCTAAGCCTAAGCCTAAGCCTAAGCCTAAGCCTAAGCCTAAGCCTAAGCCTAAGCCTAAGCCTAAGCCTAAGCCTAAGCCTAAGCCTAAGCCTAAGCCTAAGCCTAAGCCTAAGCCTAAGCCTAAGCCTAAGCCTAAGCCTAAGCCTAAGCCTAAGCCTAAGCCTAAGCCTAAGCCTAAGCCTAAGCCTAAGCCTAAGCCTAAGCCTAAGCCTAAGCCTAAGCCTAAGCCTAAGCCTAAGCCTAAGCCTAAGCCTAAGCCTAAGCCTAAGCCTAAGCCTAAGCCTAAGCCTAAGCCTAAGCCTAAGCCTAAGCCTAAGCCTAAGCCTAAGCCTAAGCCTAAGCCTAAGCCTAAGCCTAAGCCTAAGCCTAAGCCTAAGCCTAAGCCTAAGCCTAAGCCTAAGCCTAAGCCTAAGCCTAAGCCTAAGCCTAAGCCTAAGCCTAAGCCTAAGCCTAAGCCTAAGCCTAAGCCTAAGCCTAAGCCTAAGCCTAAGCCTAAGCCTAAGCCTAAGCCTAAGCCTAAGCCTAAGCCTAAGCCTAAGCCTAAGCCTAAGCCTAAGCCTAAGCCTAAGCCTAAGCCTAAGCCTAAGCCTAAGCCTAAGCCTAAGCCTAAGCCTAAGCCTAAGCCTAAGCCTAAGCCTAAGCCTAAGCCTAAGCCTAAGCCTAAGCCTAAGCCTAAGCCTAAGCCTAAGCCTAAGCCTAAGCCTAAGCCTAAGCCTAAGCCTAAGCCTAAGCCTAAGCCTAAGCCTAAGCCTAAGCCTAAGCCTAAGCCTAAGCCTAAGCCTAAGCCTAAGCCTAAGCCTAAGCCTAAGCCTAAGCCTAAGCCTAAGCCTAAGCCTAAGCCTAAGCCTAAGCCTAAGCCTAAGCCTAAGCCTAAGCCTAAGCCTAAGCCTAAGCCTAAGCCTAAGCCTAAGCCTAAGCCTAAGCCTAAGCCTAAGCCTAAGCCTAAGCCTAAGCCTAAGCCTAAGCCTAAGCCTAAGCCTAAGCCTAAGCCTAAGCCTAAGCCTAAGCCTAAGCCTAAGCCTAAGCCTAAGCCTAAGCCTAAGCCTAAGCCTAAGCCTAAGCCTAAGCCTAAGCCTAAGCCTAAGCCTAAGCCTAAGCCTAAGCCTAAGCCTAAGCCTAAGCCTAAGCCTAAGCCTAAGCCTAAGCCTAAGCCTAAGCCTAAGCCTAAGCCTAAGCCTAAGCCTAAGCCTAAGCCTAAGCCTAAGCCTAAGCCTAAGCCTAAGCCTAAGCCTAAGCCTAAGCCTAAGCCTAAGCCTAAGCCTAAGCCTAAGCCTAAGCCTAAGCCTAAGCCTAAGCCTAAGCCTAAGCCTAAGCCTAAGCCTAAGCCTAAGCCTAAGCCTAAGCCTAAGCCTAAGCCTAAGCCTAAGCCTAAGCCTAAGCCTAAGCCTAAGCCTAAGCCTAAGCCTAAGCCTAAGCCTAAGCCTAAGCCTAAGCCTAAGCCTAAGCCTAAGCCTAAGCCTAAGCCTAAGCCTAAGCCTAAGCCTAAGCCTAAGCCTAAGCCTAAGCCTAAGCCTAAGCCTAAGCCTAAGCCTAAGCCTAAGCCTAAGCCTAAGCCTAAGCCTAAGCCTAAGCCTAAGCCTAAGCCTAAGCCTAAGCCTAAGCCAATTTTTCGTCTTTTTTCTTCTTCTTAGCTCTGGGCTTAGCCTTCTAAAACATTCTCCCATCTTCGGCGTTACATTTTATCCATCCTTACGCTTTTTGACAATTTTTCATCTTTTTTCTCCTTCTTAGCTTTGGGCTTAACCTCCGACTTAACCTTCAACCTTCGGCGTTACATTTTATCCATCCTTACGCTTTTTGACAATTTTTCGTCTTTTTTCTCCTTCTAAGCTTTGGGCTTAACATTCGACTTAACCTTCAACCTTCAGCGTTACATTTTATCCATCCTTACGCTTTTTGACAATTTTTCGTCTTTTTTCTTCTTCTTAGCTCTGGGCTTAGCCTTCTAAAACATTCTCCCATCTTCTGCGTTACATTTTATCCATCCTTACGCTTTTTGACAATTTTTCATCTTTTTTCTCCTTCTAAGCTTTGGGCTTAACATTCGACTTAACCTTCAACCTTCAGCGTTACATTTTATCCATCCTTACGCTTTTTGACAATTTTTCGTCTTTTTTCTTCTTCTTAGCTTTGGGCTTAGCCTTCTAAAACATTCTCCCATCTTCGGCGTTACATTTTATCCATCCTTACGCTTTTTGACAATTTTTCATCTTTTTTCTCCTTCTTAGCTTTGGGCTTAACCTCCGACTTTACCTTCAACCTTCAGCGTTACATTTTATCCATCCTTACGCTTTTTGACAATTTTTCGTCTTTTTTCTTCTTCTTAGCTCTGGGCTTAGCCTTCTAAAACATTCTCCCATCTTCGGCGTTACATTTTATCCATCCTTACGCTTTTTGACAATTTTTCATCTTTTTTCTCCTTCTTAGCTTTGGGCTTAACCTCCGACTTAACCTTCAACCTTCGGCGTTACATTTTATCCATCCTTACGCTTTTTGACAATTTTTCGTCTTTTTTCTCCTTCTAAGCTTTGGGCTTAACATTCGACTTAACCTTCAACCTTCAGCGTTACATTTTATCCATCCTTACGCTTTTTGACAATTTTTCGTCTTTTTTCTTCTTCTTAGCTTTGGGCTTAGCCTTCTAAAACATTCCCCATCTTCGGCGTTACATTTTATCCATCCTTACGCTTTTTGACAATTTTTCATCTTTTTTCTCCTTCTTAGCTTTGGGCTTAACCTCCGACTTAACCTTCAACCTTCGGCGTTACATTTTATCCATCCTTACGCTTTTTGACAATTTTTCATCTTTTTTCTCCTTCTTAGCTTTGGGCTTAACCTCCGACTTAACCTTCAACCTTCGGCGTTACATTTTATCCATCCTTACGCTTTTTGACAATTTTTCGTCTTTTTTCTCCTTCTAAGCTTTGGGCTTAACATTCGACTTAACCTTCAACCTTCAGCGTTACATTTTATCCATCCTTACGCTTTTTGACAATTTTTCGTCTTTTTTCTTCTTCTTAGCTTTGGGCTTAGCCTTCTAAAACATTCTCCCATCTTCGGCGTTACATTTTATCCATCCTTACGCTTTTTGACAATTTTTCATCTTTTTTCTCCTTCTTAGCTTTGGGCTTAACCTCCGACTTTACCTTCAACCTTCAGCGTTACATTTTATCCATCCTTACGCTTTTTGACAATTTTTCGTCTTTTTTCTTCTTCTTAGCTCTGGGCTTAGCCTTCTAAAACATTCTCCCATCTTCGGCGTTACATTTTATCCATCCTTACGCTTTTTGACAATTTTTCATCTTTTTTCTCCTTCTAAGCTTTGGGCTTAACATTCGACTTAACCTTCAACCTTCAGCGTTACATTTTATCCATCCTTACGCTTTTTGACAATTTTTCATCTTTTTTCTCCTTCTTAGCTTTGGGCTTAACCTCCGACTTAACCTTCAACCTTCGGCGTTACATTTTATCCATCCTTACGCTTTTTGACAATTTTTCGTCTTTTTTCTCCTTCTAAGCTTTGGGCTTAACATTCGACTTAACCTTCAACCTTCAGCGTTACATTTTATCCATCCTTACGCTTTTTGACAATTTTTCGTCTTTTTTCTTCTTCTTAGCTTTGGGCTTAGCCTTCTAAAACATTCTCCCATCTTCGGCGTTACATTTTATCCATCCTTACGCTTTTTGACAATTTTTCATCTTTTTTCTCCTTCTTAGCTTTGGGCTTAACCTCCGACTTAACCTTCAACCTTCGGCGTTACATTTTATCCATCCTTACGCTTTTTGACAATTTTTCGTCTTTTTTCTTCTTCTTAGCTTTGGGCTTAGCCTTCTAAAACATTCTCCCATCTTCGGCGTTACATTTTATCCATCCTTACGCTTTTTGACAATTTTTCGTCTTATTTCTTCTTCTAAGCTTTGGGCTTAACCTCCGACTTAACCTTCAACCTTCGGCGTTACATTTTATCCATCCTTACGCTTTTTGACAATTTTTCGTCTTTTTTCTTCTTCTTAGCTCTGGGCTTAGCCTTCTAAAACATTCTCCCATCTTCGGCGTTACATTTTATCCATCCTTACGCTTTTTGACAATTTTTCGTCTTTTTTCTTCTTCTTAGCTTTGGGCTTAGCCTTCTAAAACATTCTCCCATCTTCGGCGTTACATTTTATCCATCCTTACGCTTTTTGACAATTTTTCATCTTTTTTCTCCTTCTTAGCTTTGGGCTTAACCTCCGACTTTACCTTCAACCTTCAGCGTTACATTTTATCCATCCTTACGCTTTTTGACAATTTTTCGTCTTTTTTCTTCTTCTTAGCTTTGGGCTTAGCCTTCTAAAACATTCTCCCATCTTCAGCGTTACATTTTATCCATCCTTACGCTTTTTGACAATTTTTCGTCTTTTTTCTTCTTCTTAGCTCTGGGCTTAGCCTTCTAAAACATTCTCCCATCTTCTGCGTTACATTTTATCCATCCTTACGCTTTTTGACAATTTTTCGTCTTTTTTCTTCTTCTTAGCTCTGGGCTTAGCCTTCTAAAACATTCTCCCATCTTCGGCGTTACATTTTATCCATCCTTACGCTTTTTGACAATTTTTCGTCTTTTTTCTTCTTCTTAGCTCTGGGCTTAGCCTTCTAAAACATTCTCCCATCTTCGGCGTTACATTTTATCCATCCTTACGCTTTTTGACAATTTTTCGTCTTTTTTCTTCTTCTTAGCTCTGGGCTTAGCCTTCTAAAACATTCTCCCATCTTCGGCGTTACATTTTATCCATCCTTACGCTTTTTGACAATTTTTCGTCTTTTTTCTTCTTCTTAGCTTTGGGCTTAGCCTTCTAAAACATTCTCCCATCTTCGGCGTTACATTTTATCCATCCTTACGCTTTTTGACAATTTTTCATCTTTTTTCTCCTTCTTAGCTTTGGGCTTAACCTCCGACTTTACCTTCAACCTTCAGCGTTACATTTTATCCATCCTTACGCTTTTTGACAATTTTTCGTCTTTTTTCTTCTTCTTAGCTTTGGGCTTAGCCTTCTAAAACATTCTCCCATCTTCAGCGTTACATTTTATCCATCCTTACGCTTTTTGACAATTTTTCGTCTTTTTTCTTCTTCTTAGCTCTGGGCTTAGCCTTCTAAAACATTCTCCCATCTTCTGCGTTACATTTTATCCATCCTTACGCTTTTTGACAATTTTTCATCTTTTTTCTCCTTCTAAGCTTTGGGCTTAACATTCGACTTAACCTTCAACCTTCAGCGTTACATTTTATCCATCCTTACGCTTTTTGACAATTTTTCGTCTTTTTTCTTCTTCTTAGCTTTGGGCTTAGCCTTCTAAAACATTCTCCCATCTTCGGCGTTACATTTTATCCATCCTTACGCTTTTTGACAATTTTTCGTCTTATTTCTTCTTCTAAGCTTTGGGCTTAACCTCCGACTTAACCTTCAACCTTCGGCGTTACATTTTATCCATCCTTACGCTTTTTGACAATTTTTCGTCTTTTTTCTTCTTCTTAGCTCTGGGCTTAGCCTTCTAAAACATTCTCCCATCTTCGGCGTTACATTTTATCCATCCTTACGCTTTTTGACAATTTTTCGTCTTTTTTCTTCTTCTTAGCTTTGGGCTTAGCCTTCTAAAACATTCTCCCATCTTCGGCGTTACATTTTATCCATCCTTACGCTTTTTGACAATTTTTCATCTTTTTTCTCCTTCTTAGCTTTGGGCTTAACCTCCGACTTTACCTTCAACCTTCAGCGTTACATTTTATCCATCCTTACGCTTTTTGACAATTTTTCGTCTTTTTTCTTCTTCTTAGCTTTGGGCTTAGCCTTCTAAAACATTCTCCCATCTTCAGCGTTACATTTTATCCATCCTTACGCTTTTTGACAATTTTTCGTCTTTTTTCTTCTTCTTAGCTCTGGGCTTAGCCTTCTAAAACATTCTCCCATCTTCTGCGTTACATTTTATCCATCCTTACGCTTTTTGACAATTTTTCATCTTTTTTCTCCTTCTAAGCTTTGGGCTTAACATTCGACTTAACCTTCAACCTTCAGCGTTACATTTTATCCATCCTTACGCTTTTTGACAATTTTTCGTCTTTTTTCTTCTTCTTAGCTTTGGGCTTAGCCTTCTAAAACATTCTCCCATCTTCGGCGTTACATTTTATCCATCCTTACGCTTTTTGACAATTTTTCATCTTTTTTCTCCTTCTTAGCTTTGGGCTTAACCTCCGACTTTACCTTCAACCTTCAGCGTTACATTTTATCCATCCTTACGCTTTTTGACAATTTTTCGTCTTTTTTCTTCTTCTTAGCTCTGGGCTTAGCCTTCTAAAACATTCTCCCATCTTCGGCGTTACATTTTATCCATCCTTACGCTTTTTGACAATTTTTCATCTTTTTTCTCCTTCTTAGCTTTGGGCTTAACCTCCGACTTAACCTTCAACCTTCGGCGTTACATTTTATCCATCCTTACGCTTTTTGACAATTTTTCGTCTTTTTTCTCCTTCTAAGCTTTGGGCTTAACATTCGACTTAACCTTCAACCTTCAGCGTTACATTTTATCCATCCTTACGCTTTTTGACAATTTTTCGTCTTTTTTCTTCTTCTTAGCTTTGGGCTTAGCCTTCTAAAACATTCCCCATCTTCGGCGTTACATTTTATCCATCCTTACGCTTTTTGACAATTTTTCATCTTTTTTCTCCTTCTTAGCTTTGGGCTTAACCTCCGACTTAACCTTCACCCTTCGGCGTTACATTTTATCCATCCTTACGCTTTTTGACAATTTTTCGTCTTTTTTCTTCTTCTTAGCTTTGGGCTTAGCCTTCTAAAACATTCTCCCATCTTCGGCGTTACATTTTATCCATCCTTACGCTTTTTGACAATTTTTCGTCTTATTTCTTCTTCTAAGCTTTGGGCTTAACCTCCGACTTAACCTTCAACCTTCGGCGTTACATTTTATCCATCCTTACGCTTTTTGACAATTTTTCGTCTTTTTTCTTCTTCTTAGCTTTGGGCTTAGCCTTCTAAAACATTCTCCCATCTTCGGCGTTACATTTTATCCATCCTTACGCTTTTTGACAATTTTTCATCTTTTTTCTCCTTCTAAGCTTTGGGCTTAACATTCGACTTAACCTTCAACCTTCAGCGTTACATTTTATCCATCCTTACGCTTTTTGACAATTTTTCGTCTTTTTTCTTCTTCTTAGCTCTGGGCTTAGCCTTCTAAAACATTCTCCCATCTTCGGCGTTACATTTTATCCATCCTTACGCTTTTTGACAATTTTTCATCTTTTTTCTCCTTCTAAGCTTTGGGCTTAACATTCGACTTAACCTTCAACCTTCAGCGTTACATTTTATCCATCCTTACGCTTTTTGACAATTTTTCATCTTTTTTCTCCTTCTTAGCTTTGGGCTTAACCTCCGACTTAACCTTCAACCTTCGGCGTTACATTTTATCCATCCTTACGCTTTTTGACAATTTTTCGTCTTTTTTCTCCTTCTAAGCTTTGGGCTTAACATTCGACTTAACCTTCAACCTTCAGCGTTACATTTTATCCATCCTTACGCTTTTTGACAATTTTTCGTCTTTTTTCTTCTTCTTAGCTTTGGGCTTAGCCTTCTAAAACATTCTCCC
Organism: Panagrolaimus sp. PS1159; assembly: GCA_963922195.1. Taxonomy (NCBI): domain Eukaryota; kingdom Metazoa; phylum Nematoda; class Chromadorea; order Rhabditida; family Panagrolaimidae; genus Panagrolaimus; species Panagrolaimus sp. PS1159. Next base: position 2,484,744 of record CAWUHW010000017.1, on the reverse strand, counting down.
ATCTTCGGCGTTACATTTTATCCATCCTTACGCTTTTTGACAATTTTTCATCTTTTTTCTCCTTCTTAGCTTTGGGCTTAACCTCCGACTTTACCTTCAACCTTCAGCGTTACATTTTATCCATCCTTACGCTTTTTGACAATTTTTCGTCTTTTTTCTTCTTCTTAGCTCTGGGCTTAGCCTTCTAAAACATTCTCCCATCTTCGGCGTTACATTTTATCCATCCTTACGCTTTTTGACAATTTTTCATCTTTTTTCTCCTTCTTAGCTTTGGGCTTAACCTCCGACTTAACCTTCAACCTTCGGCGTTACATTTTATCCATCCTTACGCTTTTTGACAATTTTTCGTCTTTTTTCTCCTTCTAAGCTTTGGGCTTAACATTCGACTTAACCTTCAACCTTCAGCGTTACATTTTATCCATCCTTACGCTTTTTGACAATTTTTCGTCTTTTTTCTTCTTCTTAGCTTTGGGCTTAGCCTTCTAAAACATTCCCCATCTTCGGCGTTACATTTTATCCATCCTTACGCTTTTTGACAATTTTTCATCTTTTTTCTCCTTCTTAGCTTTGGGCTTAACCTCCGACTTAACCTTCAACCTTCGGCGTTACATTTTATCCATCCTTACGCTTTTTGACAATTTTTCGTCTTTTTTCTTCTTCTTAGCTTTGGGCTTAGCCTTCTAAAACATTCTCCCATCTTCGGCGTTACATTTTATCCATCCTTACGCTTTTTGACAATTTTTCGTCTTATTTCTTCTTCTAAGCTTTGGGCTTAACCTCCGACTTAACCTTCAACCTTCGGCGTTACATTTTATCCATCCTTACGCTTTTTGACAATTTTTCGTCTTTTTTCTTCTTCTTAGCTTTGGGCTTAGCCTTCTAAAACATTCTCCCATCTTCGGCGTTACATTTTATCCATCCTTACGCTTTTTGACAATTTTTCATCTTTTTTCTCCTTCTAAGCTTTGGGCTTAACATTCGACTTAACCTTCAACCTTCAGCGTTACATTTTATCCATCCTTACGCTTTTTGACAATTTTTCGTCTTTTTTCTTCTTCTTAGCTCTGGGCTTAGCCTTCTAAAACATTCTCCCATCTTCGGCGTTACATTTTATCCATCCTTACGCTTTTTGACAATTTTTCATCTTTTTTCTCCTTCTAAGCTTTGGGCTTAACATTCGACTTAACCTTCAACCTTCAGCGTTACATTTTATCCATCCTTACGCTTTTTGACAATTTTTCATCTTTTTTCTCCTTCTTAGCTTTGGGCTTAACCTCCGACTTAACCTTCAACCTTCGGCGTTACATTTTATCCATCCTTACGCTTTTTGACAATTTTTCGTCTTTTTTCTCCTTCTAAGCTTTGGGCTTAACATTCGACTTAACCTTCAACCTTCAGCGTTACATTTTATCCATCCTTACGCTTTTTGACAATTTTTCGTCTTTTTTCTTCTTCTTAGCTTTGGGCTTAGCCTTCTAAAACATTCTCCCATCTTCGGCGTTACATTTTATCCATCCTTACGCTTTTTGACAATTTTTCATCTTTTTTCTCCTTCTTAGCTTTGGGCTTAACCTCCGACTTAACCTTCAACCTTCGGCGTTACATTTTATCCATCCTTACGCTTTTTGACAATTTTTCGTCTTTTTTCTCCTTCTAAGCTTTGGGCTTAACATTCGACTTAACCTTCAACCTTCAGCGTTACATTTTATCCATCCTTACGCTTTTTGACAATTTTTCGTCTTTTTTCTTCTTCTTAGCTTTGGGCTTAGCCTTCTAAAACATTCCCCATCTTCGGCGTTACATTTTATCCATCCTTACGCTTTTTGACAATTTTTCATCTTTTTTCTCCTTCTTAGCTTTGGGCTTAACCTCCGACTTAACCTTCAACCTTCGGCGTTACATTTTATCCATCCTTACGCTTTTTGACAATTTTTCGTCTTTTTTCTCCTTCTAAGCTTTGGGCTTAACATTCGACTTAACCTTCAACCTTCAGCGTTACATTTTATCCATCCTTACGCTTTTTGACAATTTTTCGTCTTTTTTCTTCTTCTTAGCTTTGGGCTTAGCCTTCTAAAACATTCTCCCATCTTCGGCGTTACATTTTATCCATCCTTACGCTTTTTGACAATTTTTCATCTTTTTTCTCCTTCTTAGCTTTGGGCTTAACCTCCGACTTAACCTTCAACCTTCGGCGTTACATTTTATCCATCCTTACGCTTTTTGACAATTTTTCGTCTTTTTTCTCCTTCTAAGCTTTGGGCTTAACATTCGACTTAACCTTCAACCTTCAGCGTTACATTTTATCCATCCTTACGCTTTTTGACAATTTTTCGTCTTTTTTCTTCTTCTTAGCTTTGGGCTTAGCCTTCTAAAACATTCCCCATCTTCGGCGTTACATTTTATCCATCCTTACGCTTTTTGACAATTTTTCATCTTTTTTCTCCTTCTTAGCTTTGGGCTTAACCTCCGACTTAACCTTCAACCTTCGGCGTTACATTTTATCCATCCTTACGCTTTTTGACAATTTTTCGTCTTTTTTCTTCTTCTTAGCTTTGGGCTTAGCCTTCTAAAACATTCTCCCATCTTCGGCGTTACATTTTATCCATCCTTACGCTTTTTGACAATTTTTCGTCTTATTTCTTCTTCTAAGCTTTGGGCTTAACCTCCGACTTAACCTTCAACCTTCGGCGTTACATTTTATCCATCCTTACGCTTTTTGACAATTTTTCGTCTTTTTTCTTCTTCTTAGCTTTGGGCTTAGCCTTCTAAAACATTCTCCCATCTTCGGCGTTACATTTTATCCATCCTTACGCTTTTTGACAATTTTTCATCTTTTTTCTCCTTCTAAGCTTTGGGCTTAACATTCGACTTAACCTTCAACCTTCAGCGTTACATTTTATCCATCCTTACGCTTTTTGACAATTTTTCGTCTTTTTTCTTCTTCTTAGCTCTGGGCTTAGCCTTCTAAAACATTCTCCCATCTTCGGCGTTACATTTTATCCATCCTTACGCTTTTTGACAATTTTTCATCTTTTTTCTCCTTCTAAGCTTTGGGCTTAACATTCGACTTAACCTTCAACCTTCAGCGTTACATTTTATCCATCCTTACGCTTTTTGACAATTTTTCATCTTTTTTCTCCTTCTTAGCTTTGGGCTTAACCTCCGACTTAACCTTCAACCTTCGGCGTTACATTTTATCCATCCTTACGCTTTTTGACAATTTTTCGTCTTTTTTCTCCTTCTAAGCTTTGGGCTTAACATTCGACTTAACCTTCAACCTTCAGCGTTACATTTTATCCATCCTTACGCTTTTTGACAATTTTTCGTCTTTTTTCTTCTTCTTAGCTTTGGGCTTAGCCTTCTAAAACATTCTCCCATCTTCGGCGTTACATTTTATCCATCCTTACGCTTTTTGACAATTTTTCATCTTTTTTCTCCTTCTAAGCTTTGGGCTTAACATTCGACTTAACCTTCAACCTTCAGCGTTACATTTTATCCATCCTTACGCTTTTTGACAATTTTTCGTCTTTTTTCTTCTTCTTAGCTTTGGGCTTAGCCTTCTAAAACATTCCCCATCTTCGGCGTTACATTTTATCCATCCTTACGCTTTTTGACAATTTTTCATCTTTTTTCTCCTTCTTAGCTTTGGGCTTAACCTCCGACTTAACCTTCAACCTTCGGCGTTACATTTTATCCATCCTTACGCTTTTTGACAATTTTTCGTCTTTTTTCTTCTTCTTAGCTTTGGGCTTAGCCTTCTAAAACATTCTCCCATCTTCGGCGTTACATTTTATCCATCCTTACGCTTTTTGACAATTTTTCGTCTTATTTCTTCTTCTAAGCTTTGGGCTTAACCTCCGACTTAACCTTCAACCTTCGGCGTTACATTTTATCCATCCTTACGCTTTTTGACAATTTTTCGTCTTTTTTCTTCTTCTTAGCTTTGGGCTTAGCCTTCTAAAACATTCTCCCATCTTCGGCGTTACATTTTATCCATCCTTACGCTTTTTGACAATTTTTCATCTTTTTTCTCCTTCTAAGCTTTGGGCTTAACATTCGACTTAACCTTCAACCTTCAGCGTTACATTTTATCCATCCTTACGCTTTTTGACAATTTTTCGTCTTTTTTCTTCTTCTTAGCTCTGGGCTTAGCCTTCTAAAACATTCTCCCATCTTCGGCGTTACATTTTATCCATCCTTACGCTTTTTGACAATTTTTCATCTTTTTTCTCCTTCTAAGCTTTGGGCTTAACATTCGACTTAACCTTCAACCTTCAGCGTTACATTTTATCCATCCTTACGCTTTTTGACAATTTTTCATCTTTTTTCTCCTTCTTAGCTTTGGGCTTAACCTCCGACTTAACCTTCAACCTTCGGCGTTACATTTTATCCATCCTTACGCTTTTTGACAATTTTTCGTCTTTTTTCTCCTTCTAAGCTTTGGGCTTAACATTCGACTTAACCTTCAACCTTCAGCGTTACATTTTATCCATCCTTACGCTTTTTGACAATTTTTCGTCTTTTTTCTTCTTCTTAGCTTTGGGCTTAGCCTTCTAAAACATTCTCCCATCTTCGGCGTTACATTTTATCCATCCTTACGCTTTTTGACAATTTTTCATCTTTTTTCTCCTTCTAAGCTTTGGGCTTAACATTCGACTTAACCTTCAACCTTCAGCGTTACATTTTATCCATCCTTACGCTTTTTGACAATTTTTCGTCTTTTTTCTTCTTCTTAGCTTTGGGCTTAGCCTTCTAAAACATTCTCCCATCTTCGGCGTTACATTTTATCCATCCTTACGCTTTTTGACAATTTTTCATCTTTTTTCTCCTTCTTAGCTTTGGGCTTAACCTCCGACTTTACCTTCAACCTTCAGCGTTACATTTTATCCATCCTTACGCTTTTTGACAATTTTTCGTCTTTTTTCTTCTTCTTAGCTTTGGGCTTAGCCTTCTAAAACATTCTCCCATCTTCAGCGTTACATTTTATCCATCCTTACGCTTTTTGACAATTTTTCGTCTTTTTTCTTCTTCTTAGCTCTGGGCTTAGCCTTCTAAAACATTCTCCCATCTTCGGCGTTACATTTTATCCATCCTTACGCTTTTTGACAATTTTTCATCTTTTTTCTCCTTCTAAGCTTTGGGCTTAACATTCGACTTAACCTTCAACCTTCAGCGTTACATTTTATCCATCCTTACGCTTTTTGACAATTTTTCGTCTTTTTTCTTCTTCTTAGCTTTGGGCTTAGCCTTCTAAAACATTCTCCCATCTTCGGCGTTACATTTTATCCATCCTTACGCTTTTTGACAATTTTTCATCTTTTTTCTCCTTCTTAGCTTTGGGCTTAACCTCCGACTTAACCTTCAACCTTCGGCGTTACATTTTATCCATCCTTACGCTTTTTGACAATTTTTCGTCTTTTTTCTTCTTCTTAGCTTTGGGCTTAGCCTTCTAAAACATTCTCCCATCTTCGGCGTTACATTTTATCCATCCTTACGCTTTTTGACAATTTTTCATCTTTTTTCTCCTTCTTAGCTTTGGGCTTAACCTCCGACTTTACCTTCAACCTTCAGCGTTACATTTTATCCATCCTTACGCTTTTTGACAATTTTTCGTCTTTTTTCTTCTTCTTAGCTTTGGGCTTAGCCTTCTAAAACATTCTCCCATCTTCAGCGTTACATTTTATCCATCCTTACGCTTTTTGACAATTTTTCGTCTTTTTTCTTCTTCTTAGCTCTGGGCTTAGCCTTCTAAAACATTCTCCCATCTTCGGCGTTACATTTTATCCATCCTTACGCTTTTTGACAATTTTTCATCTTTTTTCTCCTTCTAAGCTTTGGGCTTAACATTCGACTTAACCTTCAACCTTCAGCGTTACATTTTATCCATCCTTACGCTTTTTGACAATTTTTCGTCTTTTTTCTTCTTCTTAGCTTTGGGCTTAGCCTTCTAAAACATTCTCCCATCTTCGGCGTTACATTTTATCCATCCTTACGCTTTTTGACAATTTTTCATCTTTTTTCTCCTTCTTAGCTTTGGGCTTAACCTCCGACTTAACCTTCAACCTTCGGCGTTACATTTTATCCATCCTTACGCTTTTTGACAATTTTTCGTCTTTTTTCTTCTTCTTAGCTCTGGGCTTAGCCTTCTAAAACATTCTCCCATCTTCGGCGTTACATTTTATCCATCCTTACGCTTTTTGACAATTTTTCATCTTTTTTCTCCTTCTAAGCTTTGGGCTTAACATTCGACTTAACCTTCAACCTTCAGCGTTACATTTTATCCATCCTTACGCTTTTTGACAATTTTTCGTCTTTTTTCTTCTTCTTAGCTCTGGGCTTAGCCTTCTAAAACATTCTCCCATCTTCGGCGTTACATTTTATCCATCCTTACGCTTTTTGACAATTTTTCATCTTTTTTCTCCTTCTAAGCTTTGGGCTTAACATTCGACTTAACCTTCAACCTTCAGCGTTACATTTTATCCATCCTTACGCTTTTTGACAATTTTTCGTCTTTTTTCTTCTTCTTAGCTTTGGGCTTAGCCTTCTAAAACATTCTCCCATCTTCGGCGTTACATTTTATCCATCCTTACGCTTTTTGACAATTTTTCATCTTTTTTCTCCTTCTTAGCTTTGGGCTTAACCTCCGACTTAACCTTCAACCTTCGGCGTTACATTTTATCCATCCTTACGCTTTTTGACAATTTTTCGTCTTTTTTCTTCTTCTTAGCTCTGGGCTTAGCCTTCTAAAACATTCTCCCATCTTCGGCGTTACATTTTATCCATCCTTACGCTTTTTGACAATTTTTCATCTTTTTTCTCCTTCTAAGCTTTGGGCTTAACATTCGACTTAACCTTCAACCTTCAGCGTTACATTTTATCCATCCTTACGCTTTTTGACAATTTTTCGTCTTTTTTCTTCTTCTTAGCTTTGGGCTTAGCCTTCTAAAACATTCTCCCATCTTCGGCGTTACATTTTATCCATCCTTACGCTTTTTGACAATTTTTCATCTTTTTTCTCCTTCTTAGCTTTGGGCTTAACCTCCGACTTAACCTTCAACCTTCGGCGTTACATTTTATCCATCCTTACGCTTTTTGACAATTTTTCGTCTTTTTTCTTCTTCTTAGCTTTGGGCTTAGCCTTCTAAAACATTCTCCCATCTTCGGCGTTACATTTTATCCATCCTTACGCTTTTTGACAATTTTTCATCTTTTTTCTCCTTCTTAGCTTTGGGCTTAACCTCCGACTTAACCTTCAACCTTCGGCGTTACATTTTATCCATCCTTACGCTTTTTGACAATTTTTCATCTTTTTTCTCCTTCTTAGCTTTGGGCTTAACCTCCGACTTAACCTTCAACCTTCGGCGTTACATTTTATCCATCCTTACGCTTTTTGACAATTTTTCGTCTTTTTTCTCCTTCTAAGCTTTGGGCTTAACATTCGACTTAACCTTCAACCTTCAGCGTTACATTTTATCCATCCTTACGCTTTTTGACAATTTTTCGTCTTTTTTCTTCTTCTTAGCTTTGGGCTTAGCCTTCTAAAACATTCTCCCATCTTCGGCGTTACATTTTATCCATCCTTACGCTTTTTGACAATTTTTCATCTTTTTTCTCCTTCTTAGCTTTGGGCTTAACCTCCGACTTTACCTTCAACCTTCAGCGTTACATTTTATCCATCCTTACGCTTTTTGACAATTTTTCGTCTTTTTTCTTCTTCTTAGCTTTGGGCTTAGCCTTCTAAAACATTCTCCCATCTTCGGCGTTACATTTTATCCATCCTTACGCTTTTTGACAATTTTTCATCTTTTTTCTCCTTCTTAGCTTTGGGCTTAACCTCCGACTTAACCTTCAACCTTCGGCGTTACATTTTATCCATCCTTACGCTTTTTGACAATTTTTCGTCTTTTTTCTCCTTCTAAGCTTTGGGCTTAACATTCGACTTAACCTTCAACCTTCAGCGTTACATTTTATCCATCCTTACGCTTTTTGACAATTTTTCGTCTTTTTTCTTCTTCTTAGCTTTGGGCTTAGCCTTCTAAAACATTCTCCCATCTTCGGCGTTACATTTTATCCATCCTTACGCTTTTTGACAATTTTTCATCTTTTTTCTCCTTCTTAGCTTTGGGCTTAACCTCCGACTTTACCTTCAACCTTCAGCGTTACATTTTATCCATCCTTACGCTTTTTGACAATTTTTCGTCTTTTTTCTTCTTCTTAGCTTTGGGCTTAGCCTTCTAAAACATTCTCCCATCTTCAGCGTTACATTTTATCCATCCTTACGCTTTTTGACAATTTTTCGTCTTTTTTCTTCTTCTTAGCTCTGGGCTTAGCCTTCTAAAACATTCTCCCATCTTCGGCGTTACATTTTATCCATCCTTACGCTTTTTGACAATTTTTCATCTTTTTTCTCCTTCTTAGCTTTGGGCTTAACCTCCGACTTAACCTTCAACCTTCGGCGTTACATTTTATCCATCCTTACGCTTTTTGACAATTTTTCGTCTTTTTTCTCCTTCTAAGCTTTGGGCTTAACATTCGACTTAACCTTCAACCTTCAGCGTTACATTTTATCCATCCTTACGCTTTTTGACAATTTTTCATCTTTTTTCTCCTTCTTAGCTTTGGGCTTAACCTCCGACTTTACCTTCAACCTTCAGCGTTACATTTTATCCATCCTTACGCTTTTTGACAATTTTTCATCTTTTTTCTCCTTCTAAGCTTTGGGCTTAACATTCGACTTAACCTTCAACCTTCAGCGTTACATTTTATCCATCCTTACGCTTTTTGACAATTTTTCGTCTTATTTCTTCTTCTAAGCTTTGGGCTTAACCTCCGACTTAACCTTCTAGCTTCAGCATTACATTTCATCCATCCTTACGCTTTTTTACAAATTTTCGTCTTTTTTCTTCTTCTTAGCTTTGGGCTTAGCCTTCTAAAACATTCTCCCATCTTCGGCGTTACATTTTATCCATCCTTACGCTTTTTGACAATTTTTCGTCTTTTTTCTTCTTCTTAGCTTTGGGCTTAGCCTTCTAAAACATTCTCCCATCTTCGGCGTTATATTTTATCCATCCTTACGCTTTTTGACAATTTTTCATCTTTTTTCTCCTTCTTAGCTTTGGGCTTAACCTCCGACTTTACCTTCAACCTTCAGCGTTACATTTTATCCATCCTTACGCTTTTTGACAATTTTTCGTCTTTTTTCTTCTTCTTAGCTCTGGGCTTAGCCTTCTAAAACATTCTCCCATCTTCGGCGTTACATTTTATCCATCCTTACGCTTTTTGACAATTTTTCATCTTTTTTCTCCTTCTAAGCTTTGGGCTTAACATTCGACTTAACCTTCAACCTTCAGCGTTACATTTTATCCATCCTTACGCTTTTTGACAATTTTTCATCTTTTTTCTCCTTCTTAGCTTTGGGCTTAACCTCCGACTTAACCTTCAACCTTCGGCGTTACATTTTATCCATCCTTACGCTTTTTGACAATTTTTCGTCTTTTTTCTCCTTCTAAGCTTTGGGCTTAACATTCGACTTAACCTTCAACCTTCAGCGTTACATTTTATCCATCCTTACGCTTTTTGACAATTTTTCGTCTTTTTTCTTCTTCTTAGCTTTGGGCTTAGCCTTCTAAAACATTCTCCCATCTTCGGCGTTACATTTTATCCATCCTTACGCTTTTTGACAATTTTTCATCTTTTTTCTCCTTCTAAGCTTTGGGCTTAACATTCGACTTAACCTTCAACCTTCAGCGTTACATTTTATCCATCCTTACGCTTTTTGACAATTTTTCGTCTTTTTTCTTCTTCTTAGCTTTGGGCTTAGCCTTCTAAAACATTCTCCCATCTTCGGCGTTACATTTTATCCATCCTTACGCTTTTTGACAATTTTTCGTCTTTTTTCTTCTTCTTAGCTTTGGGCTTAGCCTTCTAAAACATTCTCCCATCTTCGGCGTTACATTTTATCCATCCTTACGCTTTTTGACAATTTTTCATCTTTTTTCTCCTTCTAAGCTTTGGGCTTAACATTCGACTTAACCTTCAACCTTCAGCGTTACATTTTATCCATCCTTACGCTTTTTGACAATTTTTCGTCTTTTTTCTTCTTCTTAGCTTTGGGCTTAGCCTTCTAAAACATTCTCCCATCTTCAGCGTTACATTTTATCCATCCTTACGCTTTTTGACAATTTTTCGTCTTTTTTCTTCTTCTTAGCTCTGGGCTTAGCCTTCTAAAACATTCTCCCATCTTCTGCGTTACATTTTATCCATCCTTACGCTTTTTGACAATTTTTCATCTTTTTTCTCCTTCTAAGCTTTGGGCTTAACATTCGACTTAACCTTCAACCTTCAGCGTTACATTTTATCCATCCTTACGCTTTTTGACAATTTTTCGTCTTTTTTCTTCTTCTTAGCTTTGGGCTTAGCCTTCTAAAACATTCTCCCATCTTCGGCGTTACATTTTATCCATCCTTACGCTTTTTGACAATTTTTCATCTTTTTTCTCCTTCTTAGCTTTGGGCTTAACCTCCGACTTTACCTTCAACCTTCAGCGTTACATTTTATCCATCCTTACGCTTTTTGACAATTTTTCGTCTTTTTTCTTCTTCTTAGCTCTGGGCTTAGCCTTCTAAAACATTCTCCCATCTTCGGCGTTACATTTTATCCATCCTTACGCTTTTTGACAATTTTTCATCTTTTTTCTCCTTCTAAGCTTTGGGCTTAACATTCGACTTAACCTTCAACCTTCAGCGTTACATTTTATCCATCCTTACGCTTTTTGACAATTTTTCATCTTTTTTCTCCTTCTTAGCTTTGGGCTTAACCTCCGACTTAACCTTCAACCTTCGGCGTTACATTTTATCCATCCTTACGCTTTTTGACAATTTTTCGTCTTTTTTCTCCTTCTAAGCTTTGGGCTTAACATTCGACTTAACCTTCAACCTTCAGCGTTACATTTTATCCATCCTTACGCTTTTTGACAATTTTTCATCTTTTTTCTCCTTCTTAGCTTTGGGCTTAACCTCCGACTTTACCTTCAACCTTCAGCGTTACATTTTATCCATCCTTACGCTTTTTGACAATTTTTCATCTTTTTTCTCCTTCTAAGCTTTGGGCTTAACATTCGACTTAACCTTCAACCTTCAGCGTTACATTTTATCCATCCTTACGCTTTTTGACAATTTTTCGTCTTATTTCTTCTTCTAAGCTTTGGGCTTAACCTCCGACTTAACCTTCTAGCTTCAGCATTACATTTCATCCATCCTTACGCTTTTTTACAAATTTTCGTCTTTTTTCTTCTTCTTAGCTTTGGGCTTAGCCTTCTAAAACATTCTCCCATCTTCGGCGTTACATTTTATCCATCCTTACGCTTTTTGACAATTTTTCGTCTTATTTCTTCTTCTAAGCTTTGGGCTTAACCTCCGACTTAACCTTCTAGCTTCAGCATTACATTTCATCCATCCTTACGCTTTTTGACAATTTTTCGTCTTTTTTCTTCTTCTTAGCTTTGGGCTTAGCCTTCTAAAACATTCTCCCATCTTCGGCGTTACATTTTATCCATCCTTACGCTTTTTGACAATTTTTCATCTTTTTTCTCCTTCTTAGCTTTGGGCTTAACCTCCGACTTTACCTTCAACCTTCAGCGTTACATTTTATCCATCCTTACGCTTTTTGACAATTTTTCGTCTTTTTTCTTCTTCTTAGCTCTGGGCTTAGCCTTCTAAAACATTCTCCCATCTTCGGCGTTACATTTTATCCATCCTTACGCTTTTTGACAATTTTTCATCTTTTTTCTCCTTCTAAGCTTTGGGCTTAACATTCGACTTAACCTTCAACCTTCAGCGTTACATTTTATCCATCCTTACGCTTTTTGACAATTTTTCATCTTTTTTCTCCTTCTTAGCTTTGGGCTTAACCTCCGACTTAACCTTCAACCTTCGGCGTTACATTTTATCCATCCTTACGCTTTTTGACAATTTTTCGTCTTTTTTCTCCTTCTAAGCTTTGGGCTTAACATTCGACTTAACCTTCAACCTTCAGCGTTACATTTTATCCATCCTTACGCTTTTTGACAATTTTTCGTCTTTTTTCTTCTTCTTAGCTTTGGGCTTAGCCTTCTAAAACATTCTCCCATCTTCGGCGTTACATTTTATCCATCCTTACGCTTTTTGACAATTTTTCATCTTTTTTCTCCTTCTAAGCTTTGGGCTTAACATTCGACTTAACCTTCAACCTTCAGCGTTACATTTTATCCATCCTTACGCTTTTTGACAATTTTTCGTCTTTTTTCTTCTTCTTAGCTTTGGGCTTAGCCTTCTAAAACATTCTCCCATCTTCGGCGTTACATTTTATCCATCCTTACGCTTTTTGACAATTTTTCGTCTTTTTTCTTCTTCTTAGCTTTGGGCTTAGCCTTCTAAAACATTCTCCCATCTTCGGCGTTACATTTTATCCATCCTTACGCTTTTTGACAATTTTTCATCTTTTTTCTCCTTCTAAGCTTTGGGCTTAACATTCGACTTAACCTTCAACCTTCAGCGTTACATTTTATCCATCCTTACGCTTTTTGACAATTTTTCGTCTTTTTTCTTCTTCTTAGCTTTGGGCTTAGCCTTCTAAAACATTCTCCCATCTTCAGCGTTACATTTTATCCATCCTTACGCTTTTTGACAATTTTTCGTCTTTTTTCTTCTTCTTAGCTCTGGGCTTAGCCTTCTAAAACATTCTCCCATCTTCTGCGTTACATTTTATCCATCCTTACGCTTTTTGACAATTTTTCATCTTTTTTCTCCTTCTAAGCTTTGGGCTTAACATTCGACTTAACCTTCAACCTTCAGCGTTACATTTTATCCATCCTTACGCTTTTTGACAATTTTTCGTCTTTTTTCTTCTTCTTAGCTTTGGGCTTAGCCTTCTAAAACATTCTCCCATCTTCGGCGTTACATTTTATCCATCCTTACGCTTTTTGACAATTTTTCATCTTTTTTCTCCTTCTTAGCTTTGGGCTTAACCTCCGACTTTACCTTCAACCTTCAGCGTTACATTTTATCCATCCTTACGCTTTTTGACAATTTTTCGTCTTTTTTCTTCTTCTTAGCTCTGGGCTTAGCCTTCTAAAACATTCTCCCATCTTCGGCGTTACATTTTATCCATCCTTACGCTTTTTGACAATTTTTCATCTTTTTTCTCCTTCTAAGCTTTGGGCTTAACATTCGACTTAACCTTCAACCTTCAGCGTTACATTTTATCCATCCTTACGCTTTTTGACAATTTTTCATCTTTTTTCTCCTTCTTAGCTTTGGGCTTAACCTCCGACTTAACCTTCAACCTTCGGCGTTACATTTTATCCATCCTTACGCTTTTTGACAATTTTTCGTCTTTTTTCTCCTTCTAAGCTTTGGGCTTAACATTCGACTTAACCTTCAACCTTCAGCGTTACATTTTATCCATCCTTACGCTTTTTGACAATTTTTCGTCTTTTTTCTTCTTCTTAGCTTTGGGCTTAGCCTTCTAAAACATTCTCCCATCTTCGGCGTTACATTTTATCCATCCTTACGCTTTTTGACAATTTTTCATCTTTTTTCTCCTTCTTAGCTTTGGGCTTAACATTCGACTTAACCTTCAACCTTCAGCGTTACATTTTATCCATCCTTACGCTTTTTGACAATTTTTCATCTTTTTTCTCCTTCTTAGCTTTGGGCTTAACCTCCGACTTTACCTTCAACCTTCAGCGTTACATTTTATCCATCCTTACGCTTTTTGACAATTTTTCATCTTTTTTCTCCTTCTAAGCTTTGGGCTTAACCTCCGACTTAACCTTCTAGCTTCAGCATTACATTTCATCCATCCTTACGCTTTTTTACAAATTTTCGTCTTTTTTCTTCTTCTTAGCTTTGGGCTTAGCCTTCTAAAACATTCTCCCATCTTCGGCGTTACATTTTATCCATCCTTACGCTTTTTGACAATTTTTCGTCTTATTTCTTCTTCTAAGCTTTGGGCTTAACCTCCGACTTAACCTTCTAGCTTCAGCATTACATTTCATCCATCCTTACGCTTTTTGACAATTTTTCGTCTTTTTTCTTCTTCTAAGCTTTGGGCTTAACCTCCGACTTAACCTTCTAGCTTCAGCATTACATTTCATCCATCCTTACGCTTTTTGACAATTTTTCATCTTTTTTCTCCTTCTAAGCTTTGGGCTTAACCTCCGACTTAACCTTCTAGCTTCAGCATTACATTTCATCCATCCTTACGCTTTTTTACAAATTTTCGTCTTTTTTCTTCTTCTTAGCTTTGGGCTTAGCCTTCTAAAACATTCTCCCATCTTCGGCGTTACATTTTATCCATCCTTACGCTTTTTGACAATTTTTCATCTTTTTTCTCCTTCTTAGCTTTGGGCTTAACCTCCGACTTAACCTTCAACCTTCGGCGTTACATTTTATCCATCCTTACGCTTTTTGACAATTTTTCGTCTTTTTTCTCCTTCTAAGCTTTGGGCTTAACATTCGACTTAACCTTCAACCTTCAGCGTTACATTTTATCCATCCTTACGCTTTTTGACAATTTTTCGTCTTTTTTCTTCTTCTTAGCTTTGGGCTTAGCCTTCTAAAACATTCTCCCATCTTCGGCGTTACATTTTATCCATCCTTACGCTTTTTGACAATTTTTCATCTTTTTTCTCCTTCTTAGCTTTGGGCTTAACCTCCGACTTTACCTTCAACCTTCAGCGTTACATTTTATCCATCCTTACGCTTTTTGACAATTTTTCATCTTTTTTCTCCTTCTAAGCTTTGGGCTTAACATTCGACTTAACCTTCAACCTTCAGCGTTACATTTTATCCATCCTTACGCTTTTTGACAATTTTTCGTCTTATTTCTTCTTCTAAGCTTTGGGCTTAACCTCCGACTTAACCTTCTAGCTTCAGCATTACATTTCATCCATCCTTACGCTTTTTTACAAATTTTCGTCTTTTTTCTTCTTCTTAGCTTTGGGCTTAGCCTTCTAAAACATTCTCCCATCTTCGGCGTTACATTTTATCCATCCTTACGCTTTTTGACAATTTTTCGTCTTATTTCTTCTTCTAAGCTTTGGGCTTAACCTCCGACTTAACCTTCTAGCTTCAGCATTACATTTCATCCATCCTTACGCTTTTTGACAATTTTTCGTCTTTTTTCTTCTTCTTAGCTTTGGGCTTAGCCTTCTAAAACATTCTCCCATCTTCGGCGTTACATTTTATCCATCCTTACGCTTTTTGACAATTTTTCATCTTTTTTCTCCTTCTTAGCTTTGGGCTTAACCTCCGACTTTACCTTCAACCTTCAGCGTTACATTTTATCCATCCTTACGCTTTTTGACAATTTTTCGTCTTTTTTCTTCTTCTTAGCTCTGGGCTTAGCCTTCTAAAACATTCTCCCATCTTCGGCGTTACATTTTATCCATCCTTACGCTTTTTGACAATTTTTCATCTTTTTTCTCCTTCTAAGCTTTGGGCTTAACATTCGACTTAACCTTCAACCTTCAGCGTTACATTTTATCCATCCTTACGCTTTTTGACAATTTTTCATCTTTTTTCTCCTTCTTAGCTTTGGGCTTAACCTCCGACTTAACCTTCAACCTTCGGCGTTACATTTTATCCATCCTTACGCTTTTTGACAATTTTTCGTCTTTTTTCTCCTTCTAAGCTTTGGGCTTAACATTCGACTTAACCTTCAACCTTCAGCGTTACATTTTATCCATCCTTACGCTTTTTGACAATTTTTCGTCTTTTTTCTTCTTCTTAGCTTTGGGCTTAGCCTTCTAAAACATTCTCCCATCTTCGGCGTTACATTTTATCCATCCTTACGCTTTTTGACAATTTTTCATCTTTTTTCTCCTTCTAAGCTTTGGGCTTAACATTCGACTTAACCTTCAACCTTCAGCGTTACATTTTATCCATCCTTACGCTTTTTGACAATTTTTCGTCTTTTTTCTTCTTCTTAGCTTTGGGCTTAGCCTTCTAAAACATTCTCCCATCTTCGGCGTTACATTTTATCCATCCTTACGCTTTTTGACAATTTTTCGTCTTTTTTCTTCTTCTTAGCTTTGGGCTTAGCCTTCTAAAACATTCTCCCATCTTCGGCGTTACATTTTATCCATCCTTACGCTTTTTGACAATTTTTCATCTTTTTTCTCCTTCTAAGCTTTGGGCTTAACATTCGACTTAACCTTCAACCTTCAGCGTTACATTTTATCCATCCTTACGCTTTTTGACAATTTTTCGTCTTTTTTCTTCTTCTTAGCTTTGGGCTTAGCCTTCTAAAACATTCTCCCATCTTCAGCGTTACATTTTATCCATCCTTACGCTTTTTGACAATTTTTCGTCTTTTTTCTTCTTCTTAGCTCTGGGCTTAGCCTTCTAAAACATTCTCCCATCTTCTGCGTTACATTTTATCCATCCTTACGCTTTTTGACAATTTTTCATCTTTTTTCTCCTTCTAAGCTTTGGGCTTAACATTCGACTTAACCTTCAACCTTCAGCGTTACATTTTATCCATCCTTACGCTTTTTGACAATTTTTCGTCTTTTTTCTTCTTCTTAGCTTTGGGCTTAGCCTTCTAAAACATTCTCCCATCTTCGGCGTTACATTTTATCCATCCTTACGCTTTTTGACAATTTTTCATCTTTTTTCTCCTTCTTAGCTTTGGGCTTAACCTCCGACTTTACCTTCAACCTTCAGCGTTACATTTTATCCATCCTTACGCTTTTTGACAATTTTTCGTCTTTTTTCTTCTTCTTAGCTCTGGGCTTAGCCTTCTAAAACATTCTCCCATCTTCGGCGTTACATTTTATCCATCCTTACGCTTTTTGACAATTTTTCATCTTTTTTCTCCTTCTAAGCTTTGGGCTTAACATTCGACTTAACCTTCAACCTTCAGCGTTACATTTTATCCATCCTTACGCTTTTTGACAATTTTTCATCTTTTTTCTCCTTCTTAGCTTTGGGCTTAACCTCCGACTTAACCTTCAACCTTCGGCGTTACATTTTATCCATCCTTACGCTTTTTGACAATTTTTCGTCTTTTTTCTCCTTCTAAGCTTTGGGCTTAACATTCGACTTAACCTTCAACCTTCAGCGTTACATTTTATCCATCCTTACGCTTTTTGACAATTTTTCGTCTTTTTTCTTCTTCTTAGCTTTGGGCTTAGCCTTCTAAAACATTCTCCCATCTTCGGCGTTACATTTTATCCATCCTTACGCTTTTTGACAATTTTTCATCTTTTTTCTCCTTCTTAGCTTTGGGCTTAACCTCCGACTTAACCTTCAACCTTCGGCGTTACATTTTATCCATCCTTACGCTTTTTGACAATTTTTCGTCTTTTTTCTTCTTCTTAGCTTTGGGCTTAGCCTTCTAAAACATTCTCCCATCTTCGGCGTTACATTTTATCCATCCTTACGCTTTTTGACAATTTTTCGTCTTATTTCTTCTTCTAAGCTTTGGGCTTAACCTCCGACTTAACCTTCAACCTTCGGCGTTACATTTTATCCATCCTTACGCTTTTTGACAATTTTTCGTTTTTTTTCTTCTTCTTAGCTTTGGGCTTAGCCTTCTAAAACATTCTCCCATCTTCGGCGTTACATTTTATCCATCCTTACGCTTTTTGACAATTTTTCATCTTTTTTCTCCTTCTAAGCTTTGGGCTTAACATTCGACTTAACCTTCAACCTTCAGCGTTACATTTTATCCATCCTTACGCTTTTTGACAATTTTTCGTCTTTTTTCTTCTTCTTAGCTTTGGGCTTAGCCTTCTAAAACATTCTCCCATCTTCGGCGTTACATTTTATCCATCCTTACGCTTTTTGACAATTTTTCGTCTTTTTTCTTCTTCTTAGCTTTGGGCTTAGCCTTCTAAAACATTCTCCCATCTTCGGCGTTACATTTTATCCATCCTTACGCTTTTTGACAATTTTTCATCTTTTTTCTCCTTCTAAGCTTTGGGCTTAACATTCGACTTAACCTTCAACCTTCAGCGTTACATTTTATCCATCCTTACGCTTTTTGACAATTTTTCATCTTTTTTCTCCTTCTTAGCTTTGGGCTTAACCTCCGACTTAACCTTCAACCTTCGGCGTTACATTTTATCCATCCTTACGCTTTTTGACAATTTTTCGTCTTTTTTCTCCTTCTAAGCTTTGGGCTTAACATTCGACTTAACCTTCAACCTTCAGCGTTACATTTTATCCATCCTTACGCTTTTTGACAATTTTTCGTCTTTTTTCTTCTTCTTAGCTTTGGGCTTAGCCTTCTAAAACATTCTCCCATCTTCGGCGTTACATTTTATCCATCCTTACGCTTTTTGACAATTTTTCATCTTTTTTCTCCTTCTAAGCTTTGGGCTTAACATTCGACTTAACCTTCAACCTTCAGCGTTACATTTTATCCATCCTTACGCTTTTTGACAATTTTTCGTCTTTTTTCTTCTTCTTAGCTTTGGGCTTAGCCTTCTAAAACATTCTCCCATCTTCGGCGTTACATTTTATCCATCCTTACGCTTTTTGACAATTTTTCATCTTTTTTCTCCTTCTTAGCTTTGGGCTTAACCTCCGACTTTACCTTCAACCTTCAGCGTTACATTTTATCCATCCTTACGCTTTTTGACAATTTTTCGTCTTTTTTCTTCTTCTTAGCTTTGGGCTTAGCCTTCTAAAACATTCTCCCATCTTCAGCGTTACATTTTATCCATCCTTACGCTTTTTGACAATTTTTCGTCTTTTTTCTTCTTCTTAGCTCTGGGCTTAGCCTTCTAAAACATTCTCCCATCTTCGGCGTTACATTTTATCCATCCTTACGCTTTTTGACAATTTTTCATCTTTTTTCTCCTTCTAAGCTTTGGGCTTAACATTCGACTTAACCTTCAACCTTCAGCGTTACATTTTATCCATCCTTACGCTTTTTGACAATTTTTCGTCTTTTTTCTTCTTCTTAGCTTTGGGCTTAGCCTTCTAAAACATTCTCCCATCTTCGGCGTTACATTTTATCCATCCTTACGCTTTTTGACAATTTTTCATCTTTTTTCTCCTTCTTAGCTTTGGGCTTAACCTCCGACTTAACCTTCAACCTTCGGCGTTACATTTTATCCATCCTTACGCTTTTTGACAATTTTTCGTCTTTTTTCTTCTTCTTAGCTTTGGGCTTAGCCTTCTAAAACATTCTCCCATCTTCGGCGTTACATTTTATCCATCCTTACGCTTTTTGACAATTTTTCATCTTTTTTCTCCTTCTTAGCTTTGGGCTTAACCTCCGACTTAACCTTCAACCTTCGGCGTTACATTTTATCCATCCTTACGCTTTTTGACAATTTTTCGTCTTTTTTCTCCTTCTAAGCTTTGGGCTTAACATTCGACTTAACCTTCAACCTTCAGCGTTACATTTTATCCATCCTTACGCTTTTTGACAATTTTTCGTCTTTTTTCTTCTTCTTAGCTTTGGGCTTAGCCTTCTAAAACATTCTCCCATCTTCAGCGTTACATTTTATCCATCCTTACGCTTTTTGACAATTTTTCGTCTTTTTTCTTCTTCTTAGCTCTGGGCTTAGCCTTCTAAAACATTCTCCCATCTTCGGCGTTACATTTTATCCATCCTTACTCTTTTTGACAATTTTTCATCTTTTTTCTCCTTCTTAGCTTTGGGCTTAACCTCCGACTTAACCTTCAACCTTCGGCGTTACATTTTATCCATCCTTACGCTTTTTGACAATTTTTCGTCTTTTTTCTCCTTCTAAGCTTTGGGCTTAACATTCGACTTAACCTTCAACCTTCAGCGTTACATTTTATCCATCCTTACGCTTTTTGACAATTTTTCGTCTTTTTTCTCCTTCTAAGCTTTGGGCTTAACATTCGACTTAACCTTCAACCTTCAGCGTTACATTTTATCCATCCTTACGCTTTTTGACAATTTTTCGTCTTTTTTCTTCTTCTTAGCTTTGGGCTTAGCCTTCTAAAACATTCTCCCATCTTCGGCGTTACATTTTATCCATCCTTACGCTTTTTGACAATTTTTCATCTTTTTTCTCCTTCTTAGCTTTGGGCTTAACCTCCGACTTTACCTTCAACCTTCAGCGTTACATTTTATCCATCCTTACGCTTTTTGACAATTTTTCGTCTTTTTTCTTCTTCTTAGCTTTGGGCTTAGCCTTCTAAAACATTCTCCCATCTTCAGCGTTACATTTTATCCATCCTTACGCTTTTTGACAATTTTTCGTCTTTTTTCTTCTTCTTAGCTCTGGGCTTAGCCTTCTAAAACATTCTCCCATCTTCGGCGTTACATTTTATCCATCCTTACGCTTTTTGACAATTTTTCATCTTTTTTCTCCTTCTTAGCTTTGGGCTTAACCTCCGACTTAACCTTCAACCTTCGGCGTTACATTTTATCCATCCTTACGCTTTTTGACAATTTTTCGTCTTTTTTCTCCTTCTAAGCTTTGGGCTTAACATTCGACTTAACCTTCAACCTTCAGCGTTACATTTTATCCATCCTTACGCTTTTTGACAATTTTTCATCTTTTTTCTCCTTCTTAGCTTTGGGCTTAACCTCCGACTTTACCTTCAACCTTCAGCGTTACATTTTATCCATCCTTACGCTTTTTGACAATTTTTCATCTTTTTTCTCCTTCTAAGCTTTGGGCTTAACATTCGACTTAACCTTCAACCTTCAGCGTTACATTTTATCCATCCTTACGCTTTTTGACAATTTTTCGTCTTATTTCTTCTTCTAAGCTTTGGGCTTAACCTCCGACTTAACCTTCTAGCTTCAGCATTACATTTCATCCATCCTTACGCTTTTTTACAAATTTTCGTCTTTTTTCTTCTTCTTAGCTTTGGGCTTAGCCTTCTAAAACATTCTCCCATCTTCGGCGTTACATTTTATCCATCCTTACGCTTTTTGACAATTTTTCGTCTTATTTCTTCTTCTAAGCTTTGGGCTTAACCTCCGACTTAACCTTCTAGCTTCAGCATTACATTTTATCCATCCTTACGCTTTTTGACAATTTTTCATCTTTTTTCTCCTTCTAAGCTTTGGGCTTAACCTCCGACTTAACCTTCTAGCTTCAGCATTACATTTTATCCATCCTTACGCTTTTTGACAATTTTTCATCTTTTTTCTCCTTCTAAGCTTTGGTCTTAACATTCGACTTAACCTTCAACCTTCAGCGTTACATTTTATCCATCCTTACGCTTTTTGACAATTTTTCGTCTTTTTTCTCCTTCTTAGCTTTGGGCTTAACCTCCGACTTAACCTTCAACCTTCGGCGTTACATTTTATCCATCCTTACGCTTTTTGACAATTTTTCGTCTTTTTTCTTCTTCTTAGCTTTGGGCTTAGCCTTCTAAAACATTCTCCCATCTTCGGCGTTACATTTTATCCATCCTTACGCTTTTTGACAATTTTTCATCTTTTTTCTCCTTCTAAGCTTTGGGCTTAACATTCGACTTAACCTTCAACCTTCAGCGTTACATTTTATCCATCCTTACGCTTTTTGACAATTTTTCGTCTTATTTCTTCTTCTAAGCTTTGGGCTTAACCTCCGACTTAACCTTCTAGCTTCAGCATTACATTTCATCCATCCTTACGCTTTTTTACAAATTTTCGTCTTTTTTCTTCTTCTTAGCTCTGGGCTTAGCCTTCTAAAACATTCTCCCATCTTCGGCGTTACATTTTATCCATCCTTACGCTTTTTGACAATTTTTCATCTTTTTTCTCCTTCTAAGCTTTGGGCTTAACATTCGACTTAACCTTCAACCTTCAGCGTTACATTTTATCCATCCTTACGCTTTTTGACAATTTTTCGTCTTTTTTCTTCTTCTTAGCTTTGGGCTTAGCCTTCTAAAACATTCTCCCATCTTCGGCGTTACATTTTATCCATCCTTACGCTTTTTGACAATTTTTCATCTTTTTTCTCCTTCTTAGCTTTGGGCTTAACCTCCGACTTAACCTTCAACCTTCGGCGTTACATTTTATCCATCCTTACGCTTTTTGACAATTTTTCGTCTTTTTTCTTCTTCTTAGCTTTGGGCTTAGCCTTCTAAAACATTCTCCCATCTTCGGCGTTACATTTTATCCATCCTTACGCTTTTTGACAATTTTTCATCTTTTTTCTCCTTCTTAGCTTTGGGCTTAACCTCCGACTTAACCTTCAACCTTCGGCGTTACATTTTATCCATCCTTACGCTTTTTGACAATTTTTCATCTTTTTTCTCCTTCTTAGCTTTGGGCTTAACCTCCGACTTAACCTTCAACCTTCGGCGTTACATTTTATCCATCCTTACGCTTTTTGACAATTTTTCATCTTTTTTCTCCTTCTTAGCTTTGGGCTTAACATTCGACTTAACCTTCAACCTTCGGCGTTACATTTTATCCATCCTTACGCTTTTTGACAATTTTTCATCTTTTTTCTCCTTCTTAGCTTTGGGCTTAACCTCCGACTTAACCTTCAACCTTCGGCGTTACATTTTATCCATCCTTACGCTTTTTGACAATTTTTCGTCTTTTTTCTCCTTCTAAGCTTTGGGCTTAACATTCGACTTAACCTTCAACCTTCAGCGTTACATTTTATCCATCCTTACGCTTTTTGACAATTTTTCGTCTTTTTTCTTCTTCTTAGCTTTGGGCTTAGCCTTCTAAAACATTCTCCCATCTTCGGCGTTACATTTTATCCATCCTTACGCTTTTTGACAATTTTTCATCTTTTTTCTCCTTCTTAGCTTTGGGCTTAACCTCCGACTTAACCTTCAACCTTCGGCGTTACATTTTATCCATCCTTACGCTTTTTGACAATTTTTCATCTTTTTTCTCCTTCTTAGCTTTGGGCTTAACATTCGACTTAACCTTCAACCTTCAGCGTTACATTTTATCCATCCTTACGCTTTTTGACAATTTTTCATCTTTTTTCTCCTTCTTAGCTTTGGGCTTAACCTCCGACTTTACCTTCAACCTTCAGCGTTACATTTTATCCATCCTTACGCTTTTTGACAATTTTTCATCTTTTTTCTCCTTCTAAGCTTTGGGCTTAACATTCGACTTAACCTTCAACCTTCAGCGTTACATTTTATCCATCCTTACGCTTTTTGACAATTTTTCATCTTTTTTCTCCTTCTTAGCTTTGGGCTTAACCTCCGACTTTACCTTCAACCTTCAGCGTTACATTTTATCCATCCTTACGCTTTTTGACAATTTTTCATCTTTTTTCTCCTTCTAAGCTTTGGGCTTAACATTCGACTTAACCTTCAACCTTCAGCGTTACATTTTATCCATCCTTACGCTTTTTGACAATTTTTCATCTTTTTTCTCCTTCTTAGCTTTGGGCTTAACATTCGACTTAACCTTCAACCTTCAGCGTTACATTTTATCCATCCTTACGCTTTTTGACAATTTTTCGTCTTATTTCTTCTTCTAAGCTTTGGGCTTAACCTCCGACTTAACCTTCTAGCTTCAGCATTACATTTCATCCATCCTTACGCTTTTTTACAAATTTTCGTCTTTTTTCTTCTTCTTAGCTTTGGGCTTAGCCTTCTAAAACATTCTCCCATCTTCGGCGTTACATTTTATCCATCCTTACGCTTTTTGACAATTTTTCGTCTTATTTCTTCTTCTAAGCTTTGGGCTTAACCTCCGACTTAACCTTCTAGCTTCAGCATTACATTTTATCCATCCTTACGCTTTTTGACAATTTTTCATCTTTTTTCTCCTTCTAAGCTTTGGGCTTAACCTCCGACTTAACCTTCTAGCTTCAGCATTACATTTTATCCATCCTTACGCTTTTTGACAATTTTTCATCTTTTTTCTCCTTCTAAGCTTTGGTCTTAACATTCGACTTAACCTTCAACCTTCAGCGTTACATTTTATCCATCCTTACGCTTTTTGACAATTTTTCGTCTTTTTTCTCCTTCTTAGCTTTGGGCTTAACCTCCGACTTAACCTTCAACCTTCGGCGTTACATTTTATCCATCCTTACGCTTTTTGACAATTTTTCGTCTTTTTTCTTCTTCTTAGCTTTGGGCTTAGCCTTCTAAAACATTCTCCCATCTTCGGCGTTACATTTTATCCATCCTTACGCTTTTTGACAATTTTTCATCTTTTTTCTCCTTCTAAGCTTTGGGCTTAACATTCGACTTAACCTTCAACCTTCAGCGTTACATTTTATCCATCCTTACGCTTTTTGACAATTTTTCGTCTTATTTCTTCTTCTAAGCTTTGGGCTTAACCTCCGACTTAACCTTCTAGCTTCAGCATTACATTTCATCCATCCTTACGCTTTTTTACAAATTTTCGTCTTTTTTCTTCTTCTTAGCTCTGGGCTTAGCCTTCTAAAACATTCTCCCATCTTCGGCGTTACATTTTATCCATCCTTACGCTTTTTGACAATTTTTCATCTTTTTTCTCCTTCTAAGCTTTGGGCTTAACATTCGACTTAACCTTCAACCTTCAGCGTTACATTTTATCCATCCTTACGCTTTTTGACAATTTTTCGTCTTTTTTCTTCTTCTTAGCTTTGGGCTTAGCCTTCTAAAACATTCTCCCATCTTCGGCGTTACATTTTATCCATCCTTACGCTTTTTGACAATTTTTCATCTTTTTTCTCCTTCTTAGCTTTGGGCTTAACCTCCGACTTAACCTTCAACCTTCGGCGTTACATTTTATCCATCCTTACGCTTTTTGACAATTTTTCGTCTTTTTTCTTCTTCTTAGCTTTGGGCTTAGCCTTCTAAAACATTCTCCCATCTTCGGCGTTACATTTTATCCATCCTTACGCTTTTTGACAATTTTTCATCTTTTTTCTCCTTCTTAGCTTTGGGCTTAACCTCCGACTTAACCTTCAACCTTCGGCGTTACATTTTATCCATCCTTACGCTTTTTGACAATTTTTCGTCTTTTTTCTTCTTCTTAGCTTTGGGCTTAGCCTTCTAAAACATTCTCCCATCTTCGGCGTTACATTTTATCCATCCTTACGCTTTTTGACAATTTTTCATCTTTTTTCTCCTTCTTAGCTTTGGGCTTAACCTCCGACTTAACCTTCAACCTTCGGCGTTACATTTTATCCATCCTTACGCTTTTTGACAATTTTTCGTCTTTTTTCTCCTTCTAAGCTTTGGGCTTAACATTCGACTTAACCTTCAACCTTCAGCGTTACATTTTATCCATCCTTACGCTTTTTGACAATTTTTCGTCTTTTTTCTTCTTCTTAGCTTTGGGCTTAGCCTTCTAAAACATTCTCCCATCTTCGGCGTTACATTTTATCCATCCTTACGCTTTTTGACAATTTTTCGTCTTTTTTCTCCTTCTAAGCTTTGGGCTTAACATTCGACTTAACCTTCAACCTTCAGCGTTACATTTTATCCATCCTTACGCTTTTTGACAATTTTTCGTCTTTTTTCTTCTTCTTAGCTTTGGGCTTAGCCTTCTAAAACATTCTCCCATCTTCGGCGTTACATTTTATCCATCCTTACGCTTTTTGACAATTTTTCATCTTTTTTCTCCTTCTTAGCTTTGGGCTTAACCTCCGACTTTACCTTCAACCTTCAGCGTTACATTTTATCCATCCTTACGCTTTTTGACAATTTTTCGTCTTTTTTCTTCTTCTTAGCTTTGGGCTTAGCCTTCTAAAACATTCTCCCATCTTCAGCGTTACATTTTATCCATCCTTACGCTTTTTGACAATTTTTCGTCTTTTTTCTTCTTCTTAGCTTTGGGCTTAGCCTTCTAAAACATTCTCCCATCTTCGGCGTTACATTTTATCCATCCTTACGCTTTTTGACAATTTTTCGTCTTTTTTCTCCTTCTAAGCTTTGGGCTTAACATTCGACTTAACCTTCAACCTTCAGCGTTACATTTTATCCATCCTTACGCTTTTTGACAATTTTTCGTCTTTTTTCTTCTTCTTAGCTTTGGGCTTAGCCTTCTAAAACATTCTCCCATCTTCGGCGTTACATTTTATCCATCCTTACGCTTTTTGACAATTTTTCATCTTTTTTCTCCTTCTAAGCTTTGGGCTTAACATTCGACTTAACCTTCAACCTTCAGCGTTACATTTTATCCATCCTTACGCTTTTTGACAATTTTTCGTCTTTTTTCTTCTTCTTAGCTTTGGGCTTAGCCTTCTAAAACATTCTCCCATCTTCGGCGTTACATTTTATCCATCCTTACGCTTTTTGACAATTTTTCGTCTTATTTCTTCTTCTAAGCTTTGGGCTTAACCTCCGACTTAACCTTCTAGCTTCAGCATTACATTTCATCCATCCTTACGCTTTTTTACAAATTTTCGTCTTTTTTCTTCTTCTTAGCTCTGGGCTTAGCCTTCTAAAACATTCTCCCATCTTCGGCGTTACATTTTATCCATCCTTACGCTTTTTGACAATTTTTCATCTTTTTTCTCCTTCTAAGCTTTGGGCTTAACATTCGACTTAACCTTCAACCTTCAGCGTTACATTTTATCCATCCTTACGCTTTTTGACAATTTTTCGTCTTTTTTCTTCTTCTTAGCTTTGGGCTTAGCCTTCTAAAACATTCTCCCATCTTCGGCGTTACATTTTATCCATCCTTACGCTTTTTGACAATTTTTCATCTTTTTTCTCCTTCTTAGCTTTGGGCTTAACCTCCGACTTAACCTTCAACCTTCGGCGTTACATTTTATCCATCCTTACGCTTTTTGACAATTTTTCGTCTTTTTTCTTCTTCTTAGCTTTGGGCTTAGCCTTCTAAAACATTCTCCCATCTTCGGCGTTACATTTTATCCATCCTTACGCTTTTTGACAATTTTTCATCTTTTTTCTCCTTCTTAGCTTTGGGCTTAACCTCCGACTTAACCTTCAACCTTCGGCGTTACATTTTATCCATCCTTACGCTTTTTGACAATTTTTCGTCTTTTTTCTTCTTCTTAGCTTTGGGCTTAGCCTTCTAAAACATTCTCCCATCTTCGGCGTTACATTTTATCCATCCTTACGCTTTTTGACAATTTTTCATCTTTTTTCTCCTTCTTAGCTTTGGGCTTAACCTCCGACTTAACCTTCAACCTTCGGCGTTACATTTTATCCATCCTTACGCTTTTTGACAATTTTTCGTCTTTTTTCTCCTTCTAAGCTTTGGGCTTAACATTCGACTTAACCTTCAACCTTCAGCGTTACATTTTATCCATCCTTACGCTTTTTGACAATTTTTCGTCTTTTTTCTTCTTCTTAGCTTTGGGCTTAGCCTTCTAAAACATTCTCCCATCTTCGGCGTTACATTTTATCCATCCTTACGCTTTTTGACAATTTTTCGTCTTTTTTCTCCTTCTAAGCTTTGGGCTTAACATTCGACTTAACCTTCAACCTTCAGCGTTACATTTTATCCATCCTTACGCTTTTTGACAATTTTTCGTCTTTTTTCTTCTTCTTAGCTTTGGGCTTAGCCTTCTAAAACATTCTCCCATCTTCGGCGTTACATTTTATCCATCCTTACGCTTTTTGACAATTTTTCATCTTTTTTCTCCTTCTTAGCTTTGGGCTTAACCTCCGACTTTACCTTCAACCTTCAGCGTTACATTTTATCCATCCTTACGCTTTTTGACAATTTTTCGTCTTTTTTCTTCTTCTTAGCTTTGGGCTTAGCCTTCTAAAACATTCTCCCATCTTCAGCGTTACATTTTATCCATCCTTACGCTTTTTGACAATTTTTCGTCTTTTTTCTTCTTCTTAGCTTTGGGCTTAGCCTTCTAAAACATTCTCCCATCTTCGGCGTTACATTTTATCCATCCTTACGCTTTTTGACAATTTTTCGTCTTTTTTCTCCTTCTAAGCTTTGGGCTTAACATTCGACTTAACCTTCAACCTTCAGCGTTACATTTTATCCATCCTTACGCTTTTTGACAATTTTTCGTCTTTTTTCTTCTTCTTAGCTTTGGGCTTAGCCTTCTAAAACATTCTCCCATCTTCGGCGTTACATTTTATCCATCCTTACGCTTTTTGACAATTTTTCATCTTTTTTCTCCTTCTTAGCTTTGGGCTTAACCTCCGACTTTACCTTCAACCTTCAGCGTTACATTTTATCCATCCTTACGCTTTTTGACAATTTTTCGTCTTTTTTCTTCTTCTTAGCTTTGGGCTTAGCCTTCTAAAACATTCTCCCATCTTCAGCGTTACATTTTATCCATCCTTACGCTTTTTGACAATTTTTCATCTTTTTTCTCCTTCTTAGCTTTGGGCTTAACCTCCGACTTTACCTTCAACCTTCAGCGTTACATTTTATCCATCCTTACGCTTTTTGACAATTTTTCGTCTTTTTTCTTCTTCTTAGCTTTGGGCTTAGCCTTCTAAAACATTCTCCCATCTTCGGCGTTACATTTTATCCATCCTTACGCTTTTTGACAATTTTTCATCTTTTTTCTCCTTCTTAGCTTTGGGCTTAACCTCCGACTTAACCTTCAACCTTCGGCGTTACATTTTATCCATCCTTACGCTTTTTGACAATTTTTCATCTTTTTTCTCCTTCTTAGCTTTGGGCTTAACCTCCGACTTAACCTTCAACCTTCGGCGTTACATTTTATCCATCCTTACGCTTTTTTACAAATTTTCGTCTTTTTTCTTCTTCTTAGCTTTGGGCTTAGCCTTCTAAAACATTCTCCCATCTTCGGCGTTACATTTTATCCATCCTTACGCTTTTTGACAATTTTTCGTCTTTTTTCTTCTTCTTAGCTTTGGGCTTAGCCTTCTAAAACATTCTCCCATCTTCGGCGTTACATTTTATCCATCCTTACGCTTTTTGACAATTTTTCGTCTTTTTTTCTCCTTCTAAGCTTTGGGCTTAACATTCGACTTAACCTTCAACCTTCAGCGTTACATTTTATCCATCCTTACGCTTTTTGACAATTTTTCATCTTTTTTCTCCTTCTTAGCTTTGGGCTTAACCTCCGACTTTACCTTCAACCTTCAGCGTTACATTTTATCCATCCTTACGCTTTTTGACAATTTTTCATCTTTTTTCTCCTTCTAAGCTTTGGGCTTAACATTCGACTTAACCTTCAACCTTCAGCGTTACATTTTATCCATCCTTACGCTTTTTGACAATTTTTCGTCTTATTTCTTCTTCTAAGCTTTGGGCTTAACCTCCGACTTAACCTTCTAGCTTCAGCATTACATTTCATCCATCCTTACGCTTTTTTACAAATTTTCGTCTTTTTTCTTCTTCTTAGCTTTGGGCTTAGCCTTCTAAAACATTCTCCCATCTTCGGCGTTACATTTTATCCATCCTTACGCTTTTTGACAATTTTTCGTCTTATTTCTTCTTCTAAGCTTTGGGCTTAACCTCCGACTTAACCTTCTAGCTTCAGCATTACATTTTATCCATCCTTACGCTTTTTGACAATTTTTCATCTTTTTTCTCCTTCTAAGCTTTGGGCTTAACCTCCGACTTAACCTTCTAGCTTCAGCATTACATTTTATCCATCCTTACGCTTTTTGACAATTTTTCATCTTTTTTCTCCTTCTAAGCTTTGGTCTTAACATTCGACTTAACCTTCAACCTTCAGCGTTACATTTTATCCATCCTTACGCTTTTTGACAATTTTTCGTCTTTTTTCTCCTTCTTAGCTTTGGGCTTAACCTCCGACTTAACCTTCAACCTTCGGCGTTACATTTTATCCATCCTTACGCTTTTTGACAATTTTTCGTCTTTTTTCTTCTTCTTAGCTTTGGGCTTAGCCTTCTAAAACATTCTCCCATCTTCGGCGTTACATTTTATCCATCCTTACGCTTTTTGACAATTTTTCGTCTTTTTTCTTCTTCTTAGCTTTGGGCTTAGCCTTCTAAAACATTCTCCCATCTTCGGCGTTACATTTTATCCATCCTTACGCTTTTTGACAATTTTTCGTCTTTTTTTCTCCTTCTAAGCTTTGGGCTTAGCCTTCTAAAACATTCTCCCATCTTCGGCGTTACATTTTATCCATCCTTACGCTTTTTGACAATTTTTCGTCTTTTTTTCTCCTTCTAAGCTTTGGGCTTAACATTCGACTTAACCTTCAACCTTCAGCGTTACATTTTACCCATCCTTACGCTTTTTGACAATTTTTCATCTTTTTGTAGTTTGTACTTTCCTGCCCTTTTTATGCACGTTGAGAATGCTTCTTGTACACTCACTGATTTCGAAATTTTGATGACGGACTTTGAAATTTAAGAAATCTTTTTTTTCCCAGTGTCGTTTAGTATTGACGAAATATTTGTCCAACAAAAAAACGAAGAACATTCACCATTAAAAAAAAAAGATTATTCTTTTTTTTGCATTTTTTTTGCTCTTTTAGCAGCGCTTTTGCTCCGCCTTTTTTTCTTTTTTGCATTATAGCTGCTAAACTCTTATGCTTCTATTAATAGTGTTGCTGATTTATTTTTGTTTTTTAATTCTAGTGTTATTTACTCGACATCAGTGGCGACAGCTTTTTTTAACGAACGTCGAAGACAGAAATATTAATTATTATATTGCTATAAGTTTTAGCAATGAGACATAACTCTGTTATGCAATATAAGCAAATAAATAAAAAAGTTGTAACTACTTTAACAGACATAAGCTTAGACATAGACTTTATTAAATTCATCAATAAACAACATATAGTCATCAATAAATTAAAATCCATAGTGTTCCGAGTTTTGCACATATTCTAAGATTTTCTCCCTTCTCTTCTTTTAATCATGAATAATTTTACATTCTCTTGCAGTACTAAAAAATATTAGTTTAGCACTAATTTTAAAATTAAAAACATACTGGATTATAGCTTTTGGTACTTGACGGTGTTTTATAATTGTTTCAACTTAAAAAAGATCTTGATATTGCTTTTTGAGCCGCCCATCATATTCGTTTGACACCTTTTGACGCGGTTGAAGTTGTTAAAACATGTAAAATTTAGTTCACTCAAACATATTCTTAAATATCTTACCTCTCTAAGAATTTTCTGATTGTTCGCTTCCATAAAAGAATATTCATTTCATTTGAGCCAGAACAGAACATATTTGTTATCAAAAGTCCATGCAGCAGATTAAGTAAGAAAGCTGAACGATCACTTGCATAACCTATAAGAAATAATTGTCTTACAATTTAAATAAATTCTGAAACGATGATACCTGCCATAACAAGTGCTTCAACAGGACTGCCCCGAATAGAATGAATTGTATCAGATCCAACATCACAAGTTCGTACAGGAGAATTACGATATATTTTCGATACAGAAATGCCTTCAGCAGCTATAGCAAAATCAGTCCAATGTTTAAGTTGAAAACCTTGCCCGAATATTGTAAATATTTCACCAACAGAGATACCTGAAATATAGAAAAGTGTATTCAAAAATGTTTACAGAAAATGTTAAACTTACCATTCCATTATGAGCTTTTTTGTAAAGATTTCTTATTTGATAATCTCCAAATTTTAACTTGACCATCCTTGCACCAGATAATAAATTTGATAGCCGCAATGGATGGTTTGATAATACTCCAACACCTTCATTATGTCCATCAAAACATGCAATAAACGGTTTTGCAAATACTCATTCTAACCTGCATTCTATCGAGGTACTAAAAAAGATATAACAGAATAAAAATAAAAATCTAGTTTACCTTTATAAAATATCATGCTTTGTTTCACGGTGATAAAGATCTGGATTTCGAGAGGTTGCTTTTAATCTTTAAATTGTTCATTTCTAAAATTAGTATTTGCGTTGAAATTTACAAAAGCTAATTTTATTTGTGAGCAAAAAATTTAATGGCAAGGGTAAACATATTGCCAAACTTTTATATTTTTCTACCGTATTACGGTTGAAAAAGGCTACTATCAACTTATCATCATTCAACGTTAACTTTTAGCAACCCCATACCTCACAGCTTATCACTTTAGCTGCTTTTAAAATCAATAACTTTTATTCTAAAAAAAAACTATAAACATTATAAAAAATAGTTACTTAAGTGCTTAAAAATGACTACTGTAACTCTTAAATATTAAAATAAAAAAATTCAAACATACCAAATCATTCGGTTAGGATTTTTTCCACAAATTAAAATCCAAAATGCATAATTTAAAATTTGTTTTCTTTTTTCCTGAATTAAACAACTTTCATCATTTTTTTGAAGCTTAAATGGCATTTCAATATTTCCTGGAATTTGAATAAATTGCTTTGGTTTAATTTTAATTGGATATAATTTATTTTCTTTAAATCCAAGTTTTTCAACTTGTTTTAAATATGCTTTTGTTGGCGTTAATGGAATTTCAGACTTTGATAAATTATATCCAATTTCATCAGAAAATTGTTCAACATTATAAAAAATATATAAATCCATTTAATGAACCATAAAATTTTTATTCTGATGAATCATTTGTTGCACGCAGGAAAAGCCCGAGTAAAATGGCTAAATGATAACAATAAAAAAATTTCATTGGTTTCAATGAACTTTTACATAGAGATTTTTTAGCGACTGAATTCATTGAGATTACAGATAAGACAGAAAAACAGTCGCAATTAAAACACAAATTCCATTCATTAATGTTTTGAAGTTTACGGAAAAAAATAGTTCAGTAACGGAAACAGACAGCGTTCTAATTAATTAATTACTCATACTGGACGACATTCCAGGATTTCTTTATTAATTTCTGTATTATATAATTTTTTGTAATGTTAATATTCAAAAATTTTGTGTTTTATTTGATTGAAAATTATTTTGAGACTTTCTCGAAATTTATAGCGATACATATTTGCTGAGAAAAAAAACACGGAAACCTTTTTTTGTATTTTTTGTTGCTTTATTTTTAGAAAAAATACAATTAATAAGAAAAACGAAATCGTGATTAAAAAAAAGACAGATTTCAAAATTTAAAATCTCATGGTTTAACAATAAAATTTTCAATTAAAGATCCTTTTTTTACAACGGATCTTCAATCCATTGTCATATTTACATGCATAAATTCGATGTTCAGCTTTAACTTGCTTCATAAATGAATCCAGATTAACACGTCAATGCCGTGTTACTTAGCAAGCTGTAGACAATGAAGTCAATTCTGATGTCCTTTTTTTTTTTGAGGAATTGTTGATTGATAAATAATACTATAATATCTGCAAAAAATATATAAAAGTTCAAACCGTGATATTTAAAAAAGAAGCAAATAGTAAATGTAATAAAAAAGCAAGGCAACAAATTTTTTTATATTTTTGCAATCTAAACACAGCAAAAACGCGGCAGCAAGGCTTGAAATTTTTTATAAATCTTTTCGAAGAAATGACAAAGTCAAAGAAAATGTGTGTGTTTTTTTCACAGTCTTTGACAAATAATTTTTTAGAATATATTATTTGTCTATTTGATTTAAACATTAGTAAAACATGTTAAAAAATCATAATTTTGATTTCTACCGAAATCTTAAACGTCCATTCCAAACATTTCTTTTCCAAAGCACAAAACTTTCTTTTACCAAAATATTATCACATTTTACACCATTACACCTTTTTTTGCATCCCCCCCCCCCCACTTTCTTCTTTGTCTTAGCCTGCCCTTTAAAGAACCAAATCACCGAATAAAGGGCGTGAAATTGGATTTTCTTCCAAAGAAAAAATTAAACATTTGTTATTTTTTCTTTGAACTTGAAAATTTTTTCGATGATCCAAAAACTTCTTTTTTTCATTTTTTATTCTTATTTTCGGTGAAAAAACATCACATCTGCTAGAAAAATATACAACCAGTTTTTTTTAAATATTTTAAATTTCGGTTAATATGAACCATGATAAATTTAACTAATAAAAAAAAACACATTTTATTCATACAACAATTATTCTTTTTTCATAAAATTTTCTAAACTCGAACATTTTTAATTTAAGAATATTTGAGGCTTATCAACGACAATTTTAAAAACTTTTTATAAATGTTGACGTTTTTGAAATCTATTTTATAAAATTTTAAAAAATCCATTTAAAAGACTGTTTTAAACATTGTTTGAGCAATCTGAAAAAACTTTATTGAAACATTTAGCCTTAAAATGGCAATTTTTCTAATTCGCTGATTCAAATTTCATTTTAGTTTTGTGATTGAAAAAATAAATAGTGTTTCATTCGTTTGAAATGCTCTTTTGCTGACATTTGTAAAAAATGTAAGATTCGATTTTCGGACAAAAAGTGTGTTTATATGCTTTGAAAAGCAGTAAAAAGTGAAAAGAACAAATTTTTTCAAAAACTGGTTGTAAAATCTTAAAACTTTAATGTTACAATCTTGTGATTCAAATGTTTTTTCGTTTTTCAACGAAAGAACTTTTTGCAATAAAAAACGAATGGTATTGTTGAAATTGGGGGTTTATCTTAACGCCACCTGACATCTTTCATTAAATCACTAAGTAGACAAAAAATTGTGTCTTCGTTGTACAAACAAAAAATTAATGTAAAAAAGTGCATTTTTTTTTTCACAAAAAAGGAGTTGGCAAGATTTTGAAATTAGTTTTTATTAAAAAATTAAGCAATGTGAGATTTTTGCAAAAACATCTTGAAGCATTAAAATGTATTTTTCCATAACCATTTTAAACAAAGTTTTTTCAAATTTTAATAACTAATGTGTTTAATTGATACATAGGAAGGTATGTATTATTATTACTTGACATTTGTTCAGTGTTTATAGTTAATTTCGTTTAAACAATCAATCATCTTATTTAAAATTATAAGTATAAAACATTCAAAAAAGAAAAAAAGCCATGTAAAAAAAATGCAAAAGGAACGTTAACAAGTCTTTTTTAAAAGAAAAAAAATAAAATTTTTCTTTAAACGTATGAATTAAAATTTTTAAAATGGCAACGAAAGGCAAATTGGGCGTTCGAAGCAGACAAATGTTTCGACAGATAAGATATCAAATAATTTTTTTCTATTAACGCAGCCATCGAGAACATAACTTGCAATTATTGCTAAAATCCTATCAAAAGCTTTTGGAAAAAATGATAAAGTATAGGATGTCAGTTTCTGATTCAGAAATATTTTGAATCTCATTATTTATAAAATAAACGTACAAAAAGAAACACCGATGTAACATAAAAAAATAGTCAAAAAACACGGAAATAAACTTCAACTATGTTTTTTTAACTTCTTATTAATGATCTTTTTAATTGTATAGTTTTTGATGCGAATTTTATTCTGTTTTTATTTAAAACAAAAAACAGTATTTTATAAACAAAAAACTACAAATGTTCCTTTATTAAAAAATTAAAAAAATATTCAAAAATCGAAAATCTAATGTTTAAATTAAAGGAATAAATGACACTTTTTTTCACATAGCTTTCTTCTTTTTTTGAAATAAACTCCCAATGAAAAACAAATGTCGTGCCTGCTGTGTTTTTTTTCCAAAGCAGACAGCCATTTCGAAAGATCACAAAAATGCTCAGAAATTTCTAAAAAAAACATTTTTTGGATAAATTAATTTTTTTCTTGAAAAAAGTTTACGCAACGTTTTTATTTTGAATATTTTTTAATATTTGTGACACGATTTATATAAGTTTTAACATATTAAATTTACAAAATTAATAATAAAGATGGCATTAAAAGAGTTGACTATGTTATTTATTTTTTTTAAAAAAAGCAAAAAAACAAGTCAATATTTAAAAAAGTAAAATGGACCTCATCGTTGTAAAACAGAAAGTAAAAGATACTACAAATTTTTTAAATACTGAAATGAATATGTTTTAATTACTAATGATAATATTATTTGCAATTGAATCCGAATTGTATGTTATTTGTTACAGAAAAATGCCATTTTTAAAAAAAAATATTTGATAAATCGTCTTTAATTAAAACTACTATGCAAAAGAATATCAAAAATTAATAGTAAAATGTCTAAAATTAAATGAATCGAAAAAAACGATTTTTCTTTAAAATCTATTTTTTGTTGTCAAAAAATAAATGTCGTGTCGGCTGCTTATTTTCTTCTTTTGTTTCGTTTGTGTTTTGCTTTCGCAGCAGACAATGCTTTTATCGTGTTTATAACAATTAAAGAAAAACCAAACAAAAAAAAACATTTTCAAAGCAAAAGCAAGCAATGAAATCAAACTACAAATTTCTGTAGTTTAATTTTAAACACAATATTGATTGACAAAACATAGGTTTAAAAAATTTTTGTTGAAAGTAAATTACTTTTAGTCTGCTTTTTTGAATATTTAAATAATAAGTCTGCTTTGTTGAATATTTAATTAATAAGTATCCGCGGCCAAAATCTTTATAGAGTATAAAAACATATTAAACTCCATCACATTGTTTTTGCATTTTTTTTACCGCTATGTAATCTGCAAATTTTTCAATTGTTAAATAAAAGCGTATAAAAATTTCTGGAGTCCATGGTATTATTGAAATTTCTGCGGATTTGAAGGATTTAATGCTTTTATTTAAGATAAACAATTTTGACTATAAAGTGGAAATGAAAAGTTCGAAATATTTAATGAATCAGTTTTGTAATCAGTTATTTCAAAAGTGTAAAGATTGACTAAAGCTGATTTTCAAAATCGTTTAGCAACTGAAAATTAAAGGAGAGTAGTTTATACAGAAAATATGTCCGAGTCTATCCTTAAAAATAAAAAAACACATTTATGGCTTGATCTTGAATCGCTTTCAGTAGTGGCCCTCCGGAGGAAAAGTTGATTCTTTAAAAGTAAATTTAACAACAAAATTATTGATTTTAATTTTTTATTGTGATTTTAAACTCTTCCTACATTTTTTATAATTAGTGCAAATATTTCGTTTCCCATTTAAAAAAATTAATTATGTCACAAAAAACTCAAAAATAACATATATCTAAAAAACTTGTTAAGAAAAATACAATCGAAAAAAAAATAAAAGGAAGAAAAGTTACAGTATCCTTTTTTCTTTGTAGAAAAGAAAAAGGATAAAAAGAGAGAAAATGGAAGAAAAAAAGAACTTCTCGGAAACTCCATGACAATTTGACTTTAAAACAAAATTAATTGAATTAACTAAAATTTATGCAAAAAAGAGGCTACAAAAATTTGATAAAACAGTGAAAGCGATTTCAGAAAAACTGAAAAATTAAATTTTCTTTTTTAGCGCCTAAAATTTTTTCTTTTTCTTCAATTTTAATCAAATATAATCGATTTATAGCTGCTAAAAAAAGACAACCTTTTTTTGCCAACCGATTTCATCGATAGAAGAAAAAAAATTATTATTACTGTTTTTACATTATTTTTGAATTTAGAAATATTCTCAAGAACTGAAAAAAAGCAACGAAACAATTTTTCGAATTTCAAAATAGTTTGTGTCAAATGAAAAAGTAAGCGAAATATTGCATAACTGTTTTTAATAAAATATTGCATTATAGAAATCAAAAAATGTTACAATGGATGTTTGTTGAAGTTTGTAAATATTTGATTTATTTGACGTTTTTAATTAAAGCAAAAAACAAAGCGTTATTTCATCAAAAGTTTAAGATATATATAAAAAAAGAAGAAATTAAAAAACCGATTCAACAATTTCCAAAAAAACAATTAGTCAAAAATAAAAATATTTAAAGTAACAAATCTAGAATGGGTAAAAAAATAAACTAATATATTGTCTGTTTAAAAAATTGTTATTATTTATTTAAAATGAAATTATCCGGTTCCAGTGAAAGTTGTTTTTTCGATTGGAAGTTCAGCTTGTGCAACACTCTTAAATGAAGATCGAATAATTCGAGAATTTGGTGATTGAAGGGAGCGAATTGAATGCTGTTTTTCTTCAACTTCATCTTCGGAACGGGTTCGAAGAAGATGCCGCCATGTATCAAGTTGTGAAGAGGATACAGGAATTGCAGAGCGAAAAATAATCCATTTTACTATTTCTCTATATGGTTCAACAGTTTCTGATCCATCATATATCCAAAATTCTTTTGATTTTTCTTGTACGGGAAGAATTGTCGAGAATCTGAATGATGCTGAAAATTCACAATTTTTGATTCATTTATTTTTATAGGCTTAATTTTAAAAATGTACGCATTCTATCTGTGAATTTTATATTTTTCTGAAAGCATAATTATAATTTTAAAAAAATTGCCACACCTAATCCAGCTTCGGTTCCAGCATAGCGAACATGAGACAAAACATTATTGAGAGAGATTAAATTTAAATTATCATCATGTGATTCATTTAAGAATACACATAACGATAATATCCCATTTGGTTGTTTGGATGCCAAATCCAAATTTAAATATTTTAAATTTCGATGAATGAAATGAATTTCTCCGGCATATCCAACCCCTCCAACGGTATGTTCTGAAATAATTTTTTTCATTTTTTGAATCTGTTTATCCCGGTAAAACAAATTATTTTTTTAGTTTTAAGGCAGACATAAAATGGCAAACCAAATTATTCTTTTTTAAAGGAATGACAATATTTATTTTAAAAATTTCTAAGATTTGCTTAATCGAAATTAAATTATTACCAGATCCATTCATAGGTTCACTTCCCCAATGAAAGTTAACAACTTCAAGATGGAATTCTTCATTTGGAAAAATTGAAGTTGTAAAATCAACATTATTACCATCAGGATATTTTATTTGCAAGCAACTTCCAATATTTCGTACTATAAGTTGGCTTGTTTCATCATAATTATAACTAAAAATATTTTACTCTTTATTTAATGGTTTAAAAGTTTTTTCCACAAAATTAGCTAATTATTACACTTTTTTCTTATTTTTTAGTTTAATTATATACCAACTAAATTACATAATTTTTCGTTTGATAAATAAATCAAAAATTATTGATCGAATGCCTTAAACCCCTTAATTTTGCAACTTAACTTTTCTTGATTACTACAGTAATTATTTTATAGAATTTATTTTTTATTTTTGGTTAAAAGGGAAGGGGGAGATGAAATTTAAAGTTTTTTGTCAAGTGTTGTGCTTTCGGATTTGAAATGACTTCGGCTGTGACTCCAACTCCGGTGTCGGAGTCACTGGAGTAGACTCCGTGGTCTTTTTTTCAAGATTGAATAAAAATTTCAAAAATTCTTTATGAGAAATTTAGAAATCCAGACACTTTTTAAGTGTTAGTTTTAACATAGCAATATAAAAATAACTTAATATATATTACGTTAAATAACAAAAATTAGAAAAATAAAATTTTAATACTTAATCCTATGAATTTGAAAAATATGAACATGGTCGACTCTATGACCCCGGAATCTGAGTCGCAACAACAGTGTTTTTGCCATTTTTTTCCTTCAAACATAAGCGTTATTTGCCAAAAAAAACCAAATATTTTCTAAAAACTGACTAAAACCTTTGTTTTAGAAACACTTGTTTAATACATGCTTCCGTAATTTTATTTTTTGTCGCTAAAAAATAAAGTGCAAAATCCAACAACGAAATTATTTTAATTTTAATGATAGGTTTTTTGAATAAAATCCACAAAACTTCTCATTATTTTTTAGAGTAATGTGTTTTTTTTTGTTTGTTTTATTCCATTCCTCAAATACAACCTTAATAAATTCCGTTAAAGGGCATTAAATGTCCTAAATTTTATGTTCGTAAACGGACGAATTTTATGCTTGCTTCTTTTACAATGTTTAATTATACAGTATAAAAAAATGATGTAAAACTCCCCATACCTATTTTAACGTAAATTCAATCTTGTTTGTTATTTTTTAGTTGTAAAATTAGTAAAAAAATGTAGGACAAAATTTTTTGAAAATTAATTTAAAACTTACTTGAATGTTGCATTTTCAAGTGCTGGATCAAATGCAGTGATTGAAGGAAGGATATCAATTGGGGATTGTAATCTATTGGTGTTAACCTTAAAAAAAACATTTAAAACATTTTTAAAATATGTGAAAAATTCTCAAAAACAAACCTGAAGAATTTTTCCAAGTGTATCAAGTTGTTGAGTACATTTATTTAAAACAGGAACAAGATTTTGTTTTGCTTTATTTGCTTGTTCAACAACATTGTTCAATTGGGGCTTAAGCTCTTGAAATTTTGCGGATAATTGTTCCAAAAATGCCATTCTTCCTTCCTTCTTTTTTTTTATAAGATACTTATTTTTCTCAAAAAAATACAAAAAGAAGAGAATCGTTTAAAAAGCGGAAAAAATTCTGAAATAAAATTTCTGTTGAAAAAAAAGTATATTTAAAAAATAGTGAAACCTTCCAAACACAGCAAAAAAAAAGAAATCTCCTGCAGCGTTGAATGCTTCTTTTTTTTTGATAATGATGCTTTTTAAGCGAAAATATTTTTGAAGGCACACTTCTGAAACAAAAAAAAGAGGATATAAAATTTATGTGAAAAAGTTTAGAATCAATAAAAAACTTAAAGCTTCAACTTTCAAACAGAAAAAAAAAAGAGAAAAATGAAGCTAATTGCAAAGTTTACTGAAAAGAAGAAAAAAAGGGAAGCATTGAAGCAATATAAAAAAGAAAGTGGTAAAATTTAAAAAAGAAAGAAAGAGGAGACAGATTAAAAAAATATATAGAAATAGCATCCATGTTTAAGTAAATGAGTATGTGTGTGTTTAAGTGTAACGTTTTATAGATATGTGTTAAAGAAGTAAAGCAAAAATAATGGGGAAAAGAGTAAATAGCATCATCAGATTTTTACATATATATTTAAATATTGAAAAAATATGGATACAAATTACATTTCATAAACTCTTTCGAAAATTTAAAAAAATTTTTCCAAACTCAAATAAAAGGATACAAATTTTTTTTAAGCTGTCATTGAAAAAGATAACAGATTGAACAAAATTTTGGAAAGCAGCAGCAACATGCAATTCCCATATGGAAAATGTCATGTTATTTCATTTTTTTAATAAAAAAATTCATTTTTAAAAATTTGGCTACTCCAGAAAAAAGAAGCAAAATTTTAAAAATAAAAAAAGCTAGAAGCGGGCATTTTTAAATCCAATGTGCCAAAAAAAAATAGAAGAAATAAAAGCTTTTGTTCTGCCGGGACTTTTTTTTCTTTCTTTGCTTTTATTATTTTTTTTTTCAGTTACGTACGCTCTTTCGATTCGATTTGTTTTCTCGCTTCTTTTGGAGTGCCGTGCTTGCTTGCTTCTGCTTCTGTTAGAGTCGCCTTCATTTTTACCACTAAAATTTATGGGAGAGGAATTTAAGTCGGCGCTCAAAGAAGAAAATAAAGCAAAGTTAAGCTTTTTTGAAAGTAGCCGAGCAAGGGCATGCCGTTTGCTTTTGACGAACATCATCGTTGTCGTTGTTGGGCATCGCTACTGCCGTTACTCAAACAAATATTTTCTATTCACTAAAAAACACACAAAAAAGTTTTTTCTTCAAAAAAACAGGCTTTGACTTTTTTTTCGACGATGCTTTTTTTGTCTTGTTTTTTGCATTTCATGACTTTGGGGCATTCATTTGTAACCCAATGGGGAATGTATGGAATTCAGACAAAACAAATAGAAAAACAAAAACTATTTTTTCTACATCTTTTAAAGTCAAAAAAAAAGAATTAAAGTTTTTTGGGAAGTAAAAATCGAAAAAAAGGCGGGTATGCCAAATTTTTGTGTTGAAATTCAAAACTTTTTTAAATAAAAATTACATTATTCGAAAGAAATTTTTTATCTTAAATGGTGCAAATTTGGTTACAGTTTTTCCTTGTCAATATATAACTTTTTTGTTTAATAAAAAACGAGTTATACTTTTTTTATATTAAATAAAGCCTTCATAAAATTTATTTATATTTTTTAAAGCAGAAAAAATTTTTTTTGCTTTGAGCAGATTCCTGATGATTGAAAAAACATTTTGACCAAACTAACATTATTTGCTTTACAAAAAATGAAAAAAAAATGTTTATACTTATTTTTTTGATTCAACTTTATCACCTCCATTTTTATCTCTCATAAATCCACATAATCATTACAAGTTTAAAATATTTTAAAAACAAAATTTTAAATCAACAATTTGCATAAATTTTGAATTCGTTTTTTGGGTTTAATCGTTTACCACCATTTAAAATTTGTTTTTACCACATTTATTCATATTTGACATTTTTAAACAAATAATTAAAAAAAACATTAAAGTCTATAAACTAATTAAAGGTTTAATAAAACGGATAAAGAAAAAGAGATCAAACAGAAAATTTTAAATTAAAGACAATTTTTGTTAAAAATTAAACCATAGAATTAATGAATATTGAAAGAATTGGAAAAATTAGACTAGAACTTTTCGTATTTAAAAAAAAACTAAAAAAGAGTTGCTAAAACTTTAGCTATTTTGGCCCTCTATTTTTTAGTAATGGTTGGCTTTCATTTTCTGGGCGCTCTGGTGAAGATTTAACAATATTTATTGTAATTGCTTCATCATCATCTTCTGCTTCTTCGGGAGTCGCCAAACGCGGGGAATTTACATCGCTAAAAATATATATATACTATATTATATACACAAATTTAATATTTACCGATCAGATGGTGGACCACCCATTTTTTGTAAAGATGTTTTTGATTCTGAAGTAATATGTCGCCACATTCCAGATGAATTTACTTCTTTTGAAATATTAATATTGTGTGAAGGTTCTTGAATGGCGGATAATGGAATTTTTATGACATTCCCGGATGCCATTGGAATATGCAAATGTGCTTCAGTTTTAACGGCATGAATTGTGCCTTGATTTTCATCAAGATCAATTTCAATTTCTTCCTTTAAATTTTATTGTTTATTTTTAAAAATTTACAAAAGATAATTTTTAAACTTACAGCTCCTCCTTTAAGTGCAGCATGGCTTTTTCGACGTAAATCTTCCTTTTTTCGTAAATGAAAATCTGGCATTTTATCATCCAAATATTTTAAATCTTTTTCAGAAAAGAATTTTTCCATTAATTTTCGAACTGCAACCATTGCAACCAACTATAAACATTCATTTTAGATATTATGTTTTTGGCTTTTTTTAAAAATAAACCTTACCATTACAGGAAAAAGAATTGAAGTCTTTTTAATAGATTTAATAACCCAAAGTGCAATAAAACATGACAATTGCCAAATTGTAAAATAATTAATAGTTTTCATTGGAACATGCCGAATATAAATTGTATCAGGTTGGTATTTCATTGGCATTAAGAAAAGTAGAATTCGATCAAATAATTGAATTCCACCAAGTGCCGCAATTCCCATATATCTGTAAAAAGAGTTATTTTTTTATATTAAAGAACACATTTTTTTTGTTGAGACATACAAGAAAACACCATATAAAACAGGCATTGGAATATATCCAAGGATTTTTGCCATAAAAACTGATAAACCAATTAAAATAAATGTTACAATTCCTGTGACACGTTGTTCTCGTACACCCATAAATTGTGGAACTTCACCAGGGGCACGACTTTCAGATTCAACTAAATTTTGTTAAACTTTTTTTAATAAATTCTTTTGATTTTTTACCTTTAAGAGCATTAATATGATTAATGGATAATACGGTAGCAGCAACATAAATTGGTAATCCCAAATATCCAACAATTATAATGAGAAAAGAGAGAACAAAAAGGTCTAAATTCATTAAAATGAAATAATTAAAAATGAAGTTTTTTAACTTACCCAAATGATAGCCGCTTCCTTTTTTAAGTTTGTTTTCTCTTCGATTTACGATTACAGCAGTAATTTGTTGATCCATAAAAATCAGCTGCAAAAATATAATTTTTTATCAAAGGAAAAATTATAAATTTTAAACTCAAGATTTAAAAGGATTAAACAATGAAAATTTAACAAAAATATATGAAACTAACGAACCACACATGCAAGTAAAGCAGGGATAATTGCAACTGGAGCAGACCATATTGGATTTCCATTAAATGGTGGAATAAACCAGCCTCTTCCAGAATAA
The DNA here is from genome assembly GCA_963922195.1 of Panagrolaimus sp. PS1159. NCBI lineage: Eukaryota > Metazoa > Nematoda > Chromadorea > Rhabditida > Panagrolaimidae > Panagrolaimus > Panagrolaimus sp. PS1159. The sequence continues at coordinate 2,440,946 of CAWUHW010000017.1, read as the reverse complement.
GTTGGCCGAAAAGTGGATGGAACATTTAATTTTGGAGTATTTATTCCAGCAAGCATATCAATTCCTGTCATAATTGAAATTGCAAGCATTACTGCAAAATCAGATGCAAATTGTCGAACTCGAGAATTGAAGTAACAGCTGTTACGACTTTTCTAAAAATATATTTTTTTGAATTAAACTTTATAAAAAAATATATTACTTTAAGAACTAATGCAATAAAGAATGTTCCAATCATAAGAATAAAACTCATAAACCATTTATCATACATAATATAGCAAGCATCACCCTCTAAACTTCCAAGAAGTGTTTTGCAATGCGAAAGTGGAAGCTAAAAAAATAATTTTTTTTAAAAAAAAATTTTTTCATCAAACCTTTGAATAATCAATTGTTGCATTTCCGGGTGGTAATAAATGATCCAAATGTCTTCGATGTGCAATTTTATGAATTTCTTCTGTTGTTGCATTTGATGTTATACAATTACATTGTCCATCACCAACAGAATATCCTGGAGGTGTATATGTAATAACTTCCAAAGAATCTTTAATTTTAAACCATTTCATAATTGCTTCATAAATAAAAATTACAGCAATTAAAGTTGCAAAACATTCTTCAGTGAATCGAGTAATATATGAAACAAGGGCCGAAGCATCTGTGAAAACCATTACAAATAAAATTAGCGCTGTCCAAAGATAAACCCATGTTCGAAATGAAAGATAATCAAAATCAAATGCCATACAAAGATCATAAAGTATTGTTTCAAAAACCAGAACAGGTCCAGTTGAACCAATTACAGTAAGAGGTTGTCCAGAGAAGAGATGATATAAAGTTCCACAAATTGCACCACTGAAAAGATTTTCCATAGCTGCCATTCTTTGATGTGTTGCTTCTTCAAGGAGTCCCCCGAAAGTAACAATTGGAGCAAGAAGTGCAAAATACATGAAACAAAAAGTTGCAACACATTGCATATTTAAAGCATCCGTAAAATCTGATGCATACCATGGAAGCTTCCTCTTAATATCTGCTATTAATCCACCACAAAATTTTCCAGTCTTTTTTAGCGTTGGATCAACTCCATGCTCTTCAGGTTCATCATCATCAATTGGCTTTTTTAGCAGTACACCTTTTTCAAGCATCATTAAATCTTTTGCTGTTTCAATGCGTTTCTGTTGTGATGGAATAACTGTTGGAGGGCAAATTCGAATTTTTGGATCCCATTCACCTAAAAAGATTTGATCTATAGTTTTGCTTGCTTTTTTGTTTTTTTAATTCTAGGTTGTTTTTTTTTATAATTTACCCAACAGGCTTTAGCTTGTGACGAAAAGAAAAGTTTCTTTTAGGAACCGTTAAAAAAGTTTTTTTTACCGTTAAGTGTGGTTACAGCTATTTCATAAAAGAAATCCCTAAGTTGGACTAATTTTATAGAAACAGTGGATTAATGCTTTTTTCCCAAATCCTTCTTCCCATGCTTTAACTTTTTGAATTTTTTTAAACGTTTGCAAAAAAATTCGGGCTTCGTTCAAAAGAGGATTACTACAGTTTAAAAGTATTGGAAGGATATCATTTTTTAGAGGTACATTGTTCAATTTTGATCTCAAAATATTCGTAAATAAATATCTTCCTGGTCAAATAAAAAAATTTTCAGAAATGGTTTAAATATAAATTTACCTGGTGGAAGTACAGTAACTTGATCCAAGAATTCATCCACACCATCCAATAAATCTGATCTATTTGTTGCTTTATATGCAACATCATGAAAAATTTCATCTGCCATTAAAGTTGAAATTGCACGACCCATTTCTAAAACATGTATTAAAAAAATATTAAAAATAAATGGATTTTATTGATGATCCCACCTTTAAATTGACTACCATGTCCACGTGGACCTAATAATATAAAAACAAATCTTGTTGGAACTGGAACTTCAGTTAAATCTCCCAAAATTTGTGCTGTTTTTAATCTTGCAAATACTGTTATATGATGGGAAAGGAAATCAACTTCCCCTACAAGGACAGACGTTGCTTCAACGCCTAAAAAATATATCAACAAATATTTTTGAACTATTTTTCAAAAAGAAATGCTTAATTAAAATACCTGGGGGTAATTTTTTGAGAAAATGTGTATTCCCTTTATTGACATCAGTATGTGATCCCTCTCGAGTAATATCTTTTGGAACTGAACCAACTGTTGGAAGTTGTAGCTGTGCACCCATTGATTTTTTTGGTGACGTTTGTGCAGATTCATCAGTTTCAGCACCGCCATCTTTAGCTTGCTTTTGTAAATTTCTTCCATGTGAGAATGATCTTCCAATATCCGAAATTGAACGAACAGCATTCAAAAAGCCACCTTGATTTGAACCATTTGCAGATCCATCCCGTTTAGCTTGTTCATATTGATGTACATGTCGTAAACTTAAAACATGCCGAACTCCATCCAATCCTGCATCATCCAATTGATCTGCCTTTTTAAGTTCTGATAAAACAATGTCTAAAAATTGAAACTGGTTGCTGATAACATCTTTCTCATTCACTTTAAAAAAAATGACATTTGTTTTTTTTAAAAAAAGGGACAAAAAACAAAAAATGGCTTTAAAAATGTTTTTAACAAAGATCACATTTTTGAGAACAAATTTTTATATTTTTGCGTTAAAGCTTTTACACTTTTTTCCATCCAAAACTTACCAGTTAAATCTGGAAGAGTTGGAGCTTCAATATCAATAAGAACAAGGCCATGTAAAATGCAACTTCTATAAATAAATTTATTTAATTGTTTCAAAAAAGTTAACATTTTGCAAACCTTAATTGAAATAAAGCATGAAGTGAAAGAGTTGCAACATGGGGTTTTGACCATCGATTTCCACCTTCTTCAACATCTTCCTAAAAATATAAAAAAATTTTTTCAAAATGCTTAAAAAAATTAAAATATGTTTCAGAAATTTTAAATTTTTCTCTGTGTTATCTTTTAAATTAAGGTGTGTTATAATTCCAAAAATAGAGTGTTTTTTTTTCTCATTTTCAATTCAAAAAAATTAATCACCTCAAATTTCACCCATCTTGCAGTTTCTTTCCATTCTTCAGCGGCTCCATTTTGTGTTAATTCACACATTTCAGTAAAAAGTGATGGAACTTCATTCTTATTTTTTAGCAAAAACATTACTCGTGCACCTGGTGCCAAATCACCCCATGACGCTTCTGGAACTACTGAATCTCGATTTACACTCATTCTTCGCCGACGAATTGATGAACCTTCATCTGTTCGCATTGGAATCCATTCTGGGTCACCCCTTTCTCCTTGATAGGCAGATCCCGCACCAAATTTTGGTGCAACTAATGTAGGCGGATCATCAGTTGATTCATTATCATCACCTGACATCTTTTACAATAATAATATTAACAGCAATGATGACCTTTAAAACAATAATTAAAATTAAATTAATTCAAAACATCATGAAAAAAAAATTAGCAAAAAAAATTGAGACATAAAATGTAAGAATGTAAACTGTTTCAAATATTTTTTTTTATTAGAATCGTACTTTTAAAAATCAAAAGTTCAGAGCTCAAAAAAAGTAGCTGCTTAAATTTTTGAAAGAAAAGAAAAATATTGTTGGGATTCTTCTTTTTTTACAGAAAAGAAAGTTATCGAAAAAATATGAAAAAAAGTATCAAAGAAAATGCAAACAATTCTTTTTTTGTGTTTCAACAATAAAGCTAAAATTTTGCGAAAAGTGTAAAACATTTTTATTATTGGTTAAACTTTTAAAAACAATTTTTACTTTTTTCTGTTTTTTTTTGACACCTGTAAAATAACAACTAAAAATACTCCAAATAAATTAATTTTCCTTCTTTTTTAATATTTAATTAAAAATGGTGTGGGAAAATATTATTCTTTTAAAAAAATATGTTTTTTGGGATATTAAATGTTAAAAAACAAAATTGCCACCTGTATTTCTTATTTAAAGAAATTTGAATAAAAAATAAAATTGAAGCTTAAAAGAATGGAGAAAGAAGCAAAAAGCATAATAATCAAAAACGTCACAATTTTTGCACACAGAAAAAAAATAGCAGCTTTATTTAAATAAAATTGTCTCACTATTTTTTTCATTCAAAAAATACCTTTTTCTTTTTCTTTCATTTTCAATCATAAAAAAGTGAAGGGAAGAAAAAAAAGTTAAGACGGAAGTTAAACAAAAGTGAAAAAAATATATATATAAATCCATGAAGCAATGAAAAAAAAATTAAATATAAAAATGATCAAAAGCAATAAACTTTTCATTAATGAAAAAAAAGAAGCTTTACTTTTTTTTAGTTAAAAATGTAAAAAAAGGATGAAAAAAAAGGAAGGATGATAGGAAGAACGGGAGGGGGGGAAATGAAAAAAGGGTCTTTTTTACAAATAAATAAATAAAAAGAAAATTAGTTATTGGAATAAAAAAAGTTTTTTAAAGAATCAACTGGTAATTAAACAGAAACTTTTCTAACAAAACTGGCAACCAAAAAAGATACTTTACTTTATCTACATTAAAAATTGAGGTCGTTTTTGTAAAATATAAAAAATTAAAATGGAGTATAAAAATAAAAAATTTGATAACTTTGTTTTAAAAAAATTTTCCAAAAAAGTTAGTAAATAAAAAATTTAAAGACTTTTTTCCAGAATCCTTATTTAACTGTAAAAAATTGAACGCTTGTTTCAATGTTTTTAAAAACAAAACAGAAGTCAGTCAAGTAAATTTCATCAAATAAAAAAGAAAAGTTGCTTTGAGGGGGTACAAACATACTCCTTAAATTTTTAGCATTTTTAAAAATATTTTTTTTTCAAAGCTTTAACGGCAAAAGTGGCAGCCAGCAGCTAAAGTCTCTCAACTATGTTCTTTTTTTCTCCCTCCTTCTTCTTTTTCATCTTCTTATTTTTAGCCGTGTCTCAAGGGAAAAAGGAGGGTAAGGCTTTGAAGAGAAAAAAGAAAGAAGAGGAAAACGAAAGAGAGATGAGTTGGTTTTTCTTCCTTTCTATTTTCATAACCACCAAAGAAGCAGCCAGCATAAGCGGGCAGCGGTGCGGCACAAAGCTGGTCTCAGCGCGTCATAGAGTTCGTTCTTGAATCCTTTTTTTTTATTTTGTGTTCGAATTGAATTTTAGGCCAAAAGAAAAAACTCCGCATGAAAATTTGTTTTGTTTGAGAAACAAAAAATTGCCAACATTTTTTCTTTTCTCTCTTTTTTTTAAGCTGTCGCCATCGGCTGCTTTTTTTGGGTGACATTTTTTTGGGCGGAGCGGAGTTGCTTGAAACAGCTGCCCCCAAGTAAAGAGAACAAAAAAGATGGAACTTAAGCTGCTTGCTTGCTTTCTCTTTCTTTCTTTTTTTATTGTCTCGAATGAATGACGACGAATGACTTTAGTACTTGTTTCAAATGAAGAGAGAGAAAAAGAGAAAAAACCTTTGCTAAAAAAAGAGAGAACAAGCTTAAAAAAAACTTTTGATTATTCAGTTGCTTCTGCTTACTTTTTGCTTTTTTTGGTAGAAACAACTTAAAAAAAATAGTGGTGGCAGCGGTAAAGTCAATTTTGGGAAATATGCCAAACATTGATAAAAGTTTAAAAAACACTTTCTTTCTTTTTTTTAAAAAATATTTTTAAAACAAACAAAGGAAAAAAACATTTGTTTCTCTCGCAGTTGATTGCCCCAAAATGTGGTTGCTCTAAAAAAATAATGTTTTGAAAAAATTGCCCATTAAGAAAAAACAAAGATCTCTTTTTTACAAATGATTAAAAAAAGGTTAACCTAAAATTGACGATTTGAAATTAAAAAAAGTACAGTATTACAGCTATTATTTGATACAAAATTAAGGTAAAAAAATTCACTAGAAAGTTGTTCAAAAAATCTAATATTTTACTATTTTGCTTAAAAACAAACCCAAAAAAGCGTTTTTTAAGTTAAATCTTAAAAAGACGTTTTTTAAAGAAAAAATTGTTTTAAAAACGGAAAAAAAAGTGCCACAAGCGTTTAAAAAATGCAAAACAAAATTTTAGCAATAATTTCAGTTGAAAAAAAATTTCTGCTAAATTAAATTTTTAGAATTTTAAAGGGAAAGTTTTTTAATATGTTTGAATGCAAAGATGCAACAATATAAAAATTACAGTTTTTTAACAGACAAAAGTGCAAAAAAGAAAACAAAAATCGAATTTTTATTGAAAAATTTTTAAACAAAATAACAACAGTTTTTTTTCTCATAAAAGCAGTGTAATATATTTTTTATTGTTCTATGACTGACTAATGCTTTAAAAGCAGAAAACACTTTAAAATTTAAAAAGTTTTAAAGAAAAAAATATTAGTTTATAAAAAATGTGTTTCTGAGACAGCATTTTTTACTTTTATGAAAATATAAACTGTCAAAAAAATAATCTTTTACAAAACGGTTTTTAATGCTTTAAAATAAAAATCTGCAAATCGGTTAAACGTGACGCAAATTAGTTATCAGAACAAAACTTTTTGAAAAAAAGGAATTGTAATGCCCGGTGTTTCAACAAAATTGCCGGTTTTGTTTAATTTTTAATTTTATTATTTATTCAAAAACGAAATCCACGGTCGTGCTCGACACATCATCGGATTTTTTGTGGTATAAGAATTTTACGGCTATCCGATATGTAAATTTTTAAGAAAAGATAGTAACAAAAAAATGTTCGTTTTTGTTTATTTTATTACTATCACAAAAAACCGTCAGCTTTTGGAGCTGTTTTTTTCAAAAGCCGCTTCAATAAAAAACAAGTGATAGCAGCTTTAAATTTTTCTTTGCAAAAGTTTTTATTACTATTAAATTAAATTTTCAACAAAATATGGCTCCTAATGGTTAAAGTTGTGGCAGTGCTGAGAAAAAAGAAATTAAATTTGTTGAATAATGTTTTTATGAAAAAAAAACCACTAATTTTAAAATGACAGAAACCAGTAATTAATTAATAAAGAAATTCATTCAACAAGAATATCACAGGAAGAGTGTGTTGCAGGACAAATCAAAAATTTTTTAAAATGTCATAAATATTAAAAATTTTCAAAAAAATTAATTTTCTTAGCAAAATCGTTAACAACACAACTATTTTTTGTTAACCCAATATTTAATGATTTAGAAAAGCTGGATTTGCAATGTTTTAAATCTTTTTTCAAATAGAATAAAAAAGTTAATCAAAGCATTACACAAAACTTTTTCGCAGCTGTAAAAATAAAATTAAACAAGATTTTTGTATTTTATAAAAAAAATAATCAAACAAACTAAAAAAATGGTTTCAGATACTTCAGAAGCTACAACGTTGGTTTTTGTTCATTTAATGAATGAATGAATGGATTAAAATTGCTTTTGTATGTCTTTTTTGTATTCCTTTGTTGAGTTTTTATACATTTTATTTACCCGTTTTTTATGTATTAAATTATTCTTTGACATTTAAAAAAAGTGTTTTAAAAGAAAATTATGCAGGTCTTCGGATTTTGTCACATTTTGGATGTACAGGAAATTGTCGAACTTGTGATAAGATTTGCGTCCATTGTCCCCAGATAAATCGATTTGCACATTGTGTTGCAAATGCTTCAATTGAATGACAATAGCATGGCTTTTCTGTTGTTGTTGTTGTTGTTGTTGTATTATGTGAGGAGCATTCACATACATCTTTTGTACCTACAATACCGAATGTTTCAACAAAATTTCCCGTTTTCTTTTAAGTGTCATATTTTTTCCTATGTCATTTTAATGGAAATTTGCATATTCCATAATAAAAAATCGTGACAGTAAGATTAAATGTTTTTTTTTTTCGTTTTTTTAATGTTACTTTCACTGAGATGGTAAAATTAACTTTTGAAAATAAAAATTTTTTTATTAATATTATTTTTTTTATTCGAATGGTTTTCAAAAAACCGTTCCAATAATTTGGGGTTTTTTCTGGTGAGAGTAATAAGGAAAAACTTTTTGTTACTATCCTTTCTTACAAATTTGCATATAGGATATCCGGAAAATTTCTATGCCATGAAAAATTCCATAATTTATCGAGCACAACTTTGAAGTCCGTTATTGAAAAATTTTTAATGAAAAAAATATGACATGCAAAACGGGCAATTTTGTTGAAACACCCGGTATATTTCAGTGTTGCCGATATGGCCGCCGCCGCCAAAAATTGCCGAAATTTGGTGTTTTTTACAACATTTCGATAACACTGGTATATTTATTCAATATAATCACATAAACTCACATTGCCGAATATATTGATGTACGTGAATTTGTTTCCGACAAAATGCAAAAAATTTATTATCTAAAAGTCTTTTGCATTCAGAAAGTTCATCAGCTTTTTCTGCCGTTAGCTTTGTACTTTTACATCGATAATGATTTATTTTTGCAGTTTTCCATTTCCATGATGCTGCAAATTGTTCAATATTTTCTGTCACAGAATCTGAATATTTTGGCCATAAATCATCACTTTCTCGATCATTAAAATTTCCGCAAAGTCCACAAACTTTTCCTTTATGCATCGTTAAAAGTGTTAATTCTACAAAATTTTTTCCATCAAATTTAAGCTTTAAACCAAGCAACGGAATATTCAATTGAAGATTTTCGGAAACATTTTCAATAGAATATATTGATGTATTTTTTGGAATTTGTATTGGTCTGTCGTTTTCAGTGAAAACCTGAAATACAAAGTTTCATTAGTCAAAAATTTTATATTTTTTCAATACTTTATTTCCAATTTGAAGAATTAGGGGTCTTTGAGAATTTTGAATTTTTAAAAGTATGCTTATCCTTCCGGTATAAATTTCTTCATTTTTTACATTTTGGATATTGTGTGCTATTACAGAAAAATTTGGTAATTGTTCATCTCCATCAATTTCATTTTCATCATCAAAGCCACATTCCTGTGTCAAAACATAACTTTTATTTCCATTAAATGTAAAATTTAGACCATCAAATGTTTCATAATTTGAGCCATCAAATATGGTACAGGTTGATTCATCTAAAATGAAACTTTTATGTAATATTTTTTGAAACATATGCATGCAGCGTGCTTACATTGTTCACAAAATTTGCAACATTTTCCAATAAGTTTTATCTTTTTTGAACCTTTTGGACATGTGAAAGGCTCTTGAGGGAAACAATTTTCTTTTTCACATTTTGTTTTTCCAAGTCGGCAATAACAATTCAAACAATCATTTGCTTTCCAAAATGAATTATGCTAAACTTGGAGGAATATTATGACATTTTTAAATTATTATTTACAAAAATTTACTTTTCGAATAAGTACATTCCCATTTGGAAGTTTATGAATGCAAGTTGTAATTTTTCCGCTATTTTCAATTCCAAAATTTTGTTTTTCAACAATAATTTTTTCACTTCGAAATTCGCCATAATTTGTAAAAATATTTGATTCATTTTTTGATATACTATATCCACAAAATGGACAACAAATATTTTTTCGAAATAGCAATTTTGCAGATTTATGGCATTGCCGGATTGGACATGTAAAACGTCGACATTGAATACCACCAGATTGGCAATGGCATCGAGTACAAGGATCATGATGCCAAAAATCACCAATTTCATATCGACGAAGTTGAAATATACAATATCCTTGAATTCTGGGATTTTGTGGGACAGTTGTTCGATATTCTCTTGGTGACGGATGAATACATTCTGGACAGCATTTATTTGGAATTTGTTTTATTAAATTATTTGGGCAATCCAATACAGGACATGCAAGCCGATAACAATGATACCAAATTCCTATAATTGTTTTTTATTTTAATGACATAAAGGTGTCATTTTTTGTAATTTTCGACTTATTTTGAAAAATTTAAGGATGTCAAAAAAATGAAAAATCTTCCGATGAGGCTAAAAATTGGTACATAGACTAATTAGAGGTCAGAGATCACGAATTTATGCAAATCTTTCGTCAACCACATGCTGTACCACAAAAATCTCCAAAAAACGAAAAAAATTTGCATAAAAATGAGACATATAGAATTTAAATTCGTGATCTCTGACCTCAAATTAGTCTATGTACCAATTTTTAGCCTCATCGGAAGATTTTTCATTTTGAAATCCGACGAGAAAATCAAAATTAGCTACGTGCGCAGCAATGTACAACGCCAGTGTTCCCCTTCATTTTTTTTCAGTCAAAAAAAAGAAAGAAAAAAAAAAGAAACAGCTCCTTAGGTATACTGTAAAAAATAAAACTTTTTTTTAAAAATTTAATTTTTATCCACCTAGATGTAAAAAAATACGGAGATTTCGAAAATCCAACTTTTGACTATCACTTTGATACAAATAATTAGGGAAAATCGGTTTTTTTGACCTGTATTCTGTCTTCCACCTTCTTCCTTTTTAAAACCAAGCCTATTCGACTCAGAATTTTTTTCTGCATCGTATAGTATTTTTAAAATTATCGCGAAACACAGCGGTCAAAAGTTTGCGTCTATGGCTCAGTGGGCGAAGCGCCGCCTATCAGTCCTTCGGTCACTGGTTCGACTCTAACAATCGTAAACTTTTTTAAAAAAAAGAACTGCTGTTATTTTTGGATTCTACATAGTCGAAAGCATATATGTACAAAAAATAAGCTCAATCGGAGATAAAAAATATTTTTGTGTCTCTGGTAGGGTTTGAACTTTTGAAAAAATACTTTTTTTTTGCTGCAAAAAAAAGTGTAGTTTGCGAACGCGACACGAAAATTTGTATAAAGAAAATGTGTTCCCCGGCTGAAAAAAAATTCTTTTTTTTTATTTTTTAACAGTAATATTAAGCAGAAATATTACTTTTTTTTACTCATTTATTTTTTACTTTCCATCAATATTTTTACCGCGCATCTAATGATACCAAATTTATTGCATTTGGAGAACTTTTGAAAAACCTGTACACGTAGCTAATCAAAATTACAAAAAATGGCTCATAAAAGTGTCATTTTTACCCATAACAAAATCACATTGAAGGCAAGGATCATTTTTGTTTTCAATTGATTTTTTGCATAACTGACAACAAAAACCCGGAACATCATTTAATCCATCTTTGCAGTGATTTGTACATTGTATTTGGGATGATGTGACTATTCCAGCCTAAAATGAATGAACTGCTTTTTTAAATATCTCAAATTTCATCTTTCGTCAATCGTTAGAAGAAAAAAAAGGTTTTTGTTTAAAAATTTTTTTACTTTGCAAGTTAAAGCATAACATGGATCTTGAACACTTTTCCATCTTTCATTATTAATCCTTTGAATTCCAAGATAATTACATGTTCGGCATTTTGGACAACAAATTGATGAAGAATTTTCAGCAGGTGGTTTTTCTGCTAGAGGACAAGATTTTAGATCAGGGCAATCATCAATTGTACAATTAACTGATCCAAACTAAAAAAGAATCTTCTTTTTTATAAAAATTTTTTCATGTGTTCGTTTCTTTCGTCTTCTTTTTTTGAAGGACATTTTTATTTACTTTTTTTCTTAAAAACGAGTGTTAATATTTACGATCAAAACTAATTAAAATTGTTTTTTGTTGCTTCAAGGTAAATTATTTTTTATAATTTATTACAAAATTAATTAAAGCTGCAATTTTCAAAATGAAGAAAGACATATAAAATAACAAATTTTCGGGGCTGCAAAAAAGTTAAACTTTTTAACAAAAAATACTAATTTTTGTTAATCTTTTGGGCGTTTAATTTTGGACAAAGCTATAATTTATATCAGAAATAAAATTGAATGATATTAAAAACTTACTTGACAAGTGCATCGTACGCAAGGCTGTTTTGTAATTGCACCACCTGAGACTGTTTTTATATCAAGTTCAGTGCCATTCGGGTCATTACAAGTTATTGCTTAAAATAATATTATTGTTTAATAAAAATTTCTTTTATGTCCAATAATTTTTTGGGAGAAGAAAGTAAAAAGCAATAAATTTTATGGTTCAAAAAAGATTATTATCGTTTTTTAAAAAAATTCTATGAGAATTAATTCCCAAATGAATAATATTTTTTAAAAGAAAAATTTTTAAAAAACATTTTTTTTTTCAAGTGTAACATTTAACATACCCACTTACCATTTCCTCTTAATTGCCCAAAAATGATTTTATTTAAGATTAAAAATAAAAAAATTGAATAAAATTTCATTTGTTTAACGAAAATAAAAATTCTGATATTTAAAAAGGGAAAGAAAAAAAAAGCAATTATTGAAGAAAAAAAAACACTTGATCCTCTTTCCGATACTTTTTTTTCTTTTTGCAAAACTATATGAAAAAAAAGAGAAAACAAAGACGCTCTTTTTTAACTTTCTTTTATTTTTGGCAGTAGCGTTTCTTTCTTTTCTCCCGTTTTTTACTTTTTTTTTGTGTCTCCCTTCTTTGTGTGCTCCGCCTTTTTTTAAAATATATTCTTTTTTGTGACATAAATTTTATGACAAATAAAAGAAAACACCTTTTGTCTTTTTGTTTCAAAAACTGTTAAAAGTAGTCATGGATTATAAATCTTTTAAGGCGTGGGTTTTTGCATCATTTTTAAAAATTTATTCCAAATTATTATAAAAGCCATTTTTTGTAAAACTCAGACTTTTTTTTCATTTTTGTCCGTTACGAAAAAACATTTTTTTGAGTTTGAAGGCTAATTCGCCCTATTCAGATTAATTCGGAGTCGGAGATCAGGAATATGGACTTTATTTTGACTAAAAATGCCATGGCACAAAGTGACGAGGTGTCGTGCCGTAAAAAGTGCCAAAATTGACATTTTCTATTAAATGCCATAAATTGCTTATCAATCGATTCCTCGCATCCCAGGAAACATTACTTATTCAATGATATGGAATTTTATGGCATCTTATAGAAAAAGCCATTTTTGGCACTTTTTACGGCATGGCACCTGATAACTTTGTGCTATGGCATTTTCAGTTAATAAAAGTTCATATTCGTGATTTCCGACCTCGAATTAGTCTAAATAGGGCAAATTAGCCTTCAAACTCAAAACATGTTTTTTTCGAAACGGACAAAAATGGAAAAAAGTCTTAGGTTTACAAAAACGGCTTATAAACAGTTTTCATTTATGACAGAAATTATTATTATGTATCTAATCGAACGGGCACAGTCCCACTTTTTAAACTTAAAAATTCTTCGGCAGCATTCTCTTCTGCTTTTTCTCCTTCTCCTCCGCCTTCTTCTTCTTCATCCTCTTCTGCAATTGCAATTTCTGTAAGCTTTCCACCTCTTTCACAATAATTTACAATCATTCGACAAATTTCTGCTGGTTCAGGAGTATTCGAACCAATGAGAATTGAAGTGGGTAAAAGGAATGTTATTCGGTCACCAAGTTTCTAAAAATGGCATTTAATAATTTTTCAAATATTTTTTGTTTATTACTTGAAAAGTTCCATCTAAAATTCTTCCATCAAAAGGTAATTCAATTTCAACCATTTCAAGTAAAAGTGTAAATAGATTTAATTGTGAACGTAAAGCCTTTTTTCCAGAATGCGAAACTTTCTCTTCTAAAGCTTGCATTCGATCAAATGCCATTAATAAATCTCGATATGTATGATTTACAAGTACATTTACATGTGAAGGTGGTGGCAAATTTTCAGATTTTAATTTTTGTAACAAAACCATTTCAACGTGTCGCATTTGAACCGTTAATCGACGAACATTTGATTCTTCAATTTCAAATCTTTTTTCTGCCTATAAATTTATAATATTTAAAAAAATATATAAAAATAAATAACCTCCAAAAAATCATTAATATTTTTAATAAAAATTTGAATTGGAAGTGATGAAACTTTTATCTTTGAGCTTGGTTGAAATCTTTTAATCCTTGAACATAATTCATCAATAATTACATAACAAAAGTTAAGATTATCTGATTGAACTCGATAACGATTTGATTTTTGTGAAACAAATATTGATACAGTTTCTTGTGAATAATATGGTCTTAGCCCGATTGATGCTTGATTCTCTGATTCAAATTCCGGAAAAAGTTTATCCATTTCAAGACCGATTTCAGTGGAATCGAGTGAAAATTTGAATGTTGCATTTTTTTGTGCAGCTGATTTTTCGCATATTAATTTTAAAGGGACTTTTAGATGATGATATACGGTATCCCGGGAATCTGCTAACGCAATTACAGTCATTCGATGATCGTAAATTGGTTTTTCAGCAAACATTGTATACATGTAAATATTTTTTGCTATAAAAAACATTGTTAAAAAATAAATATTTAAAGTTTAAAGTATACTTGGATCTGTTTCATCGGTGGTCGGACCTTGCCCAATTTGTACAACAGAAAGCATATTATCAATAAATATATCCAAAATTGAGTAACTTCCAACTGCAATCACTTTTAACGTTGCTGATGGAACTGGCTCATCTGTATCAATGGCATTCTAAAACAAAGATATCGATAGCAAAAATTTAGTTTTCAAAAGATTACAGATTGTGAATCCATATTAACTTCAAAAGTTATTTTAATTGCATCATTTTCATGATCATTTGAAGAAGTATTTTTAGCATTTGTTGCAATTTGTTCTTCATATTCTGCCAACTCTTTTTGTCTTGCTTCAAAATCAATAAATTTTGAATCTGTTACAGGCATTCGAAAAAATGATGGCTCAGTTCCTAAATATCCAACTGAAATTCGATATTCATCTGATAACAGCGTTATCATTGCTTTATATCCATCTCCAAATGTTGCCAATGTTACAGAAATTGGAATAAAATTTAATTGTGCCGCCCAAATCATTGTTGTATCTTCATAAAAAAGCAAAGTTTTAACATGTGTTGCTAAAATATAATGGATGCTTGCATCTAAAAACAATGATTAAAAAAGTTTTGTAATTAAATGTTTGACATACTTTTTATTTGAATGTACATTGCCATTGCAGGATTTTCTAAACGAATTGTGTATCGAATTGATCCTAATGACGTGAGGCAATGTAAACTTCTTCGACATAAAATTGCCAACGAAGGTTGTACCGGATTTTCTTCTGATGGCACAATTGCTTCAACGGCAACAGCCGTATCACCAACATTTAAATCCCATTCCATCTATAAAAAAATTTATATTTTTAAAATTGTTTATAAATTTTTTCCATTTTTCCAGCTTTAAAAACTTGCCATTGTTTTATAATCTTTTTTATTGGAGGGCATTGAAGCCATTGTTGTAAATTTTACAGCATTTATAACACCCCCAGAAGTTGTGATTACGGAATCTGTTGAAGGATGATATGCAATTGGTCCTGGATGGATTTGATGAAATGAATCCCGTGTAAGAATATGATTATCAGATTCAAAAAAATGTAAAGTGCAATTAATTGTTTGAACACAAATTCTTGGCTTATCAGATTTTCCATAATTTCCAATGCACATGTTATATGCAGGTTGGCCTTTAATTCGATGTTGAAAAATTTTATCAAATCGATACATATCATTTGCATCTGTAAAAATCAAATTATTATAATTATTTTGAATTTGTTTAAAAATTTGCATATACCTTTAACTAAACTATAAAAATGAAGTTCTTTTGGATGCAAAACTGCAATAACAGGTCCACTAAAATTGGATAAAAAATTTCCAACTTCAACTTGTATTATCGGATTTGAAAGCTGTTGTTCGATTAATGAAGCAGTTTCTTGTCGATTTTCAACATCCTTTCCAGGATCTAATGCAGCTAAAAGTCCATTAAATGTTCCCACAATTATTTGACCTGAAAAAAAAATTATAAAACAACTTTAAAGAAAACTTTATATTTAATACTTCTTTCATCAAAAAATGAACCGGTTGTAATTGTTCGGCAATCTGGAAAAAACGAATCAAACCATTCTTGATAATGAAAGAGTGACATTATTTAGAGTATTTGAATTATTAGTGTTTTAATTTTTTTGCTCTTAAACTTTTCTCAAAACATTTTTTAAAAACATGAAAAAATGTGTTGCCATGGTTACGATAGCTCAATAAAATGCATAAAGTACAAAAAATGTAGTTTGAAATAATAACGTTTTTGTTTCTACACAGTTTTCTTTTAAAAAAATTTATAAAATTTTCAAATATAAAATTTTTTCACCGTAATGATATTTTTTTGTAAAAAATACTGAATAAAAATACAATAAAACAAATTACATTTTTATTTATCGTTTTTTTGCTTCCTTTTTTCGTTGACGTTCTTCTTCTTTCTTTTTTTCAGCAACTTTTTGACAATGTATTTTATAGATAATAAATCCTAAAAACAATTAATTTAATTTATTTATTTTAGCAGTTTTGTATTGCATTTCTGATGAAATTTTTTTTACAAATTTTGTTATATTTTTTCAAAGGTGCTATAGCTTACCAATAATTCCAATAATAATTGCAAAAGGGATAATAAATGTTGGAGATGTAAAAGATGGCTGGATTTGATCAGATTTCATGATGACCATTTTTTATACAAAATTTTTCTCTAAATAAAATTATTAAGCAATTTTTTATTTAATTATGATTGCAAACATGCAAAATGAATGAATGAGAATTTAAAAAAAGCAAAGGAAAAAATATTTCGACGAAGTCAAAAAAAAGAATGGCATAAAAATGCATTGAAAGACAAACAGAGAATGCCGGTTTCCCTTATTTTGGAATGGCAGCAGCTTTGTTTGTCTGCCATTTTTGTTCCATATTTAGATTGGTTTTTTGCCAACCTAAGTTATTAAAAAATCTCAACTCAAATTGGGAGATACACGTAAAATAAATAAAAAACTTAGTTTTGAATGCAACTTCTCATATGCAATTTAAAATACAAATATCAAACTAAAGGGTTATTTTTTTGGCTAAAATAAAAACCACAAATGCAATCATTATTGATTTTCCATAAATATTTTTACTTTTTCAGTTTAAACTTTTTCTGCAATCGAACAAAAAAAAGAACACAAATATGCGTGTAATACCATCAATAAAAAAAAAATAGACTTTATATCCGATTATCTAATAAACAGAAACAATAAATCATTCATTTGCAAATCAATTCAAAAGTTTTATGACAGTGTCCGCGGTCGGGACCGAAAAATATTTCTCTTTTTGACTATAAATTAAATTTCTTCTTTTGCCATGATGGAATGTGGAATTTTTAAAAACATAGCAAGAAAGAAATAAACCATTTACACGGGCTCATTTTGGGGTGAAAATCGTCCTGTATCATTTTGGTAGTAAAAATCCAATATTTGAGTTATTTCAGCAATGTTAACAATTTTTATAGTATTTTTTATACATTTTAGACATATTCTGATAATAAAGAAATTTTTTGAAAAAAATCAATTATTTCACTTTTCCTAAAAAATCAAAATTTCGAGTTATATTATCAAAATAGTCCAAACAAATCGAAATTTTGATTTGCGGCCTGATATTTCCCAAATCAATTTTTAAAAATTTTAGGGTGGTTTGGGAGTAAAAATAACCACATCCCAGCCCTTAAACTCAAAATTCATGTCTACAGGACACCCAATGAGCCCGTGTTTAAAGAATCAAAAGTCAGAATCTGATGAATACAAACAAATTTATGTTTAATCTTAATTTTTGTTTTTGCGATTTAAAAAGCATGCAAAACTCATTTATTTCTGGATACATTTGTTTTCTTCCTGTAATGATTTTTTTCCTAAAATTTAATTGTATGTAAATTTATTTTGTATTATTTAATATGTGTATTTTTTGTTTTTAAAAAAAAACTTCTTTTTTTTGCAAAATTGCAATTAAATCAAATTTTTGCATATTCAAATGCCTGTGTGTCTGTTTAAGAAAAATTAGCAATATTAAATGATAAAATATCTTCCAGAACTATAACAATGAGTTTGATTTTAATATTTCAGTGAAAGCATGTTAATGATGTCTTGCATGGTTATTTATATGTACATTAAAAACTGTCTTAAAAATTCAAATCTCAAAAGTTAAAAAAATCACTATGAAAAGGCATTCTTGCTTTTATTAAAAAACAAACTATAAGTTTTATAGTTTTCTCATTTACCTTTTTCTTGCTGATGTAAAAAACCAAATTGCTTATATGAGATTTCAGTTAATTGAATTCATTAGAAAAATGTCGTTCAAAAGTTTCTGCCATCCATGGAAGAAACACGAATCTAAAAGTCACGAGGTAAAAAGCAATAAAAAATTGAAGGAAAAAAATCGGTTGATGAATTTTGCTTCCAACAAGACAAAGGTAAATGAAGAAACTATAAAACTTATAGTTTGTTTTTTAATAAAAACAAGAAAGGATTTTTCATAGTTATTTTATTTTTAACTTTTGACATTTGAATTTTTTAGACAGTTTTTAATGCACATATAAATTACCATGCAAGACGTCATTAATATGCATTAGCTATAAAAGGCTACAAAAAAATAGATTTATCACTTTTGATTATTTTATTTGTTTTTAAACACGATGTCTGATGTTCTTACCTTTGTAATAACATTTATACCCGAAAGCAGACACTTATTATTAATGAGACTTCTGATATTCCAATTACAAGGCCCCCTTCACGTATCAAATTTTCCGTTTTTCTCTTTTGTATTTAAAAAAACCGAAAGTTTTCACTGCAGCTTTTGTTTTGCTCTTTTATTCTATTTTGACGATTTGTTTTTTATCAAAAAACATTATGTTTGAAAATTAGAAAGAATATTGCATTTGAAAATTTTAGTCAAAAGAAATATTGTTAAAATGAACGAAAAAGATAAAGACATTTTTGCTGACTCGTTTTGAAAAACGTTCTTTTTTTGCATTTAATATGGTTATTAGTGAAAAAAACGTTATTAATTTTAAAGTGCTACTTTTGTTTCATTAAAATACATCAATCGATAAAAGTTTTTGAAAATGTGGGTTTTTTATGACAATTTTGGCAATTAATTTAGTTTATATAAGTGTATTCGTTTTGAAATTATCCGTTTTATTTTTTTCAATGATCCTTGAAAATTTTGTTTTTGGATATCAACCAAAACTTTATCTTAGATGAACAACACTGCTTTCAAAATTTTACACACTAAAAACCTAATTTTATGAAAATGAAAAAATTAGCTATTAAAAAATGTTTCTTCGTTTGCAATTTTTTGCAGTATTTCAAAAAATTTCTAAAAACTTGGAAGTTGATAATAACTTTTAAAACATAGAAAACTGGGAATAAAGTAGAAAGCGATTCTTTTAGGAAATTAAAGCAATACTATTTTTTTCAGTTTAAAAATATCATGAAATATTTTCAACAGTCTTAAAACCACCAAATTTCTTGGGCTGCAAAAATTACTGTTTTTTTTTCAAATATCACTGATCACATTTTTATTGTTTATATAAAGAAATTTCTTATGAAAGATGAATGCTTTTTTTTAAAAGTAATAAAAAGTATTTTTCTTTTATCATTTAAAAAAATCTTTTATTTCATTCCTTTTTTATTTTTGCATTTCCAAGGAAACTTTTTAAGATTCTGTTTTTCCAAGATATTTTTTATGTGTTTTTAAAAATCATCAAGAAACCAAAAACATAAACAAGAAAATATTTATCTACATTTTATTATTTAAATTTAAATGACATCAAAAAAAATCATGAAAGCACAAAAATAAGTATTTGCAGATAAAATTTCAGATTTTAATTATGAAAAAATAATTTGGAGAACTGAATTCTTAAAGGAGAAAAAAAGCACAAGAAAGAAAAAAAATATAAAAGAGTGTTTTTTAAAAGATATAGATAGACAAATAAAAGTAAAACCAATTAATATTTCAACATGATTGATTTTGGTAAACTAAAGAATTTCACGAATTTAAATTTCGCAAATCTAAAAAATTATGATGATCACAACTTCAATTAATTTTTTTGATAACACAGTGTAATCGATAATTGTATCAACTTCTTTCAATAAAATATCAACAGATAAAAGCAAAATAAGTTTTTATAATTAATGTTAAAACATGTTTTCACTTAGTTTTTTTTACAGAATAACAAAAGATAAGGTATGTAAAAAATATAGAAACACATTCTGAAGATGCTGCACATAAAATTGTTAATACCAAAGATGGTATTCCTGCTGATCTAATGGGCTTTGTAGGAGATTCGTAATTTGTTCATTTTTCGATTTCATAAAAAAATTATGAAAGCGCAATAGATTGAAAATCAGGATTTTCGCTTCAAGAACGCCACACTTTTATTCTTTTAGAGAAAAATTTTTTATAAAATCGAAAAATGAAGAAATGACGAATCTCCTATGATATTGGACCAGAAACGACAAAACAATTCGCTGAAGTTGTTAAATGTGCAAAAACAATTGTATGGAATGAAGCTGTTGGTGTATTTGAATTCGAAAATTTTGCTAAAGGAACCAAAGGATTCATGGATGCGGTTGTTGAAAAAAAATTGAAAAATAATACATTTTTTCATTTATTTCTTGATTGAGTGCTTTATTATAATGTTCAAAAAAGATATCTTGAAAGCCAAGTTGAAATGTGCCAGATAATGATAAAAAGAATGTTGTTGCAACAACCGAAAAAAAAGAATATCGCGATGATCCATGACGAGATTTTAGTTGCTGCTTTTGACTCATTTCTTTTCTTTCTTTTTTTGGAAGTAAATGAAAATTATTGCATTTCAAAAATGTTTGAAACTTTGTGTTGGAAAAATACAAATTTAAATAATATGTAAATTTTATGTAATAAAATTATCAAAAAAAACAAGCAAGCGTGAAACAAAAAAAAAACAAAAAGATTTGCACCGGAAAAGTGAAAGTTTAAATTAAAAGATTCATTGCATCAATCTATCGAATTTTCTAATTAAATCCAAAATTTAAAAAAGTATTAATTGTGGATTTTTAAGATATTCTGCACTTTTTGCACCATCAACAATTCGATGATCACATGAAAGGGTTACGGTAGGATTTTTTATTGATGTAATCTCTCCATATTGGCAGGTAATAATTTTTTAGTTAAATTTCCAATTGCTGAATTGCATGCTTATGGAGGATTTAATATTGCACACTATATCTTCATCTGAAATATTTTAAATAGTCTTTAAACCACCAAATTTCAAAGGCTACAAAAAATTACTGTATTTTTATCAAAAATCACTGATCTCATTTTTATTGTTTTCTTATGAAAGATGAATACTTTTTTAAAAAAAGTAATAAAAAGCATTTTTATTTTGTTTTTTTTTTAAAATCTTTTATTTCTTTCCTTTTTTATTCTTGCATTTCGAAGGAAACTTTTTAAGATTCTGTTTCCAAGATTGTTTTTTATTTCTTTTTAAAATCATCAAAAATCCACTAGAAAAAATTCGTCATTTCAACTTCCAAAAAAATCTTGAACACTGATAAAGTGATAAGACAAACAACGGAATCTTTCCTTGCTTCTTTTTAATGTCTTTAATAAAGTGAAATGCTCTTGTAAAAAAATAAAGGTCGCAACTTTCAATGCTGAAAAAATGCAAAAAATGGCACAAAAAGTAAAAAATTTTTTTAAATCAATTTCTGCGAATTATTGTGGAAAAATTTAAAATGCACTTTAAAAAATTACAAATTTAGAAAAAACGTTAAAATAAAAACTAAATTGTCATGATTTAGCACTTATGGCTTTTATAAAATCAATTTTTAATATTTTTAAATACTATCGTTGTGCTTTCTTTTTTCTGCAGCTGTGATCCAAATTTCTCAAAATCTCAATTTTTAACAACAGCAACTGGAAATTCTTATTACTACAAATATATGCGCCTTTAATATGTTTTATCATTCAATCAAAAAAGAATGATAAAAGTGATGAATTCGATTTTTTAAATATCACTGATTTATATTTTCTAAAAATAAATAAAATATTGACCTATTTATACTGTATCGCTGGGAACAAAGGGTTACTTGTATTTTAAAATGGATGAAAGAATAAACTTATATATAGCAATGTGCAGGGTTTTTTCAAAGGTCGCCAAATGCAATAAATTTGGTATCATTAGATGCGCAGTAAAAATATTGATGGAAAGTAAAAAAGAAATGAGTAAAAAAAAGTAATATTACTGCTTAATATTACTGTTAAAAAATAAAAAAAAGAATTTTTTTTCAGCCGGGGAACACATTTTCTTTATACAAATTTTCGTGTCGCGTTCGCAAACAACACTTTTTTTGCAGCAAAAGAAAATTTTATTTTTCAAGGTTCAAATCCCACCAGAAACACAAAAATATTTTTTATCTCCGATTAAGCTGGTTTTTGGTACATATATGCTTTCGACAATGGAGAATCCAAAAATAACAGCAGTTCTTTTTTTAAAAAAAGTTTACGATTGTTGGAGTCGAACCAGTGACCGAAGGACTGATAGACTGCGCTTCCACCACTGCGCCATAGACGCAAACTTTTGACCGCTATCTTTCGCGATAATTTTAAAAATACTATTCGATGCAGAAAAAAATTCTGAATCGAATAGGTGAGGTCCCTAGAAGGTTACTGAAAATGTGTAATACATCATTTTCAAAAAAACGTAAAAAAATACGGTTTTCTCTGAAAATTTTTATTTTTTTGCAAGAAAACGATATCCAAAAGTTGGATTTTTGGAATCTCCGTATTTTTTTACATATATTAGGATAAAAATCTAAATTTTAAAAAAAAAGTTTAAATTTCGACAGTATACCTCACTTGCATTTTCTTTTGACTGAAAAAAATGAAGGGGAACACTGACGTTTGAGTCGCGCATGCACAATGCTACTTATATAAGGCATAATTTATGTAAAATGACTTTATTTTATCGTTTTCGTATAAGTTTTTACGCATGGTTAAAAATTTATGATTAACATTTAACCTTGATATTGAGTATTATATCCTTGTTGTTGTTGATAAGCTAATTGATTATTTGTGCTATATGCATTTGTTCCACATGGTCGTTGTTGTCCATATTGTTGATTATACATTCCTTGTGTGCTATCATATTGATTATTAGCATATTGTCCTTGTTGAGCATAACCACCATTAGCATTATATCCAGTTTGTCCATATTGTTGTTGGTATTGTTGATTACCACCAAATCCTTGATCTCTAAATAATTGTTGTTGTTGGATGCCGCCTTGTTGACCACCTTGTCCACCAGACATAAAAAGTTGATTAAAAGCTTGAGAATTAATTTGTGGAACAAAATATTGTGAAAATTGATAACCATAAAGTTGTTGGAAGAATTGATTAAATGATTGCCGATCATTTTGTGATAAATTATTATAAACTTGATTAAGTTGTTGTGCAAATTGTTGTGGATTATTTTGTGCTTGTTGAGCGGCTTGCTGAAGCTGTTGCCAGGCATTTCGAACAGATTGTGATTGAGATTGTAGCATTTGGCTTGCTTGTTGTTGAATTTGTGGAGTTTGTTGTTGAATTGTTTGTAACCAATTATTTACTTGTTGCTTAAATTATTATACAAGAGTAATTACTATTTATATTTAACAAATATAAAAGAGCTTACTTGAGTTTGTTGATTAACATTTCGGGACCATTGTTGTATAACATTTTGAAGATTTCCAATATTATTTTGGATATTTCCTATTGCATTCATTAATGACTGTCGATCATTTTGATTTAATTGTGAAAAAAGTTGTGGAAGCGAAAATAACATTAAAAATGGATCGGAATTTCCATATGAATTACTACCGTAACCCGATTGACGCTTTGATGGAATTCGTGCATCAACAACAATTGAAGATAAAGCCAAAACAGCCAATACTACAGTAGATAATAAAAATTTCATTTTAAACAAGTTTTTTGTCGAAAGAAACTTGAAAAATAAAAGTTAAAACTTTCGTGCCTATATATATAAGCACGAAAGTTAAAGGTTATAACTAACCTTTAACATTAAGTAAATATGTATTTAAAAATAATCTCTGACATTTTTTGAGTGTTAAAAAACAGGAACTACTTCGAAAGTTTTTTTATCCACCACAGAAAACCCAGAAATATATTTGTTTGTTTACTTTCTTCTTTTTTGTTTGTTAAAAAAAAGAACAAGAAAGTCAACAAAAATTGTTATGTTTTTCTTTTCCTTTTCAAAATTGATTACGAGTTTTCTCTCTCCATTTTTCCTCTGTTACGCAAGTTGATTATTTACAAAAATGATCAGCTTGAAAAAAAAACTTACTTTCATACAAAAAATTTATGTGCTGTTTTTAGTAAAGTAAAAAGAAACAACAAAGCTTAAAATTTGTATAACAAAAAACACAAATTATTTTTGATCTTCGATACAGTGTTTATAAAATATGATATTACGAATAATAATCTCAAATTAAAAAATGTTCTTATTTTTAATTACTTTTTTTAAAATATGACAAATTTCTTTTGGTGACATATTTGCGTCATATCTGAGTGACCCCCACCCATGCTACCTGTGATTTCTGGTGATAATTCGTTATCCCCCCCCACCCATTATTTACATGACGTCATATCTGGACAGCCCCATATCACTCAATTTGACATACATTTTCTGTTTTGAAAATTCCATATAAAATCGAAATTTCATTATTAATAAAATTGCAATTTGTGATTTTAGATTTCTCTTCCTTGAAGGCACTAATTTCAATAATGGTGAAATGGATTACCATTAATTCCAACAGCAGTTTTTTTGAAGAGTTAATAAAATAAGTATTACTGTAATAAAAAAATAAACAAAAAATTTGAAAGTATAAAAAACTGTAACAAAAATTACTTTTCAATTAATTCAATGATTGTGCAATACAAGACAGTTGCCTCCGAATCTTTGATGCTAAAAATTGCAAGCCCTTATGTCTTTGATTACTGTATCTTTGTATTTGTCTTAGTATTTATAAAGAAATAATGAATTATTGTTTTACAGATTTTGTATCACTCCATTGTAAAAGCTATTAGTTTTTGTGTTTTAACAAAAGTTTATGAAAAAAGTTAATCATTAACATTAACTAATCATTTTTTGTAACACATTTGTTTTTTTCATATCACATTTTGGTTCATATCATTCATTGATATAATTTTTTACAAACCCTACAAATTAAATGTTCTTACTTTTTTTGATTGTTTTACCATTTTTTGCTGTCATTGAGAAAAAAGTGTTTTACTTTTTTTTCGATTCCAACAAAATCAAAAAATTCAGTCAAACTCTTTTGTCCCCGTTTCGCCTTCTCTCTCTTTTTTTTAAAAACAGAAAACTTATTTGCATATTTTTTCCTGTTTCATTTTCGATAATGACCGACAAAAATGAGGAGAGAGAGAAAAAAGAGTGTTGTGGCAGGCGGCGGCGATGAAGAGTTTTGAAGCCTCTTTTTTGGAAAAGAAAACTTGAATAAATAAATTTGAAAAATTTTTGCGATCAAAAACAAAAATTTAAAAAGTATATATATTTGCTACTTTAATTGAAATTGCGCAGCTTTTATCTTTTTTTGATACACCCAAAACTTTAAAACTGGTTGATTCTTATAAAATTATATTAAAGTATTTAAAAAAAAAAATATACACTTTTACTAGTAACGTGAAAATCTTTAGTTTAACTTAAACACACTTGGGCAGATATTAGGAATGAAAAATATTTTTTTTACGTGACCGTTTTTTGTTTTGTTCCCTCTGTGCATTTTATACGTGAAAATTTTTCTGTAATTTGAATTTTTGCCTTAGTTTCCTCCCTGACAGTTTAAAAAAATTCATTCAATTTTGTTTTATGGTTTATTTAATTTTTTCTGTTATTGAAATATTACGCAAATAGAAAACGATAACGGGCCTGGCTAAACGCTGGACTGGACCGGCTGCTGGACTGGACTGATAAATCCTGGACCGTTAGGATAAACCCTGGACTACAGTATGAAAATAGTAAGAAATTTAAAAATTTTCATACATATAAAAATTCGAAAAAATTTTTTTTTTATTTTTTCACTATTTTCATACTGTAGTCCAGGGTTTATCCTAACGGTCCAGGGTTTATCAGTCCAGTCCAGCAGGCGGTCCAGTCCAGCGTTTAGCCAGGCCCAACGATAACAAAATTATTTTAGAGAATAGGATGCATTAGATCGTCACAGCGTGTTCACAACGGATTAAGATTTTACAAACTTTTGCTTCCCATGTGTAAAGTAATTATTTAAAACACAATCTGTAAATTAAATATGTTAGTTAACATACTAAACTAACTTTTGCACGAAGGATTTTTTGATAAATTGTTTGGGAGTGGTTTTACAGGTATTTGTAGTTAAAAAACTAACACTTTTCACAAAAATGACTTTAAAGACCTGTAAAATCACTCCCAAACAATTTATCAAAAAATCCTTCGTGCAAAAGTTAGTTTAGTATGTTAACTAACATATTTAATTTACAGATTGTGTTTTAAATAATTACTTTACACATGGGAAGCAAAAGTTTGTAAAATCTTAATCCGTTGTGAACACGCTGTGTCGTTCAATCAAATCGGTATTAAAAATACGATTTAAAGCTGTTTAATGATTACTAAAATTTCCAAATTATTTTTTATGAGTAAAAAAAAGAAAGAAGAAATTTATACCTAACATAAATGTAAATGATAACACACACCATCAATAAATTCTATTTTTGAGAATGTGTTTAAAATCAGCGCATGTTTTTAAAACTATGATAATGCTTAAATTTTAAAATTTCAAAATAATCCATGCGTCATTAACGAAAAATTTATTATCGCTGCAAATCTCTCTCTCACTTTTTCATCTTTCATTACATTTTTTTATATTGCTTTTTTTTCTTTAAAGCAGCACTATTGGCAAAACACAAATAATACAAATATATATTTTCTAACATTTAATTTTAAATGTTGTGACATTTTCATTTACTTTTATTTTTTTGTTGATAATGAATGAGCGTAAAAAGAAAATGTTACCCTTTTTTTCGAACAGGTGTCCACCAAAAAAGATGCATGTGCTTTTTTTTATATATCTTTGAATCACATTATTTTTTTTGGACGTTTTTGATCTTTTTTCATGCTAAATGTTATACGATAAAAAATAGACTTTTTATATCTGAGTTTTAGTTAATGATTTTTCTAAAGCTTTTTTCCAACAAAAAATGAAACGGACTTAATTGAAAAAAAAAGATAAAAAAGGGATTGCGCTTTTTTTTCAATTTCTTCCGTTCTTTTTTGTGGGAACTTTGAGAAAAAAATTAAACATTTTACTTTCTTTTTTTTTTGATTAAATTTGTATCTGTTTTTTTTTTCTTTGGAAGTAAAATAAGGAAAAAAACTTTCAAAATAAAATAAAAAATGACATTTTAATTTTTTGAAAAGAATCTTGTGTTTTGCCATTTTTGTTTTATTTTAGAATAGAATTTTGCAACATTTTTCAACAAAAATTAATAACTTACAAGACAGCTAATTTCTCCAAAAATGCTTTGAAAAAATTTTTATGTCCACTTTTCTTTTCACTTCATTTTTTGAGAAAAAAAATAGCCAAAAGAGAAACTTCCTTTTTTGCTTAATTCTCTATTTTTTGTTAAATAATTCATTGCCACTCCTTTTATTTTATTTTCTTTTCATTCTTTTTTTCCTTTAACAGTCTTTTTTTCTAACCTTCAATTTTTTAAGTTAGTTGTTTTTGCCGTCCGCGTTTTCTCTTCTTCTTTTTTTCAGATTTCTTTCTCCACTTTTTTCTTTCCACATTATTCAACTCCTCGACCCAAGCTTATTTTTCCACTTTTATAAAAAAATAGTTAAAAAAGAAAGAGTGAAAAAGAAAAGGAATTAAAGCATGCAATTTTTTTAAGAGATCCTCTTTTTTTCTATCATTGTTCTTTTTTGCACCCCCTTTTTTTCCCTCAGGTGTTGCAAAAAGATCGGGAAAAAATAAGAAACAAAAGAAAAGCAAAAAAAAGTTCGTTATATAATTTTTTTGATCAATCATTCATAAATTTTAAAGAAGAAAAATCGTTATTTTTTTATATTTAAATATTTGTTTTTCGATTACACCTTTTTTAATTAAAATAAAAAAATGCTTTTAAAACATAATTTGAAATGTCACAAATTTTTTTATATATTTTTCTTTGCTTTATTTTCTAAATTTATAAAATTTTAATACCACAGTATTTTTTTGTTAAAACAATGAAAACAAGTTTTTATCATCATTTTTATCACTTGTTTTTGACATTTCATCAGAGTCGGGCAAAAATATCAAACAATTAATATTTCCCTTTTTGATTTAAACGGAAAGTCTTTCATACATTTTTAGGTATCATTTAAAACAACAAAAATATGATAGAAGCAACAAATATTTCAAATGAAATAATTCAAATTTATTTAGCAGATGGTACTGCAAAAAATGTTCGGGTTGATAATCATACGACTGTACAGGTTTGTTTTTTGTATTTTGAATCAAAATGAATTTATGAAGCTTATATCATGATTTTGGATTAATTTTTTATCCATAAATAAAAGAAAAAGGAACAATTAACTATTTTTTTACTTGAAAATTTAAAGTTTAAATGTCGTTAAAAATCCATTAAAGTGTGAAATATAATAATAAAAAAAAAGAAAGCGATTTTCTTTATAGAGTTTTTTTTTCGATATGTTTTTTTATTTGAAAGAAATTAAATGATGGCAAACATCTGTCAGCAAATGACTCCATTATTTATAAAAGAGACACTAGAAATTCTTTCTAAAAGCTGCTTTAAAAAAAGAGATGAGATCGGATCACTTTTTTTTGATTAATGAAAAGTGTGTGATGAAAAAAGGAAAAGCTCAATGCACACAAAATGTGTTACAAATTTTGCATTAATAATCTTTGGACATTTTTTTGCTGAAAAATTATGATTGCAAAAAAATCATTTTAAAATTTATGAATGAAAGAAAAAAGAGATAGCAGTTGTTATTTTTTTTGTTAAAAAATGGGGTGTAAAAACATACAATTTTTGACAACAAAATACAACATTTAATACTTTTTTAGAGAGTTATAAATGTTGTTTTAAATGGCCTGGGATTAGATACATTTAGTGTACCACATTTTGCATTGAGATTAGCTCCAGCAGCTCCATCAATTCCAGGAACAAAGTTGCAGCAATGCCATCATTGGTTACATCCGGGATTAAGAATGCCACAGATTGCACGAAAATATCTTCATCGATCAAATTCAATGCCATTAAGATTTGAATTAAAAATTCGATTTATTCCAAAAGATATTCGTGAAATGTATCAAACAGAAATGTCAGCATTTTTATATTTTTATGATCAACTTTCATCCGATTATATAAATCATGTTTCATGGAAAATTGAAACAAATATTGCAACAGAAATGGGAGCTTTGATGCTAAAAAAGAGATTCCCAAATATTACTGTTTCAAATGTTGAAAAGAAATTAGATTTTCGGATAATTGAAAATGAAGGTGGACTTTTAAAATATTTTCCTGAATCCTTTGTTTTAAATGTTAAAGTAAAAAACATATTTTTTTTCCAAATTTACCCATTTAAAACTTTTTACAGAAAAAACAGCTTCAAAAAAATATTATTGCAGCTGTAAAAAAGATTGCAAATTTTTCTGAATTGGAATGTGTATTTCGATTTTTAAATCAGCTAATGAAAATTGTTAAATTTGATGTTGAAATATTTCGAGTTTCACTTGGTCTTGGATGGAATTCACCCATTGAACTGCATA
Source organism: Panagrolaimus sp. PS1159 (assembly GCA_963922195.1). NCBI lineage: Eukaryota > Metazoa > Nematoda > Chromadorea > Rhabditida > Panagrolaimidae > Panagrolaimus > Panagrolaimus sp. PS1159. The sequence continues at coordinate 2,411,393 of CAWUHW010000017.1, read as the reverse complement.
TTGGAGAAAAAGCAGGAATTTCATATAAAACTGAAAATTCAACTGCTTTAATTCAACTTGCAAAACTTAGAAGCATTGTGGATATTTGTATTCGAAAATTGGATAATTCTGATAAAGCAATTGTTCGATTGCGAATATCTGCACAAGCAAATCCATTGGTAAGTGTTAAAATAATAGATTTGGTAAAAAAAATTTTGTAATTGAAAATTTTTTTCCCTTATCTTTATAAAAAGTAGCTATTAAAAACTAAAATCATAATAAGCTAGAATCTTTGACCAAAATTATTCCGTCATTTTTTTTAGATTTTAACGGTTCCAACAGTGACAATTGCAGAATCAATGGCTCATTTAATTGATGGATATCAAATGTTATTAAGTCAGCAGCCATCGCTTTGGTCCGTTCAAGGTTTGTCTCTCTTTTCTCATTTTTCCATAAAAAAGGAAGATGAGTTTTTCATTCATAAAACACGAAAATGAAAGAAGAATCAATAATATCCATTAATACAAAAATCAATGATCCAAAAACCAAAAACGGTTTTTCCCAAAAAAATTAGGCCATCCGAGATAATTTAAAAAAATAAAAACTAACCTTTTTGGATTTTTGGAGAAACGATTATTTTAATTTTAAAAACTTCAATTTTTATGGATAAATTATTTTATAGTTGAAAATTGAGCTAAACTATATTGAACGATTTTGTTTGAAAAATTAATACTTTTAAGTTAAAAAAAAGTGTTTTAACCTCCATTTTTTTATTTATTTTTTCAGTAAAAAAAATGGTCAAAAATGAAGATGTTCATTCTTTCGTTTTCATTACAACAACTTTGCATACAGCAGCAGAAGGAAAAAAAAAAAGGAACGCGCGATAAATAGCCATTAAAATGCACAAAGCAAAGGCAAAAAACCCCTCCGTTTTTTATGGCCAATGTTTTTTTCTTTCTTCCTTCTGCTGCTCCTTTTTTTTTGACTGAAAAAGCGCAATCAATGACTCAATTTTTGTGTTTCATTGAAATTTTTTCTTTTTAATAAAATGTTCACATAAAATGTTGGAATAATAATTATCTTTGTTTCAGATTTATTTGTATCTGAGAATAATACTGCAATTGCCAAAACCCGTCGAGCCCAAACTTTATCTCCACAAGTTCAAAGAAGGCATTTTTCAAGTAGCAATAATTCTCGAATACCATTAACACCAAATTTTAATCGTGGTGGACCAACTTTTGATCAAAATAATTATTATTATTCAAGAGAAAGTAATTCAGAAGATTACGCAAAATCTATGAGTAAGCTTTTTTATTCAACATTTAAATATTAATATGATTATTAAAGATTTAATTACACATATCCAATTATTTTTAGTCTCTGAATCAGATATTCATTTGGATCGAAGTTCTGTTCGATTGGAAGAATTAATTGGTGATGGATTATTTGGAAATGTTTATCGTGGAAGTTATATTGATACTGTAAGATTTTTATTAAAAACTATTGAAAAAATCTTAAAATTTAAATTATTTAGAGATTAAAAAGGCATTCAGTTGCAGTAAAAGTTTGTCGAGTTGATAATAATGATAGCACACAAAATTTGCATACATCAAATAAATTTCTTCTTGAAGAAGCATGTCAGTTTTTTTACATCAATTTTTTTATAAAAATGCATGGAAAATTTTCTTGAAATCAGAAAAATGAAATATAAACTTTTTTCGTCGCTACCGTATCCTATATCCTTTTATTTCAGATACAATGCAACAATTTCGTCATCCACATATAATAAAACTTCTTGGAATTTGTACAGGTCCATCAATTTCTTCATCAGATGAATCAGAATCTGATTCTTCTGGAATAGCTTCAAATAGCAATAATAATAATAATGAAATTCCATCATTTGGCGTTTGGCTTGTTTTAGAGCTTGCACCATTTGGAGAATTGCGGCAATATTTACAACGTGAAAAAACAATTATTGATTTATCTGTACAAATATTATTTGCAAAACAAATTGCTTCAGCTGTAACATATTTACATTCAAGAGCTTTTGTACATCGGGGTTTGTATATAAAACGTGATAATTGAAAATAGTTTAAACATTGAGAAAAAATGAAATTTCCTGAAAAAAGTTCTTGCCTTTTTTCTTTCTGCAAAATGTCTTTTGAGTTTTGTTCAAAAAAGGAAGAAACTTTTTTAACGCAATTTCGTTTTTCTTCAATGTTAAAACTCTTTTTAGTTATTACGTCTTTTATGAATAATAGTAAAAAGCAATAACATATGTACTTTTGTATTTCAGATATTGCAGCAAGAAATGTTTTGGTTACAAATTTTCGATGTGTTAAACTTTCAGATTTTGGTATGAGTAAATTATTAGCTGAAGAAGATGTATATACTTGTAAGTTCAACTTTTAATATTACAGTAACCTCAACTACATATTAAAATATGTTTAGCATCATCTGGTAAACTTCCAATAAAATGGATGGCACCAGAATCATTAAATTTTCGTAAATTTACAACACAATCAGATGTTTATTCTTTGGGAATTTGTATATGGGAAATTTTAATGTATGGAATAAAGCCATGGCAAGGAATTCGAAATCATGAAGTTATAAAAAAGATTGAAGCAGGTGAATTGCTACAACGTCCTCCTGAATGTCCCCTAGCTTTATATGATATGTTGAGAGCGATGTGGGTTATCGATGAATTTCTTCGAATAACTGCAATTGAAACAACACATTTTTTGGAGCATTTATTAGAAGAAATTGATCAAGGAAAACAATTTTTTGAATTAACTGTACCAGATTTTCATGTAAGGTTTTTAACTTTTATGTACTTATATATGAGTTTTAATATAGACACTTCGAAAAAAGATTGATGCATTACCAAAGCTAGCAACACCATCTTCAAATGGACGAAAAAAATCTATTCCAATTTTAAATGTTGATGCATCAGAAATTCCATTTTCAACACTTTGGAGAGCAATGGAATCACAAAGGCAACAATGTGAAGAAGATGAAAAATGGTTAGAAGGTGAAGAAGAAGATGAAGACAATGATAATGAAAAGGGTAAACAAAATGTAGTTCCTTCAACTTCAACAAAAATTTCACCTGTTGATGATCTCCTTCCCCAACAACAGCAAAAATCATCTTCATCTCCTTCTCCATTCCTGCATGAAATTGATCGAGCAAGTGATTCAATTCATGAAGCAGTTTTACGCGTCGTTCAAGCTGTTACATATTTAACAAAAACTTATTCAACACAAATGACAAATAATGAATTTGTTGAAAAAATTAAGGTTTGATTTTTTTAAAAACGGATTACTGTAAAATAAAGATAATAATTTTTAGAAAATTACTAATGAACTCTCATCACTTTTTTCTGAATCTGAAAAAGATATACAAAAATTAAATAATGAAGATCGAAAAAAGGTTGAAATGGTTGAAGCATTGTTGGGAGCGAATTTGAAAAATATGACAAAAGCAATGGCATTCGTCGTTGATGAATATGAAATAGTAAGGATTTAATTAAATTTAATTATCTACAAAATATTTACATTATAGGTTAAATGTGATTATCATCGAAGACAAGTTTTAAAGACGGCACATATGTTAGCAGTAAATTGTAAAAATTATTTGGATACTGTAGATGAAGCTCGAATAAGAAATGGTATTGCTCGACTTTGTTGCAAATCTCCAAACTTAACTCCAAGTTTTTGTTAAACATTTTTATTAAAAATATTTTTTTAAATGTTTTGTTGCATCGTAAAATATGTGCATTACAGATATATATAAAATGAATGCTAATATATTGTTTCGAATCTAATTGTAATAAATTTATGCTAAAAAATACAAAATGTTTTTTTTACATTTTTGATTAACATATATACTTTATTTGATTCTATCAAAAATAAATAATCGCAAAAAAAGATTACAACCACATAATGAATCTTTTACCATAAAAAATACAAAATCCCTAGAACGGAAAAACGTTCAGCAAATGCTTTTCTTCAATCTTATTTTGGATAGAATTTCTTTCCAGTTTTTGCATGTTCTTTAAGAATTGCAGCAGGTTCAAATTGTTCATGTGAATAAGCATTTGCATAACGTTCCATATTTTTGACAAGTTTTTCAGCACCATATAAATCAACAAATCGGAATGGACCACCCCTGAAATACAGTATACATTACAAGTATATACATTAGATCAAAAAAAAATATACCAGAATGGTGGAAAGCCAAGACCAAAGACAGATGCAACGTCACCATCAGAAGGTGAAGCAATAATACCTTCTTCTAAACAAAGTGAAGCTTCATTAACAAAGCGAGAAATAATTCGCATTTGTCGATCTTCAGTTGATGAAACAGCGGTTGCAGGTTGAAGACGATATTTTTCAAGAATTTTTGTTGCACCTTCATTGACTTCCTTCTTTGATTTTGCTTTCTTATCAGTGTTATATTTGTAAATACCTGAAAAATACAGTATATAAATTATTGTCAGAAATAAAAAGAAAAAAAAAAAACTAACCAGCATTTGATTTACGGCCCAACATTTTAGCTTTTACCATTTCTTCAAGCATTTCAACAGAACCACCTCCAACACGTGGACCAAGAGCTTTTGCCAAATAAGTTGAAACATGAGCTAAAATTGTAATAGTTGCTTTATACAAATTACAAAAATCTACTAAAAAAAGTACCTCCAACATCGATTCCAACTTCATCAATAAGAGTTGCAGCTCCAACAGGGCTAAAATATGTAACAATTTATAAATGTGAAAATAATTAATTATAAGTGCAAACATACAATCCAGCAGCTTTAGTTAAAGCATCAATTTCTGTAGGTGAAACACCTTCTTGAAGTAAACGAGCAATTTCAGCAAGCATTGGATTAAGGGCTCGAACAGTAAAGAATCCAGGACAATCTTTAACAACAACAACGAGTTTCTTTTGATCCAATCCAAGTCTGGCTGCAATTGCGAGGGTTTCTTTTGAAGTTTTATCAGTTGTAATAATTTCCAAAAGTTGCATTTTATCAACAGGTGAAAAATAATGCATTCCAATAATTCGTTCTGGACGTTTAGAAACAGAAGCAATATCTTTGATTGGAAGAGCGGAAGTATTTGAAGCAACAACACAATCTTCAGAAACAACAGATTCAATTTGTTGAATAATTTTATGCTTTAAATTAAGATCTTCAAAAACTGCTTCAATTACAACATCAGCATTTCGAAGTTCATTGTATGATGTTGCAGGAGTTAAACGAGTAATGAATGAATCCCGTTCAGGTTTACTGTAACGTTTACGTTTAACAGATCCATCAAGTTGTGCAATAATTTGTTTTTGTCCACGATCCAATGCCTCCTTTGATGTATCAATCAAGATAGTATTAATTCCTTTATCAATTGAAACATTTGCAATACCAGCTCCCATTAAACCAGCACCAATAACACCAATATTTTGAGCTTTCTTTGCTGGACCATATTTATTTTTCTTGCATTCAGTTTGTCCATTAAATAATCCAATTAAAGCAGAAGAAACAGGAGTTTGAGAAAGTTCTCCAAAAGCTTTTGCTTCAAATTCATACCCAGCTTGTTGACCAGAAGTAAGTCCAGTTCGAATTGAATCAAGAATTTTCATTGGTGCTGGATAATTGCCAGCTGTTTGTTTCATAATTTTATCCTTTGCCATTCGAAGAACAACAGAATCAAGAAGTGGACGACGAGACAAGAAATAATTTGTTGCACGCTAAAAAAAGGATATGTATGTATAAGGTTATAAATTAAAAGACAAACTTCAACAAATGGACGAACACGTTGAACTTTCAATGAACCAGAAACCAAATTTTTCGCCGTTTCAATAGCAACCTTTTCAAGATATTTATGTGTATTAATATCAGCAGGTAAAAGACCAGGACCAAGTGGTTCAACAATTTGATCAACTAAACCAATTGATTTTGCTTTCTTTGGTTTAATTGTTTTACCTAAAAAAATTCCTGCGTTAATAACTTTAAACTACAAAAAAATTTATACCAGTCAAAATCATATCCAAGGCATTCGTTAATGAAACAAGTTTTGGGAGTCTTTGAGTTCCACCACCTGCAGGCAAAAGTCCAAGCATAACTTCAGGAAGAGATAATTGAGTCTTTTTATCATTGACAGCAATACGATAATTACATGCTAATGTAAGCTCAAGTCCACCTCCCATACATGTTCCCATAATTGCAGCAACAACTGGCTAAAAAGTTATAATTGTGGTTTTACTTTATTATGGAGAAAAAACAAAAAACCTTTGAACTTTTCTCCAATTTTTCAAGTAAAATTTGACCATCACGAACATATTTTTCTGCTTCATCAGCTGTCTTAAATGTATCAATAAGTTTAATATCAGCACCAGCAATAAAACTATTCGGTTTTCCAGACATTACAACAACACCTTTAATATTATCATCTTGTTGAATTTGATCAACAACTTTTCGAAAATCATTTGCAACATCTTGAGTAAATGAATTTTCCTAAAAATATCATAAAAGTAAAAGGGAAAACAGATAAATATGATAAACCTTCGCATTTGGGACATCAAGTTTTACAACCGCAATGCCATCTTGAACATTTACGGATAAAGTTTCTAAAAAGTGATAATTTATATAAGGTATAATAAGGGGAAAAAACGAATTACTAAGTTGTTGCCCAGATGAAGTTGAAGATGGTTTGTTTGCTGCTGCAACTGCAGAAAATCTTGCAGATTGAGAAACTAAAAAATAAAGCCATTTTAGAAACCAAAAATATCAAGAATGAAAAAATGCTTACATCCAATTCGAGATGTTTGAATTAACTTTGAGAGCATTTCTGGTCCAACTAAAAATTTAACTTTTTATTAAAAAAAGAATTTACAAGAGTATTTGAAAAGGAAGCAATGGCATAACAAAAACATAAAAAATCTTTTTTGCGACAAAAAAATAATAGCAAAGCTTTGGTCAAAGAAAAAAATGAGTGGATAATAATTTGGACAACGCATTTGTGTAAAATAAATGCCTGCACTTTGCACTCAAAAACAAAACGGGCGCAAACTTTGTAGTCTTGATTTTGTCGTTTACATATAAAAAACTCATCTCAAAAAAAAGAGGGAAAAATTGTTTTTTCATAGAAAAAGGTATATCTTTTTTTAATCGATCTATTGATCTATATGTCGGTGTTCCAATAAATGTTTTTACACCAAATATATGGATGATAAAGTAAATTGGCCCGTCCTTCGCTTGGAAAAAAGTGCAAAAAATAAACTCCAAAATTGTCTTGCGGTTATACAGGTTTCTTGTAAGGCACTTTTTGCAAAATACCTGCATTTGCCTTGCAATTTTTTTCCAAGCAAAGGCGTGGGTTAATCGATGTGACTCAAAAAAAAGAAAAAAAGACATTTAATCTCGGGCTCCTTCTTCCAGATTTTTCTGATGTTATTGTTATACTATTTGGATGATAAGTTTTCTACAAATTCACACCTTTTTGTTCCATTTCATTGAAATTGAGTAATTTTTGTGATGCTTTAAAATGCATAATTTCTGATTTCATTAAAACTTCATTCTGTCGTTCAAGAAATCCAAATGGAGTCTAAATAATTAAACTTGGTAATAAATATTTGAAAACTTAAAAACTGCTTTTTTACTTCAAATGCTCTTTCTTTATTTTCATATGCTTCAATATGAAGTGAAAGGGTGCTTTTTTTGCAATTATCATTGTTCTGCCAATAAAATCCTTTTTTCATTTCTTCACTTTTTAAACTTTCAAATGCTTTTGGTGTATCATTTTTCTTCCATAATTCAGAAGCATCTCTTTTTAATGTATTATTATTATAAACAGAAAAGCCTAATTAAACAATGAAATGTGCAGTTTTTTATAGTTTATAATCGAGAGAAAAACTTGTTGAAAATCTTTTTTTAGTTTCAACGTTGAAGAAACATAATTTGAACAAAGATTTTTTTATTTAAAAAAAACATGAGTGAAAAATTTCTTTAAAGAAACTGCAGCGTTTCGATTTTTTTACCATCATCATTTTGAATCTTTTTACAAAATTGGGAGGTTTCAGATTGCAAAATCTTAATATCATCATTTTTATGATTTTGGCATAAATTAATGCTATTCAATTGATTATTGCCATGAAATCCGGTTGTGCCATGAGAAATTTGTTGATTGCTACTACTTTTCGCTAACAAACAACGATCTTTTGCTACTAATGAAACAACACGTTTTGAAGACATTACTAAAAAAATTATTTAAAAACTAAAGCTCATTTAGTTTGTCTTTAACCAAAAAAAAAGTGTGATACTAATATTTGTAAGAAGCAAGAAAAAACTTAAAATTAAAGTCATTGCAAAAAAGGCTCTTAAAATTTTTATGAATGTCTTAGCTCAAACAAATGCTCATATTTTTAAAAAGGCAGAAGAAAATGGGCGGATTTTGAAATACGTCTCATTGCATTTTTTGATAGATAAAAAAAGAGCACAATTTTTTATTCGTTTAACACCTTTCATCAGAATGACGAAATATGTGCAATTTATAGCAGACTTATCGAAAGCAGACAAAAACAAAATTTTTTTTTATTTTGCGGAAGTATAACGCTTTGTATTGTCACAAAATTATAAGTGTGGTTAAAGTATGGTTTTAAAATAGAAAATGTGAAACTGATAAAACATAAATAAAAACTCGTAAACAAAATTTATTTCTATTGTAAAACAAAAAATTTTCTGTAACATGGAAATACAAAATGTTTTAATGAAACAAAGTCAACACAAAAAAATATTAAATAACATTTCGTAACAGCAAATGAAAAAACATATATGGAATTGTGGGGATATGACATTGATTGCTCTAAAAATAGTTTTGTCTATTTTTCTACAAAATCAGACACCCACAAAATTTTATAATTTAAAATTAAGAAAAAACACTATTAAAATGGTTCTATTTAAAATAATCAGAAAAACAAAATTATATCTTTTGTTCCTCATAAAAGCTATGAATTTAACCGAGAATAATATTGCGTTTCGGCTATAATAATTTTAATAACATGAACGTCGATTAATACAATAAAAAATTTTAAAAAAGATTTTAAAGAATGAAGATAGAATATTTAAAAAAAGATGTTAACACACATATTTGTACTGCAAAGATAATTTCTTAAATCCTGGTGAAATTTATTAAAGTTATACGGAATTAAAAAATTTATGGATAAAACTTAACAGGTTTTATATATTTTGAATTTTTTAAAGCAAAAGTTTTCATTAAAAATGGTTTTTTCGTTAAAAAGTGAATTTCCACCTACAAAAAAAGATTCCGTTAATTTGAAAGTCTTCGTTTAAAATTTAATTTTTTTTAAATTTTTAAAAGACAGTCGTCATCCAAAGAATAAAGGCATTTCTTTCCTTTTTCTAACTGCTTCCTTGTAATATTTTGTACTTTCAAAAATTTTGGCTTCTGAATCCTTATTTGGATTTAAAAAGAAGCATATAAATATTTGAACTTTACTAATTTTTTTTACACATTTTAAATATTAAAAATGTTTTTTAGTTGGAAAATAAAATTTTATTTGTTTTTTGTTTGTTTAATTTTTGAAGCAAAATGTCAAAATGCTCCGATTGAAATAAAAGTTGGAATTTTAATTCCATTGACAGATCCATCACTTTTAAGAGATGTTGGATATCCAACTTCAATTGGAGCAATTCCATTAGCGATTGATAGAATTGTTGAAGAGCAACTTTTAAATGGATATAATTTTACGTTAGTTTTCTTTTTTTTTAATTTTGAAATAAAATAAAAGTAAAAAATTTTTTACGCAAATGATCTCTCTAATAATTTAATTTTTAGAGAGATCAATAAAGGCCAGAATCGGGCAAGAAAAAAGTTCCGAAATTTTTGACAAAAACTGATTTTGGCACATTTCAATTTGATGCCATTTCACTTTTTCTAAACCGATTTGAATAATTTAACTTTTAAACAATGGAACTAGGCTAAGGGAACATATTGCAACTATAAAAAATTTTTTTTCAAAATTATGCAAATTTTATTTTCAAAAAATTTGCATAAATCCTCTGAGGCACTTTGAACAAAAACAGATTTGATTTTCGTTTATTCAACCGTATTTTAGCCTATCCTGAAATTTTCATGTCTGTAGCTTAAAATTTAACATTTTTTTTCTTTTCTCATAGAAATTGAAAAAAATTTCGTTTTGAAATGTTTGCTTGTTTCTAAAACGGCGTTGTTTTTCAGATTTGAAGTATATCATGATGAATGTGATGATGCTTCTGCGGTTGGATTTGCGTCGGTATTATTTGAAGATTTTAATGCAGATGTAATTTTTGGTCCAACTTGTAATTCACGTAAATAAATAAAAGCTATTTTTTTGTTAAACATTTATTATGTTTATGTATTTTAGCTGCAACCCTCGTTGGATCCCTTGGAAACTTTTATAATAAACCAATTTTTACATGGGGTTTAGTAAATAGTTTTTTATTATCAGATGCAGAAAAGTATCCAACAATTTCAACAATTATTGGAAATTCATATAATCTTGGACAATCGCTGATTGCAGTCATGCGACAATTTAAATGGACACAATTTGCAATGATTTATTCTACAACAGATTCTCAGCATCGATGCAGATACATAAAGGATGATATTGAAGATGTTGTTACAAATGATGATGAAATTTTTATTTCATTTCAACGATCTCTAGCAATTACAACATTGGATAATATTAAAGTTGCATTAAATCAAGTTAAAACACGCGCAAGAAGTAAGCTAAATATTTTAATAATATTATACGTTACAAAATTAATTTTTACAGTAATTGTTGCATGTTTTGAATCGGATCGAGATAAACGAAATTTTCTGATTGCTTTAAGTGAACTTTCTATGAATACAAATGATTATGTTTCAATTCTTGTGGATCTTCGTGGACTTGGATTTGGAACACAATTAGTTGGGGGCAGTGAAATAGGTTCGGATATTGGTTGGTGAAATATACCACAAAGTCAACAAGAATTACATTAAAGATTCGACTTTATTCAAAATAAAATAATTAATTTTTGCATTTTTATAGATACTGTATCCGGAACCACAGCACTTTGGGTTCAAAGTGGAATTTATAATTCAATGGATGGAAAAAATGATGTTGCAAAAGATGGTGCACGTTCAGTTTTTACTGTAAGCTTTCGTATAGCAAATTTGCATAAAAGTTAAAGATGTTAACATTTATAGTTGGATGTTTTGGGGGATACAACAGCAGATGGAGAAACAATGGAAAATTTTGCACATGCTGTAATTTCAAGGGCACAAGGATGGCCATTTTATTGTTCAAATTGTACCGAATCAAATTATAATGTAAGAAACAGCTTTTAATTACGAAATAAAAAAATATGTTAAAACTAATTTAAGGCATCAACTTATGCCCGACATTTGCATGATTCATTTTATCTTTATGCGCTAGCATTAAATCGAACAATTGCACAAAATTCAACAAATTCATTAAAAAATGGTGCAGAAATTATTCGGAATACTCGTGGGACATTTAAAGGTGCAACGGGAAATGTTAGAATTGGATTTAATGGAACTCGGGATTCAACTTTTGGTCTTACGGGATTACTTCCGGATAAAAGATCAGCTGTTTTTTTAACCATCGCCTTTGACAATGGTGAAGGAATTCTAAAAACAAATTACACTGATCCAACAACTTCAGTTTGGGCAATTAGAAACGGCAAACAGCCATTGGATGAACCAAAATGTGGATTTGATGGACTTGGATGTCCTGAAGAATTTTGGGGAATTTATGGAGTTTATGTTATTATTGCAATTGTTATTGCTGTAATTTTATTAGCTGTTATAATTATTTATGGAATTTAGTTAGTTTTAAAACATTAAATATGTAAATTTATTTTAATTTTTAAGTTATCGCCGAGAACAAATTAAAAAGTTAAATCTTTTATGGCAGATTTCATTTTATGAACTTCAAAAACCCCAAAAGAAAAAAGGTTTTGAAAGTGAAAGATCGCTTCAATCAGGAAAGCATTCAAATTCCACAAAAATGACTTTAGAATCGATGACAGAATCACGAAATTATGGATATTGTATGTTTTTTATTTGTTTAAAGAAAAAATTAATATTTTTAAATTTAAGTTTATCTACGAGGTGAACCAATTGCAGCAAGAAAATTTCATTCAAAACCTGAATTAAATGAATCAGATTTTGTTCAACTTCGAAAAGTTTGTTTTATTTTCTTTTTTCTTTCAGTTTATTAAATTTTTAGTTAACACAATTGGATGCAGATAATTTGAATCGATTTTTGGGTCTCTCAATTGATGGCCCACAAATTTATTCAATATGGAAATATTGTGGTCGAGGATCTTTGAAAGATGTAATTTCAAAGGGTACATATAATATGGATGCATTTTTTGCACTTTCAATTATGCGAGATATTATTAATGGATTAAGTATTATACATAATTCAAATTTTCTTGGATGCCATGGAAGGCTATCATCAAGAAATTGTGTTGTTGATGATCGATGGGTTGTTAAAATTAGTGATTTTGGTTTGCATAAACTTGTAAATTCTGATAAAAAGCGTAAAACTGGTATAATTATAATAATTATTAAATTATTTATATTTAATTTATTGTTTTATAGATTTATTATGGACAGCTCCAGAATTAATGAGAGATCAAAATTTGGGTGGATCAAAACAAGCAGATATTTATAGTTTTGCAATAATTGCATCAGAAATATTAACAAGAAAATCTCCATGGGATGTCGATAATCAGCATTCAAGAATTGAAGAATTGTTATATTTGGTTAAACGCGGTGGCACAAATCCCCCAAGGCCAAATTTACAAGATATTGATATTCCGGATATTAATCCTGCAGTTGTATGTTTTAACTTCTTTCAAAATATGTAAATTTTCAAACATATTTTTAGTTACATTTAATACGAGATTGTTGGCAAGAAGAACCTAAAAATCGTCCGACAATTGATCAAATTAAATCTTTAATGAAATCAATGAGTGGAAGGTACATACATATAAGAAGTTTTTTAAAATATATTTTTACATTCTGTTATAGAAATTTAAATTTAATGGATCACATTTTTGCAATGGTTGAAGCATATGCAGAAAATTTAACTGAAGAAGTTGCAGAAAGAACAAAAGAATTAGTTGAAGAAAAGAAAAAGAGTGATTTGCTACTTTATCGAATGTTACCAAGGTAAAAATGGAATTATTATAATTGTTTAATTAATAATCATTTTAAGACAAGTTGCTGATAATTTAAAAGCTGGAAAAGCAGTTGAACCTGAAAGTTTTGATAATGTAAAATTTTATCATTAATTAATCAAAGTGTAATTTTAAAAAGTTTTTCAGGTTACTATATTTTTTTCCGACGTGGTTCAATTTACAACTTTGGCAAGTAAATGCACTCCATTACAAGTAAATAAATACTAAAAGTGTATATTAACTTAATAATAAAAAATAATTTAAGGTTGTAAATTTATTGAATGATTTATATTCACTTTTTGATGCAATTATTGAAGCAAATGACGTATATAAAGTTGAAACAATTGGTAAAAATTTTGTAATTTTGTAATTTATTTTATCAGTAATTTTTTTAGGTGATGGATATTTATGTGTCTCAGGTTTACCACATCGAAATGGAAATGAACATGCAAAAGAAATTGCAAATTTATCCCTTGGATTTATGGAAGCTGTTACAACATTTCGAATTCCGCATTTACCAAATGAAAGAGTTTTAATTCGAGTTGGTGGACATACGGGTACTCACTAAATTTTTTTTTACTAGAATTTAATCTCATTCTCTTTTTTTAGGTCCATGTACTGCTGGAGTTGTTGGTTTAACAATGCCAAGATATTGTTTATTTGGGGATACTGTAAATACAGCAAGTCGAATGGAATCAAATGGTCAACGTGAGTAATTTATTTCCCTTTAATACTTTGTTTTATTTTTGTGATTCTTAAAAGGTTTCATAAAAAGAAAAATTAGTTTTTCAGTTTTTTGAAAGAAAACTTATAATAAAAATTTTCCAAGAATTAATTTTTTTTAAATTTTAGCTGGTCGAATACATATTTCTTCAACATTTAATAATCTCTTAAATTCTCTTGGTGGATTTGTTACAGAATTACGGGGGGAAGTGATCATCAAGGTAATCTTATTTTTTTCTGTCTACAAAAAATGACTCATAATTATTATAATCGGATATTTTAGGGAAAAGGTGTAATGGAAACATATTGGCTGTTGTCAAGAATCGATGGGGCATCTTCTTACATTCCACTTGCAAAACCTCAAACTGCAAAACATTTATCACCACCTTTAAATTCTCAATATTTGAAAACACCAAATTCCCCAAAAATTAATCATTCAACCCAAAAATCATCTATTAAAAACTCTAACAATAAATTATCCGACAATTCAATGTATGGACAATTTTTAGCTTCTAATGTCTAAATTTTTGTGATAATAAAACATATGTGATTTTTTGTGAAACTTTGAAAATTTTGAAGAAATAAATAAATTTTTTTAGCATTGTTTTTTAAGTTTTTTGTGTGGGTGTAACTATCAATGTTTTAACACAGTAATTAAAATTCAATCAAAAAAACTCATTTTTAATTGCCGTTTTAACACTATATTTTTATGTAATGAAAAAAAAAGTAGATCAAAAGATTTTTTCCCACTGCTTTTTTATGTTTTAAAATTTGATACAAAAATTTTTTTATATTTGTTTTTTGCCGCTTTTTTCAAAGGCTTCATTTTTTTCTTCCTTTAAAAATAAAAGTTTTTTAAAAAGCCTTAAATAAAAAATTAACCCTTTTTTCGGCTTTTATTGTTCTCGCTTTTTTACTGCTTGTTTCCGCAATGTTTTTTTTTTTTCTTTTATCACTGATTTGGAATCATAAATAAATTTTTTTATGAGAGAAAAAATGTTTTGGGATTTTTTACAACAATTTTACAACAAAAAAATGTAAAAAATTTTGTCAATGAGCCAGCTTTTTTTATAAGGGACTAAATTATTTCAAGGCGAATTTTTGAGTTTTTATTTATTGGTAATTACAGTATCATTTTATAAAATAAATAAAGCAGCGTGAATAATTAAGAGAATTTCTCATTTAAATATTGTTTTAAGTTTGTTTTTAAAAAAACAAAAAAGCTTTCATTAATTTTCAAATTTAACGGTCTGTCAAATTTTATTTAATCCTTTTTGAAAAGCATTTTCTTCCAAAAAAAAACTCATGTAAATGCTAATCAAGCTTTTTGGCTTACTTTTTTCCCATTTCTTTGTATTCTTTTTTTTTGGTGTTAAATGAGTACAATTAAAGTTGAAAATGGCCCACATTCTGTCAATTTACATTTTATCTTTTAATATTAAAAACATAATTCTTTGTGTTTCTTTTTTTTGGTAGAAATTCCTCCAATAATGAAACTTTTCTCATGGGAGAGTTTCTTCTGCTGCAAAAAAAAACATTGAAGAAACAAAACATTAGTTTCACACTTTTATGCCTTAAAAGATTAATCCGAGCTGACTGTTTTTAAATTTGAATAATTTGCATTTAAATTACTACCTACTTCTTTTTTAATGGTAGTATTTTACAAAAGCTTATGTTCGGTTGATTGTGTTTTTTGACATAAATATACTGTTTTTTTCTGGGAAAGAGCATCTTTAAAAAAAGAGCTTTACATTTTAACTCAGCTCAAATTCAACAAGTGATTCTTTTTTTTTGTTTTTTCTTTCTTTCTGGAAGCTTTAAAACCGCTTCTTAATGCCCTAGCACAAAAAATTGTTCATTTGTGTTTAAAAATGTTCCGTTTCTAAGCTTTTTTCTTTTTGTTGCGCTTCATTAAAACAGCAAAAATCACTGTTTTGACTTCTGGCACGCTTAAATGGTTTTTTTCTAATCTCTCTCTCTCTGCTTTAAAAATAATTATAATTTGGCCCATTTCAAACAAAAAACAATAATACCCATTTTAAAAACCCTTTAAAATGAGGGGGGATTTTGTTATGCAATGTGTTGGAAAGAGAATTAATATCAAAATCTTTTTCATTCTTTGTCAAAACATTTTTTGACATAAAAATTTATCATTTCTTTTTTTGCATTTTTTTTTTGCTACCGTATCTCTTTTTTCTTTCAAAGCAGTTCTTGTTTTTTTGGTATCTTTTTTTATCGCATTATTACATATTTATAAACCCTTTGCCCTAAATTTTTTTTACAATATAAATTTCATTGAAATGATCATGATGTGTTAACTATGGTTCTTAAACTTGTTGTAATACATTTTATAGGCACCTTTAAGCATCATTTTTTTACCCCATGACAATTGTTTATAAAACTAAAAAGAAAAAAATTAGACTACACAATAATTTTGTAATTTACAAAAAAAAGTATTAAAATTATTTTAAATTTGTGAACAACCAATTTTTTAATGAAACATCAATTATTTTTGTATGTAAAAAATGAAAAAGTTTTTAAAACTGTAAAAAATTTGTAGTTAAAACAAAAGTCTTTTTTTCTTCTGCACAATTATTTCTTTCATTTTTACATTTTTTTTATAATAATGGCATTTCAAAAAAAATGAGCCTTTTGGGATAATTTTGAAAAAAGTTGTAATTGTTTTAAAAAATTTGTGACAACATTTATTTCGTCATATTTCATCTCGTTTTTGTTAACCATTTTCTTCAGTTAAAACATTAAAAATAGTTTTTTTCGTGGAAATTTGTTGTAAGAATTTGAGATAAATTTTTGAAAAATAACATATTCTTTACTGTTTATATGATTGTTACTGATAATCCATTAAGGAATACGATAGATTATTGAAAAAAACGGTTTTTAAAAAGCTGATTTAAATTTCATACATGTTTTGTTTTTAAAATTATATTTTTTTTGATAAAAATGTTTTTCGTTTCATTTCTTACATATTTTAAAAATCTTATACATCTGTAAACAATCACTCATTCTTCCCTTCTTCAATTTTTATACTTACTTTTTTTTGTTCTCGAGCAATATCGAAAACAGAGAGAAATATCTGCTGCAAATAAATAGAAGTGGCATGTTTAAAACATTTAAAGCTCCCAGATATCTTTCTTCTTTTTTTTAAAGAGCTTTCTCATATCTTTTCTTTTTTGACTAAAGCGTGAACATCTTTCACAACAATATTTTTTATACAAAAAGAAATACGCATATAAATGCTGCTGCATATATTTTTGATTTGCCTGGGAACAACCGCAAAACACATGTTTCGTCGGCACTTTTTTTTCTTTGCCAGCTTTTTGTTTTTTTATGTCCGAGCAATAATAAAAAAAAAAACAAAGCTTAATTTTTGTTCTAAAAACTTTTTTTTTTGTTCACTTTTTTTACGTCTGTTCTTTTTTTGAGAAAACGGTAGTAATTTTGAGTATTTATTTTGTTGTTTGAAGCGTGGGAAAATTAAAGGTTTTTTAAGCTAAAACGATTAGATTTAATTTATTAATGGCAGTTGAGTTGTTAAAAAATGAATTTTAGCTGCTTTTATTTCAAAAACACTTGTTTTCGTAGATTTGTGGATTTTTTTCCTTTCATTTTTTTGTTCGAAAACATTTAATTTCTACTGTGTTTTTTAACGGATTCTAACCAATTTCATATTAAAAGAGATTGCCGACATTAATTTTTTTGGATTATAAAAAATATAAATGTTCGTTGTTTTTCCTGTTTTACATTTATATTAAAAGCAGGTGGTTTTTCTTTTGTACAAAAAAAAATCGCATAAATGTTTGTTACTTTTATGTAAAATGCCTTATAAAGCATTTTAGCATCAAAAACCAAATGTTTAAGATTGAAAATTTTTAGTGGTCATTTTTGGCCAAAAAACTTCGGCTGCTTTTTTACAATGCTTAATCTCCTATTAATTTGCCTATAGTAATTATCTGAAGTTTTTAACAATTGTATTTTTTTGTTTTAACCAAACGTATTTATTTATCCTTTTTTTGCAACATTTTTTTGTATCAATTTCCCTCATTTTTTTATCTTCATTATTTTCAATTCCTGATTCGCGCATCAGATTTCACTTATTTTTTTTGCCATCTAAAAAAATTTCCTCAAAATATTTTTTGATTGATCACTTTTTGTCTTCAGAGATACCAGTTTTTTTATTATTTGTTGATCAATTAATTTAATCTAAAAAATTTTGTTCGTTCATGATTGCAATTGAATGAACGAATCTAAAACCATATCAAAATTGTGGCAAAACTAAAAAAAGCGATAAAGTTAAATTAGATTCTTATCATGTTTTTGCGCATTCTCTCTCTCCCTCTCTTTTTCTCTTTCTGTTTTTTTTCGGCTGGCAGCAGTAGCAGCGAGCAAGCAACAGCGATCATTCATTTCCCGCGCGAAAAAAAAAGTTAAATAAAAGATTCGATTTAAAAAAAATGACCTCAATCATCAAACTCTCTGTTCATTCCAATATTTTTTTTATCAGATTTCAAGCGTTCATTAATTTTATTTTTTTCGATAAAAATAATAAATAATGAACGTTGAATGAAATGATAGACTATTTTAAGCGCCAAAAAATGAACACTTAATTTGGTTTTGAGGTTTAATTTGCTCTGACACTTTTTTTTCGAAAAATATTTACAGTTCCAAAAAATGTTATCTATTTTGATATAAAAATATGATAACGTTTTAAAAAAATAGTTTTGATTGATTAATGGCAGCTGAAAATTATCAATGTTTTCTAAACATTTTTAAAAAAATTTAAAAAGGAACAATGGAACAATAAAAATACAATAAACTTTTGTAGAAAAATAATTTCATAAGATAAAATTTATTTGAGATGCCATTTAGAAGCAAACTGAAGGTTTCGAAAAATGTATTTACCAATAAACTTTGCTTTGATATTTTTTAAAACAAACATTAAAATTTGTGTGTCCCTCAAATTTCAGAAAACTATAAAAATCTTTTTCTATATTAGATTCCACAAATTTTAAATACACCTATTTATCTTCCAATTTTAGATGCTTCTTTTTTGTCTTTATTTTATTTCTTTGATGACGGAATTTTGTTGAAAATAAAATAAAATTTAAACAAAAAAGCAGCAGAAATTCCCATACCCTTACTTTTTTTGCACCACTTGAAACTTTTTCTTCTTTATTCTTCTTTTATGGCATTTTTTAAATTCATTCTCAATTACAAATTTTATTTCCATAAATCTTTTAGGCAAAGAAACAAAAAAGTGGAATATAAAAATGTTAACAATGACAAAATACCCAAATTTTTAGTTAACCTAGTTTACTGTAGCTTTTTCATCGAATTTTTGTTTTCATTTTGTTCAACTTTGTCTTTTCTATATTAAATTATTATTATCCAATAAAAAAACTCATCCCCACTCTTTTCCCGTTTTACTGTCCTCAAAAAACTCAAGCTACTTATTATTAACCATAAAAAAAAAGAAGTTAAAAAAAAGAAAGAAATTGTCAAAGCGCATTAGTGGTCACCCTTGAGTGACAACCGATTATTCGGAAAAAATCAAAGAAACTTTTCTTTCATTTTTTTGCGCGATAAAAATTTAAGTTTTTCAAGGTGCGAAAAAAGAGAGAAAACGGGCGGCAAAACTTCAAAAGAAGAAAGAAGCTGTTTGTGAATTAAAAAAGATTGGTGTTTAAAAAAGGTCATAATAATTTTTGATTAATTTTAATTTAATGAGTTAAAATTGTTTAATTGACAGCATCCAAAAAAAGAGATTCTCAGAAATTTTTTAAAGATTTAATCAAAAACTTAAAAGTCTCCAAAAATTATGCCGAAATCAAAAATGACTTTGAAGTGGTTGCATCTAAATTTCTTTTGATTCCGATGGCCTTGAATTTTAAAATTATTAAAAAGTAGAGTTTTGGCATTTTTATTACTTTAATATTTTCTATAAATGTGCTTTAAGTTTTTTAGAAACTTTTATTTTCCATATTTTTCTTCTGTTTTTTGAGAGAAAAAAAAGAGTAAAAAAGAGTTGGTTGCTTTAAAAAGAAGAAAGCAGCAGCAGCAAATCATTGGGAATGAAAGACATTTGTCCGAGAACAAGCAAAAAAACATGCATATCAATTTTTAATCCCCGCCTTCATAAACTTATAAAAAGCAGCCAATAAGCTTTTTTTATCTGAAAAGAAGAAAGAAGAAAAAGTGCCGTGAAAATTTTCTTCTTTCTACGGCACTTTTATGCAAAACTTATAAAGTTCAATAAAATTCTGTATTCTCTATTTTTGAGTCAAAATTCGAAATTTCAACGAAAAGTAAAAATAAATGAATAAAAGTTTTAATTGCAATTAAGTTGAAATCTTTACCGTAAATAAATAATAACCAAAACTGTCTTTGTTTGAAAATAAAGCAATTGCTTTTAAGATTTTGTTTAAATTAATTTTTAGAAAGAACAAAACAATAATCGAGGTATATTGAAATAAATCGTTTTGTTCAACAAAAAGAATTTGTTTTCCCTTTAAGCTTTAATTTAAAGTATTGTTTTCTTTAATTGTGTGTTTTTGTTTAACACCAAAGTTGAAACGGCAAAAAATGTCACAAAAGTTTTTTTGAATGATTGGTGTTTTTAATAAACAAAAAAAGAGAGATATTTGTCTGCATTGTATCCTGAAGCACCTGTTTAACCAACAATTATTTTCGTGTTAATAGTTAAAAGAAGTTTTTCAAGGTCAAAACTGGGCAAATCAGGGGAGAAAATCACTTATTGGTTAATTTACGTGAAACTTGATCTATTTATTTTTTTAAATTTTATGCTTCAAGCTTTTTTTGACGATTCAATGTATTTAAAAAACTTTTGGTTTCAAAAATCAAAATTTACATAAAACAACAATAATATCCCATTTTAAGCTTATAATTTAAGATCAAAAATAGTTATGAGGTTTTTTTTACCAGAAATTACAACCCCCGTTTTTTTCTCTTTTTCGCAAGATAAAAACTTTTTTACAATACATTTTACAAACGTTATTTCACTCTTTTTTTTACATCTGGTTTAACACCTGGATTTCAAAGAAAGATTATTCCACCTTCTTTAATAATAAAACAAATATAACTTTCTTCTCTTTTTTTTATCTCCCTCAATTTTTAAAAAAAAAGCACTTTGCGGTTATAAAAAAACAACAGAAAAAAGCCAAAGAAATTGATGCATTTGAAGAAAAAAAATGTGTGGAGGAATATTAGTGTTAGATTGTGAGTGAGGAAGGATAGAAAAGAGTGACGAATGAAAGATGATTACGATATATAACATATATATCTATATTCCATTTCATTTCATTTTTTCCATCAACAGATTAAAATGACAGATATGAAAAAAGAGAGAAGCATAAAAGCATTTAGTGAAACATCTGTTCGACACCTTCCAAAAAATATATATATTTTTTTTAATGGCAAAAAATGCAAATCAAATTTGATCAATCAAAAAAATAAAAAGTCGTGAAAAATAAGTGAGATTGAATAATAATAATTTTTAAGTGTTCTCTCTTTTTTATTTGTTATTTTAATATTAAATTTTAATACTTTTAAAAAAGCAGCTTTTTGGCATTAAAACTGATATCTGAGTTTGCAAAAAAAACAACATTGCCATAAATCCATTCTAAAATCCAAAATTTTCAATTGTTTATAGTAGCTGAAAGAAGGCAAAAAAATTGTATGACATATTTTTGTACTTTAATAAAAATAAATTATTGTTGCTTAAAATTACCGGAAACAAGAGCTGCAAAAATGAGATAAAATGTTTGTAGCTTACAAAAAAGCAGCAACAGCGAACATAGGACAGAATTAAAGTCAGTCATTCATTCATACATTTCAAAGATGATATTTTTTTGAACTAAATTAATTCATGTTTAATAATTATTAAAAAAGTTTTTGCAAACATTTTTAAAATTTTATGGTAACCGCTATTTTTAAGGAAATCTCGAAGAAAAGCAAAACAGAATCATTTTTTTTCAGTACCTATAAAACAACTGTGTTATTTTAAAATCTTATTACAGCATTCGGATCTATGTAAATTAAATGTTTGTTTTTTTAAACATTTTTGAATTCCCCTTCTTTAATTAATTACTCATTGTCTTTTTCACCATTGTTTTGAAACTTGCAAATTAAAAGTCGGTAAAAGTTGCGACAAAAAAAAGTCGCATTTCCTTTGATTTTTTATTTAAAACAATTTGTTACATAACTTTTTTTTCAAAGCCAAAATCTTTTTGGCTGAAAGAAATATGTATGTAAGAATTTAATTAAAAGCTAATTTCTTGAAAAAGCCCAAATTGTTTTTAGTGCTACTTTTTTTTAATATTATAATATTACAGTAAATTTTGAAATTTTTGTTTTGGCACTTTTTTGCCGCCAATTTATAATCAAATTTTCTCCCCAAATATTTCCTTCCATATTTTTCATTATTTTAAAATCTTGTAATTTAAAAAAAACTCCATAATTCATTTTTATTGTTTTTAATCAGTGTTAACTCTTTTTTCGAAACATACATTCATTCATTTGTTCTTGTTCTCAAAAATTTTTTAATTTTTGAGAATAAGAACAAATGAATAGGCTGTTTTAAAAAGTGTTAAAAACTTTTACCTGAAATTTAATCTTTTATTCGTAAATGAAGCAAGCAAAGGCAACGACAAGAAAACAACTTGTTTTTGCGCGTGTAAAATATATATCTTCTTTTTTCTGTTTTTAACGCCTGCCTTTTCTTCTCACCTTTTTGAGTTTAAGCTTTTCTTTGTCACTGGCAGCTTAGGTTAAAATTGATGGGAACAGCTGTTAATTTTCATCAACAAAAAAAGGTAAAAGAGAGATCTCTTTCCTTCGGTCATTTCTTCCTTCGTCGCGATTATCGCCTTTGGCACCTTTTAGCAGCAGCAAGCAACACATTTTTGTTATTATTTTAGCAAAGGTTTTTCTAACACTTAAGAAGATTTGATGATGATATGTATGTATATCCCTTTTGGCACGAAATGAAAATGAAAGAGAGAGAGATATACCTTCCTTCCTTGCTTTCGGTGTTAATTTAAAAGAAAACGGATATATATCTGTGTCAAACAAGAGAAAGCATATAGATGTATATTAAAGAGCGAATATATATGTATCTATTAACGCTTATCCTTGTCAAAAGCCAATAAGCAAATCACTTTTTCTTTTTTTTGTTTTAATTTTGCTTTATGCGATTTTCGAACAAGCTCAGCCAAGAAGCAAAGGAAGAATGGCAAAAGAAGAGAAGAAAAAGGAGGAAGGATCACAAAAATATAAAAAAATCTCAAAGTTATTTTCGATGATTTACGAGTTTTTAAAAACGAACAATCTTTTTTCCTTTTTTTTTCTGCGAGATACACATTTTTGACAACATTTTTTAACAACAAAAAAAATTATTCAGCAGCAACAGAAACAAATGTCGTGAAATGTCGTTAGTGGTTAAAAAAAATGAAGAATAAAAAAAGTATCGTATAACTTTGAAAAAAAAATCTTGTTAGAACAGCTAAAAAAACGTTTTTAAACAAGGTTTTTTTTTAGTAAAACACGTTCATTATATTTTTTTGTGAGGGAAATAGGATTGTATGATTGTACAGTTTTTCAATACAATCTATAATACAGTTTCTGCTCCCTTTTTTCTCATTTTAAGCTTCATTTTTCTTTTTCCGCAGGAGGCATTTGGCAATCATCTCATCTCCCATATTTTTTTTTTCAATGCATTTTTAGTTTTGTGGTTTTTTGTTCATTAATTGTCTGCCATCCATTAAACGTTTTCTAGGATTTTTGGTTGATATTTGTTTTTTTCATTTAACCCCCTAAAAAACTAATTAATTCATTGATAGCTTAAATCTTGGATAAACAATGTTCACTTATCTTTTTTTTCCGATCCCTATTATCATTAATCAAAAAATATCAACACTTAAAAAATTAAAATTTATGTGTGCTAAAACTGTAACATTTTTTTTGAAAAAATTTTTCTTTTTGCACATTTTTGTATTTATGTTTTTCCTCTTTTTGCAGGATTTTTTTAACAATTTTGTAAAACATATAAAAAGCGTTTTTCAACTTTAAAGACAGAGTTTTTTAAAGGCAATATTAAATTACTTTGTCTCTCCATTTTTTTTCTCTCCATTGATGACAATGTTTCAAGTTGTGAACCACATTTATAAAAAATGCTATGTTTAATACAAATGTAAACAATGAATGCCACTTTTTTTTCTCCCAACAAATCTGACAATCTGCATTTAATTGAAATTTGATATTCTTTTTTTTTGTTTCAAATTAGAAAAGTTGCCATTTTTATTGTTTCTAAAAACAGTTGCTTTAAATAGATTTTAAACGATATTTTGAGTTTTTATTAAATTTTTGTACCTTTCTTTTTTAAACTAATCATAAATTTACCGTGTTTTTTTAATAATTTGTAACATTAATTTTTAAATTTTTTGTTGCATTACAGTATATAAAATTTTTAGACTCCCTTTTTACATTTATATAATTTCTTTTGTTATTTTAAGGGCCTCAAAGGAACCAATAAAACAAGAGAAAAAAGGAATATTCCATCACTCATAAAAAAACAAGCCAACAGCAATCGGGCGGATCGGGTTGGTTTAATTCTTTTTTTTGCATTGCTTTTTTTTTATCCCAGTTAATTTTTTTCTTTTTCATTCAAAAAAAAGATTTATTCAAGCATCTCTTTTTTTTACTTCATTTTTGTTCGTCAACTTTTTTTCTTTTTTCATAATAATTTTTTGTCATAATAAAAAAATGAAAAATTTACCATTGTTATTATGATTTTTGTCTATCAAAATGGCTTTCAAATATCCGTTAAAAGAATCTATGTCTCAAAAAAAAACAGTTGTTTTGTGACAATTTTTTTTAAATGTCAAAATTTGCGCAATTTTCACATCCATCATTTTTTTGCCGTTAAAAAAATTATTTTTTTTTTCACAGTTTTGTTGTCAAAAAAAAGAGAATAGAGAGGTGCCAAAAAGTGCCAAATGACCGTAGCAAAATATATAATGGAATAAAAGTGGGGGATATCTATTTTCATATTTTCATTCATATTTGACCTATGATTATCTCATCTCTTTTTTTTTACACATTTTTCACCACCACAATTATGCGCAGCAACATTGAAAAACTTTATTGACCTTTGCTTTTTTGATGATTTTTTACAACAAAAATTTTTTTTTGTAATAGAGATATATTTATGCATATGTAATATATCTTATATCTTCATTAATCTTGAGCAACTTTTTGATTTATTCACCCTTCAACATATACCAAATGAAATCAATCATTAATCGCTTTCATTGATTTAACAAAAATCTATTTTTGATAAAGAAACATATAACTTTAAATTTTTTTTAATCTTCTAGAAAAAACTGGTTTTCCATGGAATCCCACATTTGTTACAAATCCATAAATGCAATATTAATGTTAACAGATTAAAAAAAGCTTAATCATATATCGTTCAATATATATATATCCGATTTTTAAGAGAAATACATTCATTTTGCATGTTTATTGTTTTTTTTAACGGATAATCGCTTTGACACCAATTTTTTTCAACACAAAAGTTTTAACGGGATCTCATTGAGTCAATTTTAGAATGTCAAAATGTTAGAGGTTAAGGAGAGAGAGAGATTTGATCACACAAATGTGTGAAAAAAAACATGGAATGAAAAAAGAGAATAAAAAAACAGATTAATTTATTTAAAGTTGGATTCATTACATAAAAATGCCGTAATATTCTTGATACTAATTTAGGCATTCGTAAACTATGATATGTCTTATAATAGGTAAAATTTTTTAAAATGCAGTTAATTTTTAATATTTTTTGTAAATGTTTCATTGTCGCAGATTAACACTTTTTCATTTTTCATTTTTTCGTTGATACCGCTATTTTCGCATTTTATTTTGTCTTTTGTTTTGACTTTGTTACTCTTTTTTAAAACTATGCTTGTTTGCATCCGCTTTTGCTTTTACTTTTTCTTTCTGCTTTTAGCAGCATCAGCGTTTTTTACATAAATACAAGTGCAAAAGCTTAAACACCGATAAAAAAGAGTATTATATATTTATTTTTCTCTTTTTCATTGTTTCAAGTGTCAAATATAGGATATTATTTGAGGTTCCCGTTATTTCATTTCCTATATTTGAACTCTAAATTTGAATTGTTTGCGCACACTCAATTTTTAAAGGCAGTTGTTTATGATTTTTTATAAACAGCCTTTGAAATTGTCACATTTATAAATTTGGATTTTTGGAACTTATGTTTGCTAAATTGAAACACACAAAAGCAGCAAAAAGTTGTTTAAATAATCTCAAATTTTTTAAAAGCAGCAGTTTAATTTTCAAAATAGAGATAAAACCGGATGTTTTTTGGATTAAAAATTAAATTAAAGTCAAACAAGGAAAATCTGCTGCTGCTTTTTTGCGGTTCTTAAACAAAAAATCAAATATCGTTTTTATATTTATTTTTATTGGATTATAAAAATAGTTTTCAAAAATTATGCAAACAAATAAAAAAAATGCCAAAAAAGACTTTTTTAACAATGAAAAATGAAATTCTAAACACTGTAATTTTAGTAATCAAAATAATTTAAATAGTTTTAAGTAATTTCTATTTTAAATATTAACCCTGAATTCTTTTATTTGAATGTTTTAAATTTCTTGAGAGTTGTTTTTTGCATATTTTTTTCTCTAATGCTTTTAACAACATGTTGTATTTAATTTATATTCATTTATCAAAGAATGTGTTTTTTTGATTGACGATTTTTTCACAACACATTTATTTATTTATATTTATACATTATCCTCCCAAAAAACAATTGCAATTGACTCCCATCATCTTTCAAGAACAACAACAATAATAAAGCGTACAATCAAAACCATATGCTTCCTTCTTTTTCTCTTCCATCATTATTGGCTGCTGCTGCTTCTTTTTTTGGGGCAGTTGAAAATTGTGTATTACATAATCGCGGTATTTTCTTGCGCAGTCAAGAGAGAGAGAAAGAGTGAGAGAGGGATTTCCTTTCTCTTCCTCAATTTTTTATTTATTATCCCCTTTTTTTCACAACCTTTTCGATTATTGTTTTCTTCCTTTCTTTTCGCATGTGTTAAATATGTGTGTGCTGCCCTGTCGTCTCATTTACCAGCTGAATTGACTTTGAATTGGGGCTTTGACATTTATACACTGTGCTTTCGTTTACCTAAAAGCTTTTCTTTTTTTTGATTTTTCACTTTTGTGAGAGAAGAAGTGTGGTGTGTGACATTTGTTTCTTCCCTCATGTTACATCTATTTATTTCTATTACAGTACAACTCTCAGGATAGGTACGTACAGGTGTAAAGCATTTATATTTTTGATTGTTCACACAAGCTGCTTATATATATTTTAAAAAAGAGATTTGATTCTTTCATGCATCATTGAATTTTATAAGCGTTTATTTACATTACTAAAAAAAGGAAAGAAAAAGCAAATGTACAATAATAGCTTTTTTAAATACAGTTTAAATCATCGAAAAACGATTATTTCTGTCGATTTGATTTTTCTGTGAAACATGCAAAAAAAAAATGATTCACAAGAAAAACTTAAATCTGATTAAACATACTTCTTTTAAATTTTGACATGAACTTAATCTTTTGGAAAAAAATATATATATTAAAATATTTTATTTTCCCAGTCACCTACTGTGTGTTCCGCGAAAACTTTGTTAACTGCAGAAAAAAGAATGATGTTTTTATAGGATTAAAGAAAAAGGAGATGGAAGACAGTTAAATTGGTGTTTTCGTTTCTACTGTGAAAATAGAGAAAAAAAATGTTTGGCAAATTTAAATATTTGATATGTGATTGGGAGTCACAGGTGATTTAAAAGAAAAAATTAGCTGAGAAAAAAAATTTTTGTTACGCATGATTAAAAATGTTTCGATTGGCATTTATTTTTCGGATCCCCATATTTCAGTAAGACTAAAAATATATTACCTTTTTTAGACACCGTTTCAACTCATAAAAAAATTATAATTTTCCCTTTTTTAATAATACAATAATTTTTCCGTAAATGTCTAAATGTTCATAATAGCGTAAAAACAACCTGAATTAATGTCGTCCTTAAAAAAATCAAAATCATTTCTTTTCAATTTCAAACAATATGAAAAATTTCAATAACTTCAAAAAACTTTTTACCGCCGAAAAATATATTTATTATATGTATCCGTATGTATGTATCTATGGTATATCATTGAACATTCATTCATTCGTTTATTCATTAATTTTCTCTTTCGGCACCCGATTTCTTTTTTTTTTTTTGAGGAAAACTGTAATTAGCCATTTTCATTCCTTTGATTTTTTTGTTGAAAGAAAAAAAGCCAATGGAATGAAAATGTTTTTTTTCGGGCGGGCGTCGATTATTTTCATTTAATGTTCATTGACTGGAAGAAAGAAAAAAGCGCTCTTTTTTAGAACTCCGGATAAAAAAAAACATACTTTACAAACGTTCGATCATGAAAAGAAAAAAAGAGATAGTATAAATAACATCTGCCTTTACAATTTATTTTTTACATTTAAACGAAATCGAAACAGGATATCTCTCTCCTCTTTTTTTCAAAAGCTTGAATGCGCGCAAAAAATGGCAAAACTTGCAAAAAACCTCTCTCTGAAAGACTTCCGACGTCCGATATGTTTGATGACATCCGTTTTATAGAGCGATAAAATAGACAGACAGGGATCATCATCATCGATGGCACAAAAAAAAGAAGAACTTAAAAAACAAATGCCGCATTATTAAAAGAAAAAGCTCAACACAGAGATGAAAGGATAAAAGAAAACCGCAAACAGATTTATTAATATTTACACAAAACACACCCTCCATTTTTGGGGGGTAGTGTTTCCTTTCTTACTTCTCGCGAGAAAAACCACTCAATTGCTCAAGCAAAAAACGATTGACAGCTTTTCAAGTGGAAAATAAAAAAAGTGAAAGTTAAACCCCACAAAAACAAAAAAAGACAGAGAGTAACAATAAACCCCGACAAAAGCCACAAAAAATATCGGTAGTTCTTTTTTTCGTTGTAAAAGTGTCAAAACTATCGGAGTTATTTCCGTTTCTTTTGTTTTTCTGCGTCCTCATAAAAAAAAAAGATTTTGATTCTTAAAAAGGAGTAAATTGTTTTCGGAATGGAATTTAAGTGGATTTAAGTGGAAGGGATAAACATGAACTCAAAAAAGTGGATATCAAAATACAAAAGGCTTTTTTGTTTTCATTTTTGAATAACAATTTTTATTTCAAGTGCTATAAAGCTACAACCAAAAACAAAAGGATTACTGTAAAAAACACAGATGTACCTAAAAATCTTTGCCCTGGAAAATATAAAAAAAAAACTACTCATAAATATCAACTTATATATTTTTTTTATTTATCCACAAATTGACTTTTAAAAAATTGTAATTTATCATTTTGTCAACAAATCTCATTTTGCTCTTTTCTTCTCCATTAAAACTCCATTTTTTAAAAAAGTGCCTCATTTCACACAAATCATCTCTAAATTTTCTTTCGTTCTCTCTCTTTTTTATACATCATTGTTTCCAGATGTCAAAGAAAAAATAAAACTTTTTTTAATATATAAAAAACAAACTTTAATAAAAAAAGAGAAAACCGCAAAAGTGCTTTAAAAAATGAGTACTAATTTTTTTTGCAAAAAAAATAATTTTTAAAACCAAATTTTTGCTACAGTATTTAAAATATGTAAAGCAAATCGTTTTCTTGTTTTACTCTTTTTTGGTTATTAGCAATTTCTAACATCTGGCATTTATTTCATTTCATTTTTTATCCATTTTTGAGAGATTTTTTGATTCGACCCAATTCACACTTAATTCTTTAATTGTTTCTACCTCCAATTTTTTCATGTTCCGAAAACTACTGTAGTTAAATCATTTTTGAATAAATTAAACCCTATTATAATTTTTCAAAGTCAATTTTATAATTTTGAAACTTTTTCCCTTTTTTCGGTGATTCGCTTAAACTTATTTTTTTGCACATATGAATTTTAATTACTTTTTTTTCGAAAATGTGTAAAAAACGGTCACTTATAAATACTTTTTTTGCTTGACATGAAAAAATATTGTAAATTATACTTTTTTTATTATTTTGGCGGTACATGAAAAAAAGAGATAGAAAATGAGGTTAAAAGGTGACAGAAAAAAGGGGATATTATTATTATTACTTTAAAATTACCTTTTTTTAAAAAAAAAGATTCGATGAAGTGGAAAAAATATGTTTTCTCTGTTTTTATTCTTTTATTTTCTTTTGACGAATCAAAAACATACATGCTAAAAAAAGCGAACAACGAAAAACATGCAGGACATGAAAAAAAGAGAAAAGAGAAGGAGGAGGAGGGAGGAAAGGAAAAATTTGTCAAATAGGTGAGGTTAACATGCATGCATGTATGTATGTTTGTATGTTGGAAGGTAGAATACTGTAGCATGCTAGTCCTCATAAGTTTTAATTTCTGTTAATAAAATAGATTGCATTTTTGCCAAAAAATTCTCAATTATTTTTTGAATGTTTTTTACTGATGGCAAACAACAATTTTTATCACCACATTTTAATCTTTATGAGTAAAACAGCGATCAGAGAGAATCAATTAAGTTTAATAAAACAAATCTCTTTTTCTTGTTTTATCAAATATTTTTTAGAAGACCTCCGATATTATTACACTTTTGTTTTTTATCTCTCTCAGATTATTATTATTATTCAATACTCATTATCATTTTTTTTTCATTTCATTTTTATTTACTAACAATCATGCTTTACACACTTCCGCTCCCTCGTTTTTTTAAACGATGTATTTTAATCTAAAACGAGATCTTCTTCTTTTTAATGTCTATTGCGTTTCTCACTCTTTTTTTTTTGATTTCCTACTGTGTTTCCCTTCCATCAACAGAACAACATTGGGCACTGAAGAAAGACACAATAGAAGGCAGGCAACAGATCCGTCTTCCCTCTTTAAGGAAGAAGAAAGACTTATGTCAACAACAACTAAAAATCTCTGTTTTCTATTAAAATTCTTTTATTTTTTTTCAATTTCTTATTTTTATTTTTATCTCCCTTGAGCCCCTCTTCTTCAATATTTTTTTTAATTCAAACACATCGTTTTTGCTTGTATGATTAAAAATTTTTTCTCATTTTTATTTTCATGTTATATTTATTTTGATATTAGATGTGATGATAGATTTTTAAGGATTGACAAGGGAATAAAAGTGGGTGCTAAAAAGCAGAAAAAAAGATGCTCCAAGAAAGTGTTATGTAAATTTAGCGGCTTTAAAAAAATTTCTTGCATTTAATTTCGTTATTAAACAATTAAACAAAAAAGTTATTTCAATTCAGAAATTTTTTGAAATCATTTTTTGAGCTCAAAAGCTTTTTCATTAGTGTGATTTTGAGAACAACAAATTATGAATACCATTATCTCCATATATCCTCCTTTTGCTATTATACAAAACTTGGCCAAAATTTTTAAGGCTTTTAATTTATCCATAAAAGCATATTCAAATTCCGAACAAACAAAACAAAGATGCCAAAGCATCTCATTTTCATAAAAACATATATAACTAAAAACAGAATCCCTTTAGGCACATTCATTTCTTTTTTTTGGGACAACATTGAATTTTTATGTTTTTGTTGGTTTAATTACACAATTTACTTTTACTTACTTACTCTTGTTTGCTCTACATTTTTTGCATTTTTAAATTAATGCTTTTCTCTTTTTTTTTTCATTGCTTCTTCTTTTTTGAGGCTTTTTTCATTTACACATTTCCAAATTTAGTTGTTTCTATCACACTTTTTTTTTAATGTTTTTGTCTTTACATCTTGTTTTTTTTTTGTGGTGGTTGAAAATAATGAGGTTAATGTTTTTTTGGTCTTAAAAAAGCTGTAATAATTCTTTTTTGCCAAAATTTAATGGTATTTTTATGTTTTTCCAAACAAAAAATTTTTGTTTGACATTTTAGGTTTACGAAATTTGCTTGAATTTTATTACCGTAATATTTTTAAAAAAAATTATTCTTTTTTATTTATTCAAATAACAAATTATCATTAACCTTGTCAGATTAGTTTTAATTTTTTTTTATTTCTTTAATCACATTTTATTTAAGGGTTATTATTTATTTACTATGATTGAATTTCAAATCTTTTTATCCAAAATTGACTATGACAAATCTCTCTTTCTTTTTATCCCTTCTTTTTTTTCAATGCCGACATAAAAAAGGGGAATATACAAAGTTAATCGGTCAGTTAAAAAAGAATGCTTGTGAATTTCCTTTTTTTCTTTTAAACCGTATAAAAGTGTATTTATTTTTATAAAAACGAGGGTAAATCGTTTCTCTCCTTTTTTTTCGACGACGAAAGAAAGAGCGAAAACGATAAGCTTAAAGTAAGTAAATTTTCTTTCCATTTTTTTTGAATCGACTCAAATTACCTCTTTTCTCTTTTCTTCTTTTTTTTCTCAGATCATCATCTTAATAAATACAATTTTTATATATACATTTTTATAAATATATATATATTTTGATTCAGTGTTAATCTTTCCAAACACATTTTCTTCGCTTTGGTTTTTCTTTTTGGGTTTAATTTTCTCTTTGCAGTACTCAAAAACCCACCCTTTTTTGATTTTTATTGTCAGCGAACCGAAACAAGCAATAACCGATTTTCCATCAAAGAAAAAAAATTAAGCGATTCTTTTTTTTCTTTTTTCGTTACTGTTTCTCTTTTTTTCATTTTTTCAAAGAAAAATATATGGTAGAAAAGTAGCTTAAAAGTAATTTTTCTTTATTTAAACTTTGCTTTAAGCAAATGAAAAAAAAGACAAAAAATTGTGTTAAATGAGAAAATGAGTGAGAATTGCTTCTTCTTTTTTGATGATGGAGAAAATGATAGTGGTTTTAATTTGTGTAAACATGCTTCTGAAAAAAAAAATATATTTTTGGCAAACAAAGACAGAAAAGAAGAAAGAAAGAAATAACGAAGCATTTAGCAGCACATGAAAATGAATAAATAGTTGGATTAGATTTATGAAAAATATGAAATCTTGCTTAAGGGGAAGAAAAAAGAATAAAATTACACCAATGTAGAATTTTTTGAAATTGATAAAAACTTTTTTTCATTGTTTTCGCAATGAAAAAAATTTGCTGTAATTTAAAACATAGAAATTTTCGAAAGTTATTATTTTGTTGCCTTTTACTCTAATTACCGTATACTAAAAAAGTTATAATAGAAATTAGCCGACCATCTTTTTTTTGTCTTTGATTGCTTTTTTTTCAAACAAACTCATTTACAAGCATAAAAAAGCAAGTGAAAGAAAGAAAGAAAGAAAGAAGCAAGCGATGGCAGACGCGCTCATTTCCCACGATTTTTGTAAAAACCCTCTGAGAAACATTAATGTTTCTTACTTTTTTTTATAAAAAGAATTGTAAACGATATTTTGTGTTATTTGAAGACGGACAACGACGATGTTGATGATGCCCTGGCAAAAATGTGAATGCTTAATTGAGTACTTTTTTTCTTTCTTTTTTTTTTTCAAGTTTTGAATTCAATGCAAATAAGAATTCAAAAAAAATATTGAGGATCTTATATATCTCTCTCTCTTTCTTTTTTATATAATATCATCACTTATGCTTTTGTTTAGTGTTATTCTTCTTTTTCTCTAGATATTTGCTAAAATGCGTAAAACTAAAAATGTGACACTTTTTTTCCTTCTTAAAAAAATGATGTTAAGTTACCGTAATTTTTTAGTTGAGAAGAAAAAAGAAAGTATCACTTTTTTAGAATAAAATACTTTTAAAAGGCAAAAAAAGACAAGACTTCCGATGACTTTATTTACTTTTCACTTTTTCCATTTTTGTTATGTGTAAAAAAGGCAAAAAAAATGTTGTTTAAAACGCTTTTTTTCTTCTTCAAAAAACGAGAATTTATCAGAAAAGCTTTTTGGAATATCGGTTTTATATTTGCACATTTCTTTGAAGAATTGATGTTTTCCAAAAACTATTTCTCCACCAAAAAATTATTTCAAATAATTTGTCACAATTCAAACAACATTTTGATTTCTTTTTTTTTGCTTGTCAAAAAAGAGACGACAACGTTTTATTTTACCGTATTTTACTTGAATTTTTTGCTGACAAAAATTTTGCCAAGAAAAAATGCGACAGAAAAATATACAAAACAAAAAAATTTTGTGTACAAAAAAAAGTTAAATATTAAATATATAAATTTTTTGACAGATTTTTCATTTACAAAAACGCCGGAAACTTGCTGTTTGACAGCTTTTTTTAATTGCTGACTAAAGGTTTTGCTATGATTGACAAAAAATTAGCAAGTGTTTTATATTTGTGAAAAAAGTTTGACAGATTTTCGGAAGAGTGTTTTTTTTTTGTTTGCAACTTCCGATTCCTGCTTTCTTCCTTTTTTTAATATTGCTTATTAGCGACTGTCAATTAATTCTTCAAAAAAAACGATGGATATATTCGTGTCTCTTTTTAAAACAATAAATTTTGTATTTTAATGTTTCCTTGATTTTTTGGGGATTTGTGGTTTCAAGTTTTGAGAATGGTTATTTAACAAAATTAATTTTAATAATCCAAATTTTTGAGTTTCAAAATTTTTAAAGAATCATAAATTTGGTATTTATTAAAATAGTTTTATGTGATTCGAATTTTTTATTACTAAAAAATCGAATCCATTCCGTGTTTCCAAAAGCGTTTATTTAAATTTTTTAAACGAGAACAACATTTTAAAATTTCAAATACCCCATTTCATGTTTATTTAAAATATGGAATAACGAATGACAAAATTATCTTATATCACTTCTTTTTTTCCATCGTTTAAAAAAAATATGAGTATCCATAATCAAAACGCGATAAATAAAAATGAATGAAAGAAAGGCAAGAATTAATATGTCATTAAACATTAATTCTTTCTTGTCTTATTTATGTTTCAATATATCTTTTTTGGGGAGGTGGATTTCTTTCTCTTTGATTGAGCAAGTAAAAGAAGAAAAAGATGATGATTATAATAATTTTGATGCATATATTTTTATTTTAAAAAAAATGATATCTAACATGTTTGTTATTTATCTTTCGTGACTTGAATAAAAAATTGGCGATAAATGAAAAATGAAGAAGAAACGGCAGATAAAAGATTCGGGGGGAATAATGATATTATGACGACTGATTGTTATATGACTTTTGCAATTATTAAAACAAGATAAGTTGATCACAATTTTTTTTCATGTATTAAATTTAAAATTTGCTTCATTTTAAAAATTTTAGTACTTTAGTTCTATCCAAATTTTTCTTTCTTACTGTAAAACTTCAAAAAAGACGATGTCAGAAGCGTACTTGAATTTATGTTAACTGTTTTACCCCCACTCCCTTTCTTTTTTTTCTCTGTTTTTCTTTCGATAAACACCAATCAAAAACATTGAGGAGGTATTTTTCAAAGAAAAAGCCTGCTTAAAACAAATTCAATCAAACTCTGTCTCTTCTTTTTTTTTCAGTAGCTTCAAAATTATAATAATAAAAACGAAGGTTAATAAAATTTATTTCGCAGCTCTTAAACTTTTTTTATAAGTGTTTTATCCTCTTTCTTCGATCTTCTTTTTTTATTATCATCATCTTCTTTTCAAGATTTGATGATGTTGATGTTGATGGTGGTAGTGATGTTGAGAGAAGAAGTGATGTCGTTGATTTTTCATATATATATATATGTATGTGTGTGTATTCTCGAGATGGATTTAATTCTCACATTTTTACTTTTTTTTCTTCTCTATATTTTTAAATAAGATTAACTGCTTTTTATTGTAGAAAAACTGATTTCTTCTTCTTTTTTTATTGGTTGAATGATTATTTACACAACTGTAGGTATTGCTTTGCTGCTTGCTTCTCGCTCTTATACATACATATTCAACATCTATCATCAACATAACCATCATCATCATCATCATCAATCGAAAATGAGGTGGTAGATAGGAGAGATTCAAAAAAGAAATGAATCTTGAACAACATCAAGTACGACAGAGAACAGGACAGGCATATATACTGAAAAGCATCGCTTACTTGTTTTTGCGGCAGGCAGCAGCTTCGATATGTGTTGATTGCTTGCTTTTTGTGTTGCTGCTGTTGAGAATGATGGTAGTTGATGAAATGAGATGAGAGAATGAGCGAATTAACTTCTTTTTGCGCCACTGCTTTTTCCTTTCTTTCTTCTTCTGAAAAAGAAGATTAACAATTTGTTTTAAAAAAAAGCAATCAACAGATCGCTTTTACAAAAAAAATTTTTAATTTTTAGGCAGCTTGTTCGTCTGTCAGGTAAATTTAAGAATAATATAGAAATGTGAAGAAGAAGTTTAATAGCAACATAAGAAGATTTAAGTGAGAAAAAAAGAGATGTCGCTACCGTTGTTTTATAAAGTTTTCTATCATCTCTTTTTTTTAAATGAGTGAAATTGAGTCTCATTTTTCTTTCTTTCATTTTTGAAAATTTAGGAGCTAAGAAAAGTTCTTTTTTATGAACAAACCAAGTATTACTGAAAGGTTGTTAGTGTTACTGTTATTTCAGAGAATTTAATTAAAAAATTCATGTGTAAAACCGTTAGATGATATTTGTCTATTTTTAAGGTTTGATTTATTTTGATTTATCTCAGATGCTTTCAAAAATCACTAATACAATTTATATGTATTTTTATAGTGCCAATCATAAAACCATTCTTAATACATTTCCCCTTACTCACTTGAACAGATGATGATCATTTATGGTGTCAAAACATTTATCCTCATTAATTTTTCTCCTCTTTCTTTCAAAATTATTTTATATCCCACCTGCCTCTTTTTTCTACACCATCCAAGAAACCACAGCAGCCCCTATCACTTAAATCTCACACATTTTTTCTTTCAAAAAAATTAATAGCGATTGCCATATTTTTTTGGATCCTTTTTTTCATTTTTAATTGTGTCATCATCAAAAAAATAAAATAATGATCTATCATTTTTTTCGATGTTGAACGAAGAGTAGCGTTTTTGTTCCCCCCCCCCCCTATTTTTTATACCCTTAAAGAAAAAAAGATTATTGTTTTTTTAAACATTTTTTTTGTTACAAAAATAATCACTGACAAAAAATTTTGATGTATTATTTCCTTTTTTTTATCATTTAAGAAATTATGTTATTTTAGTTGTTGTCAATCGTCATGTCCTTGCATTTTTTTGACAACAACTTTTATGCATTACATTACAGTAACCTCCTCTTTTTTTTCTCCTCCCTTTTTTTCTTTTCTCAGTTGTAAAACAAGCTCCGCAGCAAAGTTACTTCTTTTCTTTCTTCTTTTTTTTCGTGTTTTCTTCCAATTATTCGAAACAAAGTCATTCATCGCTTGCTGTCTTCTCTTTTTTGAAAGAGAGAAAAAAGCAAGAGAAAGAGAGAGAGAGGGAGTGTGTGTGTGTGTCCGGGGGAATATCAAAAGTGAAACACATGTTCGAACATTTTTTTATTAAAAGGCGGAGTTAATAAACGTTAAAAATCCTTTTTTCTTCAAACATTCAATTTTTTGCTTTGAGATTTTTAAAGTTTATTAAAAAAAGAGTTATTATTGAATCTTTGTTTCACTATTTTGGACTCATTTTTGAAGGACAAACATTCGACGCAAAAAAAGAGGGGTATATCAGTTACAAAAAAGAAAGCATTTGTCGCCCGCGCGGACACTCATTTGTGAGCTGCCGTAAAAAAAACGGAAGAAAAGGGAGGAGCAAAAAAAAGTGTGTAAGTTTAAACGGTTGTTTGACAGAGATTACTATCTTCTCTTTTTCTGTTGCTTCTGTTGCTGCTATTGTTTTAACTCATTTTTTTTTAAAAAAGGTCCTCCCACTTTTTTTTTAAAGAAAAAAGTCTCAATGTCATAATTTGAAATGTCATCGGTTATTAAAACAACCTCCTTTTTTACATTTTAAAGTCTCCTCCCCATTTCATTTTTGTATGTACAAAAATTTTTAGAAACTAAAATTTTATTTTTTTATTAAAACTTTCTAATTTTGACACTTTCCTTTTTTTTGTATGATCTGAAGTCACGCAATTTTTTGCCTGCTTTTGAAATTATAAAAAAAGTCAGACATGACCTTTCAAACTTTACTAAGTTTTTACAGTGTTACTTTTTTTAAAATGGCAACATTTTGTTACTTTTCCCTGAATTTATTTATTTTTCACAAAAAAGTATTGTCTTAAATTTTTGTATTTATGCTTTAACAAATGTCTTTCAAATTTCTTTCTTCATAATCTCCGGTTTTTAACATTTTTTGTTGTTTTGCGTGTTTTAACAAAAT
Source organism: Panagrolaimus sp. PS1159 (assembly GCA_963922195.1). NCBI lineage: Eukaryota > Metazoa > Nematoda > Chromadorea > Rhabditida > Panagrolaimidae > Panagrolaimus > Panagrolaimus sp. PS1159. The sequence continues at coordinate 2,373,061 of CAWUHW010000017.1, read as the reverse complement.
TCCTTAAAAATAGTATATTTTTGTCAAATGTCTTTTGATTACCGTTTCCACTTTCACATTTTTACCTAAAAAAACATAACATAACATTTCATTCTTTCTTACATCAACAACATCATGTTTTTTTTTTCTCTTGCCATTTTCATCAAAAAACCCTCCCAAAAAAATAATAATCACATTAACCGCGTTTAAACAAGTTCATATTATTTTTTTTCCATCCATCCCTATTTTTTTATGTTTGAACTTTCTGTTGTTATTTTTTCTTTTATTTTTTGATTACCAAAATGTTAAACATTTTTTTTACGTCTCTGAAAAAAAATTTGTAATAACACGAAAGCACCAAAAAAAGAGAAAATGAAAAAAAAATGTGATGATGGTGATAAAAATAATGATTGTGTCTTCATTAATTTTCACCCCAAAAATTTCTTTCTTTTCTTTTTTTGATTCTAAATAATCAGCAGCAGAAATTGCGATGATCATTTTTCTAATATACAACATTGGTTTTTTTTTGATATGTTTGTTTTAAAACATCAGCGGAAACACGCAAAAAAAGAGAAATGAATCTTGTGATAAAACTTTTTTTTATTCCATAAATTTTTTTGGGGTTTAATGATTTTAGATTTTTTCGTAAATTTTTATGTTTTTATAATTTTGTATTATCAAAAAAGATAACCATTAATAATTTATTTGGTTACTGTCTTTGAATTAAAATATGCAAATGTTTTGACTGAAACGTTTAACACCTTTTTGCTAAATGTCTTCCACTTTGCCATTCCCCTCTCTCTTTCACTCTTTTATGCCATTTTAATTTTTTTGTCACACATCCTTTTTTTTCCTTTGTTTAAAAATCACTGTTTTTACATACTTCCAAAAAATGACCTTCCCCATTTTTTTTTGACAAGTTTTAAGAAAATAAAAAACACGACATTCGATGACAGAAGTAAAAGGAGGCGTCTGGTGTTAAATTAATATAATATAACATAAATTTTGACCGCCCATGGTGCTAGATTTTTTTCTTTGGAATCAAAAGACCCCCCGCTTGGAATAAAGAATCATCTTATTTTTATACTACCTTTTTAAGTATGTAAACTTTTAAGGAGTATATCAAAAAAAATTTATGCACATCTCTGATTTTCCCTTTTTTGGAGATTCTGTTCCGGCTCTTTTTTTGTGTGTCTTTACAAAAAATTTACAAAAGTTGTTTTTTTCTTTTTTTTTTCATTTTTTCGGTACATGGTAATACAGTTGACACATATTTTTTTTCTCTCAATCATTATTTTTGCTTCTTCTGAGAAAAAGTTTTATTACATTTTTGCACAAAAAAGAATTTGAAGAAGAAAGAAAAAAAAAACCCACCCATGTTTTTTTTTGTAAATTTTCAATGTCAAACATGGGTAACAATGAAAAAAAGCAAAAGAGGGATACGGTAGAAATCTTAAAAAAAATCTTTTTTGGAAGAATTAAATTTTTTTCCCAATCTCTGCCATAAACATTCATTTACAATTAACACATTTTAAATCACATTCAAATTTTGTAAAAAATCATTAATTCATTTCACACACATTAAATTAGTTCATTTTCGATGATGACATTGCAAAAAAAAATATCCCAATATTTTTTTTCAAGCTAAACGAGCCATCTGCTTTCAGCACCTTTTTTTTCTTCTTCCAATCTGATTGGCATTTTCAATTATTGCAACTAACACTACTCATTTACAAAACTGATTGACTCCCCGTTTTTTGCTCCCCTTTTTTTCCAAATTGACACATGTTTAAACGTGTCATTTTTTTAAAAAAAAACCAAAAAACTGCCAAAAATTATTTTAAAATAAATTTTGGCTCCTTTAAATTTTTTTTTCTTTCTCTCGTGCTTTTTACATTTTTTTTTGTAATATTAATCACTCATTTTTTTCATGTTCCTTTTTTTGTTAAAAAAAACAATGTTAAAACAAAGAAACAAAAAAGAAAACAATTGAGTGATTAATAAACTTTTCTTTTTTTGCTGCGTTTTTGGCTCTTATTAGAAAAAAAATCAGTCACAAAAAAAGAGAGAAGGAAACATAAAAGGAGAAAGAAAAAAAACAAATGTTTTTATTAGTGCTAAATATTCTTCGGTTTTCCCATACTTAATTATGTTTCCATGTTCACTTTTGTACAAGAGAAGAAAGGATAAGATAAAAATTATGATGGATAACCTTTATCTCTTTCTCTCTTACAAATTTAAATATGTTCTTTTTTTGGAAGGTTTTTGATTTACCGCAAAAGTTTTTGTTTAAGAAAAAAAAAGTTGTTTTTGTTGTGAAAATTTTTTACTTTTTGTATTTGTTTTTGTCAAAAAAAAATTTTGTCACGCAAAAATTTTTTCGGTAAAAGTTGAAATTCGTCATTAAAATTGGGAGAGTTAAATAATAAAATTTGGAAAACTATGTCATTATTTTTTGACAGTATCCTGGAAGAATGAGTGGTAGTAGAAACAACCAAAAACATAAATCCAATATTTATCTCTTCCCCCAGAAAACCTCTTAATCAATCTTAAAATTCTAAAACAAACAATACACATGTCTTTTTTTCTCTTTTTTCGGATATTACATCGGATAAACGATTCACTTAATTTTAAAAAAACTGATATATTTGTCCTCTTCAAAAAATAATCATCTCCTACTTGTTTCAGACACTTTCCATTCATTAAACTTCCTTTAAGGTTTTGATATAAGTATTTTAAAAAAAAGGGTAAATATACCGTTTTTGGTCTTTTGTTACAAAAAAATTAAAAAGTGCCTCTAAAGGGGTAATCCATGTCTCTTTTCTAATTTAATGGAAAGGGATAAACATTTGATTTTTTGGGATTCTTAAAGTGCACCGGCTTTGTTGTGTTTAAAACGAGAAAAGAAATGTTTCAAAAAAAGCGGTGAAATAAAAGAATGAGAAAATTCTCTGTTTTTTTTTTCAAAAAACAAATATGCAATTTTAGTTTTTACCTTTAAGCAATTGAGAAAAAGAGTACAAATAATATTTTTGATGTTATTTGAATCCAATTTTTTTATTGCTTATCATTCTTCTGTCAAATATTCATGTTCCTTTTTATGTTTTGCTTTTTTTTGCCCCTAAACCCCGCCCAATTTTTTTAAACAAATGAAAAAAAAAAACAAGTCGTGTTCGAGTTTTTCTTTTTTTTTGTTTCGGTGTTAAAACATCGTTTTTGTGATTCTTTTTTTTACCTAATTTTTTGTTATTTTAGTGTTTTTTATCAAAAAAGAACAACTCAAACTTTGCTTTTGCTCAAATTTTATATTTTTTAATTTAATTACTATTGTATTCTCCTTCAAAATTAATTCATTCACCATTACATCTTTAAATTCACTTCCATCATCTCCAATAAAGGAGATTAAAGCTTTAATCTCACTTTCACCTCCAACGAGAACAACAACTTCTTCAACAGCAGCAAAGCTGTCATCACCAATTTCAAATAATACAAGCGTTGGAAACTCAACTTTGTCATCTTCTACTTCTACTACTGCTTCCATAAATACATCACCAGATATGAATAATGATACAATAAGATTGTTAGCTGCAAGTGGGCCATTAATACAACCAAATTTTCCATCATCAAATATGCCAAGACCTTCCCCAAATATGATGCCACCAAATATGGCCGCTGCTGCTGCCGCCGCTGCAGGCATGGATCAAGCAAGCCAATTTAATCGAGCTTTACAAGCTCAAGCACAAATGCTTGCAATGTGCCAAAATATGCCACCTGTAAGTTTACCTAAAATTTTTAAGTGTTTAACCGACAGTATCCATTGTAGGAAGAATTAATGGCACATTTACCCCGACAATTTATGATGGATCCATCAGCAGCAGCATTTAATCCATATCTTTTTGCTGATCATAAAAGAAAAAATGCCACTCGTGAAATTACACAACCCTTAAAAATTTGGTTAAATGAGCATCGAAAAAATCCATATCCATCAAAGCCAGATAAGGTTATGCTTGCAATATGCACTGGAATGACTTTAACACAAGTAAGCTTTTGTTACAGTATACCCGTTCCATAATTGTACATACATGTTTTGAAACGGTCAATTACTACTTACTTTTCTTTTTCAACAAAAATAGAGAAAAGAGTGAATTATGTTTAGTACTTTTTTTCATTCATTCCATCTTAAAAAAAGGCAATTTTGAAAGAATATATCTGAATTGCCTCCGAAATGAATCGGAAAAAGAAAGGCAATACTATAATTTTCCTATCAAATTTTATTCAAAAAACTTTTTAAAAAAGTGAATTTAATTTATTGAATTTTTTTTAGGTTTCAACATGGTTTGCAAATGCTCGAAGAAGATTGAAAAAAGAGAATAAAATGACATGGCAGCCAAGGAATTCTGGTGAAGATTCAGATGATGATGATTGTGATGGAAATGATACATCCTTGGAACTTTCATCGAATGATTTAAAGCCTACAAATGAAATTTTACGAACAGCTTTTAAAAGTGATCCAGATTTGGATTCACCAAAAAAAGCAAATAAAATTTGGTCAATTGCTGATGCAATTAATCCGAGAACAGATTCTGCAGCATCAAATATCTCATCAACTTCAAAATCTTCACATAATAATAATATTCAAGAAGAAAAACCAATTTTTCCAACAACATCATCTGCAGCATCAAATTTACTTGGGCAAACTCCAATTCCATCATCTTCAACAAATAATTTAGCAGCTCCAGGAATGCCACAACTTCCACCAGGATTTCCAAATCAAATGTTAATGCAAGCAATGGCAGCAAATCGCCTTCCAATGCCTCAACAAATTTATGCATTTATGCAACAACAACATCAACAACAGCAGCAACAACATGCTGCTGCAGCAGCTCAGGTACAACAGGCTGCAGCAGCTTTACAACAGCAGCAACAAATTGCAGCAATGTTAAGAAATGCAGGAAATTTTCATCCAATGTTATTTAATAATTTGTTTATGCCTGGAATGAATGGAAATGGGGGATTGACACTACCTCCCCAACCCTCAACATCTATAACTTCATCACATTCAAATTCCCCCTCCCCACATGATGCTGCAAATACTTCATCTCCAACAAATGATTGTGGTAAGCATCAACTTTTTGAATTTGAAACATTTTCCACCCTGCTAAAATAGTTACTGTACTTTTTTTTATGCATATTTTTGCTTCCTTCAAAAAATGCTTATAATTTATTACTACTCTAAAAATGGCTGTAAAACACTTTTTTAACACTCCATTTAAAACGTTGTGTTTAAAGCAAAATTCATGTACTTTTTTTATTTGACAGCAAAAAATTTTCCTGATAAGCTTTTTTTAAGAACTGAACTTCATCCTTACAGCAATTTTTTTCCATGTTTTATAGAAAAAAAGGGGCTCAGACGTGTTTTTATTTGAGAAACATTTTTTTGAGTGATTGATAGTTAACAAGCAAACGAAAAAGAAAGGAGGGGGGATAAGCTTAGTGTTCGTTCCACTGATAAGAGAAAGAGAGAAAAAAACATATCAAACCTTAAACAAAAAAGTTTCCATCAATAAATCACTCAAATAAAAATGTATGAGCTGTTAATTTTTGAGAAGAATGTTTTTTTAAATTTTTTACAAGAGAGCTTAAGTTTCAAAAAACAACGCAAAATCGATTATTAGTGTTTTTTGGGTTTCAATGAAAATAAGTAAAAAATGAGTCACATTTTTAGAAACTAAATTAATTTCATAAAAAGTCAAAAAAGTATGATTATTGACAAAATAAGTTTTTGTTTGTATACTTGTTTACATATATAAAACATATAAAATTGCGTATACCCACCGTCACCATTATTATTTTTGTTTTACAAATTCCTTCTTCCATTTTTATCATTTAAAACATCTCAAAAAAAGAAGAGAAAATTGAGAGATCATCGCTGATTTATTATCCATCATTAAAATTGAATGAATAAAAAAATTAGTTTAGTTTAGTTTAGGTTAATTAACCAAAAAACAAAAAAAAACGTGGAAGTGTCATAAAAAAAAGCAAGAAGGGAAACAGCTTTAAAAACGTTTAATTTTGTATCAAAAAATCATTTCTGCAAAACAATTATGAAATTTCTAAAAGTGGAAATCATTGAATACTTTTCTATGTTATTTTAAAATCGGCGGAAACATTTTCGTGCAAAACCACAATGCTTTCATGAATTAAATAGAAAATCTTTGATAGATATTTTTGCAGTTTTTTTTAACGAGCGCAATTAAAAAGGATTCAAATTTTAATTTCTTTAATTTTGGGTGGCAGAAAAAAGCTTTAAATCAAACATAAAAAAGCGCAAAAACTTCTTTTTTTGATGCACTTTTGAAAAATTATTGGCGGCCAAAATGGAAGAGAAAAGAAAAAAATTAATTAAAGAAAATTTGAAAAATGAATTATAATAATTTCATAAAACTGACATTGAAAAAAAAGATGGGTTTCAAATTCGGCAAAAAATTATAATTAAAGCATTTTAAAATTTGAAAATCAGGTATCGGCATTTTTCAAAAAAGGCTAAAAATATTTTTTTTAGTAAAAAACATTAAAATAATGTTTGCAATTTTTTTTCAGATACAACCGCCACAACCACATCATCATCAAATCCTGCAAATATTTCTGGTTCAACAACTGTCACTTCCACATCCGATGATGGCGGATCAATTTCACCCTCGCTACCACTTGAAATTAAAGTTAAATCTGAACCTTTTGAAGCAAAATCTGTAAAATCGACATCTTCAACAAATTCATCCCCAAATAAAATTAATAATGAGCTTCACAAATCTGAACTTAAAACCACACCTTAGGCATTTCTTTCTTTCTTTCCTCTCTTTAAGCAAACAACAAATTTTTCTTTTTTAACAAACATCCATACTTTTATCAAAAATTATTGTTCAAATTAGAGCTTTCTTTCTTTTTTTAAATTAATTTTTTCTTTTTTTTCAAAACAAAAGTCATTTTTGAAGTTTCTTTGAAAAAATATTACTGTAATTGTCTTTTTTTTATTTTTTTTGAGATATATTTTTATGCAAGTATTATTATTATTCCAAAAATGTCCAAAAATTGCAAGATTTTTTTATAGCTAACCCTGATTTTCAGGAATATGAAGAGCGTTTTGGGACCGTTTTTTAGGAAATAAACTAAAAAACAGTATTGCGCTGGCTTTTTTAAATTTTTTTTAAATTTTAAATTATAACTTCTTGCATTGATTTTTATTTTTGACATATATGTAAGCATGACTCTTTTAATTTCTTATCCATTTTTGTATTCCCCTCTCTCTTTTTTTGCCTCAGTATTAATTTTGAATGCTTCATTATTTTTGTATTATTTTTTTTCGCCGGAGCAATGCACCACTTTCTTTTTTTGTTTCTCTCAATCAGTGACCAAATATATTTTTTTTTGTTTCTTAAAATATTTTTATTTTTACTGTAGTTTTAAAATATTTGTCAATTAACTGCGTTTTTTATGACAAAATTTTTTTGATATTATTTTCAAATAAATTAATCAAATTCAACGGAAATTTTGTATTTTTATACATTGAAATTTGTCAATATTTAAAAAATACATCTAATTGCTTTTTTATCACCTTTGTTTGGTGAAAAATTTAAAATGGCAGTGAAAAATTTAAAAAACGTTAATTGCTTCTTTTTTTATCACCTTTGTTTTTTAATGAAACGAATTAACTTTAAAATCTTCATTTTTTGCATTCTTTTGTTTTGAACTTTTTTTGCAAAAATTTTGCTTTGTAAAAAGCACATTCAATTAAAAAGATACTTCGTTAAAGTTTGTTTATTTTACATTTTGACATAAATCGCTGTGATTGTAACAACACTTTTTTTTTGTCAAAGTTTTTTTTAATCATTTTATCAAAAAAAATGCGATTGAATTCAGTTAATTGTGTGTCTGTGTTTTTCAATCAATCTCATTTTTTTCGCGTTTTGAAAACTAATGTTTTTAAACTTGTTTTAACCTTTTCAAAATGACAAGATCTTTATTTAAACATGACAAAAAAAGTGATGAAGAAAGAAGTAATTGGAAGGGAAGGAAAGAGAAACAACCGATTAATGAATCGCATATTAACCAAAAAAAGAAGTAAAAAAGTTGTAGGGTCATTTCTGTTTTCTCCGTCATAAAATTTCTTAAGTTTCTGTGATATTTCTTTATCGGATCAGGTATAAGATAGGGAAAGTGGTAAAAAATTACTGTAAAAATAAATGTTACAACATTTTTGTAATACACATGCCCCATTAACAGCCCTGACCTCCTCTCTCTTTTTCATTTTATGAACTTATTTTCCCGTGATCATTAAAACATAACTTTTTTAATATCACTCACATTCATTCAATGACGATTCACAACCCCAAAAAACATATAAAACCCAACAATAAAAAAAAAAGATGTTTTAAGTTTGCTTTAATCGCTGTCGTCGACCGAAAAAAAAGACGATCATGAAAAAGTAATAAAAAAAAGTTTTTATACTTTTTTTTGCTTCTCATTTTTTTTAATATTGCCACCAAAGACGGAAAACGATGAAACATACATTCGATTAACAATGTTGTAATCGAAAAAAAATCGACAGCGATTTTTGTCTTTCAATCAAAAAAAAGAAGAAGAATAAAAGTTGGCATTTTTATGGTTGCTATTTTTAATCGAAGGAAGTGAAATGTGTCTTAAAAAAGAGAGGGGACAAAAATATAGGAAGCAAAAAAAAGGTTGTAAAATGTCAAGAGGGGTTTGTTTTTATTAGAAAAAAATTTATTTGTAAATGAATTTTTTAAATAAAATAGGAGATTTCAAAAAATATATATATGTAATTACATTTTACAGATAATTTTGAAATAAACAAATTTGCATAAGTTTAAGTTTGAGCACCAATAAGCAGCTAAAGCTTTTGTACTAAAAAAGATGTTTTTTCGTTAAACATAAAAGACAATCCGGAAATTGAAATGCTTACAAAAAAAAGAAAAGGACCATTTTTTTTAGCAAAAAAAAATGACATTCTTTTTCTAATTTCCTTTTTTTTGGCACGAAAGCGGCGGCAAAAAACACAAAAACAAAAAAGGAAAGATGAGTCGAGTTTTTTTTTTGATAGAACAATTTCCTATTTTTTTTTGTTTTGGATTATGTAAATTTAAAAACAACGATGTAAGCAAAATAAGAATTGTTTGTGTTTGAGTTTTTCTTCATTTTTGACAGCTTGTTTTAAATGTAAAAGAAAATGAAAATTGAATAATTTTGTTGACAGCAGCAGCGTTTTTTTAAATGCCCATTTTAGGGATCTTTTTTAAAAAATGCTTGTAAAATTTAAATCCAAGTTTTAGTACACAAAAAAATTTTTGTTACGACAAAATTTTTTGTTATTGTAAACTTTTTTTTATTGACCCTTTATCCAAGATTATCTTTGATTACATAAACAATGAAAAGTCAATTTTCAAAAATATCTCTGTTGTAACATTTGAGTTTTTTGGCCCATAAAAAACAGAAAAGAGCAGAAAGAAGTTTTATGTCCTCAATTGCGCAATCTTAAGAAAAAAGAGAGTTATGCTGTTTTAAGTGGAAGTTTATTTATAATGGGAGATATAGATACTTGATGGAAGAGCAGCTAATCTTTCACACATTCGATGTTGATTCATTCTTTCTCTTTCTCTTACTTGTGTCTCATTATAGGTCGTAAAATTCTTTTTTAACACTTTATTTTTTTCTTCCATTTTGATTTTATTCGAGAAAAGAGATAGACACAAAAAAATATTAAAGAGAATTAATAACTCTTGACCCGAAACAGTTGTTAATAATCGAGTATTTGTTTTTTTAGCGTTTTAAAAGGTCAAAAAGTAAACAAAAGGTTTTTCATTGTTTCTAATTGAGAGACAATTGTTTAAACATCATTCAAATGTTGCATTAAATAATATTTTAAAAATAAGCACGTTAAATTGATATTACAAAAGACAAAGAAATTTTTAAACAAAATTAGCTAAAAATATATCATTTTCAAGTTACAAAATTTTTACGTTTTTTTTGCAAAATAACATATTTTTTTCTTGTTCAGCCACTTAAAAGTTAAAAGCTTTTTTTTTCTTTGTGAAATTATTTCAACTTATTTTTTCTTTCTGCGGCTGTAACAGTTTTTAACAAATATCCCTCTTGAAAAAAAAAGTCTTTCAAAAAAAAACTTGTGTGAAATGAGATAATCACTTTTTTAAGTGAGTAAAAGTTTGTAAATATATTTATTTTACAAGTATCTATCGTGTTTTTAAAACTCAAAAAAAGCAAGCAAGAAAACATTTGTTTTTGCGCGCACTTAGAATTAAAGAAGGAAAAATTAAGTAAGTGTGTTGCTTTCTGTTATAGAAGAAAAAGAAATGGGGATAATAATAAATGTGGAAGAAGCTGAAAAAAGCAAAGAAGAAGACAAGTTGTTAAAAGAAATGTTTAAGGAAACACTCAAAAATAGAATTGTTTCAATGTTTTTGTAACAAAAGAAAAGAGTTTCTACAACGTTTTTAAATTTTAAGGGATTTTTATATTTTTTTAAAAAAAATTTTTAATTTTTTTGAAAAACTTTTACGTCATATTTATGTGTGGCACCATTATGACTGAAAATAATTGCGTCAACAAATTATTATCGAATTTTGACCTCATCATTATAATCAACAAATAAAACATTATCATTCAAAGTACTCTCCTTTTTTGACAGATAGGAAATTTTTGAATTTTCAATGAAACGTAACTCATCAAAACACAAAAAGCAAGTAACTCGAAAAAATCTTTTTTATTTAATTGATGAAAATCGAAAATTTATTTTAATTCTATTGCAGAAAAAAACAGTGTTAATAAAGGGTACTGTATTATCATAAAATAGGTTTTTCGTTTTAAGTGCTCGTAAAACGATTAATTGAAGTTTTACGAAGAAAACAACAACAATGAACTTTATCAGTATTTCAAAAAATTTTTTTTTGTCTAATTTGTTTATAGTTTTTTGTTTATGGTTTCGGATGCCATTTCTCAAATATTATTTTTAACAAAGCAATCAGGTTTATTTGAAATTGTATAAAAACATGAAAACTCAAAGAATTTTACCCAATTTTTTGATGTGTTAAATGCCAAAAAGGATTATTCAAGAATCCAGAACATTTTTTCTTATCACATTTTCAAACGTTCTAAAGAGATAAGCTTAAAAAAAGAAAATGGAACACAACAAACACATTTTTGACGCTGAAATTCAATGAAAAAGAACAATGATAACGAATAAATGGCTTTTTTGCAACACAACAAAAAGATTAATCAAGCAGACGGCTGTCGATTACACTGGTATTAACTTTTTTAAATCCTTTATTTCAATTCTGTATTTTTCTTTGTACCTGATTAAAAAAGGTGGTTTTTAACATAAATTCTTTGTATTAAAAGCTGTTTGTCTTTTTTCGATTTGTGGCTCTTTTAACAGCGAATGATTGATTGATTCAAAATTAAATAGAAAGAACAGAAATTTTTTTGAAATAATTAGCAAAAATAAAATGTTATAAATTAATACTATAATACAGTAAACAGAAAAATGACATAAAAGCTTTTAAAATTATTTTTACGCAAGCATATATAGTTTCAAAATGTGTTCCAACCAGTGCTGTGCTTTCGAATTTCAAATGACTCCGACTCCGGAGTCGTATTAAAAGGTCGACTGCGATAGTAAAATGTTTTTCAAAAGTACAGGGGATTGCCTTTTTGATGCTTGTTTTCTTCTTTTTTTAATGTTTTGAAGACCGTTTTTTATCTTCAAAAAAGTTATTTTAATCTTAAAAAATGATGGCGAAAATTTTTTCTAATTTTGAAGAATTTTTTAAAACGATTTTAGAGACGATATTAACTTTAATATGCAAAAAAAAATAAGACAGAAAACTAAATATTTATGGAAAAAAGCACTTTTTTCTTCCTTTTTCATTTATCTTAAATTTTCACCCGGAGTCGACTCCACCATCGTGATTCCAGCACCGACTCCACGACTCCGGAGTCGGAGTCGCGACAACACTGGCTCCAATTAATTTATTTATCATTTGACTTTTATCCGATTAACCTTTTTGTTGGCTTTTTATACTGTAATTTTAAAGAAGAAAAAAGTTGTTTTTTCAAAAGAATCAACAAAAATCTTGTTTTTCTCTTTCATGTGTTTACTGTAATCCAAAATGAATGTTTTTACAATGACACAGTGTTTCTTTCTTCTTTTTTTTGTATTACTCTTTTTTCATGTGGTTTTAATTTCTTTCTTTCTTTTGTTTTTTTCGCTCTCTTTAAAAAAAATCTTATGAGATTATCTCTCTCTTTCTCTGTTGCTTGCTGCTGCTGCCATTGCAATTCATCATGATCGAGCAAAAAAAGAAGAAAAGGAAAAAATGTGCGTTTTGATTTTTCTTTTGCTCTGTTATTATTTTTTTATTATTAAAAGATCCTATTTAAATGAATGAAGTCTAAAGAGTGTCTTATGCAAATTTTGTTCGGATTTCTTTTTCTATGATCCGATAAATTTTTTGTATATAAATGCCACGGCAGGCGGTGTTGAGAAAAAAGTAAAGATTGTTTCTCCATGGAATCTCTTTAAAATAAATATATATAAAAGGGATTATCATCGATCACCGGATTAAAAAACAAAGCGTGTCCAAAGAAAATAGTAAAAAGAAAGTGGGATAAATTCCGTTAAACTAAGGAACATTTTAATTTTTATGATAAAATGTTTTTAAGGGAGAAGGTTAAAAAAACAAGCAAAAAAAGCATGATTGATGTTTTAAAGCCTATAAATTATTAATTGCTCTTTCTCTATTGTTCTTTTTTCAAAAAACAAAATTTAAAAAAAATGACTTCAGTTTCCAAGCAACAACGTAGATTCTGGAAGCTTTAATGTTTTAAAAAGTACAAAACAACGAAAAAATTTTAAAACACATTTTTACTATTTTTCTTTTTTAAATTTCATGAAAAATATTTTATTGGAAGAATGAGCGATAAAAAACAAACAAAGGTAAGCCAACTTTTATAAATTTGATTGTAAATTTTTTTTCAAATTTAAATTTGCATAAAATTATAATTCTCAAATTATCACTTTACAAACCCTAATATCCCTTTATATCCCAAATTTGATACAAAAATAATAATAACTTTTTTACAGAGCCGTCAACGTTCAACAAGTCGACCAAAAAACACAAATCTTCATCACCCTGAATGGAATAACAATACAGATATAATTATTGTCGAAAATCGAAACGGAAGTGAAAAACTTTTTGCAAAAACTTCTTCGACAAAAACAAATCGTTAGTTGTGTTTAAATAATTTTTTGTCTTAAATAATAAATTTTCAGGAAAGCATTCAATATCATCGCAAAACTCCTCTTCAACCCTAAGCCATCGACCCCCCTTTAATCTTGACACGAAAATTGATGGATATGATGATGTTGATGAAAATGGAAAATATCGTAAAAAGCAATCTGAAGCTGCTTATAGAGCTGAAAGAAAAAAGTCTCAAATAAAACAAGAAGAATTCAATCAACAATGGGCTGAATCACTTCGCGATAACTTTTATCATTAAATTTCTTTTTCCCTTTGTAAAACAACAAAAATTTAAGTTTATAAGTTTTTTATATAAATTTTTTGAAATTCATAAAAAAAGAATATTTTTGTCAAAATTCAAAAATAGACAATTGCAAAAAAGAAACAATAATTTAAAGAAAAACCAACGGGAAACAAATAATAAAATAAATTTTGAAAAAGAAAAGTTTAATCTCAAAGTTTTATTAAAAAACAATAAAAATACCGGTTTCGGGCTTTTTTTTTACTTTTTGTGATGAAAAATTTACATCAAAAAAGAAGAAGAAATGATGAATGAATGAATGTATAAATAAAAGACTAGGAAATAAGTGAGATAAAGAAAAGCAGACATATCATTTGCGATGCTTTGGTTTTACTTGAGTTTTTGCAGCCAATGATAAAATTGTTGGAGATGTTGTTGGAATTGAAGGAGTCGGGGGAGGATGATGATGTTCATTTCTATAAAAAAAATATAATTAGAACGTTTTTAAAATTTATAAAATTAAATTTACTCTTGAAAAACGCATGAACCAGAACGGAATGTTGCTTGAGTATATTGCATCCGGGATTCAATTTCAGCTTCACGACGTTTCATCTTTTCCTAAAAATGAAAATTTTTTAAAAAAATAAATAGACTATTTTTAACGCTCAATTTGTCTTGCAATTTGACAACAAAAAAAAACATCTCTCAATGATCAAAGGACTTGCGTATATTTAAGGTTACGCAATTTGTCATTTTTTATCTTAAAAACCTTTGACAAAAAATCAAGTGCATTATTTCTTCCGCTGACTTTTTTTATTTGCATATTTGTCATTTTTGAGTGCCAATGTTTGCAAACTTTTGGTAGTTTTTTTACAAAAGAAAGTGAATAAATGACCCGCTTTTTTTAAATTGTTGCTGCACATGTGTTTGCATTTGTTTCGGCTCAATTTCAAAAAGCATCTCAAAAAAAAGAATCAAGTATGCAAAATTATAGGCTCTAAAAAACCCACAAAATATTCCAAAAAAGGCTTTCAAACATTAATTCAAGGGCAAAAAAGGCTAATCCTTAAGTGTCTCTATCATCCTTCTTTCTTTTCATACAAAAAAAAAGAAGGTAATTAGCAGTTTCTATTGGCGCAACAAATGTCAGCGGCAAGTGTTTTTTTTTTTCTTTGCATTGTATTTTTTTGATCTCAGTTTCAAAAAAACAAATACAAGAGTTACAGTATCTCTCTTTTCAATGTCAAAACAAAAACTAACCTCTCGAGCATCAAGATCATCAGCTTTTCTCCGCATTTCATCTTTAAAATTTTCTTGATCTTGTTTTAATTTTCTTTCACGAGCTTGAATTTCTTCTTGTTTTTGACGCAAAGATTCAAGCTTTTCTTCCGTTTCAACGCCGGCAGTTTTTCGAGATTTTAATGATGAAATATGCATTTCTTGCCTTAAAAAATATTTACATATAATTATTTTTACAAAAAATTAAAGCAAAAACTTACAAAGCATTTTCACTTTTAAGTTTATTATTTTCAATTCGAAGATTAACATTTTCGCAGATCAATGCTGTTGCAGCTTTTCGAGCTCGATTTGGCATTGATAATGGAAGCTTTCGAAGAGATTCATCAATTTGTTCTTCTTCATCATCTTCATCTGATCGAATAACACCAGATTCACCAAGTTTTGGAACAGTTGTATGCCGACGAAGGGAACCTTCTTTACCACGAGGAGATGAAGAATCTGCTGTTGAGCCATGATAAGTTCGTACACGACGGGGTTTCTTTCCTTTTGATGAAAGTGGAGATGACGAAGTTGGTTCATCTTCAGAATTTGAAGTTGTTGAAGTTTCAACTCCCCCGTCAGTTCCAGATGATTCAGATGATGATGAAATTGCAATAGTTAAATCATGCAAATCATCAAAAAATGATTGCAAATCATAATCTCGTGCTTTTTCTGCTCTTTCAACCAATGAATCAAGGCCACTTCGACGAGTTTCACGAAGTTCAAGGAATTTTTGTTGAACAAAATTTTTAATCTAAAAAATATGTAATAAATTAATCAGTGTAATTTTGAGTTGCCATAAATATATATTTTTTATGATTCTTATCAATAAATAATTTTTGCTGTTACAACAACACATTTCGCGCTTCTGATAAAAATCTTTTTGGTTTAAATCATAAAAAATATGTTCTATAATTTTTTTAAACTCCAAAAAATCAAACAACTGTTGTCCTTGAAAATTTTTTTTACATAAATAATAATGAACAAAGAAAAAGCTGTCACTGTTTTTTTAAAACAATAAGAACATGCTTTTTTATATACCCTTTTTATGATTTATCAAACCCAGTCTGTCAATAAAAAATTTCCCAAAATTCTGCCAGTTTCAAAAACAATAACTTTTACATGGCATCTTTCTTTTTTTTC
This sequence comes from Panagrolaimus sp. PS1159, assembly GCA_963922195.1. Classification (NCBI taxonomy): domain Eukaryota; kingdom Metazoa; phylum Nematoda; class Chromadorea; order Rhabditida; family Panagrolaimidae; genus Panagrolaimus; species Panagrolaimus sp. PS1159. The sequence goes on along the minus strand of CAWUHW010000017.1, from coordinate 2,357,089 downwards.
AACTATGGAAATGCCTGCTGTGGCACTCATTAATTTGATTGTCAAAACATTGTACAACCACTGTTTTTTTAGTGATTGAGCCTTATCTGATCAAATGATGGAAAAAAATATGACGGAAAACGCCAAGGTTAATTTTTTTGTACAAAAAATGTGAAACGGAAAAGAAGGGAGAATATAAAAAATTTCTTTTAAGAGACTACAGTAAACTTTTTATTAAGCAAAAACGTATCTAACCTTTTCCAAATCTCTTGTTTCTCTTCTTTCAATTAATGAACCAGCAACAGGCAAAGTTGAAGTTGAAGCAGTGATTGAACGAATAGGGAATTTTTTGAAATGTGCTCGAACTTCATCAAAAAATTTCTATAAAAAAGTAAAGTTAATAAATTATAGTTGCAGCTTTTTTTACCATTCTTCCAACCATATAATCCCGAAGTAGCTCTTCTTTTTGTTTTCTTTCATCTAAAAATTCAATCATTTAATTATGTATTATTAAATTCCAAAAACACAAAATTTACCAAATAATATTTGTAAAGATTCTTGCCATTCTTGAATTTTTGAATTATGTGGTTCTTCATTAAATTCTTCATGCTTTTGTAGCGTTACTTGACTTCTTCGACCTGGAGCATATCGAACTGCAACGGCAGAAGCTTTTGCAGAATTAATTTGTGTAACCCAATTTCGTAATTCAGATTTTGATGGAAATGATATATGATATAAATCTGGTTTTTCTTTATCGGTACATAAAAGCATAATTTCTAAAAAAAAATTATTTGTTAAAGGGTTATGGCAATTAAAATGTTTACCATTTGTTCCACGTTCCATTTCACGGACAATCATAGTTTTTAAAGGAATAACAGAACTCTGAAAAGGAACAACAACAAAAAACTTTAAATCTATAAATTTTAAAAACATACAATCATATTTGCATTATAAAAATGCATTGAATTATTTCTTAAATAAAATAAAACCAAAATATCATCAAAGAGAACCATTGTTAATTCAATTTTATCTTTTGTTTGTTGTGCAACCGATGACGCAATATAATTAACTTTTCCAATTGCAAGTACAATTCTTGGATCATCCATTCTTTGATGTACAAGATCATCATATGTAAAATCACGATTAAGAATTTTTCCACGAGATTTTTTATCCAATAAAGATTTGAGTTGATCCCATTGTCGATTGATATCTGCTTTCTTTAGCTCAGAATCAACCCGACGTGCAAATTCTCTTACAGCCGTTAAAGCTCTTTGACTTTGAGCTTTTAGTGGAATTGGATCATATTTAAGAATCTAAAAATATGTATTTAGAATGTTTGTTAAATGTAAAGTAAAAAAAGAAAGGATTACCGAATCAAACAATAAATTATATTTTGTGAGTCTTTGAGCGATTAACAAAAAACATGATTTAAAATTATGTTGTTTAAAAGCAGGTTGCATTTCATAGTGATCAAAGAATTTTTTGAATTTTGGATTCTTTTCCATTAATTCTGCATAAATTTGACAAGATTCATCACGTGAAAGACAAAAAATTGTATATGCTCGAATTGCAGCAGTTGTAAAAAGGCCATTTCCAAATTCTTCTTCAACAATATCTGATACAGTTTCAATAATAACATTTTCATCCTTTTTTTTCTTTAAACGTCGAAGTAAATTTATATGAAAATCCAATAAACTATCCAAAACATCTGGAATCAATTTATCAAGTTGTTCTTCGGTAATAAATGGTGAAGCTTGATTATATTGTCGTAATCCAACCATATATGCTTGTTGAAGAAAAACCAAAACTTTTACGTGATTTTTTTCAGTCATGTACAATTCTAAAAATATATTATTGAAAAATGTTATTTTTTTTATTACTCATTTGAAAAGAATTTGTTTTTGTATTATTTTTGTTGGAACAAAGCAAAAAAAGAATTCTTTCCAAAAAAATGCAAACATACCATAAATAATATTTTGTCGTTTTTTATCTGAAGCAGAAAGTTGAACATCTGAATTAGAATTTGACCATGAACCAGGTTCATTAGACCAAAGATCCAAATCTTCCCATTTTGGTTTCTTTCTAAAATAAATAAATTTCATTTTTTTTAATATTTTTTCTTGTTCAAACTTACAAAGCCGGTAATGGAATAGTTTCATCAAAGAAATGATTGCCTGTTCCTGAAGGTGTTCGAATACCTTCTGATCCACTTTCAGATTGTTTTCCATTCTTTGAAAAAACATTTGCCAAAGCATCTGGCATAGCTAAAAAAAGAATATATTAAATATAACTGCTATGCAAATTTTTTTTGCAAGCATAATTTTCCCCTAAAGCGCTTTAAACTATATACTATGCTTACGTTCTCTTGGACTTTTATCAGAATTATTTTTTAAAATTCCAACAGAATTTATTCTTTGTCTAAATGATCCACCTGCGCCTTCTATATCTCTCTTTAATCCAGTGATCGCAGGAATGAGACCCAAATTTGATCCTCTTCTTTCACTTGAACCTGAACCACCACGAAACATTTGTTGACCCTGTTGTGACATACGGGATTTCCAATATTTTATTTTTGCTTTTGCATTCCATCCATCTGCTGATGGTGATAAAGGTCCATCTGCAAGTGATGGAGCTTTAAGGGATGTTCGACGATTTAATCGGCTTTCTTCATCATCATTTGGGTCAGCAGAAGTTGTAATAAGAGCTGACATTCGACGATGATGTTGCGAATATGGAATAACACATTTTTCTTTCTGATATGCATCTTCTGCACATGGAGTAGTTGGAATTTCAAGAACTGTTGATAAACTTGGATTTCTTCTTGCAGCAAGACTTAAAGGCGGCTTTGATTGTTGTTGTTCTTCAACACTTTCACCAGATTTAATTGTTTCCAATCTTGGACTTTTTGATCTCATTCTTATTGGCCGTGGTGCTTCTAGTCTTTGAGGAGATTTTGGATAAATAACACCAGAATCTTTATCAACCATAATAACAGTGTGTGATGAATCATTACTACAATCCGAATCATCAATTGAATTCATTGTTGTATTATAACTCCAAGGATGTGGAGTTGTTGTTGTTAAATAATCAGATGGAAGAGAAGAACGTGAACGCTTTGGATGAGAATTACAAATAATTGAAGAATTGCGACGTGAACCTGTCTTTTTTCTGCTGTTGTTTTTATCAAAACAAAAATTTGAAAATTTTGAAACGTCTGCTAATGATTCACTCTTTTTTTGAGATTTTGCAGCAGAAAAAATCGATGATGATGTTGTTGCTTGCTGCTCAGGGCCAGGAAAGATGCTCCAAAATGAACCAGAAAAAAATGATGGAACGTATTTTCGTTTTGAATGTAAAGAAGAATTATCAGAAGAAGAATATTCTTCTTCTTCGTCGGAATTAATAGTTGGACTTCGTAAATCGCTTGTTGAATGTCGATAAAATTCAGCAGGAGACGAGGGTGAATAGACAGACAAAAAATTTGTAGAAGAATATGGAGATGCAGCAGCAGACAAACCAATCTCAAATGTCGGCTTTTTGCTTTTTGATAAAAATGATTCTTTGCATGGAAGAGCAGCAGCAGCAGCAGCAGCAATGGTAGTATTATTATTACAACTGGTACTATGCGATGAAAAACGGCGACGATGTTGTTGTTTTGTGGATGACTCAATTTGAGATGATGGAGGTGAAAGACTAAGTGAGCATGCAGACATTTTTCGATGAAATGAAAATGAAGGTATTTTTTCATTCATTTCATCATCATCATCTTCTTCTTTTGAGGAGGAGAGCTTTAAAGATGAAGATGGAATATTATTTACAGATGATGACAATAAATTTTTCGAAGATGAAAGCATTTTTGACGAACAAAAAGCTTCAAACCGCGAAAAATCAGAGTGAAAAAATAAAAACCTTGAAACAGGTGATAAGAAGAAAAATACAAACAAGTGTTAGTAAACTTCTTTGAAAACGTTTTAAACAAAAATAAAGAAATCAATGACTGAAAAATGATGAGGCTGCCAACCCTAAAGAGAAAAAAAGGAGGGAAAGAAACGTCAAAAAAGGCCACAAAAAGTTATGATTCAGATTTTTTTCCTGTACAAATTAAAAGAAAAAAATAATGAAAGACTTTTTTCTCTGTTTTTAACAAAAACACACTAAAAGCAGAAACAAAATTCCTTTCATGTTATAACCTTAAAAAATGAAAACTAATCAAAAAAAGCTGCAAATGCATTTTACACCTGTGTTTTAAAAAAAGTGCTCAAAAATTGTTGAAAAAATAAAAACAAGAGATTTTTATAATATGAAAGAAAGTCTAATTTGTAAAGCTTAAAAATGTTTTTGCAAGATTTTAATGGAAAACACCGAATTCAAATATCTTACCATAAAATAGAACTCCAACAGTATGCCTTCTTTTTTCAAAAATAAATAATGAGACATGATTGCGAAATGATAATGAAAATTTGCGAAATACATCCAACTTAAAATTAAATGAATATTTTATAGCTTGATTATTGGATGACATAGACTTTGATAAATCCAACAAGGGCAAAGAAGGAAAATTCTTTGAGGACAAACTTTTTTAAAGCTGCATTTTTCAAAAAAAAACGTCAAGTTTTAAAATTTTTTAAAGGGTCACGCAAGTTTGAAAAAGTTATCCATTTGAAGAAAAAAACATCTGCTTTTTCTCTTATAATTTAATTAAATACAAAAATAGAAAAGTCTACGCAAAAAATAAGAGAGGTTTAAAACACGCAAAATTAAACTCAAGTTCTCTTAAAATTATGCTGCAAATTAAAGCAATATAAGAAGAAAGGGAATAAAACTTACTTAATACATCAGCTTTGTATGGATAAACCGGATTTGGAGATGGATTTGTTGTTGAGTTTGGATTATTGTAACCAGGATAAATATTTCCAAGTGATCGATTTTCTTTCTAAAATGTAAATAAATGAAATATTTTGTACAATTTTGTGTAAAAAATTGCTGTAGTAAATATGTATAAAAAACTAACCATTTTTTTACGATTTCGTAAACTTAAAATGCCACCAAAAATATTACTTCCATTCTTTTTATCCTTTTCATACCTAAAAAAATGAACAAATTTAGATACAAAGCTTTAGAGCTTAAATGGAACGACCAAAAACAGAAAAAGTGATAGTGCATAAAAACAAAGACAGTTAAAAGCAGGACAGAAAAAGCAAAAACGGCAAAATATAGGAGAAAAGCAAAAAAACAGACATTAGCAACGGCAAAAAAATATTATTATTATTATTTATAATCATTCCCGTAACAACGAATATAATATACTTACTTAAATGGTACATCCCCACTTCCACCACCACCACCAGCTGCAACACTATATAATCTTCTTTGATTTTTTTGTGCATTATCACGCAATTCAATAGCAGAAGTTCCAATTTTTTGTAAAACTTGTTGTTGCGTTTGAGTTGTCGAAGATGATGGATCAAGAACAGTTGCTTCAATATATGTTTGATTAACGGATCTTCGGCGATGAATTTGTTCACGTCGTTTCCATCTTTTTTGTACACCACCTCGAAGCTTTCTTGGAGTTGTTAAAGCTCGAGTTGAATAATCTGGTACAGAAGGAGAAGCAAGAAGGGCACCATTTTCTTCTAATAAATTTAATCTTGGAAGAGTTCTTGAAGATCTCATTCGATTTATGGGTCGACGACGGTGTGGAGTTGTTAGCACACGATTATCTGATTGATAATCGGTTATTTCATCAGCATAATCATCATCATCAATTCCATCATCCGATGAAGTGAAACATGAATCAGAAGGACGATCTTTTAATCTTGATGGTGGACTTGTATTAAATTGTTTTTCATATAATAAATCAAGCTTTCGACAATCTGCTGGTGATGGAGCAAATGCAGCATATTTATTTGTATTTGTTGCAAAAATTTTTCGATCACTTTCAACATCTCCAATTACAGAAACTCTTCGACGATGTGAAATTCGTGGAGATTGAAGGGAGACTTTTTGTTGTTCATAATATTCTTCCATTTCATCAACATCTCCTTCTTTTTTGTTGCAATCATTCGAAGAAGATATAAATGAACGAGTAAAAAAATTTCTCCATGGTCGTTCATTTCCTTTTCGCATATTTATAAGCTTTCCTGCAGATGCTTGAGAAATTGTATCAAATTGATCATTATCTTCATCCAAGGTTGAAAGCTTTTTTGTTGGTGGAGAAGTTGAAGAAGAATTATCTTTTCGAAATTTTATTGTTGATGTTCTTTGTAAAAGTGAAGTTGTTGATGGTGAGCTTTGCTTGGATGAAGAATTAGATACTGATTTTGTTGAAGAAAAAATATTTTTAAAATTAAAACTTCGACGAGCATTTTCTTTTGACGTTGGAGGCGTTGAATTTGCTAAAGATGATGAAGACGGAGAGATATTCATTCGAGGAAAAGATTGCTGCCGACGTGATGTAAATCGATCAACAAGTGAAGATAAAGAATTTTGTGCAATAGGATTTTTTGTTTTGGTGGTCTTTGAAGCATCACCATCAACTTCATCAAAAGATGGCCTTAATGAAGTTTTTGATGAAGTTTGAGAAGAACGAACCAACTGAGGTCTAAAATTTCATAGAAATGTAAAAAAAACAGTTGAAAGAGAGAAAAAAAATTTGATCAAAAATCAGAGACTTTCTCATTTTTAAGTTTTTAACTTAAATCAATAATGAAAAAAATAGATCAAAAAGCCTATCGAGTCACAAAAAAAATAATGTCGAGAAAATCAAGAAAGATAAAAAAATATGCAGCAATCTTCTTATACAATAATGTTTGACAAATAAACAGACTTGCAAAAAATTTGAAGATAAAAAAATTATTATGCCATTTTTTGTAACGAAGAAAGAAGACCATTAAATTTCTTTCTTTTGTTACCATCAATGAACGACATTGGATAAAAACGAAAATCAAATATTTTGAAAAAAATTAGAGGATTTTTATGCGCACCGAAAAAGAAGACACAAATAAAATCTCATAAAAAACAAGGATAACTGCGATATAATAATAACAATTGAAATGAGGCATTGTTTAAGAGAAGAAGAAAATGCGCAATTATGAGTGAAGAGAAAAATGTTAATGCCAGATCGTCCTTTGTAAAAAAAGGTAATAAAAACCGCAATTTAAATTATACGCAATGAAAATAGGCCAAAAAGTGCTCAAAAAAGCCGTTTTCCAAAATTCTTTCGTTGAAAAAATTTGACTTTTAAAATTTCAAAGATAAAAAGAAGTCACTAAAAAACAATGCTTACGATTTTAAAGATTTATTTGTTGCTGCATATAATTTATTTGGATTATGCAATTTTTGGGATGCTTTAAATTGGGATACTTTTGGTTTTGGTGTTTCATCATTTTGCTGCCTTGGAAATTCAAAGGGATTTCGAAAATCCATTGTTTCAACATTTTGTGAAATTTGTGAAGCTTCAAATGAATTTTCATAAGCTGTAATGTGAAGAGAAAGGGTGCTATTATTTGGGGCGGCATTGTTTGAGTCATAAATTTTTTCTTTTAATTCAACTTCATCTTTAACAAAATCTTGATGGATTTTTGAGCTATCCAAAGATTTATCAAATTTCTTCCACAAATTGAAACTTTGTGAATTTTTAAAATCAGTAAAATAATCTAATTACATTCAAAGTAGCTGCAATCCTTTTAATGATATTTACAAATACGCGAATTTGTCAGATAAAAGGATTTCGGATTTTGCAAATCTTATTTTTAAAAAATAAGGATTGCAGCTCTCCGTTTTACCGTAATTTTGATAATTTTTTCCTTCAATTCCAACACTTTTTGATCGAATATTATTTAAATTTGAATAACGCTGATTTTGACCCAAATTGAAGTTATTGTATTTACCATTTGAAAAATTATTAACAAATATTTTTTGCTTATCTTTTAAAGATAAACAATAATCTTTTGTTGCCATCTAAAAATTCTATTTGAAGCGAAAAACTTAAACCAATGAATCGCGAAGAAGCTTGTAAAAAACTAAACAAAAAAAGAATTCATTTTTAAACGCAACAACGATGCATAAAAATTACAAGCTTTTAAAAAAGAGGCAAATGTATTTCTTTTTTAAATAAGAATGATGCAATAAAAAAAGAGGCGTCACTCTTTTGGTTTAAAAATATGTTTCAAAACTATTCGTTTGCCGATAGTAAAATGCTTTGAAAGACTTTTTTTTACTTTTTTTAAGCGTTTTGAAATTTTTAGTTCTTTTTTTGTTTTGTCTAAAACGGTTTTGGGAGAGAAGAAAAGTGCATTCGAAAAAAATCTCGGGTTTTGTCAAAATTCTCGAATATGAAAAATGCCTTTTTAGAAGCATTTTTCATATACTTTGCTGTAAATTTTGAAATGCCAGAATAAAATAAAAAGATACTATTAAAAAAACTAATATTAAAAAATTTTAATAACACTTTTTTATGGTAAATACAGTAACTTCAATTTGTTCATAATAATATTTGTGAGATTTTTTCTGTTCGGACAAAAAGTTTTTTTAATGATAATGCGACTTATGAATTACTGAAGATTTAGGTAATAAAGAAAAATTTAATAAGAATAAAGCTGCACAATTTTAATAGCATATATTTCAATCCTTGATATTTTACCATCAAGTATTTGTAATATTTGAGAATATGTTAATGTACTTAAGAGAAAGCAAAAATAGAAAAAAAGACCAATAACATTTATAAGACACCCCATGAGAGAAAGTATAGAGACTTAAAGCAAACCTTGATGAAGTGGTGCTGAAAGTTGAATGATTCATTCTTTTTTCTCCATAAAAATAATTCTTTTTCTTCAAAAATGGACATTAATCATTGATTGATTCAATCCAATCCATATAAACTAATAAAAACTGTTCAAAGGTTTTTTTTTGATAAAAAAAAATGTACCAAAAAATACAAAAAAAAGTTTTTCACAAGAAATGCATCGGAAAAAAATATTTTTGTTGTAAAAAAAAATAAAATAACCAAAAAACGCAACGACAGAAAACGAAGGAAAAAAGGAAACATTAAAACATTTAGAAAAAAATAATAAACGAACGGAAAAAAAGGGTTAAAAAAGAAAGGAAAAGAATGGTAGAAATGCGATAAATAGTTTGAAAGCCAATAACGTACGATCCCAAAAAAAATCTATCAACAAAAGTTTTTTCGTTGACGGAAAATTGGTGATAAAAGTTTCTGAAAGTTATAACAAAAGACAGAAAAAAAGGGAAACTTTTGGATGGCAAAACTTTGTTGGATTTTTCTTATAAAAAAAATGATTTGCTTTTTAAAGCTATTTTTTTACATTTTCGGAAGAGCTTTTGGCTAAAGCCAACCATGACAAAATTAACATTGAAAACTTCAAACAAAATTTTGCCATTCAAAAATATGCAACATACAATAACAATTAAAACAATTAAAAGGAATGAAATGGAAAAAAACTGTAAAAACACAAAAAAAGGTTTAAAACCAACCTTTGCTTTTGATCACCACTACTTCCAAGTGTTGAAACAGATTTTGAGCAATCTCTTAATCGAACAGAGCTCGAAAATTGTTGATCAGAAGTTTTTCTCGTTGGTAGATTTTTAACAATTGTTTTTGAACCCGATGGAATTATTTGTTGTTGTTGTTTTGTTGCGACCATTAATGGTTGTTTAGGGGGAGGAGATGAAATTGAATCAGTTGTAATTGAACGCTTTCGTCCATCATCAATTTCATCATCATTTCCGCCACCTTCATTAATATCAATTGAAGGTTGAAGAAGGAAAGATGGAGTTGAACAACTATATGTTTTTCGATGCTCTGATATATCTGATAGCTTTCGATGTTCATCTTCTTCAGAGGATTGAAGTTGTTCAGATAAATGTTGTGTAGGCTTTTTTCTTGTTGATCTTCTTTCTGATCGATCACTATTTGATTTCTTTAAAAAGTCTATTGTTTTCATCTGAAAAAGGCTTAAATTTAAATTTAGTTATAGTATTTTAAACAAAAAATATATTATGATCTTAATTTTTAATTTTTTGCAAATTAATTTTTAACATTTTCATTTTTAAATTTTGTTTCTTACTTTTTCATCAATTTGATTATAGCTTAAAACATGATCACTGATACTTCTTTGATGATGAATTGTTTCATATCCAATATCTCCATCAACACAGGCATATTCTGGCTCGGGGATTTCAAATTCTGGGGCTGAATCTTCTGGTTCTTCTGGAATTTGATCTTCATCCGCAGTATTTGGTATTGGGGGTAATGGCCTTGATTGAATATTATTTTCCAAAATATTATTATTATTTTTTGATTCAATATTTGCAACATCTGATTCAGTTTCAAAGGTAAAAATATTTACAGGTTTTGAAGATGATGGAGCGACAACCGTTTTCTTCATTTCAGAATTGCTTAAATGTGAAAATGATGAAGGCCCTGATAAATTGACATAAACATTATCATTTTTTATCTCTTCTTCTTCCTCTTCTCCCTCTTCACCATCAGCATAATCATCGACATCATTAAAATTATCATTATTCATTTCCGATGTATTCATTAAATCCATTGACATATCAAATGAATTGGATACTGTAGGAGAACAAAAGAATAATGATAATTCTAGAAAAAAAGGGTTTTTTATTATTTTTTTATTATTATTTTTTACAAACCATGTGAATTTGAACCTTCTTCATCAATTTTTAAATGTTTTCCATTTTTTGTTTGCGTTTTCAGTTCTTGCTTTTGCTGTTTCGGTGGAGCAGATTTTGATCGGGGGCTATTTGGAATTGAGGAAGTTGAAGTTGAAGTCGATGGATTTGAAGTTTTGAAATCGTTGGGTGAAAAGTTTTCATCAACTAAAAATAAGAGTTTTTTAGTTTCTTAACATTAATTCGATGCCAAAATAAAATTTTGAGGGTTATAACGACATTTTTTCCGAAAATCAAATTTGTTTTCGTTCAAAGTGCCTCAGCACTACGCGTTATTTGGTTACTGACACTTTGCCAGAAAACGTATGAAAAATTTGTTTTTCTAAAAACAGATTACATATTTAATTTATAGATGTTTGTTTAATAAATAGTTAAAATCAAGTTTTTTTATTTAAAGATAAAAGATATGACAATTACCAAGCTAATGAGACATCACATAAGCAAAATGATAAAGTTTACGCAATATGCGAGCGGTTTAAAGATGTTGCACATATTTGTTGAATTACTTTAAACAAAAAGTCTGAAGCCCCCTTACATTTTTAAATTGTTTTATATGTCGCAAATGATTAATCTGGATGTGGACTATCGATTTATCTGGTTAAAATTTTTTTTTTACCATTATCTCATAGTAATTTTTCGTGATTTGTGTGAAGCAACACGTTTTTTCACTTTTTCAAAAGGGGGACCAAAGCAAAATCATAAAATTTTGAAAAATTTTTTTTTTCTTAAAAAGCTTGAAATATGTTTGTAAACACCTAAAAACATCATTCTGATACTTTATTGTTGATAAAAAGTTGTTAAAATGTCATACAGTTAAACTTACAGTATGCTCAATTTTGAAACACCGAAATAGAGTAAATATAATTTTTTTATCAACAATAAAGTATCAGAATGATGTTTTTAGGTGTTTACAAACATATTTCAAGCTTTTTAAGAAAAAAAAATTTTTCAAAATTTTATGATTTTGCTTTGGTCCCCCCTTTGAAAAAGTGAAAAAACGTGTTGCTTCACACAAATCACGAAAAATTACTATGAGATAATGGTAAAAAAAAAATTTTAACCAGATAAATCGATAGTCCACATCCAGATTAATCATTTGCGACATATAAAACAATTTAAAAATGTAAGGGGGCTTCAGACTTTTTGTTTAAAGTAATTCAACAAATATGTGCAACATCTTTAAACCGCTCGCATATTGCGTAAACTTTATCATTTTGCTTATGTGATGTCTCATTAGCTTGGTAATTGTCATATCTTCTATTTTTAAGTAATAAACAAGAAAAAATTAGATGTAAAATCTGTATTAATCTGTTAAAATGTTAAAAAAATAGAGTTTGCAAAAAAACATTTTTTTTGTGAATTTTTAAGCTCTTTTTCGTGGTAAGAATCCTCGCGACGCGTAGTGCCTCAGGGGCTTTTTGCAAATTTTCTGAATCAAAAATTTGCCTAATTTTGTAAAAATTTTTTATGCTTGCAATATGTTCCCCTATCTTAGTTCTATCGTTTAAAAATCAAATTACTGAAATCGGTTTAGAAATAATAAAATGGCATCAAATTGAAATTTGCCAAAATCAGTTTTTACCAAAAATCTCATAAATGTTTAATTTTAGAGTTAATAAGCTTCAAAGTTTAACAAATTAGCATATTACTACCACTCAGACACTTATAGGTCATATTTAAAAAACTAACCAGATAAAGAAAAATCTTTGCTACTTTTTTCCAAATCATTTAAAACAACTAATTTTCTCTTTTCTTTTGCCATTTCAAGCGGAGGTTTCATTCTTTCAATTTGATTATCAAGAAAATTATTTAAATCAATACTTATGTCATTGAATGAATCTATAAAAAATAATATTGTTTAAATGCTATATTCGTAAAAATGCTAACCTTCGCAATAGCTTAAATCAGTTTTATCTGTGTTGTCAGAAATAAATAATTCTTCGCTGCTGCCTTCTCTTTCTTCGGATTCTTGAAATCTTTGAGATGAAGAAAATCTCGATTCAAATGAAGCATCCGTTGAAACAGATCTCAAATGTTTGAAAGAAGGCGGGCGAAGATTATTATTTAAAATTACAGAATTATCAATTCGCAATTTTTGTTGATTTGGTTGTTGTTGTTGATTGTTGTAATATGTTTCCAAAAATGTAGTTGTTGTTTCTGTTGAATTTGAATTTGAATTTGTTGTTGTTGTTGGAATCGAAGGGGGTGGATGATTTGGTGGAGCAATTGGGGGTAATAGAATAGAAGTTGAGGTTGGAGATGATGAAGAATAAATAAGAGAAAATAAATTTTGCCGATCCCGGTTTTCTTCTTCTTGTTGAAGGGCAAGTTGATAATAATTTGGTGGGGATGAATGATCAAAGGTATTTGATCGATTCGATGAATATGCAAATGATGGAGTACTAAAAAATTAAAAAATAAATTGTGATTTTAAGGTTACTGTAATCACAAAAACGTAAGATTTTACAGAAGAAAACAAGTAATCTGACAAAAATTTTTCACGTATATATGGCAGTGAGATATCAGTAGCAGAATGTAAAGCAATTTACAATTTTAGTGACTCTTATTAAAAACATATTTAATTACTAGGTTAAAGGAGGCGGACGTTTTGATCCAGTTTTGTAATCTTAGATATTCGTGATTTTCAGGCAAACTGAGAGTCTTGAAACGAAAATGACCCTTTTTTAAATTTTTTTATCAAAAAATATGCATTTTCGTTTCAAGACTTTCAGTTTGCCTGAAAATCACGAATATCCAAGATTTCAAAACTGAATCCAAACGTCTGCCTCCCTTAAATTTATTTTATCGATATAAGTCTCAAGTAACGCCTAAGGTGAACAAAAAAATGTTTTTCTCACAAACATTAAAAATTTATTGTTTTAAACCAAAAAAAAACATAGCAATCATGCTTTTCACTTTCATTCTTTTTTCCCCCTAAAGTCATATCAAAAAAAACCTAAACGAACACAATCAACGATGAATCATCTCTCAATTTCATTTATTTTATTCTATTTCGTTTTTGTATTTTACGTAAACAAAAGAGAAAAGAAAAAAGTTTTTTTTTTCTAACAAAAAAATATTTGTTAGGCGGTTTGTTAACACTTAAAATAAAATTAGTCAGACAGAGGGGTAGTAAGGAGAGAGGAGAGAGAGAATTGGATGATCTCTCAAGTGAGAACGTGATTATACTTGTATATTTGCTTATTAACAAAAAAAAATCAAAGGTAATTTCGAAAGACTTGTCAAAAAAGCTGATTCCATTAAAACAAAAGATTTTTAACCATGGAAAAAAGTTAAACAAATGGCACCCAGAAAAAAAAGTTAAAAATTGCAAAATTTTAGCTGTTAAAAACAATCACCGAAAAAATTGTCTCAAATAAAAAAAAAGAAGAGAAAAAAAAGCGCGCGAAATAATTAAAAAACAAAAGAAAAAACTTTTTTGATGATTGTCGATTTGCTTTTTTCTTTCTTTCTTTTGCAGCTGCATTTTTCAGTAAAAAACTAAAAGCAGCATCACAATTTCCTTTCCTTTTACATTTATCTCTCGCTATCTCTCTCTATAAACAACTATAAAGTATATTTTTAAACTATAAAAAAAAGAAGAAAGTGCTTTGGAAAAATCATGGAAAAAAGGAAGAATTGTAATGATTGGAAACAACGACAGAAATGTCAAAAGAAAAAAAATGAAACCGAATTTGAAAAATTTGAAAAACCGGAGAAAAACAGAAAACTTTAGGATTAATGTTACACTTTAACTGGGATCAAGCAAAAAATAATGTTGCAAAAAAATGTAACAAAATTAAAAAAAAAATATTTGGTAATCAACAAATTTTTAACATAAACAGATTTTACAAAAAAACAAAATCGATTTAATTAAATTAAATCAATGAAATTAATTAAGTAATTAATGTATAAAAATATTTTTCTTAAATAAAAAAGGAGTGTTAATTTTTTAATTAAAATAATCAACAAAATTAAGAGTTCCAGACTAACAAATTTAAGGGGGGACAAACATGTTTTGTACAAAAAAAAGTGAAAACGCCCTATGACTCTTTTTGGCCAAAACATTTTTTTTTTCTGTTGTTTTTGTTCAAACCTTTTTCCTTTTCTAACATTTTTTTCTATGAAAGACGGGGGAAAAAATGAATGGCAGATCTTTTGATTTTTTTTGTTCATTCAACAAAAAAAACAGTGGAGAGAAAAAAGACGGTATATATATTGGGTATGTACGTATGTGTGCATATTATTTTTAATCGACATAAAAATGAAGAAAGATGAACAAATGGAAAAAGAAGAAGAAGATTCCCTTACATTCTTTTTTTGGTGTTTTTTTTTTGCTTGCGCAGTGAGTCAGTCAGTCATTGGCGGCAGTGCGCAAAAATGTTTCTTATTTCATTTTTTGATTTTCTGACTGCTAAAAAAGAAGGAGAAAAATGGCATACAAAAAAAAGGATGATCAAAAATGCCATTTTTATATATCAGATTTGTTCTTTTTTGTGTCATTCATTGAACATTGGCAAAATAACTTTTTTCAGTTTTTTTTTTGTTTACAAAAATTCAGCTCATACTTTTTGGAGCAAAACTTTAAAATTCCCAAAATAAAAGCAACAGGCTATTTTTTAACATTTTGGATAAAAAATAGCCTTTGAAATTATATAAAAATATTGGATTACGGTAATATAATTTTGAATGTTTGTTTAGGGAATTAGAATTATCGATTATGGTTTTATGAATTGTGTTTTTGGAAAAACATTTCTTGAAAAAACGAACAATAAATAAATTTAAATTTTGAAGGTTACCAAAAAAGGTATCCTAACGAAAATGAAATAAAACGAACACTTTTGATGCTGTAAAACCGGAAATCGCATAAATTACCAAAAATTGAATCAAATATAAAAAAAGAATGGCAAAAATAAATATAAGAAAATGTTTACAACAAAGAAAAAATGGAATAAATTAAAAATCTGCAAAAAGAAAAGAACGGAAAAAATATTATTACTTTTTTCCATTGAAAAAAAAACTAAACAAAATATTTTTTTCAATGCCAGCAATTTTTTTAGTGGTGCCTCAAAAAAGAAAATCAAAAACGTATTGACCGCAAAAAAAAGAGTCATTTCACATAAAAAACGGCAAAAAAGAAGAAACGAAGATGAGCCAGATTTTTTTCGTTCGCTGATTTTTAGAAAACAGAGGAAAAATATTTTTTGGAAGAAAAAACACCTGTGTTTTAAACTTCGAAATTTGTATAGTATTTAAGTTAAAATATTTTTTATTTAATAATAGATGTTTATTTATTTTTTAGAAAGATGAAAAACAAAAATACCAAAAACTCACAAACAAACAAGTTTAAAACTCACACATTTTTTGCAAAAAAATTTATTTAAAAGTTTAAAATATTAAACCACTTTTTTTCTTTTTAAAATTTTAAAATGTCATAACCTTTGTGTTTATTGTATTCTTCCTTTTTCAAAAAGATTTGAAAACAGAAAAACAAGAAAAAAGCTGCACCGGATATGTAGTGGAAAAAATGTTAAGTAATAAAAATGTGAGACAATGACATTTTTTAAGGAGCTAAAAATTACTTAAAAAATTGAACTTTTAATTTCCCCGAAAAAAATCAAATCAAAAAAAGGTCAAAAAACAATGATGAAAATGTTTATAAATATCGATAACATCTGGCATAATTTTTTTTGGTTTTTCTCCTCTTTGATTTTCTGTTAAAAAGCAGAAGAAAAAACAACTGCAAATTATGGATTTTAAAGAGTGTAAAAAAAGAGATAAAAAATAAATTTAAAAAGGCCATAAAAAAGAGGTCATAAGTGTTCAGTAAAAAACCAAGTGAACAGATTTGGTGAAAAAATCCTCGTAATTTCCATCAGTAATAATATCAACAAAAATATAAAAAAAGTCGAGTTACAAACAATGAAACGAAAGCAGAGAGAAGTTTTAAGGAAAATTCCCAAAAAATGTTTAAACAACTTTTCTTGCAAAAAAAAAAAAGAAAGTTTAAAAAATCTGTGGAAATGACCTTTGTCAAAGAAAATAAATTCCAAGACAATTTGTCATTTTTAAAAAAAAAAGTGAACACGAAAAACAGGAGGGAAAATTTTTTTCATTTTTCGAATTGACCCTCAAAAAATAAAAAGATTAATGATAGTTTTTAAAATTTCTCAGAAGCGCGAAAAGTTTTATAAAAAAAATAAGAATAGAGTTTTAAAAAATATTGTTTGATTGAATAACGGTTTTATCTCAGAAATATATTTGACTCGAATTTTTGCAATTTTGAAACTGTCTTTTCAAAAAAAAGAAACATTTTATTTTATGTTAAAACAATGTTTCCGGCCTTGAAACAAATATGCCGCCTATTTTTTAAATCAACCGCGTTTTTTTGTTAACATAGTTTTTTCATTCCATAATTTTTAACTGTGCTTTCCTTAACAGGAATATTTTTACATTTAATAGAATTCAAAAAGATTTTCAAAGAAAAACTTCCTATAAAACAACTGCAGCAGCTGTCATTTTCTTTGCGCATTTGAGAGGGATTTCAAAGAAAATTTAGAACTGAAAAATCAAATGACAGCATGTTTTTTTTTAAACAGAATTTCAAAACAAAGCGAAAAGTCAAAAGTTTTTGAAAAGTTTTATGTTTTTTTCTTAAGTTTTTTAAAATTTTAAAAGATCATCATTCTTTCGATCATTGACTATCTTGGGTTTTTATAAAAGTTGTGTAAAAAAATTGCAAATACAAAATTTTTTGTTGTTCCTAGAAAAGAAGGTGTAAGCACGAGAAAGAGAAAGATAAAAATGAATACGGATATTTTTAAAAAAACATGAAAAACAAAAAAGTAAAAAAAAATATTTTCATGAGAAACAAAAACAAAAAAGACATAAGACATGAAAAAAAATGTAGCAAACCTTGGTGGAGCAGAATTGCCAAATCCATCAGCTGAAAAAATTTTTCGATGAAATATTATTCCTGGTTTTTGAGTTTGTGTATTATCATTTGCAGTTGAGGAAGAAGAAGTTGGTGGTGGTGGTGGTGATGGAGTAAGGGATGTTGAAAGATAATCATCATCAATCGATTCAACATATGATGGATTTCTTTTAATATTAGATTTTAAAGCCATTTTTTAGATTAAATTTTCACAAAGTTAATTTTTCATGGAAGAAACAAATGCAAATAAAAGGATTGAAAAAATTTTGACCAAATATTTTTTCAAGTCGACTACTTTTAAAAAAACTGTCAAAGTTTCTTTTTTTTTGGACGACGAAAAATCTGTCAACAAGCTTTTTCCCTCCAGAAAAAAATAAGTTAGCAAATTTCTTTGTTTCTGAAATTAAGAAATACTTTTAAAAAAGGGATATATCAAATCCAGTTAGAAGAAACTTACAATTAACAAAAAAACAGGAGCTGCCTTTTTTGCGGAAGAATTTTTTTACAAACAACAGATATTTATGTAAATAATAATGAATGACTTTGTTTTCATCAGATTTAGCTAATAAAATTAGCTTTCAAAAATTTTGAAGCGATTGCTTTTTTAATAATTTTTTTGATTCACTATTTTTTTCCTTTCTTTTTGAATTTTTGCTTAAAAAACAGAATGCTAAAATTTTGCTTAGCTTTTCCTTTTCTTTTTTCTTATCGCACAGAAAAAAAGAAGTAGAAAAAAGACAAATGATCAATCTGCCGCTGCTGCCACTGCCGTTGTTGCAGATGATTTTTTTTATTGATCCGGCTCCTGAAAAAACAAGAGAAATATAGAAACTTGATTAATCAAAATTATTAAAAAACTTTTTTAACACGAAAACCATAAATTATTTACTTCAATTTCCTTGAAAAAAAACATTGTTACAAAAATAAATTAAAAAAGGAAGGAAGGAAGAAGAGCTGATTTTCATTTTCATTTTTTTCCCAAAAAAGAGCGTGAAATTTTTCGTAAATGACGCATCAAAAAATATATATTTCTTGAACGTCTCAAAAAAAGAAATGCGCAAGTTTTGACTCATTTTTTATAAAATTTTTATTTGAATCAATTCTTGCTTGCTTGCTTCTTCTTTTTTTTGACAGAAGAAATGGGGTGGCGGTTGTGGTTCCAACAAATAAAAGAAGATGAAAGTAGAAAATCAAAAAACTGAAGGAGTAAAAACGCGAGAACTGTTGTTATCAGAAAAAAATCTAAAAAGGTTAGGCCATTTTTTTTTTTCTAGAGCTTTGTTGAAAACTGAAAAATGAGTCACAAAAAATAGGTTAAAAAACAATAGAATTTATTCATAAAAATTAATGCCATAACGTTTTTTTATAAACAACACAAATATTTCTTATTTTTACGTTAAAATAATCCTTAAAAATAGGCAAAAATTTTTAATGCTTACAAATTTTTTAAAAAAAAGGGTTTTTTGAAACATTTTATAATTACTAATACAGTTCCTTCAGTAATTTGGGAGTAAAACATATTAATTAAATTACAAAAAAGACTTTTAAAAACTTCTTTTAATATGGAATGGAATGCAAAGAATAAATTTGATTAACAAAAAACATTAAATTATATTTAAAAATCAAATTTTTTCTCGAATGGAATTTTAGCGGGATTTCGGAAATAATTCCTAATACATTTCCTTCAGTACTTTGTAATAATTTCCACGAAAAAAATCAAATCAAAAAAGGTCAAAAAACAATGATGAAAATGTTTATAAATATCGATAACATCTGGCATAATTTTTTTTTGGTTTCTCTCCTCTTCGATTTTATGTCAATATAAAAAAATACAAGAAAAAACAACTGTAAATTGTGGATTTTAAAGAGGGCAAAAAAAGAGATAAAAAATAAATTTAAAAAGGCCATAAAAAAGAGGTTATAAGTGTTCAGTAAAAAACCAAGTGAACAGATTTGGTGAAATAATCCTGGTATAATGTCAATCAGTAATAATATCAACAAAAATATAAAAAAAAGCCAAAACTTCCATTTGAAGGGACATGAGGAGATGGAATAGGCTTACGTTCACAAACGAGGAAACGAAAGCAGAGAGCCAAAATGTAACTTTTTTTATCAAATTAGTAAAAGAAGTTTTTGAAGGTTTTTTTTAACATTTTTTATATTTTTTAGGAAATATATTAAAAATTCAAAGCACAATGAAAAAAAGAAAAAAAAAGAAACAAAGAATAATGTTAATAAAGAAGCAAGACAAAAGATTTCCTATCTTGCTTTAATCTTAAAATCAAAAAAAATGCAATGTAAAAAAACAGTAAAAGTTTAACATTTGATTCTTCCTTGTACAAAATAGAAAACAATTTTCTGTCTCAGTCGGATTCTGAACAAAAATGCCTTTTTTATAAACCCCTTCTTTAAATTCGTAAGAAAAAAAATTAATTTAAAAAAACGTAAAAGTTTTTAAATTAAAAAACGATGATATTTATTGATTTTTTTAAAGAACTGCCAATAAACAAAAGATTTAAATGACGAAAAATATATAAAGAAATCAATGAGAAAAAATGGGAGTTGAAAAGGTGGAAAATGATAACGCAAATTTCAACAAAAATGTATTTTTTTGTTTGCAGCAACAAAAAAGAGTATTTTGAAAGAAGGCTTTAAAATCAATACTTTTTATTGTAAACAACAAATAAATTATTTTTAAAATAATATTACTAAAATACAGTTTTTAACTTTTTGTTTAAGAATTTTTTTATGACTTTACATGAATTTTTAAATATTATAATTTTTTTTGATTGTTTGGCATAAATAAGAATTTCATTTTTATTGCATTCTTTGTTCAATATGTTTGGTGATTGTTGTAAATTTTGTATGTGTCTGGAAGTGATGGATCTCTTCTTAACAAAATTTAAACTTATTTCTTTTCTTTTATTTTTTAAATATTGATTAAATATTCAAGAAAAAGATTTTAAGACTTAAAAATTTTAGTAGAGCTTTTTTTAAGAGAAGAAAGCAATGCTTATCAGAAAAATGTGAAAAAAAATTAATTTTTTTGTTTTGTACCATGATTTTTTATTTACTAATTTTTAAAATAAATTTAGTTCTTACAATTTTTATCAATATTTTAATATTTAATTTGTCAATCTTGAGATATCTTTGACTCTTATTTTTTAATATTTCAGTTCAACCAAAGAGCAAATTTTTTTAAAAGATTTTTCTACTGATGTTTCCGGAAATACGTTGCAAAATTATAGTCGATCGTTTAAAAAAGCATCTGCTGTTTTTGCAAAACTTTTTTTTGATGATTTAGAAATAGTTTTAACATTTTGCTTCCATTATTAAATTTTGCATAACATTTTTATTTTGATCAAACCCTTGAAGGAAAACAACAACATTTTTTTTGCGTATTTTTTCTCCTTGATTTTGGCTTTTAAGCATTTGCTCCTTTAATTTCGTCATCCTTCTGCATTTATGGAAAATGATTATGCTGTATAAATTTCTCTCTTCTTCACCATTTTGATAATCTCGCAACAAAATGTTTAAAAAAAAGCACCGCAGATACTTTTAAAAATACTAAACAAAATGCCAAAGTTTATGCACAAGTAATTCAATAAACTGAAGATTTTTTGCCAAATGTATTCGCTAAAAAAAAATTTTTTATTCTGCACTAACGTGCAAAGATTGCTGCTTAACAATTTAAACAAAGTTGGTACAAACAAGCAATGGTAAACCTTAAACTTTTTGATGCAAAAAAAATTACACAAAAAACTATAATAAAAAGCGAAGATCTGAAGTCGAAAAACTATCTTTATACAAAAAATTTGTTGATGTATTGATTCGAATGACTAGAGTGATTGCGGAATCCGAAATTGTAATTGCATTTTCCACCTTATGCTTTTTAAGCTTTACCAAGAAAAAGTCGCAACAATAATTAATTATTTAAAAATTACAGTAACATAAAACAGTAAATTTTTGAAAAATCACAAAAAATACTTTTAAAAATTTTTTTAAAAATTTTATAATTAGAAAATTGTATTCGTGTTTCTGTTAAAAATTTCGATGATCACATACTGTCTGCAGATGTCTGTGATGAACTTTATAAAAAACTTCATTAATGGTTTTTTTCAGTAATTGGTAAATTTTTTGTTCGTAAAATAATTAATTAATTGTTGCAACTATTTTTGCAGATATTTTTATCAAGGACACGTTTGCAAAATAAATTATTTTTAAAAGCCAGACATCAGCGCAATTTGCACAAAATGTTGAAATAACAATATTTTGCAAAAAAAATGCTCGGTCATAAGAAACTTTTTGCGAAAATTTTCATCAAAACATTTGTTTTTGAGAATATGGTGATGTCTAAGAATGCAAAAGAACTGCTCAAAAGTTCATAATGTTTTTTTTTCTTTGAAAGTAGCATTGGGAAAAAATGTTGCGAAGACATGTTCAATTAACAAGATTTTTGTAAGAGATTTCTGGAAACATCAAAAGAAAAACACTTGGAAAAAAAGGAAAATTGCAAAATCAAATATTTTTTTAGCTTTTTTACACAAAAATGATGACAACATCCACAAAAAATTTCAAAGATCAGGCGCTTTTGCAAAAAAAAATTATGTTTTTCATTTTGTTTGTGAAATCATAATTGTTTGAAGGCTTATGTTACATTTGCTCAAATGTTGAAAAATATGACTGCCGTTTCTCTCAACACAATCAAATATTTCTACACCAATTGAAAAATTGCTTTCTTTAATTGATTTGAACTTACCGGTTCAGAACAAGAATTTGGGGAAATTACCCCCTACCTTCGCATTACCCATACATGTGGTGCCCCTAGTGTAAGTTAACGAACGAAGTCTGATTTAACCTCTAAAACGCAAATTAAATCAGACTTTTTAAGAATTGTCATCGAATATCTGACATCGACATTGATCCCTTATACATCAACAATGGGAAGTTTAAAATTGAAAAAATCAATTTAAATATTGTTCAATATAAACAATACTGTTAGTTCTATTTTATCTAATTTTAATTTGTTTTTCTAATAACTTCTATTTTGGATTTCAGCTCTTTCGGTATTAATTTTTTTAAATATAAGCTTAATTTTATATTGTATATGTTAAGATTATAAATTTCAACAGCTAGAGTATATAAATAAATAAACATTGTTAATTGTATTTAGCTCCATTTTAGATTAATTATTTATTACATGAAAAAAATTTTGCTCTTAAAAAATCGAAAAAAAAAAAATTTTTTTTTACGTACTCCCCCCTTACCGTTTTTTTCGAAATAATTTTTCTTGTCCAGGGAGGGGGGGGGGGTTGGGAATCCAACCCCCTATGCACCTATGTTAGCCACGCCCGAGGACGTCAGCAGGAATTTTTTTCAGGGGAGGGGGCACATGCGTTTCGGAGGGGGCGCGCCTTTGATCTTTGCCGCCGTTTAACACAGAGCGGCAAAACTTCAAAGGGAATTCTCGAATTTCGGGGGGAGGGCACTTGCCTCAGTTGCCCCCCCCCTGCTGACGTCCTTGGCCACGCCTTTGCCACAAGGGTTCTTTGATTTTGCAGAGCTTTAGCAGACGATCATTATCTGTATAAAAGCGCTTGTACTGGTGCTAAAATCTTCACTTTTCTGACTTTTTTGCAACTAATGCTTTCTTCTTTTCTCGGTATTTGTAAGCGATGTTTTGAGTTTCTTGAGACCTTTTCGTGGAGCTTTTTTCAACAAATTTTTTATAAAACTAATACTAAAAATTTTATGACAGCAAAAAACGTTTTATAGTTATGTCTGAAAGGCCAAATCCCGAATTATATACATACGATCGAACAACAACCGAAGAAGGGTCACGGCCATTCCCTTGCTGGCTTTGCTGCTACAATCGTCGGCTTAGAGAACAGAATCCTGCAAGCCCAAGTGGCACTGTTAATCAAAGACTTGCAGCTCTTCGTCTTGCAATTCGTGATGTTTTTGAACATACTATTGTGAATGCAGGACAGGCTGGTGTTTCAGAAGCTCAACCCGTTGGTGATCCTCAGGCTCAACCCGATGATGATCCTCAAGGTCAAGCCGCTGAACAATCTGGTCAAAAAGATAATTAAAAATTGTTTGTGTTGTTGCATAATTCAATATATGTTATTGATTATTAAATAAAATGTTAAACTTTTAGTTTTGGAAAGGGCCGAATTTGATTTGAGTACAATAATTTATTATAACTTCTTTCAATTGAAATAAATATGACTGGAAAACATAATGATATCAGAAAGATGCACAAAAAAATACAGATACTCTCGTGATTGCTACGGTTTTCAACAACAACAAATATCTCTATTAAAATACCTGTTGAAAATTGTTTTTAAAGATATCTTTTAATGTGGAAAACACCATATTTTAAAAAAATGAGAAACGTATTTTTTTAATTTTTAAAACTCAATTCTATTCTCAATTTTGCATTTGATTTAAGAGATGTCGCCACTGTTGAAAAAATACATATTTCTTGGATTTCAGGTTTTTCTAACGTAAATGAATATGTTTCTATTTGATTTTTTGTAGAAAATTTAAGAATTTTCTTTGGATCCCCGTCTACAATTGACTGGAATCTATTATTATATTCAACATTTTGAATGCATATATTTGTTCTCAGCTTTTGTAAAGCAATAACTGCAATTTCACATGGTACTTTACTGCTTTTAAAAAATGGATAAATTACAAAACGGAATGGGCTTTCGGAGGTTAAAGTTATTTCTTTTTGAATATGAAGATTTTTAGTTTCGGTGACTTTTATTGGATAGCATATAAAAACTGGAATATTTAATATTGAACCAATTTTTGGATGTAAAATTATAATTTCTCCAAAATAAAAATTTCCCGCTTCTAATTTATTTGTGTCAACTTTGACCGTAAATAAATTTTTTTCATTAATTTCTGAAACGGAGATAAAATTTTCTGCATTTTTTGAAACTTGTATTATCCATTTTTTTGCATCTTTATTTCCATTAATAAAATCTGATAAATTAAAGTCTCGTTCTGTAACGTTTTGGTCTTGTCCATTGAGCAATGTGAATGACGCGCCATACGATCCGTTTAATTGATTTGGAACACTATTAAGATCATTAATTTTTTTACAAAAATATTCAAAAGCTTCATTAATTTGAATAATTCCATGTCCAAATTCAAAAATATTTACATTTTTGGGCAAAAATGCAGTTTTAAATAATGCAAATTTAATTAAAGCTGGTGAATATTCAATTGATTTTGCTTTCAATCCTGAAAGCAAACATGCAACTGCCCCTGCGGCATTCGGTGATGAACAACTTGTTCCAACAAAACATTTTTTTTCTTCAAAAGCAAATCGTGGAGCATATGAAATAGCTGCTCCAGGTGCAACAAAATCCAATCCTCTACTGCCATTTTCACCAGGACCCCGGGATGAAAAATTATAAACTATTGGTGGATGAGAATTAGCTTCTTCACTAATTGTTGCATAATAAATTTTTTTTTGCATTTCTGATGTTAGTAATGCGCCAATATTAAATATTGAATCCATAACATTACTGTCAATTTTCCTTACACTGGTATAAAATGGACCATCATTTCCGGAACCTTTAAAGATTAAAATGTTATGGTTTTTAAACATTTCATTGACTAAATTTCCAATTTCTTCATTCCTAAAAAGGCATTCAAAAGTTAGATTCTTAAGATACCTTTTGCAAAAGGAATACCCGTAAAAAGAAGCTACAGAGTAAATAATAATTTCAACATTCATCTCAATGCATTTTAGAAGCTAAAATAAAAGAATATTAATATTTATAGAATGCAGTGTTGTGCTTTTATTTGCCGCCCATTCCGACTTCGAAAAACGTTATTTTCTCATCGATATTTCCCCAGACTCTCTAATCTGCATGCGGCAGTCACTGCTATACAATTTTCGTCACAATATTATACAAAAGCAATACAGAACGAAACGAGTAACAGAGGCCGAAAGTGTGCGTGTTGACTCGGGAAGGAACGGAGCTTAAAAGTGAGGTAAATCGACAACCAAAGAAAAAGGAAGGAACGCAATTGGCTGCGTAAGACAGTTGTGTGTGAGAAATGTAACACGCAAGCAAGGAGGCATTGTTAGGCACAACGCCAGGCGATGAATACAATAGAAATGAAATACCCTGGAATCAGGGGCACAACAAAAACATCACATGTGCTGAAATATTTTTTTCCATTTGATCATACTACCTTTTTCGTGAAAAAATTTAGTCTTTTTAGCAAATATCAGTTAAATGTTTTATTAACCAGTAACATCGATGTTTCGTCCTTTTTTAGAAAAATGCATTTTCGGTCATGTGAAAGCTTGTCTAAGGATTTTTTATGCCCGAATGTATTTAAAAACATGATTTTCATAGTTTTTGATCAATTTTGAACAGTTTTAACGCAAAAATCAAAAAAATATTTTTTAAAGTTATATCGTACAGGGGGGGACCACGTGAAAAAGCTGATAAATCGAAAAAAAATTTTTTCAGTTTTTTGATTGCAGATGATAGAAATATGTCTATTATTACTTAATTATGCGTGTTTCTGCCAAAAAACATTATAAAACATCATTTTTGAAGCATTTTGAGCAAAAAAATTTTTGAGGAATCGGAATCGATGGAATCGGAATCGGGATCGGAAAAGCAAAATGGAATCCATTCCGGATCGGAATCGGAAAAAATGGAATCGAGAAAACACTGATGGCAAATGACGCATTTTAAAAAATCCATAACTTACAGCTTTTTTAATACATTCCATTTTTTCTGGACATAACAAAAATGCTTTTTCTGGACCAGAAATACACATTGAAATAATTTGTGCTCCT
Source organism: Panagrolaimus sp. PS1159 (assembly GCA_963922195.1). Classification (NCBI taxonomy): domain Eukaryota; kingdom Metazoa; phylum Nematoda; class Chromadorea; order Rhabditida; family Panagrolaimidae; genus Panagrolaimus; species Panagrolaimus sp. PS1159. The sequence goes on along the minus strand of CAWUHW010000017.1, from coordinate 2,330,624 downwards.
GGAGCCATGCCATTCTGTTCAGGGTTTTTAGGGAAGTTTGCCGCAGCAATTTGAGCAACGCCACTTCCATGGCTGTTATATGGTAAATAAATTTCAAGAAAATTTCCATCGTTTTTTATTTTAATGCAATAAGTCATAGTTATTTTTTTCAAAATAAGAATACCATATTCATGTTCATCCCCGAAATTTGTAAGTATATTTGCTTTCTTCAAATCTCTTTTATAAGTTTCAATACAGACACACCATTTTTCACCATTAAACCAAACAATGCAATCAATTTCTGGTAACATTTCTGAAACATCAGAAAAAACCATTGATGGTTTGAAAAGTGCTTTTAAGCCCAAATGCCATTCTCCAGAGGGGTTTATCCAATTATCAGGAATCTAAAAAATAACATAAAAAAATTATAAATTATTTTTATCCCAAACTTTTAATTTTTTTCCACTTAAGCCAATTAAACAATTTTTAGAATCCATTTCTTTGATAACAGAAGTTTCAACATTTCCAGATTCAGTAAAATCAAAACAATCAATAATTTTTGGGAAGCCTTCTGAAGTTTTTTGTAATCCTTCAAGAGATACATCACTTCCACTATCAATTATTGCAATTTTAATTCCTCGCCCATCAAATTCTGGATATTTTGATAAAAATAAATCCTTAAAAATAAAAAATAAAAACAGAAATTTTAAAGATAAAAATAATTTACTTGTTGAGTTGCATTTTTTGGAATGTAAGGTTTTTCAGAAAATAAATTATAAACAAAAGCTTTACTTTTTAAATACAACATTTTTTATTATTTAGTTTTTATGGATTAAAAACAAAATATCAATCCATAATTCTCTTTTTTTTGCAGCTTTTCTTTTTTAGCTGCTGGCAAAAGGAGATTGGAAAAAGTCCAAAAAGTTTTTTTTGCAAAAGAAGCAGCATTTCTTTTCTTTTTCTTGCAAGTGGAATGACCGCTTGACACATGTTTCAGTCTTGTACTTGGAGATGGCAAAAAAAAATTTTTTGCAAATGTCACATTTTTTGCGGTCGGCACTTTTTAAAAACTATGAAACAAATAACACAAAAAAAAATATTCTTATAAATGGACAGTGGCGAGCAAAATTGAGTTAAAAAAATATGCGAAAACAAAAAAGCTTTTTAAAACACTAGAAAAATTCGCGAAGTTTTTGTCGAACAATGTAAAAATGTAACAACTGAAAATTTTTTTCTGGCTAGCAAATCAATATTCTTTCAGATTTTTAAAACCGGATTTCGAAATTTGAATGAAGTGTGGTATATGATTTTGTATTTTTATCAGAAAAAATTTTTTTAAGATCTAATAATTTTTTGAGTTCCTTTACAAAATTTTTCAATTTTAAGTCTGTTGTTCCTTTTTTTGGTCTTTTTTACATTCTTTATTCCCTTTTCATTGTTATGACATTTCAAGTCAATTAACTTTTGCGCATTTTTGTAGCTTGCTGGAAAAAGTTTATGCTGATGTAAATGGTATACAGTAAAGAGTTTCAAAATATTTTGAGCGTCCCTGCAATGTTGTTTTTTTTTGATGGCAATATAAAATGATTTTTTGATTCTTTACTAAAAATTTCATTGTTATTTCGTTATGTTTGTAACAAAACGTTTTAAGATGTCATCCTACAGATATGACAAAAAATATCTCAAAGCAAAGGAGTCTGTTTGTTTCAGAATTTTTTCGTTATTTACGAAATGTCATTTTTACACGTATTACAAAAGTGCATCTATCGTTTAGCACAAAATATAATTTTGCTGAAAGAATCAAAAACCTTTTAATTGTCTGATGTCCTTTTTCAAAATTTTTATTTTCATATTTTGTATTTTTTTATATAAAAAAGTGATCAAAGCTTTAATATTTGTAATAACATCTTTGATAAAAATGAAAAGCGGAAATGCATTAAAAATCAAATCCATTAAAAACTTTTTAAGCATGTCTGCAACTTTTTCATATACAATATAAAAGCCGATAGCATTTTTAAATAAAAAATCATTTTAGTTCCTTTTCAAAAAATATAGTTTCAGCGTAAAAAAATCCTAGAAAATGCTTTTTAATATTGGATAAAAGAGCTCTGATATTCTAAAAGCTTAAAGCCAGTTTTCAGAAAAAATTAATTTTTGAAAATTATGTTTTTTAGAAAATATACTAATTTTTGAGAGTTGAGGAACAATTAAATCCAGTGATTTTTTAGTTAAAACGATGTTTAAATCTGGTTTTCTTCTTTTTGCTTTTGCATTGATTGCCATTGTTTTTGCGGACCCAAATGAAGAATTTGCGCAATGCTGCACAGGCAAAAGTGTTCCTGATTCGTGTATCAAATATTGCACATATGATGCAACACCCCCGCCTGCCTTAAATTTCTTCCGAAAAGTAAGTTGCTCATTGAAATTTCTGCGCAGAAAAAAAAGTTTTGTTAATAAAATTAATATGAGCATCAAAACTTTAAAAATCACACTTTTTTATACCTCTTTTTTAACGTTTTGAATTAAAACACAATTGCATTTTTAGAAGCCAAAATTTTCTGATGGTGATGAATGTTATGCGGATGATGTTATGTCAAAAATAATGCAATGTTCTCAAAAAGGAAAAGATAATACAGAATGTTGTAAAACTGCTGGAGTTGGAGATGAACATGATTTTTGCCTTGAATTATGTGATGGAACAAAGCCAATATCAAATGATGAGAAATATCATGATTGTGTAGATGTCGCAAATAAAGTTAAAGAATGTGGAAAAAATTCATAAATTTTATTAGTGTGTTTATTATTTAAAAAATTGCGTTTTTTAAATAAAATCTGACATTGGCATATAAAATTTTTGAAATAATCATTAACAGTTTAAAATAATAAACAACGTATTTGGGTTTTGCTTTAATAAAAGCAGCGTTTCAACATTTGAGAAATTGTAAAAACTATAAAAAATTTAAAAAATTTGGATACAAACAGGAAGAAGAAAGAGTTGAAAAGCAACTCCTTCAACTCTTTTTCCTGTTTTAGGATTTGATTGAAGAATATTTAATTAAAGCAATTTCACCAGCGAATGTTGTACATCTTTTAAAATTTTCATCACCAGAAGCTTCAAATGCAATTAAACTCCGTCAAAAATGTATGAAATATTTTATGAAATGTTTAAAATATACAATTCCAATTTATGCTGTTGAAAGTCTTGGAGAAACATTTCTTGCATCAATGGTTCTAAAATCTCTTTATGCTAATTTTACTGATACTAATACAAACGATTAATTGTATGTTTTGGATATCCTTGGTACTGATTTATGTAAAATAAATATTATATTGCTGTATTTTAATAACATTTGAAATTAAGGATGGACGGGGGCCCAAATTTCAAGCCCCGGGCCCGCTTTTTTTTCAGGCCCCGGTCGGCCCCGGGCCCCGGGGCCTTAAAAAAGCCTCGAAATTTTTTTTTCCAGATTTGATTAAAAACATTTTTTTCCAGACTCGATTAAAAATTTTTTTAAGACATTAAAGGCGTTAGCACTCTTCATTTCTTTGTTTAAAATAACTTTAACGAAGAACAGCTTTGATAAAAATCACCTCTATAGAGGTCAATTTTTTCATTTTTATAATAGATCATGCTTAAAACCCGTTACAACAGCCGTTTTGCTAAGGCTCCGGGCCACGAAATCGGGGCCCGGGGCCTCTGTCCGAGCCCCGTTCGGCCCCGAAGGCTCAAGCCCCGAGCCCCGTAAGGCCCCGGGGCTCTTCAAAAAGCCCCGGGCACCCGTCCATCCTTAATTGAAATGAGAGAAAAAAAAACAACAAATATGAACTTTTTATATGATAAAGAAAAATATTATTTTTTACCACAATATTTGTCAGACCAGGACATTTGACAGACTTTTAAAAAAACGGGTAAAAATGTAAATTTATGCAAATTTCAAAAAAATACAAACAAAAACAATACAAAAAACAATTCAAACAGGATTTTGAAGCAGAGCTAATAATACAGTAGAAGGTGGTCATAATAAACTTTATAGCTTCTTTGATTGCGATCATCCTTCTTTTTTTTCGCTTCATTCATTTTCTTCTTAGAATTTTTACAAAAACTTTGGCAGCAAATATTTATGATCTTCGTGAAGGTAAAAAAATTAATCGATCAATGACAGTATTTTATCGTCATCGTGAACATCGTCGTAGAAATTTCGGTGAAAATTATCATCCTAATAATGTTTTTGATTTTCTTCAATCAATGGCAGGTTTACTGGCACTTTATTTTAATAATAAAAACATTTTCGGGTCTCTTTTTGCTACATATAATTTTTTTTATCAATTTTACAAAAATATTTATCTTTTCGATTTCTTTTCGGTAATTCGCCAAATTTTATCATTTAACTTTTAATATTAAGAAGAAAAAAATGCTCTACTATAACCTGTTGCCTCCCCGTCGAGTGGTAATAAAAAAGATTGATAAAAAAAATCAATCTTTTTTAGCTAAAGATAGGTTTTTTCGGATAAATTTAAGATTTACAAGTTCGTTTTTAATAAAAAAAAGTCGGGCAAACATTTTACTACCTTTATTTTCTGTTTTTTACACAACATTGAAAAAATGGTTTAACAGAACATTCGAAAAAATAATATCATTTATGCATCAGTGGATTAACCAATATTCAGGCATGCTTTTGATTCATTTTTTTCTTCATCATTTTTTATAGAATCCCCATTCTTTTTTTCATTTTTAGCCCAATCTTGAACTTCTGCAGTTCCAAAACATAAAAAAATTAAAAATGTTAAAATATTTAATCCAGCTGCAATACTCCAAATTATCTGCCATTGATCATTTATATCCTAAAAAATTTTAAAACGTTTAAATATATTTTAAAATAGCGATTACCATTTTTTTGTTATTTAATAATGAAACAATATTTATTGAAGCTAAAGCACCCAATGCAGCAGTAATTCTTAAAATGGATGCCAAAATTCCACCAAATTGTGGAGCCAAAGATGGCTGGGATGTCATAAATCCGCTTACACTTGAAGCAGTTCCAATACCTTTAAAAAATTTTTGTTAAAAATTAAAAATTTTTAATTTCGAATCCGAAAGCACTAAAACACGTTTTTTTGAATCAAATTTGGCAAAATGTGTTTGTTGTTTTGCGCGAAATTTGAAATGTTTCTCTGTTTAAAATTTTAAAAAAATTAAAAACTTTTAAAAGCTTTTTAAACACAGAAACATTGTAAATCCCGCGCAAAAAAACAGACACATTATGCCAAATGTGTATCTAAAATGGCGTGTTCAAGAAAAAAATAAATCGAACATTTACCATTTAATACCAAAAATGTTGCGCCTAAAGCAATTGTATTTTTGTTAACAAAAAATGCCAATCCAATATACGCTATTGCACATAAAATATTTTCTAAAAATAAAACTTTTACATTTTCCTTAAATTCTACAATCGATCGATACCACCAGCTTGAAAAATTTTGCAACATATTGTTGATGACACTAATTCTCTTTTATGAATAAAATCTGTGACAGCACCAAAAATAACTTGAAAAATTAGCTGAACAAAAAAGGATAACATTGCAAGATATCCATTTGTGCTGAGATTAACTTGAAGAACTTTGGATAAATATGTTGGAAGATATGCCGATAAAATTGCTTCAGAAAAATTAAATGTAAATTGACAAATTAAATTTATATAAATTGCTTTTGAAGTGCATATCTTTTTCCATGGTACACTTCCATAATAGAGTTTTGTAGTATTTGGATTATGATTTATATCCAGACGTTTTAACTCGGCTCGAATATATTCTTCTTCATTTTTGTTAATATATTTATGATGGGCTGGAGTTGAGGAAGAATACCAAAACCATATTGCAGTCCATAGGGCACCAATTCCAGCTACAATTGAACTACTTTTATGAAAAAGTTTGGTTTAAAAGTTTCTACCAAAGACATAAAAAACTAATTTCCAACCACCAAAATTTTGCATTTGACAAAGTTTTGAAGATATTGGAAATCCAACTGTTCCAGCTAAAGCTTTACCGGTCATTGTAAATGACCCAATCCGAGTCATCTCAAATGGGGAAAACCATCTATTTATGAAAGATGTTTGAGCTGGACTTATGAAATCCTATAAAATAAATACATAAAATGACATTTTTTTTCAATTTCAAGGAGAGGAAAAAAAAGTTCAATTTTAAGCTACAAACATGAAATTTTCAGCGTAGACTAAAATAGGGTTGAAAAGAACGAAAATCAAATCTGTTTTCGTTCAAAGTGCCACAGGGGATTTATACAAATTTTCTGAACCCAAAATTTGCATAATTTTTAAAAATTTTTTTTACGGTTGCAATATGTTCCCTTAGCCTAGTTCCATTGTTTAAAAGTTAAATTATTCAAATCGGTTTAGAAATAGTGAAACGGCATCAAATCGAAATTTGCAGAAATTAGTTTTTGCAAAAAATCTCGAAATTTTTTTTCTGGGCCGATTCTGGCTTTTATCCTAGTTTGTTGCCCTTTTTAAAGGAGATTCGTAACTTGATGCATTGCGAAATATTTTTTGAAAAAAACCGCCAAAACGTGAGAAATTGAAAATCAGGGTTTTCCATTCGAGAACCTTTTTTCTTCGGGTTTAATTTTTTTTAATACTAAAAAAAATATTGATAATTATCTAATACTTTTGTAAATATATTTTTTTGATTAAATATCAACGAATATTACGTTTAATTTTAATTTTTTATTGTAACTTGTTTTTTTACCGCGTGTTACATGTATTTATGCTAATGATTATGTTTTTTTTATCATTTTTGTCGCTAAAAAAGTGTTTTTAACGTTTTTTTTTCTTTGCATATATATTTTTTAGCTTTTTTAGACTACTATCTCCATAAATGATCTTGGGAGCAGCGAATAGAAGGTGAGTTTAGCTAATGCAGGTTAGTTTAGTTTCATTTTTTGTTTTTAACGGTACTAATTTCATATATTTATAGGTCGATTGTTTCGTGGTGCTATTGAATATGGATCGATGGTGTTGCTGGTGCAACATGGATGGCTTGGAATAATAGTGTTGGAGATAGGGTGGTTTGTTTGGCCGGGGGACTGGTGTTTGCTGAAGAGTCCAGTCAGTCCCCACATATGGCCATCTTTTTCGTTTACCAATGGTGTCCAAACTAAAGGACGAAACACCATTTATGGTTATATATGCTTTTTTAGGTTTATAATTTGTCTTTTTTAGCTGTTCTAAAAAATTGTTGGAGCTGCAGCTGGAGCAGGGTCTCCACCGTCCCGTCCCGAGACGTCCGTTTTTCCGTCCCGTCCCCGTCCCGAGACGGACGGGGACGTGTTTTTTTAAATTTAGGGACGGGACGGACGGACGGGTAGTGCTAAAAATAGGGACGGGACGGACGCGTTCTTTTTCAGGTTTTGAACGTCCCGTCCCGTTTTTCTTTAAATTTTTTCTTCTGCAAAATTAAATTATGATTGAAACTTAAACGTTAAAATAATATGTGCTGCGGATAAGGAATTAACAATTCTGGTGTGCTAAATTGATTGCAGACCTCAACTGGAGGTCTGCAATCAATTTTGTCTTCATTTTATAAAGAAACTATACAAAAATTATCTTTAATTTTGAACGAAAAATCATCACTTATTACGGTAGAATTGGATTTAAGGAGTGATCCTGCACTTAAAAAGGGTTACCTTGGTGCAACTGCGCATTTTTTGGATAAAAGTTACAAAAGTGTTAAAGTTTTTCTTGGTGTTGCACCTCTTCCGCCCAAGCATGATGCAGGTGTTATTAAAAAGTATTCAGATATTTTGCTTAATCGTTATGGCTTATCTGATAAAGATGTTTCTCGATATGTTACTGATAATGCAAGTAACATGTTAGCTGCATTTAAAAATGAAATTTTCGGTAAATCCCTGTAAAAATATTTTCGACTTATACATATATATTAACAATTTCAGAAAAATTTTTTGTTATTGTTTGACTTACTTTCAAATAACGGGGACGGACGGGACGGGATACCCGTCCCTGACGTTAAGAACGGGACGGACGGGGACGTATCTTTTAAATTTAGGGACGGGACGGACGGACGGGTAGTGCTAAAAAATAGGGACGGGACGGACGCGTCCCAAAAAAAAGTGGGACTTTGGAGACACTGAGCTGGAGCCGATAAAGTACTCTGCGTTGATACCACTGCTTTTCAATCTAATATGCTTTTTTATAGGTAATCGCTGATGGATCAATGCTTGTTCTGGTAATGATGAGGAAATTATTTCAGTTCTATAGCTGCTCTATGGATCATCAACTTTTTACTGTTTTTGTTATTGTAATTTTTATATTTGTTAACAATAAACATTTGGATGGTTACATGTTTTCTTATCGGAGTTTTTGGGAATTTCTCTTGTTGTTATGTATCCTGGGTGATGTAAGATATATGGATTGCTTTGGATGTTTTGCTCATAGGTGTTATTAGATGGTATTTTGAGTTTAAAGGTGGAAAGATATGTGTATTGGAAATATTTACCTCAAGCAAACACATCCCGGGTGGAATGGAGATTTTTATTTTATGAAAGCAATGCATTTATCAATTAGCAGAATATGAGGTAAACATATTATTGATGTATTGAATGATCTAAAAATTACAGCATACCAAAAAATTGAATTTGCTTTGTGATAATCTTTATATCTTTCATAAACTTTAATTGATGGAGAATGAACTGTTGTTCTACTGTAAATCTTAACAAATTGTAACTGTTTTGCAAAAATTATTCTTTGGTAAACATGGAAAGTAAGCTTTCTGCAGAAAAAAAGTTCAACATAATCCGCAAATTAATATCCGACAATCAAAAGAGAAAGATAACTCAACAAAAGCATCCCCCAAAGCAAAAACACGAAGCTATGAATCTTTATTACTACTGTGAATAAATACAGAAAATAACAATAACAAAAACAGTAAAAAACCTAAAAAAGCATATATAACCACCAATGGTGTTTCGTCCTTTAGTTTGGACACCATTGGTAAACGAAAAAGATGGCCATATGTGGGGACTGACTGGACTCTTCAGCAAACACCAGTCCCCCGGCCAAACAAACCACCCTATCTCCAACACTATTATTCCAAGCCATCCATGTTGCACCAGCAACACCATCGATCCATATTCAATAGCACCACGAAACAATCGACCTATAAATATATGAAATTAGTACCGTTAAAAACAAAAAATGAAACTAAACTAACCTGCATTAGCTAAACTCACCTTCTATTCGCTGCTCCCAAGATCATTTATGGAGATAGTAGTCTAAAAAAGCTAAAAAATATATATGCAAAGAAAAAAAAACGTTTAAAAACACTTTTTTAGCGACAAAAATGATAAAAAAAACATAATCATTAGCATAAATACATGTAACACGCGGTAAAAAAACAAGTTACAATAAAAAATTAAAATTAAACGTAATATTCGTTGATATTTAATCAAAAAAATATATTTACAAAAGTATTAGATAATTATCAATATTTTTTTTAGTATTAAAAAAAATTAAACCCGAAGAAAAAAGGTTCTCGAATGGAAAACCCTGATTTTCAATTTCTCACGTTTTGGCGGTTTTTTTCAAAAAATATTTCGCAATGCATCAAGTTACGAATCTCCTTTAAGATGAATATTTTAGATATAAAAACTTAAAAGTATTTTTTTAAAACACGTTTTTGTTCTTTAAAAATTTCGAAAAACCAGACACTCCCAAAAAAAGGAAGTCAAAAAAAAGATTTTAATCCATATTTGTGAAACTTCAAAAATTACAAAACACATACCTCGCCTAATCCCATTGCAACACGAGCAAAAAATAATGCATAAAAATTTGATTCAGCCAAAATTGGAGTTAAACCTGTAACAATTACGCATCCAAAAACTCCTAATAAAATAACCCATTTTGGTGAAAATCTATCAGATAAATATCCACTCCAAAATGCTGTAAGTAATCCACCATAAAATGTTGCAGATAATAGTAAAGCAATTTCTTTATCACTCCATTCAAGTGTATTATCATTTCCTCTCAAAGATAATTCAGAGATTTGCATTTCTGCTGAATATGTTATATTTGGCTCTGAAGTATGTGTAACAATGCAAACCTGAAATAATTTAAAAATGGGAAAGATTTAAAGATAATATGTAAATCATACAATTGCCATTGATAAACATATTCTCATTAGCGTTGCAGAAAATAATCCAAGCATTAATAATAAACCTATTTTTAATCGAGTTGAATGAAATGAACAGATATTTTCGCCCGTATATTTTGTCATATTTTTTCTGTAAATTTTAAAAATTTTTGAGCAAAAATTTGAAAGTTCAATAAAGAATCACGCAAAAAAATGAGGTTTTTGGTAAAATGTCGAAAAACTTTTTATATGAAAAAATATATATAAAAAGGATTTGAAAAAATGACCACAACAAACAAAAACAGTTGATAAAATTTTAAAAAATTAAAATAACAAATTTTTATTTAAAAATGGTTGATTGAATGTAACAATTTTGACTGCTTTTAAAAAATTTAAAAAACATGGATTAAAAATTTTAACTTTTTTATTTTTTCCTAAAATGAGCAAAAACCATTTTTTCTACCAGGATGAAATAAAACCAGATGCCTTTTGTTTTGGAAGGGATTGTGAGAAGAAGACAACATACAATAGAAAGAGAAAAAGGGAACGGGAATGAAACAATAATTCTCTCTCACTTTTTTGTCTGCTATTTACATATTGTTTTTTTTTTTCGAAACAACAAAAGTTCACTTGCAAAAAAACATAAAAGCTCAGAGTTCGCGCTTTTAAGCAAAAAACGCAAAAAAGCTTTTTTTAGAAAAAAAAACAATGTTTCTTAGCATTTTTTTATTGCCCCCAAGTCTGGGCATTCCTTTTTCTTTCCGTTTTTTTTTTCGTAATCTTTAAAGAAGAGAAAAATGCTAGTCTCTTTTTTTTTACCCGCAAAAACAAAGAAGCTCCATTCAAAAAAGAAGCTGCTCATTTTAAGTGGAGGAAAAGCATTATTTTCCCGTTCACATTTTTTAAGTTTTGTTTTAACAGTTTAATTATTATAAAACGACGTAAAAATCTTTTTTTTTTATTCATTGCCTATTCAGCTTCTAAGAAAAATATAAAAAAAGGAAACAAAATCGTTCTTCGTTTTGCAGCTTTTTTCTCATTATTTTCAAAAAAATGGTAGGATTTTAGCATTTATTTTTGATCATAAAAGTTTTGCTTTAAATTAATATTTTAACTTCTGCTTTTTCTTGGTTGAAAACTTTTGACATTTGGGAAACAAAAAATTACTTAAGCACTTAAAAACAAAAACTTTACATAAGTTACAAAAATTATTCGTTTCTTAAAAATGTAACATTCTTTAGTTAAAAGATCAAGTTCAAAATTTTTTCAGCCATTTGAACTTTTTTGCCCATTGGTTATTAAAAAATACAATTGTTGTTTCCAGAGATGAATTTTACCATTACCGAAAATGATAAAAAAGCATATTTATTTAAACAAAAAACTTTTTATCAAAACATTTTAATCGAAAAATTATTATTATTCATTCTTGGATTTTTGAATTTAGTGTGCTTAAACTTGATTTTGGAGCCACAGCCGCTTCAGCACTTTTCTTTTCAGGAACAGGCAATTTTTCATCGATTATTTCAAAAAATTGTGGTGCTTCTTTTCGAACTTCTAATAGCATTGGAACTGGGAAAGGAAAAGTTTTTAGATGATCTTCACGCGGGAATTCTCGAAGCAAAAGTTCCATTTTATAACTAAAAGAATGTCAGTGTTTTTAAACATAAATTTTGGAAAAAAACTTTACAAAGTTGCCAAAAGAAAGAATTCTCGACGTTGTTTTGTTTGTCCAAGGAAACAGGATTGCCGAAAAGTTTCAACAACATCAAGCTTTTTGAGATGTCGACGCCATTGAATTTTTGAAGATAAAAATTCTTGTCCTGTTCCATCGGGGGAGCCTTCAATTGATTCAGCAATAAATTGTACGAATGGAATATTTGTACGACTTTTTAACCATTTCATTCCTTTTGTTGAGCCACATAATTTTCCACGAATATTTTTTATTCCTTTTTTTAACAATAAATTATTTGCCATTATTCTAAAAAAAGAATGTTGTAATTTAAGTAAACTTTCATCTCACGTTTAAATCAGTTCCTGTCATAAAATGGGTTGGCATTGTGTTCTTTTATTTTTTTGTTAAAAAAACAAAAAAACGAGCAATATCTTTAAGAACTGTGCCAAATATCTTATATTAACTTTTCATGCCATTTTATATTATTATTAATTAGCATAAAAAACTGAGTGGGATATCAGAGAGTTATGAAAAAAAATGTATGTAAAAACAAATATAAAATCAGGCACAGTCGTAAAAGATAATGCGCATTTTTTCTTTTTTTAAAAAAACACAATGCCAAAGCATTTTTTGAGTAAACACCTGATTCCAACGTCATCTCCAAAAAAACTTACACAGCTTGTAAATGAAATTGTCCACGATGTTCAATATTTGGTGCTCGAAGTGCCATATTTTCAACGTAATCGGCTGGCCAAGTTGCCATTGCTTCATCGGGAAGCGGAATCTTTTGCATACAGAATCCATCAATTTTATAAACATTTTCACCACAATTTTCTTCTGATGCCATTGAATCTTCTTTTCCTCTATCAAATTCATTTTTATAAATTTTTGTAAATGTTTTTGTTTGATCAACTGTTAAAGCTGGAAGTGGAATTTCTGATGAATCTGAATCAGTTTTTTCTGCAGCCACAGCAACATTTCCGCCAGAGCCTTCTTTCTGTTCTTTTGAAAGCATTTCTTTTGTCCCCATTTTTAGGGGATGATCTTTAGATCCAATACCACCTGCAGCATCAATATTCACTTTTGCTTTTTGCTGAGATGGTTGTGTTCGAGGGGTTGTTGGAGTTGTTTTTGATTTTGATGGAATTATAATACTTAATGATTGAGTCTTATCTAATGCTGGATCAATATATGGTGGAAGTGATGAAGCTGATTTTGGAGGTGGTGGTGGAAGTTCAATTGATTGCATTGATTGTGTATCTCTAGGTGCAAGTGGAATTGTTGTAGATTTTTGTTTTCTTCGTTTAATTATATATCGTGCAATAAATACCCCAGCAACAATTAACAACAATATTAAAGCTAATGCACCACAAACAATTCCTATCGTTGGAATTACAGATGAATCAGATGAATCAGAATCAGCAGCTGTTTTATTACCACTTGAATTACTTGCAATTACTACTTTTTGCGTTGTTATTTTTGGCGGAATTATATGAGTAGTTTTTCTTTTTCTAAAAATTTTATCTACCTTTATAAATTGAAATGATTATGTTTGTTTGTAATTCGTTCGTGTTTTTTCAGTGTCTTTTTAGTTGTATTGGATAGTTGTATTGGATGAAATTCTAGGTCCTAAATGTGATGTTTATTTTTGTCGGAACCCCCCGGAATGTAGTAATTTTTGTGGTTAAAGTTTGGTAAAATTGTCAATTTCTTAGCACGAAAGTTTTTTTTCGTGTGACAAATGTTTTCAGATTGTTTGTTTGTTTGTGTTTTTGTTTTGTGTGTATTTTTTTGTGTTTATTTAATTTTTGTACTGTAAGTGACGGCCCCTAGGGGGGCCGGAGCCGATCTTGTTGTTTAATAAAAGGAATAAAATTGTACTAACGTTGTTGCAATTTTTTTGGTTGTTGTTATTGGAGGTGGGGGATCAATTGCAATAAAAGAATTTGGAAATCGAAGAATTGATCCACAATATTTTTGATAAATTCTTATTTTAATTTGAATTAAATTATCATTGTTTGGAAGTGGTACAGATTTTATTTCTGAAAATAGTTTTGAGCTACGACTATATATTTCATCTTTTGAAATTGCCAAATAATATAAATCACCAAAACTAAAAATTAACAATGTTTTTACAACAATTAGATTTATTTCGGAATACAGTCAAACCTCGATTTTACGCCTTTTAAAGGACCGTGAAAAAAAGGCGTAAAATTGAAGTTGACGTAAAATCAAGGTCCGTTTATTGGGAGCAGAAGAAGGGCGTAAAATCGAGGTTTGACTGTAATTAAGAAAATTATAAAAAATATTATACTTTAATGCATTGTAATTTTTACACGTGCTCTTTTAAAACCGTAAAAAGCTAATGTTTGAGGCCAAGACTTGTTTTTACGGAATGGTTCCAGACAGGGCTGCACGAAACTTTCGCGAAACAGCAGACGAAATTTCTCTGTGAAAATTTTTTATATCTTTTTTTGTTGTCGCTTTTTTTAAAATGTTGTTTTACCAAACCAAAATACATATTCCCTAGTATTTTTGTAAAAAACAGCAAGTTGACTGATAAAAAAATAAAAAAGATATACCATTGTTCCGTAAATGTGTTTTGTCTCATCCAATTTTCCGAAACGAAAGTTTCGTGCAACCCTGGTCCCAAAAATTATTCTTATCATGGAATTTTTCGTTTGAAAAAAACATACTTGTCTTGAGATTTCTTATAATAAAATTTTTTGCAATATTCATTTGGACTTGGTATTATTGAAATAAGTCCACCCTTATCATCATAAAGGTAACCATCTTTCATTACAATTGTAAGAAGATCAGTTCCATAACATGCATTTTCAGGTTTTTGCATTAATTCAACCGCAGAATAACAAAGTGAAGCCCTTAAAAATATTTTAGTTGTTACAAAAGAAATTATAATTTTTTTCAAATTAAATTGCTTACTTATCATTAACACATGACTGACCATTATATGTTCCATTATGTATTCCACAAAGTTCAAAAAATGGTTCATTTAAATAAAAATCTTTTGAACGAACAAGTATAAATTCTGTTCTTCCAGTTGTATCCACAACCAATGCTGTATTATTAAAAGAAAAATCTTCTTCACCATCGTTATCATTTTCTTTGCTAATAAGTTCATAATATTCGCCAGTTTCAAAAAATTTATTTCTTTTATAACTTCGAAATTCTAAAAAATTTGATCATTCGTTTTTTAAAATCTCATTGAAAAAGGTTAAATAATTATTTCTTTTTTTACGTTATTTTAGTGCAACGAAAAAAATTTTTAGCTTAAGTCTCCTAATTTTTTTTTTATAAATTTTACACTAAATTGACTTGGAAATTTCGAACAAAAGTTATGTATCTATTCAATTAAAGCCTATTGTCAAAAAACGAAAACTTTGTCACAAAGTTTTTTAATAAAAACACAAAAAACTATTACTTTTATTTCTATGGTGATTGGTTAATGTTTCATTTGGATTCAATAAATGTTTGGAAGCTTTAAATTGGGATATTTCTGGTTCTGGGATTACTTCATCGCTTTGTTGCCTTGAAAATTCAAATGGATTCTATAAAAGATGTTTTGAATTAAAATAATAATAAATTTTTGGTTTACATGAATATCAAATGTTGTAAAAAGAGAATATTGCTTTTTTATTGTTTTTAATTTTTCACTTTTTAATATTCTTTCATCGTTCAATGAATTTTCAGATGCAGCAGCAAAAGTTGAATTTTTATAAGTTAAAATTTGAAGTGAAAGGGTGCTGTTGCTTTTGATGGAATTTGAAAAATTATTATCTTTTTTCTTCCATGAATTTTTAACAACTTCATTTTCAACAATTTTATCATTAATTATTGCAAAATTTGAGTTTTTTGAAATTTTATTCCATTTTTGTAAATTTTTTCTTCCTTCATTCTTTAAGCCTGATATTTTAATTATATTTTTGCTGTCCAAAAAAACCATAAAATATCACTTAAACATTTTGTTTTTTGATGTAAAAAAAAGTTTTTAAAAATTTTTCTAACAAAAAGTATGCTTTTTTCGGCCATAACAATTTTGGCAAAGTTTTTTATGGACTGCAAAAAAAATTTATTTCACCAAAAAATTTATTATCAAATAATTTGCTGCATGACTGTACAGGAATTATAATTGGGTTACTGTAGTTTTGGCTTAAATTTATATTTGAATATTGATTTTCATTTCCATTTATTAAGGGTTTCTGTCTATCTTTCAACAATAAAAATTCATCTTTTTTTGTCATCTAAAATTAATATATGTTTTTGAATAACTGAAACAAAAACTAAAAAAAATGGTGATAATAAAAAAAGATAATTTCAAAATTTACACGAAATTTAAAATAAATGGAAAAAGTGGGCAAGTGCGAATGAGCCAAAAGTTATAGTAAGGCCAACATTAATTTAAAATTTTGATCCTATTTCTATTTACTATTAAAAACAAAAAAAAGGGATATGAAGGATCGAAAATATAGGAATAAAAAACAATAATGTCAAAACGTAAAAAAATAAATGAGAAAAAAGGGAGCCAAAAGAAATAATCAAAAATAAACGATAACATTAAAAAGGAAAAGAAACAAATTTATCATGAAAAATCGAGCAAATGTGAAATGTTTGATTGAACTCCGCCTTTCACCACGAACATTATTTTTTTGTCTGTCGCATTTGTTGAGCTTTTAAAAATATATATCACAAAAAATCAACATTATATAGAGCGAAAACCTCTGAATCAAAGAGAACACACATTTTTTTTTGTAAAAGAAAAGCGGAATCTAAACCAGCTACAATCACACAAATGACATATTGCATAAATTAAATTATTATTAGGAAAAATCCTCTTTTTTGCAGATAATAACACTTTTTTAGAAAACAATTTTTTTTGCTAGAAAAAAGGTAGACAACGCAAAGCTCAAAAACTGCGAAAAAGATATTTTGTTTTTGGTAATTTTGTTGAAATGCTTTTTTTGAATGTTTTATTCACTCTGCTTGCAAATAAAATAAAATTTTCTGATGGAGGTGAAAGACAAAATTGAATTAACAAAGATTTCAAATCCGATAAAGTTTATTACGTTTAAAAATGTAAAAATATTGTTTTCCAAAGTATTCACGTTTTTCCTAAATTAATTTTAAAATTTTTTCTTGTTAAAAATCATTTCGTAATTTACTAGCTTTTGTTTTTCATTTTTTATACACCATGAAAAAAAGAATAATTTCTTCTGCTGAATGAATGTTGCAAAATCAGAGAAAAAAAAGTAATAAAAAAAGTAATTAAATATTGAATTTCAAAAATAATGTCGTTTAAAAGAATTGGCGAGATTATTATCAATTTTAATTTCGCCAATACTGATAAAAAAATTTTAGTTGAAACTATATTGCT
This sequence comes from Panagrolaimus sp. PS1159, assembly GCA_963922195.1. NCBI lineage: Eukaryota > Metazoa > Nematoda > Chromadorea > Rhabditida > Panagrolaimidae > Panagrolaimus > Panagrolaimus sp. PS1159. The sequence continues at coordinate 2,313,423 of CAWUHW010000017.1, read as the reverse complement.
TGTATCTTCATATAACTGTAAACATTGTTTAGACCAAAAAAATTTAACAACACATAAATGTGTTAAACAACTCATCAATATTATTTTTTTTTAAATGAAATGGTATAAATGTTGATTATTAAATTTTAATAAATTATTGTTTCAGATGGTCCAGAAGCTTGCATTTTTCCTTCAAATTTTACTTTAGTTTATGTTGGCATTTTTTTGTAATTTGTAAAAAAAAACTGTTGAAGCTAAAATGAACAAAATATTCAAATCACACTTTGTTGCGAATTGTAAGGGCAAAAAGTGCCGTTCTTGGATAAAATTGAGAAAGATCGACGTCAATAATTAATTAATAAAGTTGACAAAAAAGTAATTTTTAATATTTTTTTAGACGAAAAATGTTCGGAAATGTTTTTATGAAAAAACTGTAATCCAAAAAACAAAAGCTACAAAAAATAAGTTTAAATAATTCTTTTGAGATGATTCTGATTTTATGGTCGAAACTTTATCTTTCGGAAAAGCTGTTGTTGATAATAATGTTGTGCCAAGTTCAGATGTTGTTGTTGTATTTGTATAATATACTGTAATATATATTAATGCGCCTCTATATCCAAATTCGTGATCACAAAAAATCAATTTTACAATTTTATCATTTTTGCCATTCACAATAAAATAATCATTTTCTGAAGTAATGCTAAACAATTATTTCGTAATTAGGTTATTTTGAAATAACAAAAGTTTACTTTTTGATTGTGCCATTGTATGAAATTTGTAAATATCCTTTCGGTGAAATATTTAAATCATTAACACTAAAATTAGCTTCCAAATAACTTGCAATGTTGTAAGTTGTGATTAAATCGGGTTTTTCATCATTTAATGCTCCATATTTTGGTGTTTCGTAATATGAAAATGTTGATTTTGTAAAACTTGGATCCTCTTCTGTTGGTTCAATAAGGATGCTTGTGTTGGCCGGAATCTCCAAGATATAACTTCTCGCATTAAAAGTCATTTGACTATAATATTTTGACATTGATTTACTAAAATAAAATTTGCATATTTCACAAGCTTGCTTATACTTACTTAAATTTGATGAGTTCTTTATTTTTTATATTTGCTTCGGCATATATTACAACATTCTCAGTTTTGCTGTTAGTATAAATATTTTTGATAACAGTCGACATTGCAAAATTAAGAATATGAAAGTTGCAGATATTTTCTGGCCCTGCTATCATTGATAATGGCTTATTTCCTTTATTTATAGTTGTATCATTTTTAAAAAGGCATTTATTTTCTGCTAAAACACAAATGTTATATATGTATTACTCACACAGAAAAACGGCTTGTTAAAAAAATTTCAAGAAAAAACTTTTAGCATTTCTATTGTTCTATTTGGGTTTTACAAAAATGTGCGTAATTAGTGACAAAAATGTGCTTGCAAGTGCATTCCGTTTTTTTTTTTGCGTGAAAATTGTATTTTTGCAAGCGCTGTTGTTATTGAGTAATTGTGGAAAACTTATGGAATTTTATTGGCAAGACCGCCTTTTTTTGCTTATAAGTGACAAAAAAACGCTAAAAAGTATACAAAATGTGCGCAAAAAAAAAGGAATGCACTTTTTTAACAAGCCGTTTCTCTGTGCAGTAAATGAACCCACGCTTTTTTACTCCTATAACGAATATTGGCTCGTTATCAATACATCCATTGTGTTTGTAAACCGTAACGGAAGTTCCAATTTCCATTAACATTCTGTATCATTTTTAAAAAAATATTTTAAAAAAAACGTAAGTAATTAATGAATGAATGGAATGCTTACTTTTCCGTATATATCCTTTTGAAAGAAGTTAAATTTCTGTTTTCATAAAAGCTTAAACATTTAAGATTTTTTAATTTTGTTGAATCTAAACGCAATTCCAAAACTGCTTTTTCTGCAAGCAAATCATCTGACAATGTTATTGTTAAAACTGAATGTCTGTAAATTTGTTCTTTGTAAGGGTCCAGGCTTTCCCAGTATATTATCTTATCAGGTAAATATTTTGGTTCTGTAAATATTTTTATATACTACATTGCTCCACAAAAATATAACCCACTTCAAAATTTGAAATTCTGAAAATGAAGGCACTTATTCAGTTTACTCCCTCCCATTTTTTTTCATTCACAAATTTGCATAAAATTATTGAGCTTCGTTTGAACATTCATAAAGGTGGGCGGGGACTGAGCGGTTGCTTTTGGGAATGAAAAAAAATGGGGGGGGGGGGGGAGTAAACTGAATAAGTACCTAACCATACGTTCTCAAAAAATATGTTTTTTTTTTCAGAATCTCAAAATTTTAAGGTGGGTTATATTTTTTTTGAAGCACTGTACAACTTACCATCATATGCAACAGCTTTCATTTTAATTTTAGCAACATCTAACCATTCCCTTAAAGTTATAAATAATACAGGGTGGCTCATGAAATTCGCCTGTTTTCTTTTGGGTGGCAAATTAATACTGTTAAAGTTATCAAAAAACGGATTACGGTTTTGTAAATAACAAATGTATAAGTTTTTATGATATTAATATGAAGTTATTCTGAGAAAAAAATTTCGATTATTACGTACTCCTGTCAAAAATTTAGAAATTTTTTTTTTCCTTTTTTTGTTTTTGAAAAAAATTTTTTTCAGGGGGTACGCGAAAATCGAAAAATTTTTTTTCTCAGAATAACTTCATATTAAAATCATAAAAACTTATATATTTGTTATTTACAAAACCGCAATCCGTTTTTTGATAACTTTAACAGTACTAATTTGCCACCCAAAAGAAAACCGGAAAATTTCTTGAAACACCCCATGTTTTCATAAAATTTTTCATTAAAATCAAAATCTCATGATAAAAATTGTTATTTTACTTACAGTTTATTATCATAATTTGGTGTAAAGTTTAAAATTGTTGTGGAATTAGGTAAAATTAATAATTTGTAATCAAATTTTTCCGTAGAGTTATGAAACATATTAATTAGCCAATCATTTCCACATTTTACAGAAAAATAATCATTTCTTGCATTTGTAATTATAATATTTAAATCAACATATTTGTTGGGACATTTTTCATTTAATTTAATCTAAAACAAATATAAATGAAAAACTTGCTGTAAAATCATCTCAAAAATTTTACTTCAAAATTGCACGAAATATTTGCACAATATTCATAATTGGGATCTTTCATAACTGAAAATTCGTATAATTTGTTGCATGGAATTATATGAATTTTTGGTCCACATTCACAAGCTAAAATTATTTGTGTTTTTCATGTTTCTTTAAATATTATGAAAATCTTACAAATATCCTTGAACTTAATTATTAATTCTTTATTAATAACATTTTCATCACTTTTATATTCAAATGTCAAATTTCTTAGAGTATTATTTGAGTTTGGTAAAAATACAAAGTCACCAATTTTATTAAATTTCTCCGGAAACAGCATTCTTGAATCAGAATAAAATTTTAAATTATTTCCTGTTTCATTGAAAGTAAAGTTTACATTTAAATGTAATTCATGGTTGGGAAAAATATTAAAAGTTTTTAAACAATGTAAATTTTTATGGGAACTTATGGCACCATTTGATTTCCATACCATTGTATTATTTATATTAAACAGACATTCAATTGTATCAAATTTCTTTGGAAGCTTGTAAATGCTTATTTTCGCTTCGAATGCTTCTGTTTCGCCTTCATATGTAATTGCAATATAATTATCAGAGAAATAATTCAACGACGGACTAAAAACAATTATTTAATAATAAATTTAATTGAAATAATTATACCTTGAAACATAACTTCTTGAATTATTTGTAACAATATAAAGTTTTGCAACATTTAAATAATTAATATCAAGAATTTCTAACTTAAATCCAAAATTTTCATCTGTTATAAATTCCCATAGACACCGCCTTTGATTCAATTTTTCGTTATCGAAAGAAGTAAAATGTGAACGAAAAAAATATATTTCTGTTTCATTTCGTAATTTAATTGGCATGTTTTTTCCCGCCAAAAAGCAGCTATCTTTTCGATGCAAGACATAAGTTACAAAACCTTGAAAAGCTTCCTGACCTCTTATTTTTGTGTCATCAAAGGAGAAAGATAAAGACGATGTATTGGTAAAGAAATATCGATTGGACTGTGTAACAGAAAATCTAAAAAAAAGCATTTACAATTCATTTTTTTTAAAATATTTTGGATCAACAAAAAAAAATAAAAAAGTAAACAGTTTTTCTCCATTGTTTCAAAAAATTGTTAAAAAACATAAATTTCCTCAAGTTTTAAAAACTTGAGGAAATTTTAAAACAAATTTTGTTTTTTTTTGTTTCAACTTTTTTCCTCAAGTTTGAGCCTCACCGGATTGGAGGAAAAACTATTTTTGAACCACTCGACCAAACAACAAAAAACGTCAAAAATTGACTTTGAACAAACTCTCTTTTTTTTCAAAGTCAAAGTTTTTTTTTCCAAAAAAGATTTCCTCGAAAAAAAGTTGAAACAAAAAAATGCATTTTATTTTTAAATTTCCACAGGTTTTAAAAACTTGAAGAATCAGTAACAAAAATCGAAAAAAATTGGATTGCTAAAAAATGTAGCAAAACTGTTTATTTTTTTGTTTTTTTTCTACTGATCTAAAATATTTTCAATTATCAAAAAAAAAAAAAAAAAAGTTGCTGGAATGCTATTAAAAATATGGGAAATCACATGAAATGTGTTTTGGACCGAAATGGAAATATCATTTCTGAACGTTCCCTTTTTACTTATTTACAATTAAAGATTACGTTTCATTTTCCAAACACTTGACTCTTCCAGCAGTAATATATCCATTTGTTATAACAAATATTATCAACATATCTTTCTATATAAAAAATAATGACATTTTAAAAGAATTAATTAATGGTGTTTAGTAAAAAACAGCACCTACATTACTTGAATCCCCTGTGAATTCCAACTTATAATTTTCTTTTACACTCGCATTAATAGACAATGGAAAGTTCGGTGATTCAAAAAATATAATTTGATTTTCAGATAATTTAAAAGCGTTTGAATTACCATCTTTTATTTTATCCGAAACGCTTATCCTAACAAAAATTACAATTAATCCAGCAACAATGTAAAATATTTTTGTCATTGCAAAAGTAAGCAAACAAAAAAAGAATGAAAGAAAAAAATTTTGAAAAATAAAATGTTATCAGAACTGCTTGTAAATATTTTGGTTTATGAACACTAAAAAAATTAGAATGACTAATGTTGTTATTGTTTTTAAAATTTGATTACTTGTGTAAAAATTCTTCCAGAAACGTGATGTTATTTTTTGCAAAGATAAATGAAAATTCTTTTTTTTGTGAGATAAGAAACATGATTAAAATTCCATTTTTTCTCTCACCCTTGATCTAGCTGACACCGATTGATTGAATTGCAAAGACGCTTTCTTTCTTTTGTTATATTTTTTTACAGAACAAAACAAAACTTTATCATTAAACAGACAAAAAAGGAAGGAAAAGCTGAGAAACAAAAGATAATATTTGGATTATTTCTAACGACTTTTTAAGCTGGCGCTATTTTTAGAGATAGAAAAAATAATGAAGAGAAAATTTAACCATGGCCAGAGTGAATTTCATATTTTTACTTGTGAGAAGAATTAGAATTTTTTGTCAAGATTGTACTACTAAAAATGGAATAGGCTTTTAATATAAAATTTTACCTAATATTTATGCATAAAAGAGATAAAGTTATTAAAAGTATTCAAAATCGGGTTTTTTCTAAATATAAATAATCCATTCTTTTATTTTCGAAGATTAATGTATTATATATGAGATTTGAAGGAATTATCACAAAATAAGCAAATAACTTTTTGGTGCCTAAAATATGCAGGAAAAAAAGGGCCAAGATTTTCTTAACAAAAATTTAATCACAGCTTTCTTCGAATTCTTTTTGCTTTGAAATAAGATAAATGAAATAAGATTTTTGTATATAAAAGCTGATTATAAAGATGTCAAAAAATGACATCAAAAAATGTATATAAAAGTCCACTTTTTCACCACATATTTTTAGTTGATAATTTCTTTTATCCATTTAAATTTTCATAATATGATTTTTAAACATTTTTCCATTTTATTTTTTGCTGCTACAACTTCAACTTTGGCTGCAATGTTTAATAATATTGACAAATTTTCAACGGCGCCATATTTGAATAGAATGTATGTGAAAAAACAAATATTAAAATCTAATGAATCCAGTATAAAAAATGCTGTATCAATTGTGTCATGCTTGGAAAAAAACGATGGAAAAAAGTTTCAAAAATTTTCGCCAAAAAATACAATTTCAAAATGGAAAAATTCCTCTGTGCAAAAGTACCATAATCTAAAAATGCAAACTGTTCCAAGCACTGTTTTTTACGGTAAATTTCAACTTTTTAATCCTACTCTTTCACGTTTTAAAATATTTCAAAAATAAAATATTGTTAATTCTGTTACTGTTATATAAATAAATTATTTATCGTTTGATTTTTGTTGTGAAAAAAGTTTTAAAAAACATAATAAGAAATTTCAATATCAAAGTTGAAATTTTTATTAAAGTTACAAATATCAATAATAAGTTGATGCAAAATGTCCTAAAGGTTTTCTAAACATTTAAAACCAATTTTTGGTTTTTGGTTTTTTTTCGAACCGGACCGTATTTTTCTATTCCAGACCGGAACGTGTTTTACTTTTATTTAAAAACTTTATTTAACTATCACTGTTATCAATTTGATAAAACAAAATTGTCTTTGAATTTTATTTCTTTAATTTTATGCATTATAGAAAAAAGTTTATTTCAACAAATACGGACCCATTTTCTTGCTGCAAATTGACAATTTGAGATTTTTATTCTGGCTTTATTCAGTTTTGGCAAAATGTGTCACAATGTCAATTCTTTTTGGAGCGCTATGGATTGAATCAAGAATCTGTGGTGAAAAATATTACTTAAAATTTATTTTTACAGTTTTAAAAATTTTTTATGTCTTTTTTAAAGTTCATAGTTTTATTGTTTAAATGTGTTGGAAAAACTTAAATAGGAATGAAAGGTATAATTTTTAAAACTAGCATGTTAAATGCTAAAAGAAAGTTTATTTTGTTGTTTATCTGTGATTTAAAATTATATAACTTAAACTGCAAAACTATTAAATCATATTATTTAAGAGTTATTTTTTATTCAACCACAACAATCTTTTATTCTTAAAATTTAGTCCACATTTTGATTGAACATCTCTATCACCCATAAACTAAGCACTTGAAAGGAATAATAGAAACGTTTAAAGTCTTTTCACTTTTATCCCCTATGTGTAAATATATATTTTAAAAAACTTTGTTTAAAAAGATGTCTTTTATCTTTTTTTAAATTGTATAGTAATTTCGTGATTGGTATTGTTAAAACAAATTATTTAAATATGTTTAATGGATTTAAGAGTTTTTAGAAATGAATGGAACAAACAACCAATTATCAAATGATATAAATCCAATTCCAAGCACATCTTTGGCAGATTCAATACAAGAAATTGAAAAGGTAAGTTTGTTTAATAATATTTTTTTTTGCATTACTATAATTAATGCATTTTAGTGTGGATGTTATTGGGGATCAATATCTTCAAGAGATGCAGAACATTTATTAGCAGATAAACCATCTGGAACATTTTTAATAAGAGATTCTGAAAGTCCAAATCATATTTTTGCACTTTCACATCGAACTTCAACAAAAACATATCATTCAAGAATTCCACGACATAATGGGTAATTTAATTAATATATATAATATTGTTACTGTACCCTCATTTTTTAGATATTATTGCCTTGGTGGCCCACATGCAATGGTTCGATCCCCGTCTTTGGTGGATCTTGTAAAACAAATAATTGAATGTTCAAAAAATAATGATCGAACAAAAATTTTAATGCATCCATCAGAGAATACTCCGATGGCTGAAACGGTATCATTGATAGAACCGTTGGATCGGATACAAATGTTACCATGTCTAAAATATTTATGCCGGCTAAAAATTCGACAAAGTTTAAATGATTTTCGACAAATTCAAACGTTGCCCCTTCCAGATTCCATGAAAAAATATTTATCATCAAAAAAATATTTATTTGTACATTTTTCACAATGGGAAGAAATGGAAAGGCAACAAAAAAACTTGGTTAAAGCAAATCATTGAACTATATATTATTATTATTGCGATAATTTATTTATTTATAAATGTGATAAATTAAATTTACGTGCAAATAAAATTTTTATATAAAATTAATTTTATTAATTTTTTAAATGTTAAAGATATTTTTTTATGCAAGCGACAAAATCGCAGAAGTTTGCGCCCGTTTTGTTTTTGAGTGCAAAGTGCAGGCATTTATTTTACACAATGCATTGTCCAAATTTTTTTACTTCTCCTTTTTTTAATTCAAAGCTGGCTTACTTTGCCATTATTATTATCGTACATTGAATATAGTTCACCTTTATTTACATAGACTGTTGTTTTTTTTTCTTATACCAAGCTAAATTTTCAGGTGGTCCAGAAATGCTTTCAAAGTGAATTCAAACATCTCGAATTGGACGTAAGCTTTTTTCATTCTTGATATTTTTAGCTTATAAAAAAACTTTTTTTAGTTGTTCAATCAGCAAGATTTTCTGCAGTTGCAGCAGTAAACAAGTCATCTTTAACTTCATCTGGACAACAACTGTGTAATTCTTTTTTTTGCTTATTTTATATAAATTATTTTTTAGAAACTTTATCCGTATGTTTCAGTTGATAAATGAATCAAAACCTTGTGGATTAATACATCAAAAAAACTCTGGATCAACAAAATAACGTGCTTATTTTTTTCTATATTCATTTTCTCAACTTTTAGATGTTCAAAAGTTTTAAATCCATTCTTTTGCAATCTTCGCCTTCAACTTCTTCATTTTCTCGACGCTTTCAATCAACAACTACAATTTTTGCACTTTCTTCTGGTTCTCTTCCGTCTGGTGTTGCTATTATAAGAATTTCTGGTATGTTTTTGCTTATTGTGAAACTACGGTTGCCCCCCCCCCCTTTTTTTTCGATAAGCAAACGATGGGAGACGATGGATTCCCGAAAGTCCAAAATTGATTCTGCGTTCAACAACTGGAAATCTCCGCAAAAATTTTCTCGGGAATGGACCGCGGTGAAAATTTAAGAATCCTTAACTTTTGGGGCAACGAGATTGCGATCGTATTAGTAAATAAAAATGTAAATATTCTTTAGGTCCTAAAAGTTTTGAAGCATTAAAGAAATTAACCCGGCAAAAGAAGGATGAATATTTTACGCCAAAGAAACTTTTTTATACAAAAATTTATGATATTTCTGAAACATTAAAAGATGGAAAAAATGAAGATGAAATTTTGGATCATGGAATGGCTGTTTGGTTACCAGGTAATCAGCTCTTTATAACTTTTTTTTACAGTTAAAATATATATGTATATATTTTCTTAAGGTCCACATACATTTACGGGTGAAAATACAGTAGAACTTTTTCTTCATGGTTCAAAAGCTGTCGTAAATGCTGTATGTAATTCATTGGCAAAAATTGAAAATGTTGAAGCTGCAAAGGCTGGAGAATTTACAAAAAGGTAATATATGTTTTGTTTTTAAGATTTATATTATCCGATTTTTTAGAGCATTTTTTAATGGAAAATATAATATTTCTCAAGTTGAATCTTTGAATGATCTAATAAATGCCGAAACAGAATCACAAAGAAAGCTAGCGTTAAAACAAAATAAAGCTGGAAAATATTTGGAGCCAATTCGAGAAAAGCTCATAAATTTAATGGCACAAATCCAAGCAGCAATTGATTTTGGTGAAGATATTGAAAATCAAAAAATTGATAATTTTTCAAATATTGCCGCTGAAATTCTGGCTCAATTACGAAAATTTGAAAGAAGTGCTAAAAGAGGTTCCCTAATTCGAGAGGGGATTAAAGTTGCAATTGTATGTTTTATTTTTTTTGAATTTTATTAAATATTTACATATTTACTTTTTTAAGGTTGGAAAAACAAATGTTGGAAAAAGTAGTTTAATGAATCGTTTAGGTATGTACTTTTTAAGCTTTATTAAAATCTTACATTGTTTTATTTTTTGCAGCAGAAAAAGATGTTGCAATTGTATCAAATATTTCTGGAACAACAAGAGATTTTTTGGAGACGCGACTGCATTTAAATGCTATTCCGGTTACGGTAGTTGATACAGCAGGAATTCGTGAAACTGCAGATTTATTAGAAAAAGAAGGTATTCGACGATCTTTTGAAAAAGCAAATGAAGCAAATATTATTGTTTATGTTTTTGATGCAAAAAAACTATTTAATTCCTTTGAAATTGAAATGAAAGAAGTTTTACCGTTTTATAATGAATCAAAAGAAGATGGACGAAAAGTTATTTGTTGTATAAATAAAGCTGATTTATTGGAAAAAAGTGAAAAAGATGAATTAAATAAAAGTAGGTTTTTTGTTAACAATTTCGATATTTTACTTTTTCTGGTTCAGAGATTCTACAATACTTTAATGATGACAAATCAATTTCACTAATTTGGACTTCATGTTTTGAAGAATTTGGTCTTTCGACTCTGACATCTTCTTTAAAAGAATCAATCAATGACTTCTGCAATATTGAAAGTGATGAACTTGTTTTAAGCCGGCAACGGCATATTCTTCTTTTATCAGATTCAATTTTGGAATTGGAGCTATTTTTGGAGAATCTTTTATTCGATCAAGCTCTTGCTGCTCAACATCTTTCAAATGCTGCAACCTCAATTGGAGAAATTTCTGGTACAATTGTAAATGAACAAATTTTAGATAAAATTTTTTCACAATTTTGTATTGGAAAATAAAATAAATTGTTTTTGATACTTTTTTTATTTTAAACAATGTTTGAGATTTTTCATTTATTATATTTTTATCTTTACAACAAAATACTATTAACTTTTTTTACAGTAATCTTTTTCATAAAAATGATTGACATAAAATTGGCAAAAAAATTTCTTCGATCTGAAATTAGATTTGCTTTGAAAGCACTTTCAGAAACTCAAATTCGAACACAATCAAAAGAAATTGAAAAGAAAGTTTTGGAATCGGATTGGTTTAAGCAAAGTCAAAGAATTTCAATATATATTTCAACACAAAGTGAAGTTATTACTGAAAACATTATTAAAGAAGCTTTAAATGCGAAAAAAGATGTTTTTATTCCAAGGTATGTATATTTTGGGTTACTGTACTTGCTTTTATATACTGCTGCTTTTTCTTTAGATTTGATAAAGTTATACCAGAAATGCAAATGTTAAAATTACAATCTTTAAAAGAATATCAAAATCTTGGTCCATCTGTTTGGGGAATAAAACAACATTCACGAAATTCATTAACTGAAGAATATCAGCTTTCTGGTCCACTTGATCTTATTCTTGTTCCAGCATATGCTTTTACACTTGATGGGAAACGCTTGGGAAAAGGAAAAGGATATTATGATCGATTTTTTGAATCACATCAAAAACAATTTAAAATTTTGCCAAAACTTGTTGGATTAGCTTTTAAGCAACAAATTGTTGAAGAAATACCATGTGAACAGCATGATATTCCTGTTGATGCTGTTATTACTCCATAGATATTTGTATAATTTGCAATAGTATTTTATTTTAATAGTAAATAAATATATTTTAAAATATAATATCGTGTTTAACAAAGATGCAACAAATAATTTGCATAAAATTTTTTGAATTACATCGTAAAATTTGTTTAATTTTGCTTCCAAAAATCTTACAACGAAAAATAAATTAGTCTTCAATTTTTAAAAATTTTCCAGTTTTTGACTCAAATTTTTTTACCAATTTTTTTGCTGTAATAAAAAGATACTTCTGGAACACTGACAAAATTTGCAGAAAAAAAAATTTCGTTCGCGTAATTATATATTTTTATCGGTGCTACAGTATTAATCATTTATTCTTATCTTTTTAGATTTTATAATGTCATCAAGATCTGGTACAAGGCCTGTTGGAACAGATGGAAGTGATTTTCAACATCGACAAAGAGTTGCTGCACAATATCAAACAAGGTTTGTACATTTATCTTTCTTTTTTCATAGTTTTAATCTTTCTTTCTTTTTAGTGCATCATATAAATTTTATCTTAAAGCATTGTTTGGGCTACATTTTACTGTATTATTAGCTATTTGGGCAAAAGTATTTGGTGAAATAGGTGCAACACATTTTGGTATGAATAGTGCGCTTTGGAAAAGGTTGGATCTTCCTTCAGCATATCCATGGGAATATGTTTGGTATGGGAATTTTTTTGCAATGCTACTTTTTGATTTTAATAATTCCTCGTTTTTAGGTGCTTTTCAGTTGTTCCAATCATTTTAGCTCTTTATGCAATGCCTAAAAATCGTGTAAGGCTTTAAACTTTTTCATTTTATTTAGCTTGTGTACGGATATATGTATTTTATAGGTTAAACCAATGACATATGCATATTATGGCCAATTCTTTACTGGAATTCTACCATGCTCTCTTGGATTAGGTTGGTTTATAGATAATATATTACTTTCCCCAATACAACCTTTTTTAGGTTCACAGTTTCCTGAACTAATTGCATATATTGCTGATCCAGTCAATAATGAAACTCCAACAATTAAAGGCTCATTTCCAATGGTTGGTTTGAAGACTATATATTGCTTTCACCAATACAATCTTTTTTAGGTTGTTATTTGGTTTATTTTCTTTTTAATTGCCTTTCAACTTCATATCTTTGCCATGTATTTCAAATATTATTTACTTGCAGCTTGGAATCCTCTTCCTGTTGAAGAACAAAAAGATGAAAAAGAAAAGAAAACTGAATAATGTTTGTGGTATTTTGAAGAAGAAAGAACGAATGAAAAATGAATGTGACTTAAATTTTGGTTGTTTTTTTTGTATGTTTTTTAGTATTTATTTTCAATGTTAACAAAAAGTTTTTAATTAGTGAGTTAAATAAAATTAAAAAATGATACTGTAATTATTTAGTTAAAACATTTTAAGATTAAAGTCCATTTAAGTATTCACGAATATTATTTTTTGTTCGATGTCCAATTTTTGGATTATGTTCAAAAACTTTAAGAGCTTGAGACAAATCTTTTAAATCGATGTCATCAGGTGTTGGAGCAGAAACAGCTCGATGAATTGATGCTAATTCGGATGCATAAATATTTGTTAAATCTCCTTGTTCGCAGTTATCTTTAATCCCTTCTGCGATATCTTCAAGAAGTTCAAGTTGTCGAGATTGTGGAACTTGAGGTTTTTGTACAATCTCATATTCACCATCTTCATCATTAAATTCTTCTCCTTGTGGATAATCTGCTTGTGGAGTTTCAGGTGCAATTGGTGGAGGAGGTGGTGCAATAAAACGTGGGGGAGGTTGTGGATGAATAATTGTTTCTGGATGTGGTAAAGGCTGTTGTGGAAGAATTGGAACTTCTCGTGGAAGTAATTTTTGTGGAATAATTATTGGAAGTACTGGCTCTGGAGGTATTCGATCATCATCATCATCTATGGAATTTGATCGTTCAGAAATAGTTGGAGTTGGATTTTTTGGAACAGTTTCAACAAGAACAGCAGAAGCATTGTTATTATATTTACTTAATTCATTAATCTTTTGTTTAAGCTCTTCACTTTTTACTGCTCTTTTAATCAATAAAAGTCCTTCAATTAATTTTGTTAAAGATATTGGAACTGTTGCTGCTGCATTTTTTTCAATAATATTATCCAATTTTGAAATAATTGTAAGCTTAAAAATTCCATCATTTAAAACATGTTGCAACTTTTTTGCTTCTGCAGATTGGATGCTTTCTCCTTGAAGCATTATTCCAATTTCTTTTAATAGCCGACATTGAACAATTTCATTTTTTGTTATTCCTGGAAGTTCTGAAGCAGATTTAATAATTTTATGTAATTGTTTTTTTGATTCATTCCAAGATGCTTGTAATTCGGTCTCTTTCAATGGGGGACGAGATAATCCATTCTTAATTGCAATTAACCATCTCATTCCCAAATTATCTATTAAACAAATATTTTCAACAGAATATCGAATTTTTGCTTCATAAGTTTTTTGGAAATTTGCAATAATTTGTTTAATTTTTGCTGCTCCAGTTCCAGAAGTAAAATGTGTTTCATTTACATGCGTAAAAATGAAAAAAACATTTTGAACAGCTTTTTTTGGAAATAGCGTTAAAGTATTTGTAATAACTTTTTCAATAAAATTTGGCATTTCTGTTTTTGATGCTTTTAGAACAAAACAAATTCCATGAATTTCAGGTAATTGCAAAAATGCTGATTCAATTTCTTTAAAAATTTCAAAATTTTTTGGTTTTCCATAAGCTTCTGTAAATCCGGGGGTATCCAATAAATTGTATACAGTATCCCCAATTGTTACAGTATACAGCTTTGGCAAAGTTGTATTTTTTTGAACTGAAAAATAAATTTTAATTTTAATAAATATTTCAATAATGAGTCACTGAAAAACAAAAGCATACTTGGAATAAAAGTTTCTTTTGAAACATTTGCAGTAATTGCATCAAAGCTTTCATAGCTAAAATATTTTGTTAATGTTTCAATTAACAACGTTTTTCCGGTTCCAATTTCACCAATAAAAACCAAATTTCGAGAAGGTGTATGGGACATTCCCTAAAAATGAGCTTATATTTTTTAATAAATATAATGTTTGTACAAGAATTTAAAAAAATCACAGAAAAAATGTTTAAAACTTTTTTCTTCTAATTGTTGTCGCTTTTTGAAAATCATTTTTTAATTAATTATTGTTGCAAATACAAAAAGAAAAAGAAAGGAAAAACACGATATTGAAAATAAAAACTAAACAAATTCATTGAAAGAAAAATGCAAAAACAGAAAAAAGGTGTAAAAATTGATTCTTACTTTTTTTCATCCTTCATCAGTGCTATTTTCCTCCTCCTTTTTTTTCAACGAACATTGTTATCAGTAAAAAATAAAAGCATAACCCTTCTTTTTTTTCTCTTTATATGAAAAGAAAATATGTGTAGCATTTATGATCATTCACATTTTCAAAGATAAATTTGAAAAAATGGGGGTGAGGCGAAAAAAGCAGAGAAATAAATGGTGGTAGAAAAAACTTAATTTCATTGATGAATTATACATTTTTTAATAATAATTCAAACAAAATGCCAACGAATGTTGGCGTTTACGGTTTTTTGACTTAAAATGTTTAGAATTTAGAGAAAACTTTAAAGAAACGAAAAAACAAGCGGCACGAAAAAAAAATGTATATGCTTAAAAAAATGTTGGCAGTTCTGATCTGAAAAAAATTTCGATTTTTTGACTATTATTCTAATTAAATTTTATTTTTTGCCATTGATAAATCTTAAGTTGAAAGACAATTATAGTAATTTGAGATTTAAGAAACAGGGCAAAAAATGACATTTCGAAATTGTCCATTTCGGTCTTTCTGGTTTATTTTTTTTCACATACCTCAACTCAAAAAAATGACATTTTATATTAAGTTTAAAAAAATTCGATAATATTTTATTAAAAAGACGTTACAAAATTGTACAATTAAAAAAGTTTTGGGAAAATAATAATATTTCTTTTATTTAATTCATTTAGCCCATTGCTTAAAATTGTAATCCAATCAAAATTTCAGTTTATTTGAAGGGAGTTTTATGTAAACAAGAAAATTTTACAAGCTGTTTTTTAAAACAATAGCAACAAAATTTTACAAGTGCACACAATAGGATTTTTTTGTGGTTTTTGAAAATGAAAACGCTATTTTTAAAAGCACCATTTTATAAACTAAATTGGTAGAGGTTTTATTTTTGTAAATTAATTGGAAATTTTTTGTGCAAGTAATTTTATATTCATAAATTACTTTCGCTCTTTCTTCAACTTACAGCTTTGTAACATTCAATTAAATTAAAAAGAAATTATTTGTGGATAAATAAAAAAGTCATAAAAATAATATTTTTATGACTTTTTTGTTTATTTTTATTGGAATGATACGGCCAGTTTCGTCACATCTTACATATGTGAGATTTAATGACACATTTAAATTTAAATTTATATACAAATTTTGCATCAGTTTAAAAAAAAGCAGGATTTTGGAAGTTTCTTGTGTTTTATTATATTTATAAAATATTCAAAAAAAATGTATGTCAATGAAAATGAATAAAATATTTGAAAGGTCTGGAAAAAACAGACACAGAATTGTTTTTTGTTGCTGGAGCCAGACGCACGCTGGCTGCTGACAGACACGAACGTACATTTATGCTTTTCTGTTTCTATCTCTTAACTTTAATTTTGTTTTTCAAAACACAGAATTATTCGTGTCTGTTTTTTAAAAACAAGCAAGGAAAAAAAAATGAAAACACTATTTTTTTTCAATTCAATTAAATAGAAATTATTTGTTGATAAACAAAAAAGTCATAAATATATAATTATTGGGATTATATGTCCCTTTTCGTCGCGTTATTATTGGAACTATATTTTCATTGTGACTACAAATGTGATAATTTAAATTTGTATAAATTTGCATCGGTTTATTTTTAAAAAAACAAAGCAGGGTTTTGGAAGTTTCTTGTGTTTTATTATATTTATAAAATATTCAAAAAAAATGTATGTCAATGAAAATGAATAAAATATTTCAAGGGTCTGGAAAAAACAGACACAGAATTGTTTTTTGATTGCGTTATTTTTTGTTGCTGCTGCCAGACGCACGGCTGCTGCTGACAGACACGAACATACATTTATGCTTTTCTATTTCTATCTTCACTTTAATTTTGTTTTTCAAAAAAAGGCTACTTTTCCTATTGAAATTTTAATGCATAAACGTACACAAAAGAAATAAATAATTTTTCAGGTTTGTTGTGAAAAATTATATTTATGAAAAAGCAAAAAAATCCAATTATTTATCATAAGTTACATCATTGATCATTGATATTAACTCTGATAGAACATGTGTTTGCACTTATACGTATAAACGTTTTTTAGTAATGATACAAATTCGGAAGTAAAAAATAGATGTAACAGTTTTTTTTACATTAGTTTTCGTGTGAATTTCAAAATTTTCTCAGATAAAACTTTTTTTCTGTAATAAATAAATTTTTTTACTCCGAATTCTGGTGTGAAAAATTATACACATTTAATAAAAAGAAAACTTAAAAATTGTATTTTTTTATGTGAACAAATTGGTTTTTTTGACGAGTTTTTACAGTTGAGAAAATAAAATTAATTTCTTGGTACATAATTTTTATTTTTAATTAAAATAGACAAATAAAAGGGACTTTAAAAAAGAAAAAACATTTATTAAATGTTAAAAAAATAATGGTAAATGAATTGATTTTGGAAATATTAAAATATTTTTATTTTGCAGTTTCGTATATTTGTCGGGGATTGGAATTTACAATTGTAATATTTTTATTAAAACAATATTTTAATCCAAAATCTAATTTTAAATCCGCATATTTTATTATTTTAAATATTGGATATATCGATGATCTCTTCATTTTTTTAACTTTTATTTTACCATTAAATTTAGGCTTATCGTCTTTTATTTCAATTTTTCAAGCATGGCATAATTCATATTTTTTAACAATTTGGAATACAATTCTTTGTATAAATCGTTGCACGGCATTGGCATTTCCATTCAAACAAGAACGGGTAATTTAAGATACATTTTATCAGTAATTTAAATATCACAAAATAGAAAGGAGTTCTTTGGTCAAAATTTAAAAAAATTCACATTCTAACTTTTTTAAATTGTTAAATTTTGTTTTTTCAAAATTTTGTTTTCAAAACGGCATTTTTTTCATTTTCGAGGAGATGAGGATTTAAAAAAAATTATTGAAGTCGGTTTAGAAATAATGAAATGGGATCAAATCGAAATTTGCCAAAGTTAGTTTTTGCCAGAAATCTCAAAATTTTTTTTCTTGACCGATTTTGGCTTTTGTCTTCGTTTGTAGCCCTTTTTAAGACGAATATTTCAGATATAAAACTTTAAATTTCATCGATTTTACCAAAGCTTTTTTATAGATTTGGACTCCATTTTCGATGTTTTTTATTATTTTGCTGATGCTTTTATTTCCATTTTTAATTGATGGATATCAGTTTTTCTTCAATTTTTCGTGCTCTCTTGAAACCATTGGAACTGAATGCCTTATTTTTCGGCATAATTATTATTATAAAGCAACAATTACAAATATTGCATTTAATTCAGCTCTAATTTTATTAATTGCATTTTCAATGTTTCATTCAAGAAAAAAAGATACAACAAAAATTCATTCAATGCATTCAAAAATTGAACGCCGCTTAATTTATCAAGCAATTTTTTCATCAATCTTTCAGCTAATTTATTATATTCTAAATTATATTTCTTCAAATCAAATTGATGCAGATGGAATATATCTATTTTCATATATTTCACAAATAACATATCATTTACAACATTATGCTGTAATTTTAACACATTTCATTTTTTCTCCACCCTTTAAACTTGCATTCCTCAATTTTTATCATTTACAATGGATTACAAAAGATTCAAATAAAAGTGTCAATGTTCAAAAAGCGGCAACTTTAAAATTACATTTATCAATTAAAACTTCAACTCCGAAACCGACTTTTTAAATTTTGTCTAGAAAAAATGTTTTTCAAAAAAAATAAAATTTATTGTTTGAAATAAAAACGGAATTAATTTTTCAGATTTTTTTTCACACTTTCTTCAGTACACTTGCTCGCATTTTACATGCATAAAATTTTTTAATGCTTATGTATTTGGCCCTCACTAAAACCCGGTCCAATCCAAGTTCCAATCCAATCCACTAAAAACCCAATCCAATCCACTAAAACCCAATCCAATCCGGCCCAAGAAAAACATTTGGATTGGATTGGTTTTTGTTTTTCTTGGGCCGGATTGGACTGGTTTTTAGTGGATTGGACCGGGTTTTAGTGGATTGGATTGGAACTTGGATTGGACCGGGTTTTAGTGAGGGCCTATGTATTTTTTCTCCTTTCTTCTTTGTTTTATGCATGTTTTTAAAGCAAAAATAAAAACCTTACCACGATTTTTAAAAAATTGCATCCTTTTTATTACGGGGTTTTTAAGAAATGAATACAACAAATTTTAATTGAAAAATAATGCTGATGCGAAATTTTTTTTTATTTTAAATTTTAGTTTATTACAACAGATTTTTCAAGTAAATATTTTGTACTTAAATTCTTCCATAAATTTTCAAACAACTTTTTTACTTTAACCACTTTCCCTTTTTTAAGATTATTCAATACGGACAAAATAATTTCTTTCTGGTGTTCACAAATATCATCAACAACTTTTTTTTGTCAGGCTTGTATTTGCCAATTTTGAATTCCAAAAATCATCACAAAGATCCTTTACTATCTGTAATACTTGTAATATTTCTTCATAATTATTTCGAGGGTTTTTGCAGTATCCTGCAATGCCGGTCACTTCTCTCTTATATCTGATAGCCTATGGTCAGATCTATTCTCTCTATATTGTTTCCTTTGTTCTTGAGATCTCTCACCACGATTGGTCTCTCTTTCCTTCTTTCTCTTTCTCGAAGACTCCGCCTTTCTGCAATAGCGTTGTCTTTCGAGATTGCTCATTTGTGTTGTCTTTGCCTCGTCAGAGAACGTCGGTTAAGCCGCGCTCTCTTGTATTATTTATTGTGTTAATAAATATTGTTTATTTGTAATATAAGCTCGGATATTACAGTTTTCCTCAACAGTTTTTTTGAGTTTATTTTTAAAAAATTCAAAAAAAGTTAGTTGTTAAAAAAAGGTATAAAAAATCTGAAAAGTCAATTGCAGCATTTTCGATTTACATATTTCCTCCAAAACGCGTGTGTGTATCCGTTATCTTTTTTTTTGTCTGTCTTTTTAAATAAAAGTTAAATTGCGAAAAAAAAATTTATTGTTCTTTGGACATAAAAAACCTTTCAAATTTTTAGACCTGATTTTTAGTGTTTTTTTCTATTTAATACAAAGTTTTTCCGCCAACTTTTCAAAATTTTTTTTAATATCTTTTATTTAGCACAAATTTAATCAAAAATAAGCAAAAATAATAACAAATTTATTTACACATTTTTTTCAAACTCTAAATTCCGTTTTTTTTTATCGACAAAACTTCTTTCGTATTAATGTTATTTTTTTAAATGAGGATTTTAATTTCTTCTTGAATTTTCTGATATGTATGATTATTTTTTAAATAAACTGTAACAAAGAAATTATTCAAGATATGTATCATTTCAGATCCAAAGTAAATTCTACTTTGACATTTAGTTTGAACTTTTGTTTATTCTGGTAATTATCATATTTATCATAAAGCAAAAATAAAAACTTTACCTCGATTCTTAAAAAATTTCGTCCTGTTTATTCATTATGGGGTAGATGAAAAACGGGTAAAACAAATTTTAATTGAAATTTGATCCAGATGCGAAATTTTTGTACATAAAAAACATTTTCGACGTTTTAAATTCAAGTTTTTTACAACGTTTTCAAAAATGGTTTTGTTCAACAGTCTTTTTTGCGTTTTTTTATAAAATATTCAAAGAAAGTTAGTTGATAAAAAAAGGTATAAAAATTTGAGTTCTTTGAAAGAAAAGTCAATTGTAGCATTTTTGATTCACATATTTCCTCCAAATGTATCGGTTTGTCCTTTCTTTTTCTCGCCTTTGTGTCAAAAATGGTGCGATAGATTATTTTTTGTTTGTTTCTTTCAAGCCACTTTTATTTTTATACACGTTTTTTAACAGACCAGACGTTTTTTTCTTTGAATATTTTAAAAATTGACAAAGAAAATAGAAAATATTACTCGGTCAACATTAAACGAGATGTAACAAATACATGGGAGATTATTTAAAAAATTTTTTTAAGAAAAATGAACATTATGTTTATGGAATATTCCACGATAAAAATGTGTTAATGGATTCACTGACAATCCAATAATAATAAAGGCCCTATTTTTTAAAGATTCAAAAAAAATTTTTATTTTTAAAAACATGCAAAAGCCGAAACAAAAGAAAAAAGAAACAAGCAAAAGTTTTTACTTGCTAAAAACAGAAACAAAAAAATGTCAAGAAAATAGATTTCAGCAAATGCATTTGCTAAAATTTATTAATGGTCTTAAACAAAACATTTTATTTATAGCAAAAAACAGACATATATCATTTAGGGATTGTTCAGACGTAATGTCGTGCATTTTAGGGTCAAAATCAAATGCCACAATTTCCAACAAAATCATCAACAACAATTTTACTGCCAACTTTATTAGCTGTTGTTTTTTGTTACCATCCGTATTATTAATATATGAATGTAGAACTTTATGCATCCATCCGAGTACATTAGTGCATACAGTTCCATGTTTACATTTTTAAATATATTGCACTTTGTTTTTTTTATATTGGAGAGCTGTTAGAAAACATACAATTGTAAAAACAAGTGTCGGAAGAAAACGTTGAAAAATCTGTGTTTTAAATGTCTGAAAAATATGCTGTAAGCGTTTATTGGAAAAATTAAATGTTTTTTAAGGTCATTTAGTTATCCATTATATAATTTCTTACCTCATCAAAATTCAAAACCATTTCTGTTTTTAAATTATATTATTTTTTTATTTTGTTTTACATAATTATATTTTGTTTAAAAATGGAAATAAAATCCTAAAAGTTGCTACTTCAGAAAATATAAAACCGGTGCTGTCGAGATTTGTCACCAAATCACAAACTTTGCTTTTGCAATGCAGCAAAAGCATTCTTTTAAATTGTAAATATCCTTGTTTTTTGTTTTTTTTTTATCTTTTATTTCCATCGTTTTTGTGATAAAAGCGTTTTATATTGTTTTTCATGCTTTGACGTGAACAAGCCAGCCCCGGCCGGGAGCTAATAAAGAATTTTATCTTAACCTTTTCCCAACTACAGAAAAGTTTTGACAGATGCCATTATTTTTAAAGCTTAAAAAAACATTATTTTACAAAATTTAAAGTCATAGTAAACAACTCAAAAGTAATAAAAACAATAATTAATGAATACAAAAAAGCAGATACAAACACCGAAAAAATAAAAAGAGATCAAACCACAAAAAGAAACATCTTTTTTTTTGCATATTCTTCAGCGACATTTCTTAGAATCCTTCATTTTTCAAGCAGATTCTTTCTTACGAAGTTTTTCAGTTGTTGAATTTTGTGTTTCATCATCATTATCATCACCAGAGAGAGAATCCAATAATGCAACATTTCTGAATCCATTATAATCCATTTTGCATGCTGCTTCAATTGCGCAAATTGGATACGGTAATTTTGAACGTTCTTCTGCAGTAAATTCTTGTTCAATAATTAAAAGTTCACGACTAAAAAAAGATGTTAAAGATAAAAAAAAGTTAACAAAAACACTTACCGAATCCAGGTAAAAGCTTTACGACGATTAGTGGCAGTGTAACGACGTTGAAGAACAATTGAAAAAAGTAATGGAATAGAAAATCTGTCATGAACTTTTGTTTGTGAATCAATTAATTCACGAAAGACATTTCCAAAAGCAAAACTTCTAACAAATTCTGGTGTTTTTTTTGATCGAAGATATTTTTCAGCTTTTGGTGACATTTCAATAATATTTGATTTTTCATCAAAAGTAACACCATGTTCTTTCAAAGCTTTAATTGCATCATCACTAAAATTTAATATGTAATTAAACAAATTGGAAATACAGAACTTACATAAGAATTTCGTTGGTTTTAAACATAATACTTATTCGAGCACAACAAAGTATTTCAACTTCTCGACGATCAAATGCACGAACAGGATCATAATTTCGTGCATTTGATCGTGGTTCGCGAACAAGACCTCGTGGATAAAACCTATAAATACAGATAAACTTAAAATACAAAATCTAACAAAAACATACTTTTCAAGCTTTTCTTTTGTTTCTTTATTCAATAAACCAATATCAGAGTCACGTCGTTTTACTTGTTCTGGAGCCGATTCAACCAAACCTTGCATTCCAAGTTCATGTCGTCCAGAAAGTGAATCTTTTTTACCTGTTTTTAGAGAACCATTTATTGGAGCATTGAATGACTTTGGTTCTGGATGAATAACAGTTTCTGGAACAACTACTCTTGGAGGATTTCCATTATGATATTGTTTTTGTTGAACGACGGGCTTTTGTAAGACAGATGCTTCCGTTGTTGGAGCTTCAACTGTTGGTTCAACAGAAACCTTCTTTGCTGGTGGTGGATTATTTTCTTGAGTTACTTCATTTGATGGTTTTGGTTCAACGATTGGTGCTTTCTTTTCTTTTGAAATCTTTTCCTTTGCTGGCTTTGGTTGTTTTTCTTTTGCAGCAGTTGCTTCCTTCGAAGGTTGAGGTTTTGCAACAATTTCTTCCTTCGTTGCTTCTTTTGTTGGTTCTGCTTTCAAAACTTGTTCTTCATCTGCAGTTTTTTCTATAACAACATTTGCCTTTTTTGATGCTTCAGGAATAATATCATTTGGATAAACAGCTTTCTGTTTTCCAAAAAATGGCTTCTTTCGCAGTTGTGTTCGATAGCAGCAATAACTAAAAAATATAAATACGTTTAAAATTGTTAAACATCGAAAAACAAACCCAAAACCAATAACAACAATTAAAAGAATAAAAATCCCACCACCAATTCCAATCCACAATGCTGTATTTGCTTCTGAGGATTTTGAAGTTGTTTGATTTGTTTCTAATATTTCTGTTGTATTTCGGCTTGTTGTTGTTGAAGGTGGAGTCCATTTCTTTGCATTTAACTAAACAAAATGATTTAATGAGGAAATTAAAAAAACATTAAACTTACAACATATAAAGGACATTCATGTTTAGCTTGAAGAATATACAATTTTACAACATTTCCATCATGTTTTAAGGGATTACAACTTGGAAATTCATCTGTTGATGTTGAAGATGCATCTGGAAATGCCATAGTTGCTGTTGCACATATACCATTAGGATCAGTGATTTTAACGTTTATTTCGCTCGATGTAAACCACAAATAATTATTTTTTTCAGCGACTTTCTTAACACCAGCTTTAAACATACATTGACCTGGATCACAATCACCTTGACGCAAAGAATCTGAATCTGTAGAATCAAAACAAGCAACAACCCTAAAAAAGATGAGGAGAATAATCAATAAAGGTTTTTTAAAAGGTGCAAAGGAGGGAAGCAAAGCATCAAAAATTTTGCGGGCCCGTGCAAAAAATTTGTCCATCTTTAATCCTATGGATCACACTTTCGACCCCTTCTAAACATTTAATTCTTAAATTAAATAACGAAACCTTAAATCCTATAGAAATGTTCGTATCTTATTATTGAAACTAAGCGATTGTCGAGAATACTAATTTAAAAAAGTGTACTTACTCTTTACCCATACATCCATCAGAACAAAATTCAAACGCAAGCTTTTCATATTCCAATTCAAGCTCAACTTCTTCTCCATTTCTAACAAATTTTATAGCATTTTCTCCATCAGATGAAAGAGCATCCAAATTATCCATTTCTGTTTTATCATTAATGTATCCATTTTTTGTGCCATTTATTGAATGTCGTTGAAAGCGTTGTGCAAAAGATCCAAGAAGCAAAAGAATAAAAACAACCAAAAGTTTGAAAGAATTCATTCTTTTTTTGCAGCTGCAATCAAAACCGCCGTCGACGATGATGAAAATAAATATGAAATGGGAGAAAACGATGGGAAAACAACAACATAAACATTTATATGAATGTCCAAAAATGCTATGCAAATTTTTTGAATAATTTTTTTTCGATGGTAAATAATTTATCATAAATTTAGGCGCTCACTTCGGCATGGCAGCTAACAGCCCGTCACAGAACGCTAGAACTTTATATCTTTTTTTACCACTGATAAAAATGTTTTTTGACAATTACAACCCCACCGGCCTTTGGGATAAGTTATCTAATTCTGCAGACTACATAAAAAAATGTTTAGTAGGTGCCGAGATATGACCCAATGCCCGTTTTGGGCCCGTTTCCGGGTCGAAACGGCCTTTTGCTCATATCTCGGCACCTACTGAACATTTTTTTATGTAGTCTGCGGAATTAGATAGCTTATCCCAAAGGCCGGTGGGGTTGTAATTGTCAAAAAACATTTTTATCAGTGATAAAAAAAGATATAAAGTTCTAGCGTTCTGTGACGGGCTGTTAGCTGCCATGCCTACGCTCACTGAACAGGAAACAGAAAAAGTCTATTTTCGTAGAGGAACTTTTCGCCAACGACTCTATTTTTTTTAAATAGACTTTTTTTTACCAAAAAAAGTATATGATTCTCTTCTTCTTGCAAAAGTTGAAAGTTATTCATTTTGCTTTTATTACCTTTTATTTTATTGATAAAACATTACGTAAAAAATAAAAATTGTTTGCTGTAAAACCTTGTTGAACTAGTTTTGGCGAAAAAATAGACTAAAAAGTCTAATTAGAGTCTCTTTTTTTTCTTAAACTTTTTTTGCAGTCTATGTTTGACTTTTTCTGTTTCCTGTCACTGAATCTTTACGAAAGTAAAAAAATTGATAAAAACTTAAAAGACTTTAGAAAAAGTTTTTGTGATAACCAAAGTTATGCAATAAAAATTAAAACCTCATTGAATACTGTTTTTTTTAACAATTCTCATTACTAGTTTTATTGTTATTTGCTTTTTTCTTTATTGATGTTGTCAGGTTTATTCTATTCCGAAAAAAATGTTGAAATGAAAGGAAATAACCATTTTTTTGTCGAGTTCTTTGAGTCTTTTGACTTTGACATCGGAGCCATAAATCGAGTCATAAAAGCAGTCAGACCCAAAACATTGATGAATAAAATTTAATTTCAAAATTTAATATGCCAAAACTTTTCTCCACCTCCGCTTTTAAACAATTTTTAGCGGATTTTATGTGCCTGCACATTTCAAATACGTGAACAATACTGCTTTTGCAATTATTGCATTATTATTCGATATAACTGTATTAATAATATTTTCATTGATGCCCATCCATAACTTACAAACGCTATATGCATGGATAAAACACAAAAGATAATTATTTTTTATGTAAATTAAAAATGTGCAAAACATTTTTATTAATGTTTCAAACATGAAATAAAATATTAATGATATACATTTTAAACCAAAAAATAGATAAAATTGCTTTTCTTTGGCATTTTTCAACGATGCTTCTTTGAACCTTTTTTTCTTCCAGCAAATTCATTTTTACGAGATTTTTCAGAAGCATGTGTTGAATGTTGAGTTTCATAATCTTCTGCAACAGATAAAGTATCGAATACCGAAACACTTTTGAATCCATCAGAATTCATTGCTGGAAGAATAACTTTCTTTGGAACAAATACTCTTGGTCGATTTCCAGGTTGTTTTTGTTGAACGACAGATTTTTGTACGACTGAAGCATCAGTTGTTACATCTTGAAGAGTTGGTTCAATTGAAAACTTCTTTAATGGAAGATCTTCATTTGTTCCATTTTCTTGAGTTTTTTCTTTTGATGGTTTCGATACAACAACGACTGCCTTCTTTTCTTTTGGAAGTTTTTTCTTTGCTGGTTGTTTTTCTTTTGTTACAGTTGATTCTTCCTTCGTTGCTTCTTTTGTTGGTTCTGCTTTCAAAACTTGTTCTTCATCTGCAGTTTTTTCTATAACAACATTTGCCTTTTTTGATGCTTCAGGAATAATATCATTTGGATAAACAGCTTTCTGTTTTCCAAAAAATGGCTTCTTTCGCAGTTGTGTTCGATAGCAGCAATAACTAAAAAATATAAATACGTTTAAAATTGTTAAACATCGAAAAACAAACCCAAAACCAATAACAACAATTAAAAGAATAAAAATCCCACCACCAATTCCAATCCACAATGCTGTATTTGCTTCTGAGGATTTTGAAGTTGTTTGATTTGTTTCTAATATTTCTGTTGTATTTCGGCTTGTTGTTGTTGAAGGTGGAGTCCATTTCTTTGCATTTAACTAAACAAAATGATTTAATGAGGAAATTAAAAAAACATTAAACTTACACTGAAAAAAATAATAAATAAATGCATATCTAGTTCTCTTTCTTTTTTCTCTAACCTTCACGCTGTTAACTCTTTTTTTTACTAATATAATTATATCCCTCATTGTTTGAAGGTTTTTTTTATTGAAAATTTGTCAAACATTCAATTATTTTGTCAAAAATTTTAGTTTTGAAAAAAATCAATAATACATAGGTTTTTGAAAGAGAGTAACCTTGAGCGTCTTGCTGCTGTTGCTAAAAAAACAAGATTTATCAAATCCATCAAAAAAAATTTTTTTGTTGAGCCAAACTGCTGATTTTTTTTGTTTACCACAAACATAAATGCGTGTATCTCTCGGTCAAACATCATTCACTCATTTCAACTTTCAACGTTGACGACAACAATCGAATTGAAAAAAGCCTACAAACATTTATCCCTTAGTTTTTTTTAACTTCTAAAAAATTGATTCTGAACATTTTTCCAAAATTTGACAGAAAAAAAGCTTTTAAAGAAAACTCAAAAATTTTTATTTCCATTTTTGCATTTTTATTTTTAGGGACATTGAAAAAAATATAGAGAAAAATGGTTTATATTTTTCAATGTGGAAAATTTTGCGCAGTTTTTCTTCTTTTTTTCGATTCGGTTATTTTCTTTCCATTTTTCTTCGATTTTTTCACGAATTTTATATGCTTAAGAAAAAAACCTCCACGAAAAAAAGAAGAATATATAATATTTATTTCGGTGGTGTCGGTTTTCGCATATAGGGTTTTTTCTCAAACACAACCAACAAAATAAAACAAGGAAGCTGGTACTTACTTTTCATCTCTTTTTTTTGACGTTGTATTTATTTGTTTCGTGCTATTTTCAATTTTTTTGTAGTTATCTTTTTTTCATTCCTTTTTTTTTTGCCGTTTTTTAAAAAATTGTGATCTAAACTGCTTTTTTAAAAAAAAACAACAAAAATTTACAACCACGCATTTTTTTTCTTCTGCTCAAATTTTTGTTGTTCTCGAACAAATCTAAAAAGCAGCTTTCGGAAGCCCCTCTTCAATCTTTTTCCTATTCTCTCTATTTTTTCGTGTGCCAATTCAAAGTCATACGACCTCTCTCTCTTTCTTTTTTCGACTTTTTGCTCATTGCTGCTGCAGAAGAAGAAGCACGAGAAGAAAAAAATGTTGCGGCCATTTTATTCTTTTTTGAAGTCAAAAACGAAACACAACTTTTTAGTGTTTTTTGTTGTCTTTTTTTTGTTTATTTTTTTTTCAAAAATATAAATTTTGTTGTTTGTTCAATTTTTTGGTTTACCTACAAATCACCCCATTTCTTTGCATACATTGATTGAAGTTTTTTTCAACTTTCTGCGTCAAAAAAATGAAAAACTAAAAGAGTTTTTTTGCCGTTTGACTCCTCTTTGCTATTTTTCAAAGTCTTACTTACTTGCTTTTCTTTGCTGTTTGTTACTGGTGCTGCCCTTTGGTTTTTTACTTTTGTTTTATTTTTTGTGAAAAAAAATTGCATAAAAGCATAAGAAAAAAAGAGAAAAGGGAGGTTGTGTCGTTTTAGACACTGTGACGCCGGCAACAAACGAAAACGACAATGCTGATGATGATGATCGTCAACAATAAACAAAAACGAAGGAGAAAAAAAGAGTGCCCCTTTTTTCTTCCTTCGTTTCAATTATATGTATTCATTTTTTTGAGAGATTTTACCCGTGACTTGAAAAAAATTTATTTTTTTGCACATGAAAACACACAATTCTTTTTTTTGAAGATTTCTGCTAAAATCTGGAGAGTGAAAAAGCGTTAAATAGTTTATATTCAATTTACGCGAGTTTTTAAAAAAAACGTTAAAAAACTTTTTTTACCGGATGTTTTTCTCTTCTTTTTTCTCTCAAAAAATTTTCCACTTTTTTTAACCGTTGAAATAAAAAAGTGACCCTTGGCTTTTGTACTTTTGAGAAAGAGTCTTTTTTGCAGCAGTAGCTAAATTTGGTCCCATTTTTTAGAAAAAAAACACAGGCAATTAAACCATGTCTGAAACGACAGCCCACATTCACTTTTAAAGACAAACATATTTGAAAAAATAGCTTTTATTTAAACAACTTCATTTTTTTCATAATGAATTATGGGAATTGATTGAAGCTTTTTTAATTTACTACGTATTTAAAAAAATGAGAGAAATGATGAAATTTTGGTAGTTTTTTATGGAGTAGAAATTAATTATGTTTAAGATTAAAAGTGTACTGTAGTTGAATGTTCTCTCAATAATAATAGAATATGATTTTATTAAAAATAATTAAATAAAAATTGAAATAGTCTTAGACTTAAATTAATCCATTTCATTTGATTAAAGTTACTACTTTTACAAAATCCGAATGTACTTTTTGGGGCATTCATTTTCTTTCAAATTTTAATTTTATGAAAATTTTGTATTTTTTAGCTGATTTTCATTTAAGATTAAAACGTCTCTGTCAGTTTTCAAATGGCTCCATTATCCTTTTTATCTTTAAAACAGAAGTTTTTTATAACTTAAAAGATTAATCTTTGTAAGTTTTTGCTTCTTTGAATTTTGAGAAAAAATGGTTTCATTCGTTTTTTTTGAGTGACAATTTTTTCAAAGCTTAAAAAATACGCATAAAAAACTTCCGCCTTTTTTTCTAAAACACTTTTGCAGCAGTTTTTTTTCTTGTGATAAACGACTTTTTTTTTCTGCAATTTATTTTAACATTAAATTTCTGTGAAAAAAATCTATCGTTTAAAAAAAAAAGAAAGACATTAGCGTTAAATCTTATGACTCTCTTTGATCCATCCTTCTTTTTTTCTTCTTTTTTAGAGTCAGTCACAAGTTTGCTCCGCTCCAAAAATAAAGGAAAAAGAATTCTAATAGTTTCTATCATTCATTTTTTCTTTCCTTTTTCGGAAGTGATTCACAAACATTTTTTTCCTTCAAAGTTTTCGATTCTAAGCTTTTTGCCTTTCAATCTCAAAAAAAGCAGCCATTGGCCTTTTTAAAGGCCGTTTTTGTTCTCCCGTGTTAAGATTTGACTTTGAAAAGTGTATTTTGTTCGTTCTTCGATTTTCATGCAAAAAGGGCAGCAGCAGCTTCTTTAGTGTTTTTTTTGTAAAATCATCTGATGCAATAATAATGGACATCTGCGGCGGCAGCAGCAGATCAGCAAAAAAGAAAATTGATCTTTAGAAAATAAAAATATGGGAAAATTTATTAAAACAAATTTTAAAATTGAATGACTTTTTTTGAGATCAAAGACTTTTGTTAAAAATAAATGTGGGAAAAAAGTTTTAGAAAACAAAAAAGCTTTGTTAAATTTTTAGACAAAGGCAGTTCAAAACGTTTTTTTAAAAAAACGGTATCAACCAAATGGAAGAAATAGAAAATTCTAAAATCTGAAAATTTTTAAAATGTACCTTTTAAACTAGTAAAATTAGTTTTAATCCTTTTTTGCCACTTTTTATTTTTTAATTTATGTTTTTGTGATAAAAATTTCATAACCCATTTAAAGAAACTTTATTTTTTCAAACTTTTTCAATGCTTAAAATTTAACAACTTTTTTTGCTTCTTTTGAAATCAGCAGTCCATTTTTTATTCCGCTTAAAGAAAAAAAAGGAACACCCATGTTTTTATTTGTTCCATTTCATTTTTCCTTTTCATCTTTCATATTTTTATTGTTCACATCTTCCCTTTAGGAATTAAAAAAAAAGACCGAAAGATAACGCTAGTTTTTTTTGCATTTGAAAAGTGATGGAAGAGGAGGGATGGATTCGGAACCAGGCAGTGCTAGGACCTTTCATCTTTTTTTACATTTTTTTATAATATTAGTTTTTTTTTCTAAAATTAAACTGTTAACGTATGTTTTTACAGCTGTTATTCCTTCTTCTTTTTTTGAAAGGTGTGTTTGTGTTATCTCTCTTTCTCTCTTTCACATATAATAGGGGTCATTTGTTCATGTTTTAAGCTTTTAAAAGTTCACAATAGTTTATTCTGTTCGAAAAAAAGGAAATTATACAAAATTTCAACGAAAAAAATTCTAAAAACAAAGTATAGTGAACTCTCTAAAATTGACTGTATTTGACCGAAGAGCCTCAGCATGTGTTCATATATTTATGAGTGAACAACAAAAAAGGGTCAACCAACAAAAATAATATAATTTGAATTTTGTCACGCGTTTCTTTGTTTTATTGCATTACTTCGAAAATATATTTTTTGACCGACTACCGCTACTTTTTCTTTTTTTTTTGGAGAGGAGAGATTTGCTGCTACAAAAAAAATCGGGAACGATCGTATAACATTCAAGAATAGAAAAGGGAAGGGGGTTATTAACGCAATGATGTTTTTCTCACCTTTTTGTTTCCTCTTTTTAAAAAAATTTGATCTTGAATGTTGTGTTTTTTTTTTTTCGTTCGGTTTGTTCTCGTTTTGTCAGCTGATCACACGAGCAGCAGCAGCAGGAAGCGAGAACGAGCGGTGCTGCACTCTTCTACCCTTCCGCCAATAAATAAGCGCCGCCTTGATTGAATAAATTGGACAACATTTTGTTTCACAACAACAAAGAAAAGAGAAAAAAAAAAGATCTGTCATTGTTTTTGTTTCTTCTACCCCCCTTTTTTATTTTTGATACTTCTCTAAAAAATCATATCTTTCTGCTATAGCACTAATTATCAAATATCCTGTTAAGGCTATATACGTGATTTTACGCGAGTAATTTTGATTATTTTTTAATTAAAATCACGTTTTATAAATCCCTTTTGTTTGTAGAATCGCTGGCCGATTTGAATAACTTCGACAAAAACCTCTTCCGCCTCACATCCTTCTTCATTTCAACAACAACTATCGCAATCAAAAAAAAAACATCCAACAACTAAAAACTTTCAAAAAAATCCCAGTAAAACAAAAACTCAACTTGTACAAATAATAATTTAAATTTTAACCGGTTCAAAAACAACAACAAAAAAAGATGTCTTCTTCTGCTGTTTCCGCTGCTGTTAACGTTGCTGTTCGATGCGCTGCAAATGCTGCAGTAAAATCTGTTGCCGCTGATGAGTAAGTTTTTCATTTTTTTAAACTTTAACTTCAAAAATGACCTTTGAACTTTTGAATTGCCTTAAAGCAATTTCAAGCCTACTATTTTTTACTGTAATAACTTCAAAAAAACATTTTTTAAAAACGGTTTCTTCATGGCCCCTCTTAAAGATTAATGACTGCTATTAACTTTTCTATTTTTCACAAAAAAAACTTTTTCCCATTTTTCTCTGTAAAAAGTAAATAAAAACTAGACAGCTGTTTTTTTATGATTTGACTTTGTACTTTCGGTTTTAATCAATCACGAGAAAAAAGAAAAGAAAAATGGTTTTAAACAAAAAAATATTTTTGATAACAAAAAAGGCGTCATTCAAAAAAAGGCTCAAAATTTAACACCCTTTTTTGCAACAAAAATGTAGGCATTCAAAAAAAAGTGTTGTCCAAAGCTCTTTCTTTTCGTTCTTTCCCCAAAGGGCAAAATAAAAAAGTAGAACCTGTTTCACGCTGATTTTTTTTTCTTTTTTTCGGAAAATAAGAAAAATATAATATAATAATCGCTTGTTGTGTTCCGGCCCAGTGATCGCTTTTTCGTTTTATTGTAATTCTTTATTTTTTGGGTTGCAAAACTATTCGGGGGCAAAACAGAAGCGAACAGAAGAAATAAACAAATTGATCAGCTGGAAAAAAGAGAAAAACTTTTTTATTTATTTTTTTATGTTTTAAAAAAAGAACAGAAAACAACAAAAATATCAAATTTTAAATGTTTACAAAAAAAGTGTGTTAGTGAAAGTTACTTATTTTTGGTAATTGATCAGTCAAGGATGGTGATGATGCCAAAAAAATGATGATCAAAGTTTTTTGCGCAATAAATATTGAAATTTTTGTTTCACGTGCTCGCATATGATTTAACACTTGAATGAGCGAAAAATGTACTCTGAAAAAACTGATGACTGATTGTTCTGGTTGCTTTTTTTTATGTTTTGTGTTCCCCTCCTTCAAGAAAAAAACTGCCAGAAAAAAAATAAGAAAACAATTTTTTTCTTTGATTTTGGTTGTTTTAGTAATAAACAAAAAGGTTGGGATTCAACTTTTTCTAAACAATGTTGTTTTCTTTTTTTCTACCCTATATATAAAACCCCAAGAAAACGAAATTTTTGGAACAAAAAAACTCTCTCTCTCTGCGTGTGTGTGTGTTTCTTACCCTCTGATTTTTGATCAGCTAAAAAAATTATTAGAAAAGGGAGGACTATAAAAACACAGAGAAGAAAACTCACGAGGGTAGTCACTTTTTTACTGGTCGATCATCCCTCTCTCTCTTTTTTGCCCTTCTTTTTTTCCCCAATGACATAATAAATAAATAAAATGGTATTCGTTTAATTTTTTTCAACGAGGAAAAAAATGTGGTGGGTGCGGCGATTATCAGAGCAAAAGATTGACAGCTGATTTGGGGATCACAGAAAGATCATTTTTGCTTTTTTTGACCCTTGTGATAAGTTTTATCAAAAAAATTTTCTGTCATTTTTTTAAAAAAAATGGTTGTAACAAAAGTGAGGGAAGAAAATTTATTTTTAAGATTAAAGGTTTTTGGAAGCTTCTTTTCTGCTTAAAAATTGGGGGTGAAAAATAGTTTTTAAACTTCAAAGCTAATAAACAACCAAATGCTTTATGTTTTTGTTTACTTTTTCTTTTCAAGATCAAAAAAATTTTTTCCCTTTTCAAGACTCTTTAAACTTCTGTATTATAAACATTCATCCTGAACAAAAAATTTTCCTTAAAAATTAACCTAATTCCAATTTTTGTATTTTTTTCCATTCTTAAAATAAAACCCTAATTTTCGATTAATGGAAAAGATTTTTGTTTATTTCTCTTTTTTAAAAACTTTAAAGATCTATCACGTGGTATAATTTTTTTTTAAATGAGCAAAAAGCGTTCAATTTTCTATTTTTGATCTCTGTAAAAAAGATCAAAGTCATTAAATATTTTTGTTTTTTAATTTATTAGTGATTCAAACTTTTTAAACCTTCATTGTTTTAATCAAATTCTGATGAAACAAACTGCTTTTTTTCATTTTTCGTCGGTGGTCAAGTTTTTTTTGATAACATAAAAAAAAGCGATGCATCATTGACGATTTTGGCAAATGAAAGAGACTAAAAGACTGATTGTTGTTTACTTCTTTCTTCTCTTTTTTGACTCAATTGGTCTCATTTCGTCTTCCTTTTCATTGCTTTTTAATGGGGTAGAAAATTTGTTTTTTATTTTATTTTGAGAAAAATTTATTTCCTTTGTTTTTTTTCTTCCACCTGTTCGAGAGTGAGCTCAAGAGAGAGACATCTGCACACTTTCGCGGCTTTTAATCTTTTTTGTAAAAAATAGGATAGAAACCGTTTTTTAAAATGTTATGTTTTTTTTCAAAAACAAAAAATTTTAAATCCTATTTTAATCCAATCTTTTTTTTTTCAGCGATCTGGCGTATCTTCAAGAAAAGCCAAGTGTTGGCCGAAAAGGCGGTCAACAACAAAAATTTAAGCGAAATACATACATTAAACATCTTTTAAAACAAAATGAAAATCGTGCCGTTGTTGGAAAGGTATTAACCAATGACAAAGAATTAACCAAGAAGCGTCGAGAACGTCTCCTTTCTCAACTCAATGATGATCTTTCAATTGATGTTGAATATTCTTTAAATCGAAAAAATCGTTGGGAAACAATTTCATCTGCAGCGGATTTGGTAAAAGATTCTAATGAACCTGAAGGAATTCAAGTTAGTGGAGTTGATACCCATTATGGGGTTGGACTTTCAAAGGTTTCGGCTTATCATCAATTAGATGCTGATGGATTTGTAAATACAAAAAAATGTTCAAAACCATTTAATGGTGTTGCATTGGATTCATTGCTTCATAATTCTGATGGAAAGCAACAACAACGTGGAAAGAAACGTTCAAAGAGATTAGCTCTTGCAAAGCTTGAAATCCCTTCTGATTCTGTTGATGCTGAAGTAGATGCAGATGCAGATAAGAAACCCCATGTTCGATATATCCTTCGAAAGCCCCATCCAATTCCACAACTTTTTGGTGGTTCACTTTTTAAACGTCCATCTGAACGTTCACATAAAACTCGGGGAAGAATGGATAAAATTGATTATCTTCTTGATGATATTGAAATGACAAAATCTGTAAATAATATTAATTCAAATGATCAAGATGAATATGATATGTCTGCATCCGTTGCAGCATTATATAAAGCTCCAAGAAAAACAACTTTTTCACTTGCAGATTTTATTAAAGATTCATCTCCACCTGTAATGGTTCATTCAAAATCAATTGAATCAATTGCAGATTCATCGGATAAAGGAAATGATAAAATTATTGGAAGTGCTGCAACAACTTCTGCAACTCCTGGAATTTCAAAAACAAAAATCTCCAGCAAAGCATATTTTGAAGAATTTGAAATTCTTAAACGTCAAATTGGAATCTCAAATTTTATTGAGGGCTTTGAAAAACTTAATTTACGGCCTGAATTAAAATTCCGTTGGTTAAATGATGAAAAAAGTCGATGCGTTTTTGATTTAACACATCTCTTGGATGAACATACATTCAAAATTGCGATGGTTGTTGTTGTTGAGGCTCTTAAAAGCAAAGAAGGATATTTACGGTAAATTTGATTTTTTAAGTTTTCCGAAAATATTTAAATTTTTCAAAAATCAGGAAAATTTTGAAGAAATAGCTTTTTAAAAAATTTCAAATTTATTCCAAAAAACTAATCTTAGAAAATATCTGTTTTTTGTTGCGAAACTTTTTTTATTAAAACTTTAATTTTTTTTGAAAACACAATTTTTTAAATTGTTCCATTAAAACCCTGTCTTAACCCTAATTACCCTAACTAAATCTCTCCTCATTTTTTCAGGGTACTTATAAACGGGTCATTTGGTTGCCCGTCTGATGTAACAGAATATGTAAAATCTACAACATTTAGTAGTCCAACAGATTTCATTGAAGAATTGGTTAAAAAAGTACAAAAATCATACAATGATGCAAGGGTTTCAACAAAAAATAGCTCATTAGCTTCATATAATTCAGTCTTTCATGGCCATCAATTAACAACTCCCGTTGAACCATGTGGTGATTATAAAATTATTGAAGATGCTGCTGCCCAATCTCCAACCGTTGAAGCAATTATCATTGATGGCCCTGAAAGTGAAGAAGATTCAGATGGGGATGATGAAATGGAAGGTTTTGAAGAATTTGAAGTCATCGAAATGGATGATATCATTTCTGAAGCTGAAGAAGATGAAGCTAAACAAGTTGTCGTTTCACCAATTCCAGAAGAACCTGAAATTATTGAAGGATATGATTCTGGTTGTGATATGTGCCCTGAACAAAATATTGATGAACTAATCATTCTTGAATCATGTGGACATCGATTTTGTAAAAGTTGTATCCGCCAAGATTTAACTGATGCAATTATTCGTCGTTCAGCATATCCTCTCATGTGCCTTAATGATGGTTGTAAAATTCCAATAAATTTGGATTTTCTTGTTACAATTCTTCCACTTTCAATTGTTGAATATTATTTTCGTTTTGCATTTATGGCTGAAAATATTTCTGCTGGAAAATCTGTTGTTGAATGCCCACATTGTCATGGCTCAGCAGCTGTTAACAAAAAGCCAACATTTGGAAGTGTAAAATGTACAAAATGTTCAATTTGCTTTTGTGCAAGATGTGATCGGCAACCACATTTTCCTCTAAGCTGCCAACAAATGGATATCTGGGAAAAGAAATTTGAAAAACAATGTAAGTTTAACACTTCCCGTGGAAGACAAAAGATATAGTAAGACATGAAAAACATGTTTTACAAAGTGGAAAACTTTATGGTAGATTGATTATAACATAACTACTATAGTTAAAGGAGGAGAACGGTTTGATGCATTTTTCATATTAACATTTTTTTAAATGGTATGAACTTGACAATTAGTGTCTTTTTCTATTGGTCAATTGCCTGATTTTCAGGTTCATGCGATTTTGAAAAAAATCTTTAAAGTGAAAAATACACCACATCATTTATTCCCTTTAAGTATAAAAAAAAGTACCTTAAACAAAATTTAATTTATTCAATATATTATAGACCGAGTTGATGTAAGCCGCCAAACTCAGGGAAAAACATGTAAATGTGAATGCGGTGAAATGATTCAAAATCCAAAGGGCCTTCGACAAGTTACTTGTCAAGGATGTAAAATTTGTTATACATGGAAAACTGGTGAAGCAACAAACAGCGTCCGGGATGGGATTAAGAATTTAATTCCAATTGATGTTGAAACACTTCCGAATAATATTGCTGGCGAATTTTCGAAAGTTTGTTCAATCTCCCGTACTGCTCGCTTTGATTTAACTGCAAATCGACAAATTACAAAAAATTTATGTAAAGTTGTTGATTTTCGTTTAAAGCAAGCATTTATTGAAATTCGCAAAACTGTAAGTTTTTATTACTCTATTTTTTAAAGCAAAATTTTATGCAAATAATATTTTAGGCATTGCATATTCTTGAATATGGCTTTGCATGGCTCTACCTCAATAATAAACAACGTGGTCAAAAATCTTCAACATGGAGTTCAATCAAGCAACAA
The DNA here is from genome assembly GCA_963922195.1 of Panagrolaimus sp. PS1159. Lineage (NCBI taxonomy): Eukaryota > Metazoa > Nematoda > Chromadorea > Rhabditida > Panagrolaimidae > Panagrolaimus > Panagrolaimus sp. PS1159. The sequence continues at coordinate 2,275,735 of CAWUHW010000017.1, read as the reverse complement.
TTAACTTTACTTCGAACAAAATTGGATGCATTACATAGTCAAATTTCCAATGCACAAACTGATGGAATTGAAGCAAAAATTAATGAATTAAATACTCTTACACAAAAGTGTCTTGATGATTTTGTCGTTCATGCATAACAAAAAAAATTAGGATAGGAAAAAAATATAGGCATTTTTTTAATGCTTGAACGATAATAATTCTTTCTTTTGTAAATCTTTTTTTAAAAAGTTTTTTTTGTAAGATGTTTTTTGCCTCCTTGAAAAATTGAAAAAAATTTGACCACGTGTTTTTAAAATCCTTATCTCTTTCTATTCTCTTAATTTTATACTTTCATGTGTGTCTTCAAAAAAAATCTCAAAAAAAGCTGCATAAAATGCAAAAAATTGCCTTTTTTAAAAAGCTGTATCATAAATTTTTGTAAATAATTTTACTGTAAAAAAGCTGCCTGATTTTTCTTTTTTCGTGCACGCGTTTTTCTCTTTTTTCTTTGTACATTTTTAAACCATTTTTCTTTCTTTATCGGTTTTTAGCTGTGCTAAACTTCTTCTTTCTATCTCTTTTCTCTATGTTTTATCTCCTACTTTTTTTTGAGTTCTGTCTTTGCTGGCTAGAAGGCTCAGCTTTACACTCATCAATCATCTTCCAACACACAACTTCTGAATCAATTAATAATAAAAAAGTTGTTGTTGTTTTACCTTGTAAATGCTGTCGTCCCTTTTTTGATCTAATTTATATAGATACTTTTTCTTGTAGCAATAAATTTTTCTGCATTTATAACAGTATACTATTTTTTCCAATAAGACTCTCTATGAAAAACAATACTTTTTAAAAAACAATAAAAAAGAGAACAGTAAAAAAACAGAGTAAAAAACAATACAGTAATAATATTAAAAGAAATAAAAATAACATGATTAAAAACAGAATAAAAAATTAAATTGGGAATACAAGGTGAAATGGGGGACATAATAATTAAGTGGAGAAAGTATGAGATTATTTTTTGGAAAATTTAAGAGTTTTTGAACATGTGCAAATTGAAGCCCGACAAAAACATGGAGAAAAAAGTGGAGAATATGCTCGAACTAAATTATTCGTTGATCGAGATCTCACTGAAAATCCAAAGCGTCCAGATTTTTTATGAAACGGATATTTTCGAAGTTCTTTCATATGTTTTGACGAATTCATAGATATGTACGAAGGTGGTTCACAATGAACTTGTGCATTTTCATTTTCATAAAAATGCCGATAACCTTCAGATAAAACATAAATTTCATTATAATCAATATGTGGATATTTGTCATGATTAAGCCGACGATCCAATTCCCTCAATGCATTTGCCATATTTGGTCCACGAACAGATGAAAATTCACAATAGAATATTGGCTTCTTTGAATGTACATCATTCAAATTTGTTTCATTTGATGGGTAAAATGTTGACTGTAACAAATCTGGATCATATAAATTTATTGCACCCTAACAAAATACGAACTTTAAAATTTAAATATAGTTAGAGAGATATTACCTTTATATGTCCACCATTAAATTCAAAAGGATATCGGCAATCAATTAGAATATATTGTTCATAAAACTTTTCTCCCATTGAATTTATAAGATCAGCAAGATATTTTGAATCAATTCTTCCAAAAGCAAGATCATTTGAACGAATTCGATTTACAACTTTTAAAGAATATTTTGTGGTTGTGGCATCTGGAGATGAGTTATAGTTACTTTTGATCTCTAACTCGCTTGTTGAAAATGCCCGATGAAATTGTGGACGAAGACGTTTTATTGGATTTTCAAACATTTCAGCTGCTGTCGATGAACGCATCGATCGCTTTCGACCATTTTTTAGTCCGCTTTGAGATGATTTTCGTGATACTGGAGATTCAGTTGGAAGAGATGATTGACTATTTCTAAAAAAATTAGTTTTTATTTTGAAAAATTTTATATAAAAAAACTTACTGCGATGAATTTGTTACATTCATTAACGGTGATTGTCGACCATCAGGTTCAGCTCGAGATGAATTAAAAGCCCATGAAGAATTTAATGAAGCTGTTGCACTTCTTTCTTTTTCATCCAAATCTTCAAAATATTCTGGTAGAAGTTCAGGAGATTTTTTTGCTGTACAAATTCCATCAAAATTTGTAGGACCAGTTGAAACATAAATATTTTCAGAGCACGAAGAAAAAGAGGAATCTGATGAAATTCCAGAATCATATAAAAGTTCTTCAACAGTTGTCGTTGCAGGTTTATTTTCAGCTTTTATTGTTTTATTACAAAACACATCATTTTTTGTTGTTGCTGGAGTTCCATCGATGACAGATGCCATGAGCTTTTTAGTGGACGATTAATATTAGACAAATCTAAAGCAGTAAAAAGTGCATGATTTTTTTGATGAACAAAAATAGACTTTTTTTTCTTGGTCGACCAAAGCATAACCTTCCATTAATCCAAAAAAGTAAATATTTTTTTCAATTAGTGTGAATTTTTCTCAAAAAAAAATCAGTTATGCTTTTAGTTTTTAAAAATGAAAGGCAAAAAACTATATAGACTCTATTGATCGTGATTTGTCCATAAGATATAGAGGGAGGAGATTAATAATAATGAATTCACTTACTTGCTTATTATCATTTACAAAAAACCAGCCGATGAAAAGTAATAAAATATCAGATCAAATGAGAGAAGTAATCATGTGAAGCACAACTTTTCACACAGCTGCAGTTGCAAAAAAAAGCCGCCAAAAAAAGGTAAAGCAACAGTATTTAAGCGTTCGAACTTTCAACGAAAATGAATTTGGCGCAAGTTTGAAATTTGAAGCAAAAAAAGTAAACAACAAAAAATGGCTGTTTACGTTGAGCAAAAACGCCAACGTTTGTTTTTTTGTAACAAAATTTTTTCAGATTTTTTTGAACAATTTTTTTTCTCTCGTTTTTAAAAAAAGAAAATTTTCTTTTACATCTTTAAAAGTTCAAAGTTTGAAGTCTTCCTCACTAACACACATTCCCTTTCTTATGATTGAGATTTTATATATCCACTCCCTCTCGTTTATGGATTTTATAGTAATTCTTCCTCCAACCCTTCTTCATCATCAACTTTTCTCAATCAATTGATTTGAACATAATAGATTTTTTATATCTCAATTTTTTACAACACCTTTTTTAGCGTTATTTTCCCATATTTAAAACCTTTAGAGGTTTATCTCAAATTTAAAAAACTATTTTTAGTGCCAATCTTCCTTTTAGAGGATTGTTGAACTTTTTCCAAGTTTTTTGGCGATTTAAATTGATTTTACTTTTTTTCGTGTTTTAGTTAGCATAATTTTCTGCAGATATGTCTCGTGAAAATATTATATATGTAAATTCACTTGGAAAGGATCTTTCCTTCTATTTAACAACAATTTCTTCACCAATTTCAACATTGCCAATCATTGAAGAACAAATTAATGTTGAAACTCCAATTGGTGCATCAATTTTTTTTCAACGACTTCAACGAATTTCACCATTTTCACAACTTAAAGCTTTAATCTTTATTTATTGTCATCCACCGGATTTATGTTATCCATTTTATCATTTTCGTGAAAGATGCCGGCAAATTTGTGCTGAAAATGGTGCAATTTGCTATTTTTCTTTTGTTAAAACTTTTATGGCATTTGTTGGACTTACAATGTCACAGGTTAAGGTATTTAATGGTGAAACAATTATTCTTGTTTCACCTCGCGGTGATCCTGTAACTGTTTGGTCAATGGTTTATAGAAATGGAAAATATTTTATTCTTGATTATCGTATTCTTCCATGGCAATCAAATCCATATAATTGGAAAAAAGAAGTTATTGGATTTCGAATTCCAAATAAAGTTATTTTTATGCGAATGGGTTCAGAATCAAATTTAAGGTAAATTCTTTTTTTTGAATACTGAATTATTGAGTTTGAGTTTTTTCAATGAGACACTTTTAAGGAATCTTGTTCGAGCATTTAAAGACATGAATCCAATAATCCCAAATTTTACTTATGTTGGATTTATTGCAAAAGCGGTTGTTGAACTTGTTCAACAATTATCTGGTGAAATATCACATGGATATAAAGTTGTTCCATTAGTTCAAGATTTATTTTTGGCAACTAAAACAAAAGCATTAGGAAAAATTTCTAATGCTGATAAAATTCCTTCAACATTAGCCATTCCCATTTCAGAAGGAGAAACGATTTTTGTAAGTATCTCAAAATAAGACTTTAAATTTTTCCCATCTAAACACTTTTAGTGTGGAATTCGTACTGTAGATGTTCATATGCAAGAGCTAGACGATAATCGGCATTTTGTTAATTTATCACAATTTCGAAAAACACCAGTTGAAATTTCTTTAAAAGTTGATGTTGATGGATTTTTTGAATATGAAATACAGCCAAAATATGAAACTTCTGAAACTACTAAAGGAAAACTAATTTTATTCGATGATTTTTTGAGTGTCAAAGTTTTTAAAAATGGCGTTGAAGAAGTTTTAGAAGGTGATAATTTTTTTTAAATTTTTGTAAGAATATTGATTAGTTTTAGATTTACAAAAAGTGCCCTATTTTGTTAATTTTTCTGAAAAAGCAGCAACTTTTGGCAAGTTGGGATTTGAAAAGGCTAAAAAAAATCCAACTTTTGTTGTATACGGTAGTTTTTATATTCTATTATATCCCATTAAAATAATATTTTAGACTTAATAAAAATTTTATCCCTTATTTCCCTTGAAGATATCGATCCAAATTGGACATTTTCTTTAACTTCAAATGCTGAACATTCTGTTCTCGTCAATGTTGAAACGATAGCCGGAAAACGGCAATATACTCCACCTTTCATTTTTGCACTCTTTTGTAAATGGATTATTTTACAAATTAAAAAATTTACTGGTGATTTCTTAGATGAATTGGAAGTGGATATGAATAATATTTCGTCAGAGATTAAACATATTTTAAAAGAAAATATTATTGCATCATTTCGAATGCTAAAAATTAAATTAAAATTTGTTTAATTTTTTTATTTTGACCAAATTTTTTTTTACTTTTTTGGATTTCAAAACTTTTCTTCTTTTTTGCTGTTGACCAATTACCGTATTTTGTTTATTTTTGTCTAAATTTTTAATTACAAAAAATATACGTTTTTTTAGATTTCAAAAATGTCTCAATTTCGGTTTTTTTTTGAAATCTTATGTTTTTTGATACATTTTTTTACATGAATAATGAATAGATGTCCAATATATATTTTTTGCCATTGCCCAATGTCATTTTCTTGGCATTTTTGCCTTTCCATTCTACTTTTTTCGAAAGAACAAAAGTAAACAATGCCTTTGCCAAAAATTGCCGCTGCCGCTTATAAAAACAATAATCCGATAAATTCTTTTTTTTCAAGTTGTGGATTTTTAATTAAACATCAGAAAAAAAAGTAGTAACAGAAATTTGATATTGTCCAACAATAAAAATTTTATAATAAATATAAAAGGTAAAATAAGAGAGAACATTTTTGGAAAGGAGCGGCAGCGGCACCTTTGTTAGATTTTTTTCGTTAGAATTTTGGTATTTAAAATTGTTAAAGTTTTATTAGTTTTTTGGCGTTTGCTGCTTTTTGAAGCCATTGTTGATTCCTTTTTTAATGTTTTTTTGGGTTTAATGAGATTTTTTAATGTCTTGGATTTTTAGAAAAAAAGAGAAAGCAAACAATAGTTTTTTTTGTCATTTTGCCGAAATTTTGTTGGGATCAGTCAAAGATCAGCGATAGACGTTGAAAGTTTCACGTGGTACTTAAAGCCAGCTAGAAAACGTATTGATATCATTTAATTTTTGAAAACTTGGAAGTGCTCAAATATTTTAAGCTTTTCTAGCAATTTTAAAATAAGTTTCAATTATGACGATTTGTTATATTTCACAACTTAAAGGGAACAAATGGTTTGATACATTTTTCATCTTACATATTTTTTTTTTAAATTTGCATAAACGTGACAATAAGGCAAAAGTACAACTGAAAAAGACTCTGATTGTCGGGTTTATGCCATCTCGAAAAATAACGTTAGAAATGAAAAAAGTATCCAATCTTCCTCCCCCCTTTAAGGCTAGGTATGATTCATCAATGTCCAGACTTTTCATTTGATTTAAAATAAAATCATAGCCCATCAACACTTTCTTTTTCTCACGTGATCCATGTTTTGTCAATTTAACAGCAATACGATGACCTTTGAAAATTCTATGTGAAAAAATAATTATTTATGCGATGATTCAACAAAATGTTTTTCTTTCCCTTCTTTTTGTCAGTTACACAATTTCTGGAAAACCATTATTTTCTTCTAAAATTTATGGATCAATTTTATTTATATAAAAAAGCGTTCACGTTTTTTGCAGTCAAAAAATGACATAATTTCTTTCTTTTTTCGATTTTAAACTAACTGGTTTTGCGCTGCTCTTTCTACCCACTGCAATTGAAAGATCATCATTATATTTTTTTAACCCAGCCTCAAACACTCATCATCATTTCCCACCCAACCACAACCTATCTCAACAATAAAACAACCTTTGTTCTTCCAACTTTTTTTTGTCTCTTTTTTTAGTTGGCTTTTTATTACCCTCCATAAACTTTTCTCTCAATGTCAAAATTAAATTGTGACTTCCGCATCACTCTTTTTTTGTTTATTTTTTTTTGAAACAGTTCAAAACCGATTTTTCCAAAATTCAATTTTGGGTTAAATTATTTCAGACTTTTTCAAATTGTTAAATTATAAAAAAATGCCTATTTTAAGAAAAACTACCATTAAAATGTTCTTTTTGTTTATTTTGATTATTTTTTGCTTTTTTGATGATTGCGTTTGATTCACTTTTTTGCTGCTGTTTATGCTTCTAAAAAATTGATTCAATTCGATTTTTTCATCTGAAATTTTTCAGCTTTCTTTTTCATTATTAAATTAAAAAACAAATATGCGCCTTTTAAAATCAGTTGCAATTAGTTTAATCCTTTTTATTGTTTTATCTGGTAAGATTTTTTTGGAAAGAACTGAAAAAAAAATATTTAAAATTGAAAAATAAATTACAGAAGGAGCAAATCGATGCTATTCTGGCCAAAATCAACATTATTCTGCAAAGCAATGTTCCACCGGTGGCACAACTGTAGATTTTACATGCCAAAAATTTGTTTGTGAAGGTGGACATTGTAAGTTTTCTTTTTTTTAAATAATGAAACTTAAAGAAAGCAGACCATTTGACACATTTTTCATTTTAACGTATTTTTTTCAAAATGGCATAAACCTGACGATCTTTTTCTGTTGTTCTATTGCCTAATTTCAAGGTTTATGCAATTTCGAAAAAAAATATAGAAGATGAAAAAAGTATTTAATCGTTCGATCACTTTAAGTTTTTGAAAAACAGATGTCAGCAAGAAAATTAGGCGTTAATTCTTTTTCTTATTTTTGTTGATTCAAACGATTACAAAGTTGCTTTTTCTTGCTCGCATTTGTTTTTACAAATATGTTTTTGTTGTAAAAACATTCGTGATTTGTGATTTTTCTTAAGTTTATTTACCCTATTTTTTAAGCACCATTTACCCTTCGAACATGTGCAAGAAAAAATATTGGTTGTATTGCGGGTCCAAGAATTTGTCAATTTAGCGGCGGACAAGGAAAATGCCAAAGATGTGATAATGAATTATGCAATTCATGAGCAAAATTAATTTCAATAATATAAATAATTCTTTTCATCAAATTTGGGTCCCTTTTTAAAACTTTTTTCACATTGTCTGTGCAATTATATCATTTTTTTATTGTTTTTTGTGTTATTTAAATGTTGTAAATGTGTTTTTTGTTTTGATAATTTTACGCAAAAAATAAAAAACTTGTTTTTTTTGTAGCACCATTTGAAGCGCGAGCGTGCTCCCCTCCAGGTGGTGATTGTGAAAGTTCAAGAAAGTTATGTTCGGATAATGGTGGATCTGGTGAATGTTATATCTGTCAAGGAGATGATTGTAATGGTGCACAAAATGTTGCATTTGGAATTATTCAAGGGATTGTTTTCGCTGGAATTTCTGCTGCAACACTTTTCTTCACAAAATCAATTCTTTAAAATGGAAGATAAAATCATATATACTTTGTCATATTGAAATCATTCTTATTTTTAAACTTTAATTAATCTGTTCCAATTTAATTGATTTAAGCTTTAATTTTAACAGTTTTGTTTCTTAATTACAATATACTTCATTTCTAAACTTTATTTTTTACAAAAATTTACAATTTAAAAAGTCTTTCAATATTATTATTATTTTTAACAATTTAATACTTATTTATTTATTTATTTATTTATTTATTTATTTATTATTAACCTAATGAATTATAAATTTGTTGCCGAGCTGGAAGGAATAATCTTCGAAGACTATAACCAATTAAAGTTCCAACGGATGAAAGTCCAAGCACAATTCCGGATACAATTGTCATTTGTGATTGAAAGCTTTCACTTAAAGTTCGACTTCGAGTTCGATCACATAAATATACTAAAATGGCACATTTTTAACATTAAATTAAAAGGGGAAGTATCTCATCCAAAAAAATTTCTTTACATAACCTGAAAACCAGGGAAATCGTCGGAGCAAATTTTTTGTTTGTTGAAATTTCAAAAAATGACGTAACACTTGCTCCAATTTAGTAGCTTCAAATCAATTGAATGAACATTTTATTAAAAAGGGAATTTCCTGATTTTCAGGTACAAACAAAAAAAAATTTTGTTGAAAAAAAACAAACTATTTGAACCAAATCCGCCCCCAATATTCATTGGTTGCATATCAATTGCAGGTAAAAGTTCAAGAACAAATGGTTGATAATCTTTATTTTTATTATTGTAAAGTGTAATATTTAAACTGTCTTTACAGACAAAGCTTTGATGCAACGGAGCACTTACAACAACGGTTTCATTTAAAGATTCAAAAACAATAGGCTTCTTTGATTGAGATTCTGTAAAATTGAAATTTCGTATTTTTTGTGAAAAATTTTTTTAAAATGTTTAAATTTTATTTTTAATTTTGTTTGAAAATGGATTAGGGTATGAAAAAAATTTTGGAATTTCGTGAATTTCAAAAAATTGAAATTTCAATATTTTTAAAAAAAAATATTTAAAAATTAAATTTTTGTGAAAAAAAATTGGAGAAATGGTGTTTTTGAGGAAACTTTTCAAAAAAACTAATTTTCAATTTTTTCGAAAAAACTTTTTTGTGGTAATGAAAAAATTTCGTAAAACATAAAAAACTTAATATCATAAATTTCTTCATATACAACTTTTGTCAATTGCCATCTCAGTTGTAATAAAGAAGATTGCCGCAATTCTTCATATTTTTGAACAAAAGTTAATTTTAAAGCTTTTTTTCGAAAATTTTGTTTCCATCTTGCTTCAATAAAGCTATGCTTTGTTACTTCATTTGCTAAAGCACAAAAACCATTGAGTGAAACGCTATTATCACTAAAATCTGCCAATTCCAAAGCAATATCCGTTCCATTTAAATTAAAATTATATATTTTTGCTTTAAATTTCAAAAATAGACAAACACGTTCCTTTGAATCTCGAAGTCCAAAATCTCCATATACTGGATCTTGAAAAGGTTTAAATTGTTCTTCCGAAGCAGAAACAAAAGAATAATTGGAAATATTTATTAAAATAAAAAATAAAACAAATAGCATCTTTCTTGGTTTTTTTCGGAAGGAAAATTATGAAGCAAAAGCTTTTGCTTTTTCAAATATTTTTTTCAAAAAAGACACAAATGTAAAAAAAAGTGAAGAACTCTCATTAAAAAAAGAAGAAAGAAACAAATAATCCGTGCCCTTTAGCAATGGTGTTATTCTTATGCTTCCGAAAAAACGGCATAAAGCATGAACGATAATGATGGCATTTCATTGATTTTAGGGGCTCTTCTTTTTTATGACAAAAACAATTGGGAAAAGTAAAAAAATATGAAATGTTTTGTTTTTTAAAATTTTTATGATTAGATGTTTTATTTTATTTTTAAAACAAAAATACAATTTTTAGGACAGTGAAAAAAATGAAGGAGGTAAAACAAAAAAGATTAAAGTGAGAGTTTGGGAATTACGGCAAAATTTGCTTTATAATTAGAAAAATATTTGGAAAATATAAAGCAAATTTTGAATTCTAATTTAATTACCAATTAAAACTCGGACAATCAAGAACAAAATTTTTAAAAAAAATTTAAAAAAAATTTTGTTTTGACATTTTTCATGTTCGAATGAAACTTAAATTTAGTCTTGTTCGAGTACTTTAAACAAATAGAATTAAGAAATTAAACATTTTTTAAAAATTGGACTTCATTCTTTGCAAGGGATATATTTAAAGAAGCAAAAAGTCTCAAACAGAAAACAAAAATTTGTACTGAAAATTTTTTTATCTCATTACCGTAATCCACTTATCTTGAATTTAAAAAAATGTGAATAAAAATCCTTCACAAAATTATGAAAATATAACTGAGATCAAAAAAAAGACAAAAGAATCAAAGGCAAAAACAATTACAATCAAATTTTACTGACTAATTTAAACTCGAAGAACTTCAACGCAATTTCCAAAACAAATTGCAATCCATTCTGATTGGGTTCGAGACCATTTAACATTTGTAATTTCTCCGGTTGCTTTATATGCCAAAATTGGTTCTTCTCTTGGATATCGATCAGTTTGCCAAATTAGTGCTTGTGAATCTGCACCACATGTAACATGATGAATTGAGCTAAAGAAACAGACTTTGAAATTTATACAGTAACATTTTTTGGAATAAATTTAGGTATAATTTTTTTAAAATCCCTCAAAACGTGATCGAATAAAATTTATTTCGAAAATTTTCAGCTTAAAAGCTTTATGTCCGGTAGGATAAAACTAACCTATGTGGAGCCCATGCCATTGCATTAATTACGGCATTATGATTATTGTATGCAATAGGATCGCGAATTTGAAGCCTTCGAATATCAATCACTAAAACAATTAATTTTTTATCCGTTACCGTGATCCTTTTTCATATTCTTACTTAGAACTTCCATCGAACCATGTGGTAAAATTGCAATTGTATATGGTTCTTGTTTATTCCATGCAATATGATTTAATGGACGACGTTTTGGATCATCATATAAAATTGTTGAATGTTCAAGATTTCGTGCATCAAATAATCGAACGGAACCATCCTCGGAAGCTGTAGCAAACTAAAAAAAAATAGAATAACTATGTTTATATTTTTAATATGGTTTATTGTTCTTAATTTAATATTTTTGTTGTCGTTATTATTTTAATAAAATAAATCAAAAACTTAATTGTTCACGATTTGAATCAAGATTTGAAAATGCTATTGCATTTACAGATTTTTCATGTGCAATTAATTGAGTTTTTATTGAACATTTTACACGATTTAATTCGACCCCATATTCAATATTCCAAATTGAACATGTTGAATCTATGCAAGATGTTGCAATATATTCTGGTGAAACTTCTAACCAATCTAAGCAAGTATATGGAGATACATCTTTTATTGCAGCACTCATGTTATAGGGTTTCTGAAAAGGGGGGAATTCTTATGTAAATTTTTATCTTTTACAGCTTACACTTATCATTGTTGCTTCTAATGTTGCAGTTTGAGATGTTCGATCATATTTAAATATTTTTAATCCATTTGAAGCAGTTGCCAAAATTTCAGGGCTATCAAGGCTCTAAAAGTAAAAAAAATTTTCATAATTTTTTAATGTATTTTAAACCTTTGAAGGATTCATCATCATTGAAGTTGCAGGAAAGCCATGCTCAAAATTGCATCTTTCAATTAACTCATTTTTATATTCATCATATTCAAGAATGGATATTCGATTTTTATCAAATCTTTCATTGTCATCTACACATGTACAAACAGCTATTCGAAATGAATCACCCATATATTTATTTGACCATGCACAACCATAAAATGCATCCTTTCCTGTATATCTATAAATTTCTTTCTTTTTATGGGCAGGTGTTGTAGTTTTTTGTTGTAGGGCATTTAGAGAAGTGGTATCAATTGCAGAACCGGTTGGAGCTTGGGTAAGTTTAAATCCACGATTTTCTCCTGGTGAAGATGTTGATGCAGCTGATTGGGATTGGGAAGGTTGTGAAGAAGTTGAGTGGGGAGGAGGAGGATGGTGGCCATTTTGTTGGTGTTGTTGTTGTTGCTCTTGTACTAAAATATAATATAAATTCTAATGTGAATGAAAGGAAACAAACATCGTGGAGTCTTAGAATCACTTGAACTTGTTTTAGAATCATTCGATCTCGGGCCTTGATGTTGACCATTTATTTCTGTTGAAGCAGAAGCTGAAACTCCATTTGTTGCTCCAGAAGCTGTTGCTGCTGCTGCTGCAGAAGAAGAAGAATTCGATTCTCGCTTTGCATTTTCAACAGTTTCATTCGATTCTCTTTTCATTTTTTAATATAAAACAATATTTTCTTCAACAAAAAAACTCAAGTTTAAAAAAAAGTTGTTCACTTTTTCAGTCGAACTTAAATGTTCCTTTTTATTTTTTCGATGACAAAGTGGTTCCTTTCTGTTTATTGGAGACCCGGGTTTTTTCAAACATGAATTTTATTCAATTGTGTTAAAGAGATCTGATAAAGTTTAGTTTTTACACGTTTTTAATATTTTTCAGCTTTGTACATTTTTTCAATAACAATATTGATTTTGAGAAAATAATAATATGGACTTTGTTTCTGATGTTACAGAAAATCCAGATTCTGGCAAACATTCAAACATTTTAAAGTTGTTACAAAAAAATTCTGTTTTTTCTTATAAGTACTAATGAACTTTCGCAGCTTTTTTTTCTTCTGAAAGTAAACAATGAAGACTGAAAAAAAAGTCAAAATGTTTGAAGCACTTTTGGCAGTTTTAAGAAATAGGACAAAATCCATGTTTTATGTGGTTGATGAAAGTGAAAAGGCAAGAGCATTTCACTAATTTTTAACACTTAAATAAATACCTTTACAGGTTTAATATGATTAACATAGAAGACAGAATTAAGAATTATTTGGATACTGTAGATGACGCCCGAATCAGAAATGGAATTGCTCGATTATGCTGTTGATCTCCAAATTTATCTCCCAGTTTTTCTTGTTATGTAAATGTTTCTCAAAATTTTGTAGCAATATCATTTCTTTATATAACACAGTTATATAAAGAGTTTATATTGCTTTAAATTAGGAAAATTCGTTGTTTTGTATCAATAAGAATGAAAAGGTGTTGAATCAAGATTTTTAAAGTGAATCCGATATAAGGTAATTATTAACAATTTTTATTTATTCATAATATATATGTATAATAAATAATTTTAAAAAAATACATCAGAAAAAACAAAAACTTTGTATTAACAAAGAAGTCAACAAATAAGAACTTATAAGTAAGTTCTTCTTTGTTGACTTCTTTGTTCACCAGATGTGACGAATTTTGCTTGATTTGAATTTATTCCACCAAGTTCTGCTTTGCTTTTAATTTGAAGTGCACCAGAAAGTTCATCGATAAAAGTTTTGGTTAATATTTCCTTAATGAATGGAATTCCCAAGGAGCATCTAATATAGTCAACAAGCTGTTTCCTCTTTTGCGTCCAGGTATCAACTTCTTTAACAGCTAATGAATAATCTTTCCATTCAGAATTTTCTGAAATCAAGCAAAAAAAATTATATAGAAAACCAAAAAAAGCTTAATTTACATTCGAAGCGGAAACGGTTACTTTTTAACAAAAATTCTTTAAAAATTTACAAGGTTTTTGAGAAAAATACAGTAAGCCCGATGAAGCAAAAAAAAAGATAAAGCAATAAATTCTTCTATCAGTCAGTCGCATGAAAGTGTTTTGCAATATGCTTAAACAGCTTCATGTAAGTTATTTGTATTATTTTTGAGGGTATTAAACACGGAAAAGACAACAATAACAGAAAAGAGGACGGATAAAAGACGACGCAAAATCCATGAAGAAATAAAGGAATCCACCGGGTGTAAACAGGAAAGAAAAAAATAATTAATGTTAAAATATTTAATATTTGTTTTTTTAATGCTTAAGTTTTTAAATTTTCAACGTTAGGCTTTGTTTAATAAGAACAGAAATTTTATTTTTACCCAAAATATTATTCTAAGCTCTAGTTTTTAATACTTTGAGAATTTTCATCGCCCGAAAATTAATTTACAAAATCTATTTTAGCGGGTTTCACAATTTAGTTAATTAAGCCAACATTTTTCTATTTTTACTACTATAAATTGACAGAAAAATCGTTTTTAGCATGTTATCAATGAAGCATGTAAGGGGCTGATTTTATAAAATTTTTGAAAATTCAACAGGTTCTGCCGCAAAATTTTTTTCTAAAAATGAGTCTTTGGTTTTTTTGTTCAGGTGAAAATATTGCAAAAATTATCGAAGTAAGGATGGACAAATAATACGTACACTGACACTAATAGTGTCGCTGGGAATATTTGATCCATACATCTCTTTTTCTCTTCTCTTCCCTTCTTTTCGTTTACTTCAAAAAAAACTGTCAGAGTACATAGGCACGAAGGATGCGCAACATGGCAATTTTTTTCTTTAGTAAACAAAAGCTAAAATAACAAAAATAATCACACAACCACATAGACTCGACCACTCAACTGAAGAAACCTTAAAAGCAAATACTTTAAGGTTTCTTCAAAGGTTAAAGAAATATAAGAGAAAAAAAAGATACAATTTAACGAATTTGAAAGTTAGTTAATTACAAAACGTTAGCATTTTTTAAGAAAAAAAAGAATTTTTTTTGCAAAATAGGTAAAAGAAGGAAATGCATCTGCATTTTCTAATTTGTCAAGTTATTTACATACTTTCGTATGGCATAACTTCAAAACCAGAAGGAATTTTAACCAATGCTGCTGATTCATTTCGATCATTTGAAGAAGAAGATGCTAGAGCAATAGCATTTGAAGATTGATCATTATTTGTTGTAGAAGGCTGATTAGGATTTAGCATCCTTTGACTTACTCTAAATCCCATCACTTGGGGTTCAGAGGTTTGATCTCCTTCTTGTTGCCTTGGGAATTCAAAGGGATTCTATAAAAATGTTGTTTTTAACAAGTTTTACATTGCTTTTATTACTTGAATTGTCAAATCAGAAGAAAAAAGTTGCTTATTTGAATTAGATTTTTTTCTTTTAAACCCATCAACTTTTCCAACAATTGAAGAATCAGACGCCACTGCCCTAATTGAAAACAGAAATCCATCCTTTGTCGCCATCTAAATTTTAATTTTAAATCTCGAGAAAAAAAGTAAAAAATGTAAATTATTAAGTATTCGACTGTCTAAAAAAGACCTCTAAAAAAGACAACAAAACGCTGAAATTAAAATTGATGCGGCTTTTTTGTTATGATTTTCGCATTAAAAAAATTGTTCAATGGCTCGCAAAAATAGAAAAAAAGTCAAATGTGATGTGTGTATTAAAATAAGGATGATGCAACACAGATGTGCTTTTGGGATATGTTTTGTAAGAACATTGTAAAAAATCGATTGTTAGCCAAATTTGTTATCAAACAGTTTACTGCAGTCATTTTGTATATATTTTATGTTGTTAAATCATATTTGCTTTGGTTAAGAAAGGAAAAGTCATTTTTTCTCATGTTTGAAATATTAGTCAATTTTTGTTGTTACGCATTTATTGTAGCTGGTGCCAAATTCCTAGATTTGATGATAGGTTGTTAAAACTTGTTCAGAATGCTCTTACAACATTATATTTGATGTTGCAAGTTCCAGGAAGCAAATTCATTGCGCATTTTAGAAGTTATGATTTTTCAATGATGTTGGACATGTTGTTTTTCACATAAAAAACGAAAAGATTTAATAACTTTGGGGATGTTGTCCTTACAAGTCTTATTATTTCCAAAAGTAATTTTCTCTTATAAAAAATATTCAGAATAAAATAAAAAATTTTTTCACCCTTTTTTGAGTGGAAAATTTTGATTAACCATGTTTTTATTTTAGTTACAACATTTTAATCATCATAAATTTATTTATCAAAATTTTAGTAATATATAAAACATAGATGAATAATTAATACAAGTAATTAATTGATTGATTGACATTAAATTTATACATTACAATTTCCACCACATTGAATTAATTTATTAATGCTACCATTTTTTGGAGGTTTTTCATCAACAGATCCAATTGGTCCATTTTTGAATACAGATGTTGAAGGTGGAGAATCATCAGAACTTTGAGTTGAAGCATCAGAATGCTGGGTTGAAGCTTCAGAATTTTGAGTGGAAGCTTCAGAATTTTGAGTTGAAGCATCTGAAAGCTGTGTAGAAACATCTGAAGAGAGAGAAGCAACCGATCGAAGAGTTGTATCACCAGCATTTGATGAACTTGAAGTTTCACGAATTTCTCGCTCTGCATTCTAAAATAGAAGAAAATGCAAACAAAAAATATATGAAAAGTTTTTATGATACTGTACAGAAAATACATTACACAAAATCTGTAAAAAAACTTACATCATTTTTCTGAACAACACTAACATGAAATCCAACATTTTTGTTAACAGGTTTTGATGATGGTGATGAAGAATTTGTTGGATACCATATCCAATAATATGCTAATCCAAATGTACCAGCAATAACAGCTACAGAAAATATTCTGCGATTCTAAAAACTAATTTTAATTATATAACTTCAACGATACCCTAGTAATCGAATGGCATTGGCTGTCTTTCTTTCAACAAAGAACATCCTATGCCGATGACCAAAAAAGCGTTTAAATGCCGATTCAACAACTTTTATACATCCCAAATAAAATATAAAAAACATACCACAAAATTCCAAGATGAATCATCATGTGGACAAAAAATTGTGCCATCAATGGTAGCCAAAACTTTAGAAGAAAGTGGAATATAAGATGACGCAGACATTTTTCTTCTGGCAAACAAATTTTTTGATCAACAAAGTTTTGAAAAAATGTATTCATTTTTCATCCAAAAAATAAAATTTGCATATTTTTTAAAAAAAATTATGCTAGACATTTGTGTTCCAGATTTTTTCCGAGTCTTTCAAAGCAATTTTATAATATCAAAAAAGATAATCAAAAAATAACAAATTGTACAAGTCCATCAATAAATCTACAGTAACCATTGTATATTACGCTTCTTCTTCTTTAATAGAAAAATAATGAAAAGCAATTTTTTGACCAAAATGATTTCCATAAATTGATAAAGCGGCCCATAAAAGATTTAAATCTTTTGCATTCATTATAATTGTACCTTTTCGACTTCTTTCATCAAAAGTTCCAATTGTATAAGTTGGAACAGTTTGGCCAAGAACATAAATATATGCGGCAGAAATAACTGATTTGAAGGTTTCCATATCAACTCGATCTTTTGGTTCTCGTTCGTATTCTCTGAAAAAATGTATGATTGATAAAAACAAAAATTATTTCAAAACAAATTAAAGGGAGCGGACGGATTAATACATTTTTCATTATAATGTTTTTTTTGAAATTGAATGAACCTGGCAAACAAGCAAAAGAACACCAGAAAAAAGACTCTAATTGTCAGGAAACAAGCAATATTGAAAAAACTGTTAAATAAAAGATGCATCAAATCATCCGCTGGCTTTAAAGATACGAATGATAAACAAGCACACTTTTCAAAATCGAATGATACACAAAATATACTGTAAAAAATAGTTATAATATAACAAAACTTACAATTTTACAGTAAGCTCTCGCATTCCATGTTCTTTTGCTTTTGGTGCCATTGTTTGATTTTCGTGGATCTTAAAAAAATTAATAATTTAGAAAACATTAAAATTCCATTGTTTGAAAAATCGAAGTAAACATTGGATTTTAACCAAAATTATATTTAAAAATTTAAACAATAATTTTTTTAAAAAACAGATATTTAACATTCTAAGATCAGCAAATAACCCGTAATTATTTTAGGCAACAAACGCGTCAACTTCAAACAATTAAAAACAAATAAATCAAAAATACGTAATTATTTAAATAATTAATAAACAATAAAGCAATTTAATATCGACTAAAAATAACAATTTTATTGGCTTGATTAACGGCATTTGCAAAAGCTTCTTTTTGAAGATCCGTTAAAACAGTATTTGAAAGTCGAAATTTGATTTCTTCAACACTTTTGCCGGTATGCTTTTCATAAAGATATATTAATCGTTGGAAATACATTTTTATTGCCAAATTTGGTGGAATAATCTGGTGGCCTTTTGTTGCAATTTGAACATTGTATCCAAGCTTTGGATCATCAGAATCATCCATAGCTGCAAGTTTAAAGCTGTAAGATGAAGTTGGAAGAGTGGAAGAAGTTGAACCCAAAACTTTTAAGAAATCTAAAAAGGGAAACATTTGTTGAAAGGAAAAGCAAAAAATACCATAGATAACAGATTCTGGAAAATTTAGTAAATCTTTTTTCGCATCATTACCAATTCGAAATGGGGTTGATGAAAATGAAAGATACATTGGAATATATTCAGCTAAAACAGATACTTTCGATTAGAAAAAATTAATTACGGTAAAAAAATCCTTACCACCAGATACCGTAAGATATTCATCCTTATCCAAAACAATTTTACATGCATTATTCGAATATTCGATAACCATAGTAGATTTTTCATAAACCTTTTTATCCCAAATTTTACTACCAACAGCTTTTGTAATTGCTTCAGCATACGGTAGCGTATCAAAAATATCCAAATTTTCATTTTTTAAATCATCCAAAAACATTTCAACAGTAAAATCGACACCCCAAGCAAAATATAATGGATCGAAATTCCCAATCAAATTCCATCTTTGAAAATTTAAAAAATTTGTAACAATTACAATATCTGCAAAATGAAGAACTTCAGCATCAATAACTCTTGAAGCCGGTACGGTAACATCAAATTTAAACAAAAATTTGTTTTCAACATGAACAAAAAAATAAATATAAATTTGTTGTTGTCGTCGAAGTAAAACTGCAATTAAATCACCATAAAATAAAGCAGAATTAATAGATTTTAAAGCTCCATGAAAGAATGCTTCAATTTCATAAAAGCATGTTGAAGTTCGTCGAGATACTGTAGATAATCCTTCAATATTATTTTCTTCTGGATCAAAAAGCGGATCAATTGTAACATATGGACTTGTTAAAGTTGTATTGGAATTTTGTAAAGCATAAATTGCACCACCATAAAGAATTGTTTCATTACAATTTTCAATATCACATTTAACAAATTGATATTTAAATTCAGGTTCAAAGAATAAATATTTGCTTGAACCTTTTTCAGTCAAATAAAATAGTCCAACATCTGGATATCCACCGGTAATACTTGAATTAATATATG
Organism: Panagrolaimus sp. PS1159; assembly: GCA_963922195.1. Taxonomy (NCBI): domain Eukaryota; kingdom Metazoa; phylum Nematoda; class Chromadorea; order Rhabditida; family Panagrolaimidae; genus Panagrolaimus; species Panagrolaimus sp. PS1159. The sequence goes on along the minus strand of CAWUHW010000017.1, from coordinate 2,256,383 downwards.
TTTGAGTTAAATTTGAACAATATGTAACAGTATAACAAAACTGTGTTCGTTGATTCAATGCATACATCTTTGAAGCAGTTTTTGTAACAATAAGAATAAGAATTTTTGGACATGTTGGTTGAAAAAATGTTAGACAATATTGCAATAAACCAATGTATGATGGAGCAACAGAAATAATTGGACCATTTCTAAAGCTATTAAGCTTTTGATCAACAAATACAGTAACCAAATCAGAATGCATTGCAGTTAATTGTTTTACAACTTGTTCTTCATCATTCAGCAAATCGTATGCAATTAAATTCTTCACTAAAAATGCTTTTAATTTTAATAAAGATTACGATAGCTATAATACTTACAATCAAGACTCAAAGGACCCAATTGAACAAAACCTTTTTCAAAATTAAAGCTTCCCATTTGTTTATTTTCAGCTGACCAAACTTGAACCTTTTGATTACCCGTTCCGAAATTGTTGAAGATATCAAAAGGATTGATAGAAACGTTATGAATTTTCATTAATCCACATTCATCATATTCAAGCAAATAATTTAAAGATGGATCAAATGTATCATTCTTTAGCTCAACTTTTTTAAACGACCAAATTGCCTGAATATTAATTCGAGTTGTAAGCGTATCTCCAAAAGACATCTGAAAATGATGAGATTAAAATGTTGTAAAAATGAAGACAAAAACTTACATTTTCATAAGATGATGGAACAAAATGAAGCTTCAATGGAAATTCTGAGCATGGCCGTACAAGGGCATTAGTACCATAAAAAAGTCCAGGAGTAAAAGTTGTAATTTCAAGATGCTTTCCAGGTTCTACAATACATTTCGCTTTACAAAATCCACCAATAACCAAAGATTTCATTTGATTTTTAAAGTGATAAATCTTTAAATTCCGAGGAAATTCAATTCCCAGCTGTTCACGAACTGTTTCTTCCATGGTTAAGCCAGTAATACAAAAAACCGGCTTTTCAGAAAATTCAGAATATTCTTCATTTTGTAAACTTTTCAGGCTATTCATTTGTACGTCAACCGCCGATAAAAGGAAACCATCCTTTTCAAGAATGAATGAAAGATACTTTAAACGAATATTAATCAAAACAAGAATTCTTTCTTCGGTGATTATACAAGCATGAGATGCAGCGCGTTGTAAGATTGCAACAACAGCTGGAATAATATGAATAACTTTTGCATATTCTTTTGCAGTTCCATAGATTTGTTGTAACATTTCTGGATCATTAAGAATATGATCAACAATAACCAAACATTCAAGCTTTGTTGTCAATTGTTACAGGTTTAACTCCAATTTTGGCTGAATCAAATTTTTATGCATTATTTTTTGCTCGTGTTGCAATGGGATTAGGCGAGGTATGTGTTTTGTAATTTTTGAAGTTTCACAAATATGGATTAAAATCTTTTTTTTGACTTCCTTTTTTTGGGAGTGTCTGGTTTTTCGAAATTTTTAAAGAACAAAAACGTGTTTTAAAAAAATACTTTTAAGTTTTTATATCTAAAATATTCATCTTAAAGGAGATTCGTAACTTGATGCATTGCGAAATATTTTTTGAAAAAAACCGCCAAAACGTGAGAAATTGAAAATCAGGGTTTTCCATTCGAGAACCTTTTTTCTTCGGGTTTAATTTTTTTTAATACTAAAAAAAATATTGATAATTATCTAATACTTTTGTAAATATATTTTTTTGATTAAATATCAACGAATATTACGTTTAATTTTAATTTTTTATTGTAACTTGTTTTTTTACCGCGTGTTACATGTATTTATGCTAATGATTATGTTTTTTTTATCATTTTTGTCGCTAAAAAAGTGTTTTTAACGTTTTTTTTTCTTTGCATATATATTTTTTAGCTTTTTTAGACTACTATCTCCATAAATGATCTTGGGAGCAGCGAATAGAAGGTGAGTTTAGCTAATGCAGGTTAGTTTAGTTTCATTTTTTGTTTTTAACGGTACTAATTTCATATATTTATAGGTCGATTGTTTCGTGGTGCTATTGAATATGGATCGATGGTGTTGCTGGTGCAACATGGATGGCTTGGAATAATAGTGTTGGAGATAGGGTGGTTTGTTTGGCCGGGGGACTGGTGTTTGCTGAAGAGTCCAGTCAGTCCCCACATATGGCCATCTTTTTCGTTTACCAATGGTGTCCAAACTAAAGGACGAAACACCATTGGTGGTTATATATGCTTTTTTAGGTTTTTTACTGTTTTTGTTATTGTTATTTTCTGTATTTATTCACAGTAGTAATAAAGATTCATAGCTTCGTGTTTTTGCTTTGGGGGATGCTTTTGTTGAGTTATCTTTCTCTTTTGATTGTCGGATATTAATTTGCGGATTATGTTGAACTTTTTTCTGCAGAAAGCTTACTTTCCATGTTTACCAAAGAATAATTTTTGCAAAACAGTTACAATTTGTTAAGATTTACAGTAGAACAACAGTTCATTCTCCATCAATTAAAGTTTATGAAAGATATAAAGATTATCACAAAGCAAATTCAATTTTTTGGTATGCTGTAATTTTTAGATCATTCTATACATCAATAATATGTTTACCTCATATTCTGCTAATTGATAAATGCATTGCTTTCATAAAATAAAAATCTCCATTCCACCCGGGATGTGTTTGCTTGAGGTAAATATTTCCAATACACATATCTTTCCACCTTTAAACTCAAAATACCATCTAATAACACCTATGAGCAAAACATCCAAAGCAATCCATATATCTTACATCACCCAGGATACATAACAACAAGAGAAATTCCCAAAAACTCCGATAAGAAAACATGTAACCATCCAAATGTTTATTGTTAACAAATATAAAAATTACAATAACAAAAACAGTAAAAAGTTGATGATCCATAGAGCAGCTATAGAACTGAAATAATTTCCTCATCATTACCAGAACAAGCATTGATCCATCAGCGATTACCTATAAAAAAGCATATTAGATTGAACAAACATACCTTCGATTATCGGCTCCAGCTCAGTGTCTCCAAAGTCCCACTTTTTTTTGGGACGCGTCCGTCCCGTCCCTATTTTTAGCACTACCCGTCCGTCCGTCCCGTCCCTAAATTTAAAAAGATACGTCCCCGTCCGTCCCGTTCTTAACGTCAGGGACGGGTATCCCGTCCCGTCCGTCCCCGTTATTTGAAAGTAAGTTAAACGGCACTTCTTCAGTTTACCCCACCCCCATTTTTTCAATGACAAAAATTTGCATAAAATTATTGATTTTTGTTTGAAAATTCAAAAGGGTGGGCGGCTGGGTTGAGTGAGCGGTTGCTTTCGCGAATGAAAAAAAATGGGGGTGGGTTAAACTGAAGAAGTACCAGTCAAACAATAACAAAAAATTTTTCTGAAATTGTTAATATATATGTATAAGTCGAAAATATTTTTACAGGGATTTACCGAAAATTTCATTTTTAAATGCAGCTAACATGTTACTTGCATTATCAGTAACATATCGAGAAACATCTTTATCAGATAAGCCATAACGATTAAGCAAAATATCTGAATTATTTTTAATAACACCTGCATCATGCTTGGGCGGAAGAGGTGCAACACCAAGAAAAACTTTAACACTTTTGTAACTTTTCTCCAAAAAATGCGCAGTTGCACCAAGGTAACTCTTTTTAAGTGCAGGATCACTCCATAAATCCAATTCTACCGTAATAAGTGATGATTTTTCGTTCAAAATTAAAGATAATTTTTGTATAGTTTCTTTATAAAATGAAGACAAAATTGACCTCCAGTTGAGGTCTGCAATCAATTTAGCACACCAGAATTGTTAATTCCTTATCCGCAGCACATACTATTTTAACGTTTAAGTTTCAATCATAATTTAATTTTGCAGAAGAAAAAATTTAAAGAAAAACGGGACGGGACGTTCAAAACCTGAAAAAGAACGCGTCCGTCCCGTCCCTATTTTTAGCACTACCCGTCCGTCCGTACCGTCCCTAAATTTAAAAAAACACGTCCCCGTCCGTCTCGGGACGGGGACTTGACGGAAAAACGGACGTCTCGGGACGGGACGGTGGAGACCCTGTTTTATTCCCTTCACTGAAAAAAAAATTTGCCAAATTGTGGCAAAAAAAGCATAAAAAGTGGCATAAAATTTTACCAGATAGGGGCCCCGCAACGACTCTTATGCCAATTAATATGTTGCAAATAGTTGGACACTATTGTACAAAATTTTGCCACTTGTGTCCAATGTTTTTGCAAAGAAGGATTTGATAAAAAATTTCCAAATACGATAGTGGCCAAATGCCACATCAAAACTTCGGGTAGGCTGTATTCGTTTGTACTGTACTGTATTTACCCCATGCAATCCCTGCCCCTACTTTAATATGTAATTTTGCCCCATAAAATGCACACATTCAAATAAAAAGTGACGTATTTATATAACAATAACGAAAGAACAATAAAAAGAAAAACAAAACAAAAAATAATATAAATTGACGAATCTTTTTGAAGGTTGAATTCTAATGGGGTGAAGATGGCGGAGGTTCTAATTCGACGAGAGGTTGAATTTGAGATTGAGTTTGACGAAGAGAAGCAGAATTACGATGTTTTCGATTTATGCGAGGAGTTGACGGAGAATGTGAAGGTAGAACTTGAACTTGTTGAGATGAATGTGGTTGAAGGTCATCTTGGGCTAAAAATCGTTCAGTAATAAAAATTAAAAATACTGTAACAAACTTGAAGATGTTGGTGGAAAGAGCATGTTCATAAGAATTTGACGTCCGGCAGTATTTTTTGAAGAAAATTCCATAAGAGCTTCAAAGAAATATGTAATACATGTGTTGTTTGACAATCATAGATGAGGTTAAAGACATATATGACTTCCATAAATGATTGAAGAGCATCAGCGAAGTGACCATTTACCTATAATAAAACAGAAAATTAAAAGTTCAGGACGTGGAGGCTCACCTTTAAAGCAATATCGTCGACTGCAATGAAAAAAGATACATCAGGATGTGTACAAACTGCAACAATTTAGGAATTCAGATAAAACAAATGTTACCAATCCAAGTTCCATATCAGGATCTTTCCAAAGCTGTTGAATCCATTTACGTCGAATGTTGCTAAAAGTGTTTCTCTATATCAACTACAAGTTTATAATAAGAAATTACCTTGTCGATGCATATACTTGATGTAGAGTTGAAAGATCTTCAACGTCAATGACTCGATTTGAAGCTTCTTCAAATGTCTCTTGTAAATTGTCGATAGATAAATGTTTGAGCGTTGGTTGTCGAGTTGGATTATTTTGGCGCTGACGTCGAATATTTCGATCTAAGATTCCTTGATGATTATTTCATAGTTAGATTGAAGAAGACTGTTGTCGATGTAAGCGTATTTAAAATTGGTGGAAGAGCTTCGAGTTTGGCAAGCGATATATCATATCTATTAAAAAAAGAGTATAAGGTTTGCAAATAAATGAAAAGGGTAAAATTAACTTACGCTGGACGATCATCTTCTATAGCATCGTTCAAACATTGGCAAATCACGTAATGAACAGCATCATTAAGTTGAGGATCAGCATTTGAACGAAGAATGTAGACAGCTGCTTTGACGAGAGGTTCTTTGGTTGAAGCGTTCATACAAGTTTGTCTGTAAAAAGTGTAAACCCTAAAAATGTAAAGAAAAAACATACATTTAAGAATACAAGTGGTTGACGTGGAGTATAGCTTTCAAACGCTGCATCGATGGCTGTTGTATGAAGAGGATAATACTGGGTAAGGCGATGTGTCCGAGATAGTTCGAACTTTACAACAGCAGGAATTTGTGGTTCATCAGCACGTGGAACAGAAGATGATAGAGTATTGACGAGTATCATTGAAGAAATTTCAGGCACAGGAGCAGATTAATGTTGGCGAGGATTAATAGATGGATAAATTACAGTTGGTTGACGTGGTGGTGTAACAAGCAAAGACGGATCATTGTTGGATTGTCGAGTAGAAAGAGATAGACGTGGAGTTGAAAAAGATTTGTATATAAGAGCTTCAGCATCATCTAAAAAAGGTAAATCTTAGTAATATTAAGGCATATGTAAAAGTAAAGCAAACTGGAACCATTTTTATGATTAGATGCAAAAGGTGTTTGTCGGGAAGATGTAGAAGTCGACTGTCGAGGCGGAGATAAGCATTGAGTTGAAGAAGAGGTGTATATAAGTGTTTCAGCATCATCTAAAAAAGTTAAATATGAGTAATATTAAAGCATTATTTAAAATATAGCTTACTTGGATCATTTTGTAGATCAGATGCAGAAGATGATTGTCGGATAGATGTAGATGGTGTTTGTCGGAGAGATTTAGTAGGTGATTGTCGGATGGATATAGAAGGTGATTGTCGATGCGGAGAAAAACAATCAAGATGAAGCTTTGATGATCTAAAACAGGTAAAGTTTAGTATTATTAAGACAAAGATAAAAAAATAGCTTACTTGTACCATTGTCGTAAACATTTCTTTCGACGATGACGTATTCCTTATCCGGTTCGGCGGACTCATCTTGTCGGATTTTTGTCGTCGAACTTTAACGTTTCATTAATAACAAAGACGAAATTGTTATCTTAGTTAAGTCGACGACATCCTTCAGCTGCTGCATCAGCAAAAACGTTGTCTTCGCCATCCAATACAAACATCCAGCGGACCCGATTTTGATGGCCCGTATCATCCACAACAGATAGTTCAAAGTTACAACGAAGCATTACTTTAAAAAAAACAAAAAAAATAAATTATAAAAAACATTTAAAAAAACACGAAAAGAGAGAAAAAAAGAGACAAAAAAATGCGCGTAAAAAAAAGAACAGCTCAAAAAAAAGAAATGGGCTTCAAATATTCGTGCGCCAAATTCCCTGCATTTTCGTTGTGGGAGCCTTGAAATGAAAAAAGTCGTTTACTTTTTTTATTGCTACTATTTTTTAAACACTGTTTTTTTCGTCTTCCACTTTATCATTTTTCATTTATCTTTTTATCTTTTTATCATTAATTTTTATCGTCGGTTTTTTTGTAGTGATATACAACTACGAAACAACCAGATGCCGTTCGTCTCGTTACTGGTGATAAATTTGTTAATGATCCAGATGCAATACCCGCAAGTTTTTTTGTCGTTATTACATATTTTAAAGATATATATCTTTTAGGATGAAGATAATGAATCGTCAACAATTTATCAAACGACCCCTCCAAATCCTACGTCAAAAGAAGAAGCTCCACCAACAGTTCCAACATCACCTTCAAAAGCAACGTTTCGACAATCAACAGCGCCACAATCTAATGAAATGGAAGAAATTCGACAAATACAACAAAAGCTTTCACAGCAACAAGAAGATCTTTGGCAAAAGTAAGAAGAAATAGAAGAAGAAGAAAAAGCTTTATGCTTTAATATTACTCAGATTTTACATTTTTTCATTGATGCTGAAACTCATGGAAATAAAGTTATATACAGCTCTTCTTTAACTCAATGGTCATCATAATCGTTCAAGTTTGCTTTACTTTTACATATGCCTTAATATTACTAACTTTTACCTTTTTTAGATGTTGCTGAAGCTCTTATATACAAATCTTTTTCAACTCCACGTCTATGTCTTCCTACTCAACAATCCAACAATGATTCCTCTTTCTATGTTACACCACCACGTCAACCAACTGTCTTTCATCCATCTATTAATTCTCGTCAACATGAATCTCCTACTTTGTCTGAAACTTCTTCAATGGTACTCGTCAATACTCTATCACCTCAAATTAATGTTTCTTTTCCATCCTGTAAGTTATATTTGTGTAGTTATAACCGTAAAATGCTTTTTTTCAGCAATCTGTGCAAGTAGAAGAACAACAACAACCACTTCGACAACAATCTCTGTCCAACGATGGTGCAGCTGATGTTCCACAACCTTTACAACCTCAAGCTATTGCAACACCTTCTGTATGTATGTATGCTTTCTACCATTAGTTTCTCTTACTAACTCATATCTTTTTTAGCACGTGTTTCCGGCGTAACTTTCAAAATCTTTAATAAGATACGACAACAATTTCAAGAACGTTCATTCTATTTCGACAAAGATTGTGTAAAGGATGTTGAGCTCCGACACACAACATATGTCTATGTTGTATTCAAAAGCGGACGACAATTCAATATTATCTACGACATACTTGAACTTGTTTTACGTCAATACGAATTCGACAATACTCTTTTACTTCGTCGACATTCAACTCCACAACATAAGGATGCATAAACTGCATTTCTCAAATCTGCCGACGACGTAAGTTATTTATCAACTTTACACCGCCTATATGTTTGTTTTTAAGATCACCATCAAGGGTTATTGGGATACCATATATTTGTATGCAATGCTTGATTGCTGCCATCATCGATAAGATGGCAATCATCGATACACATCTCTTTCGACAATTGTTTCAACTTTTCCACAAGATAAAATTTTTGGTACTACAATTAACGTATGTTTTTTATTTTTTTAAGTGCATGTACTTTCTATCTTATTGTTTCAGAAACTTCGTCAATATGTTTCCGATAAATTAATTGTTCTTGTTGATGCAGGATCTTATGACTGTCACCTTCGTCGTATCAAAACTCGTCGATTTGTTGTTGTTGGATTTGCAACATATTTTGCTGCCAAAGAAAGATTCGTCATCTTCGAACATGGTGTCTCCTATACAATTGGATTCTTGGTTCCAGAAAATCGACAAACTCGTTAATATCTCCTCGACAACTATATTATTTTCAACCGTATAATTTGTATTATTGTTCCGTCAAAATATTACTTAAAATAAACTTTCCGTCAAAATTTGCTTGTGTAAAAGGGGAAATTATGGGGCGGTAAGGGGCATAGTTAGAAAACAGTCTACCCGAAATTTGCAATAGCCACTTATTGATTGATTTTCCTCTTTTGTTACTTCTTTTTTTTTAAAGCTAGAATTTATTGCCTCTTTTCAAAGTTACCAAAAAATTCTTTGCCATTCCGTTGAATAGGCAAAAAACCTTTGGCAATTTCATATTTTTTGGCAAAATTTTTGCAATTATTTGGCCATTTTTTGCAACTTATAGATGGCAAAACGCATTTGCCAAAAGTTGCAAAAATTTTTTTTTCAGTGTGCAGAAAAGCAGACATTCAGCTTTATCCTCTTTGTCATTTTTTCGTCAAACTTTAAGTTGCAGTCTTCTGCGATTGCATTTGCAAACAAACAAAAAACGTGTGTATCTCTTTTTTTACAGCGTTTTTGTTTTCTATCGACCTTCAAAACCCCGTCAAACTTCGATAATAAAAAAGAACAGCAAAAAATTTAGTGAAATTTGAAAATAAAAACACTATTTTTAAAAGCACCATTTTGTAAACTAAATTGGAAGAGGTTTTATTATTGTAAATTAATTTGAAACTTTTTGTGCAAATAATTTTATATTCACTAATTACTTTCGCTCTTTCTTCAACTTTCAGCTTTCAAGGGAACCGTTTGACATGTGAATTCGCTTTTGAAACGGGACCTATTTTAGAATACTCCCCTAATATTCAAACGTATTTTCCCAAATTATGAGCGGCCCCTTCCCCGAAAGTATTTTTTCACTTAATCGACTATACTACTGTAGTATACGTTATCGTATGCTACTTATACCAATTAATTGCTTATTTATTTGGATTTTACGCTTTCTGGTTAATCCATAATTAGTTATTTGTTCTTAAAATAATGTTTTGTAGCTTTCTGAGCCATTATAGAACTGCAAAAATGCGATTTTAAGCAATTAATTGGTATAAGTAGCAAACGATAACGTATACTACAGTAGTATAGTCGATTAAGTGAAAAAATATTTTCGGGGAAGGGGCCGCTCATAATTTGGGAAAATACGTTTGAAAATCAGGGGAGTATTCTAAAATAGGTCCCGTTTCAAAAGCGAATTCACATGTCAAACGGTTCCCTTGTTTGTAACATTCAATTAAATTAAATAGAAATTATTTGTTGATAAAGAAATATGTGTCGCGGAGAATGCGAATAATTTAATTTGCATGGCAAATTATCCTAAAATTTATTACATCAAAGAAAATGAATAAAAGCTCAAAAATCTTTTTCTTTGTTGTTCATTCTTGTATTATTTTGTGTTTATAAAACGTATTTTATTTTATCTCTCTCTCTTCTTTCAACACATATTTTATTATACTGTTGCGGCGATCAGGGATCGTCGTAACAATTGGTGACCCCTACACGTGTCAAGTTTCATGGAAGCTCTGACGTGAACACAAACAACAACAACAAGGTTTTACGTGGAAAAAACCGTTTACAAACAACATTCAAAATCAGCTACAACTAAAACAAGTTTCAAGGAAACTTCATTTCAAATACACAAATAAACCCATCAAAGTTTCACAAGGTGAAACTTTCTTCAATCAACTCAATAATGGCAAATCGAATTTTCAATCAATTGGATGCTCTAATAAATGCCATTAAACAACGACAAAATGATTATGAACAAAGATTACAACAAACACAACCTCCTTGGACTGAAATTCAAAAAGTTACTTTTAAAGCACGACTAAAAAGATTACATGGTGATCTTGAAATGTGGAAAGATTACATTGAAACACTTGAAACAAAAGCAAATCATATGTTAAATAATGATGCTGAAAAACCTCGACTTTTTAATTGTATCGATGAATGGAAGATTGCTAATCAACCTTTATTCGATGATATTACATTGCTTATTTTGGAAGGTGAAGGATATTTGGAATTACATCTTGAACTTGATGCTGATAACAGATCTGATATTACACAAGATTCAGAAACAAGTCAAATTTTACAAATCCCAACTAAAATTTTACAAATCCCATCTTTAAATATTCAAAAATTTAATGGTGATTATTTAAAATGGAAACCATTTTGGCAGCGATTTGAAATAAATGTTCACAATCGTCCGTTTTCAAATGTTGATAAACTGGATGCATTAATGGGATTGCTAGAAGGAAGAGCTCTGGAAGAAGTTGAAGGTTTCCAAATTTCTGAAGAAAATTATGATACGGTAGTCAATACACTTCAAACACGTTTCGGGAATCAAGCACTTATTTTAAATAAATTGCAAGGCGATTTACGTTCTCTTCCATGTGCAAATTCAAATTCAAATAGTCTTAGAACTACTGTTAACACAATTAGTAACATGTGCCGCCAGCTCCAAAATTATGGTGTTAACATTGATAATACTTCACTGAAGCTGGATATTATTGATAAGATGCCACCAAAAGAAAGAAATGAACTCAAGTATTTTTCTGTTACACATCCAGAAGCAACAACAGAAGAACTTTTGCAAAAAATGAAAGATTTTGCATTGAAAGCTGAAATTTATTCAGAAACAAGAACCATGGGTTCTGGTTTTCAAAAATCTCAAAGTTCCTCCCAATCACCTAAATTTCAACCATCCAGCAATATTAAACCAATCAATTCAAACAAAAATTTTACATGCAGCTTTTGTGATGGTGATCATTTTTCATCAAGATGTCCAAAATTTGATACAGTTGATGCAAAATTCAATCAATTGAAATTTAAAAATTGTTGTACAAAATGTGCAGGGCACAATCATCATGCAAAAAATTGTAATGCATCAGTCAAATGTAAAATATGCAATGGTCAACATTTAACATTCTTATGCAAATCAAAAGACAGTCAGAAATTTGAAAAACCAAATAATACAAAATCATTTGTTTCTGTTGGAGGCAAACATGGTTTCCTCCTCACAAAAAAAGTAATGGTCATGAATCCTGAAACAAATCAAGATTATGAAGCTGTTGTATTTTTTGATTCTGGGTCTCATCGATCTCTAATTTCAAACAAGATTGTTTCTCAGCTAAAGCTTCGTAAACATAATGAAGAATATTTAAATATACAAGGTATTGGTGCTAAAGCAACCATTTACAAATCAATATTAACACAACTTCGAATCAAAACAAATGAAGGATTTCGAGATATATTTGCAAATTCAATTCCACAAATTGCTACAACAATTCCATTGATTGAAACTGATATCCTAGAAGAATTCAAACTTTCTGATTTAAAAATTACAAATAAAAGTCCAGATATTTTGATTGGAATGGATTATTTTTGGAATTTTATTTTATCAGCGACTCCAAAAGATGAATATTTTGTTGTTGATTCAGTTGTTGGTAAAATGCTTTCTGGTAGTATCCCTCAATCTGCAAAAAATATTTTTTCTGCTTTGGCGATTGACACAAAACAACTTTACAATTATGATGATGAATTACAAAATCTATGGAAATTTGAAGCCATGGGCATCAAGGATGAACATCACGAAAAATCTGAAATGGAAATCCTTGAAAAGTTCAAGGAATCAATTACATTCAATGATAACAGATTCTATGTTTCATGGCCAACAAAGACCGAACATAAACCATTACCAACAAATGCAGGATTGTCAATTGGACGATTAAATTCAACACTTAAAAAACTTTCACAAACTCCACATTTACTTCAAGAATATCAAAATATTATTGATAAACAACATCGTCAAGGAATAATTGAAATTGCCCCAGAACAACCACAAGGAAAGTTAATTCATTATCTTCCACATCATGCTGTAATTACACCACAAAAAACTACAACAAAAGTAAGAATGGTTTTTGATGGCTCTGCAAAGAATTCAAAAGATGCTGCAAGCTTAAATGATTGTTTTATCCGTGGTCCATTAAAAATTCCAGATATTTGTGGTATTTTACTTCGAATTAGAACATGTTTATATTTGTTAATGGGTGACATCGAAAAAGCATTCCATCAAGTTTATTTAAATGAAAAGGATCGTGATGCTGTTCGATTTTTCTGGGTCAAGGATCCAGCAAAGCCAGCAAGTGGTGATAATTTAATTGTATATCGTTTTGTAGCTGTTCCATTTGGAATAATTTCAAGTCCATTCATTCTTTGGATTATTATTTTAATACTCATTCAAAAATTTGATGATCAAAAACTTCGCCAAATGATAGCCGATAATACATATGTTGATAATATATTTTTGATGACTGATTATGAATCAGAAGGAGTTCAATATTATGAAAAAACAAGAAAGCATTTTGGAGCAGCATCGATGAATGTTAGAGAATGGCTTTCAAATAGTAAATTTATTTATGAATCATTTCCTGAAGAAATCAAACAACAAGATAGAATTGCCAAAATTCTTGGGATTCAATGGAATTCAGAAAATGATACTTTAATGTTAAAAATTAATAATGAAAAATCAACAAAAGATTGGACAAAACGAAATGTTTTAAAGTTTATAGCATCAAATTTTGATCCATTAGGACTTTTATCGCCATTTACAATGAAAGGAAAAACTTTTATTCAAAAACTGTTCAAACAAGGTTGTCCATGGGATTCTCCTTTAAACGATAAATTAATAAGTGAATGGCAAACAATTGTTAATGATTGGAATGGTGAAATTTCGATTCCAAGACAGCTTGTTCATGGAACATTGCCAAATTCAGATTCAATTGAAATACACGCATTTGGTGATGCTTCTCAAACTGCTTATTGTGCATGTGTTTATTTACGTATTAAAACATCACATGGATTTGAAACACCACTTATTTTTGCAAAAACCAAACTTCATCCATTAAGTAAAGATTTAACAATACCGAAAATGGAAATAATGGGTATGTGGCTGGCTGCAAAAATTTCAACTTTTGTTGCAAATGAATTAAAAATTCAAACATCACAAAAATTTATATGGGCTGATAGTCAAATATCATTTTTTTGGTTCAAAAAATTTCCAAAAGATGTTTTCATTACGAATCGACTAAAAGCAGTACTTGCATCAAATGTTGATGTTTTATTTGTACCTGGAAAACTCAATCCTGCAGATCTTGGAACAAGAGGGATATCGTTTGATGAACTTAAAAATGCAGAATCCTGGTGGCATGGCCCTAAATTTTTACAACAAGAGAAACAATTCTGGCCAAAAATTCCTAAAATTGGTGCTGATTTGACTCAAACAATAACAGCTTTAATTGCCACAACAGGAACTGAAGATACTCTAACTTTGCAAAATGTTGAAACAATACGTGAACATGAAATTGATACAAATTTGTCATGGACAGATTTTAAGAAGAAAATTGCAATGAAAATTAGAAATATTGAAAATGAACATGATTTATTACCACAAGATTTATTAGAAGCTGAAAATTTATTAATCAAACAAGAACAAATAATTTATACTACTTCAGAAATTAAAAAGCATTTGAAATTAGCAAAGAATGATTTTGGTATTTACTGCATTCAAACTCGTTTTGATCATGCTGATTTAATAAATCCTCATCCAATATTCCTACCAAAAAATTCACCTATTACAAAAATGATTGTCATGGACACTCATGAAAAACTACATCATTCTGGAATTCCACATACATTATCAAAAATTCGTGAAACTTATTGGATAACATGTGGAAGAATTACTGTACAGAAAACATTACAAAAATGCAAAGTTTGTAAAATATGGAAAGGAAAACCTTTTGCGTTGCCGAATATGCCACAACTTCCATCATCAAGGGTTAATAAATCAAAACCTTTTGAAAATACTGGTGTTGATTATTGTGGCCCCTTTAAAATCAAAGGCCAAAAAGAAAAATCATGGATTATTTTATTCACATGTTTCACAACAAGATTGATACATTTGGAACCCGTCACAAGCATGGCTTCTGGTGATTTTTTACAATCATTTCGACGTTTTATTGCAAGAAGAGGACTTCCACAATACATTTTATCAGATAATGCTAAACAGTTTAAAACAACTGCAACTGCTTTGGATAAGATCTGGCAAGAATCTATTCACGATCCTCAAGCTATTAATTTCTTCAATGAAAGTGGCATCTCTTGGGATTATATAACTGAACGGGAGGTCTTTATGAAAGACTTGTCTCACTGGTAAAAAATGCTATAAAACAAACTCTTGGACATAATGTACTTGATTTTAATAGTTTCTGGACATTATTAAATGAAATTGAAAGTACAATTAATTCTCGTCCATTAACTTACGTATATGCAAATGAACCTTTTGTTATTCGCCCAATTGATTTTATAATTCCAAATGTTGGAATACAAATACCTGCAACAGCAACAGATGATCATATGAATGATTCCACTTATTTACCTTCTACTTCTGGTGGCGGGGAAGGTCTCGTTGAACGATATTATAAAACCATACAATATTTGGATAAATTCTGGACCTTATGGAGCAAAGATTATTTGAATTTATTACGAGAAAGAAATAATGATATTCATAAGAATAAACGTGGATCCATACAAAGAATTCCAATAATTAATGAAAGAGTAATTGTTTATGAAACTGATACTCCTCGTGGAAATTGGAAAGTAGCAAAAATAAATAAACTTATTGAAAGTTCAGATGGTAAAATTCGTTCAGCTGAAATACAGTATGATGAAGGATTTGTAACAAAACGTGCAATAAACCATCTTTTTCCATTGGAAGAAAATGTTGATGAAATTTGCATGATACAAATTGAAAATCAAGAAAATACAAAATTTGATTCATTTCATTCATTTGTTTCTGCTTGCAAACTATCAACATCTTCTGTGAAAAATTCTCAAATGGATCAAGATCGTAATATTAATATGTCGAATGTCGACAATATTAGTATGGAAGATATGTCATCGGATGAAGAACCTATTGAAAAAATTTATGAAAAGGAATTTCCTGATATTAAAGTTATGTCTCATGTTGTTGTTGTTCGTCCTGATCCCAATAAAATGAAAGAAAAACAATTTTCTGAGCAAATAAAAACTAATGATTCAAAGGTTATGGAAACAAAGAATCAACAAGGAATGGTTGTAAATTTGGTTAAATCAGAAATTGTTGATCTACAGATTCAACTTCAAACCGTCATGGATGGTCTTGATAAAAATAAATCTGTTAATGAAAATGAAGTTGAAAAACTTAATATTAATATTAATAAAGTTATGTCTGGTATTAAAGCTGCAAATGCAATCGAACAGGAAAAAGTTGATCTTCAACAAGAAAACTTTGAAATTCGAAATGAACGTCGAAAACTTCGAGAAAAAATGAATTGCCCACGGGGCCAATAATATCTCTCGGCGGGGCAGTGTCGCGGAGAATGCGAATAATTTAATTTGCATGGCAAATTATCCTAAAATTTATTACATCAAAGAAAATGAATAAAAGCTCAAAAATCTTTTTCTTTGTTGTTCATTCTTGTATTATTTTGTGTTTATAAAACGTATTTTATTTTATCTCTCTCTCTTCTTTCAACACATATTTTATTATACTGTTGCGGCGATCAGGGATCGTCGTAACAATATGTCATAAAAATATAATTATTGGAATAATATGGCCCGTTTCATCACATCTTACATATATGATAATTAAAACTTTTATATAAATTTTGCATCAGTTTATTTCGAAAAAAACCAAAGCAGGGTTTTGTTTTTTTCTAAAGAGTTTCTTGTGTTTTGTTATATTTATAAAATATTCAAAAAAATGTATGTCAATGAAAACGAATAAAATGTTTCAAGGGTCTCAAAAACAGACACAGAATTGTTTTTTGACTGCGTTATTTTTTGTTGCGGCAGCCAGAGGCACGTTGCTGCTGACAGACACGAACGTACATTTATGCCTTTCTATCTTCACTTTAATTTTGTTTTTCAAAACACACAAAGGCTACTTTTTCAATTGAAATTTTAATGCATAAACTTACACAAAAGAAAATAATTTCAAGTTTATTGTGATTTTGTCAATGCTATAAATAAAATGTTTTGTTTAAAACCATTTTAGCTAAAGTCTATTTTTTGACATTTTTTTGTTTCTGTTTTCAACAACTAAAAATTTTTGTTTGTTACGTTTGTGTTTTTTTTCTTTTGTTTCAGTTTTTGTATGTTTTTAAAAATAAAAATAAAAACCTTTTTTGGATTTTTAAAAAATAATGTCTTTATTATTATTGGATTATTAAGTGGCTTCAATGTTAAAATAATACATTTTTATTGCTGAATATTTCATGAAATTATGGTTCATTTTTTTGAAAAAATTTTTTCAATAATTTCCCATGTATGTACAGGGTGGTCACGCTGGACCACCCCCAAAACAAATTAAATTTATACTCCAGGGCTGCAAGTTTTAAAAAGGTATGCAGACGTTTGACCGAAATCCATTTGACCGAAAGACGTTTGACTGAAAGACGTTAGACCGAAACCGACATTTGACCGAAAAACCTGTCTTCAGCTAAAAAATGGTGCATATTTTTAAACTTTTGATGTACCTCAGTGCTTCTCAGTATTTCTCAGGCCTTAGTGTTTCTAAGGGTTTTTTGGATTTTCGGTCTAACGTCTTTTCGGTCATATGACTTTTCGGTCAAACGGTTTTCGGTCAAACGTCTTTCGGTCAAATGGATTTCGGTCAAACGTCATACAATCTTTAAAAAAACTGCTTAGGGGGATCGATAGCCTATATCATCGGATTTTAAAATGTGCACATTTGTAATTTCTACCGTAACCCTCGAAATTTTTTGCTCTTACAACGAAAACCTGAAAAAGCCAAAATTTTCGAATTTTGATAAAATATCATTTGGGATGGCTAGAGGACCTCTTTAGAAGACTCTATGCCAAAAATGTCGAAAAAAAATTTTCTTTTGTACTTGTTACATGTCGTTCAAAGTTGATCGAGTAATATTTTCTTTGTTAATTTTTAAAATATTCAAAGAAAAAAACGTATGTTAAAAAACGTGTATAAAAATAAGAGTGGCTTGAAAGAAACAAAAAAAAATCTATCGCACCATTGTTTAATCCAACAACTTATTTTTCAACGATTAATTACAACTTGAAGGCTGACATTGTCTTAAAAACCTATCAGTTTTGCAAAAATTTTTTCTAAATTGTTTTAAAGACATTCGACATCAGCTTTTTGTGCTTTAAATAATTTTTTTACTTGTCTAAACGATCTCCAATCCTATCCCATGTGTTGTTTAAAATTTTTTTTTACTATCAAAATTCTTTGATTCCAATTATGGAGCCGATTCCGGTGACTTCAAACTCGAAAAAAAATGTTCTACACAATATTAATTTTATCATTCTTTTTCTTTTTTAGGACACAGGTGCTTGCAGCAGCAACAATTCCGGTATTCGAAATTGAAAGCAATTTAGTATTAAATGATAAATTAAAAGATATGGGAATTAAGGAACCTTTTGTCAAGAATGGATTAGACAAAATAATTTCAAATGAAAAATCATCTCATAGTTTGGATTTATTTGTTCATTCTGCAAGAATTAAAGTAACTTTTAAATACACATTTTTTCAGTAATAAGTGTTTAAAATTTATTTGGAGGTTGATCAGTTTAGTGCTGTTGGAAGGGATGACACTGTTCATCATTTAAAATATGAAGATATTCGAAATCAACCAAGTGACACATGTCCACCCCCAAATTGCCGTGAAATTGATTTTATTGCTGATCGACCTTTTTTATATTTTGTTGCATTATGGAATTTTTTAGGTGACAAAAATCGAATTCAGTCAATTCAATTTGCTGGAATCTTTTCTTAAAATTTAAAAATTGGTTTTCCTCGTATGTATTTTTTTTATTCAACAAATAAAAGCAAATAATTTTAATATTTGCTTTTATTTTTGATACAAGAATTCAATAGAAACTCAATAAAAGTCATTCATTATTGAATTCATTAAAGAACAAATTTTTGTATTACTGTAATTATAAAACAAAATAAAATCATTATTACATAAAAACACCGAGCAAAAATGGCCGTTTGCATACAAGCCAAAAAAATCACCCTTGTCTAGTTGTTTGTGTGGCGTATCGGTAGTGCGCTTGCGCTTGAGTCAAATATACCCAAGTTCGAGTTCACTTCGAAAAAAAAAATTCATTAACAAAAAACAAAAATGTTTTCTGTTAAGGGAAGGAGAGCTTAACAAAAAACAAAAATTCCTCATTTTTTGAATTTTTGTTAAGAACTTAGCAAGTAATTTTAAAAAAGCCGCTTTCAAAAAATTTTGTTATTAAAAAAAGGAATATCAAACAATTTTCAACTTTTCAGCTTTTTCTTTTGATTTCCTTTTTTATAGAATATTTTGGCACAAATATTTTAAATATTGCCATTTACATTTTTCTGTTTTAGACCATAAAAGGTATAAAAAACAACGGTTATTTTTGCTTTTTGTTGGGACATATGATTGGCGGCACGTTATATTGATCCCTATAAAATGTAATAAAGTAATTTCAAATAAATACAATCAGAAAATGTCTATGAATGAGATTTTACATTACTATTAATGTTGTGCATTTTTCTAAAGTACTTTGTTTCTGGACCAAAGCTATTAACCAACATTTTTTCAAAACGTTATATCATTTATAAAGAGAAAAATATTTTTGACATTTTTTTAAAATGAATAATTTGAATTGGTTTAAAATTAATTTTGAACTGGTTTTTCATCTGACTTTTAAATTCAACGTTAAATTTATGAATTTTTTGGTGATCTATTTGATCACTTTAAACGACTTTTATAGTTATTTTAGAAGGTTTTAGGGATATTTCAATGATTTAAAAATAAAAAAAAATTTTTAGACCACTTAAGTAAACACCAATTGAGCCCGTGGGCTGCAATGGATGCTGCCAGGCAAATACACATAAGCGACAGAAAATGTGTTCCTCTTTCCGGCCTTGCATGGGAGGGTCAAAAAAGACAAAAAAGTGCATATACTCGTAAATGGCAAAGATCAAAAAATATTAAATTTTATTGTTTTTGATTTGAGGAAGATGAGGACTGTTGCTGTTGTTGACTATATTTTTTCTTTCGATTTTACAAATATATACAAAGTTTTTGTAATAAAAGGACTATCTATAAATGTGAAAGAAAAAAGAAAAGGGATAAAATTTTTAATACGAAAATTTGCTGTTTTCAAAATTTGAGACATTCATTCGTGATAAGGCATTTTTCGATGGTTTACTATTTTCTTTTTATCACAAAAAAAAAGAATTAGCAAAACATCGATGTCAAAAACCAGCAGCTCTTTAAAGATGAAACCAAAAAAATGTACATAAAAAACAAATTATTTTTGTATGAAAAATTTTAGCTGTAAACAATTTTTTGTCATTTTTTTCCCAACAAACATAAAGTATCGCATGACAAAACGTTTTTGAGGGTAATTTAAGAAAATTTTTGTGCTGCAAAAAGAAAAAGAATGCTGTTCCTCTTTAAATACTGTGTTGCAACTGTAAGCATTAATTCTGGAAAAGGAACTAATATTGATTGTGAATTTTAAAAATGTTCTATCCTTTTTTACTCTCATGGTTTGGGACGATTTTTTTTGAAAGGTGCTTCCTGAACAAGTTGTTGCTATTTTTGTAAGTGACAATATAAATTTTTGTAAAACGTTAAACATTATTTTCTGAAATTCTCTTAAAAATGACACTCAAAAACCAAAAGTTTACAAAAAAATAGCTAACATAAATTTTAGAAAATCTCATCTTTATTCCTTTTTTATTTTTCACAATTTTGATCACATTTTTTCCAATATTATTATTAATGCTGTTCGAACTAGGGTTGTTTTATCACCCGGGAGATCAAAAAAGTGGGAAATTCTCCCGGGAGATCTCCCGCAAATCTCCCAAAATCTCCCGATTTTTCAAAAAGGGTACTTTCATCCATTAAAGAAAATTTTTCTTTAATACATCCATTAACCATAAAAAATGTCATATATGATATTAATCAAGATATTTTAAAGGTTTTCTATGTTTTCTAATTAATGAACACAAAATAAACCGGAAAAATAAAAAAAAAATGTGTCATCTATAAGAAAATTTAAAGCTTTTGAAAACAGAGAGATTTTGGGAGATTTTCCGGCAAAAAGTGGGAGATCTCCATTTAACAACCGTAGTTCGAACTGCAGTGCTTGATGGATATCGATTAATTGATACAGCAAACTGCTATCAAAATGAAGACGCCATTGGTAAAGCACTGCAACAACTTTTTATAGATGGAGTTATTAAACGTGAAAATATTTTTATTGCAACAAAATGTTGGATAAAAAAATATAATATTTTAAATATTGAAAGAAAAATATTGCTTTTTCTTTAAAAAAGAAAATGCGTTCCAAAATTTATTTAATTTTTGCCACACTTAAAAGTGAGCGGAATTTAATATTTACCTCAAACTTGGGTAATTAAACCGACGAAAATATCTTTTTTAAAGTATTTGTGTAACGATTGGGTCGATAAAACCATTGGATAAAAATATAAACATTTAAAAAGAGACGAAAAAGATAAAAAAAAGGGCTGCAGTTTTATTCAGCCTAGTGTTTTTTCTTTCTCTTAAACAATGGGTCGTCTTTCAGTCAACGAGCAAGCTGCTGCTATGAACTTTGTCGCTCGCTGCCTTTTTTTCTTTGTTTGTCTGTCTTCTCTAATGTTTATTTAAAAGATGTTATATTTTTCATAAACAGAAACCCAATTAAATATATACTAATATGAAGTTTACTGATTAATTACAATAAGCAAAATTATCCTTCAACACTATGAATTTTAATTTTGTTGCGGTAACTATTACATAACAATGTAAAATAAATATTCCAACTGCCCTATTCTACTTTTTTTTCTTTTTTTGGAATATATTTGTCACCTATCCCTTTTTTTATTATCAAAGAAAAAACAGTACTGTTTTTTTAAGGAGAAAACGTCGAGAAAAAAAATTAATGTTAGAAGAAAAAATATTCGTCATCAAAAATGATTGATGAAAAAATATTAGATGCTTAAACATTTGTAAGCATAAAATCAAGTGTTAAATTTCGTTTCCCAAACGTTTTTGGTCTCTGCGTAATTTTTTGTACTATTTTAAGTTTGTACGACGCCCGTTAAATTTCTTTTATAACTATTAAAACTGCTTCAGACTTTTGAATTGAAATTTTTAGATAAATTATTTACCACAAATATATCTTTATTAATTTAACTCTTACATCATGTCGGCAGTTTCTAACGAAGACAATAACAGATCTAAAACTACAAGTATCGAATTCAAGTAAGTTTTTATTGCAATAATCTAATCCATTACTGGACATTACATATATAATTTTCTTTTTAGAGATTTAGAAAAAGTCTTGGGAGAGATAAAAGTACCTACTACGAAAAAGGATGTGGTATTAGAAACGTTGGAAAGCCTTACTGGCCAAAAAGAGTAAGAATAAATATACGATAAAATATTTTTTATATAATAAAACTTTAGCGGTAGCGGAAAATATGCTTTGTTTGTTGTGCGCTACACAGCAAAAGTTACTATTGATGCCGAAAAAGTTGGATACATTGGTATTTCAAAAAAATATCCCGCTTTTCATATTTATGAAGATGCAGCAACTGCTTTATTAGCAATAAAGAAATCAAAAGTTTCTTATAAATCTGCATTTTATTTAAATGGATGTCATAATGTCCTTCTTAAGGTAAATGATTTATACCAAAAAAAGAAAGAAATTAAATTAAAAAATTACAGGAGATCAATGATGAAAATTCTGAACATATCAATTTACAGTTGCTTCCAGAATGCGTTGAAATGGCAAACTTTGGATACTTTTCTAAAGATATTGCTGAGAAATTAAAATGTTTATGCACAAATTATTTGAAGACAAGACAGTTAAATCAAGATGAAAATAAAGAAAATTGGTTTGATTTGGATCTCAATGATAAAAAAAAACAATTGCAAATTGCAAAAAATTTTTTTGAAAAAATGATGAAACTGGAAGAAAATTGGATGCCTATTAATCCTTATCGCATTGTCCATTTTTATACCGATTCAAAAAATGAACTATCATTTGGAAGCTTAAATTATGAGTTGTTAAACCAAGAATTTTTGAACAAATTCTTCACTGCTGATGTCATGGATGAAGTTTGTTATCTCTTTAATATAATGTTAAAAACGAATCATTTTAAGGTTTCATCTGATATTGATGACTTCAGCAAAGTGACATTAAATGAGCCAGATTTGGAGACTAATCCTTTAGCCAATTACAACATCCCAAATAAAAAACATGTCTGTAGCCTTTCATGGCTTAATATTCTATATAAATATACATACTGCTCACATAAGTAATATTTAAATATCCTTTTTAAAGTATATGAAATGATTTAGAATTGCCGAAAGAGAAGATTATCAAGCATGTCATAAAAGTCGTGTGGGTTGTGTTCTTAAATATTGCAAACAAAATAATGACGACCATGTGACAAAAATTAAAAATGATTTTATAACAAAACAGTAGGTTTTCATTTATTTTTTTGGTTGGTTTTAAACACGTCGTGGTTTATGCAGCCGTTGTTAGTGAAATAGAACAACAGATAATTCCAAAACAATCATTTTTTAAATTGAGATTTTTGGTGATTAAAAGACAATTCTGTTAAATCGAAATATTAATTTTGCAGTGATTCAATTGAACGTTTACGAAAATATACATTCCAAGATATTGAAGAAAAAATAAATTTAGCAGATACCGAGTTTTTATATTTCTTAAACAGCTTAAATCTTTTAAAAACAAATTGCGATTGTGAAGGTAAAGGCATAATTGTGAAAAAATATTCAGCTGATTTGTCACATATTATTTTGGAATGTGGGAAATGTCAAAAATATCCTGCGATTTTATATAAGCCATTACATGGTTTAGATTTAAAAGAGGTTTGTATTTGAAATATTAGAAATTCCATAATAATTTATTTACGCCAATATTTTACAGGTGTTTAAACTTTCTTATTTGTGGTGCAATAACTTAGAAATGGAAAAGATTGGTGAAAAATACTGTCTTATATTCAACGAAATATGCTTAAAGTATTTTTTCAACAATGTTCATGAAGCTCCTGATAACATTAAAGCAATGTTAATAAAACTTCAACAAAATATAACAAAAACTGAACAGATTCTCAAAGATCTGCTAATTTCTTGTGCATGGAAAGAAAAATTTAGCCAGCACATTTTTTATCACTTTTGGTATCACCTTCGAGAATAGTATGTACAAGAAATAAAAGATTATTATTTTGTATATTATTAATTTCAGCTCAAAGGGTTACGCCTTTTTGTATATTTTGGCATATTCCAAGGACGTTGATAAGAAGGTATGTCTCGAACAAGCAAATGAAACAAGAGAATATGAGGAAATAGATGAAAAATTCTTAAAGTGGAATTACATAGGAAGATCTAAAAGGCACGCAACAAAGAGTGTATCAGAAGTAAGTATTTTATTTTATATTAGTAAACCAGATTATCAGCTTGTCACTGACAGTTGTAGATAATTTAAAGATATAAAAACATTTCACTATTTAAATTAGAGCTAACAACGTTTTTAGCGTTTTAATGAACATATGGACAATATTGTTTTAAAGACTGAAAAAAATAAGAGATATGTCATTTTTACAAGAGACAAAGTTGGACCGAAAGAAGCTTTCATTTTGAGAGGACTGGCAAATGTATTAAAAAAAGGTTTGTATGCTATGAATCTCTTGAGATAATGCCAACAGAATAGCCACCAGAATTTATAACGTTTGTTGATAGTAAAAAAAAACAGCTTTGCTTCCAACAAATGCTTATTTTTTACTATCTAAAGGAGACCCCTCTTGTATATTTAAGATAATAGTCCTTAAAAATAACTTATGTTTGCTTTAGATATGTCAAAATCTAATCAGACACCATTAGATCTCTCGAAATTTTTTCACAAAGCCACTGAAATGTTAAACTTTGGAGAATTTCCATTTATTCTTATTGAGCATATTGAATACTGTGCAACAGTAGTTTTTAATTGTTCAGCATTAACACATAGGCTACTTACAAGTACGTTTTTGATTGATAAAAGACAATGGGCATTACAGGAAAAGATATACTTGTTACAAGATGCATTGGTGAAAAAAAACTATAATGGTAAATTTAAGAATATATTTTAAGCTGGAATAAATTGAATTGTTTTAGATGAACTTAAAATAATTCTTAGTTCGCAAAAGAAAATTTATGAACACATTCTGAAATTTCATCGTAATGGAATAACATCAGGAATATCACCAAGAACAAATCAAAAAGACAAAAAAAACTTTAATGAAAATATTATAAAATGCTACTATCTTTTATCTGGAAACAAACAAATGGAAGAACTATTTAGTGAGTTGAACAAATTGTTTTATGAAAAACATGCAGAGCTTTATGAAGAGATGAATGTTGCTGCATGTATTCTAAAAAATGTGAAACGTAAGATTTGATGTCAAGATCTCTGAGGAAATGTCTTTAAAATTACAATTTGCACGAAAAAGTTTATCCGGAGACATCCCTCAGTTTCCGCAATAATAAAATCAAAATTTTCATAATAGAATCAGAGAAAGCTTCTTTTTTAAATTTAAATTTTTTAGCAGAATCAACACAGAATCCAAAAACCAGGACGATAAAAGAAGTCAAAAACGTCAATAAAGATTCTCTCGTAAATAATTACGTTCATTATACGCCTCGAATGAAATTCTCTGATCCCGTTCCGCTAGAGGTAATTTTGATAAGATCAGATACAATAGAGCTGATTTTTTAATTTTAGGAAGACTCTTATTTGATAAAAGATAATCTTTTCAAAGCAGAACTTAAATCAATATTTAAATGAAAATTGAAAATTTTTGCATTTTTATTTTAATTTTTGTAATGAATAATAATTTTTAATACAATAGTAATACATAAATATTGCAAAATAGTATTAAAAAATTTTGTTCATTAATTCCTTTTTCATTTTTTAGCTTTTATCATGTGAATCATCTTTCTTAGTTTTCGTATTTCCTTTTTTCTATCGCTCTTGGTTTTGTACCTTCTTTAGTTTCTCTACTTTTTTTTCTCTTTCCATAAAAAGCTTTCTCCTGCATTCTTATCAAATTATTCTGGAAAGAAGCAACGAAAATTTTAGTTTTGTGGCCGACTTTTGACTTGCATTTTTTGTAATTACTTTGTAATATGATTTTTCTGTAATTTTTAATATATTGATATCTTTTTTTCTTAGTTTCTGAAAAATTATTATTTAATTTTTTTAGATGAATTAAATATTTTATGTTCTCTTTTTGTTGATTTTATAATATAATTCAGATTTTTTATTACAAGGTCTTCAACAAACTGAAAAGACAACACGTAATGTGAATTGTGCAAATTCGAGCCTTTTTTTTGACATAAAAGCAATTTTCAAGCATTAAAAAAAGCAGGAATCAAAAAAAACATTTTTTCAGCACAATTTTTATTCAAAAACTTCATCAATTAATTCTATGTTTGTGACAAAAAAAATTTCTGATATCTAATATGCAAACTTTTTTAGAGGGAGAATAACAATATAAAATGGTCGTAGTTTTTTCTGTTGCTATCACTGAAAAACTGTTCCAACAAAAAATGATAATAAGTTTTAAAAGATTTTTTAACATTTAACATGTTACTCTCAAAATCTGTATTTTTCAAACGGAGTGAAGACTACGTTAAAATGCTTAATTTAGCAGCTTATTATCACAAAAATCAAATTAAAAATTAAATAACAATTATACCAAAAATGTAATAAATGAATAATGATTTTTTAATTCTTTTCCTTTTTTCTTCTGCAAATTCCATTGCTTCTTTACGTTTTCCAATTACGCATTCATTTTTTTATACATTTTTATCATTTTAAGATTCAGTTTTTGGAGGCAAAGTAATCGATGTTGAAGATTTTGTTGTTGATGACGAAATTATTACCGTTGTTGTTTCTGGAGATGATATTAATGTTATTATTGCTGCTGTTGGTATTAATGGTGGCAAAGTTGATTTTGATTTTGACCTTTTTTTTTCATCATCAACGTTGTTGACAAAAAGAAATACAATGAAATTTGGTTATATTTTTTCAATTTGTGTTTTGCTTCTCATGAATTTTTATGTTTCTGATTCTGTTTTATGTCGTGACCAGATTGGTGAAAGTGGTGGTCTACGTAGGTTTTTTTATACATTTTAAATATCAAAAATATTAAATTTTTAAATTTTAACAAAAAAAATTGTACATCATGTGTTAGTTATTATTGTCGAAATGTTGGTGAGGGATGGGGATGTCCAGAAGATTTTTTTCAACGTTGTGCAGAAAAAGATAAAGAACATGTCGATGTTGTTAGAAGCAAAAATTTTAATGATCTGGAATATAGACATAATGGAGCTCAATATATTTCCGGTTGTCAAAAAGAAAGTGATGGAAATGATTGTTTAAGAATGAAGGTTTGGTTATTTTTGTTAAGCAGGGGGAGGGGGTCAACTGGGGCTTAAGAGAGGGTCTACGACAGGATTAAAATCAAGTGCAACATTGATTTTTTTCAGAGAATTCTGTAATTATCAATCGATAAAAATAGGTGAAAAAAAAATTATTTAAATCGCAATATTTTGCATTTAATATTGAAAATCCGATTTTATGATTTTTTAAACTTACTAAATGGTCAAAATTTCAAAAAATCGCCAAAAATCAGGAAGTAAAGTTATCAAAAAGTTATCTTCCATGATTGTACACTTAAATAAGGGCTATCAAATGGCTATCACAAAAATTTTTTATTTGATCTGGAACATCGAAATTTCGAAAAATTTAATTTTTAACCAATATAAAAAAATCGTAATTTTCCATCGCTAGAGCTAATCTATATGTCGTTAGATAGCCCAATATGTGGGAATTCATAATATATATAGCTTGTTCTATAAAAGTCACAGGCTTTTGATTCCGATTCGAAAAGGATTTGCCTATCAAGTACTATAGGACTATCTAGGTATCAAAACTCATTCAGTTTTGAAGATATTGCCATTCTGTGACTTTTAAAATGTAATTCTATGCTAGTAGACATATTTGGGTGAGTTTCAACCCCCTTGGACACGATTTCGAAATATGGCATCCTGATAAAATTTCAAAAATTAGCAACATGTCCAACATCAAAAAAATCGAGTTTTTCTTGAAAAATAAATGTAAATATGCTTTAATAATGTCAAGTATACATTAAAATAATAATTTTGATAATTTAACAGTAATTTCCGGACATTTTTGATTTTTTAAAAATGGTTTAATTTTATCTAATTTTGGTATTTTTTCAAGGTTAAAAAAGGATTATAAAAGTCAAAAGAAATGATGATTTTTGGATTTGTAAAATAATATTTTGCTTGTTTTTATTTTGTGGGTTATTATTTTTGTTAACGGAAAAAGCTTTTTTAATAAGCTTACTTTAAAAAATTATTACAGTAATGTTTTCCAGCATCAAATATTCGATTGGGGTCACAGATATTGTGTACCACAGCCAAAAAAAGTCAAAAAATTTATATATATATAAAAAAAAAAAAAAAAAATGTGCTTCAACACTTTCAGTTCCATTCACTATTTTATTTAATTTTATGATTCAATACTGTGATATTCCAACTTTATTTCTTAAATCATATGTTACGCCGATACCGAAGAAATTAAATCCAATGTATTTTTCTGATTTTCGACCAATTTGTGGCACTAGTGAAATCCTTAAGACTCTGGAAAGATATATTAAAGAACAGTTGATGCTCCATTTAAAAGCAAATAACTTTTTACCAGAAGAACAATTTGGATTTCGTGCTGGACATTCAACAACAAAACAAATGGTATTATTCAACGAACATATTACTCGTTCAACTGAAAAGAAAATGACAACAGATGTTATTTATATGGATGTTGAAAAAGCTTTTGATCAACCAAAATTTGAAGAAATGCAAAAAGAACTAAAAGAAGCTAAAATTGATGGTAATTTATTAAATTTAATAATGTTTTTATTAGTTCATCGAGTATTTTTGGTCAAAGTAAATGGAAAACATTCAAATGAAACAACTGCTGATTCTGGAGCGGGACAGGGATCTGTTTTAGGACCTATATTATTTATTATATTCTTTTCAAAGCTTAGCAAATTATTAAAGAATATTAACGGAATTATACATTTCAAGTTTGCTGATGATCTCAAACTACTTTATTCATATTTTATTAAAGATTTTGATTCAAGTATTATGCAAAAAGCTATAGCTACAGTATCTGATTGGTGTGAATCAAAATCTATGAAAGTTGCTCCAACAAAAACATTTCATGTTCAATTCGGACCTTCAAATCAAAATGCAAAATATTGTGTAAATAATATTGAAATTGAAAGAAAAGAAGTTGTAAGAGATCTTGGTTTTTATATTAAAAATGACTGTTCAATCAATGATCATTTGGATATTATTATTTCAAATGCAAACAGAAAATATTATTCCATTTTCAAAAAAATTATTATCAAAGCACATCGAATCGAAAGACAAAAAAGATGAAACAAACCTTGGCAAAGCGTGTTTGGCATTCCCCTTTTTGGCGCTGCATTTAAAATTGTCTTGGAAGAAAAAAAAAGTTTTTTAAAGATAAAAAAAAATTTTTCAACTTAATATTACAGTATCTGAGCTATTTTTTTTCCCAAAATTATATTTTTACTTATTATAAATGTTGTAAATATGTATAGGTATATGTATTATCTTTGGATAACTATTTTACAGCAGTTTTAGCTGCAATATTTACGGGAAAATGTCATATTTTTGTTTTTATACCAGAAAAATGATTAATTCAACGCTTCATATTTTAAATCATCGATACTATTCTGCAAGAAAGATGTGAATCAAATTTTTTATGTAAAAAATAATACAAAAAAGCATACTGCAAAAATATTGCATTTTTATTCTTGAAATCTACAGTAACCCAACCACAACCTTTTTAATGATATTGTTTTGTCTAAAGCAAACTCTCAAAATAACCCCACAAATTTGCAAATACAAAATTTGTTAAAGAAAGCTCTTTTATTCATTACACAAAAAAAACTCTACATAAAAATTTATAAAAATAATTTAAGATAAAACACGATTAGATATACACGATTATAAGGCATCACATTTAAGCTTCAAAGCCTAGTTTTTTGTAAAGATCAGGAACATAATCATCATATTCAGCTTGGAAGAAATTTCCTGCAACAGGAGTACCAAGATTATGCTTTTGAGCAAATTTATCAACACTCCATCCACCACGATTATCAGCACAATCATTTGTAAGATGTCCATGTTTGTTCAAGATCAGAAATTTTTCCAGGTTGTTTATAAACAAGATAAACGTAACGATGAAGACCAGTGCTTTCTAGAATATAAATGAAATTAATTTGATTCAATATACATATCCTTGATATAAAGACATACCTGGTGGTCCAGAACCAACATATTCGCTCAAAGTTTCTCCATCAGCAACATTTGTACCAGGAATGTTAACAACAAGCCTAAAAGCTTATACTATATATAATATAAAACAAATAAAAAAACTCACCAATGATGATATTCACGGAATTTTGGATCTTCTGAAATATAATTAAAATAACCACAAGCGTTTAAAAAAAATCAAACCTCGACTAGGAGCATCTGGATCAGTTTTTACAAGATTATAAAGAGCATTCTTATCAGCATTCCATTCAATATTATGAGGTTGCTTCTTTACTTGAGTTGGCGTAAGAGTATTACCAAGTTCGAGTTAAAAGTAGATACAATGAATAAAAAAACAAAAAATATAAAAAACGTACTTTAAGCCCATTATCAAAAGTAACATTAAGCTTATCTTGAGAAAGTTTTGTAAAAACATCAGGGATTATTCCATGTCGAGCAAAAGCTTCAGAAACTTGAGGAGATGTAGATGCCATACTAAAAATATTTTGCTGCAGAATCAATATCTTGACGAACAACAGAAGTATGAAGTCATCGAGCTGCTAATGCAGATTCAGCTTGAAGTGTTGCACAAGAAAGTGGAACAGCAAGACGTTGACAGTACATTGTTGCAAAGACAGAGAAGGATTGATAGATACCAAAGCTAAAAATAAAAAGTAGAGTAATAAGCTGAAGTTAATAATTAAAGCAACGCGAAAAATCACACGACATATATATTTCGTCGAACAAATGCTGATTGCAGTATGCTTTTTTGTATTATTTTTTACATAAAAAATTTGATTCACATCTTTCTTGCAGAATAGTATCGATGATTTAAAATATGAAGCGTTGAATTAATCATTTTTCTGGTATAAAAACAAAAATATGACATTTTCCCGTAAATATTGCAGCTAAAACTGCTGTAAAATAGTTATCCAAAGATAATACATATACCTATACATATTTACAACATTTATAATAAGTAAAAATATAATTTTGGGGAAAAAAATAGCTCAGATACTGTAATATTAAGTTGAAAAATTTTTTTTTATCTTTAAAAAACTTTTTTTTTCTTCCAAGACAATTTTAAATGCAGCGCCAAAAAGGGGAATGCCAAACACGCTTTGCCAAGGTTTGTTTCATCTTTTTTGTCTTTTTGTTTAAAAAAATTCGATGTGAAAGATGAAAAAATTTTAACAAAAATATTTAATATTTATATTAGACCAATTTATGAATATGGATCACCACTTTTTAATCTCCCAAAAAAAACTATAATTAAACAACTGGAAAATGGGCAGAAAACTTTTACAAGAATGATGTTCAGAAGAAACAATCCTCAAACTACAGTAATCCCAACTTATGGAGAAAAGATTAAAATTGTATGAAATGACATCACTTCATCAAAGAAGAACGGTAGCAGATTTTATACTAGCTTATGATTTTCTTGTTTCAAATCCAAATTCAAATATTGATCTCCGGTATGTGTCTCTTTCAAGTCGTTCCGGTGGATATTACTGGTTAAATCATTTTGCAAAAGGAAAATTTAATTCTCTACATTTTCAACACGACTTTCCTCGATATTAACAAACTTGAACATAAAACTCCACGATTATCAATCAACGAAACATCTCAGAAATCATCTCTCAACCATTGATCTCACAACGAAAAAATACAAAAGTACTCGGATTAAGTAAATTTATTTATCTTTTTAATGTTAGTTAGCAATTTAACTTTTTGTTTATGTTTTTTTATTGTATATATCTCATTTTCTTTATTTTATATCTATTGCCTCACTGGTCCACGGATTTTATCTACGGATCTGAGTGAGATTATTCGTCTCGAATAAATTAAATTATTATCTGATTTTCTTGCTGGCGAGGATCATAAATTTTCTCCTTGTCAAAAAAAACTATTTGTTTGCTCATTTGAGTCTAGTACTCTGCGTTGATACCACTGCTTTATGAGTGTCGAACACCGGTTTTTTTTCCTTCAGTTGTGCTAAATATTTTTTTGTATTGATTGGAGTATTTTGTTGTATTATGCAAATCTTTATTTTTTTACTGTTATTTTCCGGTACTTTTCCGAATCCCCCCCCCCCCTTGATTGACAATTTTTTTTCATTCTTTTTTCAGACTTTTTCTATCATTGTTTTTTCAAATTTTTTTTTTTCTCGATTTTTTTATTCCAAAAAAGTTCTTCAAGAATGAAATTCTGCGAAATGTGAATTTTTTATTTTTTAAAAGGGCATAAAAAAAGGGGGGAATTCGGAAAGAGTTCGCTGAGGCGCACTGTTTCCGAATTCCCCCCCCCCCTTGTTTTGTGACCGATTTTTACATACGTTTACATTCACAAATGTGAAATTTGCATGCGATTGAGTGAAATTCTCTGAAAAAGTATAAAAGCATTGAAAGCACAAAAATCAGGCTTTTTTTTCATTCTTCAACGCTCTGTTGAACGGTCGGTTGCTGTTGCTCTCTTCAAAGAAAAGTTTTTTTTACTGAAGGATTTTGCAAGTTTGAAAAACTCGCAAAATCCAACGGTAAAAAAAACTTAGAAAATTTTTGAAAGGGGGGGGGGGGGGAATTCGGAAACAGTACCGAAAAAAGAGTAGTTATGACAACTTAAAAGCGGATAATCAAAATGCTCGTTGCAACTTCAAAGAATATAATAGCGGTACTCCTGAAGATTTTCCTTCTATTTCTGCCTCACATAGCAGAAGTTGCGGAGGAGAAATTCTAAGGTAGAATACAATTTTCGGCAATTGCACATTTATTTTATTACCTTACGAAAAATTTTTTCTGAACTTCATAAAGAAGGCTACAATTTGTATGGTGCTGTGAATGTCGCGGATCTTTTGTATTCAAGAATTGGATCATTCGAGTTAAACTGGAATGATCCAGCAGAAGTGAACAAAATTTTAAATGAAAACATTTGTATGAATCATTTTAAAGAACTTCTTATTGAATTTGAAAGCACCAGAAGTGGACATGTTAGAATTAATGCTAATGGAAAGTTTCTTTGTCTTCACAATAATATTTTTTATCCCCAAAGCCAAAAATGCACCAGTCCTGTTAATCATAAAATTACAAAATCCGAAGCATCAATATTTGCATTAGAACTAGAGGATGCAACTGTAATTATACAGCCTGGAGCCAGTAGCTTTAAACATGTTTTATTTATCTAAATATTATTGCAATCACTAAATGATAACCACGAAATTAAAAAAAAGCTAAAGGACATTGGACATTGAAAAAAACATCAAAATTAGATAATTAAACCATTTTTAAAATAATCCTTTTTTAACCTTGAAAAAATACCAAAATTAGATAAAATTAAACCATTTTTAAAAAATCAAAAATGTCCGGAAATTACTGTTAAATTATCAAAATTATTATTTTAATGTATACTTGACATTATTAAAGCATATTTACATTTATTTTTCAAGAAAAACTCGATTTTTTTGATGTTGGACATGTTGCTAATTTTTGAAATTTTATCAGGATGCCATATTTCGAAATCGTGTCCAAGGGGGTTGAAACTCACCCAAATATGTCTACTAGCATAGAATTACATTTTAAAAGTCACAGAATGGCAATATCTTCAAAACTGAATGAGTTTTGATACCTAGATAGTCCTATAGTACTTGATAGGCAAATCCTTTTCGAATCGGAATCAAAAGCCTGTGACTTTTATAGAACAAGCTATATATATTATGAATTCCCACATATTGGGCTATCTAACGACATATAGATTAGCTCTAGCGATGGAAAATTACGATTTTTTTATATTGGTTAAAAATTAAATTTTTCGAAATTTCGATGTTCCAGATCAAATAAAAAATTTTTGTGATAGCCATTTGATAGCCCTTATTTAAGTGTACAATCATGGAAGATAACTTTTTGATAACTTTACTTCCTGATTTTTGGCGATTTTTTGAAATTTTGACCATTTAGTAAGTTTAAAAAATCATAAAATCGGATTTTCAATATTAAATGCAAAATATTGCGATTTAAATAATTTTTTTTTCACCTATTTTTATCGATTGATAATTACAGAATTCTCTGAAAAAAATCAATGTTGCACTTTGATATTAAATCTTTAAATTTTCTCGTAGACTGTCTCTTAAGCCCCTTCCGAAATAGATTAAAATCCTTTGATCTTTTGCCGCTAGCGTCAAAAGACTAAAGGTTAGCCCCCTCCAAAATCGAAATGTTCACCCCCGAAAAAATTTCCTGCTGACGTCCTTGATTTTTGTTATCTATCATTTTTTATTGACATTTTTAGGATCAAGAATTCAATACAAAACACCGCGGAACAACTAAAGGTACTTTTATATGCACTGAAGCAGGAAAGCCATGTCGTGAAAGTGATGATGGTACAAGCTCTTCAAATAATCAGCATGATGCTTTAAAGATGATTGGAATTTTTGCAATTGGATGGGTACTTTCTGCTGCTTGATTTTTTATTAGAAGCAAATAATTAAATGTATTTATCTGATTTATGTAAATAATAATAATTTCATATTGTTTTTGTAAATTTATACATTTGTGTTGTAACTGTAGTTTATTTTTGATCTTCACTGAAATTTTATTGAAAGACTGAAAGCGTCAAAATGGTTTTACTTGATGTCGCAATTAATAAATGCAATGTGTAGCATTTTTTACCTAAAAAGAACCACAAGTGACTTGCATGCTGCAGGATGTAACCTAACGGGTTCAAGTCGCATCCTACACCTGCAAAACACTTAAAAATTGAATTAAGACTTTTCGACTACAACCAATATAAGTTAAATTTATGAATTTTTTGGTGTTTGTTGTTATATTTATCAAATATTCAAAAAATGTCTGTCATTTGAGACGAAAAAAATCTTTAAATGTTCTTTGAAAAAAATGGACACAGCATCGTTGTTGACTTATTTGTTTTTTCTTTCACCATCCTCTGCCTTGCATGGGAGGGTAAAAAGAGACGAATATGTGCATAACACAGTAAAAAAGAAAAAAAAGAGAGAGAGTGGGATATCCCTCTTTTTACACTTTTACATGAACCCGATCAAAAGAGTATTCAGCTACTTTAATTAGAGTAAGAGGTTCAGGAATATTATCATCAGGTAAGATTTTATTCTTTTGGCATTTTTCACAAGTTTTTGTAAATTCTTTAATGTCCGTTATCATTGCTGGCCAGTAAACACAATGTTTCATTTTTTTTCAAAGTTTTGAATTGTCCCAGATGAGCTCCTTGCATTGTGTCACCACGAAATTCCATTATTATTTTCTTCCGCAACCTGTACGGTATTAACAGTCGAAGATCATCAGATTCGGTTTCTTCAAAAAAAATAAATTGCTGAATTTTTCATTTTCCTTTCTAATGTTTTTCGTTGTTCAGCACCAGCAGGATATTTTTTATGTCGAAGTGCATTGAGCTGATAAATTCAAAGTTAAATTTATGGATTTTTTGGTGTTTTTTTGTTATATTTATTAAATATTAAAAAAAAAGTTTGTCGTTTAAGACGAAAAAAATCTTTCAGTGGTCTTTGCAACGGCCGACAAATTTTAAAAAACGATTTTCGTTAAAAATAGAAAAAAAAGTTTCCATTTGGGAACCCTTTTTAAGATGTGGCTATTTTGACTAAACTTTAAAACTTTTTTTGAGCATTTTGAGGTTAGTTATGAACAAATTTGATGCTGATTTTCGATCTCAGCGACCTCGAAAATGGGTGGGCGCCAGCTTTTTTGATAAAATTGCGTTTAACCGATTTTTGATAATTCATGCTGGAGTAGAAGACTGTGGAATCAGCTGTTATTGCTTTATATATTGCTAAAAAGCATTAATAAGCAGGCTGACATCTATATCTAGCTAAAAAATGAGCCAAAACATGTGTATTTTGTCCCAAAATTAAATGTGGTTGAAAATCTTGAATGTTGGAGAAGCAGACGATCGAAATATCAAACATCGAGCAGGTAAGTTTATTCTTTATTTTTAATCATCTATTAATACTTTAATCTTTCAGATATTGCTCAAAGATGCTTTATTAATACTTATTTGAACCATATTGGACGAATTTTATATATTTTACCGTATCATGGATCTTGGGGTATATATGCTTTGATATATTTTCTTCATAATTTAGCCATGTGAAGACAATCGAAATATATCTGCAAATAAAATACCATCTTCTGCTATAACAATAACTCAAAAATGTACTAAACTGCACCAAGAATATATATTTTTGACAAAAAAGGACTGCAGCACATATACCCCAAGAGCCATGATACGGTAAAATATATAAAATTCGTCCAATATGGTTCAAATAAGTATTAATAAAGCATCTTTGAGCAATATCTGAAAGATTAAAGTATTAATAGATGATTAAAAATAAAGAATAAACTTACCTGCTCGATGTTTGATATTTCGATCGTCTGCTTCTCCAACATTGAACATTTTCAACCACATTTAATTTTGGGACAAAATACACATGTTTTGGCTCATTTTTTTGCTAGATATAGATGTCAGCCTGCTTATTAATGCTTTTTAGCAATATATAAAGCAATAACAGCTGATTCCACAGTCTTCTACTCCAGCATGAATTATCAAAAATCGGTTAAACGCAATTTTATCAAAAAACTTGGCGCCCACCCATTTTCGAGGTCGCTGAGATCGAAAATCAGCATCAAATTTGTTCATAACTAACCTCAAAATGCTCAAAAAAAGTTTTAAAGTTTTAAAGCTTTACAAAAAGGTTCCCGAACGGAAAAAAATTTTTCTTTTTTTAACGAAAATCGTTTTTTAAAATTTGTCGGCCGGTGCTTTGAAAAAAAACGAACACATGATTGTTGTTGACTTATTTGTTTTTTCTCTCACCGTGTCTGCAGCTGCTGCTGCCAGCCAAACACACCCCGGCCTTGCATGGGAGGGTAATAAGAGACGAATTTGTGTATAACGCAGTAAAAAAAAGAGAGTGAGTGGCTTATCCCTTTTTTTACTCTCCCATTTTGTAGTTTTGCAAGGCCGGGATGGCTGCTGCCAGCCAAACACACATGCGACAAAAAAATGTGTTCCTTTTTTTGTCTTTGCTTAAATTTATTTCTTTTTACAATTACAAAAAATAAAATGCATTTCAAAACTAAAAATTTGTGAAAAAAACAAGAAAAACATAAAAAAAGGTTTAAAATTTTGATGCCATAAAACTTTTCTTCTTCTGCCATAATGAATTAAGAATTTTAATACCGACAAAATTTATTGCAGTTTCAATAAGATACAAAAAGAACAAAATTACACCTTTTTTTATCGTACAATCATCGTTAAAAAACTATTGTTCAGTCATTCATTGGGATAAATGTACGATAGATTTTTCTTCTTTAATTAATTTTGACATGATCTTTAAATGTTTGTTTTTAATTATGCCAAAAATTTTTGAAGCTATACCAAAAAAAATTATATTAATGAATTTTAACAAAAATAAATGTTTATTTTTTTTGTAATATTTATTACTACGTGTTTCACGTAGCTCAATATTTTTGTTTTTTTAATTTTATAAAATATTCAAAAAAGAAATGAATTTTTTAAAGTTTTATGAAAAATCATAGAAGTTTTGCAATACACGTTGCAATCAGTTCCACTCTTTTTGTTTCAGTCAAAAAATGGGATGTCATTGTGTTCTAGTTTTTTTGTTAAAAAAATGAAAAAATGAGCAAAAAATAAAAATGTTAGTTTTTTATAAGAAAAAGTTTTTTGTTTCTTTCAATCCATCTTTCTATTAAAAGCGAAATGTTAAATACAATATTTTTTATTATGAAATATCATTGACAAAAAATTGTAAATACATATGTACTCGTAAATGGCGAAGATCAAAAAAGCATTAAATTTTATCGTTTTTGATTTGAGGAAGATGAGGGCTGTTGCTGTTGTTGTTGACTATTGGTAAGTGTTGCAAGATAAGCTTGAAAAATTTGTTGTTGATTTTGTGGGGTTGAATTTTGTAAGAGATGTTGTAATTGTTGTTGAACCAAAGAATTTTGGAAATTTGAAAATTGTGCCAAAGCCGGTGGCATTAAATTTGGCATTGTTGAAGTTGAAGGAAGATTTGAACGTGGAGTTGTATGATTACTGCGTGCCTGAGAATTTGTGGATGGGGGTTGTGCTTGAATTCTTGATCTTCCGGATTGATTTTGTAAAGTTGGAAGAGAAGGCCTTGAATGCGAAGGAGAAGAACTTTGTGGAGGTTTTGCTTGAGAAATAACATTTTTCATGCGTTCTGCAATTAATTTATCTTTTGATGATAAATTTGTTGCTGTAGATGATTTTTGTGTTGAAGTCGTTGATGTTGTAGAGGTTGTAGAAGATTTTTTTGTTTCACCAATTATCATAATATCGTCGTCAATTGTTGTAGAATTATTTGCTGCTGCAGGAGGCGGAGGAGCAGTTTTAGGTATATTTCTTTGTGCAGCATATTCATTAACTAATTTTGCAAAACGGTCAACTTGTTGTTGTTGCTGTTGTTCAGATCTTAATTGAGACGGTGTTTGTGTTTTTGATATTAAAGCAGATGACGATGATTGCGAAGGCATTAGGGGTACTGTAGTTGTTGGTGTTTGAAAGGATGAAGCACTTCTCGATTGTGAAATTGGTTGTGGTCGTTGAACATTTGACGAAGAAGAAGATGAAGGTTGCAAAGCTGCTCCTGTTGAATTAATGTCAGTTCTTCGAACTTTTGCAGCAATATTTGGTGCAGGCAATGGTGAAACTTGTGGTGCTGACCGTTTTCCAGTTAAAATATTTGTGCTGCTGCTGGTTGATGGTATATTCAATGATGCTGATGTTGCAGCAGCTGCTTTACCACAAATATATCGAACAAACATTGTAGAATGAATTTGATCAAGTTCTGTTTTAGACTTTTGTAACAACGAAGGTTTCATTCTTTCAAATTCTTTCATTTCATTTGGAGCAAATTGTTGTATCATTTTTTCAATATCTGCAACAACTTGTTCACGAGTTTTGCTGGTATCTAACGCTGCTGCTGCTGCTACAGCTGCCTTTGATGGAGTTGAAGCTTTTGAAGGCGTACTTGATAAAGATGGTTGTGGTGATTTTTGGGATACTGTAGCAGATGGTGTTTGAAGAGTAGAAGCATTATTTCTTGATTGTGGACTTGCTTGTGGCCTTTGAATATTTCGGCTTACAGGTGTAATTGGAGGTGGTTGTACTTTTTCTTTAATAGCAGATGTATGGGGCTTTGATGGAACAGAAGCAGAAGCTGTTAATGTTGATAAATTAATTGGTTGAGTTTGTTGTCTTTTTTGTAATGAAATTGATGTATTTGAACTATTTCGTTGATTTTGTTGTACATGATATGAGGAAGTACTTGTTGAAGGGGTTGATGCCTTTACTGATGGCGTTGAAGATGGAGCTGCAGGAGCCTTTTTTAAAGTTTTATCAAAATTATCAAGTGTAGCTATTAAAGTTCCCAATGATTCACCCTTTTCAACACTTCCTTTTAGTGCTTCAATTAAAATAGGTTTACGTTCATCCTAAAATAACAACAAAGTTATTTTTGAGAATTTTTAATAAAATTTTTACCATCTGTTTTTTAACTTCTGGTAAAAGTAATGGATTATTGATAATTCTATTCAATTTTCCCATTGCCATTTTTAATGTTTCAGCTTTTTGCGCTTTCTTTGATTCTTCTTCAACTTTTTTAGCATCCATTAATTTTTTATATGCCAAAAGATTTCTTTGATTCTCTGCCATATCTTTCTTCTTCTTTTCTTCAGCAGCCGCTTTCCTCTTTTTTTCTTCTTCTTCTTCTCGTTGCTTTTTTGCTTGTTCTTCAAGAATTTTTTTCATCTTTTCTTCAAGATCTTGCTTCTGTTTTACAGCCATTAATTTTTGAACTTCCATTATTGCTTGAAGTTGTGAAGCAGCAAGTTCAGAATTTCTTTGCTTTTCTCGGGCATCAAAAATACTTTTAGTAGCATTTTTACATCGATTAATCAAAGATTTAACTCTTTCATCAAATTCTGGCTTTTTATTACTAAAAAATAAAATATAAAATTTTTTAATGTTTTTTTTAAAAAGTTGCTTACTTTCGTAAAATTGTTGAAGCTTTTTCCAAAAGTTTTATTAAAGTATTAATTTGATCAGTATTTTTTGTTTTAATTGCTTTTACAGTTGCATCATGATAAAGTTGAATACATGTTGATAAAAATTTCATTCGTTCATCAGATTTTAATTTCATTCGACCTGAAGAACTTTCTTTAACCAAATCTTCCAAAATTGCATTCGTTTTTGGAATATCTTGACACTTTTTTAATAATGCAAGTGTTAAACGTATTAACTTTTTTATATGATATGCAAGAGTATCAGATCTTTCAATATCCGTTCTTTCAATATCTGTCACTTTCTGAAAAAGGAAGTTTGTAAAGAAGTAGAGATTTTTAAAAAACGCTTACTTCAAATGAAACAAATTTTCCTTTAAAAAGTTTTACAAAAATAATATCCATTCCTTGTTGAAATTCATGATTAATTAAATGAAGGAGTGCAAGTTGATAATATGATTTATAATGTGGAAATCGTTTAACAATTGTTTCAAATGCTCGACGACAATATTCAATACATTCAACTCTTAAATCCGTATAAGTTATCATTAATTCCAACTAAAAATATTTTAATTTAAAAATATTTTTTTTAACCCCTACCGTATCCTGAATTTCATCATCATAATATTCTTCACCTTCATCAACTATCTCTGGTTGATCTTCAAAATCCCATGGTGGAGTTGAATCAACAAATGGCAGCTTTGTTTCAATTGCTGGAAGGGGTGGTGGATTCTTTTTTGCAAAAATAAAATGTCCCAAAAATAATCGAAGATAATATTGTATAATTTTAAGCTTTTCTATTCGCTTTTCAAAAGGTTTTACATTTTCAAGTGCAAAAATTTGTTTCATTGCATATACATGTACTCGATAATGTAGTTCCAAAGGTTCAACATTTTCTTGTGTTGTTTTATTTACCCTTAGCGGATATGTATATGCTTCAGCTCGCATTAACATTGCACAACGATAATAATGTTCAAAAATTTCTGCTGCTGGCTTTTCTTCATGTTCGGCAATCTACAAAAAGGGAGATATATGGGATTATTGCAAATATGCAAATTTACTTTTCCAGAAAAATATGCTTCAATCCATGAAATATCTTTTGGATATTCATTTGTTTGTGAAATACTATATCGAAATTGATTAAAATGTAGCTGGCATTGTTTCATCATATCTTCTCTTGAAATTTTTGCTTCAACTTCTTCTGGTAAACTTTTATCAGGTAACTAAAAACTTAATGGTATTCAATGACAGTAATATTTTCATCTTTTTACTTCTTTTTTTTGGGCACATACTTTGCTTTTTATGCAAATTTATGGAGGAAGGATAGTTACAAAAAAATTTAGTTTTCGTTTTTTTAGATTACTATCATGAGTTTTATTAGAGCGGGTTTTCCAAAAAACCGCTCCAATAAAACTATTAGTAGAGCGGTTTTTTGGTATTTTTTTATTTTACAATGGTTAAACAAATACTTACAGATGCTTTATGCCTTTTAATTCTTGAATTAATTTGATAATATGCAATTGCAATATCAATATGTAATTGAAAGGCTTCAGGATATTGTAAAAATGCCATTTTAAACATATAAAAATATGAATTTGCTTCTTTTGCTAATTCATTATCTTCCAACTAAAAATTTGAATGATTAATATTTTAAATTTTTAAATTTAAAAAAAAACCATACATAACAAAAATACATTGTATGAGTGTAAGCACAAATTGCCCAAAGTGAATGAATAATTTTTAGAGGTAAAAGATTTCGAGAAGCTGGCCCCGAAAGTACAAGGCATTCTTTTGCAAGTTGTGCAAGCTTTTCATTTTCTTCCCATGAATATGTTTGCTTTTTATATTTAATTACAAGTAAAACATATCGAAGATAAACAAATAGTTCCAACTTTTCTCGATTTTCGGCTGTAATTTCAACAGATGGCCATAAATTTGCATTTTCAAAATCTCCAATCGGCTGAAGCTTTTTGTTTTTAATTTCAAATTTAAAGAATGGTGGATTTTTAAGAAATGCTTCAAAATCATTCCAAGCTTGATCAAATCCTACAACTTTTTCATGTTCAATAAATGGAAATACTCGAGTTAAAGCTTCAATGACATCATTGGTTGTAAATTTTTCATCATCAAACATTGGCAAATTTGGTATTAAAAATGGTTGAACTTTTTTTGCAATTCCAACAGTTGGAATCAAATTTTTTGAGCATTCATGATCATATACAACTGTTTTTCCAATTGATGAACTAAAAAACATTATTTTAAAAAATATGTTTAAGAAGATTAATAAATGAAACTAAAATGCTAGGGGGCCCAGGGGCCAGAAAATTTGAAGCGGTGCCGGCCCGGGGCTTTAGCTAAACGGGCGTTGTAGTTGGGTTTTAAGCATGATGGAGGTCATTTTTATTCGTTAAAGTTATTTTAAACACGAAAATGAAGAGTGCAAACGCTTTTAATTTATTAAAGAAAAATTTCTCTAATAATTTTTTAATCAAATCTGGAAAAAAAATTTCTGGAGCTTTTTTATAACCCCGGGGTCGGGCGGGCCTGCAGAAAAAAACGTGGCCGGGGCCGGGCCCTGTAATTTGGACCCCGTGCATCCTTATATGAAACATACTCAAAAAGGCATTTTAAGCATTGAATAAGTTGAAGTTCAATATTTCGCTGCACAAGTTTACTGTAATAATGATCTTCAAATCGAAAATCATAATAATTTTTGTAAAGTTCGTCAATAAAAAAGAATAATAATTCACCCTAAAAATTTTTTAAGTGTTAAGAGCAGTTATAGCAAATGTCATCACTCACATCATTAATTGTACAACAATGATGTTCTTCACCCAAAATTCGATGTCCTTCAACAAGTAAAC
The DNA here is from genome assembly GCA_963922195.1 of Panagrolaimus sp. PS1159. NCBI lineage: Eukaryota > Metazoa > Nematoda > Chromadorea > Rhabditida > Panagrolaimidae > Panagrolaimus > Panagrolaimus sp. PS1159. Next base: position 2,213,184 of record CAWUHW010000017.1, on the reverse strand, counting down.
ATAAAGCTTTTGTTGGCATTAAAGTTTTAAATGCTTCATTTGTTTGATACATTTCAATTCGCTTTTGTTCATCATTATATGGCCCTTCCAAGATTGATGCAATTCGATATAACATTTTCCAAAGTCCTACATTCTTTTTAAATCTATACTGTTCAGAAAAGACTACCAATCGTTTTGCCAAAAGTTTTAAAACATCATGATCAATTTCTTCAAGATTAAGTTTTTCAAGTTGTTGTAAGCTTCCTTGATAAATTTTATCTCGACAAATTTCAAATTTTCCAGATATTACACGATCCAGCAATCGACAAATCCATTCAATTGGACCTTTTCGATCTTTCACAGCTTCAAAAGATGCAAGTAAAATTTGTAAATATGATATTATTTCTTTTTCATCACATGAATACCAATTAAAATCTGTTGTAAATTGTAAAATTACCTAAAAAAAGTAATATATTTTTAAAGTTGTTAAAAAAGCAAAAAAACCAACTTCTTGATGTTTTCCTGCAGCAATTAATTTTGAAATATTATCAATTTTTTCTTTTCGAAATTCATTCATCAAAACTTTTACAACTTCTTTTGCAGTTATTACAGTATATTCTTCATTTTCATCCAAAAATTGTGTATAAATTGGTTTATCAAAATCAATTAAATGTAAAATTGTTGATAAATATGCTTTTTTATATTCAAAATTTTCTGGAGATTCTTCTTTAAGCTTTAAAGCTTTTAACCAATAAAATCGAATTGCTAATTCCCTTAGCTTTTCATTTTCATCTTCATCCATTTCAATATCGTAATCTAAAGCAGCAGGATTCTGATTCATTATAGCTTTCATTGCATCAATTGCTTTTTTGGTTTCATTCATAAAAGTTTGAATTGAATCAGCTTCAATCACTTTTTTATATTTAAATTCTTGAACAAATTTTTCAAGTTCTTTGATATATTCATTCAATAATCCAGCAACTTTTTGATTCTTTAAAGCTGAATCTTGAATATCTTTTAAACTTTCCAAGATTCCTCCTTCATCTTCATCATCAAAAAGTCCACTTTCATCATTTAATAATGAAAGCATATCCATTTCATTCATTGGTGACATTTCCCGCTCTTCTTCATCTGCTACCATTTCTTTTGGAGCACTTTTGGTAATTTTTTGCATAATTTTTGAAAGATCTGCCCAAAGTTTTAAAAATTTTACATTGAATTCTGTAATCTTTGTGCTGCCATCTGATTCCAATGTTGAAGTTGATGGTTCACAAAGATTTAATAATGTTAAAACTGTCGCATCACTTTCATCATCAGCAATAAATTCAATAAATGGCTTTTCTTGTGTTTCAATAATTGAAGCATTATTTTGTTTCTTTACTTTTGGACGAAGTACTAAAATGATCCAAGATTATAATCACTTATATATTATTATTTGATGCTTACATTTAAGACCACCAGAATAATAATCATCTCTTGAAAATGTTAAACTTCCAATTGCCTCTTCAATATTTATATCTTTTGAAATTGCTTTTGTTGAAATTCGAGATTCTTCCATGCAACATTTAATTTTTGCAGCCATTTCTGGATCAACTTCTGTCAACAGTGATATTGCTTTAATCCTCATTGCTTTTTCAGAAGTTTCTTCATCAGTTTTTTGAGCAAAATTAAGCTTGATAGAAGTTTCTGGCTGTTGTTGTAAAATTCCAGAATATCGCAAAAAAATTATTTCACATGCTTCAGAAGCTTTTAATAACTTTTTATCAAAATCAAGTTCAAAAGCTAAAAGATGAATTGAAGCATCTTTGATAGAAGCATTTAAACAATGTTGATAAAATGGTTGACAAAATGTTTCTGTCCATCGAATATAAATTTCCCTAAAATTAGTTTTTACATTATTTTACACTAAAATTTTAAATAAAAACTAACAAAAAAAGTTTTTGTTGTTCAACAGTGAGATTACAACCAGCTGGAAGATTCCAAGAAAAAAAGTATAAAAATGTTTGTAATAATTCTTCCATTGAAATATGCTGTTTATTTAATAAAGTTTTTAAATAAACGCTAAATGTTTCTAGCGTAAATGATGGAATAATGCTGTATTCTAAATCATCAAATGGAAATCCCTGTGCACCTGGAAAATCCAATGGAATAAATGTTGTATCATTTGAAGGTAAATCAAGGAGTGCACGAATCTGAAAAAATTATTATTTTTAAACAAATATATGTATGTAGTTTACAGTAATAGGTTCAACATTTGTTGTTGATATTGTTGGAGGTTGAAATGTTCCAATTACTGGGGAATCCATTGCTTCAAAGGGAATTTCTTTTGAAGTTCGACCCGAGCGTCGAACATCTAATGAAAGATTGAGATTTTTACGTGGGGGACGTCGCTTTGGTTTTACCTAAAAAAATTTTTTAAAAACTCAAAAACCTTAGAATTCTTACAGGTTTAGGAATTTTTCCTTTTACAACATCATTAACAAGTTTTGAAACAACTGCTTCAACATCTTCAAGAATATTTACCATTTCATTAACAACCGATGTACAAGTTTTTTCAATTTCATCATTCATTAAAAATGTCAATGAATCTGAATCTGTGAAAGGTGTTGTACGTCCTTTTGTTGAACCATTTGAAGCATTAAAACGATTTGAATGATGCCTTTTTTCTTTTGCAAAAAGTACAGTTTGTTGAAATGGCTAAAAATATTATATATAATCTACAGTACACAAAAAGCGTCTTACCAATTGTTGCTTTGTAGATTGATCAAAATATTTACAAATAAATTCTGCAAAATTTTCCATTGATTGTTCAACATTTAAACGAATTGGTTCACAAAGTAAAGGTTGAAGGGAATAATCTGAATGAAATGTTATTGTTGGAGGTTCTGTTGTAGTAAAATTTTGAATTTCATGTAAAACTTTTTCATACACATCTATTGGAATATCAGGTTCTTGAAAGAACAAAGAATTTGATGGAAAATAAAGTTCAACAAAATATTTCCAAAATTTGCTAATCTTTGAAACTTCTGTTTTTAAAACCCATAATGCAAGATTTGATGGACGTGAAGTAAGCTGTTCACGAAGCAATGGCAAATATTCTAAAAATTATTTAATGAATTTGTATTTAAACTTTTTTGGAAAACAAACTATGATAATCTTTTGAATAAAAATATACAATTGCAAGTTTAATTCCAGCATCTGAATATGGGGATAAACATTGCTTAAAAGCCATTTCAGCAGTTTTAAAATCTTTTGCTCTTGCTGCAGCACAACCAAATTCATACCATAGTGCTTTATCTGTTGGTCGAAGGCTTAAAGCTTGAAGATAAAAGAGTGTTGGATCTTTTGCAAATTTTGCCAATGCTCGAGTAATTCCAAATGTAATCATTCTCATTTTTGGTTCACAACTTTTTACAAATTGTGCTTTTGCTTTTTCCCAATCAAAGGTTGAAAAATCTGATATAAGTTGTTTTTGAATTAGTGGTTCTTCATAGAGAATTGTAAGGGAATCAAAACCTTCTTCAGCTTGTTGACTTAATACAAGTTTCATTACAGTATTATATCGTTCTCGAAGACTTTCTTCCTATAATTTTTAGAGTTAAAGTTTATAAACATTTTTTACCAAACCTCATCTTGAATAAAAGAATTTTCAGCATTATCTTCAATATATTGAAATTCATCCCAACTAAATTCACTATCAAATGAAAGCAAAGATGTTTCTGAGCCAGCATCTGAAGAATCTGCAGATTCTTCACTTTCATCACCATCATCTTCTGCCTCTTCATCACTTTCACCTTCCAATGATTCATCATCATCATCTTCTCCTGAGATTGATTCATCTTCACTATTACTTTCTAAATCTTCTTCAATATCTTTTCCTCCATTTTCAATATCCACCATCTCTTCATCATCTGATTCAATCAACAACTTTTTTCGAACCTTCTTTGGTAATACTATATTTTCATCATCATCATCATCATCCGAAATAACCGGGGGAATATCTGATTCATTTGAAGTTTGTGTTGTCATTTCTAAAAATTTCAACAAAAGTTTAATAATTTTTTTTTAAAAAACCGTATATAAGATTATTATCTATCGTATTTAGCAATTCCAACCCCATTAAAACTAGCTTGTGTCTTTATTATATGGAATCTAATGCTTATTAAACAAGAAAAAAGAGTTTTAAGAATTTAAAAAATAAAAATTTCATAGTATTTTTAAAAAAATGGCAAAAGCGATGGCAAAAAATTTGGATTTTTACTTTTAAAAAAAAAGCAGGCGATGCTAATTGGCGTAGAATCACGTGTTGCCAAAATTTTTTATTGAAAATTTTTCTAAAAGAAAGGATATAAAAATATTTTTAAAATTGTTAGTTTTAATATCCCAATGGTAGAAAGATTTTTGGAGTAACATTTAAAAAATAACATGGATATCAGGTTTCACATAAAAGTGTTATCGAGAAACAACAAAAGCAACGGCAAATTCATTACCTTGTTGATCATCATTTGATGCTTCGTTAGAATTTAATAATCGTTGGAAAGCTTTAAATTGAGATAATTCAGGTTCCAGTTTTTCAACATTTTGCTGTCTTGAAAATTCGAATGGATTCTGTAAATTTATTAAATATAGCCAATTAAGTGAATTTCTTGTATTACTTGAATTATAAATTTTAATTGATTTATATAAAACTTGGATTTTTCCATTTTCAATCCACCATCCACTTTATCTAAACTTGAATCACCAGCAGCATGTTGATCAGAATTTTTAAATGCTGAAATATGAAGTGAAAGGGTGCTTTTTTTGGCAGCTTTTGAACTTTTTTTCCATCTATTTCCATCTACTTCTTTATCAGTTTTACTATTTTGAGTAACAAAATTGGAGATTTTTAAAGATTTATTCCTTGTTTCTGATTTATGCTTTTCTCCAAAATTATCAAAAGCTGTTGAATCTGGTAATATTAAAAATTGTTGCAGTTCCACGATTGAACTTTTAACTTTTCTCTCACTCTCTTATTCTAAAAGAAAAGATAAACAAAAATTTATTACAGTATCGTTTTTTAAATTTTTATTATATTTTAAGGGGGACTGCAACAATTTGATTTACCATAATTTTTATTGTTATTTAATTTGCTGAAAGAATGAACAGAAATTAAAATTGGATTTTTATGGTTTTGGTTTAAATTTAGATTTGAATATTGATTGCCATTATTTTTATTTTGAGAATTATCTTTTACAAAATATTTGTGTTTGGCTCTTGTAAATCCATCATTTTTTGCCATCTAAAATATTTTACTAATTAATATAAAAAAATACAATGAAAATTAATAATAAAAGTATTTTTTGTAAATAAAAAAAAGATTCACGACAAAATTTGTAAATAGTTTCGGTTAAACTGTTTTTTTGAAAAACCTCTCTTTTAAAAGTGCACATTTTAAGCAACAAAAAATACCATAAATTTATGATGAAATATAAGAATGATGCAATGTTTTTGATTAAAAAGATTTTTGTTTGTTTTTTGGCGATTCAACGAATCGCTATTGTTGTGAGTCATTGTGGAAGGTGCTTCCCGCAACAAAAATGTCAATTTAAAACTGATAAAATTTCCTTTAATAAAAACGTGTGACAATTATCAACAAATTTGTAGTGGAAAAATATTTTCAGTTTTTTGCAATTTTCGAATACATTTCAGATTTTAATGGATTTTCAAAAACATGAGATTAAAAATGCAGTTTAAAAAACAAATAAAAAACATTAGAAAAAATTGGGTTAATGTAGCATAATTTAAAAAAAACCGTAAAAAACGTATTATAATTACGATTATAAAAATGAGTCCACAGTAAAAATGTGACAACGAAAAAAATTAATATTTTACAGTAATAATCCTTCGAAGCCCTTTTTTGAAAGTTGTATGTATATAAAACTTAATTTGTTAAACGTTAAACCCCATTTTTATCATTAAATGTTATCACTTATTTCATTCCATGTATTTATTATTTATTTGTTAAAAGCTTTTCGTCCCTCTTTTTTTAAATTCAGTTTTTTCAAAGAAAAAAAAAATATTATATGTGGAAAAAAAATTCAGGTCTGATGATTTATTTTTTCAAATTTCTTTTCATTATAAGCAGGCAGAAAAGTGTTAATTGTCTCATCTAAGGATGAGGCAACGTCTATGACCAGCTTTACAATAATTATCCATTAAAACTTGTCTTTTCCATTAAACGACCACACTTAAAATAACCACGTCATCATTTTTTCAGATCATTAGCATGACTTTTAATATGAAATACAGCTTTTTCGCAGAGCAATCTTACATTAAAGCTGTCTCGCCCCCGTTGCTACTGTTAAAAAAATTTGTCTAAAAAATTTCTTTCAATATTTTTGGTTTGCTGATATTGTGATTTTAAAACATTAATTTTTATGTCTCGATAAATTTTTTTATTATTTAAGCGCTGTAAAAACATCAAAAATTTATATTGTTAGCTGAAAATGAAACACTTAATTTTTGCTTTCGTTTTAGTCTATGTTATTTTCTTTTCAACCAGTAATGCTGCTGTAAGTCATAATAATTGAAATAAATAATAAGTTCATTTTATCGTATAAGTTTTTCAAAATAGTTGTAGCGAAACACTTTTATACTATAGTTAATTTGTATTATATTAAAATATTTGAACAGAAAATGAGAAATTTTGACAATTGAACATTAGCTAGAGCGTGTGTGACACAGAAATGCCTTATAAATAATTTTGTAGAAACTTGATGCTAATGATGACTGTGGAGATGATGAAAAAGTAATTGGTGGAATTCTAACTTCTCCTGAATTTTTCAAAAATACTGTTTTGCGTATGACTTTCAACAAAGATGAAACACATATAGGAACGTGTACGTGCACCGTCATCTCCAAAAAACATATATTAGCGAGCCGCCATTGTATTCAAAATTTGGCAAGCTTGATGTAAGTCTTTTGCATATTAAACACAACTAATAAAATGTTTTATAAAGCTGGTATACAAATTTTGTTGTAAGTGGAACAATTCGAAATTGGACTCCAATTCTTGGTAATACAGATGAGGATATCGTAATTTTGGAGAACGAAGAAAATGTGTTTCAAGATGTTATGCCTTTAGCACTAGAAGATATGCGCAATCGGCTCGAAACCGTCTGGATGGCTGGGTATGGAGTTTATCAAGGTATGTGGATTTCTTCATTGAACATACATTTTTAAGGCTAGATTCTTCAATAACCTCACTGTATTGAGATTATTTTTGTTGAAATATTCGGATTAGGGAACGTCCAAATCCGATGTCAACACTTTTGTGGGGTTAAGTTTTTTTAAAAAATAATTTACGCGGAATTTTCTCTGAATTTCTCGCAAAATTTGGTGCGAAAATTAAACCAATTAGGCGCGACAAAAAATATATTCTTAAAAAATTGTTTTCTTTCTTTTTGGCACTAGCAACGTTATTCCATTCCAACAAAAAAACACATAATCATTATTTTATGAAACATCCACCATTTATTGTCATTGTCATTCCTTAATCATTTTTCCAGTTAAACCTGAACGCTGCGATAAACTGCTTCGCAGGGGTGAAGTTAAAAATTTCCATATCACTGAATGTAATGATGTACCAACATATTATTGCACAAGTGTTGAAGCTCCGGGTACCCCTTATGGGGGCCGGGGCGATTCGGGTGGGCCTTTATATATCGTTCGAGATGGAATTTTCATCCAAGTAGCCGTAACATCTTTTCACCGACCTTCAACTGGACATGGTATGTGATATTTTAACGTATAAGGGCCATGGCGACTCCGGTATCCCATCGTGTTAACTAAAAATTCGTTTTTCAGACTACTCTGTCGGCACCTTTTCTCATTGTACATGGATCCAACAGGCAACACATAATCTTGTTCAATGTATTTCAGTTCCACCACCGTAAATGAACCAAATAAGCGTTATCCCTATGAAAGATGTTTTTTTCCCAACATTTAAAATAAATTATTTTGCAAAAAAGTTTCATTTTTTATTAATGACATTCACGTTTATTCTTCTCAGCCTTTTTCGCAAACAACAATAACCAAAAAAACTAAAGGAAAAATTGACTGGCAAAAATAGATCAATTTAAATATGTTATAAAAGACTGAAATACAAAAAACAAGCTGTACGAAATATGATATGTGAAAATGTTTTTGCTCTTTCGGAATGTTTTTGCGAAACCGCTTGTAAAAATAAAAAAATTTGAAATCTTTACAAACACGACATTTTTTAAATCCATCATGGTTTGCAAATCCAATTAATTATATACATATTTCAGATAAAATAATATAAAATACATACATGAGAGTGTAAAAAAGTAACTGAAATTAAAGGTGAAAAAGAGCTGAAAAGGGCGATATATATATAGATGAATCAGAGTGAAATCAAAAACATTATTGCTTTGCAGAAAAAGAAAGATAGAAAATACATGAGTGATGTGAAACAGATTTGAAGAAATTAAATAAATTTTTAAAAATTAGTTATAGAATGTTCCAACAAAATAAATATTTTTATTTTTATCGGCAAGGATATAAAGGAATGGATGATCAGCAATAAATTGAAAAGTGCCATCATCATTTGAAATGTATATGTCTTCTAATACCGTTGCTGCAGCTGCTTTTGTGCCTTCTTCAGAAACCTTAAAAATTTCAAAGTGTTTATTTCAAAATTTTTTTAACTTTAAAGTTAATTTAAGAGGGGTACTTTGTTGTTCACAGTTGTTCTCGTTAAAAAGTCCTTATTTTTTTAAGTTCGGTTTTTAGAACTCAGAAATGATCTACCTTTACAGAAACTTTTTGAAGAATTCTTGAAATATGAATTTTTGCATCAGCTGTAACTCCAGAAAAATCTGCATTCGAAGCATCAAAGGCATCATTTATTTTTAGGTGACGTAAAATTTGAGAAAGTTCAAAGGATGATTCAGCATTAAATTTAGGAATTACGACATTTCCTTCGATGGAATTTCTTGCGAACATCAAATCCAAAAGTTCATTGACATTAAAAGATTTTAGCATTTTAGATAATCCGAATTTTTCATATGGCAATATAATAAACATGCTAAAATAATTCGTAATATATGGAATTTCTAAGAATTGGTAATTGTTTTCTTTTGCAACATAATTATAGTATCCTTTGTTTTCCATCATTAAAAGCTGAAAATTAACGAAATTTTAAAAAAAGAAATATAACAACAGTGTTTTCTCGATCCGCCAAAAACAAGAGTCACTGGTTTCATCAGAAATTTTATTTTATTGGTTTTTGATCAGACATGTAACAGAATTTCTGCAAATTCGATATTTACAGGTAACCAAAAACCGATCCGTTATTTTTTTCTTTTAATTTGACCGATGACTAATTATATTATAATTAGTGTTTCGTTACCGTACCGTGGCCAAAAATTATCGTAAAGAATGTTAAAAAAATTACCGTGAAATTGAGATTTTTTATGTTACAAAAAATGCTGTTTTCTACGCTTTTTTGGATTCGTTATTTTCTCTCAAAAATTTTCTCTTTTTTTGAAATATTTGTTATGGAAGCAATGCTTTGTAGAACAGCATTAATTTTGAACCGCATGGTTAAAAAATTTAATTTTTTTCCAAAATCATAGTAACGACGATAATTTGATCCTCTTAAAATATCGAGGGAAATAATCTATTATCGCAAAAATCAAAATAGATAGTGGAAAGCTTTGCCGGTGTAAGACGGCACAAAAAAGGCCAGATTTCAAAACAATAAGAAAATGTTAGTAAAAAAGTTGCAACTTATTCTTATTTCACAAGCAGAATCGATTAGCGCTTTTTGGTTCGACGAATTTTTCTGTATGTTTAAATTTATGAAATTTGGCGCTGCTAATAAGCTTCAGTTATTTGTTTTAATAACTGAAGCTTGTTATCCGGCTACTAGCTTTTCAACATTTCTTATGTCATTTGAAATTCCTATTAGCCGGCTAAAAGGCGAACACTATTCATTACACAGCCATTTAAATCAAGATCATCAGAAAAATGTTCTGTGGATAATATTTTATAATATAAATTTACCCCTTTGGTGACATTTGGTATTGAATAAAACAATGTATGATATGAACATGGAGTAAAAGGATTGGCCCATTTTTCTTCAAAATAAATCGCATTCACAAGAATCATTTGGCAGCTTTCACTAACTTTATCAATAATATTTAATATTTCATTATTGGTAGAATTTGCAACAAATTCATTGATTTCCTATATAAAAAAAATAATAAATTTTAAACTGTTTATACAAAACATTATATACATTTGTAGCTTTTTGAGTGTCTGTAAAATCTGTAAGTTGAAAATTTCCATTATAAAATTTCTGAAGCTGCTTTTTATAATATTCAAATATTTGTAAATTATCAGCAAAATAAACTTTGTTTCCCATTTTCACAGTGTTTTTGTTTTCATTGATGAAATTGTAGACGTTTAATAAATGATTGTGAAGTTCATCTCCAATGATGCCTATAAAAAAGTGTGATCAACAAAGAGAAAAAAAAGCGGTAAAAAAGTTGCTAAGGAAACTGTAGCACTCAACTCTACTAATAAATAGCTATTTTAATACAAAAAATGAATTAAGAATAGAATCAGAAGCTTTCTTTTTTTGATACAGTAGTGCTACTTCCAGACGCGTGTAATGCATAAAACATCGTTTTTATCAAAAATTTTCAAAATTTTCAAAGATTCGGTTTCGTAAAAATGTTGTTAATTTGTTTTAGCACTTATGCGCCTCTGGCTCCAGAAGCGACTTCGAAATAAAGTCGGTGACATTATACAAAAGCGTTATCAATTTGGTTACCACCGTGATCCGATATGATTTTTTTGCACTTTCACCGAAAAAAATGACTGGAATTTTGTTTATCCAAAACGAAGTGGTTTGCGAGCCTAAGACATATGTTTATTAAGGCGATATCCTCTCTCCAAAAATTATTTCGTCTAAAGAATATTTTGTTCAAATTTTTTACTATCTCTAACAATTTTTTTCTCTAATAATTATTTCATCTAATAAATAATAATAAAAGTTATTTGTTGTAATGAGGGCTACTACTAAAATGAATTTCAGAGGAAACAATGTTTTTCCATTTTTACTAACCTTTTGCAATTGCATTTTCAATTTCTCTTGCAGTGTTGCCATTTGCTCCAAGTAAAATCATTCCTAATGCAAATGAAATTGAAATTGGCGAAATTACAGCCGATTTGTCCAAGCCGATTTCTTGTATAAGATTTAAAGCAAAGTTTGCTTGGGCAATTGTAACAGATTCAGACATTGAAGAAAAAAATTCTAAAACAATATTTATGAATTAAAACATGCTGATTGTTTAATTAACTAGACATAAGGAAAATGTTTTTTTTATAAAAAACGGACTTCGAGATTTATATAAAAATAAAAGAATCGGCTTGTACACATCACATACATGATTTTACTTAAAGTGCTGATTTTAGCGAAAACCGATGCATCATGAAACTTTTAAAAACGGTCGGAAAACACAGATACAAAAAAAAACAAAGACAAAATGTTTGTTGTTATGTAATAAAGCAATCTACTTGTCCTTGTTCTGTAAAAGATGCGATTAAAACAAAGTAACAAAGTTCGATTAAACAAATTTATTATTATAATGCATAACCAACGATCTACGAAGATTGCCTTCCCTCAATAGTCAGCATAAAACTAAAAAAGGGAAGAAAACCGAAAAAGAAAATGCACACACTCATCGCAAGAATACAAACTACAAGAAAAATTGTTTTTATTATACAGAAAAGATTTTTCTACAAAGAAGCAATAATGCATTAGTCACAATCGAACAAAGAAAAGTTACGGTTGGGAAAGAAATAATCAATTTTCGTGTTTTCATTTAACAATTTGAACATTAAAAAGCAAACTTTTTTGTCCTGTTACAAAACTGAAAGCAATGACAACTTTTTTGAATTTGAGTGATTAAAAACCAAAAACATTTTTTATCAAATCGAAAAAAGAAAAGTTACGGTTAAGAAAGAAATAATCGCTTTTTGTGTTAACCAACGGCAAATTCATTACCTTATTGATCAAAATTTGATGCTTCGTTAGGATTCAGTAATCGTTGGGAAGCTTTAAATTGAGATAATTCAGGTTCCAGTTTTTCACCATTTTGCTGTCTTGGAAATTCGAATGGATTCTGTAAATTTATTAAATATAGCCAATTAAGTGAATTTCTTGTATTACTTGAATTATAAATTTTAAAGAAAAAGAACTTTGATTTATATAAAACTTGGATTTCTCCATTTTCAATCCACCATCAACTTTATCAAAAAAAAAAGTTGAAGAAGCTGATACATCTGCTTTATTATTTCGGATAACAAAAGTGGAAATTTTTAATGATTTATTTCTTGTTTCTGAATTATGTTTTTCTCCAAAATTTTCAAAAGCTGTAAAATCTGGTAATATTAAAGATTGTTGCAGTTCCACGGTTTTTAACTTTTAACTTTTCTCTAACTCTCTTATTCTAAAAGAAAAGATAAACAAGAATTTATTTCAGTATAATTTTTTAAACTTTTATTATATTTTAGGGGGGACTGCAACAATTTGATTTACCATAATTTTTATTGTTATTTAATTTGCTGAAAGAATGAACAGAAATTAAAATTGGTTTTTTATGGATTTGGTTTAAATTTAGATTTGAATATTGATTGCCATTATTTTTATTTTGAGAATTATCTTTTACAAAATATTTGTGTTTGGCTCTTGTAAATCCATCATTTGTTGCCATCTGAAATATTTTACAAATTAATATAAATAAATGCAATGAAAATTAATAATAAAAGTATTTTTTGTAAATAAAAAAAAGATTCACTACAAAATTTGTAAATAGTTTCGGTTAAACTTTTTTTTTGAAAAACCTCTCTTTTAAAAGTGCACATTTTAAGCAACAAAAAATACCATAAATTTATGATATAAGAATGATGCAATGTTTTTGATTAAAAAGATTTTCTTTGTTTGCTGAAAATGTTACGAATCGACATTATTGTGAGTCATTAATACTGTAGTGGAAGAAAAAAAAGTGCTTCCCACAACAAAAAAGTCGATTTAAAAACTGATAAAATTTCCTTCAGCAAAATGTGTAACAATTTATCAACGAATTTGTAACGAAAAAATATTTTTAATTTTCGAATACATTTCAGCTTTTAATGTATTGAGATTATTAATGCAATTTAAAAAACAGATAAAAAAAACATCAGAATTCCACTTTCATTTTTTTAGGTTGTTTCTTTCTTCATTTTATTGTTTGCTTCCCTATTGTAAAAAAATAAACAAATAAAAAAATACTTTTTTGATGAAAGATACTTTTTTAAATGCTTTTAAAAAAATACAGTTGAACCAAATTTCTTTGGATTTTGAATGGAATGAAAGCTAAAAAATTCAACAGTGAAAAAATCAAAATGCATAATTTGTATTTTCATTCTTTGTAGTGTCTTTTTTCTGCAACAAATTTTTGATTACTCTTCCCGTTGTAACAAAGCAATTTTGCTCCGATATAATTCTCTTTTTTTCCACCATAAACAACTCGACAAAAACTACTAAGATGGATACGAAATTTGCTTCAGAAATTGACAATTTGACGCCTGGAGATATAATACAAATTAAAATACGAGGTGGATTTTTTAGTAATAATGGAAATTTAGAAATTGAAGTATATTTTTTATAAATCTTTTTACTTTTATCGAATATTTTTTTAAGCATTACGGCATCTACGTTGGTGATAAAAAGGTGGTGCATAATAAACCTGGTTCAGGATGGATGATGGCAGGTCCAGATGAAGGTGTTGAAATTTGTTCTTTTGAAGATTTTATTGCATTAAGTCGTGAAAGAGGTAAACCTTGGAAAACAGGTTTTATTGGTGCTCGTGACTTCCGTTTTGATGAAAGTAAAATTCAGTATTTTTCTAAAGAAAAAATTGTAGAAAGGGCAACAAAAAGAGTATGGGCATTGTTTTTTAAAAATCAATTTATAACTAGGGTTGCCGCCCCCCCCCACCCCCCGCACCGAAAATCGAAAAAATCGGGGACGGGGACGTCCCCGAAATGCAAAAACTTTCGGGGACGGGGAAACAGGGATCCCCGAAAATCAAAAATCCTTCGGGGACGGGGACGGGGAGAAAAAAAATTTGAATATTTTTAAATTTAAAGATTCAAAAGTGGTAAAAGTCGTTTATTATGTACAGTAATCATTAGCGGAGCCCTAGTTGGATAACTTTTTAGTGATTTTTCCTTTATTATCGAAACTTTAATTTTTTCGGGGATGAAAATTTTTCGGGGACGGGGAAACGGGGATCCCCGAAAATCAGGAAGTTTTCGGGGACGGGGATCCCCGAAATGCAAAAACTTTCGGGGACGGGGAAAACGGGGATCCCCGCGGGGAAACGGGGGGGGGGGACGGCAACCCTATTTATAACCTCTTTTTACAATGATAATTTTATTTTAGATTGGAGAAAAAGCCTATCATTTTAGAACAAACAACGGGCAACATTTTGCATTTCATTGTTGCTATGGTATTAATTATAGTTATCAGGTCGGCATTTATTTTATGGGAAATAAACATATAAATAAAAGCTTTTCAGTTCATAGACAATTTTATGGCAATCTTTATTGAAGCAGCAGTTAATTCATTTTAAGAAAAAGTATAAATAAAATAAAGCCTTTAAAAATGAATCGGATTTTTATCATCTTTATAAAAATCTGTATTATATTACTTTGTGACTTTTATTATTGGGTAGAGTGTGAATGAGAAATTTTTTTGTTCATTTTTCAGAAAAGTTGTTTGTGCTTTTATTTTTAAATGTCCATGGAGGAAGCTTTTTTTCTCTTCTACCCACAAAAAATTCATTTGATTAATATAACAGATTCTTCATTACTAAAATGTTAGCTTGATTTTTTCGTTTTTTTTCCATTATATTTATATAACTTGCATTTAGAAATTGTCATAGTTTTTTCATTAAAATGGCATTTAAAATTAAAATTTCCGATATATGTAAAATTCCTTATGGCATAATACTCTTCCATGGTGTAAAAATCGCCAAATATTTTTTTTCATGAAAACATTTTCTTCAAATGTTTGTAAATAAGTAATTGGACATGTATTAACAACTTTGGCTGAAAAATAAGAGAAAATCAAAGTATAATTTTTTTTACAAATAAATTCAACGTTAAACTTATGGATTTTTCGGTGTTTTTTGTAATAATTATAAAATATTCAAAAAATGTCTGTCGTTTAAGACGAAAAAAATCTTTATATGGTCTTTGAAAAAAAAACACATCCTTGTTGTTGAATTATTTGTTTTTTTCTCTAACCATCCCAGCCTTGCATGAAAAAAGAGACGAATTTGTGTATAACGCTTTAAAAAAGAAAGATAGAGAGAGAGAATAGGTTATCCCTCTTTTTACCCTTGCAAGGCCGGGATGGCTGCAATGGCTGCCGTCAGCCAAACACACACATAAGCGACAAAAAATTAGTTCCTTTTTCTTTCACGGTTTAAATTTATTTCTTTTTAAAAAAAATAAAATGCATTTCAAAACTCAAAATTTGTGAAAAAAAACAAGAAAAACATAAAAGAAAGCTTAAAATTTTGATGCCATGAAACTTATCTTCTTTTTCTGTAATGAATTATGAGTTTTAAAACCGACAAAATTTATAGCGGTTTCAATATAGTACAAAAATGCAACAAAAGATACCATAAATTTATCATGAAATATAAGAATGATGCAATGTTTTTGATTGGAAAGGTTTTCTTTGTTTGTTGAAAATGCAACAAATCGTCATTGTTGTGTGTCAATGTTACTGTAGTCAAAGGTGCTTCCCACAACAAAAATGTCGATTCAAAAACTGATAAAATTTCCTTCAGCAAAATGTGTAACAATTATCAACGAATTAGTAACGAAAAAATATTTTCATTTTTTTGCAATTTTCAAATACAAGTCAGCTTTTAATGGATTATCAATAACATGAGATTAAAAATGCAATTTAGTAAACAAATAAAACACATGAGAAAAAATTGGGTTACTGTAGCTTAATTTAAAAAAAACCGTATAAAACGTTTTATATTTATGATTGTAAAAATGTGTCCACAGTAAAAATGTGACAACAAAAAATACAATACCCGTCGATAGTTTGGTTCCAGCGCATGGGACAGTACGCAGTTGTTGAAAAAAAAAAGTTGATAAATTATTAATTTGTTTCAATTGCCTTGCATGTTGCACGCATTTTTTCATCCCATGCGCTGGAACCAAACTATCGACGGGTATTGTATAAAATATTTTACAGTAATAATCCTTCGAAGCCCTTTTTTTAAAGTTGTAAAAACCTAATTTGTTAAACGTAAAAAAACCCCATTTTTATCCTTAAAAATTATTTATGTAATAATAAATTTTATTAAATAAAATAAAACATGTGACCTGTGATTCATATAAATTAAATAAACAAAATAAAGTCAAAAACATGAAACAAAAAATTATTACATATTACATTAGCGATGAAGAGCACGAAAATCTTCTGGATGATAACATTCTGCAATTAATCGATAAACATGTGATGGAGATACAACTGCAGATGGAGTAATAAATAGTGTAACAAGATTTGATGGAATTCGATCAAATAATGGATTTGCAATAAAAACATTTGAGAATTTCAGGGCATCAGAAGCTGGAAGAATTTCAACAGGTGATGAATGAACATTAAATTCATCCAAATGTGGAATAAACATTGGTGTAAGCTTATAAAATGATGCACAAACAAGTACAGGAACAGAATGTCGTTTAGCTATAAAAAAAAAGTGTCATTAAAAACTACAGTATGAAAAGAGACATACCTGCTAAACACATGGATAAAGTTCCAGCAGTTGAAACACATGAACCATCAGGTAAAATTGCTGCAGCAGAAATGATAACACGAGTTGTAGTTCTCATAGTTGAAAGAATATCAATTGATGAAATAACATTTGCTTGAGCATCTGGATCATCATCCACAGAAAAAAGGGTTTTAGTTTTAACATTTGAAAAGAATTTCTAAAAAATTAAAAAGGTTAAAAAAACAGATAAAAAGGTAACAGTGTATTTCCGCCACTGCTAATAATAAGGGAAGCATTAACTGGAAGTAGCACTCGATGGTAGCATAGCAGGTGAAACAGTTGTAGTGATAGTGTGGTAAATTTTAAGAGCAGAAGTAGCAGTATTAAATACCACTACGGTACACTTGCAAGTACAATTTGTAACACAAAAAATGAGAGGGAAAAGGGAAAGTTCTTTGTCTTTTCTCCATTTTTCATCCTTCCCTCTCCTAGTTTGTGTCTCACATAGTAACAGAAGTAGATCAACAAAAAGCTGTAGCGGGAATACAATGAACAGATAAATAAAGAAATAACCTTTAAAGTTTCACTTTTGCTAAATTTGTAAGTCATAACAATATCACTATATTCAGAAATGAGAATATCTTGAAGAGCTTTTGCTGCAAGAGATTCGGCAGAATTTTCCATTTCCATTTGAAATTCATTTAAAGAAACCAATATACCAGCTTTAATCTTTTTGATATCAACTGTTGAATTACCATCAGAAGGCAAAAACCAAAGTCTCTAAAAATAGAAAATACAGTATCCAACAATACGCCTTAATCATTTACATTTAATGAATCAGTTTGAGTAAAAGTTTCATCCATTCCAGTAGTTTGTCGTAAACTTTCATCTCGAACAATTTTAAGAACCGAAAGTAGCATATTACGAACCAAAAATTCAGATGAATGTGCAGAAAATAAAAGTTCTCCATCAATTTTTAGAATATCCAACAATTCTCTAAAAAGTTAATCATGGTTATTTATTGTGATTAAAATGATTTAAACATACCCAACAGTTTTATATTTTGCATATGCAACAATATCACGAAAATACTTAAGTATTCGAAGTGCCAATTTTCCTGTTGATTCACGATGAGTCCTAAAAGAGATACATATATAAGGTTATCAAGGGTATTAAAAAAACGTACATTTTATGAAAATAAAGATTAATTTCATTTCTAAGCTTATCAAGGTTACTTTGCTCTGTAATTGCTGCCATAATTTGTTGAATAAACAAGCATAAAAATAGATGTAATATTAGTTTTTAGTGTTAATTAAAAACTGATGCAATTTTTGCCGTTAAAAAAAGCAACAAAAAAATGGGCTTTCATTTGCAAAAAAGTTGCACAACGCCAACTTTGAAAATGGGAAACAAATAATTTTTAAAAATAATAATTTTTAAAAATTTTGCTTTTTTCGCGGATGAGGCTTTCTTCAAAAATGAATAAATTACAAATTTACTTCTGACCTTTAAAGAAGCATGACACATTTATGATGGATTCTTCTTATAAAAGCAAAAGCATCGGTTAAAAAGATTCGCCTCTGTTTTTTTCATTCATTTTAAAGACTGACATTCATTTATACTGTATAAAATTATTTTGGGTTATTTTATTTTAGTTTTGTTGTTAATGTTGTTTAAAAATTAATAAAAATTTAGAAGCAAAACTTTAAAATTGCCAAATGAATTCTGGACGGATTCTGATAAAAAAAATTTTTTTTAGTGTTCTCGAACAATATTTTTCCACCATTTCTTTTTTCAAAATGTTTCAATACATTAACAATATTTTTAAGACTACATTGTTTTTATAATTTTTATCCTTATAAAAAAAATTTTTAAAAAATATATTAAATATATCAAGAAGTCGAAATTTTTCCTTTTTTTAGTTTTTAAAAAATAAATTAAATATTCAAAAAAAGTCATATTTCTGTCATCACAAAAAATAAGAAAACCATTGATTTTTTTATAATAAAAAATGCTTTTTTGCAGTTTTCTCGATCAC
Organism: Panagrolaimus sp. PS1159; assembly: GCA_963922195.1. Taxonomy (NCBI): domain Eukaryota; kingdom Metazoa; phylum Nematoda; class Chromadorea; order Rhabditida; family Panagrolaimidae; genus Panagrolaimus; species Panagrolaimus sp. PS1159. The sequence continues at coordinate 2,194,311 of CAWUHW010000017.1, read as the reverse complement.
AAAATCGCGATGCTTCTTCCATTTCTTATATCTTGATCTCTAAAAGCTAACAAGTTTCATTCTTGCTTTTTATAATTTCATTTTGTTCATTTTTTTTTGCAGTAAATGATTTTGCACCAAAGAAAAAAGACAAGCTTAATTTTAAAATGGTCATTTATATCTGTGCGATTTTGTATACAAACTTTGTAAGGGAATATCCAAGCTAATAAAAGTCTTAAAAAAAACAAACGTTTAAAATTGTATCGAAAAATATTTTTATTTACAAATCACAAATCCCACAAAAAAGAAGAAAAACATACAGTATATTATGTATAATAACCAAAACCTTGATTAACCCAATTTGCTTTTGGTTGATTCTTTGATTGTTCAGATGTTGTAAAGATTGATTTGAATGCCTTTGAAACTGTTTGATCATCTTGAACTGAATGGACTTCAGACTTTCGTTTAAGATCACGTTTTTCTTCTTTAATCATCGGTTTTTCTTTAACAACATGATTGGCTAAAAACAACCATTATATTTTCATGGAAAAAAATTAAAAAGAAATTACCTTTTTCAATTGCAGGATTTTGTGATGATCCTTCTAGTGCATCCGCTTTTGCAGCAGACTTTTTAGCTTTCTTTGCTAGCAATTCTTCAGCAACTTTTGCTTCATATTCTTTTAAAAGTTCACCTTCAGGATTCAATTGAAGAATATTTGATTTATCAATATTTCCACCACATCCATGACACGTTTCAGCTTTTAATTCTTGCAAGGCTTTTTCAGAAAATACACAACCACATTCCCAATTAACAACAAATGGATATGAGCCATTCATATTTAAGCCAGTTATTGGACAAAGGAATGGAGTTTCATTGTAATCTTTGTAAACATCACCCTGAAAAAGTTAAAATATTAGTCATATGTACATATTTAAACTTTTTGTATCAATCATCGATGACACAGTATGCTTTTAGACGAGATTAAATTCAATCATCTGCATTCAGCCAAATAGAAAAATACCTACCTTATCAGGTCCATTATCTTTCCAAGCTTTATTATCAGTTAATTTAAGTTCTTTAACATCAGAAAGTGATTTGATATGAACAGTGATTGGATTCTTTGCTAAAGTCTTATATAATCGACCTTCAATAATTGCTTCTTTGTTATACAACCTTAAATTTTATCGATTAGAAAGGTCCTTAAAGAAAAATATCAAAACAATACCTTCCAAGTTTACATGCAACAATTGGCTTCTTTAATGGTTCACCAGTCATTTGACAATTTCTCCATTTATGCGCATCTTTAACTTTTTTATCGAGCTTTTCTGGCTTCTTCTTTTGTCGAACTTGTTCACATCGTTTTGGAATTGTTCCTCCATCGGCTCCCATTTTGTATATTATTGTAGATTTACAAAATTGTAGAATAATAATAAAATATAATAAAGTTTCGAAAGTTGAAATATACAAATCTGTGATTTTTTTTATAAAAGTTTGGAAGGATACACTTTTCGTGTTAAGACTTTTAATCAGGAAAAAGAAAAAAATCAAATTGAAAAAAGTATAAAAATGTTTAACTCTAATATTTTTATCTTTTTTTTGGTTATTTTTTCGGTACTAATATTTTTTACTGTATTTTTTTATCTGTGGCGCGTCCTACAAAGTGGAAAATTTATTTTCCACCCACTTTTATTTTCCACTCACTTTTTATTTTCCACTCTCTTTCCCACTTTCTTTGTTTTCGTGGTGGGAAATTTTGTTAACTTCCAGGGAAGAAAGTGGAAAATAAAAAGTGAGTGGAAAATAAAAGTGGGTGGAAAATAAATTTTCCACTTTGTAGGACGCGCCACTGGAAATAAACAATTTTTTAAAACTGTCTAAAAAACAAAATAAAATATGTTTATTAAAATGTTCAGTGTTTTCTTAAATTATATTTTATTTATTATTACTTTCATTTTTAAAAAAATAAATTAAAAATACAAAACAATAATTTCCATTAATGATTTAAAGTTCATCTTTGCTAAAAACGGGTAAAATTGCAGGAGGACCTTGAAAAACTTGATCAGCCATATCATTTTCTTCAATGCTAACAATTCCATCATTATTAAAATCTAAAATCCATGCAAATCCAGGATCACGTTTTCGGCCTTCTTTTTGCTTTTTGTTGTCTCTCTTTGATGCCAATTGAGTTTTTTGTTTTGCTGCTGCTGTTTCCATTGTGGCTTGATCCCTTTCAATTATTTGTTTAAATTCTTCAAAGCTAATTTTGCTATCAGAATTTGCATCAAAATATAAAATATAATATCGTGCAGCAAGAATATTATCAATATCTTCATTTTTCCAAGTTTTTCCAAATTCTTTTCTCATTGTTTCTGCAAATCGTACAAGTTCAGATTCAGTTAAATCTAAAAATATTGTTTGTTAAATGTTTTCATTTTTTGATTAAAAAATTTACATGTATCATTATTTAAATCCATAAATTTGAATTGTTTCTCTAAAGTCCATTCTTCAACTTCTAACATTTCAATATTAAAATTAAGCCAATGTTCATCATTTGGAATATGCTTCCAAACTAAAATTATACAATTTATATGTCTTTTTATTTTTGCAATCAAACCTTTGGATTTATTTTTTCGACTTAAACGAAATGGAACAGATATCTTTCGTAATTCTGTATCACACATTCCTCGCATTCCTTTATCCAATCCAGGCATAACCATTCCAGTTCCAAGTTGAATTCGAATTGGTCCACGTCCGTATGTTTGATCAAACTTTTTTCCATCTTCCAAGAATCCTTTGTAATGGAATGTAACAAAATCTAGCCTTTTTGCAGCATGCGGGCAAGCAACAGGTCTCCAAGTTTTTTCTATCTAAAAACATTTTCTAAGTTTACTGTAAAAATTTAATGCCGATTTAAAGCGGTTTTTTGTAAAATTTGACGTTTGACGGGAATATCTTAATTTCGTCCCCGGGGACCTTTGGTCAAAAAGGAGTTTAAATTCGTGTTCTCCGCCATCGATTTGGTCTATACGCAAAAAATTAGATCTCAAAATGTAAATTTTTTTGTCATTGATAAAATGATATTAAAATGAGTATTATTACCTTAATATCCAAGGGTCCACCATTTGAAGTTTCTTCTAAAGCTCGAATTTGTGCGGCGGTCATTGGTTTTCCTTCACCGCGAATTTCAATTACCGGAATACTTTCTTCAGGTTTTTTCTTTTTTCCAATTGCATTCGTTGCTGCAGCTAAATCAACTTCAACTGTTCCAATTCCATCCGTATAAACTAAAAACTTTTAAATAAATTAAACAAAAAATTTTAAATTTTTTACAGTGGTTTCAACCATGGATGTGCGGTAGTACTTCTGGGGGGAACACTTTTCCACAAATTTTTTCTCAATATTGAAAAAATAGTTGTTTTTTTTTTTAAATAATACATTTCTGATCTATTTTTTATCATAGCTTATATCTGTCCAAACAGAATTTAAATATACGATTTTATTAAAAAATTAAAGCTTACTTCCGTTCCCATTTTTTAAACGGAATTCCCGTTAGCACTTCTGCCAAAATGGAGCAACAATGAGCTTTAATTTTTTAATAAAAGAATATATTTAAATTCTGTTTGGACAAATATAAGCTATGATAAAAAGTAGAACAGAAATGCATTATTTAAAAAAAACAATTATTTTTTTAATATTGAGAAAAAATTAGCTGAAAAGTGTTCTCCAGAAGTACTTCCGTACATCCATGAGTCGAATTTTATGACACTTAATGTTAAACAATGTTTTTTTTCAATCACTTTAATAATTACTTACCCAAATCTAATCCTATCAAAAATATAAACAACACAACATTAAATTTAATCATGATTTAAAAAAATCTTTTCCAAAATCTTATTTCTTAATTTCAAATGTAAAAGGTTGAATATTAAAAATAAGAGATGTAAATCGATATATATTTCTTTCAAAAAAAGAAGAACGATGGCAATGGATCGACGATTTTTTTCCTTCAATTTTCCATTTTCCATTGAATTCAATGCTCTGCTATTTTTTCTCCGTGTTTCTTTTCTTTTTCCTTTTTTTCCCGAACAAGGTGGAGTTGACCTCCAAAAAATAAAAATGAAAAAGGCTCTCAAAATAATTATTTTTTTCAAATATTGTCCTTCTTCTTTCTTTCGTGTTCCGGATTTGACCTACCTTAAACACCTTTTTTTTGATGTCGCGTTTTCTTTCAAAGTTTATGTTTTTTTAATAAAAATATTTTCCCATTACTTTTCATCAAAGAGATTAATGATACCATTTTCATTTTTAAATCGCAGAAAGTCAAAGAAAAGAAACAAAGTGATTTTTATATTTTAAATATTTGAATTAAATCAAACAAAAAACAATTTTTTAAAAGCAGTGTTCTGCGGTGCTGGCGCGACGCGCCGCGCCGCAGTCGCGCTGGCTACTAGAAATTAAGTTTAAACTTAAAGTAATAATTCCACGTGATAGCCTTTATAGCTGAATATCTTTTACCAAAGTTGTAGGAAAATCTGTAATCTAATAGAAGTTTAAATGTAGCCGGCGCGACTGCGGCGCGGCGCGTCGCGCCAGCACCGCAGAACACTGTTTAAAAGTCACAGAAGTGATTATGGGGTTTTTTTACAGAATTATGAAAACACCTTTAAATTTTGAAAATCAGTAATAAAGAATATGCAAAAGAAGTTTGAATAATTAAATTATATTACAGCATTTAAAACAAAAAAATGGCAGTGCCAAAATTCTGGCTGGAATTTACATTTGAGTCAGAACTGCAACATTATAAAATCATAATGTGTCATTTTCCAACATTATGATTCCCCCCCCCCTCTCATTCAATCCGACGCAATCAATTAAATGATTATCAAGAAGTTGGTGGCAGAAATATTTTTCGTTCCAGACGTCATCATTAAAAAGCAACTCAAATGCATCATGTTTAACGCCCAATCTGTCCGGAACAAATTTTAAAATTAATTGATAGCAAAAAAAAAAGCTTTTGAAACCTTTTTTAACAGATTCTTTGCAGCTTTTTCATATTTTATAGGGGGATATCGGGGTCTTTCTTCTTCTTCAATAGCTTCCATATTTTAAATAATTCTGAAATATGCTTTCATGCCTTAAGGACAACAATTTGCACTTTTTTATTTTCATTCGCTCTGACTTCGGAGTAGGCACAGAAATGAAACTGAAATTCCGTCAGAGTCCCGGCGGGACGGGATGGGTCTAAATCCTCTCGGGATGAAATGGGACTAAAAATTTTAATCACGGGATTTTTCGGACGATATTTTTTACTTTAACTTAAAAAATTTTTTGAAAAGATTAAAGAAAAAAAATTTTTTTTTCAAGAATGTGATACAAAAATTTTACTGATTTTAATACACTTTAAAAACAATAAAACGCCTTATTTTATTTGTTTCCTTAAAAAATCAAAAATCTTATGTTATGTTATGATTTATTTGAGAGATATCAAAAATAATATTTATTTTGAATTCTGGTGCTTGAGCATTTTAATTTCTTTATTTGCTATAAAAAAGAACATGAACCTTTGTTTTATTAAGTTCAAGTTGTAGTTGACAATTTGCTGTTAAGAAGCCATTGGCTCTAAAAATGTTTATTTTTTATCATTGTTTCCTTTTATCTTTTTCAACAATTTTTTGATCAGTTTTTTAACACATTTTTTTATTGAAATTGAAAGATAACATTTTTCTTGATTAATTATCTGGAAAATGTGACAATTAATGGTGATAACTTCGTGAAGCAATTTTTAAAATAAATTTTCTAATATAAATTTTTTGCGATAAAAGTTATCAAGAAAATGGAAATCTGTCACTATCACTTTTACTAAAATGTCGTTTTGTTTAAATCCGTCATGGAAATTTATCCTTTAAAAAATGTGAAATTAAAAAATGTAATACTTTACTTTTCTAAATTTTTTTTTCAGCTTTTAAAAAAAAGATTTGAAAAAAAGAAAGCTTTTTCTAATTTTGTGTTCATTTTTTGCTTCAAATGATTCAATTTTATTCAAAGAAAAGTTAAATATCAATCACATACAGTTACGAATAAAAGTATACATGCATTTCAGTATAAAAATACAAAAATATTTTTTTGATAAAAAAATAAAAGAATGAATAAAAAGAATATAAAAGATTGTTAAAGTCAAATTAAACTGAACAAAACAATCAAAAAAGATTTCAGAGAAGTTTTAGGGAACAAAAAACACACATATTAAATAATGCAAAATAAATTTTCATACAATTAATTTTTAGGGAAAAAATAATTACAAAAAGAAAACAATTTTATCCAAAAAATAAATAAACGAGTTTAAAATATTATCTACCGTTAAAAAAAATCACAACAGACTCGTTTAATTTTCTAATAGTAAATTATTATTTTACCTAAAGATGTGAAATTTTGCATTTTTTCCATGGTAGTTTTTTTTTACTATAAAAAAAGAAATGGTCATTTTTTCAATTATTACATTTATTTCAAGTAAAAAGCAGCAAAATGTGTTCTTTTTCATATTCTTTTTATGTTTTTGTTTGTGACTTGCATATTTATTCATTTACGAACATAATAAAAAGAAGCCAGGAGAGTTATAATATAAATTGGTGCTGCTTTTGGCAAAATGCAGCAGCAAAAGTAAAGACTCTCATTTTGAGTTAAAACTGCGCTGCTGTCACTTTCTTCCTTTTTTTGCGCACGCCCGGAGGCTGCCTTTTTTTTTCTTTTCTCTATTTTGTTTCCGGTCACTTTTTTTTGAGAATGAAAGAAACATGAAAGCTTATGCTTCGATTACTTTTTTTTTGACGAAGATTTCCGGTGACAGGTGTCTCCCATTATTTTTACAGGCAAAAAAATATAGTGAACGAATTATTATTATTTATTATTATTATTGTGTTTAAATTTTGATACATATAAAAATAGATAATTGTAATCATGTGTTTAAAAGCGGAAAGTGAAAGTTTAGGTAGCTTTCCCTTTTTTTTGAAGTTGAAAAAGTGAAAATGACAAAAACTTTTGCGTTAAATTAATTCACACAAAAATATTTGTTTCATGAATTTATAAAACTTTTTTCTGATTTTTTATAAAAAAATACTATAACATTTCCCTATAATTTTAAAGTCCATTTTCAAAAAATTTATTTTTGTCCTTTTTTCAATTTTGCTTTTACTTTTTTTTATCTTAACAAAATTACTACTATTTTGATCTAAAATTTCGATAAAAAAAGAAGAGACAAACACCCATGGGGGTACTTTCAAATGTGGACCCCACTCGCTTTTAATTTTGTCCACTTTCATTTTACGTATCTCTCCAAAAAAATTAAGTCATTTTTTCCACACTATACTTTTTTTGTTAGAGTAAAATTTCTTTTCGTAATTTCCAAGTATAAATTAACACTTCTTAAAAAAATTTCTTTTTTTTTGCTGCAAAGTGAGCTTAGTTTCTTGACTTCTTTTTTTGAATTAAATTCCCTTCATTACTCTTTCCTTTCTCAAAATTAGAAGCAGCGAAAGTAAAGGCATTATCGAAGGTGCTTCTTCGTTATCTCTCTTTTTTTCCTTTTTCGTATATTTTATATGTATGTTTTTGAATGGCACCACACACATATTTCATGCTCAATTACGACATATTTTTTTGCCTTTTCATTTCTTCCTTCCCTTTTTTGTCTTCTCTTTATTTTTTCATTTTGCGTGAAACGTCGTCTTTTTTTTATGGTCAATGTCAGTTCTGGTCAGTTGCAGCAAACATGAAAAAAAAAATACCCAACTTTTAAAAAAAATAATTTGGAAATTAAAAGCATCTGGTGCCATTCTCCTCCTTCTTCATTTATTATTTACGTCTAAAAATACATTTGTAACACAATTAAAAGGATTATATGTTTTCATAAAATAATTTACAAGAATTAGTTTATAAGAATCACAATAATGAAGCTAGTAAAATTCAAACTTTTCTGTAACTTCATTTTGTGGTTGAAAATCTTATGTTCCCGAAAAAAATATGTAAATTTTGTTTTAAAATGTTTTCGTTTTTTTAAGACGCCTTTGATCTTTTTTGTTTTCGTTGCTACAAATGTTTTCCGGTCATTTATCATTTTATCCCTTTCATTAATAATATCTTTTTTTTTAACATTGCCATAGCTGCTGCACATTATTATTCTCTAAAAAATTCAGTCTTGGTTTTTGCTTTAAAAAAGTTATAATAATTTTTTTTTCAGTTTTTACACATTTCTGGTAAAGGTTAACCAAATACATTATTAACTTTTTAAATTCATTGTTATAATTAATAATCCGGAAATGAGATATTTTTTTTATTATTTCATTGAATTAAAAAAAAGCAAAAGCCAAACACATTTCATTTGTTTCTTCATAAAATTATTTTTTGCTTTTTTGCTGAAAAAATTTCGCTCTTCTGTTTTTAGGCCAACTTTTTCAAATGTCAAAAATATCGTATTAAAACTTTTTTCTTCTTTTTTTCAAATTTATTCTCTATTTTTTATTACTGTCTAATAAAAAAACCTCTTTTTTGATTAACAAAAAAAGGGTAACATTATTTTTCATTCATTGAAATGTTATGGTTGTGTTTTCTTTTCGTTCTTTACTGCTTTCTATGTTTTTGGTTAACAGTCATTGCGCAAAATGCTCAAAAATAAAAAACAAATTTTTATGAGTTTTTTTTATTGAATGCCAAAGATATTTTGATTGCTTTCATTTTTTTTCTTTTTTATTTGAATCAGAAACTGGTGCCAATAAAAAAGAGAGGGAAAAAGTTTGAATATTCTCTCATTTTTTTTTGTTTTTAATTAATGAAAATTTCTTTTTAATATTTTGTTTTCAAATTTTATTTTCTTCTTTTTTTTTTGTAAAAAGTTGCGTTATTCAAGATATCGAAAATTTTTCTTTTTTTTCGTTTTTAAAAAATATATTAAATATTCAAAAAAAGTCTTATTTCTGTCATCACAAAAAAATTAGAACTACATTGATTTTTTTATAATAAAAAAATGCTTTTCGTTTTTTTATTATAAAAAAATGAAGAAGCATCACAGAAATGGCAATGCTTCTTTCATTTTTTATCTCTTAATCTTCTAAAAGCTAACAATTATTGTTCTTGATTTTTATCACTTCATTTTGTTCATTTTTTTTCTGCAGTAAATGATTTTGCACCAAAGAAAAAATACAAGCTTAAAAACTATGTTTTTCCTTTTTTTAAGCAAACACAAAACTAACACCAAAGAAAGAAAAAAAGTGAAAACGTCAGAAAATATGTTTTTTTTTGCGAAAATAATGGTTTCTGCTGCAAAAAATGAATATAATTGAAAGTAAAAGTAGAAAAACAGTGGATGCTGTGAAATTATAATAAAAAAAATATGAAGCTTTAAAAAATTTAACCATTTGCAAATACTATTTTAAGTACTACATTTATTTGATAAAGCGCATTGGAATCAGTTCCACTTTTTTTGTTCAGTCAAAAAATGGGTTGGCATTGTGTTCTTTTAATTTTTGTTTTTTTGTTAGAAAAACGAAAAAATGAGCAATATCTTTAACAACTGTACCTGATCTTATATATTAACTTTTCATGCCTTTTTATATTAATATTATTAATCTGCATAAAAAACTAACTGGGATAGCGGTGAGTTTTGAAAAAAAAATGTATGTAAAAAACTAATACAAAATCAGGCACAGTCGTAAAAGATAATCCTCATTTTTTCATTTTAAATGCAAAAAAAAAAAAAACTAGAACATAATGCCAAAGGATTTTTTGATTGATCAAAAAGAGTAGAACTGATTCCACCGTGATAAGTTTATAAATTTGTTTATTCATAAGTTTAAACTTCTTACAACTAAAAATTTATAGTTGATTGAACTTTTAATCATTATTTTTTCTTTGTTCAAAAAAATGAAAAAAGGTTAGCAGAGGTCAAAGAAAAAATGTTGTTATTTTTATAACTATATTATTTTTGCCATCTGCCAATGAATGATGAGATTGACAAATTGACAACATTTTCTTTTATATTCCTTCCTTTTTTTCTTCCATATTATTTTAATTTTACTTTTTCGATTTTAGTCTAAAACTTTTTTCTATTTAATGCTTACCCTTATTTTTGGGGTTTTAAGTTTTCACTTTTTGCATTTTTTACATTTTTTGCATTTAATTCAGTTGTTTAAAGAATTTGCAAAAAATATCTGAAAAGCTCTTTTTTGCGCAACCATATTTTTTTCCATCTTCTTTAGAGTTTAATTCCTACTTGAAATTGAATAAGAAGAGGTTAAAAGCAGACGATTTAGAATTTAGCATCATCCATGAAATTTCTCTCTTATTCAATTTCAAAAATCCACATTACCCAATCATTTAATGAAGAAAAAAAACGGGGGAAGAGCTAATCCCTCTTAAAAAATTGAGTTTATAAAATAAATATAATCGTTTAAGAATTAAGGATATTCCCAAAAAAGGAAGAAGAAGAGTGACTCTGCTTCTTTAACCCCCCGATATATATTATTGCAATACAAATCCCTCCATTCATTTTTTTTGAGGGGTGTTACTTAAAACTCCGCCTTGGCACGCGTCTCTCTCTCTGTTGGTCACTTTTTTTTCTCTCCGTTTTTGACTTTGCCCTTTTTCTTATTTTTCCCTCTTTTAAATGGTTTTAAGACACACATTATTTTCTATGTTTATTATGCCCATTTATTCTTCCTTCTGTTTTTATAAAAAAATAAAAATGACCACTCAAAAAAAATCTAGCAAAAGCAGACATTTTTTTTCTTCTAATTTTTCTTCGTTTGTGTTAGCTTTCTTTTAATTCAATTGTCTAATTTCAAAATTTTGGCGTTTCAAAGAATTTTGTTCAGCTGTTAATTAATTTTTTATTTATTTATTTACCGTAATTTTAGTTTTTTTTTTATCTAAAATTACATTACAAAAAACTTTTTCATTTTTTATTCTTTAATTTAATCAAAATGCCAATGACCATGCAATTGTGCCATGTCAAAGCATTGCCCTTTTGACTTTTTTTTTATTATTTGCCCCAAAGGGAATGAAAATGAGTGACCAGAATTATTTGCTTCCTTCCTTCTGTTTTTTTAAAGCCTTTAATCTCTAAAAAAAGAATTCTTGCGCTTTTTTTTACTGTCCCCAAAAAAACATAAATATCCCTTTCTCTTTCGTGTATAATAATGCTTTTTCCCTTTTTTGCTTTTCGTTTTTTTTGCTCGTCTAAAATCAATTAGCCCCCATCCGCTGCTGCTGCCTCCGGATGTGCAAAAAAGAAGGGATTTTTTGGGGATGAAAGAGAGAGAGATATTCTTCTTTTGCTTCTTATTATTTAGATTTTTTAAGGCAAAAAAAGTCGTGCCTTATAAAAGTCAGCTTTCATGTTTTTTCTTCTTTCATTTCACAGCTTTTTTTCTTAAAATGAAAATGACCATATTAGACCCCTACTTAGAAGAAGAAGAAAGTAATGTACCCTTTTTTTCAGCTTCTGCTGTCATTGATATGAAAAAAAGTGAAAAAACAGAGGGTATCAAATGTATTGCTTAAGGGTATTTATAGTTTTTTTAATGCTTCCGAAAAAAAAAGGATTAGTTGTTTACTTTCAGTTTTTTTTTTTTTTTCATTTACTTACTTTCTCTTTCTAATGCTTGACTTTTTTTTGTTTTAAACAAAAATGGTTGAAAATAACTGAAAAACAAAAATTTTGAATGCAATTTTTACAATAACGAAAATTTTGTATCTTTTTTCAATTGATTTTCAAAAAATGTCAAATGTCACAGTTTTTTCAACGTTTTTAACAACTTCCATTTTTTGCAACAGCAAACAAAATTTTTTTTTATAAAAGTTTCCCAGTTTTTTTTTTTTCAAAAATGGCAAAACCTTTTTTATAAAAATTGCCATTTTTTAATTTGTCTCCCCTCATTTTTTTACCCATTAAATTTTAGGTTGCCATTGAATGAAAAAAAACGGAGGACAATTTTGTTTCGATTCTTTTGTTTTTCACACTTTTTTTTCTTTCATTCATTTATTTTTATTCATTCAAAAATGTACTGTTGTAAAACATTTTTTTTCCTTCTTTTATTTTTGCTTTTGCTGCCGCCGTATTTTTGGATGAAAAAAATGGCAGAGAGGAGGGTTTTTAGCGGTGTCCGTGCCCTTTTATGCTTTTTTTTTGTTTTTGCGCGAGTATATTTTTTTGATCCAACGAGAAAAATTCAAATTCTACCCGGATTTTGTACTTTGTAAAAATACTTATGGTTTAAAAATGTGTTTCGTGCCAATTTTTTTAGCAAAATTTAAAATTTTATGTTTAACAGCAATTTTTTTTAGTTTTCATTTTTATTTAATTCACTCCAAAAACTTCATGTAATATTTGCGTCACTTTTATATTTCAAAACATAATCACTTATTTTTTCAATCGGGGATATATCAGATATTAATTTAATGCAAAATTACGAGTAAATAATTTATTTATTATATTTTTTTTCAAAAATGAAACCATGGCTGTTTTGTATTTTATTTATTTATTTTAAATTATCAGAAACTGCAAAGGTATGTGATTTTTGATTGTTTATCTAAAATATATTTGTAATACAAAAAAACTTTGAGTAAGCGTTTTTAAAAAATTTATGCTTAGTTTTTTTTAATATTGGTTTAATTTAATACAATGTTTTTTTTCATTTAAAACTAAAAAACTATTTTTTGATTGATTTTATTTGTATTTTTTAAGTACTTATACTTTTTCTGGATGTGAGCTTTCAAGTATATAATGGCCATCTTTTTTTTTGGCACTTTTTAAAGACATTCTTGGGTTTATTTTCATTGTTTCTTTCAATGAAACAAAAAAATCTTTTATATTATTTAAGTAGGTGGTCATCATCTTTCTAACACTTAAAACACGCTTCTTCAAAATGAATAGAGCTTTTTTTTATCCAAAAATCAAGGGTCAAAAATCGTCTGTTTTTATAGAAGTAAATTTTTTGGGATACTTTGGAAAGAAAAGACTTTAATAAAAATAATGCAAAAAAAAACTCTCAAAATGCAACTTTTATCCCTTCCAAAATGTTTTTTAGGTATATCCAATAAGATTTGATGCCCCAATTGGTTGGCTGCTTGCTGATTTGGCATTTGATGGAGTGTGTACAAAATATGAAAAGCTAACAATACAAAAATCTGAACATTCTGTATTTTTTAAAATTGAAAATAATTTTACAATTATTTCGGCATCTCCACTTGGAATTTTAAAGGGACAAAAATTTTTGTTAAATATTTTAGCCGAACGAAAACCCTATGAAAGAATTTTAACCATTCATGTCGAAATACAAAATGAGTAAGATTTGTCTCGGATGAGATTTTATGCAAATTTAATCACTTTGTAGAACATCCCCTGAATTTTTGCTTCCAATTTATAATATTACAATTGATTCAAATGCAGCAACAAATTTCGAAATATTACTTCCAGCAAGAATTGCCCTAAAAAATGAAACTTCAAATGAAATATATTTTGGTCCAATTTCTTATGGAAATGATTTAATTACATTTGTAAATGTAAAAGAATATTTGAAAGGATCATTTGCAAAGCTATTTCTTTCTCGACAACCAAATAAATGGGAAACAAAAAAAGTGATTTATATTGGAGCATTTGATCGAAAAAAATTTCAAAAAAGGGTTGCAACAACAAAATTGGTGATAAATATTAAAAGAATTTCAATACCTCCACCAAAATTTGAATCTGATATTTATCTGATTGAAGTTAAAAGTGTTCAGGCACATTCAACATTTTTAAGGGTTAAAGCAAAGTAAGTGTTTGGTTAAATCAAAGTTGGACACCGTAGAAATTTGCAGTCCAAAGGGTGCGCAATCATTCGTGTTGGGACCAATTCTGTGTTTGAACGCATCAAACAAAAAGAGAGGGAGAAAAAAAAATCGAGCAAAAAAAAACAAAAAGTTCTCTTTTTGTTTGATGAGTTCAAACACAGAATTTGTCCCAACACGAATGATTGCACCCTTTCAGTGGTCAACTTTGGACTGCGTTTGGTTGAAAAATTCCTATGATGTGGAGGATCCAAAAGATCAAAGGCGGCGATTTAGTTATATGACTTCACATCATTCCCCGCTCCGCAGATCGGCACAAATAAATGTTTAGTCTAATTTGCAGCTGAAAACTTTTAGATTAAACTCTAATGTCCCATTCTTGCTCAAATCCCCTTTTTTGTACATCCTTCCGATAAATATACAGATATAATAATTATCGGTAGCAATGTAATCCCTACAAATTATAACTATCGTTTCCGTTTTTTCTTTTTATAAAAACTAATCCTCAAAAATGAGTTATTGCATTTCTTTGAGATTTATTTCGCTTTCTTCTTTTGACCTCTGCAGTTTTTGTTTGTTTACGCAAAAAAAAGCTTTTTGGAAAATTTTCCTTCTTCCTATTTTTTTCCGAGATACAAAATATCCGAGGTCATTTGCTACTTTCTTTTTTCCAACACTTTGGTTTTTTTTCTTTTTCGGAAGGGATAAATACAAAAATAGAAGAAAACAAAAACGGATATTGAATTATATAAAAGGGAAGAAAATCGGATATAATAGGATCAAAAGTAGCAAATAAATAAAGAATAGCAAATTTATCGAAATTTGAAATTGTAGGACATCTCGAGGAACACCATTCTATCGAATTGATCCAGAATCAAGTAAATTTGATATTGCTCCAATTGCTGGGGATATTTTTTCAACATCAACCCTAAAAAACGGCATTTATGAATTTTTTGTTATTGCTTCTGATTCACTTGGACAGGTACATATTACATATATACCCTAAACTTTTGTAAACTAAAAAATTACAGGAAAGTAAATGCAAAGTAAAACTAATTATTGGAACAAATTCACAAATAAAATCATCACGAAAAACTCGAACCATAAATAAACGTGATAGAGCAGAAGATATTTTTATGGCATTAAAAGAAGATCATAAAATTGGAATTTTACCGCAGCAAATTTTACTTTTTGCTGATGAAAGAATTGATGGAGCACCGATTGTTTCAGAATATTTAAAAGTTTTAAAAAATGGAAGCATTGAATTAATTAAAGAATTTAATTTTGAAAAACAAAATGAAATTAATATTAATATTCCGATTATTGGAGATTTTAATCGTAAGTTTTATTTTTGCTACGGTAACTGCTTTTCGTTGTGAGATATAATTGTTTTTAAACTTTTTAATTTTTAAATGGTTTAAACTGTTTTGAATTTATTTTCTTTTTTTGCTCTCTCGAATAGCTACATATACATATTATATATGCCCAAAGGGCCATTGCGCAATTATCTCTTTTTTGTCAAATTTTGCCGCTGCTTCTTTTTTTGATGAATTCCCCGATTATGGACCCTTTAAGCTTTTACTCAATTTTTTCGTTTATCGAATTTCTGTTTTTAAACGGATTATTTATTTCCTGACTGCTTTTCTATCTCTCTCATGTCCCCCTTGCTCCATTCACACAAAATTATCTCAAACCCAAATCTGTCATCACCGTCAAATGGCATTTTTCACATGCTTTTGGCTCTTCCTTCTTTTTTTTATTTTTTGATTAAATCCATCCGTTTTTAAACTTTCAAGTGCGCAAAAAAAAGAAGAGAGTTTTGCCAAAAATAAATGAATGACCAAAAAAGGCAGCAGCAAAAACATGAAACTTTTTTTTTCTGTTATACATCATATTTGGTTGTCAAAAAAAGTAAGAAAAAAGAAAGATATGTATTATTTTAAGAAGGAGAATGATGAAAAATTGTATGACGGATGATTGTTAAAAATGCATTATGACTTTATATTTTCCCTTTTCCAGTCATATATGCTTGTCTAAGATTAATTTCTTGTACGTTAAAAAATTGCTAAAAAACGTTTTTCAAAATCTATTATTTTGCAATAATTATAAAACTCAAAAGTTTTTAACCCGTAAAGTTTAAATTAAAAAGTAAAAATAAGTTTTTCCTCAAAAATTCATTCAAAATTTTCCATTCATACTTTTTTTGTTGTTCTTAATTTTTTTTTTGCAAAACAATGAAAAAAGAAAAAGCTTGTTGAATTAAATTGAATTTTTTCTTTTTTCCTCAAAACAAAGACCAATTTTGGAGTGTGCCAAAATTGCTGCTGCTAGCCTGTTGAAGACAGTGAACAATGAGGAGGAGAAGGGGTGATGAAAGCTTGAAGAATTGGTCATATAAATTTTCTGTTGAAAAAAGCTGATGATGAAAGAATGAACATGGCTTTGCAATTTGAAAAAAGGGAGAGTCATTTAATTAATATTACTTTCACTATTTTTGAGAAATATAAAAAAGGCAATGACTACTTTTTTTTGCGTGCCATTTTTCATTGGTCATTTTTAAATTGCAGCAACAAAAAAAGTGAAAAAAGTAGGGGGGGGGTTTTCTTAAAAATTTAACACATTTAATTTTTTTAAAGCAGCTAAAAAGATACAGTATTTTAAACAGAAATATTAATTTGGATATTTTTATGTTTTTACAACTATAATTTTTTATGTGTTTTATTTTTTATCAATAAAAAAAAATTATTTCGACCGCAAAAACAATTTTACAATCTTTCTTTTTTTTATGCTTTCTTGCGCAATCTTTTTCTCTCTCTTTCATGTTTAAAAATTACACAATCAAAGACGAACGTTTTTTGGAACAGAAAAAAAAATGACGCGTGCAAAGATTTATATCTTTCTTTTTTTTCTCAAATAACTTTTTCTGTTTGTTTCCGATATTTCCGAGATTGAAACATGCCACAAAAACCCAAAAACTACAAAAGCGGCAATTGTATAAAAATTCTTTCATGCAAAAATAAAGGTGACAATTTTTACAGTTTCTTTTTTTACTTATCTTTCTTCTTTTTTTGTCGGAACATAGACCATTTTGTTTTTTGGCCAAAAAAACAGAGGACAGAAAAGAAAAGAAGGGGAACTAATTATGTGTTGTTGTTTTTTTCATTCCCGCTCAATTGACCGCATTCATGTTTTTTTTTTGGTACAAAAAAAATTAATTGCAAGGAAAAAAGAATTGAATGGCAAAAAATAAGGGGCCAAAAAAGACTGAAAACCTTTCTTACAAATTTTTATGATTTTCAAGGTGTTTAATACAGCTAAAATTTTTATAACAATTTTATGGCATTGTTTTTCTCCTCTCATTTTTACATTCATTCAATTAACACATTTTTTCCACACTTGAAACTGTATTCTTCTTTCTTTTTTGTAATTGAGAAAAAAAGTGTTGTTTTGTTTTGTAAATTTTGCAAAAACACTTAAATAAATTGAAAAACAAAACAAAAAAAAAAGAAGAAATATGCATTAATTGAGTAAATTAAAGCTTATTGTTTCATTTCCTCCATATTTTAAATGAGTTTAGTTTTAGTTGAGAGTTGAGTTTATGAAAGACTGAATAATAATCATCAGCTGTCGTCGAAGAAAACAGTATTGTTGAAAAAAAAGAAAAACATATTTTGAAGACTGTTTTGTTCTTTCATCAAAATTTAATTAAGGGATAAAAAAAAGATATGCAAAAGAGATATATATTTTTAGCAAATCAATATTTATGCAAATTTTTAAGCTACTGTTTTTACGGTCTTTTGTTTCTCAATGTCACTTTTTAATTGTTATTTTATATTGACCTATAAGCAAATCTTCAAGTATATGCCATTTTCAAGATTTTGTTAATCTTCTTTAAAAACGAAAAATATCTTTTATGCGAAATTAGGCATTGAATGATTACATAATACCGTTTTTTTAAAATCTATTTTGAAAAGAAAAAATGACCGATTGACTTTTTTCTCCATTCACTGCTTTTTACAAACAACAAAGAAAATCGAAATCGGACGCCCAACAGCGTTCATTTAGTCAAAAATGAATGTTTTCTTCCAGGTGGCTTCCGTAAAATGAAGCAACAAGAAAAAAAAATAGGCAGTTAGTTTCCATTCAAATTCAAAGTCATTCATTCATTGATGGAAGGTCCAATTTCTCTCTTTTTTATTAAGTCATCACAACAGGGGGGGTGCTACAAAATGAGGGATGCTGTTGCTAAGGTAGAGAAAAAAAAAGTAGTATTTGTCGAACGGCTTTTTAGATTTCCCTATAATTGGATTAGAAATCCGACAATCTCCGAGCAATAGAAAAACAAACAACAATGCTTTCTTTTTTTCTTCGATTTGGTTATTAACAAAAAAAAGCAGCAGCAGGGATTTTAACCACAACCTTTTTCGTTTTTTTTTTTTAAAAGTTTAAAGCCTCTATTAAAACTCTGTTTGTTTCAAGTCTTTTTCTTTCCGCGCAAGAATTTTTTTTTTAAAAATGATGAAAGAAAGCAAAAAGAATGAAAAAGGAAGAAAGTAATTGATGTACAAAAGAAAAAAAATGTTTTACATGCAATTCAAAGGATTTTTCAATGGAAGCAATGGAAGGCACGCCGGAAGTTTCGAGGAGGCACACTTCCTTTTAAATATTTTCAAATTTAAAACAAACTCTTTTTTCCAAAGCAATTTTAAAGTGTGTAAAATAACTACAATAAAAGGGATTTTAAAAAAGGGAACAGCAACAAATTTGCATTTAAATCAAAACAATAAAATAATTTATTCAAATTGTTTTAAAACCGAAATTTGCATAAATTTTAAAACCAAAGCAGTTACTGTACATTTACTTTTGTAAAATTAAACCATATCAAATTTCAATACAATTATTTGAAAACAATTTATAGGACGTTCACAAACTCTTCACCTTGAAATTTTGGATGTTGATGAACCTCCAACATTTCTAAATTCTCCAAAACCTTTTCTCGCTGTTGTTCCATATGAGCCAGTAATTGGATATCAAGTTTATCAATTTGTTGCCCGAGATGAAAAGGGTGATGGAGATAATCGAATTGAATATCGACTAATTAATTCTGAACGTAAGTTTATTAAAAAATATAAATCTTTTTTAAAAGAAAGCTAATTGCAAATAAAAAGTCAGTGACCGAAGTTTAATCGATTTTTCTGTTTTTTTTTTCGGAGTCCTTATATATTTTTGTTTATTCACACTTTTCCCATTTTAAAATATATAAGAAAAATGTCAGATTCGATATCCATTTTTTTGCAGCTGCTTTTAATTTAATAATAATTTTTTTGTCGAAAAAATCTTTTTTTTAAAGAAAAACTGCAAAAACAAAAAATACAAAAAGTAACAAAAAAATGTAAATTTCTAAAAACGAATAACTTTTAAGCTTAAATTTCGAGATTTTTGACAAAAACTGATTTTGGCACATTTCGATTTGATGCCATTTCACTATTTCTAAACCGATTTCAGTAATTTGACTTTTAAACAATAGAACTAGGCTAGGGGAACATGTTGCAACCATAAAAACTTTTTTTTCAAAATTATGCAAATTTTAGTTTCTGAAAATTTGCATAAATCCAATGAGGCACTTTGAACAAAAACGGATTTGATTTTCGTTTCAACCATATTGTAGCCTATCCTGAAAGCTTAAAATTAAACCTTTTTTCTCAGTTTTGAAAAAAAAATGTTGCTTTAAAAATAAGCTTTAACATTTCACAAAAAAAATTGAAATTTCCAGCATCTGGTGCATTTACCGTTGATGCCAAAACTGGAATGGTTCGAACTGCACTTTCAAAATATTCTCCTGGTTCTATTTATAAATTATATGTGCAAGCACGAGATTCAACACCAAAAAATGCCGCCAATTCAACAATCTTTCAACAAAGTGAAGTTGCAATGTTGGAAATACTTGCCGGAGATCGGGCCCCACAATTTTTAAGTTCAAAATATTTTCGAAAAATTCGTGAAGATTCAACCGTTGGAAATAGTTTGCTTTTAATTGAAACACACACTTTTCGGCCAATTGATGAAAGACGAACAAAATCACATCAAACATTTTATTTATTGAATGAAATTAGCGATGATGAAAGTCCATATTTTTATATTGAGGAATTAAGTGGTCTAATTACGCTAAAAAGGGCATTGGATTTTGATGATCCATCAATTCCAAAAGTCTTCAAGCTTAAAGGTTTGTTTTTTTTATTAAGATTTATGATTAAAGGAGGCGGACCCTTTGATCCATTTTTTTAAAAAAAAGGATTTCGAAATATTTCTTTTTTTTCCAAACCATCGATATGCGTGATCAGGGTGACTCTTGAAACGAAAATGCAGCTTCCATTGTTTTTATTTTTTTAACAAAGGAAATATTTTTTCGTTTCAAGAGTCACCCTGATCACGAATATCGATGCTTTGGAAAAAAAAGAAATATTTCGAAATCCTTTTTTTTAAAAAATGGATCAAAGGGTCCGCCTCCTTTAAAGTTTTGAAAAAAAAGAATTTTGCAATTCACTCTAATTCAGTGATAACGTTGTCTGGTCTCGAATGGATTTCATTTTGAAGCGATCTTTTTTTGTTATCCTTGAATTAGGGGATGAAAAATCAGCTTTTGGATATCTTACAACGAAAAAATTAAATTTGTATAAACCTCTTAATTTTAGTTATTGTAAAAGAAGATGGAAAAGAGAATTCAGTACCTGTAAAATTTGAAGTTGAAGATGTCAATGACAATTCTCCAACATTCATTCAACCCTTATATACTGCAACAACAAAAGAAAATGTTAAAATTGGAAAACCAATTTTACAAGTTCGTGCCATTGATAAAGATTTTGGAGAGAATTCTAGAATTGTATATACCGTTGATCATCCAGATTTTGCTGTATCAGATTCTGGGGAGATAAGTGCAAAGAAACGATTAAATGCAGATCAAAATCGTGAAAGATTTTTTATTTATCGTTTTAATGTAACTGCAGAAGATCGTGGAATGCCAAGACGGCGAACATCTGCAACAATTCATATTCGAACTGAAAATACAAATGATGAACCACCAATGTTTGTTCCAACAAGAGAATATTCAACGGCTGTTGCCGAAGATGCACAAGGTGGAACACCAGTGCTACAGATTCAAGCTGTAAGAAAAAATATAATTTTTTAAACTTTATGCAAATTTTTCAATTTTTAGATTGATCCTGATAGAGATCAAGTATCATATGGATTTTTAGATGAATATGGATATGAAACATTTGAAACTGAGCTATTTGAAATTGATAAAGATACTGGGCTAATAAGATTAAAAGAAAATGTTTCACCAATGGAATTATTAAATTATGGATCTCCATATAATCTTACAGTTGTAGCAAAAGATGATGGATCATGTTGTGATGATGAAGAGAATCCACTTTTACATACCCAAACCGCAATAGTTAGAATTGGAATTGCAGATGTAAATAATAACAAACCAGAATTTCCTGAATGTTCAAGCTATTCTCAAAAGGCAAAAATTGAAGAAGGTCAATATCGGCACGGTGAAGCACCAATAATTATTCAAGTTCAAGCAACTGATGAAGATTCATCAACAAATGGTGAAATTATTTATTCACTTTATTATGCAAGATCAGAATCTCGAAAGCCATTTGTAATTGATTCTGTAACAGGAGAGTTAAGGCCATCACCACATTTTGTATTTGATCGTGAACAAAAGGCATTTGAAGAAGTAACGGTTAAAGCAACAGATAAAGGTGAACGTCCGTTAATTGGATTCTGTCAATTTACTGTTCAAGTTATTGATTTTAATGATAATTCTCCAGAATTTGAGAGACCAATTTATGAAACTTCAATCTCTCGTTCAATTCAACCTGGTGCATCTGTTTTAACTGTGCTAGCGGATGATCGAGATTCAGCACCAAATGCTCGAATTACATATAAAATTGAGCCAGATGAAACATCATTACCTGAACATTTTGATGATGTTTCATTCTTTACTCTTACTTCTGCTTCAACCGGTGAAATAACTTTAGCAAAACCAATTCCACAAAGTCGAAAAAAATTTGCATTTAATGTTTTGGCAAATGATAATGGAAAGCCAGAGTCACGGCAATCAATTGTTCAAGTAATTATAAATGTGCATGAACAAGCACAAAATGCACCAATTTGGCAATCAGCTTCAACTTGCAAACAATCAATTGCAGTTGATGAAGATATTCCAGTTTATACAGAGTTATTTAAATGTCGGGCATCTTCTGCAAATAATAATAAACGAACACAAATCTCTTATAAAATGACAAATGGCGTAAAACTCGGTACAAATTATAAACAAAAATTTCGAGAATTTCAAATAAAAGAAAACGGACAAGATTGGGTTGTTATTCGAAATATGGAAAATTTAGATTATGAAGAAACTTCAAATTATACTTTAACAATTGCAGCAACAGATGTTAAAACACAAGTTTCGACTTCTAAACAATTTACTGTAATTATTAAAGATAAAAATGATAATATTCCAAGGTTTGTTTTTCACATAAATAATACAAAAAAAATCAGCATTGTTAGAGCTATAGCTCACGTTAGAATCAGTTCCACTTTTTTGTTTAGCGAAAAATAGTTTGGCATTGTGTTCTTTTAATTTTTATTTTTTTTGTTAAAAAAAACGAAAAAACGAGCAATATCTTTTACGGCGGTGCCAGATCTTATCATTAACTTTTCATGCCTTTTTATATTAATATTATTAATCAGCATAAAAAACTAAGTGGGATAGCAGAGAGTTTTGAAAAAAAAAATATGTAAAAAAGTAATATAAGATCTGGCACAATCGTAAAAGATAATGCGCATTTTTTTAACAAAAAAAAACACAATGCCAAAGCATTTTTTTGATTGAATAGCTGATTCCAACATGAGCTCTATCATAATTCATATGTATTAAAATCACTCCAACATTAATAATAATTTTAGATTTACCGTTGATCGATTCACTGGTACAATAGATGAAGAGCAGCTTCCAATTGAATATATGGAAAAATTTGGTGGTAAACCAATTACAATTGTTAAGGCTGAAGATTCGGATGCCCCTGGTGGTCCACAATCTGAAATCCGATATGCCATTGTTCAAGATTCATCTTCAAATGCATGGAAATATTTTCGTGTTGATGAAATCACAGGTGGAATTTTTCCATTGGACAAATTTGATCGTGAAGCTCAAGATTCTTTTATCTTTGATGTGGAAGCAATGGATTCCATGCAATCATCTTTACCCGGGGCAACTGGAACAAATAAAGGTTTGTTTGTGCCTTCTAAAAAAATACTCAAAAATGTATAATTTCAAATTTTAGATATTGTAAAAGTACAAATTTTTATTGGAGATATTAAGTAAGTTAAACAAGTTTTAAAATATTAAAAAAAATAGATTTTAATCATACTTGTTTTTGGATTTATTTAAAAAATTCAAAAATCATTTTTACAAAAAAAGTCGTATTTGAAAAAGCAAAAAAAGGAGCGTTTCTGTTTTTCCTTTTTTTCTCCGTCGTGCTGGGGACAAAAAAACAACAGGAAAAAAGCGACTTTTTTGTGCCAAAAAAATCAAAATTTAAAAAAAAACATAAAACTGCACATTCAAAATTTAATCAATATATATTCTTTTAGTGATAATCCACCATATTTCACTGAAAAGCGATATGAAGGAAGAGTAAAAGAGAATGCAGAAATATATACGGATATAATAACTGTAAAAGCCCAAGATCTTGATCGACGTAAGACACTCATAACTCATATTCCATAACCATAATTTATGCAAAATTTTCCTTTCAGATTCGACACTTCGATATGATTTACAATCCCCTGATGGATCTCGAATTCCATTTGCAGTTAAAACAGATAGTGGTGTTGTTTTTGTAAAAGAATCGTTGGATTATGAACAACAAAATGTTTATCATTTGTTGTTAACTGTAACCGATGGAAAACATAATACCACAACATCTATTTATATTTATATTGAAGATGTTAATGATAATGCTCCAATTTTTTCTGTTCCAATATATTCTATTACTATCATTGAAGAAGATGAAGAAGTTCCAAAACGACTTTTTACAGTAAATGCAACAGATTCAGATAATGATGAAGCATCCAAAAAAATTGTATATAAACTTGAAGGACAAGGTGTTGGAGATTATTTTACAATTGATCCAATTCATGGACATATTGATGTTATAAAACCACTTGATCGAGATCCACCTGATGGTGTAAGTTATCCAACTAAGAATGAAAGTTGGGTTGAGCGAAAATTTTTAACTTTGTCAAAGATCTCGGCTTCTAGGACCACTTCACGCTCAAGTTTGGTCTCAAAATGTAGGGATTCTTGTAGCATGAAAGAAAAAAAAAGAAAAAATAATAAAATTAATTAATTAACTTCAAGATATAACAGAATCAGAATCGTATTTTTTTCATGAAAAAAATTTTCCACAAAAGTTGCTTGCAACTTGCATTATTGTTGGCAGTTGAAAAAACTGCCATTTTCTGTTGATGAAAAAAAGATATTTTTTAAAAAAATTTTTTGGAAAAAAATTGTGTTTTGTTTTTTGCTATAATTTAATTTCTGTTAAGTCAAATTACATTTTAAATGTTTCTACGGCAAAAAAGATAAAAATTCTGATTTTGCCATCTAAATTATACCCAAAAATGTGAAATATATGAGTTTTGCGGTCGTGTAAAAGACACTTTGCCGCATTACGAGAGTCTCCCTTGTAATATTAAATATTTTAGGTACCTGCATGGAAATTTATTGTTCAAGCTATTGATGATGATGGAAAGGGTTTAATTGGATATGCGGATGTTCATGTACTTTTAAAAGATATCAATGATAATTCACCAGTTTTTGCAACAGAAATGTTTGGAATTATTGATGAAAATCGTGAACCTGGTTTTGAAGGGATATATGTAATGACAGCCTCGGCAATCGATTATGATGATCCTTCAACTTTAAATGCACAATTGGAATATTCAATTTCTGTAAATAAAGAAATTGATGGAGTTCCAGTATTTCGAATTGATAAATCAAATGGAAAAATTTTTGCAATGCGAAGATTAGATCGTGAAATACTTTTTGAAAGACAATTTACAATTGAAGTTCGAGCAACGGATAAAGGAATTCCATCAAAAGAGGGATCGGGAGTTGTAACAATTACGGTCGCGGATGTCAATGATAATGAACCATATTTTGAAAAAAGTTTATATGATGTTTCAATTCCTGAAACTCTATCCCCTGGGGAAGCGGTCTTCTCTGTTGCAGCCATGGATAAAGATAATGAAGCAAAGTAAGCCTTTATTGATAGGGGTTTTCTAGCACATTTGAGTACATTGAGATTGCGTCATCCTGATTCAAGAATTTGAATTATTTGAATCTCACATAGATAAATCAACAATGTCCGTGAATCAGTGTGAAAAAACAGCAAATAATATTTTTAAAAATTTTATGCAAATTTTAAACACTCAAAATTAAAAATTTCAGAGATAATGTTTTTACTTATGAACTTGTGGATAAATCTAATGAATACTTTTATATGACCACTGAACAAAGTGCCACAAATGGTGGAAGTATTGGAGTTTTAAGAATTAAAAAGGTTGGTTTAAACCTTTTATATCCCCCGGGGAATTTCGATTATTACTTTGACGCTCTCTAAAATACTCTCTTTAATCTCTTTTATTTACAAGGAATATGATTTTGTCTATTTTTTTAAAACTTTTATTTGTTTTTTGAATCTGAATTTAAAGCTTAAATTCATATTATTTTTTGTTTTACGTTTTTACTGGTCTTTTTTAATTCTGTCATGCAACCTTTTTACACTGAATGGTTCAAAAAAATTTTTTTGTTATATATTATTAAATTTATTTTTTAATGACTTCGTCGGCAAAAGTTAAACACACAAATAATTGAAAAAGGAAAACAATTTGTTTTTGTTAAACAACTAGATTTTCTATTTTTAAAGAAAAAATTGAAGAAGATCCTGATTTTTTGCGTTAAAATTATTCGTCTTCTTTTTTTATACAATTTTGTTTCTCCGTTTTTGCATCGATGATTTTAAACACATTTTTAAGAAATCAGGATTGCCAAAAATATATGTGATTGCTTTCATTTTGTTGAAATAAAAAAGTGGTCATTTTTGTAAAACATAAAAATCATGAGTTTAAAAATTCAGACCATTTTTTTGTGCTTCATGGAAAAAAATGACTGTTTTTGTTTCAGCATTCAATTTTTTCATTATTTACGTCTATCAATGAAAAAAATGTTATTTGTAAACATTTTTTGAAACTGAAAAACGGTCACAAAATGTTTTTTGTGTTGTAAAAATTTTTACAATTTTTCAAAAGAGTTTTGTTTGTATTTTTTAAGGCATCGAACAATATTAGTAAAAAATTTGCATAAAGCAGTTTATATTCTTGCTACCCAAATAAATGTCCCTTAAGCATCAAATTTTCACTTTTCATTGATATTCAATCTTTCTTCCCTTTTTTTACTTACTTACTTTTTTGCCCTTTGAAGTTCGACTTAAAAAATCTTCAAAAATGCTTCAACTTTTTTTTTACTACTACGAAAAACATCAAATAATTTCCTCTCAAGGGAGTCATTGAAATAACTGCTCACTTTTTCTTTTGCAAGACAGATCTTCTTCCTTTTTGCAACAAAAAAGATATCCTTTTTTTGTCAAAATAGCCTCACTTTATGGACACTTTAGATGAATGAATGAATGAATGACATAAATTTTTTGAGGAAGAAGAAAAAAGTTTTGACCAAAAAAAGATTTCAATTTTTTTTGAAGCCTTGAAAAACAGAAGACCTCATGTTGCGTCTTTTTTTGTGACAAATGGTTGTCTTTAAGTGGTCATTTTTTTCTTCTTTGCGCAATTTTTCTTTGACTTTTTTCCGACAAAAATAAACTTTTTTTAAAAGCGTAAAAAAATAGTAGAACGGAAACAATATTGTTTTTTTGTTATTATTTAAATTCAATGGAATTTTTTGAGCTTAAAAAATGGCTTTAAAATAGTAATTTTGCAAAATTTATGTTTTTACAGTAATTTTTAAAAATTACGATAATGTTTTATTTTTGTTTACAAATTTTTTGGTGCTTAAAATAAAATTTATGCGATTTTTAAATTTTAAAAAATTTGATTTTTGATACTGTTTTTAACAAATTTTTTGCTAAAGATAGTCTCTTAATTTCAAAATAAAAAAAATATTCTGACTTTTTTATTTTCTAAAAAATTTCATTCATTTATAACCACTCGGCTCTATTCATTTTTTCTCACTCCCATTTATCCTCCGAAATTTTCTTTCAATTAAATCTTTTTTTATGTAGCTTTCCCCAAAAAGTAATTGGATTAATTAAATTTATCCCTCACACAAAATCAACTTTTAAAAAATTTATTTACAAGAACTCTAATTCCTTTACCCTTTTTTTAAACAATTATTTGCGAGTTATAAAAGGTTCAAGTTGACCTCCGCCAAAATCAAGGGTGCTTACTTTACTAATTTTTTTGTTCAGAAAAACATTGCAAAGTTGCATTTGTAATTCATTTTTCTCTCCTCGATTTTTTTTAATGGTCAGTCAAATTTTGTATAAAAAAAAGAGTCAAAAACAATAATGGTCATTCCAATGGTTTTCTCATTTGTTGCTATTTAAAAAACGGCGTTTTTATAAAACAAATGTTAAAAAACGTAAAATTTTTGCAGCAAAAAAGTTCGAAACAGTATTGTTCCTGATAATTTTTAAAATTTTTTATAGTTTCGATTTTAGAAAAAAAATTGTTAAAAGCTTGAAAAGTTTTGGTATTTTTTTAAAAACAAAACTTTGACTGTTAAAAGCTTTCATTTTTTCCGGATCCTTAAAAAATATCAATTTTTATCCATTTACCTTTTTTTAATTAAACTAGTTATATTAAAAATATAAAAAGAAATTAAATTTTCAATTTTCTTTTTCCGGAGGAACAAAATATGGATACTTGAGAAGAAGATCTCCTTCCTTCCACCATCCGATAGCCATAGCTACATTTCTATCTTTTTTCCTTCATGCAATGTCTACCACTTATACTTCTTTCTTTATATATAAAGCTTTTCCCATACACATATCTCTCTCATATAAGTGGCTGGTGTAAGCTTTAATAATATTTTTTTCATTTTTGGAAGAAAAAAGTTTTTGTGAGAAAAAAATATTATTCAGAAAAAAAAGTTTTTGTGTGCGCATTTTTGAACAATAAACATTGGCACAAAAGTATGCAAAAAAGAAGGGTGCCGAAAAAAATATGATGTCAAAAGAAAAAAGTTGTTGTTTCTGTTTCCTATTTTTTTTGCTTACATTAAAAGATATACATATATATTTTTATATGCAGGTGTCTGCCATGTTAGAGGGGTGTTGCTTTTTTGACACGCTTTTCACCTTTTTGGGCATTAAATAGTAAATCGAAATTCATGCAACAAAAAAGTTTTTGGATATTGCAACCTTTTTGGCACTTTTTTCCAATAAAAAGTGCCAATAAAACAGTTGTTTTATTTTTTTCAATGATGACACGATTGTCATAATTTTATTAATCTCCTATTTTTTATCGCCTTAAATCCCACATCATTGTTTCTTTTTTTTCTCTTTCGGCATTTTTTCTTCCTTGATTTATTATACCGAAAACTATTTATTTCATTTTCATTGATCTCTCTCTTTTCTTACATCGCCCTCTCTACATATGTCATAATATAAAAAAAGAATTATGATTAATTTCTCTTTTTTTAAAGCCAAAAAGAACTTTTTATGCTGCTGCAAACAACACATGCTTTTTTTCTCTTTTACCATTTTTAATCCACTTAGAATACTGCGCAAATGCCTATAATACTTTCTTATTTCTTTTCGTTGATTTTTACTTGTTTTTTTTAATAAATATAATTCACTTTCTTTTCTCTCTCTTTATTTTTGGAGGTATTATATAACACTTTTTTATTTAATTTGTGAAGGGTGTACTTTTGACACTTGTCAGAAAATATAAAATGTGTATGACCCTTTAAGGTAAAATAACAATAAACTTATTGGAGGATTATATTTTTTAGATTTTGAAAGGTAATTATGATTGACTTAAAGGAAAAAAAAAGATTTAACCATTGAAGCTGATTGATTTATTTCATACCTTTAAAAAACTTGAATTTACAGCAAACGTTGTAAAAGACATAATTTTTTCTCTGCAAATTCTTTATATTTTTTTATTTTTGTAAAATGACCACAACATCTTTTTTTTTTGACAAATGCCCATCATTAGCTTTGCTTGTCGCCCTTCCTCATATATGTCTTAAATCATTACACATTAATGGCACTTCATTTTATTTTTTTGGCACAAGTAAAATGAATCTCGACAAAAATTACGCAACATCCATCAACGAAACTGACTGACTGACGAAAAACAGTTTTGATTTTTCAACAACACTTTTTTTTCTTTAAAATGCTTATCCATTTTTTCTGCTGCCAATTGTTTCAAATTTTTATTGCTGCTTTTTTTGCTTTGGTTGTTAAGTGTTTTCCAAGAGTGCCCTTTAAGCGACCTCTATTCCAAAATTCTTGACTTTAATTCCAAAAGAGAAGAAAGAGTTTGTTTGAAGGAAAAAAAACCGGAAGCACAAAACGAAAAGGAAAAAAATGGTGTGGACATTGGCTACTCTTTTCTTCTTTGCTTTTTACATTAACTGTCACAAGAAAAATTTTGCAGCAGCAAAGGAAGAAATGGGAACGTTTGCTTCTTTGACTTTGAATAGTAAATAAAAAAAGGAAAAAGTATGGAAAAGTTGAAGTAGGGGGGGAGTGCTTGTTGTTTAGGGGCTAATAAGAACAAATTGAAAATGAAAGATGGCATAAATGGGATTTATGTTTTGCTGTGTGGTTTTGATTTATGCCCTCAAAAAAAAGTGTTAAAAAGTTTTAAACAACTTTTATTGCAGTTAAGAAGAACCTATATTTATTTTAAAGATATTTTTTTGAATATAAGTTTATGATTTTTATTAAAGGAGGCGAACGTTTTGTTCCAGTTATGAAATCTTGGATATTCGTGATTTTCAGGCAAACTGAGAGTCTCGAAACGAAAATGCATTTTTTTTGATTAAAAAATTTAAAAAAGGGTCATTTTCGTTTCAAGACCCTCAGTTTGCCTGAAAATCACGAATATCCAAGATTTCAAAACTGGATCAAAACATCCGCCTCCTTTAATCGTATCTAAATAAAATTTTAAAACGCCTTTTAGTGCTATGTCGTCCCTTTCACGAAATCCATAAAATTCTCGTGAAAAAATAAGAATAACACTTTATTTTTAATTAGTTTAATTTATTGGTCATTTTAAAAGTCCACTAAATTACTTTTTCTCAAATACCCAGTTAAAAAGATTATCCCCTGTATACATTATATCCATTTTTTATCACGAAATCAGTAGCTTCTTATTTTTAATTGCTTCCAAACACCTTTCTTAATTCTTTCAGATTTTTGCTCTTTTAAATCTTTTATCACCCCATTAAAACGCTTAACTTTTATTACTCTCTTTATTCGTTTTTGACCAGCATTTTTCGAACAAAAAATAATTATTTTTGACAGCAATTTTTTATTCCACCTTTATCTTTTGGTGCCAGTCGTTCACCTTTTGAAAGTACCCCCATAGGAGCCATTAACTTACTTTCTTTGGCTTTTGACCACCCCATTATTTTTATTTTCAGGAAAAGCTAATAAAATATTTTTTTTACTATAAAAAAGCGGTTATTTTTTTAAAACCAGGTGGCCATTTTTACCAGGAATCTCTCTCGATATTTTATAAATAACTCTTTTCATTTTCGGCTACTTTTATTTTTTTTGGAGGATAAATTGAATGTGGATATAATATATCCCCTCCTGGGAAACACTTTCAAGTCTTTTTCATCTTTCTTGAAAAGCTAAAATTTTGGCGGTTACAAATTTAAGAGAGAAAAAAATAGCGTGAGAAAGAAGTTGATTTTAGCAGTTTTAAAAAGTAGAAGAAAAAAATCTATAGAAAATTAGCATAAATTATGAATTTTTTGGTGGTCGAAAAAGATTTTCTTGTTTCTTTTGGACATTATTTTTACTACATTTTTAGTTGCCAGGGAATTGCGCGCTCTTTTTTGTTGGAGAAGGGTGAAAATTTTTTTAAAATTATTTTATTTTAATTTTTACTGTAATATCTAATATCCGCTAAAGTAAAAAAAAATAAAAAGTTCTATCAGTCGCTTTTTGCTTCAAAAATTTTTTTGAAAGAAGCTCTTAAAAAGCACTTTAATGTTTTTTTTGTGAATATTTTATAAAAGCCGAGAAAACAATAGAAAAAAAGAAAGCTCTTCAAAAAAAGAATATTCATTTTTTATTTTAAAGAAAAAGTCGGAAGGTAGATAACTGGCTTCCCCCTTTTTTTCATTGACCGAAACCCCCCTCTCTTTTTAATTTTTGAACCAAATTCAACTTTTTTGGGAGAGAAGAGAAAGATTGAATAAAAAGGTGGCTACTGACCGCTGAAACGGGAAACAACAAAATGAAATTTTTTTTCCTCTTTCTCTTGTTTTTGAAAAAAAAAAAATGTGATTCACAAGGTCGATGAATTTTATTTTTCAAAAAAAGTTCCTGTACAACCTCGAACAACAAAAAATTGACCGCTTTTTTTTGTGCTGCAAATGTCCGAAGAAAAAATTTTTTATGTTTTTGCGAAATAAAATTTTCTTGTTTTTTTTGTATCCCTCTAAAAAATGCTGGAACAGAATCGATTGATTGAAGCTAATTTGAAGCCATTTTTTGATTAGAATTAATTTGTTTTTTTCTAAGAATTTTAGGTTTTTTGGATAAAATTTATGTCGATTGACATAATTTTTATTTTCACTTATTTTTCATAAATTTTTTTACAGTACCTTTTTTTGTTTTATTAAAATATTTAAAAATTAAATTTAAGACTTCTTTTTCATTAAAACAAATGCCGGAAAAAAACTGGGAGGTCTTCGATGGCATTTTTTAAGAAACACATTTGTTCTTTTCGCAGCTTTTCAATCATTTTTCTTTCAAAAAAAAATGTGTGAGATTTGCCAAGTTTTTTTCTCGCTTCTTTTTGCTGTCATCGTTGATGGAAGCAAAAAAAGATCGTAGACTTTACAAAAAAATGCAGCAAAAAAAGAAGATAGATAAAAACAGAAGCTTTAATTTTTGGTAATCGTTTTTGTCATTCTTTCTTTCCTCGTCTTTTTTTACTTCTTTTTTTATGGAAGTGAGTCAGTGTTTTTTTTTCCATAAAACGTTCACGCTTGTTTCTTCGAAGAAAAGAGAGAGATTCGATTTGTATTTAGCTAATTGCTCTATTGGCGCTATTTTGCAAAAATGCCTTAGATGGAAATTTTTACTGCTGTTTTTGTGCAAGCTTTTCCCGCATAAAAAAATCTTTTTACGCTTTCCAGGAGCAAAATCCCATTTACTAACTTTTTTCTTTAACTCCAACAACGACGGCAATTTTCTTTTCATCCTTCAAAAAAGAAGTAAGTGCTTGCACTTTTGCATTTTCTTTTGACCGATGTCCACGCAAAAAATAATTTATTCAAATATAAAAAAAGCACACTTGTATTTTTTTTATATAAAAAAAAGTGTTGAGAGAAACAATTTTTTCAAGCAAGCAGTGGGATGGCACCATTTCCACAAAAGAAGACTTTTTTTTTGAAGCCGATGAAAAAAAGAAAGAAAAGAAGTGTTTTTTGTCTTGAACTTTTCCTTCGTTTTTTCTTTTCTTAAAGATGCCCCGTTTTTTATTTTTTTGTTGCCAAATTTTTTTCTAAAAGCAGCAGCCAAAGCAAAAGCCATGAAATGTAAAAAAGCGTTGACGTGAAAGATTGAAGTCGTTTGTCTTTTCTTTCTTTCTTCTTTTGTTGCTTCTACCCTTTTTTGCTGCATCTTCTGTCGTCTGTTTTTTAAGAGATTGGCATTCATTTTTTGAAAGCGCTTCTTCTTTTTTACACACATTTTTTTCAGCTTTTTTAAAGACAAAAAACTTAAAGTCCGCAAAAGTGCCGGAATGAAAAAGCATAAATTTTTTGTTAAAAAAAACATATTGTTTTTAAAAATTTTCTTTTGTTGGCACCAATATTTTTATAAATGTTCGACAATAATAATTTTCTTTATTTTTCTACTAAATTTACTATTTTATTCAACTACTTTTTATCACTTATTTGTGCTATGAAATTTTTTGCCGTTTCTCTAATTTGCCATTTTTCAACAACAAATTCTTTTTTTTGCCTTAACCTTTTCCCACCCGCACTCACAGTTCACATTCTCAATGGTCAGTCACAGTCAACTATGTTGATTGTAAGAATTCGCTTTTTTTTCTCTTGTCCCCTCTCTTAAACAAACATAGTTCTTTTTTTGATTCTTTGCGTGCAAAAATACAATGACATTCTTTTTTTTTTAAAAGAAAAGGATCAACTTTTTATTTTTTTGTGAGAAAGAAAAAAAGTTTTAGCGGGTCTTAGAAAAAAAAATGATATTTGTTTGTTAAAGGGATTTTTTACTTTATAAAAAAATTTACTTTTTCTGATTTTTGACCCTAACAAAAAAATGATGTGCATTGGAAAAAATAGAAAACGATAGGTAATCAGTTAATTCTTTTTGTTGAAAAAGGTTCTACGAAAAATGGTTTATTAGTTTCTTTTTTTGGAATTGGGAAAAATGTCAAAAGATTGTAAAAATAAGGTTATCAATTTTTATAGTTTTTTATTGCTGCTACTGTTTTTGGCCATTTGACCGAAAATATTTTCATACATATTTTATTCGTTTTTTAAACTTCCGTTCTAAAAACAGTTTTTTTAATGGTGTATTCAAAAATTAATTTTATTTAAAATTGCATTTGTCTCAATCGCTTAGGGAGATTTCATTTTTAACAAATTTGTTGCAAGTCTTTTTTTGATGAAATTATATCATTTTTTATCTAAACTTTTAAAAATGGACCTAAAAAAAACGCTCTCTTTTGAAAAACAAATCTTTCAAATATATTTTTCTCTCATTTCCGTCAAATAAAATTTTTCCATGTTTACATGCGACATCTTTTTTTGTATAAAAATATGAATCATAATTTTTTTATTTTTAAGATATTTGCTTTTTGACCTTGACGTTCCATGTTTTACTTTTTTTTCTTCATTTTATGATTCTCGACGATAAACAGCTTTTTTTGATTTTGATTTTGATTGTTTTTGATTTTCATGAAATCTCTTTTTTCAAAACAAAAAACACAGTCGTTTTTGTTTAAGATTTAAATGATTAAACAAAAGTGATTCTTGGATGGTTTTTTTATGGAATAATCTGGGAAATAAATAGCGAAAGATCAGGCGTTTTTTTAGCAAACAAGTAAAACCGCTTAAGTCAAAAACTTATATATTAGAAAATATTAACGTTTTTTTAAATGTGACGTTTCAAGAAAATATTAAGCAACACCCTTTCCTTCTTTCACATTTTTCCCTAGGTTTTCTGTTTTTTGCCAAAGCAATGTTTTTGATCTTTTCCGCAAATTTATATATTTTTTTCCACAGTTCACAAAGAAATAGAAAAAATAAAACCCTGCATTATTTTGATTCTTGCGATTTTTCTTTCTTTGTTCATTTCATTTATTGGCAGCGCTTCAAAATTTACACTTTCTTTTTCTTTGCTTCTTTTGTTTCTTTGTTTGTTGCAAACGCAGCTGCGATGTTGGTCAAACAAAACATTAAAAAAACTGTTACAAATTTTTTTGCAACACTGATTTTTTTCCATAAAAAATAGTTACAGAAAAAAAAATAAATTTGAGACATTTTTTCTCACCTGTTTTTTAACTATAATTTTATGTCGCAAATTTTAGTTATAATAAAAAACGCATACTTTTGACCCAAATTTGCCGCCAAAAAAGAACTTTCAAAAGGGAGGGAAAATTGCTTGCAAAAAAAATCCATGTCATATTTTTTTGGTGGAACTTTATTTAATCCAACGACTTATTTTTTTACTGCTCCTGTTTTTTCTTTCATAAAAAAAGTTTCATGTTACAAAAAAATAATAGTAATCCAAAAGAAAAAACTTTTTTGACTCCATTTTTGGATTTTTATCGGTCATTGAAATCCATCTTTAAAAAAGTTTTTATAAATTTTTTAAATTTGATACTTTTTGAAAGTTTTTTTGAATAATAAATAACTTTTTTGACCGCTTTAGTTTTTTTTTTGATATTAAAAATGTAAATTCATACAGAACATCCAAAAAAAATTTTTCACAGTTTTTAAATGTATAAAAAAAGTTGATCTATGGGCTAAAAAACTGTTTAAAAATGGTTGAAACATGGATTATTATTTCATTCATATATCTTAAAAGCTAAATTTTTGTGTTATCGTCGTTCTGTTTTAGCTTTCATTAATCTGTATTTTTTTTTATCTATCACCAATTCTTTTATTCATTCATTCAGTGACTCACAACAAAGAAAGTTAACGATTTTTTTCAAACTGTTCTCATTTTTTATTACTAATCTAGTGGAGTGTGTTCTTTTCTTCTATTTTTGCAGACTTAAGAATTGCCGATATTTGAATCATGAGTTTTTTTATAAGTTACTTCTTTCTTTCTTCTTCTTTGATCACGCTAAAAGACCTCCTGCAGAGATTTTGCCTTAAATCTATGTTTCCAGATTTTTACTGACTGACTTTTTTTGGGTTCCAAAAATTTTTTCCGTTTTTTAGTGAAAACTGTTTTATTTAAAAAAGGGATTTGAAATTTGATGAAATTAAACTTAATTGTATTTTTTGTTCGAGACTTTTTTGTGCAGATATTTAATATCTAATAAAAAATTTCTCAAACAGAAAAAGTTTCAAATTTCTTGTGAGAAAATCCTTTCGTAATTAGGGTTAATTGTAATTAATAAATGAGAGAAAATTGACTTTAGTGTTTTTAAACTTTTAATTATTTAATTGAAAAGGTCAAATTTTTTGTGTAAAACAATTTTTTGAGAAACAAAAGTCAAAACAAGTTTTTTTAAGAGAGAGAAAAAGTGTGACTTTGAGTGAGTGACTGACCATTGACGACTTTGCTAATAATAAAAAAAACTAAATTTGACACTTTTTTCCTTCAGGGGAATGAGAAAGAGTGAGAAGAGAAGGAAAAAGCAACTGCAGGGATTTTTTCAATTAATGATTTTTCACTTATATGACTTGAACTTTTTTCGTTCATAGCAATTTGTTTTTCTTCTTGTTTTTTCATCGTCGTCCACTTTGCAGACTGACTGACTGATTGAGAGTGAGTGAGTGAGAAAGAATGAGTGATGACCCCATAGATGATAGGTGTATATATATGTGTGTATCTTGTTTTCTCCAAAAAATTCATTTTTTTTACCTCACATTGAGTTTGTCATCATCATCTTATATGAGGCCAGCTCACCTTGAAAAAAAGCTCCAAACAAGGACACATACAAAAACAAAAAAAAAAATACCAATGGCCTTGAAAAATAGGAAGACGATAGAAAAGAAATGGACAAACTTTTATAAGAAACAAGACAAACATTCTCATTCTTGCTCGATATTTTTTTTCCCTAAAAAACGTGCATTGTTTGCAGTAAAGGTGGAAAGAAAGAGAAAAAAAGAGAATGTTGTTTCCTGCACAATTTTTTTTTTCAAATGGTCACTCCCGTCCCTTACCTTTTTAACGTCCCTCCTTTCGTTCATCGACGTCCCGTTTGTTTTGTGACTCAATTGAGCGTGATCGTTTTTTTTTTTGGCTTTGTTTTTCACTCCGTTTTTTTCCTTAAAAGTTTTTCTTCCTTTTTTCATTTAAAAAATTGTTTTAAAACATTCTTTAAATTTCCATGTTTTATATTAGCTTTCAAAAAAATTGTACTATTATTATTGTTTTTTTATGGCACTTGTTTTAATTCAAAAAAAGGTTTATGGTTGCTTTTATGAGAGTTTAAAGTTGTAAAACAAAGTGTTGAATTTTTTTTTGGTCCAAATTTTAGTTCTTATTTGAAGTATCCGATAAAATTGTTTATTATGCTTCTACAAAAATATTAGCTTACAAAAACTGTAAACGTTTCACTCACGTTTTCCTCTCTTCTAATTTTACATTCAAGCTCCCTGTTCACTTCTTTAAATAAATTTTAGTAAATATTATATCCCCTCTTTTTCCTTTCCTCATTCATTGAATCCCCTGTTTCTCACTCTTACTCCCGTCATCCGTACTTGTCTCTATTCAAATTCACCCCCTTCTTTTAACTTTGACCGTTGTCCATCTTTTTCTTTTTGAAATCTATGAAAGGAATTCTTCGTCTTTTTTTTCATCATCTCCCTCTCGAAAAACACGCAATAATAATGTTACGCAGTTTTTGCGCGAGAAACATAAAAAAAAAGAGATTGCTTTAAGAAAAATCGATTTATTTTCTCCTCCGAATATAGTAATTTTTGACAACACCGCTTTTTTTGGATTTAGACGTTTTTGACTTTTGCTTTGCTCATCTCCCTTCGATTTTTATTCATCCATAAAAACATCTTTCTACTTTTTTTTCGGCTGTTTTTTTTTTGTACGAAAATATAAATCTAAAAAAAGAGGAGCGAATAATGATTTTAATCGGCCTTGGAAAACTTTTTTTTTTTCAAAACCTAAACATGCGTTCTTTCATTTCATTTTTTTACTTGACTTCAGAAATAAAATATAAAAGTTTTTTCACAAAAAAAGTCAAACGATACTTCGAGGTCATAGATTTTTTTTCTGCTTTTTGACTCTAAAATTTTTCTGTATTTTTTAAAACTTTTTTTCGATTACAAAATTGAAATTTGAAGCGATTAATTAATTTTTTTCCTAAAATATTCGAAAGATTTCGATTTATCTTAGAAATTGGAGCGTAAGCGAAATTAATACAATACTTTTTTTTTATTGAATTTTTAATTAAAAATAATTTTCGTTTTTGATTGTTTTTAATAATAACTGAGAAACGCGTTTTAATGCAAAAAATGGTTTTGTAATTTTTTTTAATTTTATGCTACCTTTCAAAGCTTTTTGAAAAAGACGTTTGATAGTGATCTTTTTTTTCATCATCTGTTTTTTGATTGAATTCAAAATAAACAGATAGCAACAAGTATAATAGTAATAACATCATCATTGCTACTCTTTTTTTAACTAAAATTATACCCTTTTATTTTTTTCATCTTCATTTTTACCTTTTAAAAAACTGCTACTCACAGGTTTTAATTGTATGGCTTTTGCATTTTTGTTGACAGATGTTTTGATTTTGATGGAAAAGGTGGAGGATGATACCTGCCCATCTTCTTCCATTTATGCCATCCTTTTTTTATATGCGCATACAAAAATCGGTGTTACACCCCCTTCTCTCTTTTTTTGGCAGCAGCAAACTCCACATGTGGTATTTCTACTTTTTTCATTCGAGCAAGAGAAAAAAAAAGAAGTGATGGTCATTGCCAACAAACGAACGAAAGAAATATGAACGAAAAAATGTTCGGCGCCGAATGCGCGTCATTTTTTTTACTATTCTCTCTCCTTTTTTTCGGTGAAGGGGAAGGGATAGTTTCCCAGAAACACACTATATGCATATATATTTTTCTTTTTCCGTGACCTCAATTCTTTTTTTGTTGAAAAATAGCGATAATGCCTTTGAATATATCCGCTCTCATCCCCTTCTTTTTCTTTTTAAAGAAAATTGAGAAAACTCAGAAAAATAGATTTTTCTTTATGATTTTTGAGTAAAAAATTTGGTAAAATCGGTAAAAATTTTGTTGAGTTTATTTTTCAACAATTTTATAAACTTTAAAAAAGCTGTTAAAAGTTGTTTCATCGTGTTTATTTCAAAAACTGACAATCTTTCATTTTTATCTTTTAATATTTTTTGAAATTTTTTAACCTTCGAAAAATACAAATATTTATATTATTTATGTATCACACCTTTTAAGAATTTTATCTTCTTTTTTTGATGAATCATTCTTTGTCTATTTCCACGCCTCCCACTTCTTTTTTCTGCGTTTCATGTCATTGATTGGGTCTTCTTTTTTTGCTTTGTGAAATCACGTCCATTTTTCTTCGGTTCTTTCTTATCAATATTTTTTTTCCAAAGCTCTTTTTTTAGTCATCTTCTTCGCGTGTTTTTTTAACCCATCAATTTTTTCATTCATTTTTAAAAAATATTTATTTTTTCAGTTTTTATATTTTTTTACGTCTTGAAATGCTTTGAAGACATTTTTGAACAAAAAATCTTCTTTCTTTAAAATCCAGCATTTATTTAAATTTTATATTATTTCTGGATTACATTTATTCCTTGTAAAAAAGAGAGAGAATTAAAGAGAGAGCGTCTTAGGCACATTTTTTGGGGTTTATTTGGTATTTAACCATATAATAGGGGACCCATATTATTATTAATCAAAATTATTATTATTGCTGTAATTTAAGCAATTGGATTATGAGGATCCATCACAAAGAAATGGATTTGAACTTGATATCAGAGTTTTTGATGGAAAATTCTATGCAACAACAAAAATTCGAATTGAAATTGAAGACATCAATGATTCCGCTCCAATCATTACAGGACCAAAGCAAACATCAATCCTTGAAAATGTTGAAAGAAAAGAGCTTGTTGCAGAATTTGTTGCAACAGATTTGGATGAAAATGATTTTATTGAGTAGGTTATTGCCTAATATTATTAAATATTCAAATTATTTGGGGTCCCCTTTTGCCAACGCTTCTCTCTTTTCTTTTTGTCTTTTTGTTATATCTCTATTTGTGATTATTCAACCCTCAAATTGCCAACCTGAACTCTCTCTACCATTTGGAGTTGGAGTTGGACAATCAAGATTTTTGAATTTTGCAAATGGAAAATCTCCAAGAAATATTGCAGTTTATTTAATTAAAAATATTACTGAAGATGTTCCAATTGGTGAAATATTGGCAAGCTTTCGAGCTGAAGATAAAGATTCTCCAACATATAATTTAACGTAAGTTTCACGGTCTTGGAACGAAAATTAATTATTGTTTTGGGGTAACAAAAGTTACAATGTTTGAGAAAAAACTTGTAAAAATTTGGTCAAAATTTATGAGTCACCCCGTTTTTAATCATTCCCAATAAAAAGTCCAGAACGTAAAAATAATGCTAAAACATTTTATTTCTGCCAAAAATAATTTTCTGACTAAGCAAAGCACCGTTCGTTTTCTCTTCAAAAAATGAATCACTGCTTTTTCTCTCCAAAAAAAAACGAAAGTGAAAAAAACAAGCAAATGCTTGTACAATTTTTTTTCGTTGCCATTTTTTTTACAAACAGTTTATACGAAAATGTCTTTTGTAAGATGATCGTGGCCTTTTAAGTTTTTTTTGCCGTTCTTTTTCTCAGTTTCGATGTTGATGTTGATGTTGATAGGGAGAAAAAATGCCATGCCACTTTCTTTTTCTGCCAATATAAATTTTTAAACAAATGCAAAAATTGCGCTAAAAATAAGCAATGAACGAAGAAGGAGGAGAAAGGAACTGTATCGAGCAACAATAGTGCCGAAAAAGCGCCCCCGCTTTTTTTGAGACAGTACAGATTTCAAAGAAAAAATGCCGACAAAAAAATTTTTCAAGTGAATGACCGGTCATTTTCATTTTTATTGAATGAGGTTTTTTTCAAGGGGGATTCTTTTTTTTTCAAAAACAGCGTAAACACTTTTTTTTCGACGGCGCTTTTTTTGTGTATGAAATGGCATTCCAGTTTTTTTTGGTATAATTAATTCTTTTTACAGTTTTAACACAAAAAAAATTTGCATATTAAAAATCCAAAAAAAACCTCTGCTTTTCGGTAAAAAAGTTTTTTTGGCACGTCCTTGAATGGTCTATAACCATTTACTTTTTTAAAGAACTTTTTTATCCCATTATTCTTCTTCTTTTTTAAGAATCTTTAAAAGAAAAAAACTCTAATTGCTTTCTACTTCAATGAAAAATGATTTTTTGCTGATGCGCATTTATCTCTGAGAAAATTGGATTTTTAAGAAAAAAATTAATGGCAAAAAAGTAAAATTATAGAGATTTTTTTTAAGAAACAGATTGGAAAAAACCGATTAGAGAAAAAAAAGTGGAATGAGCTTTTTAGAAGTTTTTTATTTGATAGCGATTATGGGAAAATGAGAAAAAAAAAGAAGATGAAAGCGGATTTTGAAAAGATAAAAGGAAGGATAATTGAGGGATATCAGATGAGATTTTCAGAAACGAGCTTTTAATAAACGGTTTTTTGCAAACAAATTTATTAAAATATTAGTTTAATTGCCCCTGAAAAAAAAATGCAATAAATCTGTCAGACTATTTTTATTTTGGCAAAAACATTATACAATATTTTGTTACTGTTTTTGTTGACATTAGCCATTAAAGATGCACAATTTATTATTATAAATTTGTATTTTTTTGTTAGCATTTCTCTCTCAAATTTGTCATTGTTTGTGCCATTTTTCATTCTCATTCAGAATAATTTTTATTCAAATTTACTTGTAATGTTTTTTTTGTATACTCAGTTTTTGGAGGAAAAACAGAAGTGAACGGGAAAATATACAAACAAAAAAACGAACGAGCATCCTTTTTTTTGTGAGGGAAACAGGGAAGGGAGTCCCAATTGAACGGTCATTGAAAAGGGAATTCATAATAGAAGGGAGGAAAGAGAGTATCGGTTGCAACAGAGAAAATGAAAAGCACTAAAGAACGAAAGAAAGAACAGGAACTCTCTCTCTTGTATTTCCCTTTTTGTGTGAAAATATATATATATATATTTGCATATATTTTTTTCTATTTGAATTTGAGTGAGGCAAACAAAGGGCAAAATGAGATATGATCGACAAAATATACACAGGTGTAAAATGAACAGGAGCTGCTGCAGTTTTTAGAGTTATAATATTTGTTTTATATTTATATAAAATTGTAATAGTAAAAAAAAGGACACGAGTGAGAAGAGATATTATTTGCATTTCGGTTTTTGGCATTAAACTTTTTTCGAGGGATCCTTTAAATGCCAAAAAAAAGATACAGTATATTTATTTGCAAAAAATTCTTTAGTTGCTTTGCACTTAAATTAGCGAAAATCACTTCAAATCTCTAATTTCACTATTTATAAAAAAAAGAACATAAATTATTTCCATGTCTTAATTACTCAAAAATTAGTCATCATTTAACCTAGATTTTTTTGCCAAAAAGCAATGCAGTATAAAAAGGTATATTATTCTGTTCACTAATCTATCTTTTTTTGCAATATAAATTCCCACAGAGATTAGCAAACATATAAAAAAGCTACAATCCAGTTTTTTTTGATTAAAGCTTTTTTATATCTCTATCTTTTCTCGAATGAATGAATGTTGGTTAATTGGTAGTTATTCGCTTAATCCTCCTCTTCTCCACCTCCATTCTGTTCAGTTTTATAATGGTCACTCTCTGTCTTTTTTCCTGTCTCCAATAGCTTTTGAAAGAGGGTGTAATTGAAAAAAATACGAAAA
Source organism: Panagrolaimus sp. PS1159 (assembly GCA_963922195.1). NCBI lineage: Eukaryota > Metazoa > Nematoda > Chromadorea > Rhabditida > Panagrolaimidae > Panagrolaimus > Panagrolaimus sp. PS1159. The sequence goes on along the minus strand of CAWUHW010000017.1, from coordinate 2,151,995 downwards.
TTGAATAAGAAAAAATTGCATAAAATAAAAAATTCCAAAAGTGGAATATTATTACTTTTTTTGGGCTATTTTTATTAATATATTTCTTTCAAATAAAAGCAAATGGGTTCAATAATAACACTTATGGGAAAAAAATGTAATAATCAAGTTTCTGTCTTTTCTTTTTAAAACATATTTTTGGGACAATAAAAAAAAGGGAGAGAAGCAAAAAAATTGGCAAATTCACTCTATAAACACATTTTAAAATTATAAAAATTTTTTAGATTTCGAATTAATCGTGAATCTGATCCAAAACGTCAATTTTCAATTGATCAAAAAGGTTCTTTGAGAGTTGCACAAAGACTTGATCGAGAAGATAATGAAAAATATAAACTTATAATTGAAGCATATGATCAAGCTGGAAATACTGGAAATCAACTTCTTGAAATTTATCTTCAAGATGTTAATGATAATGCTCCAATTCCATATACTCGTCCATCACAATGTATCTTCTATGAAAATCAAGCACCAGAAAATTTGCCAACTTGTGAAATATTGGCTTTTGATCGAGATACTCGTGAAAATGGTCCACCATTTCGATTTACAACTGGAGCCGATTTTAAATGGAATCAATATTTAAATGTTGAATTTAATCAAAATGGAGATGGCGGAAATGGTTCCATGACAATTACAGCCCGGCAACAATTTGATCGTGAAGCTGATCCACCTGGAAAAGAATTGGAAATTCCAGTTGTGATTACAGATGCTGGTGGAATTTCTGTTGAAAGATCCGTTTTTGTTACAATCGGGGATGTTGTAAGTTTTTACACATTTGAAATTATTTTTTCGATTTCGGCTTTTTTAAAGCACAAAAAAGAGACAATTTGCATTACCGCTGCAATTTTTTTGTTAATCCAAAAATTGCTTTCAAAATCCCTTTTTTATATAAAAAAACCGCTATTGTTTCAAAAAAAAAAGAACTCATCGAAGCGATATGCAAATCTTTTTTTGCGAGCAAATAACAATGACTGACTCTTGACCTTTTTCTTCTCATTAACGGCGTTTCTTTTGTGTTTTTTGCTTCTCAAAAACCTTTTTAAAACACACTCAAAAAACACTTTTTAAAAAAAAATATAAATCTGAGCACAGTAGGAGATTTAAAAGGCTTTGCATAATTTAAAGCACATCTTTTTCTAGAATGATAATCCAATGAGCGATGGAAGTGTTGATATTACAGTATTTTCATATCTTGGACAAATGTCATCAACTTCAATTGGATATGTGTATGTTACGGATAAAGATGACTGGGATCGTGGAGATAAAGATTTTACACTTTCTGAATCACAACCTTCAAATGCTGGATTTGATGTTGATAGTGATGGGGAAATTCATATGCCTGCTGGACAACCTGAAGGAACATATACCCTTAAAGTGAATGTCGTTGATCGGGTTCGAAATGAACGAGCTGTTGGAACTGTTAATATTCGAGTAATTCGGGTTGAACAAGAACAATTTGATAAGCAAGGTGCTGTACGATTTTTAATGAATATTAATTCAAATGCTGGACTTCGAGATGAATCAGATTTTATTCGGTCACCAAATGGAAATGGTGGAGAAACTCGGTTAACAATCTTTAAAGATCTTCTTTCATCAAAACTAAATGGAGCAGAAGTTACAATCTTTTCAATAAAAGAAAGTTATGCAGATTTACAAGTTAGCGGGGTTCAAGTTGTTGATGTTCGATTCTTTGCTCGTAATTCTAATGGCTATCTTGATCCTGTTTATATGAATACAATTATTGCATTAAATCAAGAAGAATTTGAACGTGCAATTCGTGCAACAATTGTCTCAGCTGGTATTGATATGTGCAAGCTAACTCGATGTGATAATGGTTGTAGAACAATTAATTTGGTTGATTATGTAAGTTGTTTTTTTTAAAGTATTTAAAAAAGTTAAGTTAACTTTGCTAACAACAAAATTCAGAGAATTTTTTAAGTAAAAATTTTTTATGTCTTTGAATGCTAAATTTTTTAAACCTTTTTTTCGTTGAATGAATTGATGCTTAAAGTTTCAGAAGCTTTAAAATACTTGTTTTTATACACACATTAAACAATTAAAAAACTTTATCACTAAACATTATTTTAGGCTGGCGTTGTTGTATCTGCAAATCAAACAATTATTGTTGGAGTAAATGCAACAGCAAAAGATGACTGCTCATGTCCGGTTTATATTCCATCAAAAACATGTGAAAAGAATTCTTGCTTTAATGGAGGAGTATGCCATAATACATATCCAGGATTTTTCTGTGAATGCCGAAATGATATGTTAAAAGGAAAGCGATGTCAAGGAACAACGCGATCATTCAACGGAAATGGATATGCTTTCTTTAATCCTGTTCCAGCTTGTACATCCTTAAATATTTCCTTTTCATTTATGACTCAAGCTATGGATGGTCTACTTTTATATAATGGTCCTGTACTAAATACTGATTCAAATCGTGGACAAACAATTTATAAAGATTACATTGCAATCTGGTTAGAATCTGGTGCCGTTAAAGCTCGGTTAAGCTTCAATGATGGCATTGAATCCTCAGATTTAACTGTTCGTGGAGTATTTAATGATGGAGAATGGCATGAAGTATCTTTAACACAAATTGGAAAAATGATTTATCTTGTTATTGATAATTGTGAAAATTATGAAGGTTCACCGCCAACTTGTATGCAAAGTATAAAATCTGCAAATGATGATGAACGATTAAATGCAAATACCGCTTTACAAATTGGTGGAATTGCTCCATCTGCAAATGGTGGAGGTTATCCTGAATTTGTAACAAATATTGGAAATTATAATGGTTGTATTCGAAATCTTCGTGTTAATTTTGATGTAAGCTTTTTTTACTTTGGCATACTGTAACTTTATAACATCTTCTTTTTTAGCTTATGGATATGCAATCTCCATCGTTCACTGAAAATTCTGAACTTGGCTGCCGACTTTATAATGGTGCATGTGATGCTTCAAATGATATCAATCGAATGACTCCGTGTCTTCATGGTGAATGTATTGCAAATATTGAAGGAGTTCGAAAATGTAAGCACTGTTATTTCCTTTGTTTTTAACTTTATCCTATCTTTTTGTAGGCATTTGTGATCCTGGATATTCTGGTGAAACATGTGATAAAGCAGTTGAATGGGTTTCATTTGCTCCAAATGGTGTAATTCAATATTTCACGGATATGGGAACTTTACCATCAAAAACAACTGATATGGAAATTCTTGTATTCCCCGGACAAAATTCAGGACCAAATTTCCCACTTGGAAAGGGAGTTTCAAGTAATAAAGCAAGTTATATTTCAACTTCGGTTCTAAATGGAATGGGACATGGTGAATTTTTAACTGACAAAAAGATTGAAATCAATGCTGAAGATATTCAGTTAATGCCAAATGCAAGCTATCAAATTCATTTCCATCGAAATCCAACTGAAACAAGAATCTCCATTGATGGATTATATTTTGAAAAGAAGCTTATTGCTATTAATGAATCAGATTTTGTACTCAATCTTGTTGAACTTTATTTGGGAAATAAAGATGGAAGAGGATTCTCTGGCTGTATTGGAAATTTCCGTATGAATACTTTTGCGGATGCTCCATTGATTGATGAAGCAACGTTCATTGATGAATCGTCAACGGCATCAAATAATCTTCGACGTCGTCGTGCACCTTTAAGACAGCAAGTTCCAAAGATTAATATTACATCTGTTAGTGGTGTAACAAAAGGATGCCCTGAAAAGATGACTTGTGAAAGATTGGGTGGTTCTTATTGTCCAGCTGGATTTATTTGTGTTGATTTTTGGAAGGGACCATTTTGTACATGCCCAACAAATGTTACACCAAATCTTCGTGAAGATGGCACATTAGAAAGATGCAATGAAGCTGCAGCTGTTTCATCATTGGGAATTACAAGAACTGCAATTGTTTTAATCTTAATTGCAATTGGTGCAATACTTGCTTTGGTAATTCTTGTTGGAATAATTGCACGACGGCAAACGAAATTTGAACCTGTACGTCCAGAAGAAATGAATCGGGATACTCTTAGACAATATGGTATTGAAGGTGGCGGTGAAGCAGATAATAATCGACATAATCTTGCAAATCTTCGAAAACCTGTTATGCCTTTGGATATTAATGGTGGAGCAAAAGTTTATCCTCAATCAAGACCTGCACCTGATGATGGCTTGAATGCAGCTGTAAATGATTTAGAAACTGATCCAAATGTTGGACCATATGATGAACTTCGAATGTATAATGTTGAAGGAGATAATCAATCAACGCTGTCATTAGAATCATTGGATTCAAATATTATTCATAATAATGCTCCGGGTAATATTGATAATAGAGATGTAAGTTATTATTTTCAATTTTTTGGATAAATAATTACGGTATCTTTTTTTAGTGGAATCGCGGTTTTGAACGATAAATTATTATTTTTTGAATTCACTTTTATATTATATTTTATTTTGAATGAAATCTGGTGCTCATGCTCTTGCCATCTGAATTTTGCCGCAATTGCTTTTATTATTTTTTACTGTATATTTTTGAATTTAAAGTTATTAGCTCTATTTTTTATATATCATCAAAATATCCTTATAAAGAAAATCGTTATTATTAAATGTTGTTTTAAACTGCCTAACATTTTTTTCCTATAGATTGTTTTTTTATTAACTTTAGCTTTATACTTTTCCATTTCTTTTTCTATTGTGACCGTTAAAAACTACGATCTTCAAGTCCCAGGGACAAACGATAACTTATATATCCTTTAAAATTATATTGTTTTTTTAAAGCCTTTTCCTCTCTCTCTCTCGAGTGAAAACTCAATTTCGCATTTATTATTTCTTTTGCGTTTTTTTTTGGGTTTTTATTGTATTTATTTTTTATCATTGATAAAAAAAACACTAATCTTTCAATTTTTATTGTCACAGCCAACTTTTTTTTTCTTGTTTGTATTTTTGCAAAAAATAAATTTTTAAAAATTAAAAAAGTGAATGTATACTGTAGCAAAAGAAAAAATTAGCATAAAAATGCCATCGTCAATTAAAAATTTTCCATACATTTCGGCAGAGGAGTATCGACTTTATTTTTAAAATTAATTTAATAATGTTGTTGTTTTTTTTTGAGTTTTTAATACCTCCCCCCTTATCTGTTTCAAAAAAAAAGTTTTTTTGATACAAACAAAAAACCCTTTAATTGTTTGCTATTATTTTTTAAAAGAAATAATTATTGGCACTTAAATTTAATTTGTTTTTTTTTCAAGAAATTGTGACACTCATGTAAAAGTTGAATTACTTTTAAAAGTTTTTATTTTAAATTTTATCAAGAAGTTTTTTTTAAAAAAATGAATGACACAAAATTTTATACAAAAGAAAATTTGGATGCGTATGGTCGAAAATTGCATTTAAATACAGCTTTGGAGTTTATTGTAAATGGAATTGCTGGATATATTGTTTTAAAGCATTCAACAAAAGCAATGGGATTTTATAAATATTATATTTTTTCAACAATTTTTTGGGCATTTTTTATGGATTTTAATATAACTTTTATTTTTGGGCCATATTTAATTCTTCCAACGGCAATTCTTTGTTCGGCTGGAGTTATTGGTGGAAGATTAGATTGGATTTGGGGAAGAGTGATTCCATATGTAAGTTTGGGATTTTTGTGGGAAATGTTTTCTGGGGACATTTTCTACCATTTTTCTTTTTTTGGGGTTTTTTCTAATGACAAACGAAACGCAGAAAAAACCCTGATCCCTGGGTTTATGCTAATTTCAAAAAAACGTGGGATGGATGGGTTCGGTGGAATGGATGCCTATGGAATTTCTATGTTTTTCATAAATTTATTTTATTTTTCAACTTTTTTAGCTGTTACTCAGAAAAAATTTTTGAAATAAAAAATCTAAAAAATCCATTCATCATTAAAAATTCCACTCCACCGAACCCATCTATCTACCGTTTAAGTCCATCAAAAAACGTTAAAACGAAAAAATATTTGCTTTTAAATTTTAAAATTTTAGATTATCTGGTACATTTGAATTTTTTTTTCATATTTTGCAGAAAAATCATAAAAAATTTCTGTAAAACATCTTCAAAAATATTCTTTTTCAAAATTCAATGTTTTTTAGTGTCTAAAAAATTTTTTTTAGTTTAAACTCTGACAACTTTTTTATTACATAACAAAATAAAAAAGGCTTTTTTGCCGTCAATAAAATTTTTTTAAATTTTGATCCTTGATTTTTGATGGCATTTAAAATAACTATTTCAATTACACATTTTTGATGACGTTTGAAAAAAGTTTTAATACTTTGATCTTTTAAAAAAGTAGCATTTAAAGTAATGTTTTTTTATTTACTTTTTAATCTGATATAATTTTGTGTTACAAATATTCATTTTAAAAAATTAGTGGAGACTGAATTTTGTCATTAAAATATATGTTAGCATACTGTTGCTCAGACATTTTTATTTCGAAATTTAAAAAGATTAAGTTTTAATTATTTTAAGTTAATCTGCAAAATCTTAATTTTAAGAGAAAAAATTCTCTTTTAAAAAAGTAGTTAAATTAAATTTTACTGTATGTTGGAAGTTTTAAACAAACCAGAAAAATTAACATAAAATTTAAAGCACTTTAATCAAAAAACTAATTTTACATCCGTTTTTTTTCAGTTTCTTTTACGTTTTAATTTAAGTTTTGCTGGTTTATCAATTGTTATGGGATTTATATATCAATATTATTCATTAATGGGAAAAGAAGAATTTTTTCAATCTTTTAAAGGTATTACAATTCTTTATCTTTCAATGATAATTTATCCATTGCCATCAATAATTTGCCTTTTATTTACCATTGATCGAAAAGGTGCAATTGAATATGTTGAAAAAGAATATCCATTTGCATATGAGTTATTTATTACAGCACCATGTAATACATTTGTACCAAATAAGCTAAGTAAAATATATTTTGGAATTGTTACTGTACAAATTGTAATTATGTGTTTTATTGTATGGTTTCTATTTTTTACAATTCGAAAAAAGCTTTATGAATTACGTACAACACTTTCAACTCAAACAATAAAAGCTCGAAGGCAGCTACTTTGGGCACTTTTTTTACAAGTTTTTATTCCAGCTGGTTTATTGGTTACTCCTATTTTGATTTATATTGGTGGAATTATCCTTCAAGTGGATTTAAGGGGTTTATTAAAAATTTAATAAAACGACATTTTTTTCAATTTCGAGCAAAAATGGAAAAAAAGTTAAATTTTAAGCCACAGACATAAAATTTTCACGAGAGGTTAAAATACCGTTTTCGTTCAAATTGCCTCAGGGGATTTATGATTTTCGTTCGTTTCAACCGTATTTTATCCTATCGTGAAAGTTTCATTTCTGTAGCTTAAAATTTAACTTTTTTTTCTTTTTTTCCATTTTTGCTCGAAATTGAAAAAAATGAGTTATAATTATTTTCACATGTTTTTTTTAGGTTTTTCATTATATGGAATGCAAATTTTGGCCCTTCATTCATGCTGTAATGCATTACTTGTAATAACAGTTATAACACCGTATCGAAAAGTTTTACAACGATGGTTTTCCCCATTAATGTATTATCCAAAAAAATTATCATTTCGAAAACCTTTGTCTTCTTCTTCTATTGTTGCAGAAGATATGTTCAATACAACAAGTCATGTAATATCTTCTTAAAAAAATTGTTGTAAAAAAGTTTTTCTAAAATATTATGGATTCTGTATAAATAAATGATTTAATTCTGTTAAAAGATGACGGTCAAAAGAAAAAAAACTTTCATTTAAAAATAAGCAAAAACAGAATTTGCTAAAACATTGTTAAATTCTTGCAATTTGCAAAACAAAAATTTACATATTTTTGCATCACTTTACACGATGGACTTTTAAAAGAAAAATTTAATGAATTTACATCAATGGAACAAAAAGTTGCACATTTGCAAAGAATTTATGTTGCACAGGCAAAACGGCAACAAATTCAAATGTAAAATTTTTTTTAAAAAGGAATATTAAATTCAATCGTAAGCTTTTTTAAAGGAGAATGAATGCACAATCCGGTGGCGGATATCCCCCACAACCCCAACCTCCGCAACAACAACAGCAGCAAAGATTTATGCCTTCACCAGTAAATGCAGACGTACAAGGTGGGTTTATTCCTGCAGGCCAAGATCAGAAACCACCACCAATTCAACAACAGCCGCTCCACTTTTCTGGCCCAGCAACCCAAGATCAAAAACGAAAAGGTTGAATTTAACTTTTATGTTTTGGTTCTTTTATCGTTAGAATCAGAAAAAACAGCTCTATAAAATAACAGAGAGTTTTTTTTCGATATCTGACATCAGTAAAATTTTATCGACCAATACAGGTGAAAAAAACGGATTTTCCCATACAAACCTTTCTCGATTCATTCTGAGCTTTAACTAAACTTTTGTTTTTCGAATCTTATATATTTTGAATCAGCAAAAAATCTGAATTAAATATTTATTTGTATAAAAATTGTAAAAAATAGTCAGGGACACAACACCACTAATACCCTTTTTTCGAGGAAGTGTGATTCTACCGTGTTTACTGAATATGACCTCATTTCTTTAAACACAAATTTTTAAAGATTCTATTTCACAGTATTTTTTTTGAAGCAAACTTCTCGAAAATTTGAAAATAATTTTTACCATTGTTCTTTTTTACTTGAAATTTTCGTTCCAAGAATTTTTCTAAAAATAAATCGATGTTTCTTTTTTTGCAGCAAAAAAATTTTTGCAAAAGAAAAAAACTTGACCAAACAAAAAAAGTTCTCTCGATTTTTTTGTTGCTTCCCCACCCCATCGTTACAGCTGAGAGAGTCAGATGTTGTCCACTACTATTGCAATTGGTCCTCCCTCTTCCCTTCCTTAAATATCAGCAAAAATTTAGTTTTTTTATTAATGCAAGGTAAAAACTACAACCATTTTTTTAATATCTCATCCTTTTTTTGATCATGCGTGTTTTATTGCTGTATTTTTTCTTGGTTAAAATTTAATATATCCTCATATTGGCTATAGCTTGCTTATGTCGATAAGTGGTTTACCTGATAAAACTTTTATTCGTAGCTTTTAACGCAAAAGTAGTTCGTGTTTCGCTTTTTTGTCATAATTTTTTATAACTATTGCATTCCTTTTTAGAATCTATTCCACAAGATCCTTCTCATCCATCATTCATGCTTCGCCTTCAAAAATCACCATTATTTGATTCTCGATTTGTTCCACATCGTAATATCTATGACAGAGAAGATGATGTTGCTTGTGAATGCATTGATGTAAGTCTATCTTTCTTATAAAAGCTTTTAATAATAAAGAACTTTTTTAGCGTACAAATTATTCATCAGTTGTTGTTCGACTTCAACGATTTTTAACAACAGATATGGAACGTCGTAAGAAAGGAATTCAAAAGGCTTTTGATTCTGCTTTGAAACATCCATGTTTATGCAATCTTAAAGAAGTTCTCATCGATGAAGAAAATTGTATTACAATTTCAGTTAGTGAAAATGCTCGTGGGATAAGCCTTCAACGATTTGTTGATCTCTGTTCAACCAAAGCTGGATATAATGAATCTCTTGAAAAAATTCTTTCAACTTTGCTAAAACTCTACGAAGATCTTCATGTCTCTAATCTTGATTTAGTATGTCTACCACTTGCACATGTTATTATTTCTCTGAAAAATAATAATGTTGCAAATGTTGAATCTGTTAAAGTTCGTCGTCCATTCTTATGTAAACTTGATCGAAATTGTCCTTCAACATCACCATTTGATAATTCTGATCTTTATCCAATTTTTGCATATTCTATATTTGCTGATATCGTTGATAAATTGAAGGTAGCTTTTGGATATGGTCATGAAGATGAAGAACTTAATACAGCTGTCGATGATGAAGAATCTGAAACAAAAACTGCTATTGAAGATGAATATGATGAAACTCGGACAGCTTTAGAAGAAGATCTTGAACTCAAAACGGCAATTGGTGAAGAAGATTATGAACTCGAAACAGCTATTGATGCTGAAGAGTGTGAAACAAAAACTGCTATTGATGATGAATATGATGAAACTCAAACAGCTATTGAAGAAGATTATGAACTTGAAACAGCAATTGATGCTGAAGAATCTGAAACAAAGACTGCCATTGAAAATGATGACGATGAAACTCGAACAGCTTTAGAAGAAGATCTTGAACTCAAAACTGCTATTGGTGAAGATCCAATTGACGATAGCTCTCATTTTGATGTCATAAATAATGTTATTGTAAATGTTGATGCTTTATCTCTTCTTCCTGGTAATCATGAAACTGATGATATGTTTGATTCACATTCACTTGTTTCAAATGAAAGTGATTTCGATGTTATTCATTCTGCTGATACTGTGGAAGAACCAAAAGCAGTTTTTACAACAAAAGATTATGGATTTAATGGATTAACTATTAAACTCTTTGATAATGATTGTTGCTGTTGTGAATTTAATGATCAATTTGTTACCTTTAATGGTATGGAAGAAATTGGTTCAAGTGAATCTCGTGACAATCTTCCAGATATTGACATCCTTCAAAAGCTTGCTTCAAATATTCGTGTTATGTATGCTCTTACAACATCTATTGTTCCAAAAAAGAATTACCTCGTTGCTTTCACTGAAGAAAAATAATCAAAAGCTTTCTTGTATGTTTTGTTTCCTTTTTTATGTATTAATGTACAATTTTTTTGTTACTCAGGGATTCCCATTTTTTTGCTTGTTTTCTTTTTTTGTAAATATTACACTTTCACATTTATGTTTTTGATAGAATAAAAGTTTTATTCTGAATTCGTTTTTTTTTGTATTTGGTTAACAAAAAGTTTTGGATACTTGTAATTAATTATGCTAAAAGTTATGATGCTGAATTAACAAAACAACTTAAAAATGTTTTATCACCTGGTTTATGAATTATTCAAATCAATTTTAATTTCGAAAAAAAAAATAAAACGGAGGTAATACGCATGTGTCAAATCAAGCAGAATAAGCTTTGTAAAATAATTTAATTTTTAGTTAATCGTTTTTGCCCTTCAAGGTATTTTCAACTTAAAACATGTAATTCTGATTTTCAAAATTATACAAACTATGCTGATTGCTTTTTTGGTGAACCTAGATTTACATCCATAAATTTGCATAATATATCCTTTGTTTATAAAAAATATTTTCTGTTGCGGTGCTGCGAAATTAACATAAACATTATATCATTCGTATATTGTAAATACGTATATAAGCTTTATTTGATTTGAATAAACTCTCTCATTTGTTGTAACTCAAGCCTGTTGCAAGTGGTGATTTTCAACTAACAAACTGTTTTACTGACTGATTTTCAACTTCAAACATGTATGTTTTTTTTTTATTTTTTTTAACGCTTATCTTTTATGGATTAATAAAATCTATAGTAAAATCTTGTTTTAGACTTGTCTTTCCTTCAATTTCAAAAGAATAACCAAAAATGGTCCCTTCGTCAAAGCTTATTTCAGCACCAATTTTTTATGGTAAACGTCCATGGCCTGGTGGACCATCAATTCAACAAAATTGGTCGCTTTCAAATTCAATGATTTTATATATTGCTAAGAATCCATCAAGTTCAAAACTCTATCAAAAGCTTGTTCAAATTTGCAAATTCTTCTTTGAAACAAATCCAATTATTATTGTTTCAACTTTGACTAGATTAAAAAATAGTACAAAATATCTTATTTTCCAAAATGAACATGGTTGATGTATTGAAATTAAAATTGCTTTGAATAAGCTTTCATCAAAACTTTGAATAACTCTAGATTTACATATTCAAGAACGTATTCAAAATTGCATTCCAACAGTTGTTCAAAAGAATTTTCGATTTGATCGTTTAACTCTTGCTGTTGAAGATAATGATATCATTTTTGATGATTTAAAAGTTTTGGTTTCATTTGCTAAGAGTGTTTATTTATTGGGAAATTCAATTAAATACAAAAATGGAACTATTGTAATGCTTGATAAAATCCTTGGATGTCTTCCAACAAATATTGAAACTTTTTGGTTGTAAGTTTTTGTTATCCCTTTTAAAGTTTTTCATAAAAATTATAGTGATTTTGGAAAAGATGTTTCTATGGTAAATGATTCAACAATGAATAATATTTTGAAACTTTAAAACCTTGATAATCTTAAAACTTTCAAAATGCTTGATTGTCCTGATACTTTAAGTATTGAAGATTTATCTGCATTTATAAAGGTAACAGAAATTTTTTCGAAATAGTACAATTTTAAATACGTTTGTTTTTAGAAATTTGAAAATACAAAGATTTTTATTCGTTTTGCTTCAAATATTTCTCAAGAATATAAAGAACAATTGGATTCTCTTATTGATAATATTATTGAATCTGGTAATCATTTAATTGAATATGATGGTCAAGATGAAGAAAAATTTGAAATTATGATAAGCCGTTGGGCTTTTAAAGGTGTAAGTTGGTTTTAAAATGCATTGTGAAACTTATTTTCAAGTTAATATTTATATGATTTTTAATTACTCTAGTGAATCGAGTTAAAAAATATCGAAAAAATTAGCTCAACGTTTTTAAGGTTCTTTTGTGCAAATTTTTTAAATACTTCTTTTTATAGTTTACTCCTTTTGGAATTACTGGTGACGATGAAGATGATGATGAAGATTTGGAAAATGATGATGGTTTCGATGTTGAAAATGAACCGGTCGCTGATGACAAACTTGAACCTGATGAAAATGAATCTGATGCTCGAAGCACTTCTTATATTGCTGTTCTTTTCAATAAAATCAAGAATTTTTTTAAATCAAAATAAATTAAAGTTTATTGTGCGTTTTTATTTATTCAAAAAATAAATGCATTACAAAATTTTTACTTTATTTTAAATCCTTAATTTGTAAAATAAATATATATTTCTCACCTAATCAAAATTAATTTCATGAATGAAAATTCCAAAAACATTTAAATTACATAAAACAATTGGATACAAACAAAAAAATTAATATACATCTTTTTGCACCCAAATAAACATTCTAAAAAACGTTAACAAACTACAGTAATCTAAAAAAGATGAATGAAAAAATATAAACACAAATAATGTTGCGTTTCTAGACTAAAATTTAATTAATCCTTTATTTTTTAAAAGACTTTCTATTTTTGTTAAATTCAATATTTTTTTAATAAAAGAGACAGGAAATTGTTTTAATTAAATGCAATCTTTTAATTAATATTCGATAAAAGCAATAAAAATAAAAAGATTATTTTCTGCAATTTTACAAGTTGGTTTTTCTTTAATTTTGTCACATCTTTTTTATTTTTATTTACCCTAGAAAAAAAAGTTATAAGGACAAGTTTAGAAAAAATTGTGTAATTAATTTTATGAAATAATTTTACTTTAAATATTTTTGTTAAAGCTCTTTTGATTTTGGAAAAATAATTAATGAGAAAAAGAAAGGGTAATTTTAGCAAAAATGGACATGTAAAAGAATATCCACCTTTCTTTTGTCTCTAAATATTCTTCTGACTTCGCTGATTTATTTTCAAACCCGGAAACTTTTTTTATATCTTTTCCGGTTTCATTTTATTTTCAACTCCAACAACTCTGATGTAAATCTCGCTTCGTTTAAGCTTTGAATTTGACTATTTTAAGAATCAATCGGCCATTTTAATTTTAAAAAATGTTTTAACCGTAAAATTAAATTTTCTCAGTAATTTTCATTCAAAGAATTGAAAACATTGTTATACATTTTTTTGTACTTTTTAGAAGGAGGCAGTAATTAAAGTTGTAAATTTTTTCGAAATTAATTCTCTAATTATTCATGTATAAATGAGAAAAACAAATAATAAATTTTACAATTTTGTTTTTTGCATTAAAATTATTAAATTTTTTGTCGAGACTTTTATATGGACATCTCAAGAACAAATTGAATTCATAAATTGTTTTCCCACAAAGAACAAATTTTTTCAATAATTATTACTGTAAACTGCACTTAAACAAATACAACGGTTTTTAAGGTAATAATTTCTGTTAATTCAACCAAGAGTAATTTTTTTTTTCAATTAATGAAAGTTTAATACTTCCAAGGGTCAGCTATTTTTAAATTACTTTACTTCCTTGTAAAATTATAGACACAAAAATGGTGGGCATCAAATTCCAATCCCACACAAAATTCCTAAAAATAAAAGCATTAATATTTGTCATTTGTCGGTTCTTTCAATTTTTTTATAGCTTTGTTTTTGTAAATCATTTAATGAATCCCAAAAGGAAAAATAAAGCTTTCTTTTTTCCACTTTTCTGTACAATTCATTTTTTGACATTTCTGCATTTTTTTATGTATACTTTTTTGTAGCTTCTAAATTATTGTTTATTTTTTCCACACATTTATAATAAATACTGTGACAATTTTAAATTGTAAAGAATGTGTTGTTAAAGCGGGGGTTTTTACAAATATCAAGTCTTCTTTGTTTTTTGTTGAAAAAGTATTTCAAATTACTCATTCTTAATTCCCGGTGATTTAAAAATGTGTAAAGTGAGGGGCAAAATTATAAGTCCACCTCAAAAGTAGTGATCCTGATGTTCCTGAAATTCAAAACGGTGTGATTTGTTCATATTTATTTGAATTCAGTCAAAAAACCTATAAAACCCCCGAATTGTCTATTATTGTAGAAAACTTTTAATCTTTTCGAATAAAGTTGAAAAAGTAGGTGTGACAAAAGTATATGTCCACTATGAAAAAATTTACATATGACGTATTTTAAGGTAATTATCATTAATAGGTTGTTCATTGTGCTTAATAAAGCAATAATGTGAAAAAAATATCAAAAAACATGCAATGGCACTGATTTGTCAAGGTATTGAAAATCACATTTTTCTCTTTTTTGGCACTTTCTTGGTGCCGAGGCAGAGGCGTAAAGTCTGTGTTAGATGAAACCACATATGCCATTTTGTAGTCCTATCCACGGTTAATAAGTTCACAAAGTTTCATAGCTCAATCTCTTACACATACCTTCAGAAAGAATATTAACAAACTACAGTAAGCTAAAAAAGATAAATGAAAAAATACAAATAACAAATAGTTTTTTCAAGGTTACGTTCTATCTATTTAAAATTTTAATTAATCCTTTATTTTTTGATAAATTTCTATTTTTGTTTAATGCAAAATTTTATAATAAAAGAGACAGGAAATTGTTTTAAATTAAATGCAATCTTTTAATTAATATTGGATAAAAGTAATAAAAATAAGAAGATTACTTTTGCAAATTTACAAATTAAATTCAGATTTTTAAACATCTTTTTTTATTAAATATTTTATCATTTGCCCTTGTAAAAATGCATAGAAAAAATTGTGTAATTCATTTTTTTCCAATAATTTCGCTTTTAGGTTTTCAATAAATCTTTTTTAAGTCTTTGATAAATTATTATCCAAAAACAATAAGGATAATTTTGTTATTAAATAAAAAGGAACCCTGTACAAAAATGTCCATTTTTCTTTTGGTCGCCATTATTTTTTCCTGGTTTATTTATAAAACCCGGAAACTTTTTTCATATCTTTTCCGGTTTTATGGTTATTAAAACGGATTTAATAAAGATAAAAAAATAGAATAAAGAAAGATTTTATGAAACGGGTATAATTTAACTTCCAAAAGGAAGAAGAGATTTATAAATTTATCACTAAAACTTCCTTATAAAACATTTCTCATTAGATTAGTAATAAGAATTAATTAAAGGATTATATAACCATATCCCAATAATTAATTCGACTTGAAATATTTTGTTATGTATAGATTTTGGGATTTTGAACTTCAAGATCTCACAGCGGATTTTTAACAAAAGTTCAAAGAATTAAGCATAAATAAAAGTAACACTAATTTTTCAAGGGACACTTTGCATATTTGAGAATGATAAGTACTGTCAAAAATGCAGTTTCCCATCGGATTGTCCTATTTTCGATATTAGAAAAATCTTTTAATAGTAAATTTGGTCATTGACTTTTAATGTTTCTTTTTTTTTAAACTTCCCTTTTTTAAAACTATTAAATTAAACTTTAAACATTACTCATTCTTTTTTAAATTTTACAAATTCTTTTTGTGTTGCTTTAACCTTTTTTTTAAAATTTTGTTAAATTTCTTTAATTTTATATTTTCCTTTAAAAATTTCTGTTACGTGTGTATTATGCTGATACACTTTTAAAACATAAAATAAAATATGTCACATGTTTTTTTGGATACATTCCAAAGTGAAATATTTAAATAAACTTTAAAACATTATTGCCAAAAAAAATGTTTTTCGAACATTAAAGATTAAAAGCACTTTTATTTCTTCGTAAAATTCGTTAAAAAAAATATTAATTTAATTTTACAAAAAAATTTTTACGTATTTAAAATTTTTATTAAGTCTATTTTTAAATATAAAAAACAAACAAATATTGGCCGTCAATTTTTTTTTTGGTCGGTGAAATGAGAGATATGTAATAGATTAACTAAGAAATTTTTGGATTCAAAAAGCAAAAAAATAAAAAATTAGGTCATTGGGTATTTATTTTGAGTTAACGGATGGAAATTCAATAAAAGATTGCATAATAAAAAAATATGTAAATCTACGTACATATTTGTTTATTTTTTTTTGGGAAAATATACTTAATAATAATTTTACAAAGATCTTATTTTTGTGTTATGTTTTATTTTACAAAAGTACAAAACTTCCAAAAAATACGTCATAAAATTTGTTGTTTTTTAAAAAATTAATAATTACCGTAAACTATTTAATTCCCTAATGAGAAACAATAAATTTGTGAGACATTACTTTACTTCATTGTTTCTTTTAAGACACATATGATGTAAAATTGAAAGAAACAGTAATAAACTTTTTAAAAGTGCTTTTTTGGAAATATTTTACAATTTTAAGTTTTAAAAAGAAAAATTTGTTGCATTAAATGTAATCAGTAATCTTTTAACTTCAAAAACGTATACTGTACTTTTTTGTCCTCTTCAAAAAAATCCCTACCATAAAAAATTTGTTCCTTTCAAACAATTTTGTGTTGTTTAATCATTTTTTAAATAATTGAACTGACACACTTTTTTTTTATTTAATACAAAAAAAATGTAAAACAGCTTAAACAAAAATTTCTATGGAAAACGTGTCTTTCATTAAATATCTCATTTTTTGGTCTTCCGAAAAACATTTTTTATCGAAAATGTAAGGAAGCCAAAGTTTAGACCTTTTTTAAAAGAAAATGGACTAAAGATTTTTTAGGATAATTTCTTTTCATTGCTAAAATTTGAATATTTATCCATTTTTTTTATTTAATGCTATAAAAGAAAGGATTAAATATAATTGGTTTGAATGTAAATAAATGTGTGTATTAATCACAGATATCAGATGACAGATTTAAAGACATTCCTTTCGAAAAGAGTTTTTTTTATGGATGAAACGATGACTTTTAGTTTCAAAAGTAATCGGATTATAAAAAAGAGATATATTTTAAAACGGATAAAAAATTTTTCTACCGTATACCAAATGGATGAAATTTGTGTTTTATGTTTTATGAACATTTTCAAAATGTTCAAACGAAAGCAAAGATAAATTTTTATCAATTTTTTAGCGATCAAAAAAATTGCAACATAAATCTGTTTATTTCGAAAAAATTGCTGTAAATTCTGAAATGAATAATTTTGTAACACTTTTTTTTTAAACTTTTGCTCCCATTTAATTTTAACTCATGTGGGATACATAAAATCTGTCTTGTCAAATTAAAATATTTCTGTAGTCTCACTTTTTGAAATAACAATACAAATTACTCATTTAATATTAAAATTATCATAAATCACATGTGCCATTTTACTTTACACTTTTACACTCATAATTACAAAATTCACTCAAATTTGTAGTAATTTAATATTTGCAAAATTACTTTAATTTCAAAAACTTGTTTATATTTCTTAAAAACAAAACATCTGCTCTATTTTTATATTTAATACAATTTATCACTTTTATAAAAATGGCTTATATCACTTTTTAAAACACCTGTTTTTACTTTTTTTGCGACAAAAACTTTTTATATTTTGCTTTTTTTCTCTTTTTTTTGGTAATAAAAAGTTGGCTACAGTCATGTTTTTAGTATTTTATGTGACTTTTTAATATTGCTCTCTCATGGGGATATTTGTTCCTAAATGAGCTAATAAAAAATAGGTTAATTCAAAAAACCTCGAGACATAAAGATTATATCCTCTGAGATATATATATTTATTTGGATTGTTTTGATTCAAAATTTTGTAAGTTTTTTGGATAAATGCCAATCTACTTTAATCCTCAAAAGTGCAAAATTTTTTAAGTAAATGTATTTTTTATAAAATTAAAGTAAAAGAAAAATAGTTTTGATAGTTTTCGTAAAACTGCTAAAGCGTAGGTTAAAAAATATAGGTGCAAAAATGTACACATTTAAAATTATAATTAAGCGTTACAAAATTTTTCGCAGTTCTCCGAATATTTGTTGCAAAATAATTTACACCTGGTTGGTAGTGTTTTTTGTTAAATTTGTAGTTTTTTGTGTTAATAGTAGGCGAATCTAACGTAAATTTGCAAAAAATGTTACATTTTAAGTTTTACAAAAAAACAAATTACGACCTTTTATAATTACACCCAAAACATACAAAAACTTACAAAAACACTAAAATAACTTTAATAATGAAGTTAGGCATTTATTATTAGGTTTCTTCGTTCCAAAAAGAAGTATTAAGCGTTCCAAGAAAAATACTACCTTTGCAAATGTCTAATAAATGAAGCCATTAGAACAGTGTATGATATTATGCAAATTTAATATCATCATTTTTCTCAAAAGACTGGTTTTTTTTATTCTTGCACAAAAATTCTTTATCCGAGGTTTTACAAGTGCCATGAGTTTTTAGAGGTTTTAAACAAAAACTGAATGCACTATGTTTTGGATCAGGGATGTGCGGAAGTGCAGTACGATTTTTACGGAAGTAAATTCAAATCTCAAATTCAGGAAGAGTTTGAGATTTAAGATCGATTCTATATAATCCGCTGTAATCCATTAATCTGCATAGGCTAAATAAATTGTCAAAAGAATTTTCCGGAATTCAGATTTGTAATCACTTCCGTAAAATATGTAAATTTGAACAATTTATTTCGCCTATGCAGATTATTGGGTCACAGCGGATTGTTTAGAATCAGTCATTTTAAGATTTGGATTTACTTCCGTGAAAGTCATACTGTACTTCCGCACATCCCTGTTTTGGATATTATTTTTTAGTTCTGTTTTGTTTTCCAATTTCTCGAAAATTGTTCTGTAATTGATTGCATTATTATTGCATTTTCATTCACTGTTTTTAAAAGATTAAAAACCTTAAAAAATTTTTAATTTGATCTAAGAAAACTTTTACGTAAAGTTTTTTACTTTTGTAGCTAAAAATTGCAATTATTTGTGAAAAAATAAAATTTACTTCTTCTTTCTATCCTTTTTTAATTGATAGACCTCCAGTAAAAAAAATTTTAAATGATCGATAAACTTGCAAATTCAGATGAATGTGTCATTGTTTGGAAAAAATTAATCTGTCAATTTAATTTTTGTAGACAAATTGCGAGAGATGAACATGATAAAGTTAGCGGTCACGTTTTTTGATTACAAAAATAAAAAAATAAAATCCAATTCTCTTTTTTTACATTTTTTTGTAATAATTTCCTACTTTTTTAAGATACATTCATGCTAAAAAAGACCCGTTTTTCGTGTTTTGTTTTTTGTTTATTTAATGTTGATAAACTGACTGACAGACGGATGAAACGATATAATTAGTAATCAATGTTCTTATCATATTTTATCAATGTTACTTTTTATAGTGATAAAGGAAAAATTTTAATAGCTAAATTTGAATGTTTTTCTTTGACATTTTCGGATTAATTAAATGGATAACCCTAATCAGGAAAAAATAGTTTTGAACTTTGCATATTCTACGCTGAAGAGTTTTCTCGAGATAAAGTTCATCCTTTTATTTATCTTTCCCTTTTCTTTTCTGATCATCAAATTTTTATGTAAAACATTCACACAAAAATAAAGTTCGTAACTTTTTAATTTCAAAGGTTACAGAAATCAGCAGGTTTTTTAAATATCCCCCCATCAAGGGAAATGACCCCTTATGGATGTTATAAACACAATAAAATACCACAAAATAACTTTTATCATTTATTCCACCCTTTTTATTGCTAATAAAAATTTACTCACTTGGAACAAAAGTTTTCTTCAAAAAAACTTTTTTTCGTTGGATAATGTCAAAAAAGAACCCTCTAATGTATCATAAATCTTTTAACTTTTTTTTATTCCAATTAACCTTTTTTTTAAATATTAAATTCAACCTGAACCTTTTTTAAAATAACATTTTGTAATATAATTCCTCCACCTTCACTTTCCCAAGAGAGATCATAAAAAAAATGTCAGTCAATGTTGTATTTTTTCTAAGGATTACATTTTCCAATTAAATATATTAAAACTACAAAAAAAAGATTTGTAAGCATTTTTAAATTTTTTTAAAAGGGCACCGTATAACATTTTTTGATAAATTTATGGCATATATCATAAATTTATCAAAATAAATATTTTTTACAGCAGTTTTTTTGCAGTCAAATTAAATTTTTTTTAAATATTAGTTTCAATCATTGACCTTTTTCTTCAATTAATGGACTTTGACCCGATTTTTAAATTTAATCAAATTAAATTTTTATCTGCAAAAAAATTGGTAAAACCAAAATTAAGAAAAATATTCTTTGGGAAACCCCCCGTTTTAATGTGATTGAAAAAATAGAGAGAAAACGAAAAAGACATTTTTGATTGATTTGAGTTTTGAATAAAAAAAAGAAACAGAGTTCTCAATTAAATAATCACCCTTGAAAAAAGACACATATGTGAATGTTTAAGATTTGATATCATTTATTTTGGATTAGATAAATATAAATACTTTTTTGAACTGTGAATTTTTAGATAAATTTAATTTGAGTTTAACCTGCATAATTTTTTTTTTAAACTTGACTTTGTCTATTGACATTTCATGTTCAATCAACATTTGTTCAGACATTTTATTTGATATAATTTGCACTTTTAATGCAAATTTAAAAATTAAAATTTAGTCATAAAATTTTAAATTTCTTTAATATTCAAAAATTAAAGTTTAATTATTAAACTGTTAAAAGTTGTTTAAAGTAAAAATAATTTTATTTCCTTTTTTTACGTTTGTTTTTGAAATTTTATTGAAATATACGTCTTCTAATTTAAATAAGTATAATTTTTTATTGCTTTTTTAAGTTTGTTTTCGACGAAACAAATGCAAAAAAATAAATGAATAACCCTGTTTTTCTTTTGTTTGCAATTACGGGAAAAATAATGAAATCCAAAAAGATCAAAATTTAAAAAGCGATTTTTTGAAGTAACCGAACAATTTTCAAACGTTATTTTTTATTTTTTTGCTTTTTTACAAACTTTTCAAATTTGCAGTTACTCATCGGTTTTCATTTTTGAAAACAATAAATTTTTTGCAAAAACATGTTTCATAGTGAATAATCAATTTCAAAACAAACACCATGAAAACCGTGCATTTACGGGAGCTGAAAAAAATAACAAAAAACTCTGCTTTACAAAATTCCATTTTTTCGTGTTAAATCAAAACACGAAAGTTTGTCTAAAATGTGGGTTTTTTCAAAATCAATACAAAACAAAATATCTTGGAAATATTAATTAAATTAAATACTTTCTAATTTTTTTTATGTATTGCAACTTTAAACTTTTTCTTTAATTTTCACATATGATTTTTCCCACATTTTTTCCTTTTTTTGTATTTTATCATTTTTTAATTTGATTAGTACCACGTGTTTTTCTTTTGTTTAAAGTTTTGACCTTCAAAAAAGAGAAGAAAAAAGAATAAATAAAAGGGAACTGACAGGTTTTAAACTAAAAATATATATTAAAAAAGAACGGAAGTTTCTGCAAA
Source organism: Panagrolaimus sp. PS1159 (assembly GCA_963922195.1). NCBI lineage: Eukaryota > Metazoa > Nematoda > Chromadorea > Rhabditida > Panagrolaimidae > Panagrolaimus > Panagrolaimus sp. PS1159. The sequence continues at coordinate 2,129,964 of CAWUHW010000017.1, read as the reverse complement.
AATTACGCAATTTTTCTATATTTTTTTTTGTCTAAGAAAAAATAGATTGTAAAATCGCAGTATTTAATTTTTGCGATATTTTGAAATAAACATATTTTGCTCAAATTTTTACTTAAAAGTAAAGTTCGATACATAACAGTTTTTTTTTCTCCATGTTTTAACAAAAAAAACCATTCAATTCAAGTTGTTTGCTATTTCGATGAACAAAAAACCGTTCAATTAAAATCTTGATTTTAAAATATAAAAAAAGAAGTATGTTTTAAAATGAAACTTTTCCTTTAAAAAATCGTTCAAAAGGTTTAAAAGAATTGTTTTAAATTTTTGAACTCTTTTTATTTGCAGAATTCTCATTTTTTGTTGGAATAAAAACAATAAACTCAAATAAAAAATTTTTTTAAAAAAAACGAACTTCCTCAAACAAAAAAAAAACATGTAGGGTCCTTCTTCTTTCTTTGGTTCCTGCTTCTTTGAATTGAAACATTTTTTTAAAAATGTACTCATTTTGTTTTTTGTTGCGGAATCCGGTTTTTTTCCAACTCTTTGAATTTAATTTTGACCTTTTTATGAACCTTCCTTTTTGAAATTTGAAACAAAAGCAATCGCATTTTGGTTCTCATAAAAAAATGAGAGAGACAAAAACACATGGTTTTTTTTTAATAATTTAAATTTTGTTTTTTAACAAATTTTACAGTTTCATTCTTGTCTGAAATCAAAAAAAAACATTCATTAAACGTTTATTTAATTCAATCAATAAAAGCTGTAAAAACATATCTAAAAATATCGGATATCCGCCAAAAAGTCTAAATTTAGAATCAAAATTTTCTTTCTTTGTTCATTTTGCGTCATTAATTCTGGTATATTATTTACGCGATTTTTTGTCTTTTCTTTACATATGATATTTTCCTGACAAGTTCAAAAACGCAAATATAAAAATAAAATTATCACCCATAAAAAAAGAAAGACCAATTCGTCATTGAATTTTGCAATCACTGCAAAAAAATCAGTCTTTGTCAAAATCCATTTCAAGAAAAAAGCGTTCATCAAAGAAAGAAACGAAATTAAAAACAACAAAAAAAGAACTTGCAAAAACATGTATCCATGTTTTTTAGCTCAAAAAATAACGGATTAAAAAAATTTGCATTTTTCCTAGGAATTCATGCAAGAAAAAAAACAAAATAATGATAGAAAAACACATATGTTTTTAATGTTTTTTGACACTTTAATCACTTGTTTCAAATACAAAAAAGATAAAAATTTCTGAAGATGACTAAAATCAGAAGTCAGCAGAAAGAAGGTTGAAGATTTTATTCTTTTTTCAAAAAAATTTATATCTCTTTTTTGGCGAAGAGGAAAAACAGTTTTTTTTTCAATGACTTTAAAAAAAAAAAAATTTTCAATGACTTTAAAATGTATGTATGCAATTTAACTAAAAAAATAAAAGAAAGAAAAAAGCGAGAAAAAAACTATACTAGCCATTTTAAAAAATGGCTTAAAGAAATGCGGATTACAGTAGTCTTAGAAAAATGCAACAAAATTAAAAAATGCAAAATAAAGAGTTTTAAATTGGATAAATAACAATTCGTTGTATTAGAATTTTATCAAAAAAATTTTCAAACAAGTTCGTTTTCTATGCAAATTTCATTTATTTCTAGTCCGTTTTTTAGTGTTTCAATTGTCAATCATTTTGTGTATAATTCGGACAAAAGTTTTTTAATATTAATAATTTATTATCATAAAGCTTTAACAAAAAATTAAAAACAGGAATATCAGTAAAAAAGTATACAATTTAAAAATTTAAAGCTACAAACAAAATTCAACATTATTTACAAATAAGAAAAGAAACAAATCAACAAAAAAGAGATCATCCACCATTAAATATCTGATAGTTGTTGTTAAAGTGGTTTTGAACCATATGTATTTACATGTTTAAAGTCCATATAATTTGACTGAGATCATTGTTTTAAAAGGAAGATTGCAGCAAAGTCCAATAAAAATAGATAATAGAAAGGTTGAATGTTGTGAGTTTTTAAGGCACACAACTTTTTAGAGATGAAACACGTTTAAAATAGTCGCTAAATAAATAAATACCATATTTTTCATTTTTGTACAAATAATATAAATAAATTAAAAACAAAAGTGAAAGGCATTTGTAGATTAATAAATAAATAAATACAAAATGTTGTTGTTATCTTCTTGAAGATGAAGATGATTGTTGATTTCTAGAAAAGAATGCAGTCCTTCTGTTTCCAGATGATTTTGAAGAAGCAAATTGATTCATTGTAAATGCATCATCAACTCCAATCAAAATATGTATCATTTTTATAGGTTTTGAAGTTTTTAAAAGTTGCAAATATATGCAAATTTTCAAGTTGTATAGTAGGAATAAAGCTTTGAAGAAAAGAAAAAAATATTCTTGTTCCACAAAAAAAAAGTAGCAAAAGTAAATTTTGTTTTATTTTTCTTTCAAATTTCTTTCATTTATATACCATTTTTTTACACGCGCCAAAACAAAGTCCTGCCCCTTCCGTTTTTTTTGAAAGAGTCGTTTGATAAAAAAAGGAGGAGTCATTTTTTAAAGAGATGAAAAAACGTCCGTCTTTGAAAAGGGCTGCTTCTTACAAGCGGTTCTTTGAGGAGAACAAAAAGGTAATAAAAAAAATGCCGTCCCATTTTTAATAGTTTTATCCTATATTTGAAAATTATAAGAGGCATATTTTTTTGGAATGGGATTTAAACAAACAAGTAAGGATCAGACTAAGCAAAATCTTTTTATGTAAAAAAATGCAAATTCTTTCGCTATCTTTTTTGAGTTCTTTTTGAAAGATTTGGAAGCAAAAAATCACTTTTTTAGCAGTAAATGTTCTATTATTGCACAAATATTATAAAGACTGACATAAGGTACACGAGTGCTTTTAGAAGAAATAATTTGGCCGATAACTGATAGCTGATAATCAGCAAAAAAACATCATTCATTACCAACCTTAAAATATGAGTTAATCAAATTTAATATGCCATTCATTGAAATGAAGGATAATGAAACCATTTAAATAAATATTCTTTTGTTTGATTTTTTATGTGAAAAACCAAAAGGGTTTAATTCCATCTAAACGCAAAGCTTGTTGTTTTTCGGTTAAAAAAACGCAAATATTGCAAAAATAAAAAAAGGCCAAAAATTTATTCTGCAAAAAAATCACATTTCTTTAAAAAAATTTCAAAACCCAAAGCCTATAAAAAAAGGGAAATGACCGCCCAAGAAGAACTCGTGTTTCGCAATTACCACCCAATTTTAATTGGAAGAAAAAAGGTGTGTTCACTTTCGTTGTTGTTAATAAAAAGAAACATGTTGATTCTTTTTTTTAACAAGATCAAAAAAGGTGTGTGTAAAAATCAAGAATGAAAGAACGCAATAATCAGATGTTTTTGATTTTTTTTGTTTTTGTTTTGTTTTGTTTGATACATTAATCAACAGTAAAACAATATGTAAAGAGGGGTTATTAAATTAATTAATCATTTTGAATTTTGACTATTGTAATGGACTCAAATGTTTGTTTTCACACCAACCAAAGTAAAATCTATTTTTTTATCGCAGCGTTCAAAGTCTTTTTCTGTTTTGATAAATGATTGAAATCCTGAATTCAGAATCTACTCAGGACCACCAATATCTTATGAAAAGAACACGCTTAAAGGAGACGGAAGGTTTGGTACTGGATCGAAGTTGCGGGCATTGAACCAAGCCCTTTTTCAGTAGGCGGGGGCCGACCGGGGGCCCAAATTTTGAGCCCCCATCCATCCTTACCTCTATTTTAGAAATGTCATAAACCTGTTGGTCAGGCAACAAAAAAACAATATAAAAAGACCCTGATTGTCAGGTTTATGCAGTTTCAAAAAAATACGTTTATAATAAGAAAATTGTAAAACCGTAAATTTCCTTTAAAACTTTGTTTCCAACTTAAACTTGAACTCATTGGAATAAAATGTAAATTTTTGAGACACCCAGATAAAAATTGTGCAAAATGAAAGTCGTAAGTTTTTGTTGCTATCGTATAAGGGTGTTCCATAAGTTCGTGCCGCGCTTTTAACGTTTTTTCTCGGGAAAAACAGAACGCCAACCAGTAAACCGCGGCACGAACTTATGGAACAACCTTATATATAATTATAACAAACAAATAATTTTTAGCTGTTTTTAGTGGATATTGCTCATGATTTAATCCACTTTTTTTCTCGAATGATTTAATTAATTTATCCCAAATAATATTTTTGGTTTCCGTCTTTGGATTTTTATGTTTTTATTTTTCAAGGCTAAAAAAGTGTAGGTTGTTTATTATTTTTTTAATTTTTTTAAAATCCGTTCTGTCACAGGATTTTAAAAATGGAATTTTGACGGATAATCCCATCTTTCCGGTGACATAATTTTTAAAAAATGTGTAGTAAAAAATAAGTAATTCAAAGAGAAATAGATAGTTGTTTTGGGATATCTTTTTTTCCCAACAGGCTTATAAATATTACGATAACTGATAATCTTCTAATTTAATTTACACTTTTTTTTTGCATGCTAAAAAATGAATGAAAAAATTTTACGTAGGCAAAAAATGTATTGTGTAGTATTTTTTTTTGAAAAGAAGGAATACCTACAAATTTAAATGAAAAAAAAAGGAAAAATACATTTTTGCAATAATTTTAATCAAAATAGTGTAAAATTTGTTTACGGAGACTTTTAAAAAAATGCGAATTTTTCATTAAAAAGGGTCTAAAAAGGGTTGTTACAAATAGAAACCAATCTTTTGAAAAAAATATAATCCGAATTTTTGGTTTAATGGTAAATATTTGCAACGTCAAAGCACAAAATAATAACATAAAAATTGCTGTTAAAGTGTTTGGTTTAGTGGGAATAATTTAGAAAAATGATTTGCCAAAAATGTTTCTCATTTATTTTTTTCATCAATGTAAAAATAAACATATGTCAAAATTTTAGATTCACAAAATTTAGATTTATCAAAAGTATTCTAATTAAAAAATAAGTTTTATGACTGATGTTAATGTATTTCATGAGAAAAGTTTAAAACTTCAGGGTGATTTAAGAAATTCCGCGGTTTTCTTTTGGATGGCAAATTAGTACTGTTAAAATTATCAAAAAACGAATTGCGGTTTTGTAAATAACAAATATATGATTTTTTATGATGCTAATATGATGTTACTCTGAGGAAAAAAATTTTGATTTTCACGTATCCTCCTGTCAAAAATTTTGAAAAAATATTTCTTTTTTTGACACTTCAATAATTTTTTGACAGGGATGGGGTACGTGAAAATTGAAAATTTTTTTTCTCAGAATAACTACATATTAAAATCATAAAAACTTATATATTTGTTATTTACAAAACCGTAATCCGTTTTTTGATAACTTTAACAGTATTAATTTGCCACCCAAAAGAAAACCGGGGAATTTCTTGAACCACGCTGTATTTTGTAAATGTCAAAAAACATCGCTGTTTAAAATTAAAACGCTTTAACAAACAATTTATGAAACGAATAAAGCTATTTCTTAAAATCATATAAAACAAATTAAATCACTTTTGCATTTTAAGAGAAAATTAGATAAATGAACTTTTTTAAGGTGACACAAATCAAAAACCTTCCACAAAAAACAAAAAGTTTTATGACAATAATCTGCAACTTTTTTTTAAAAATCCCAGTATTATATTTGCATTTATTTACGTCGCCGATTTTAATACCTTTGCACTTTTTATTTCTTCAAATGAAGTCTAAAAGAGTACAAAAAATATTAATTCCATATGCTATTGTAAAAATTAAAAAATGAATTATTCAACAAAACAATTTTTTTGTCTTTTTTTTACTTGGGTTTAACAGTTATAACTGTTTTTCATTGTTCATTTTTTGCTGAAAATCTTTCGTTGGAAAGATTTCATTTTATTAGTTTTAACACAATGAATGACTCAAAAAAATCTTTCGTTTGAAGGATTTTATGTTTTGCATTGTTTTTCAAAAAAAATGGAAAATGAAAAAAAAAAGCCAAAATTAAATTTTGAAATCAGCTTTTCTTGTTTCTTCTTGGAATACCGTAAATTAGAAAAACTTATGAAATGCTTTTTTCTCAATTTTTAAAAAAGTGAAAAATCCGACAATGACGAAAAATACATGTTTTTTTACAATCAGCTTTTATTAATTTTTTGTTTTTGAGTCATTTATTGTATTATTAAAAATTTTTCAATTTCCGTTGAAACTATTGTATTTCCAAATTTATTTTTGTTTTCAGCTATATCTTTCAGGGAATTTAATTAAAAGTGATTTAAATTAATTAGCCTTGACTTTTATCTAAAGGATAATACTGTATTGGTGACTTCATAAAAATACAAAGTACTTTTGTGTTATGAAAAACTTTTGTGTTCTTTGTCTATTTTATAAAAGTACATCACACAAAAAATATGAGTCAACATTATAAAAAAACGAAAAATTATTTTATGATACTGTAATTTTAAAGAAAATTAAACTTTCAAACTCGATTTTAAATTTCAAAATTTTAATCTCTTTTTGGGTCAAAATAGAAAATAAATTTGTAAATTCAAAAAACGGTGTGAATTTCTTAAAAGCTACATTTTTTTCCATAAAAAAATACAAAATAATTATATATTTTTCATAATTTCATGGGATACCATATAAACGTAAAAAAAGATAACGCTATAAATTTTGTGAAACTTTGGTTTAAAAAAAGCATATATCACTATTTACATCAGCAATTTCAAAATTATTTCACCCTTTTTCTAATAATACCTTTTTGAATGATGTTTTTAAGCGGAAGGTCAAGAACTTTAAAAAAATATCTTCCTCTATATTGTTTCTTTTTTTCAGAAAACATTTAATTCTTTTGTTAAAATTTTTAATTAAAAAGTGTTTATTTTTAACTTTAAAAAACGTGTATGATTGGAAAGCTCTGGATAGAATCTTTTTTGTCTTTGCAATTTTTATTTTTATGGGATTAAAAAACTGAGAGAGCAAAAAAAAAACATTCCAATATTTTTTTTTTGCCTACTCTTTATTGTAAATGGATTATTATTTATTTGAAAGTGTATAAAAATATAAAAAAGGGTATATAGTGGAAATCCGGTGATGTCAATTTTTTACTGATAAATTCTCAGAAGAACACTTTTGAGGATTCGAAGATAAAGAAAAAAGATTACCGGTTCCGTTTTTAGATAAATACAAAAAGAAATGGATTAAAATAAAAAACTATTGCAATGAAATTTTGTTGGCAAATAATTTGAAAAGCGAAGGGGTACTGTAATATCATATGTAAATACATTAATGGCCAAATAGCAGCAAAAACGACAAAAAATAGTTCCCTAATATAATTTTTCAGTGATATCTTACTTAATTCTAGTATAAAGAAGCATTTGAAACGACTTTTATAAATGGTTTTCATTCAAAAAAATTTTCACTTTGGTTTTTTAGAAATGTCTGATATGTACATACTTCATACATTTTTGTAAAAGAACGACGTTTTTTTGTTTGCAAAAATAATTTGTAATTACAAAACTGCAAGCTTGAAATTATTTAAATTTTCGGTTCTGATAAAAAAATTACTAAATCTCAAGTTTTTAAACATAAAAAACAAAACCCTTATCGACTTTGAAATGCATGTGTCTCACAGATTTTTTAAGGTCGTATACCACAAATGAAAACAAAAGATTTTTTATACTGGTTACTGAACAAAAACTCCTTTAATTAATTCTTCTTTTTCATTGCTTCCGTTCCAACGGAACTTTTGAAATGAAATCAAAAATTTCATCATTTGATAAACTTCGTTTTTTGAACTTTCTTTTTTTGCAGAATTCAATCACACTCACTCTCTCTTAGATTGTAAAAAGATCAATTCTGGCTAATTAAATATATTTGATCTTTTTACAAATTTCTTCTGTGATGTACTTTTATGAAATAGACAAAGAACACAAAAGTACTTAGTATTTTTATGAAGTCACCAATACATTATTATCCTTTAGATAAAAGTCAAGGCTAATTAATTTAAATCTCTTTTAATTAAATTCCCTGAAAGATATAGCTAAAAACAAAAGTAAATTTGGAAATACAATAGTTTCATCGGAAATCGAAAAATTAATAATAATACAATTGTATTGTTGGTTGTTTATCTTCTGTTACATTTACAATATGTCCAAAGACTTGATCAAAACATAAAAGTCGAGATGAATTAAATGCAGCAAAAATTACTTTCAGTTTTTTTTTTGCATTAATAATAACAAATTTTCGACACATTTTTTTTACCACAATTAATAAATTTTTTTTCTGTATTAAATTAATGTTTTTTTAATTTAAATTGTTTTTTTAAATTAAAATTAACACAAATGAATTTTTTTTGTCACAGGGGAATCGAACCTTTTCGTACATTTTGTGTCGCAACCAGGCGCGCGACCAACTGAGACACGCAGCGGGCAGTTAAGCGGCGAGCAGTAAAGAAAAGCAAAATTTCCTTTCAGTTCAGACGTGACAATAAATGACTCAAAAAGAAACAAAAAAATTTGAATATAATCTGATTATACAAAAAACATGTGCTTTTGTCATTATCGGATTTCTCAAGTCTTTTTTTATATAAAGAATTTGACAAAAGCATTACACATTTTTTTTAATTTTCTGTGTTCCAAGAAGAAACAAGAAAGGCTGATTTTAAAATTTAATTTTGGCTTTAGTTTTTCTTTCATTTTCCATTTTTTATGAAAAACAATGCAAAACATAAAATCTTTCCAACGAAAGATTTTCAGCAAAAAATTAACAATCAAAGACAAAATAACTGTTAAGCCCAGGTAAAAAAAAAGACAAAAACATTGTTTTGTTGAATTATTCATTTTTTTAATTATTACAATAGCATTTGGAATTAATATTTTTTGTACTCTTTTAGACTTCATTTGAAGAAATAAAAAGTGCAAAGGTATTAAAACGGTTTGACTGCATTACAATTCAAAGCAAACCCCAAGAGCCAAATCACTATTTTACAACTGTTTTTTGGATAATTTTTGAAAGATGTACTAAAATTATTCAAAAAACACTTTTCAAAAAAATTAAAAGTTGATTATTTTTGTAGGAATGTGCACCGTTTTTTCAGAGTTGTGCAATAAACATAATTTTGGTACCAAAAAATGCAGAATCTTAATATTAATACGAATTGGTAAAACAAATTATTAGGTTAAATATTGATAAAAATGATAAAGAAAAAATGAAAATCCCATAATTTTTTTCTGCCGAATTTCGTGCCCCTCCATTTCCCAATATAATATTTTGCCTATCAGATGCAGGTTTTTTTTCTGAGTCAGATAAAATAAAAAATAAATGCGCGAAAATAAGCGGTCACTCTTTTATTATAGAAAAACACAAAGTCGCTGTCTCTGCCCGTCTCTACATTTTTTGCTTTCTATTTTTTTCTCACGACTCTAATAGGAAATGTTGCTATTGCTTGTGTCCAAAATTTTAAAAATTTCTATAAACAGTCATCCCTTTAAACTATTGTTTTGCTCATAATTTTTGATAAAAATATATTTGTCGTCATTTTTATTTTTATTTTTAAAATATATTTATTTTTGATGTAGTTTTTCTTTTCATTTTCAATGTCAATGGTTTTCCATATATTCCAAGAAAAGATATTTGTTTAAAAACAGATAAAGATTTGTGGCTCAAAAAAAACAACATTCTTTTTTTTTTGCAACAAAAATAAAGAAGCCATCATCTTTAGAAAAAAGGTGATGACTTGTTTTTTAGTTTAATATTTTTAAGTGCAACAAAAATGAATAAATTTTAAAGGTTTTATAATCTTTGTTACCTTGAAAATTTATATTTATATTTATTTTTATAAAAAAAAATGGTTTCAAATTAAAAGTGATGACATTTAAAATGATTTTTGAGAACACAAAGCACTCACACTTAAAAATTTATTGCAAATATCTATTACGAACGAAAATGGAATTTTGTTTTTTTGATTGTTAAATAATTGCAAATCATTCTTTGAAGAGTTTAAAAATGTAACTACGAAATTTGAATCACAAATTTAAAGTCAGTTGAAAATTTAAACTACAATTTTACGAACAAAGTTTATTTTTGGTTGCAAATGAACTTGAACAGGACCAAAACAACAATAAATCTAATTACTAGAATCAAAAAAATTATCAAAGCAAATGACATTTTTATAGCGTTTAAACAAAAAAGTTTTGATTTTTTCGCAATTCGGATATTTGCTTCAGTATTGGAGATATTTGTGACGCTTTAATATTACACCGTAGCACTGGTTGTTTTTTTTCTTGTAAATACCGAATTACCAATTATTTCAGTCAGAGACGTGAAGAGACAATTTGCGACCTTTTGTTTTCTATAATAAAATGTTGACCGCTCACTTTCGCGCATTTATTTTTTATTTTATCTGACTCAGAAAAAAAACCTGCATCTGATAGGCAAAATATTATATTGGGAAATGGAGGGGCACAAAATTCGGCAGAAAAAAATTATGGGATTTTCATTTTTTCTTTATCATTTTTATCAGCATTTAATCTAATAATCTTTTTTATGAATTCGTATTAATATTAAAATTCTGCATTTTTTGGTGCCAAAATTATGTTTATTGCCTAATATTGTTTTATTAAGGACTAAATGGGTTACTGCAAAAATGAAAAATTTTCACTGTGTGAATAAAACCCTTTTTTTCACAATTTTAGTCACACAGTTTCAGGTTTTGTGGAATATAAAAGATGAATAAAGTATACCATTTAAAAAATAATTATAGGATTCCTATGTATCATCAATTTTCATGGTTTACAAAATTTTATAATAAAGATAAGGAAAAAAAACATGAAAATAAGAAACAACAAAAGCTTTTTCTATTACCTTCCATAAAGTGAATGGAATAATTCGAAAAACTTGTTAAATCTCTTCCAAAAATAGAAAAAATTGTGCTGTTCGTTTTTCTATATTTTTTTTTAAATTGTAAAATAAAAATTTTGAGCATTTCAGCTATGATAATCTTTCCTATTCAAGCATCACTTCAAATACAGTGAAAGAATTTGTAAAAATTCCACATTTTTCAAAAATTACCAACGTTATTTTACACGAGATTCCTGAAAAATTTGATCTTGAAACATTTTTTATTTATTTTAAGGTAATACCGTTTTTAAAAAAATAGTTTAACACGTTTTTTTTTACAGAAAAACAAACATACAAAATTCAGTATTGGCTTTCGAGATGAAATTTCTGAAGCCTACAAAATTCGTATTGAAGAAATTCTTGATGAAATTATTGCAGCTGAAAATCATGATTACAAAATCCCTTATATCTATTTTCGTGAACTTCCCATTGAAAAATGTGGAGAAATCGAGTCACTTATCTCCCAACAATATAAACAATGAATATTATTTATTTATTTTATTTTGTTTTTGTTGATTTTTTTCATTGTTTATAAAAAGTTTTTTTAATTAGTCTAAATTGGGCGAATTAGCCTTCAAGCTCAAAAAATGTTTTTTTCAAAAACGACAAAAATTGAAAAAAAGTCTGAGTTTTACAAAAAATGACTTTTATAAAGCTTAAGAGCAAAATGTTAAAACCACAAAAATTTTTAGAAATCGTTGTGTTTAATTTCGTTATTTTCGTGGTAGCTTTCATTTAAAAAAGTTGGAAGAAACGGGAATAAATTAAAATTTGTTGAGATTTTGTCAATCTTAATTTTTTTATATTCGCTTTTTTTTGTTTTGGTTGAGTTCATTTACAATAAAAAAAAAATAGAAAATTCAAAACATACGATCATATTTGGAATAGAAATTGCTTTCCTACTGTAATAAATTAAGAAATGGTATCCGTCAAAAATAAAAATGTTTAACAAAGCTAAATAAGCAACAGAAAAAGGGTAACAAAAATTATTTTTATCTTTTCGTTTTAATTTTTTCGTAATCCTGATATTTGCTTCAGTATTAAAGAATTAGTAGCATTGGTTCTTTTTTTTTATCGAGAATACCGAATTATCAATTATTTAAGTGCAAAAAGGATTTTTTATTCCTTTCAATTCCTTATTTTATTCGAAAATACTGTATTTTCCAGTGTTTTTGTCTGCTTTTAATTTTGTTGATAATGCTCTTTTTTAGAAAACAAAATACAAAAAATAACATTTTTTACGTTGAAAAAAAGCATTAAAAGTATAGCCAAAATCTCATCTTTCAAAAATAATGCTTTAAGACCCCCATTAAAAAAGAACTGAATTAAAAATTAAGCTGATTTTGTGTCAGATTTTAAAAAGAAAAAAAATATGATCAATTTTGTATCAAAAATTGATTTCAAACCTTTTTTAATCATTTTTAATACGGATTTTTATTTTGCTTCGGGTTTTTTAAAGTTATCTTTTTTGTTCCTTTTTAATTTTTTATAAAAGCTTTTACGTATTTTTATCAAAAACTGTAGTAAGCACACGGCACGCTGTGCTATCATGGAAAAATGACCAAATTTTGAAAATAGCAACTTTCTTTGAGTTTTTTAAAAAGGTTATTTTCGTGCTTTGGTTTTGAGTTTCTTTAAAAAACAGCCTTTATTTTTGCTTCAATAAATTTTTATTTTTGCAAAAAAATCTGCTAATAAAAAGCAATAATAATTAAAAGAAAACGTTAAAGATCAGATTAATCTCAATGATACTTTAATAAATTTAAATAAAATATTAATTATTACTTTTAAAAAACTAAATAATTAAAATATTAAAAAATTATATGTTTCCATTTTTAGATGTCTCTTTTGAAGATCCTTAATTTCTTTTTCATCCGTTTTTGCAAATCCCTATTTTTTATGGACGAATTTAACTTTTCGCCTTCGCTTTTTTTAAATAGTTTTTTAAGGATTATAGCCATTTAAAAAAGCAGATGATTATTATTTTACATGTTTTATCTCTTTTTTTTCTTCGCAAAAAAAGGATTTACAAAAAAATTGAATCCCTTTTTTGGCAAAATTTAAAAAAGTCTTTAAAGAAGTATAGTCTGTGGGAGAGAGAAAAATATAAAGCCAAAAAAGAAAAAAAGTTATAAGATGTAAAAAATGATTTTTTGCAAAAGCTTTTATTATTACAAAGTTCATAAAGGATATCCGTTTAGATTCCTATTCTCATTATAGAAAGCAGACAAAAAAGCATAAAAACAGTTGTACTTTTTTTATAAGTATTTTTAAAAAAATGAATTATCCCACCACTACAATTTCTCAAACAATAGAAAACAATAATTTTGAAACAACAAAAACATTTGTTTAAAATTGAGCTACAAATTAAATTAACATATTATTTTGAGAGGGTAAATAATGTTTTAGAGCAAAGATTATAATTAAAAAAAGAAGATTGGTTTAAAAAGTTCATTTGTAAAATACCGTTAGCAGCTGTCAATTATTTATATAATTAAATGTAGAAATTATAATTTCAACATTTTATCAAGCTAAAAATTTGAAGAAAAATATTTCATAAGATTTTTTATTTTTGTCTTCAGTGAAAGGAAATTTTACACTGTCAACAGTACTATTCGTTCATTTACGCAGTTCCATTCGTATAAGAATAGGCATATGCACCCTTTTTTCAAGTTGTGCAATTAAACATAATTTTGGCACCAAAAAAATGCAGAATTTTAATATTAATACGAATTGGTAAAACAAATTATTAGGTTAAACTCTGATAAAAATGATAACTGATAAAGAAAAAATAAAAATACCGTAATTTCTTTATCCGAATTTTTCGTCCCTCCATTCCCCAATTTGAAATTGTGCCTATCAAATGCAGAATTGTTTTCTGATAAAATAAAAAATAAATGCGCGAAAGTCAGCGGTCAACATTTCATTATAGAAAACAAAAATTGTCTCTGCACGTCTCTATATAAGTGATTTTGTAAAAATTTCTATCAGATGGTATAACTAGATACGCAAACGTTGATGAATAAACGTTAAAGTAAGAGAGAATTATCATCGACCTAACAAGATATGATATATCCATTTTATTAAATCGCATTTGACATCGAAGAATTCACCAATGTTGTACTATTTTTACATTTTAGACATTTGCTCTCTTTCTCTCATCATCTTTCGCTGTGACTTTTTTGCTCAATTTTTTCTGCCATTAAACATTTTTTAAAACAATGAATCAACAAAAATAGTATAGAAAATCCTTTCCATGGAACGTCTTTGATTACTTTAATCATGTCCTTGTATGACTCTGGTTTTGTATTATTGCCATTTTGGTTTACTTTTCTTGAAACAATCAAATCATTTTTTTAACCTTTTCTTTTCTTTCATAAAACCATATTAAAGGCTTAAAACCAGGTATTTAGATTATTTCTTTTGTAAAGTCAGCTGTAATATTTTTTCTTCCTTATTTTTGGGTGAGCCTTTTTTCATCATTTTTATTTCCTTTTTTTCCAAAGTAAAAAATTGTATTTGAAATTTGTCAAATTAAAAAACATGAGTTATATTTCCTTTTTTCAAATATAATATAATATTTTCAACACACGGGGCAAAAAATATTTTACTCTTCCTTGTTAAAAATTACTCTTTGTTTTTTAGAAATGACTAAAATGTAATATGACTCAATTTGCATAAAAGTTTAATTAAATTATAAAAAATGTTGTTTACATTTAATTTAATTTTACTTTACCAGATGAGACCATTAAAGAGAGATGAATTCATGTAAATTTACAATGTATACAAATAAGTTTTTTAAATCACATGTTTAAAATCTTATGATATCCTATTTCATTCAATGAGTTAATAATTTTTTTACAAATTTTTTATTCTGGCGGAAATACAATTTACAAACCTTGTTTAAATAGCATTTTTTTAAAACTTTATCATTGAAAAAACATGCAAAAGTAAATTTAAAAAACAAAGTCCCTCGCAAAAATTTGTATGAAAAAAAGAGTGCATTAAAAAAGTTTTGACGTAAAAGACGTAAAAAATTTTAGGAACCTTTTTTTGTTGTCTCACAGATACAAATATCTCTAGAAAATACCCTAGAAAAAAAATTATATTTAGACTAAAAACAATATTGCGTTTTTACTTTCTTTGAACTTTTAATTCCATTTGTTATAAATAAAAAAATTAATTAATTATTTAATATAGAGATCTTTGTTGTGTGTTTTGTCTGTTACCGTATATTAAAGCCTATCAATATTTGAAATCTGAATAAAATATCTTCGATTATTTAGATTTGGGAGTAAACGAATTTTTGAAAAAAAAGCTAAAAAATAAATACGAAAAAGGTAAAAAAAAGCAGAATATGCAAATATTAAATTCAAACTAATATTTGCATATTCTGCTTTTTATTCTCCCTGAATTTATAGGTCAAAAATTTACATTCATGTTTACAATTTTTTTTTCTCTCCCCCACAAAGATGAAAAGAACCGGAAACATAATTCTTAAATTAGCTTTCTTTTTTCCATTTTAACTTTTCTTTTTTTTTCCGGTGGTCTTTTTACGGCTCATTGAATTTTTTTACGCAATACAAAAATTTTATTTTGTTTTATAAACTTTATTTTTTTCTTTGTTTTTCTGTATGAACGCCGTCCAAAAATGCGTGGCAAAAACATTTGCCTCCGCAAAAAAATATTAGACAAAAGTTTATTTTTAACAAAAAAATATTTGAAAGTTCAAACTTTTTTAAAACAAAAAAATGCAAAAAATTTAAAGTGCGACGTAAAAAGGTTTTTTATATTTATTATATAAATTTTGGATGTAAATATTTTCGAGAAAAAGCGGGCTTTCATTGTTTCGGGAAAATTTTGCCATATTTTTTTTGAACTTTAATTAAATAATTTTCTGAAAGGTTAATAATTAATTTGATTATTAACCTTTGAAAAATTTATTTTTAAAGTTTGAATAATAAAAACTGAAATATTTTATAAGGGTTACTGTAAGTAGAAGGAATAGTCCAACAATTATTAAAGTGCAACTTTTACGTGTTAAAATTTTGAGCTATCCATTATTTACTCCTAATAAGGTTACTGTAGATTTTGATAAAAATATCCTGGCATAAAACATACTTTTTTTGCCAGCAATTACTCATTCTTATTATTTTATTGAATTAAATTAAATTAAAACTATATAAAAGTTTCCGAAGCTTTATAATGCAATCAAATTATCGTAAATTTTCTCTTCTCTTTGACGTACAATCATTTAAAATTTTTAAGTTTATTCTTTTTTGAATAAACGTCCTTCTGATATTTTTTAGAGCAAAAAATAAATTCTTAAAGCACTTTGTAAATTATTTTTTAAAATATTTGCTGTTTTTTGTTTTGAAACCGTATACTGTAGATTTCAATAACAAAATTCATAGTTAAAACTTTTTTAGTGGTTTTTTCTTATTTTTTTCCATAAAAATACAAACATTATTTGATTAACCCATATACAAAAAAAATCTAACGTCCATTTTTGAGAACTTTTGTTTTAAAATACATAATTTCATGAAAGATGATTAATCATTGGTCAAAATATTCTTTATAAATTTTTTGTGGATTTCAGAAAAAAATCCCTTTAAAAAATTGTTGTTGCAAGTAAGCTGTTAATACTTCTTTACAAGATTCTGATATAACTGAAAAATTAAATTGGATCAACTTTTTTCAATATACTTTCTTCTGCAATTTCTTAGTTAAAAAAAGCTATTAAAGTATTTTTGTAAATTTGATGTTTTTCGTTTTTTGCTTAAGAAAACATTTAATTTCCCGTTTTTCAATTTTAAAAGTAGCTGTCAATAAACAAGAGTTTTGCCTTTCAAAATTTTGTATTAATTGAGAATTTTTTTGAGCAGTTTTCTTAAATTAGTTTTTGAACACTTTTGTTTTAAAATACATAATTTCGTAATTTTATGGAAACCAAAGTTTAAAGTCTAAAGTCTATAAAAGATGATTAATCATTGATCAAAATTATTAACTTTTAGTGGATTTTAGACGAAATCCTATAAAAGAATTTTTGATAAGTAATTAGATGCTTTTACTTACATTTATTAAAAGATATAAATTTTAAGGCAGACAATGACAAATTAAATTAGATCAAGAATTTAATAGGCTTTCGAGGTACAATTTTAAGACCAGTGAACAAAATTTAAACACAAAACAAAACAACTCCCGAATATTAAAATATAAAAAAGAGCTTTAAAAATAATAATACAAAAAAAACTTGTGAAATTTGCAAAGGAATTAACTTTTTTGAAAACCAATAGAAAAATCTGTAAAACCAAATTTCAAAATGTTTTAAACAGAAATTTGCAAAAGATTTAAAACATAAGGAAATAAATTAGGGTTTAAACTTAATTCTTTGTATTTCCATTACAAATTTGTAAATAAACAGCCTTTGCATTTTTTGTAAGAAAAACATTATCTTTTAAAATATAAAAAGTTGTTAAAAATTAAGCATTTAGTAAAATAAACAAAATCAGCAAAAAATTCAAAACAAAAAAACAGATATGTACCTTAAAACGATATCTATACTTTCATAAATCTTAGCTTTTTTAAAAATTATATTTTTTCAAAAAAGTCAATAAATAAAACACAAATTCTTACGAAATTTCCTGGTTCACAGAATTTTTTAAATGTTATAGCCGAAATGGAATTCGCTAGCTGAATTTAAATTTTACCTTCTGATTTTATGTAATAACTTCAGAATCAAATAACTATAATTTCTGTTGATACACCCATCTTGTAGATCTCAAATTTACAAGTCTTACGATACCAAGATATCGACGATATCTAAAATTAGTGTTTTGTTTTTTTTACTAAATTACGAATGTGAACTGAAAGTTGTCCAAAAACAAAACACTAATTTTAGATATCGTCGATATCTTGGTATCGTAAGATTTGTAAATTTGAGATCTATAAGATGGATGTATCAACAGAAATTAAAGTTATTTGATTCTGAAGTTATTACATAAAATCAGAAGGTAAAATTTAAATTCAGCTAGCGAATTCAAATTCGGCTATAACATATACTAAACCATTTCCGCCTATCGTTGTCTTTTCCTTGACATTTCATGACAAGCTTCTAACTTTTTGTACTTATTTTTCACTTTCAAATGCTTTTACTTTCTTTTTATCTTTGCATTTGTCTTTTTTTACTTTTTTGCTACTGTAATATTTAAAAAAGTTGTTTACTTTTATTTTATTGAAAGTATTAAATTATAAAAGTTTTTTATATTTATAATAATTATTCTTTTATTATATCCGTTTGAAAAAACTTTAACTTTGTCAGGACTCTCACACATGCTTCAAAAGTAATTAAGAGCAAAGATTTTTTCTAAAAGTATTCTTTCAATGTTTTTTTTAAATAATTGTTTATATATTGTGGAGGATTTTTGACATTTACAAATTAAACAATATTAAATTGTAAGAAATCTTTAAAAAAACAAATTTGCAACAACATTTTTTAATAAAAAAATTATGAACGGAAGTTTAATTTCTTTCTTTGTTTTTTTGTGAGACATTTTACAAGTTCAAAGCTTGAAAAATTTCTTTGCTTTAAAAAAACAACCTTTTATCTTTTTTTGTTTCTTTTAAAAAAAGAAAATAGAATGTTTTTTTAAAGAAACAAAATTGGTCATTTGGAATATATAAATCTTATGATTATTATTAAAAGCGGGGGTTATATAATACTTATATAATAATTTTTTAAAGGTTTTAAATGGGATAAATAATTGTAAGGATAATTGTTTGAAAAAAAAAATATAATATATATCCGGAAAAACATTATAAAATAAACAACCATAAATAGTGTCTTTTATTATTTAATTTATCTTTTTTTGAGCTGTTTTTGAAAAAATTCAAAAAAGTCACATGAATTTTTTAAATGTTTTATAGGTCTTTTGTACTTGTGGAAACAATATTAAAAAAGTTCAGCAATTTTTAGCTTGTTTTTTTACAAGAGATCCCCAGTTATTTGTTTTGCTTCAGAACAGAAATTCTTAAACATTTTATTTTACATAAATAAAACAATTAATATCAGCTTTAAACACAACAGAAAATATGAAAAAATTAATTAAGCAAAAATATTTAATTTAAAGTTTAAAAGTGATAAATTCTATTGTAGTCTACTTTTCCCGCTTGAAAGAAGAATTATCATTTGTCCCACTTAAAAAAACTTGGGTATTTTTTTAAAGAGTTATATAAGCTTTTAATTGCTCTTAATTATAATGAATATACCTTTGAAGGTGTGTGTGGGGAAGTAATTAATTCTTTTAATTTTGTCTTTCTTAAAATAGAAACTAAAGAAAGTTTTTAAGTCTTTTATTGTTGCAGAGAACACATTTTTTGGCAGCCTTTATTTTACTCAGGATTACAACTCATAAAAATAAATTTTATAAGAAACGACATAATAGTTAAGCTTTTTTTGTCTGACCAACGAAAAACGTCTCTAGTGTACTGGTAAACGCGTTTAAATATGAACCTAGGGGTCTTGGGGTTCGATCCCTCTGGGTATAAAAAAATTATATTTTTCATAATTTTTGCTTCTGAACCCTTAACAAAGTAATATTATGTGTTTTTAAAATTTCTTGCAGTATCTGGAAACTTTAATTCTTTACTGTAACCGGAAATCACGAAATCAATGTAAATAAATAATTGCCAATATAAGAATTCATAGCTAAAACCACATTTCTGGCTTAGCTATCTGTGAGGTTGCAGCAATAGAAAAAAATTTAACATTTTTCAAAATGTTTTTAGTTTCGACCTTTTTGTGCTCTTTAATATTTTTAATCTCTCTAGTTCGAGGGTATTTGCTTTTGACATTTTGCAAGGAAATGTTTATGCAATATTCTTAAAGACATTTTACGTATATATTCTTTTTTAGACACAAAACAGGTCATCTTCTATATTTTTTTTTGGCAAGGATAGCAGCAAGAAAGGTTAATCCTTTTTGAATTGGTCTTAACTTTTTTTATTTCTTTAGAAATAACAATACATACGTCCTTCGTCTTTGCACTGATACAAAAACTGCTACCAAAAAATAAGATTCACATTGAATAATTCTCTATTTTGGGGGCAGCAGAAAACTTTGCAAAAAAGTGTGACGACAAGGATGTCAAAAATATTAATTTGTCTCAAAATAAATTGAAAAAAAAACGTAATAGTTATTTTCAGAACAATCAAAAATTTTTATTTCCCTCCTTCAATTCTCTTGGTTTTAAAAGATTAGGAAGATGGATTATAAAAATAGAAAATACAAATTTTTGTATTTTAAACTAATTTGCTTCAAAAAATAAATTTTGTCAAAAATGAAGAAGTGTGACTAAAAAAAGACGCTTTCTAAAATCTCATTTATTTTCTTTACACATACTTCCTTTATAAAACCCTTTCTTTTTTTTGATGTGCAAATCCTTACTACATTTTTGTTACTCAATTTTAATAATTTTGTATTCCTGGGTATTAAACTAATTCTAATCTATGCTTATAGTAGGGGGCAATATTAGTACAAAATACAATAAATAAAGAAGTCAGCTGTTTTGGAATCACATATTACAAAAAATTAATTTAAAAATTTTGTGTTTTAAGGCAGGAAAGACTTTTTTCGTTGAATTTTAGTGTCACTGCTGCATTTTTTCACATTTGAACTACTTTAATTTTTCAAAAACAGTGATTTTTACGAAATTATGGGAAACTCAAAACTATTTTAAAAACGAAATAAATGACTTTGTTTTTTTAATATCTTTTTTGTTGTCGCTTTTTTTAAAATGTTGTTTTATACAAAACCAATAATATATATGCCCTAGTATTTTTGTAAAAAACAGCAAGTTGATTGATAACAAATTAAAAAAGTTATGCCATTATTTCGCAAAAATGTTTCATCTCATTCAATTTTACGAAACGAAAATGCAATAAAAACTGCAAAACTAAAAGTTCATTTTCCTTTAGAGATTATTTGGAATATTTTTGTTTTAATAAAAAGTTATGCCCCAATAGGCATGGCATCGGGGCGACTTTTTTAATGCTCGGCCCGGCCCGGTGAAAAGAAGCCCCGGCCCGGCCCGGCCCGGGTAAAAATTTAATTTTTAGTAATTTTGCCTTGGTCCCCCCTGTGCAGTTTTTATCAGAAATCGTGAAAATCAAGGCCCGGGCCGGCCCGGCCCGGGGCCGGGGATTTCCGGGTTTACCCGACCCGGTGCCATTCCTATGCCCCAAGGAGATTTTATGTTTCAAAAAACATTGAAATTATTGGTAATTGCTCTCAAATTCCGATAGGAAGCAAAGAGATGTGTTTCATTCTTTGTTAAACTGTTTTATCCAATTGGAGATCATATTTAGATGGGATTAATTTTTTTATTTTGGTACGGTAATTTGCAAGGGAATTGCTATGAAGCACATTTAGCTTTTATGTTTTGAGCAATAAATAAATTAATAGAACCCCTCATTTTTTAACTGCAAACAAAAAGAAAATAATCTAAAAAAAGAATGGTTTATTAAAAAATTTATAATTATTCTTCTATTGTTTTCATATCACATCATTTTTCTAAATAAAAAAAAATGATGTTGGATACATACTTTTTTTATCATTGGTAATTTTAGCCTAAAAAGAATTTCCGGCGGATTTAAAAAGCAAAAAATAGAATACAAAGAAAAGCATCAAAAAACAAGTGTTTTTACACCGGTAAAATTATATCTTTGTCTCTTTTCAATTTTTACCGGATGCTTTTATTTTTGTATATTTTTGTTTTGATTGAATTTGCTAAAAAATCTTTGAATGAATTGAAGGGTTTTTTACTCAGAAATAATTATTTTCCCCGATTTTACAATCAATGAATTTCCGTAAACGTCGTAAAATTCCTGACTTTTTTTTTCAAAATATAACTTATATGCAGGCGTTGGAGGTAATTTTTTAAAATAATACGCGGGTTATTATTTTAAAAAATTAATTGAATAAATAATTTTTTTTTGGAAGGGCGGATATTTAATTAATAGCAGTGAAAACTTAAACAATTAAAAGCAAAACTAGTGTGTCGGAAAAATTTGAAGGCATTAATCTACAATTTCTATAATTGGAAAATGAATTGTGTTTTTTTATCCCAACAAAAACACCAATATTATAATAATTGTTTAGGCTACAATAGTTTTTATAATAGTTAAGTTATAGGTACTAATTTTGCTAGAAAAGTCTATCACTTAAATGAGGACTGCAATTTTATCAATGTTCAGACTTTGAGGTATTTTATTTTAGATGATCACTTTTTACTTTTTACTACTTACTATTTCCTCCACCGCCTGCACAAAAATGGAATTTTTGACGACGTTTTAGGAAATCCGTTGATTGTAAAATTGAAGGAAAAAGGAAGATAGGTTTTCAAAGAATTTGAGCTTCAATGAAAAAGGAATTTTGGCTTTGTTGTTAAAAAACTTGATTTTTGTATTTTAATTAAACCAAAGTTAAAACATTTTTTGTTCTCATTTATTATAAAAATATTTTAATTAATTATTATTATTTGTTTTGACCATTGGACGATGTTTAGTTAAAAGCAAGAGACAACTAAAGAACGAAAAACCAAAGCAATTAAAAAATGTTTATTATTATTTTTGTTGTTTTTCTTTTTCCTGACTAATAATTATTTTATATTTCCAAGATTAATCCTGAAAAAGAAAAAGAGAGAGTGTTCTTTTTCTTTCTTTCAAAAAAGTCGCCGCAAAAACAGCAGAAATAATTTGTTTTTCTTTCGGGCTTCCAAATTTTTTTTGTAAAAAAATTCAAAGAAACATTTTTTTAGTAATGTTTGTGTTTTTATTATTTTTACTATTATTTTTTTCTGGCAAATCTTTGAATTTTCGAGTTTTCTTCTTTTAAATTCAGGAAAGAGATAGAAAGACCAAAGACACTTCTTTCTTTTTTCCTTCCTTTTTTCAGGATTTAAGCAAAAAAGATCAAATTTGTTTTTTCTTCAAAGTCTGGCAAACTCCAGCAATTTTCTGTAATAAAAATGTCCTTGAAATCTTTGAAAGTTTTTCTACGATTCTTTGAACTTAGATATGGAAGCTTTAATATATCCAAAAAGCCGAAAATCAAATAAGTAAAATAATTGAAGTTGTCTTATGAAATGATATCAAATTAAACATGCATATTAGAGAGATTAGAGTGCAAAAAATTTAAATCTATGTGTATTAATTGTACAAAAAAAGTGGATTAAAAATAAGGAAGTTTAAACATCAAATATACAGTATACACCCAATTAAAAAGGTTTATTTTGTAAAATTAAAAGGCATCACTTGATTTTTAAAATTACAAATTTTTTTACTTTCTTTAATAAATACACTTCCAAAAAGCACTAAATAAAAAAGTGCTTTTTGGAACCGTTGGGATAATTTTTAAATGTTTCCAATAAATTGTTATATTTATTTATTTATTATTTTATTTTTTAAAATATTATTTTTTACAGATGACCAACCAATCCGTCATTAAAGAGATTTTACAATTTTATGCTTAAATAAAATTAATAAAATAATTTTTAGCTTTCTTATTTGTATATTACAATGTAATTAACACATTATCAACACACCAAAATTGTGTCAATACATCGTCATTTTTCATACCCGATGCAATAATTGTCCACTCCCTTCAAGCGGACATTAAAAAAATTTCTTAATAAAATTTTTATTCATTCATTTTTATTTGACTTGTTTTTTGTTATCATAAGAAATTATATGACGCTCATTTTTTTATTGTTAAACGTATAAGAACAAAAACAACTTTTGACAACTTTCAATTACCGATTTTTCTCACACAATATTTAATGAATCATTTACACCTCTTTTTTGATCTAATAAAACAAAAAACAAAGAATCAAATCAACAAAGTGAATGAAAGAGAACACACATTTCTTTGTACGGGAGGTAATTAAGAAACATAAGTTTTTTGTATGATTTTTCCCGGTGGTCTTCTTTTTTTTCTCTTAAAATTTTATTCAGGCTTTGTGTTCTGACGTTTTTTAAATGTGATTTATTTACACAAAAAATCTTTTATTTATCTTTTGGTTGACTAATTGAATAAACTTAAAATCTTTTTAACGCTTTTTTACAAAATCAAACAAAGTGGATATATATATGTATTTAATGATTTCATGATCCGTCATTTTACGACTTCTTCCAATGAAAGCCAAATGTTGCATCAGATTTTCTCTTGTTCAAAATAATGACTGATTTTTGCTGATTGTTTTTATCAGTTATCAGTCGCATTATTCCATTTAAAAGCATTCTTGTACCTTGTGTCTTTCTTTAAAAAAATTTGTGCAGGAAAAAAAGATATACTACAAATCATTCCCTTTTTCTCTCTTTTTTTTGCTAAAATAAGATGATCACTGCTGCTGCTGATTGAGGTCATAAGAGAAAAAAAGAAATTTCAGCACCAATTATTTTATCAGAAGAAATTTTTTGCATTTATTTCTGTTTTTTTTTACTATAAAAAAATGTTGTTTTGTCTTTTTACTAGTTGTCTTTAATCCAATCTCTAAAATGGGATAAAACTACAAAAAATGAGATGGCATTTTTTTGCCCTTCTCAAAAGACCGCCTGTAAAAAGTAACCCTTTGAGAAAAAAATAACTCCGCCTTTTTTCAAAATGACTCTTTGAAAAAAGTAAGGGGGCTGGACTTTGCTTTGGCGCGTGTAAAAATGAAAAGGAGAAAGAAAAATGGTATATAAATGAAAGAAATTTGAAAGAAAATAAAACAAAATTTACTTTTGCTACTTTTTTTTGTGAGTTTTTTCTTTAAAGCTTTATTCCTACATTATTACTTTAAAATTTGCATATATTTGCATCTTTTAAAAACTTCAACCTATAAAAATGATACATATTTTGATTGGAGTTGATGATGCATTTACAATGAATCAATTTGCTTCTTCAAAATCATCTGGAAATAGAAGGACTGCATTCTTTTCAAAAAATCTACAACCTTCAAGAAGATAACAACATTTTGTATTTATTTATTTTTACAAATGCCTTTCACTTTTATGTTTAATTTATTTCCTTCTGTACAAATATGGAAAAAATGGTATTGATTTATTTTCTTCATCCCTTAAATTTGTGTGCCTTTAAAAACCACATGAATCAACTTTTGTTTAAACTTTTATTTCGCCGCAATTTTCTTATCTATTCTGATCTCAATCTTCCTTTAAAAACAATGATCTCAGTCAAATACATATATGGACTTTAAACGTGTAAATACATAGGGTTCAAAACCACTTTAACAAGAACTATCAACCCATAACTATCAGATATAGCGAAAATGTTTTTTTGTTGATTTGTTTTTTATTTATTTATTTGTAAATAATGTTTATAATTTTGTTTTAATTTATTGTTAGAGCTTTATTTTTATTTGTACAAAAAAAAAGAAAAAAATAAATAATTATTGTTAAAATACTTTGTTTAATTTTACACAACAGGGGATATATTTGAGTTTAATAAAATACGAAAGATTTGAAATATTCTTAAATTGCACTGAATAGGAATTGTTTAAAAATGTAAAAGTTGTTCGAAAATATTGTTACTAAAAGTACTCATAAAAATAGGTTGTCGATTTGTCTCTTTATAACTTTTTCTTCTCTTTTTTCTTATTTGAGACTACCGTAATACTTATTGCTCAAAGCCATTTCACTTTTTTTTCTCGCTTTTTTCTTCCCTTTAATTCATGAGTAAATTGGATACATACAATTTTTTAAGCAAGTGAAAATTTTGTTGTCTGTTTTTTTTCTTCGGCAAAAAAAAGATATAAATTTTTTTGAAAAAAGAATAAAATCTTCAACTTCCTTCTGCTGACTTCTGATTTTAGTCGTCTTTAGAAATTTGTATCTTTTTTGTATTTGAAAAAAGTGTCAAAAAACATCAAAGATATATATTCTTTTCTGTCATCATTTTGTTTTTTTTTTCTTGCATGGATTCCTAGAAAAACTGCAAATTTTTTTAATCCGTTGTTTTTTGAGCTAAAAAACATGGATACATGTTTTTGCAAGTTCTTTTTTTGTTGTTTTTAATTTCGTTTTTTTCTTTGATGAACACTTTTTTGAAATGGGTTTTGACAAAGACTGATATTTTTGCAGTGATTGCAAAATTCAATGACGAATTGGTCTTTCTTTTTTTTATGGGTGATAATTTTATTTTTATATTTGCGTTTTTGAACTTGTCAGGAAAATATCATGTGTGAAAAAAAGACAAAAAACCCGCGTAAATATTATACCAGAATTAATGACGCAAAATGAACAAAGAAAGTAAATTTTGATTCTAAATTTAGACTTTTTGGCGGATATCCGATTTGAATATATTTTTACAATTTATATTGATTGAAATGGATAAACTTTCACAATGTGTATGTAATTTAATCAACTTTTTTTAAACCTTTAACAAATTTGAAACTGTAAAATTTGTTAAAAATCAAAATTTAAATTATTAAAAAAAAACCATGTGTTTTTGTTTCTCTCATTTTTTCTATGAGAACCAAAATGCGATTGCTTTTGTTTCAAATTTTAAAAAGAAAGGTTCATAAAAAGGTCAAAATTAAATTCAAAGAGTTGGAAAAAAACCGGATTCCGCAACAAAAAACAAAATGAGTACATTTTAAAAAAAAAATGTTACAATTCAAAGAAACAGGAACCAAAGAAAAAAGAAGATGGACCGCACATGTTTTTTTTGGTTGAGGAAGTTCGTTTTCTTTAAGAAAATTTTTTATTTGAGTTTATTGTTTTTATTCCAACAAAAAATGAAAATTCTGCAAATAAAAAGAGTTCAAAAATTTAAAACAATTCTTTTAAACTTTTTGAACGATTTTTTAAAGGAAAAGTTTCATTTTAAAACATACTTCTTTTTTTATATTTTAAAATCAAGATTTTAATTGAACGGTTTTTTGTTCGTTGAAATAGCAAAAAACCTGAACTGAATGGTTTTTTTGTCTTCTTTAAAAAAGTCTTTTTTTGAGTTTTTGTTTTTATTCCAGTAAAAAAGAACTGATTCTGCAAATAAAAACAAAAAAAATGTTAACCGTTCTTTCAAAAAAACCAGTTTAAAGGAATATTTTCGTTTCATAACACACTTTTTCCTATAATTGAACGGAAAAAACAAGCAATAATTAAAGAAAGGTTTTTTGTTCATCGAAAAAGCAAAAAAATATTCAACTGATTGATTTTTTGGTTTAAAGGAGGCGGATGTTTTGATACAGTTTCGTAATCTTGGAATTTCGTGATTTTCAGGCAAACTGAATGTCTTGAAACGAAAACGCATCTTTATTTGATAAGAAAGTTTAAAAAAGGTACATTTTCGTTTCAAGACTCTCATTTTGCCTGAAAATCACGAAATTTCAAGATTACGAAACTGTATCAAAACATCCGCCTCCTTTAATCATGGAAAAAATAGTTATGTCTATATTTTATAAATTATAAGATTAACTTCGATTTTAAAGGGGAATTATAATAAGATAGATACATTAATAACGCATTTTTTTACTTTTTAGATAACCAAAAAACAATAAATTCAAGCAGAGTATTTTGCTAAAATTTTTGTTTCTTATTTATTACATATTTTTAGTTTAAAACCTATCAATTTTCTTCCATTCTTTTTTACAAAACAAAGACCAGTGCTTTAATTTTTCTTTTTTCTTCTCTTTTTTGAAGGTCAAAACTTTAAACGAAAAAAACACGTGGTATTAATCAAATTAAGATACATATTATTTTTATTTGATTAATAGAATACAAAAAAGGGAGAAAATGTGGGAAAAATCATATGTGAAAATTAAAGAAAAAGTTTAAAGTTGCAATACACAAAAAAATTGTTGTAAAATATTTAATTTAATTCAATTATATTTTTCCAAGAAATTTAGTTTTGTAATTATTTAAAAGTGAAAGACCACACACTTTTTGATTTAATTTGAGAAACAGGAATTTTTTAAAATGGTGTTTTTACTTTTTTCAGCTCGAATGAATGCCTGCTTTTTAGGTTGATCATTCGCTTTGAAATATGTTTTTGCAAAAAATTTTTTATTATCAAAGATGAAAACCGATGAGTAATTACAAATTTGATAAGTTTGTAAAAAAGCAAAAAAATAAAAAAAGGTTTGGAAATTGTTCGGTTCCTACAAAAAATCGCTTTTTAAATTTTGATCTTTTTAGATTTCATTATTTTTCCCGTAATTGCAAACAAAAGGAAAACAGTGTTACTCATTTATTTTTGCATTTGTTTCGTTGGATAAAAACTTAAAAAAGCAATAAAAAATTATACTTATTTAAATTAGAAGACGTATATTTCTATAAAATTTCAAAAACAAACGTAAAAAAAGGAAATAAAATTATTTTTACTTTAAACAACTTTTAACAGTTTAATAATTAAACTTTAATTTTTGAATATTAAAGAAATTTAAAATTTTATGACTAAATGTTTTAATTTGTAAATTTGCACTGAAAGTGCAAACAAAAAAATCTGAACAAATGTTGATTGAACATGAAATTTCATGGCCAAAATCAAGTTTACAAAAGAATTACGCTGGTTAAACTCAAATTAAATTTATCTAAAAATTCACAGTTGAAAAAAATATTTATATTTATCTGATCCAAAATAAATGATATCAAATTTTAACTATTCTCATATGTGTCTTTTTTCAAGGGTGGTTATTTAATTGAGAACTCTGTTTCTTCTTTTTATTTAAAACTCAAATCAATCAAAAATGTTTTTTTTTTGTTTTCTCTTTATTTTTTCAATCACATTAAAACGGGGGGTTTCCCAAAGAATATTTTTCTTAATTTTGGTTTTACCAATTTTTTTGCAGATAAAAATTTAATTTAATTTAATTTAAAAATCGGGTCAAAGTCCATAAATTAAAGAAAAAGGTCAATGATTGAAACTAATATTTTAATTTGACTGCAATAAAAATGCTATAAAAAATTATATTTTGATAAATTTATGATATATGCCATAAATTTATCATAAAATGTTATACGGTACCCTTTTAAAAAAATTTAAATATGCTTACAAATCTTTTTTTTGTAGTTTTAATATATTTAATTGGAAAATGTATTCCTTGGAAAAAATACATTTATGACTGACATTTTTTTATATGATCTCTCTTGGGAAAGTGAAGGTGGAGGAATTTTTATATTAAAATGTCATTTTAAAAAAAGTTCAGGTTGAATTTAATATTAAAAAAGAAGGTTAATTGGAATAAAAAAAAGTTAAAAGATTTTTGATACATTAGAGGGTTCTTTTTGACATTATCCAACGAAAAAAAGTTTTTTGGAAAGAAAACTTTTGTTCCAAGTGAGTAAATTTTTATTAGCAATAAAAAGGTGATAACATTTATTTTGTGGTATTTTATTGTGTGTTTATAACTTCCATAAGGGAGTTATAAACACACAATAAAATCATTTCCCTTGTTGGGGGATATTTAAAAAACCTGCTGATTTCTGTAACCTTTGAAATTTAAAAGTTTTAACCCTTATTTTTGTGTGAATGTTTTACATAAAAATTTGATGATTAAAAAAGAAAAGGGAAAGATAAAAAAAAGAATTAAAAGGATGAACTTTATCTCGAGAAAACTCTTCAGCGTCGAATATGCAAAATTCAAAACTATTGTTTTCCTGATTTGAGTTATCCATTTAATAAATCCTAAAACGTCAAAGAAAAACATCCAAATTAGCTATATCACTACAAAAAGTAGCATTAATAAAATATGATAAATCACTAATTTTATCTTTCCATCTTTCCTATGTACACTACGAACACCGAAATCATATGAAACCAAATAAATCAAAACACAGAAAAATTAGATTAATCTGAAATTTGTTAATGTTTTTGTAAAAATATTTTCTAAGGTTTTTTATCTTTTAAAAACCGTGAATAAACATGCAACAATAATTCAATCAGTGGCAAAACGATTTTTGAGAAATTGGAAAATAAAACAGAAATAAAAAATAGCATCCAAAAACATAGTGCATTCTCTTTTTGCTTAAAATCTCTAAAGACTCATGGCACATATAAAACCTCGGACAAAGATTTTTTGTGCAAGAATAAAAAAACCAGTCTTTTGAAAAAAATGATGTTATTAAATTTGTATAATATCATACACTGTTCTAGTGACTTCCTTTTTTAGACATTTGCAAACGTAGTATTTTTCTTGGAACGCCGAATATTTCTTTTTGCAACCTAAAAAACGTAATTTCTTCCAAACTTTGTTATTAAAGTTATTTTAGTGTTTTTGTAAATTTTTGTATGTTTTGGGTATAATTATAAAAGGTTGTAATTTGTTTTTTTGTAAAACTTAAAATGTAACATTTTTTGCAAAATTACGTTAGATTCGCCTACTATTAACAAAAAACACTACCAACCAGGTGTAAATTATTTTGCAACAAATATTCGGAGAACTGCGAAAAATTTTGTAACGCTTAATTATAATTTTAAATGTGTACATTTTTGCACCTATATTTTTTAACCTACGCTTTTGCAGTTTTATGTGAAAGTATCAAAATTATTTTTCTTTTACTTTAATTTTATAAAAAATACATTTACTTAAAAAATTTTGCACTTTTGAGGATTAAAGTAGATTGGCATTTATCCAAAAAACTTACAAACTTTTTGAATCAAAACAACTCAAATATATCTTCTTTCTCTCTCTTATGGGACATAAACTTTATGTCTCGAGTTTTTTTTGAATTATTTTACTTTTTATTAGCTCATTTAGGAACATATATCCCCATGAGAGAGCACTATTAAAGAGTCACATAAAATACTAAAAACATGACTGTAGCCAACTTTTTATTACCAAAAAAAAAGAGAAAAAAAGCAAAATATAAAAAGTTTTTGTCGTAAAAAAAGTAAAAACAGGTGTTTTAAAAAGTGATATAAGCCATTTTTATAAAAGTGATAAATTGTATTAAATATAAAAATAGAGCAGATGTTTTGTTTTTAAGAAATATAAACAAGTTTTTGAAATTAAAGTAATTTTGCAAATATGAAATTACTACAAATTTGAGTGAATTTTGTAATTATGAGTGTAAAAGTGTAAAGTAAAATGGCACATGTGATTTATGTAATTTTAATATTAAATGAGTAATTCGCATTGAAAGAAAGTGAGACTACAAAAATATTTTAATTGACAGATTTTATGTATCCCACATGAATCTCTTTAAAATTAAATGGGAGCAAAAGTTTAAAAAAAAAGTGTTACAAAATTATTCATTTCAGAATTTACAGCAGTTTTTTCGAAATATAAATGTTGCAATTTTTTTGATCGCTAAAAAATTGATAAAAATTTATCTTTGCTTTCGTTTGAACATTTTGAAAATATTTATAAAACACAAAATTTTATCCATTTTGTATACGGTAGAAAAATTGTTTACAACAATATTTTTTATCAGTTTTAAAATATATCTTTTTTTATAATCGGATTACTTTTGAAACTAAAAGTCATCGTTTCTTCCACAAAAAAACTCTTTTCGAAAGGAATGTCTTTAAATCTGTCATTTGATATCTGATATCTGTGATTAATACACACATTTATTTACATTCAAACCAATTATATTTAATCCTTTCTTTTATAGCATTAAATAAAAAAAATGGATAAATATTCAAATTTTAGCAATGAAAAGAAATTATCCTAAAAAATCTTTAGTCCATTTTCTTTTCAAAAAAGGTCTAAACTTTGGCTTCCTTACATTTTTGATAAAAAATGTTTTTCGGAAGTGACCAAAAAATGAGATATTTGATGAAAGACACGTTTTCCATAGAAATTTTTGTTTAAGCTGTTTTACATTTTTTTTTGTATTAAATAAAAAAAAAGTGTGTCAGTTCCATTATTTAAGAAATGATTAAACAACACAAAATTGTGTGACGCTATGGGCGGATCGACTGATGTCGATAGTCAAATAGAAGGATAGGAACCTATGACGATCAGGACGATCATGACGACTATATAAGTGCTGACCTTAGAAAGTGGCTCTCAGCCCCGGGAGCAGTAACATTAATATTGTTTGAAAGGAAAAAATTTTTTATGGAAGGGATTTTTTTGAAGAGGACAAAAAAGTACAGTATACATTTTAGAAGTTAAAAGATTACTGATTACAAATAATGCAACAAATTTTTCTTTTTAAAACTTAAAACTTAAAATTGTAAAGGTTTTTTCAAAAAAGCAGTTTTAAAAAGTTTATACTGTTTCTTTCAATTTTACAAAAACAGTGAAATAAAATAATGTCTCATAAGGTTACTGTTTCACTTCATTGTTTCTCATTTGGGAATTAATTAATTTACGGTAAAGGAATTAATTTTTAAAAAACAACAAATTTTATGACGTATTTTTTGGAAGTTTTGTACTTTTAAGGCAGAAACAAACATAACACAAAAACGAGATCTTTGTAAAATTATTATTAAGTTTATTTACCCGAAAAATAAATAAACAAATATGTACGTAAATTTACATATTTTTTTATTATGCAATCTTTTATTGAATTCACATCCGTTAACTCAAATAATAAATACCCGATGACCTAATTTTTTATTTTTTTGCTTTTTGATTTCAAAAATTTCTAATTAATCTAATACATATCTCTCATTTCACCGACCAAAAAAATAATAAAATGACGGCCAATATTTATTTGTTTTTTATATTTAAAAATAGACTTTATAAAAATTTTAAATACGTAAAAATTTTTTTGTAAAATTAAATTAATATTTTTTTAACGAATTTTACGAAGAAATAAAAGTGCTTTTAATCTTTAATGTTCGAAAAACATTTTTTTTTTGGCAATAATGTTTTAAAGTTTATTTAAATATTTCACTTTGGAATGTACCCAAAAAAACATGTGACATATTTTATTTTATGTTTTAAAAGTGTATCAGCAAAATAAAGAAATTTTTAAGGAAAAATATTAAATTAAAAAAATTTAACAAAATTTAAAAAAAAAGTTAAAGCAACACAAGAAAAGTTTGAAAATTTTAAAAAAGAATGAGTAATGTTTAAAGTTTAATTTAATAGTTTTAAAAAAGGGAAGTTTAAAAAAAGAAACATTAAAAGTCAATGACCAAATTTACTATTAAAAGATTATTCAAATATCGAAAATAGGACAGTCAATCGGGAAACTGCATTTTAGATAGTACTTATCATTCTCAAATATGCAAAGTGTCCCTTGAAAAATAAGTGTTACTTGTATTTATGCTTAATTCTTTGAACTTTTGTTAAAAATCAGCTGTGAGATCTTGAAGTTCAAAATTCCAAAATCTATACAAAACAAAATATTTCAAGTCGAATTAATTATTGGGATATGGTTATATAATCCTTTAATTAATTCTTATTACTAATCTAATGAGAAATGTTTTATAAGGAAGTTTAGTGATAAATTTATAAATCTCTTCTTCCTTTTGGAAGTTAAATTAAATACGGTTTCATAAAATCTTTCTTTATTCTATTTTTTTATCTTTATTAAATCCATTTTAATAGCCATAAAACCGGAAAAGATATGAAAAAAGTTTCCGGGTTTTATAAATAAACCAGGAAAAAATAATGGCGACCAAAAGAAAAATGGACATTTTTGTACAGGGTTCCTTTTTATTTAATAACAAAATTATACATATTGTTCTTTGATAGTAATTTATCAAAGACTTAAAAAAGATTTATTGAAAACCTAAAAACAAAATTATTGCAAAAAATAAAAATTACACAATTTTTTCTATGCATTTTTACAAGGGCAAATGATAAAATATTTAACAAAAAAAGATGTTTAAAAATTTGAATTTAATTTGTAAAATTGCAGCAATAATCTTTTTATTTTTATTACTTTTATCCAATATTAATTAAAAGATTGCATTTAATTTAAAACAATTTCCTGTCTCTTTTATTAAAAAAATTTGCATTAAACAAAAATAGAAAGTCTTTTAAAAAATAAAGGATTAATTAAAATTTTAAATAGATAGAACGTAATTTAAAAAAAATTTTGTTATTTACTATTTTCTTTTTTTTATGTTACTGTATTACGTATTATTACATTAGTTCTTTAATATGTTTTTTTGGGTACAAAAAAATGAATGTAAACTTTCTATTTGTATTTATGTTTTTTGTAATTAAAATTGCTTACAACTTTTATCCAGAGAATTAATCCATACTTATGAGCTTTCACATATACTTCAAAAGTGCTCACATTGAATTTTTACAAAGAAAAATGTACTATCAATTTTTTTTACAGTGTTTCATTTTCATGCAATTTTTTTTTATAGTTTTTTACTACAAATCTTTCCAGATGTTTTTGAATTTGAAATCTTTGTCGTTATTAAATTTAATTTATTGTGCAATACAAGGCACTGCCTCACGGAGAGACGGAAGAAGAAAAAACAAAAAACATACAATAAAAAGAAATTATAAAGAAATCTTTAGAATTAGTCATTTTGTAATTTAAAATCGTAAATTTTTGTTTTTGTCCAACAAATATTGAAATTCTAACTTTGAATTATTATAGCCTACAGACGATGACACTTAAATTTGTAGTGGTTCAAAAAGTTAAAAATAGCAGTTTTGTAGTTATTAGATTAAATGCATCTGGAAAAATTTGTAGCAAAAAACCATAAAAAAAAAAAATATTGAAATTATATGTAGGGACCGTCATCAAAAAAAAACTTTTGCTTTTACTAAAATAATTGATACAGTAATATACTGTCGGATATTCTTTATCAAATGGCAGAAGCAGAATTTTTTTATCCCCTCTTCGAAAAGTTATTGAATACAGAAGGCGAGCGACTACAACAGAAAATGGCAAAAAAACAAACCCAAGCAGGCGATGATTACAAAATTTGGTGTGTCTGTGGTTAGCACTTCAGCCTTTCATGCATGGTCGCACGCATGGCCAGGATCAAATCCCAGCCAATGCAAAAATATTACTTCATAAAAAAAGTGTCTAAAACAAATTTTTTAACTTTTTAATAAACTACAAATAGTATTTTTTCAACACAATCGCCTTGGATTTGAAAAAAAATAAATACACACTTTTACAGTACTGTAAATAAAAATGCAATAATTTATGTGGGTTACACTTTTAAACAAAAAATGAAAAACAACTTCCACGTGTTTTATTTTTCTCAAACATTTGCAACTTTTAATTAAAATTTATTACACATTTTTTGAAACACCTGAAATTAAAGAATATCTAATTTTTTAATGCAAAAACAAAACAATTTTAATATTCAAATTTTGAATAATTTAACCCACGCTTTAATTTAATAAATTCATTCATTCACTTTTTGAAACTGTCATTACAAATGTGGGAAAAAAAGGATAAACAATAAATTATTAGCTACAAAAAAAAGTATACAATTGGGAATTCTTAAAAAATTTGAGAAATGTCAAAAAATGAGTTGCATAAAAAAGTGGAAAAAAAATGAACTTTATTTTTCCTTTGGGATTAAAAAATTTACAAAAAAAATATAATTGGGGAAACAGACAATGACAAATATTAACGCTTTTATTTTTAGGAATTTTGAGTGGGATTCGAAAATTAGATGCCCACCGCTTTTGTAGTTCCTCTTTTTTGGTTTAAAAAAAAGCAAATAAGCTGAACAATTAAAATAGCTGATCATTTGAAGAATATTTACAATTTTTTTGTTAATTAACCCAAAGAAATGTGCTTGGTTCAATTAACAAAGGTAATTAATTATCTCTAAAATCATTCTATTTGTTTAAGTGCAACGTACAGTATCATTTTTTGAAAATTTTATTCTTTGTGGGAAACAATTTATGAATTTAATTTGTTCTTGTGAATGCCCTTACAAAAATCTCGAGAAGAAATTTTTAATACAAAACACAAAAGTTGTAAAATTAATTTTTTATTATTTATTTGTTGATAATTAATTAGAGAACTAATTTCAAAACATTTACAACTTTAATTACTGTTTCCTTTTTTTAAATGAAAAAATGTGTGTTATGCTTTTAAAATTCTATGAATAAATAAAAAAAGATTGAGAAAAATTTTTTTTTGTTTTTGAGAATCTCCTTACAAAAGTCAAATTTGATAATTTTAATACAAAGCACAAAGTTGTAAAATTTAATTTATTATTTATTTTTTTCATTTATTAATGATTAATTAGGGAATTAGTTTCAATAAAATTACAACTTTTTTAATTACTGTCTCCTTCTAAAAAGTACAAAAAAATGTATAACAATTTTACAATTCTTTGAATGAAAATTACTGAGAAAATTCAATTTTACGGTTAAAACATTTTTTAAAATTAAAAGGGTCGATTGATTCTTAAATTAATCGAATTCAAAGCTTAAACGAAGCGAGATTTACATAAAAGTTAAAAAACAAAATGCCCCTAAAACACTGCTGAATTAAAGCAGTGATGAAATCTGAAAAAATATGTTTGGTTTTTAAAATAAAATTTAAGAAAAATATTATGCAAAATGAACTAAAAAGTTTAATGTTTATTGTTTAATGTGTTTTTTTTCTCGTTTCAGTTGGATTTTAGCATCACTTTTCAAAATTAATATTTTTAATCCGTTTTCAATCTCATTATTGCAAATACTTTTAAAAAACTTTTAATAACAATTGTATTAATAATTTTGTTGGCTTCTAAACTTTTAAAGATCTCATTTTTGTTTTAAAAAATGTTTGAAAACCACGTGTTTCATAGAGAAAAATGCATTTTTTGCCATTTTTAATCCCATGTAAAAATTTAACATTCAAAAAGAAAAAATTTTTTTAAATGTGTAAAAGCCTCAAACAAATTGGTGCATATCCAACAGAAAAATATTTGTTGCAACAACTTTTTTGTTTCTTTGTAATCCTAATTTTTGCAGATGTCAAATGATAGCAGAGACAAAAAAAGGATTTTTTGTTTATTTTACAAAAAAGTGATAATAAATCCAACCCAAGGATATTGTTTGGCTTTCTTTAAATCCAGAGAACAATTTTTGTTGAAAAAAGTACAAAAACAATGTATTAAATTGTTTCAATGAATTTCTCTGTGAAACATGCTTTTTTATTGTATTTACAAATTATAATTTTGTGGGAATTGTGGAATACATATTTTAGATGAATGAAATGTAATTGCATTTTTGCTTTTGAACTTATTTTTAATGAGCAAGTTTAAAATATTGAAAAAATTTGTATTTCCGTTCATTACAATATTCGGATTTAACAAAACAGTCAAATAAAAATCATTTCTGAGAAACTAAAAGGTCGTTTGAAACTGTGATATTAATTGTCTTCCGTTAAAAGAGGACACTTTACATAAACATTTCTTATATTAGTTTTTGAAATAATATCAGTATTTGCAATTTTATTCTTTGCACTATTCTACAACAGAGGTGTAAACTAGGGCCGGCCAGCCGCAATATTTTATCAGAAAAAACAGCAAAGGGAAAAACAAAAAAAAGAACTAGAAAAAATGGCAAAGGAATTTAAGGGAAAAAACGGAAAAAAATTGGTTAAAATTTCCTAAATAAGTTAATATAACATAGAAAAACCCTATATTTCGAATGTAAGAAAAAAAATATGGTGTAGAAAAATTTGTTTCATTTAACGAGGCCGCGATTTTTTTGGCCCGGCCGGCCGCTTTTTACACCTCTGTTCTTCAACTTTTTTTTTGACTTGTCAAAATTTCAAAGATAGAAAAAATACAAAGATATTAATCCAAGTAATAATTTTTGATGGAAGCTAATAAACGTTTTCAATCACCTTCATTTTTTGTGCTTTAATATTTTCAACATTTGTCCCACAAAAAATTGCAATATCATTCCAAAAAACATTTTGCTAAAATCAAACACAGCGGATTACTTTAACGTTATAAAATGTAATTTTTGGCAAAAGAAAGATTACCACAACATTAATTTAATCTTATTTAAAGGATTGTATTTTAACCAAATGTTTTCTTCCTCATAAAATTTTTCTTATATTAAAACACACACACATTTTTGACGAAATCTTTCAGTTTCAGAGATTAACAAGTAATATTATTAAGTATATTTAGTTACACCTTAATCAGAATCTGTATAAAATTTGGTAATACAAATTTAATTAAGTAAAACATATGACTTTGTTTTATTATAAAAGTATTTTAATGGTCATATGTTTTAAAAATAAATAAAAGTACATCACAAACAAAATCAAATCCTTTTTTACTCAAAACAAAGCTTTAATTTTAAAGTCATTTTTACGTCAAAAAAGAAATATGTTTGATGTATTAAAAAATTGTCGAGTTCTCTACACTCGAGATTTTAACTTAAATAAAAACAATGAATTTTTGAAAAATGTTAAAAATACTGTATTTTTTTTAAAATTGTAGCATCAAAAGGTTTAAAATAAAATCAAAAAAGATTAAACTTTCAAAGAAGCCGTTTAAAGAATTTTAAAGAATTTATGTACGTAAAATATTTTTGTTATTTTGCATTTATTTATTTTTGACATTTTTTGTTGAAAGTTTATAAAAAGTCAAAAAAAAGCACGTGTTTGCTTTTTGAAACATTTATGGAATCCTTTTTAAATTTTAGATTTATTTTTTGTAAACAAAATAAATATTATCCGATTAAATGTGTCATCAAAAAGAATTTAAACACTACATTTTTGATTACAGATAAATGCTTTATTTTAAGATTTTATGGTAAAAGATAAATATCTGGCGGTTTAAAAAACGTATTTCAAAAAACATAAAAAATTGTAAAAAGAAAATCTATGACAAAGTCAAAAAAGGCAAAAATGCATTCCGAATGAATGTAGGAATTATTAGTCTCATCAAAAACAGATAGCTTTAAATATTTTCAAAAACTGCCAAAATTTCGATTTAATGCCATTACACTATTTCTAAACCGATTTCATTAATTTGATTTTTAAACAATAGAACTAGGCTAGGGGAAGATATTGTAAAGAATTTTTTTTCAAAATTATGCAAATTTAAGCTTCAGAAAATTTGCATAAATCCCCTGAGGCACTTTGAACGAAAACGGATTTGATTTTCGTCCTTTTCAACCGTATTTTAGCCTATCCTGAAAGTAAATGACTGTACACATTTTTTTAAATTTTACACCCTTTTTCTTGAGTTCAATATTATATTATTTAACCAATTTATTTAATTTAAATTGTGTTTTAGTTCTCACATCTTTTATCTATCAAAATTTCTCAAAAAAACAATTTTGCAAATGTTATTCCAATCTTTTTTCATGTGACGATTGAAAGGTCATAAATTTTTGATATTTAAAAAAAGGCTTTTAAAAATATTATTTTTAAATTAATCTGCTATAATTTTTGCTTGTTTGCCATTTATAGTGGATTTAATGAAAGAAGATTTATGTTTCATTTTTTAAAACTTTAATCTAAAATCAGAAAAATAAAGCGATAAATAAAAATTGTTTTTCAATCTTTTTTAAAACAAAATGTTATGTTTCAGAAAGAATGCTTTTTAAAAAACAAAAATTAGTGTAGTCTCAAAAACATCAAAAATAAAAACTCAACCAAAAATAGTTTTGAATAAAAACAACAGCCGAAGAAAAATAAGAAAAAAAATGATAATACAAGACTTCAGATGTTATTAATCAGGTTTCTGCATTCAACCTATGAAAAATCATGAATATACAACAAAGGCAAAAATTATCAATTATATAAAACTTGTAATTGATAATTCGGCTGGCATTAACTTTGATCTATCTTAGTTAATGCCAATCTAGATTGCCTATATCGAATCGAAAAGCATTAAAACCAGCCATTTTTTGTTCAAACTTGACAAAATGTGTCTTTTGTTTTGCGCAAAATTTAAAATGTTCTTCTTTTTAAAATTTTTTTAAAAATTTAAACAGAAATAAAGAAAATAAACAACGTATTAATGTAAATAATGTATAATAACATATAAAAAGCATGTTGCGAAAAAATTAACTTTTTTCTTTAAAAAACTATAGTTTTTGGTTACTGTATATTTGTTTATATTTATTGTAGTGTTGCAGCTTTTATCCCTACATTTTTTCTTGTACTTTTTTCTTTTTTTTTTTATCATTTAATGTAGTTTTAAATTTCCTTTATTTCAGAATTTGAATCAAAACTTGAAACATAAAAGAAAAACAACAATCATCAGTCATCTTTCAACCACAGAAGAGAGGTGCAGCATTAATGCTTGAAAAAGCAAAAAGTTGTAATCTTATGTCATTTTTAATCAATCTTTTCTTTTTCTTCTTCCATCAATGACCATTTGAAGATGAAAAAAAGGACTTAAATGAGGAATTAACTGATAAAAATTGATAGTTGAATGAAATGAAAGAGGAATTGAAGAAATTTTTGACGCTCCTTAAAAAAAGCTGCTGCTGAAAATTATTTCTTGAATCAAAAATCTGTCACGTGGAAGCAACTTTTTTTATCAGCCAAAAAAAGAAATTCGTTCATTTTTTCATTAAAATTTGAAAGGAAAAAAATTTTTGCTGATGCCGCAATTTTTTGGCAAAAAAAATTTTTTACGCGATATAAAAATTTTAAAGGCTGCTATTAAAAAGATAGAACAGCGAAAAGTGATAAGAAATATATTAGTCGTCTTTAAATTCAAGATTTGACAATTTTAATGAAAAATTTTTTATTGAGTTTTGATGCTTTTTTATTTATTTCACAACATTTTTCTAGTTTTTATTCGTAGTTTTGGAGAAGGAGAATTGGTGTTTCAGTTTTAAGATTAAAAGGACCATTTTTTGATAGTAAAAGGTAAAGGCATAATTTTAAAGGTATAAAAAAATTAATGAGAATAAACAAAAAGCAAAAGCACCAAATCTTTGAAATTCGAACTTTGCAATCTTTTTTTGTCATACTTTGCAGTGCCCCACTTTCTCCCTCAATCCAAATTTTTCTTGTCAACATTTTAATTTTTAACTAATTTTTTGAAAGGCACGTTGGAATTAGTTCCACTCTTTTTGTTCAGTTGAAAAATGGGTTGGCAGGTTGGCATAATGTTCTTTTAGTTTTTATTTTTTTTGTTAAAAAAAAGAAAAAACGAGCAGTATATTTTTAGCAAGTGTGCCTGATCTTTAATTAACTATTCATGCTTTTTTATGTTAATATAACGGGGGGCCAAACAAATGTCTTAACAAAAAAGAAAAACTTTTTTTTGTTAAGGAATTTTTTCCCTACTCAAGCAAATTCTCTTAACACGAAAAGTTTTTCTTCTATTTTTTCTCGGGTAAAATTCCTTAACAAAAAAAGTTTTTCTTTTTTGTTAAGACATCTGTTTGGCGCCCCGTTATATTATTTATTAGCATAAAAAACTGAATAGAATAGCAGAGAGTTTTGAAAAAAAGAATGTATGCAAAAGACTAATATGAGATCAGACACAATCGCAAAAGATAATGCTCATTTTTTTATTTTTTTAACAAAAAGAAAATAAAAAGAAAAAAAAACACAATGCCAAAGCATTTTTTGAATGAACAGCTGATTCCAACCTGAAGGGTTAAAGAAAGTAACAAAAAAACATATTAGGTCCAACCAAGCCAGAAATTTAAGTTTTGTTTTCTCCAGACAAGAATGTTCCTAATCAAAAAACTTCCAACGGAATCCGGACATTTGAATGCAAAAAAAAGATGGTCATAAAAGTATAAAACAGACACAATAAACACGGGTCAAACACAAAGCAATAAAAAGAAATAATTTTTGTATCTTTTTTGAAAAGCAAAATGCATCAAAAATCAAACAAATAAATAAAAAATAAAGACCAATAATATAGCGTTTTAACACTTTTTTGTGTTTGATAAAAAAAACCAGATCATTCAAAACCCTTTTATTTCTCTCATGTGACTGACATTTGAAGGTCAAAGAAAGGGAAGTTCTTGGTTGACCTTTGAAGAAAAAAATGTGGGGGTTTTAAAAAAACAATAAAAAAATTTAATGGTTGTAAATTATTACAAAAATGCCTGGGGTAATATTTTTATAAATTTTAAAATATTACAAAAAAATTGGAAAAAACTTTTTTGTTACAATCCCGTTCGTCAATTCATTTCTTTTCTTTTCAATTCAATTTGGCGTTTTTTAGCACGAATAATTCAATAGAAAAAAATTATTTTAAAATTTTTAAAAAATTTTTCGCTGCAATTTTCGCGCTAAGAAACGCAAAATTTCGTGGTAAAAAAATTGAAAAAGCGTTCGAATAATGACGAACGGGATTGAAATAAACTTGTAGAGCGAAAGATTTTCCTTTCTTCTGCCTGAAGCAGGTTCAAATACATTTGAATATTATATATCCCATATCCCAGGTATTGATCCCCATAATCAATTTCTTTCCTATATTTATACATTCCTTTTTATTCTTGTATTAATTATTTCTTGATAGAAATATCTTTTTTTTTTTTTTAATTCCGCTTTCAAATGAAATAAAATAGCCAATTCTATTTGAAATAGATATGCCTTTATTTTTTCTCTTTCATTTTTTGTTTAAGTTTTTTCTTGATAAACGTCTTATTTGCTATTGCATTTGGGATCATTAAGACTACAACATCAAAAACTATTGCTTAAAAAAGAAATCAATGATAAAATTTGTGTCCTCATCATTTTTTTTTCGTTGTTAAATGAAACATTTTTATTTTTGCAGAAAAAAAGTAAAACAATAAAACTTATTATAATATTCATTCAACAGACAAAAAAGAAAAAATGTAATGTTTCTTTTTTTTTTGACACTTTTGTCTGCCAAAAAATAAAAGTGTAAAAATCAATTCGGTTACAGAAGTGTCACTTTTAAAAATTACAAAATAATATCGGAAATGAAATTTTAATTGTAATAAAAAACGTAATTCAAAGAACTGGAAAAAAAAGACTAAAGAATTTGTTTTTTTTTTAAAGTAATTTTCCACCGCCATTTAATGATATGGTTAAACATTTTAAGAAATCAAATTTGGGGAACGGTAAGAAACGATTAGGAACGACAATGAACGATTAGGAACGATTAGGAACAGTTCATAATACCTCGAAATAAAAAAAATTTATTTCGAGGAATTCGATAAATAGAAAAACCCCAATTTTTGATTTTATATGCTATTAAGTCGATATTTTATAAAACATTTGATCTGTGTGCGTTAAATTTTGACATCATCTGATTCTTTAACAATTCTAAAATCTGCTCAATTTCGTTTTAAAATATTTTCAAAGTTTCAAGATTTAAAGACTTTTGTTCTTTTATATTTCTTTTACTCCTAGCAGAGTGATTCAAACAAAGTTTTTTAATAATAATAATTTATTATTTTCTAGTTTTTTATACAAGTAAAAATAAAGTTCTAACAATAAATTAAAACAAAAAAATAAAGCTATGGAAAAGCTTTGTACAAACAAAAATCAACATTATTTACAAACAAAAAAATTAAGAAACAAATCAACAAAAAAAGAGATCTTCGCAATTGCATTTTATATATTTATATATACATATTTGACAGTTTTTGGTTTTGAACCATATTTACAAGTTTAGAGTCCATATTTGACTAAGATCATTAGGAGATTACAAATGAGATCAGAATAGATAAGAAAATTGCAGCAAAGTCCAGTAAAAATAAATAATAGAAAGGTTGAATGTTGTGAGTTTTTAAGGCACACAACTTTTTAGAGATGAAACACGTTTAAAATAGTCGCTGAAT
The DNA here is from genome assembly GCA_963922195.1 of Panagrolaimus sp. PS1159. Lineage (NCBI taxonomy): Eukaryota > Metazoa > Nematoda > Chromadorea > Rhabditida > Panagrolaimidae > Panagrolaimus > Panagrolaimus sp. PS1159. The sequence continues at coordinate 2,086,399 of CAWUHW010000017.1, read as the reverse complement.
AAATAAATACCATATTTTTCATTTTTGTACAAATGAAGGAAATAAATTAAACATAAAAGTGAAAGGCATTTGTAGAAATAAATAAATAAATACAAAATGTTGTTGTTATCTTCTTGAAGGTTGTTGATTTCTTGAAAAGAATGCAGTCCTTCTGTTTCCAGATGATTTTGAAGCAAATTGATTCATTGTAAATGCATCATCAACTCCAATCAAAATATGTATCATTTTTATAAGTTTTGAAGTTTTTAAAAGTTGCAAATATATGCAAATTTTAAAGTAGTATAGTAGGAATAAAGCTTTGAAGAAAAAACTCACAAAAAAAGTAGCAAAAGTAAATTTTGTTTTATTTTCTTTCAAATTTCTTTCATTTATATACCCTTTTTTCTTTCTCCTTTTCTTTTTTACACGCGCCAAAATAAAGTCCTGCCCCTTTTCTTTTTTTTTGAAAGACTCATTTTAAAATTAAGGCGGAGCTTTTTGAAACGAAAACAGGGCTATTTTTTACAGGCGGACCTTTGAGAAGGGCAAAAAAATGCCATCTCATTTTTTGTAGTTTTATCCCATTTGGTAAAAAGTTTATGTTTTTGAGATGGGATTAAACAGAGTAAGCGAAACCATGAACAAAATGTTGTAAAAAAAGAAGAAACACAAAAACGAAAAAATAGTTTTGTCTTTTTTGTAACACAAATAATATAATGCTGAAGCTTTTATGTCTTTCTTTTCTGATCACTGTCCACAATCATCTTCCCTAATGATTTTTTAAAGCAGAAAACGTATGTTTGGAGAATTCCCTTTCAGCGTAACTTAAGGATATTTCAAATCTTTCGCGTTTTTTATTAAACCCAATTATGTCCCCTGTTGTGTAAAATTAAACAAAGTATTTTAACAATAATAATTTATTTTTTTCTTGTTTTTGTACAAATAAAAATAAAGCTCTAACAATAAATTAAAACAAAATTATAAACATTATTTACAAATAAATAAATAAAAAACAAATCAACAATAAAAGATTTTCGCAATATCTGATAGTTTTGGGTTGATAGTTCTTGTTAAAGTGGTTTTGAACCATATGTATTTACACGTTTAAAGTCCATATATGTATTTGACTGAGATCATTGTTTTTAAAGGAAGATTGAGATCAGAATAGATAAGAAAATTGCGGCGAAATAAAAGTTTAAAGAAAAATTGATTCATGTGGTTTTTAAAGGCACACAAATTTAAGGGATGAAGAAAATAAATAAATACCATTTTTTCCATATTTGTACAGAAGGAAATAAATAAAACAAAAAAGTGAAAGGCATTTGTAAAAATAAATAAATACAAAATGTTGTTATCTTCTTGAAGGTTGTTGATTTCTTGAAAAGAATGCAGTCCTTCTGTTTCCAGATGATTTTGAAGAAGCAAATTGATTCATTGTAAATGCATCATCAACTCCAATCAAAATATGTATCATTTTTATAGGTTTTGAAGTTTTTAAAAGTTGCAAATATATGCAAATTTTAAAGTAGTATAGTAGGAATAAAGCTTTGAAGAAAAAACTCACAAAAAAAAGTAGCAAAAGTAAATTTTGTTTTTTTTTTCTTTCAAATTTCTTTCATTTATATACCATTTTTTTACACGCGCCAAAACAAAGTCCTGCCCCCTTACTTTTTTCAAAGACTCATTTTGAAAAAAGGCGGAGTTATTTTTTTCTCAAAGGGCTACTTTTTACAGGCGGTCTTTTGAAAAAGGGCAAAAAAATGCCATCTCATTTTTTGTAGTTTTATCCCATTTTAGAGATTGGATTAAAGACAACTTGTAAAAAGACAAAACAACATTTTTTTGTAGTAAAAAAATAAACAGAAATAAATGCAAAAATTTTTTTCTGATAAAACAATTGGTGCTGAAACTTCTTTTTTTCTCTTATGACCTCAATCAGCAGCAGCAGTGATCATCTTTTTAGCAAAAAAAAAAGAGAGAATGATTTGTTGTATATCTTTTTTTCCTGCACAAATATTTTAAAGAAAGACACAAGGTACAAGAATGCTTTTTGAAGGAAATAATTTGGCTGATAAATGATAATCACAATCAGCAAAAATCAGTCATTATTTTGAACAAGAGAAAATCTGATGCAACATTTGGCTTTCATTGGTGGCAGTCCCTAATAAAATAAAAATATGATAAGTCATTATATATATGTATATCAATTTTGTTTAATTGTGTGTGAAAATGTGAAAATGATTTAATTTGCAATTTTATAGTTTATTCAATTAGTCAACGAAAGATAAATAAAGGATCAAAAAATATATGACATTTCAAAAGTTTTTTCTTCTTCTGCAAACAAATCACGTTTCTTTCCTAAAAAAACGTCAGATCACAAAGTCTGCAGAAAATACAAAAAATAACACGATAAAAATAAGATGACCGCCCGGAAAAAGTGTAATCATTTATTTGCAGAAAAAAAATTCATTTTTCTTATTTACCACCCGTTTATTTTCATAAATGTGTGTTCTTCATTCACTGTTGACTTAATTCTTTTTTTTATGCTTTTGTTTTACAAGATCAAAAAAAAAGTTTAAATGATTCATTAAAAATCAAGGTTAAAAAAAGTGGTAAAATTAAATGTCGTCAAATTTTACGCTTTTTATTGTTTTTATACGTTTATACATTAACAATAAAAAAAGGAGAGTCATTAGTGATAACAAAAAATAAATCAAATAAAAATGAATGAATTTGATTATGAAATTTTTTTATGTCCGGAGTAATGATGTTGGACATGATGGCATTGATAAAAATGACGATGTTAATGTGCTGACATAATTTGGGTGTGATATACAATAATTTATATATTCACCCAAAATTGAATATTACAAAGAAGGAAGCTTAAGATTATTTTTGGATCAGATAATAGGATTTAGGTTAAGGCGGATTTAAAAAAATTATAAATTGTATCATTTTTTGAAACACTTTTACATTATTCCATTTTTAAGTAACATTTCCAGAACACTTATTTACTTAAAATAATGTATAAATTTGTATTTTAAAAATCAAAATTGTGCACATGTTTGTGTTTTATATTACATTATTCAATACATTTTAAGAGTTTGTTTGTCTTCTTCCGCGTTTTTCTATACGGTATATTTGATGTTTAAACTTCTTTTTTTTTATTAAAATTTAACACACTTTTTTTGTACAATAAATAATATTTTTGCACTCTAATTTTTATAACATTTATCTTTAATTTGATATCATTTCCTTATTAATTCAAGTACAAATACAATTAATGTTGTTTTTATTTTATATATTTGACTTTTGACCCCTTGGATATATTAAATCTTCCATATCTAAGTTCGAAGAATCGTAGAAAAAAACTTTGAAAGATTTTTATTACAGAAAATTGCTGGAGCTTGCCAGACTTAAAGAAAAAACAAATTTGATCTTTATTGCTTTATCCTGAAAATAAAAAGAAAAGGAAGGAAAAGAAAGATGTGTCTTTGGTCTTTCAGTTTCTCGATTTTAGAAGAAAATGTTATAAAATTCAAAGATTTGCTAGAAAGAAAATAGTAATAAAAAACACAAACATTACTAAAAAAATGTTTCTTTGAATTTTTTTACAAAAAAAATTTGGAAGCCTGAAAAAAGTAAAGAAAAAACAAATTATTTCTGCTGTTTTGGCGGCGACTTTTTTGAAAGAAAGAAAAAGAACACTCTCTCTTTTTTTTCAGGATTAATCTTGGAAATATGAAATAATTATTAGTCAGGAAAAAGAAAAACAACAAAAATAATAATAAACATTTTTTAATTGCAATGGTTTTTAGTTTTTAGCTTTGGAAGTAACTATCGTCCAATGGTCAAAACAAATAATAATAATTAATTAATTAAAAATATGTTTATTTAAAATATGTTTAAATAAACAACAAAAAATGTTTTAACTTTGGTTTAATTCAAGTACAAAAATCATGTTTTTTAAAGCCAAAATTCCTTTCACAGCAAAAGGAAAGAGGGCTGCGCGCAAGCTGCAGCAAAAAAGCCACTCTTTTTTGAAAAAAGAAGTCAAAAGAGTGGCGTTTTCGCTGCAGCTTGCTCGCAACACTCTTTAATTTTTTCGATGAACGTGTCTGCCGTGCTTTTTCATTGAAACTCAAATTCTTTGAAAACCTATCTTCCGCTTTTTCCTTCAATTTTTCAATCAACGGATTTCCTAAAACGTCGTTAAAAATTGCATTTTTGTGCAGGCGGTGGAGGTAGTAAAAAGTAAAAAGTGATCATCTAAAATAACTCAAAATCTGAACATTGAAAAAATTGTAGTTCTCAATTAAAACATGTACGTTACTGGTAAAATTAGCACTTTTAACATAAATATTGAATCTGACTCTTTATTACTGTAGTCAAAATTATTATTAAAAAATAGTGGTGTTTGAAAAAATAAACATATTTTGTTTCAAATATAAGACGGCTAAACGAATTATGATTTCCGGACTGAAAAAAACAACCCTGTTTTTGGAAAATTTTACATTCGCTAATTTTGACACTAAAACTGATAAATTGCATCAGGTTGCCTCAGAATTTTTTTTCAAAATTGTTTTTTCATTTTTCTGTTAGAACTGTCTCAAAAAAAATTTATTTGAAGCAGCTTCAGTAAAAAGGATGAAGTGACAACTTTTTTTGAGACGATTTTTCTGTTTTTCACCATTTTTCGTAAAAATGGCAAATTTGTTAAAAAACTCATTAAAATGAAAGTCAAAAAAAGAAAATTAAGAAATCAGAAATTTATTTCATGTTTGCCTCACTTTTGAGGCAACTTGCTTAATTTGTAAAACATTGCCTCACTTTTGAGGCAACTTGTTTAATTTATAAAACATTGCCTCACTTTTGAGGCAACTTGTTTAATTTATAAAACATTGCCTCAAAAGGTGAGGCAGTTTTTATTGAAAAAATCGCCACATAAAGTGAGGCAGTTTTCGTCAAAAAAATTGCCTCAAAAAGTGAGGCAATTTTCGGCAAAAAAATTGCCTCAAAAAGTGAGGCAATTTTTTTGACGAAAATTGCCTCACTTTTTGAGGCAATTTTCTTGACGAAAATTGCCTCACTTTTTGAGGCAATTTTTTTAACAAAAACTGCCTCACTTTTTGAGTCAGCTATCAATAAATTAATAAAGCTGCCTCGCTTTTGAGGCAGATATCAATAAAATAACAACACTGCCTCGATTTTGAGGACGTTATCAATAAATTAACAACGGTGCCTCACAGTTGAGACGATAACAAAAAATTTTCTCAATTTTTTAATTTTCATTTTACAATTTGAGAATTTGTCTTTTTTCCTAAATTTACCTCACGTCTTTAAAAAATGAGGCTATCATGTCAACATCTCTTTCATTGCCTCAAAAAAATTTTTTTTGAGGCAACAATTGAATAAAAAGCGATTTTTCAATTTGAAAAATTTTTCTGAACTTTTTTTTGGCATTTTCGATTCTAAAACGAAAAATGGCAAAATCTTAAAAAAAAGGGTCGTTTTTTTCAATCCGGAAATCACAATTCGTTTAGCCGTCTTATATGTTAAAAAACGTAGCTTTTTTCCTTCAAATTTTTTCGACAGACGAATTTTGTCTGCAATATTCGAAACAATTTTCCTTTGCACAAAATTAGCGTCCCCCGTTAAAAATTAATTAATAAAAAATTAATTAAAGTGTAAATGTATTTTCGCTATATTATTACAATTACTCATTTAAAGCAAAACACATTTGAATTTTAACTATATAAAAAATAAATTATATCATACAAAATTCGAACAAGTGTAAAAATTTTTAAGGCAATAATTAGCAAATATATATTTTGCTAACATTTTATGTTTTTTGCTCATCCAAGACACATATTTTTGTTGTTTAAAAAATTTGTTCGTCAAATGAAAATCCATTAAACAACTAAAACATCCACTGCTTTTTTTTTAATAAACAAAAACAACTTTCTGCAAATTAAAATTCGTCAAAAAATGGCCTTTTCAAATTTTTCTAAATAGGTATTACTTTTTTGAAAAAAAACCCACGTATTTTAATTATTTCTGGGTAAAAAACGCTTCAATTCATTCAAAGAGTTTTTTTGCAAGCAGTCAAAACAAAAATATAGAAATGCATCCGGTAAAAACTGAAGAGAGACAACGGCAAAAATATATCAATGCAAAAAACCTGTTTTTGATAATTTTCTTTCTGTTTTTTTCACTTTTTATCCACCGGAAATCTTTTGTAATTGTTTTACCTTAAAATTTAAAGACTAAAATTATAAATGATCAAAAAAGAGATTTTTTTTAGAAAAATGATGTGATATGAAAAACGGCGAAATAATTATGTATTAAATTTTATTGTCCTTTATTTGGAATTTTTCAAAAAATTGTTTGTAGCTTTTAAAAATGAGGGGTATTTTTTTAACTACTATGAGTATACCTAAAAAAATTTTCATCCTAAAAATACTCCTATTAGAATTATTAAAATTCAAAAGAAACCTTGTGATTTGATTTTGCTAAAAAATTGTCCCACAACTAACTGCAACAAAATGTTAGATGACCTTTAAAATTTAAAGATCACTATTTTTTTTTAGTTCTAATATAAGGAAATGTAGCAATGACACCTAAATTCAGTAAGTTACCCTTCCAAGACTAAAACACAAAATTCTTAAATTAATTTTTTATAATATGTGATTGCAAAACAGCTGACTTCTTTATTTATTGTATTTTGTACTAATATTGCCACTACTATAAGTATATAGAAAATTAGATTAGAATTAGTTTAACACCGAGGAATACAAGGCATTTAAAACTGAGTAACAAAAAATGTAGTAAGGATTTGTACATCAAAAAAAGGAAAGGGTTTTGTAAAGGAAGTATGTGTAAAGAAAATAGATGAGATTTTAGAAAGCGTCTTTTTTTAGTCACACTTTTTCATTTATGACACAATTTATTTTTTGAAGCAAATGAGTTTAAAAAAGAAGCAATACAAAAATTTGTATTTTCTATTTTTATAATCCAACTTCCTAATCTTTTAAAACCAAGAGAATCATGGAAATACAAATTTTTTTAACTTCTTTTTTTAAGCTCTAAAAATAATCATTACGTTTTTCCGAGACAAATTAATATTCTTTTTTTGGTTTTTTTGAAATCCATGCCGTCACACTTTAATTTGCTTTTGCAAAATATTTTTGCAGCATGAAATCAGATTTTTCTCTCATACAAAGATACAATGCCTCAAAATAAAGAGGGATTTCATATATCTCTTTTTTTGGTAGCAGTTCAAAGCGTCAAAAATAAAGACGTATATGTCGCTATTTTGAAAGAGAAAGATTAACCTTTTTTTGCTTCTGCTCATATCCTTTGCCAAAAAAAGAAGATGACCTGTATATTTCTAAAAAAAACATATATGCCTTTTAGGATGTTGAGATATAAAAATGGCACAAACATTTCCGTGCAAATGCCATAAAAATACGTTAAAACTAAAGATTAAAATTGAAAAAAAGATCACCCTTAAAGGCTAGTGTTTCAGTCGTTTAAATGTTACTACCATAAAACTCCAAAGATATTAAAAAAATGTGTTTTAAATTTTTCACTACCTTCCATTTTTCATCTAATAAAATTAAGTCTGCCAAAAAAAATGTGTTCTTTGCAACAATAAAAAAATTTAAAGTTTTCTATTTCAAGAAAAACGAATTAATTACTTCCACACACACCTTCAAAAAAGGTATATTCATTAAAATAAAGAGCAATTAAAAGCTTATATAACATTTTTTTAATAACTAAAACCTGAAGTTTTTTTAAATGAGGGACAAATGATAATTATTCTTTCAAGCGGGAAAAAGTAGACTACAATGAAATTAATCATTTTTTTAATTTAAAGGTTAATTAATATTTTTAATATTGTTTGTTTTATGTGTTTTAAAGCAAATATTAATTGTTTAATTAATGTAAAAAATGTGTTGGAGAATTTTGGAAAATAGCAGAAAATGAAGGGTTTTTTATTTGGAAAAAATACACAAGAAATTATTGCTGATTTTATTCTTTTGTTTTTTCAGAAGTACAAAAGATCTACAAAAACATTTAAAAAATTCATGTGACTTTCTTTTGCATTTTTTTAAAAACAGCTCAAAAAAAAGGTAAATTAAATAATAAAAGACACTATTTATGGTTGTTTATTTTATAATGTTTTTCCGGATATATTTTTTTTTTCAAATAATTATCTTTGCAATTATTTATCCCATTTAAAACCTTTAAAAAATTATTATATAAGTATTATATAACCCCCGCTTTTAATAATCATAAGATTTATATATTCTAGATGACCAATTTTGTTTCTTTAAAAAAACATTCTATTATCTTTTTTTAAAAGAAACAAAAAAGATAAAAGGTTGTTTTTTTAAAAGCAAAGAAATTTTTCAAGCTTTGAACTTGTAAAATGTCTCACAAAAAAAGAAAGAAAGAAATCACACTTCCGTTCAAAATTTTTTTATTAAAAAATGTTGTTGCAAATTTGTTTTTTTAAAGATTTCTTACAATTTTACATTGTTTAATTTGTAAATGTCAAAAATCCTCCACAAAAAAGAATAACTGAAAAAGTATTGGTAAACACAGTATTTGTCGCTTTTAGAAAAAAGATCTTTGCCCTGAATTATTTTTTAAGCATGTGAGAGCCTCGACAAAAGAAAAGTTTTTTTAAACGAATATAAAACAATTATGAATACATAAAAAATGTACGAAACATTTAGAATTTTAGTTAAAGAAACAAACAGCTTTTTTTGATAAAATAATATTACTGTAGAAAAAAAAGTTAATGAAAAGTTACTGCGAAGGTTGGAATAATAATGTAAAAGTATAACTAAACTTTTGAAAACGAAAACAGCAAGTGCAAAGCGTTTAATAACGGAGTGTCATGAAAAGTCAAATGAAAAAGCAACTATAGCGGAAATGGTTTTTGCAAAAAAAGTTAACTCTAGTTAAAAATAGGATATTGTGTAAGAATTTTTTTTAGCACAGTAAATTCTTACATGAAACAACTCTTTCTCCTTTTTGTTTTTTTTTGGAATCTGATTTTGACAAATTTCAACTTGATGGCATTTTGTTTAAAGTGGGTCAAATTTGAAAGTTCTTATATTAAACGATAGATCTGAGTTATGGGAACATATTGCAACCATAAAAAGAATTTTTTCAAAATTATGCAAATTTTTATTTCACAAAATTTGCATAAAGCCCCTGAGGCACTTTCAACGGAAACAGGTATGATTTTCATGAAACTTTCAGTATCGTAGCCTATCCTGAAAGTTTCATGTCTGTAGCTTAAAATTGAACTTTTTTTCTTCATTTTTTCTTTGAATTTGATAAAAAATAAGTTTTAATTGCAAAAAATTTTAATAATTTACTACCATCGCCAACCCTTATAAATACAACATTTTTAACAAAGAAAAATATTTGTTTAAAATGGGTTTTTTTGAAAATTGCAAAACAAGTTCTTGTTAAAGCTTTAAATTTTGTTTTTTTACAGATAATTAATATTAAAACCGGGTGGAAAGTAATGAAATGATTTTAGAATTAAACTTAAAATCATTTCCTTATTTTTAAATTAGTTTAAATTTTCTTATTTCTATTTAACCTGCAAAATGTTGTCTGATGAAATTTAATCATTTAAAAATATAGTTTTTTCTGTTGATTTATTGAAAAATAAAAGTTTGCTTCCTTTGTAAAATACAATAGCCGCCATTTTATTGTATTACTATTTCATAAGTTTTTTTTTTGATTTTTTAATATTTGGGAGTATTTTTTTGTTGTATTTAATTTTTGATCATTGGTCTTGAATTTCTATTAAATATTGATCGAATTTAATTTTTCATTTATATCAGTATCTTGTAAAGAAGTATTAACAGCTTACTTACGAAAAATTTTTAAAGGGATTTTATCAGAAATCTACTAAAAATTATATATAAAATATTTTGATCAATGATTAATCATGTTACATGGACTTTAGACTTTTTTTTGTATATGGGTTACTCAAATAATGTTTGTATTTTATGGAAAAAATAAGAAAACAATACTAAAAAACTTTTAATTAAAATTAAATTAAAACTATATAAAAGTTTCCGAAGCTTTATAGTGCAATAAAATTATCGTAAATTTTCTCTTCTCTTTTTGACGTACATTCATTTAAAATTTTTAAGTTTATTCTTTTTTGAATAAACGTCTTTCTGATATTTTTTGAGCAAAAAATAAACTCTTAAAGCACTTTGTAAATTATTTTTTGAAATATTTGCTGTTTTTTTGTTTTGAAAGCGTATACTGTAGATTCCAATATCAAAATTCATAGTTTAAAGTTTTTTAGTATTCTTTCCTTATTTTTTTCCATAAAATTTGAGTAACCCAATATACAAAAAAAAGTCTAAAGTTCATGTAAGATGATTAATCATTGATCAAAATACTTTACATATAATTTTTAGTGGATTTCAGAAAAAATCCCTTTAAAAAATTTTTATTGCAAGTAATCTGTTAATACTTCTTTACAAGATTCTGATTGAAATATTTTATAAGGGTAAGTAGAAAGAACAGCCCTACAGTTATTAAAGTGCAACTTTTACAGGTTAAAATTTTGATCTAATTAGATTGAGTAATAGCTGACAAAAAAAGTGTGTTTTACGCAAGGATATATTTGTCGTAATCTACAGTAACCTTATTAGGAGTAAACAATGAAAAAATTTTAACCTGTAAAATTTGCACTTTAATAATTTTGGGGCTATTCTTTCTACTTACAGTAACCCTTATAAAATATTTCAGTTTTCATTGATCAAACTTTAAAAATAAATTTTTCAAAGGTTAATAATCAAATTAATTATTAAACTTTGAGAAAATTATTTCATTAAATTTAAAAAACTGAAGAAAAATTTTACCGAAACAATAAAAGCCCTTTTTTTCAAAAAAATAAAATATACACGTCCAAATATTTTTTATATTTTTTGAAAAAAGTATTTCTACGTCGGACAACAATTTTTTAAATTATTATTTTAGTTTTAAAATATTTTTGAACTTTCAAATATTATATTTGCCTAAAAAAACTATTGTCTATTACTTTTGCGGAGGCAAATATTTTGTTTGCCTTTTTTCGAGCGCCATTCACGCAAACAAAAGAAAAAAAGGGGGAAAACTCTAAAAAATAAAGTTTGCAAAAAAATTCAATGACCTAAAAAAAGACCACCAAAAACCGGAAATGCAAATGCTAAAAATGGGGAAAAAGAAATCTAATTTAAGAATTTTGTTTCCGGTTTTCATCTTTTTGGGGGGAGAGAAAAAACATTGTAAACACGAATGTAATTTTATATTCCTAAAATTTTAAATAACCGAAAATCTATCGTTTTCATTAATATACAGTACCCAACCAAAAACAGCAAAAATCTTTTTTATTAATTAATTAATTTACGTATTTTTTTGCATTAAATGAAATTCCAAATTCTGAGAAGACTCCAAAAAATTAACTGTTTTTAGTCAAAAATTAATATTCGAAAAAAACTTTCCGTGGGCACTTTTTGAGCAGCAAAAAATTGTATCAACAAAAAAAAGATTCCCAAAAAATGTTTTTACGTTTTTTACGTCAAAATTTTTATGAAAATGTACTCAAAGTTTAAAAAAAGTTTTAACAGGGAATTTCATTTTTTCAATTTATTTTGCATGTTTTGTTAAATTTTAAATTAAGAAAAAGGGTTTGTAAATTGCATTTCCGCCGGAATAAAAAAAAACCACCACAAAAAATTTGTAAAAAAATTATTAACTCATTGAATAAAATGGGATATTTTAAGATTTCAAACATGTGATATAAAAAACTTATTTCCATTCATTTTTTCTCATGACATTTAATCAGTTTTTCAAAAAGTTCTAACAATCGCTAAATTTAGATGTGTCATATTTGTAATTTAAGAGCAATTTTTGAGTTTTTGTTGAATTGAAAAACGTGTAAATTGTGTAAATTGTGACTATTATATTTTAAATTTACATGTGTGATTATTCATCTCTCTTTAATGGTCTCCTTTGGTACAGTAGTACTAAATTAAATTTTTATAATTTAATCAAACTTTTATGCACATTGAATAAATAGTCATACTACATTTTAGTCATTTATAAAAAAGAAAGAGAAACTTTAAACAAGGAAGAGTAAAAAACTTTTTTGTCCCATGTGTTAAAATTATTGTATTATATTTGAAAAAAGGAAATATAACTCATGTTTTTTAATTTGACAAATTTCAAATATAATTTTTAGCTATTGAAAAACGAGAAAAAGATAAGGAAATAAAAATGATGAAAAATGGCTCACCCAAAAATAAGGAAGAAAGAACATTACAGCTAACTTTACAAAAGGGATAATCTAAATACCTGGTTTTAAGCCTTTAATATGGTTTTATAAAAGAAAAGGTTAAAAAAACGATTTTACTGTTTCAAGAAAGTAACCCAAAATGACTATAATACAAAACCAGTCATACAAGGACATGATTAAAAAGTTTTTTTTAAGTGATCTCAGAGTTTAATAGAATTATTAATTCCATTGTTTTAACGTCATTGTCGAGAAAAAGGGTAATAAAATAATAAGGAAATAACAGAAAGTTTATGTTAAAAAGAATTTAAGTAATTAATTGTTGTTGTTGATTCATTGTTTTAAAGTTTTTAATGACGGAAGGAAAAAAAATAGAGCAAATAGCTAAAGTTTAAAAAAAAAGCTAAAAGTAAATATTCGCAGAAATGAATTTACTTCTGTTTTTAAATGAACGAATTTGTTAATTAATTAAAACGGTTATGTCATAATTTCATTTTCGACTATTTTTAGAACAATGAAATTATAGAAGCACTATCTGTACAGTGAAATTAATTAATGATACGTTTTTGTTTTCGAAAAGCTTTTATCAACTTAATATTTCTCAGAAGGCTAAAAATCAATGAGTACTCAAAAGTTCCTTCCAAGTTTGTTTAAATCTATTGTCTCTACCGTTCCTTTCCCGTTACCGTTCCAGAACGGAAAAACAAAATAAGTTACGTATTCGATCTATTATTATACTTTTATAAAAAATTCACAAAAAAAATTTGCCCGGAGTGAGGCTCGAACTCACGGCCTTCAGATTACTCAACTATTTTATGAGACTGACGCGCTGCCTACTGCGCTATCCAGGCTTAAAAAAAGGCCGCTGGTAAGTTTGTTTGTTTCTTTTCTTTATAAACGCGCTTTCCACAAAAACGCATCAATGCATTTTTTGACAACCAAAAAAGTACTGCTTTCAAAATTTGTATTTTTTAAATCATATTTCTTCAGTAACCAACAAAAAAGGTTCACTTTTTTTATATTGCCAGTTGCTGATGCTGGCGGATGCTGCTTTCCATTCATCTTTTGCACAATAACAATAACAACAATTTTTATATACCATGTTATACATGTGTAATATTAGTAACGGGTTTGGATTTAAAAAGAACGGAACAGAACGCGTTCCTATTGAGATTTTGGATGTTCCATTTTAGTCGCTTTTTTTATTATTATTAAAAACTGTGTGTTTTTGAAGGCAGCGTCCACGTTCAAACAAATGGATTTATTACCAAAGCCTTTTGACGCGAAAATTTTCCTTTGTTATCTTGATGAGTTTATGGAATGAATATTTTTTTTAAAACACTTTTTTTTTACAAAATGTTCATTGGAAAGAAAAAATTTTCGCGTCAAAAAGCTGGTGATAAAAATCTGTTGAATCAAGCAACTCTAACAAAGAATTAAGTTAAATCGTTGTAGACAAGTTTAGTGTATTCTTGTAATAATTTTTAACTTTTTGCAAAAGTTAAAAATTATTCCACTTACAGTATATATGAATTTTATAAAATAAAAACTTTTTTATAATACATTTTTTAACTTTTGCTCTAAGAAACTTTTCTCTTATAAAGCAAATTACTGTTTGTTTAAAGTTTTAGAGGTGTGTAAAATAGTACATTTTCTATTCTTTCTAAAAGTGATTTACAACAAATGTTTTTGTTGTTTCAAAATTATTGTTTTCTAATGTTTAAAGGTAGGGTAATTTATTTTTTTAAAAGTACTTATAAAAAAAGTACAACAACTGTTTTTATTCTTGTTTGTATCTGCTATGCCTATGAGAATGGGAATCTAAACGGAAATCCTTAATGAACTTTGTAATAATTAAACTTTTTGCACGCTTATGTTAAAGTTTATCTTTTTTCTTTTTCTTTTGGATTAACATTTTCTTTTCTCCCACAGACTATAATTCTTTAACGACTTTTTCAAAATTGCCAAAAAAGGTATTCAATTTTTTGTAAATACTTTTTTGCAAAGAAAATAATAAAAAAAGAGATAAAACATTTAAAATAATAATCATATGCTTTTTTATTTAAAATGACTATAATCCTTTTTAAAAAAGCGAAGGCGTCCATAAAAAAAATAGGGATTTGCAAAAACAAATAAAAAAATCTTAAGGATCTTCAAAAGTGACATCTAAAAATGGAAACATATACAATTTTTTAATATTTTAATTATTATTTAAATTATTTTTTTTTCAAATAATGGTTAATTTAAATATCATTGAGATTAATCTGATCTTTAACGTTTTCTTTTAATTATTATTGCTTTTTATTAGCAGATTTTTTTGCAAAAACAAAAGTTTATTGAAGCAAAAAAATGGCTTCTTTTTTTGAAAGAAAGTCGAAAAACGCACGAGAATAATCTTTTTAAAGTTTAAAAAAAAGCTCAAAATTTTTTGGTAAGCAAATTTAAGCTTCGGAAAAACTTCTGTTTTTGAAAGTCCGTCAGCGAAGTCCAAAACAGAAAGTCAAAGATTTTTTTTAAATTTTTTAAAGTCCGGAAACAAAAATAGCAGAAACTAAAAATTGCAACAAAGGATTTGTTCCACAAAATTAAAGGTCAAAAAGAACACAATAGAAAAAAAAGGTTGCACCGAAAATAGAAACATCAACTGTTTTTTTTCGATCAAGTGCATTTTTGAAAGCCAAAAAACAATAATTATTTCTGGCACTTTTAAAATTTTTGGCATTTTACCATAATTTTTTTCAAATAATAAATTCATTCAAGCGATCAAAAGCAAATTTTAAAGAAAGAAAAGATTTATGGTTCCACAAAAAAAAACACAAAAAGTAATCCAAAAAAAATTTTTATCCAAAAAAAGGAAGGCACGTGCCTCCATTTTTTGGGAAACCGTTTTTTGCCGTCTTCAGTATTCAACAAACGCTGCCGGTTTTGAAGTTCTCAAAGATCATAAAAAAAAGTCAAAAAAGAAGTTTCTTTTTTGGAAACAAACAAAATAACTTTTGACCTTTTTTTTGATTTTCTCAAAAGCTTTTATGATTCCTTAGAAAATGTTTTTTTTCGTAACATTAGTTCTTTTTTTCTTGTTCCGAAAATGGACCCAAAAAAGAATTGTAAACAACTTTTTTTAGTATATATTTTTTTGACATTTAAAATTGTAATAAAAATAAAAAAGACTATTTTTAAAGTTTATTTATTATAGATAAAAAACAAGTAAAAATAGATTTGAAAAATATATAAATTCATAAAGTAAAAATAAAAGACAGAATAACAAATAGCCCAACTGATTTACAAATAAATATTGTCCTATATTCTTATATTAAAATCACACACTTATAATTTTAATAACTTAGAAGAATGCAAAATTTTTTACAATTGTTTGATTATTTTCTTTTGACTCCATTTTAGTATTTAAAGTATTTTGTCAAGCTTTGGATAGCTTTTATTGTTTGTTTTTTTCGGTTATGTAATTGTTGATATCATTTATTTTTTTATTTATTATATTATTATTCATGTATTATTCCATTTTAAAATTTGTGTATGTAGTGTTCTATTTTTGTCCCTAATAAATTTGGTTACAAAAATGCTAATCTGACATTATTATTTATATAACATTAATCACAAACTCAGAATTTAAATTATGCTTTTAAATATATTAAACTTTTCTATTCTTAGACAAACAATTTTTTCGGTGTTGTGTTCAAACACGTTTTATCACATTTAATCAGGAAAATTATGTATAAAATTCAAATATATATTTTAAACAGATTTGTAACGTTTTTATAACTTTTCCAAAAAAAGCAAATAAAAAACAGTCTATTAAAACTTCATAATTTTTGCGTCATAAATTTTCTAATTTTTGGTGACTTTAAAAAAATTCGTGAAGAAAATTTGATAATAATAGAGTTTTGATGTCAAAAAAATTACATAGTATTACTTTGTATGTGTTTTTTGGGTCAAAGTCCCTGATTACGTTTATATGTTTTTAGAATACTGTAATTAAAAATGTAAAAAAAAAACTTTCATCAAAAATTAAAAGATAACATCTAAAAAGATAATATAAAACAAAGAAATCCGCTTTGAGATTAATTGAAAAAAGTCTGAAATCCAATTTTCGATACAAAATTGACTCATGTTTTTCTTTTAAAATCCGACACAAAATCAGCTTAATTTTTGTTTCAGTTCTTTTTATAAGGGGGGTCTTATAGTTTTATCTTAAAAAGATGACTTTTGGCTATACTTTTAATGCATTTTTTTAACGTAAAAAATGTTATTTATTGTATTTTGTTTTCTAAAAAGGGAGATTATCAACAAAATTAGAAGCAGACAAAAACACAAAAAAATACAATAATCAAATAAAAAAAGGAAAGGAATAAAAATGTATTTTAAATAATTCGTAATTTTGTATTTTTAAAATAACAGTTACAATTTAAAATACCGAAACAAAGATCATATGATCTATATTCAATGAAGACGAAATTTTAAAAATCAATAAGAAAACAAAGGAACGAACTGTTTTTTTATTACTTTCTTAATACAATACTGTGGAAACTCGATTTTACGCGCCTCGATTCTAAGCGGTCACATTTTGTCAATTGATTGTGAGCTAATATTATATTAATATTTTTTCATAATTCGATGCTAATTATCAGGATTAATATGTACATTTTAAAATGCTTAAAAGATGAGTAAAACATCTATTTTAGTTTTGCATTTTGTGTTTAAAGAAATAATAACTCATTACTGATTCATAATCGCAGTTTTGTTTTATTTATCTCTTGTATTTTTACAGTGCTAAAATCGGGTAATCCAAAAAAAAATTATACGTGTTTTTTTCCGTTGTAAATCACAAAAGAACAAAGTACTTTTAAAGTTTTTTTATGGAGGCGCAAAAACGCTATTCTTTTATTTACGACATAAAAATTCAAAAATTGGATGGAACAAAAAAAAAAACTCTACGCAAAGTTTTTTTTTTTTTCATACAAAAAACATTAATTTGTATGTTTATTTAAAAAAAACACGAAAGAATAAAAAAACTTAAAAAAGAAAAAAAAATTTTATAAGTCATGTTTTTACTAATTTTTGTAAACACACATTTTTGAAGTTTCGTCGTTTGTCTGGGATACAAAAAAAGGGTGCTTCAATTTTAAATTATACGGGGATTTTATTATTTGAGTTTTTAAATAGAATGTATTATTGAAAGAGATGAGATTAAGCTTGTCTTGTCTTGTTTGAATGACAAAAAAAAAGGTCATGAAAAAATATGTAACAAATTAGTTTTATCCCGCTTTTTATGAAATTTTAATGTTGCTTGTCGTTAATGATGAAATTGTACTAAAAAATATGGTGGTCGTCTATAAAAATAAAGGAAACGAGACAAAACTAATTTCCTGAGAAATTACATATACATTTTACACGTAGTTTTTTTTTTCTATTTATAATTATGCATGTTATTCATTGAGATTTTACATAAAACATGATAAATATCAAAGTACTTTAAACTATTGTGACATAAAATTATTCCGGAAGAAAGTCTTTAATTATGTTCAATAGTCTCGAAAGAGCTTGTTTATGTGAATTAATAATAAATACAATACAATCAGCGTAGTAAAAATGTCTCAATTTTTTATGCGTTTTACGTAAAACGGAATATTTTGTAGTTTTATTTTGGAAATATTCCAAGTTTTTATAAAATAAAATTTGTATTTATTCAAAAAAGTCAGTCACAAGATTGAATTCTTTTAAAGAAAGTTTTTGAACAAAACAAATCCAATTTGTAAAATTTGTACAATTTTTATATAAAGTTTTTCATAGAAAGAAATCCGACAGATTTTACGTAAAAAAACGAAAAACTTCCAACTACAGTTTTCCGGGAAAATGTAATGCTTGCTCATTAAATAAAACAAAAATTTTTTTGAAATTTGAAATTCGTTGTTCAAAACGAATTTTTTTTTGCAATAAAAAAATCTATTCTCTTTTATCTTTTGTTGCCAAAAAGCTTGAAAGGTTTTATATGCAAATATAAAATAAATGAAAATATATTAAAAATGTCAAAAAAATGCTGCCATTTATGAGTAAATTTAAACATGTGATTTCTTGTCCTTTATAAAAAATAAAAAAAAAGATAAATGCCAAAAAAATTCAATTATTGTATTTTAAAAACTTTCAAGAAATAACAGTGCAAAAAATACGTAGTTTCTGAAAATGTGTTTGAATGCAATTTTTCAGCATGTGTTTTGTTACTTTCAATTATTCAGTGCCTAAAAAAACTGATACAGTATATTTCACGATGAAAATTTTAAGAGATCCAAGAAAAAAAAAACAAAAACAGATATGATTTAATCGCGTTGTTTTTTAATGTTAATTGATTCCTTATATTTTCAATTAATTTTTTAAAAAAATGGCTTCTTTATTTTTAAAAATGGTATCAAAAAAGTAATAAAAAGTAATTAAAGTGAAAATATACTACTTTTTTTAAAAATAAACAAAATCCCATTAAAAAAGATATTTAAAAAACCAAAGAAAACAAGAAATTTAACTTCAAATTTTAATATCTAAAAAGGCAAATATCTTTGATCTGTAATTGTTGGAATTTTAAGGGTTTAAAATTTAAAAATGACGAGGGAGGGGGTTATAAAAAATGATTTTTGATATAAAATATAAGCTTATTTTTATGTGTTTAAATTGAAAATCTCTAAACTTTGCAAACATTTATTTTAAAAAACATATTATCGCGAAAAAGAATTTGAAATTTTAAAAAATTAGCACAATACTATTGTGGGATATAAACAGTCTGTATTGGGTTTATTTTTGGTTTGAAAGGACAAAAATTAAATCTTTTATAAATGATGTTTTTGAAATATTTATAAAAATACAAATTAGATACGGTAGTTTTTTGTCAAATCCGATAAAGAAATTGGGAGACGGTAAAAAGTGTTATCAAAAAATCTGAATTTCTTCAATCATTAAATACTTTGATTGTTGCAACTTTTATATTACGGTAACTTGATTTTTGAATAATTTAAACTTTGCATTTTTTCATTTTTTTGTACAAAAAATGTAACTTTTCTTAATACTATTTTTTCCTTCCGCACAAAATAAATTCATTAATTGCCTTTTTTTAATCGCAATAAATTGTTTTGATTTAAAACAAATTAATTAATAAACTTTTTAAAAACAATTATTTAACAATTTTGAAAGTGTTTGTTTGTTTCCAACATTTTACAAGCTTGTTTCCAATTTTTCAGCTAATTGATTAATTAATTTGTTTTTTTGCTTGTTTTTTATAAAGCTACAATTTTCAAAACATAACTGCTGCAAAAAAAATTGTTTATTTCAGATTTTAATTGTGAAACAAAAAAAGAGTTAACTTTCGACCAATAAATATTTTGAAACAGTTTTTGTCAAATATATTTGTTTGTAAACAATTTTGATTTTTTTGTCATTTTTGTCTTTTTAATTTTTAAAAATAGAAATTTGCAGTCCAAAGTTGACGACTGAAAGGGTATAAAAAAACTGATGCTTGCAAATTTGAGAGATGATACAAAAATATGAAATGTATGTTTAAAAAAAGTCGTAAAACAGCAAAAACAAAGAACCATAAAAATACAATTTTAAAAATATATTTTCTTTAAAGGTTAACATTCTTATAAATCGTCATTTCAGGATATTTCATGGATATTACATATTTGAAAAAAAGTCAAAGAATCAAAGAATAAATAAATATTTAAGGTTTCTAATAAATCCCTTTAAAAATAAGCAAAGAATGTAGTGCACAAAACATGACGACATTTTTTTTAAAGATAAGAAAGCAAAAATTAGAGGTAAAAAATTGCTGCATTGGTAACAGTGTTCATTCGCCGTCGCCGTCTGACGGCAAACGGCGCCGTCGACGGCGCCGTCAACGGCGACGGCGACGGCGGTAATTGGAAAAGATCAAAGGGAAATATAGGCTAAATGCCGATGACGGCGCCGTCACAGCGCCGTCAGGCTCCGTCGCCGTCGAGAAAAACGGCGACGGCGACGGCGGTAAATTTAAAAAACGAGAACACTGATTGGTAAACATTAAAAGTTCCAAACTTTGGAAAGAAAAACAACTTTAAAAATTTTCAGTTTGCAATAAAAATGCTGCAAAAATTTTTACATTATTTTCTTATAGCATTTGTGTTTCGATTTTATTTTCCAGAGAAAAAGTACCGATTGATAAAAAAAGGTATGATATAACATTTATCCCAAAGTGTCACAGCTTCAGTTAAGCTATCTACTTGGTTCATTGTTAAGCTGTTGTTTAATACTTTTTATTGTTCGTATACGGTGTGATGGAAATTCTAATATAAAATATATGAAAGTCAAATGTGTTTATTTTTATTGTATCTTAGAACTATGATGTGTAATAATGTTCTTGTAAAATGTAAAATGTTTTTTGTGATGTTATAAAGTTTTCCTGTTTTATTATAAAATTAAAATGTATGAAAAAAAATAAAAATGCACGGACACGATTGTCATAAAAGTTTAATATAAATCTCCTCCGGATATTATATATCCAATTATTATATGTTTTGTTTTTCATTTCCTTCCCCCTTTTCCTATTTTTATACATAATTTTAAAAACGTGGCATCAAAAAACCGCACTAAAACCATTTTCATCATTTTTTATATAAATAAAGAGAAAATTAAAGCTAAAGTCAATAAATTCATATATCGACAACATTGGGGGAACGGGGTTACGATACAAGTTGATCGCACAAAAAATTGTTCCAATTCTTTGTTAATTTTTAAAAAAAGCTACAAACTTATGACGAAAAAAAAAATTGATTTCTCTGATATAGTCTCTGTGATTAATCCCCATTTACGATTTTAAATCGCACATTATGAAAAAAACTTTAAATCTTTGTAAACGTGTCTTATTTTTTATCGCCGCTTGGCTATAAGTCTGTTTTAAGCTTTTTTCTCTTTGAACTCTTTCTTATTTTTTGTGGCAAATATCAAAACCATGAATCATTTTTCTTAAAACATTTTTAAGCCGTCTCAAAAATTGCATAAGTTAACATTTAACATTCGCATATATTTTCTTATAAAACTCATATAATCACATAAAACATCGGAACTTTGAAAAGATTATAGAAAAATAAAATATTTTAAAAACAAATGTGGCGTTTTTTTTTTATCTTTTTTGAAATCTCTTTTTCCGGTCATGACGACAAAAAAATGTGTGTTTTTACATTTTTTAAATTAAAAAATAGTAATTTCAACTACTTTTAATAAAAATTGAAATTCTTTTTGTTGCCAAAATTTGAATAAACAACTAAGAATGGATATTTAAATGCCATACGTGTTCATTTTTGGGGATAAACAAAAAAAATGCAAATATGGCTTTTTTGCCATAAAAAATATATACATAAAAGGACACAAACAAAAAATGGAAGAAAGTTAATTAAAATAAATATTTTTGAAAAGCGTAGGCAAATTTTTTATTTTTTGAAAATAAATCGGCAAAAATTTTAAACAAGGAAATTTTTTCGCTGAAAGGATTCATTCAATTTTTAATATACAAAAAATACTTCCAAGTATTGCGTTTTATTTTAGAATTTTCAATAAAACCTACACTTTTATTTCAAAAAAAAGTGATGTGCCAAAAAATAAAAAAGTTAAACAACAAAAATAGTTTGCAAAAAGTGATAAAAAAAAGGTTTCTTTTTTTCGAATTTAAAATAAAACTATAAATATAATTCATGCATTTTTACGGCTTCTTTAAGTTATTACGGTACTCCAAAACTGCAAATCTGGGAATAAATTTTACAGTAATTTTTGATTAAAAAACACAAATATTTAATTTTTGTGAGTAATTTTCGGGAGCTTCTAAAAACAGTCTGCTATTTTTTTGTACATTTTTGCAGTATTTTGTTTACATTCCAAAAATACAAATCACCAAAGGTTTTTTTTGAGTCGTCTATGAACTTTTGTTCTTCTACTAACAAAAAAGAGAAATAAGTCAAAAAAGGAGGGGATAAAAAATACAAAAGTTGATTAAAGAATTTATAGCATAAAAAACAACAAAAATAACTGTAAAAATATCTAAACAAAAATTAATTAAACATAAAAGAGAGATATTAGGTGATTAAAAACAATATTGTAAAAACAGACAAATCAAAGATCTTTATAAAAGTGCAGTTTTTAATCAAAAAAAAAACTCTAAAAAAGGATTTTTAGAATGGAAAAATCTATGAGTAATTTTTACCACCACAAAAATCTATATCCTCTTTGTATTATTATTATTATTCTTACAGTATTAAAGATAAAAACTCCAAAAAGACATAAGCTTTCGTTTTAAATATTAAAATATTGTCTGTAAGTTTCAATATTACGAACGCAAAAAAGTATTACAAAAAAATATCATTTTTTTATCTTTAGATTTACCGTAGAATAAAAAGCTAAAACCGGTTTTTGCGTCATTTTTTTTAAACCAGTGTAATCAAACAAAAGATATAAATAATGTGGTATTAACTAATATGTCTGGTTGCATCATAAAAATAAAAATAAAAATTTTTCATTGTCTTATTATAAAAAAGCATTTATTTTTCTTTGAAAAAAACACAAATATTTCAAAACATTTCCTATTTTAACAAATTTGTAAAAAAACCGATAGCAAATTTTCCGAGAGATTTGCAACAAAAACGATATTTTCTAACTTTTTTCATTTTAGAAGTTGTTAGTATCGTTGCAACTTTTGTACATGATTGAGTTATCTCGAAGGAATTACTAAAAAGAAAAGCATTTTAGAAAACAACACTGGTAACATTTAATTATTTATACAATATTTGCAAACGCTTTTTTAAAATCTTTTATTTAAATTTTTTTTTAA
The DNA here is from genome assembly GCA_963922195.1 of Panagrolaimus sp. PS1159. Taxonomy (NCBI): domain Eukaryota; kingdom Metazoa; phylum Nematoda; class Chromadorea; order Rhabditida; family Panagrolaimidae; genus Panagrolaimus; species Panagrolaimus sp. PS1159. The sequence continues at coordinate 2,063,243 of CAWUHW010000017.1, read as the reverse complement.
ATTCTAACAGTGCATGCGTTTCAAAACTCAACTGGGTGAATTAAAATAATCATACCTGGAGAGGGGGGTCAGATTTTTTGATCCGAGGTCCGGTCCCCCTCGTCATGCTGGGCGAATTTTGCGAGCTCGACTTTGGTATATGTTCAAAATTTTTCGGCGGCCCTTCGGGCCGCCGAATTTCCCTTAAATCGTAAGGGTCCCCCCTTAGCGTATATTTTTGGCGACCTTTTTTTTAGACATCGATCTTTTTTTCACCCACCATTTTCTCTATTTTATTTTTTAAGAGGCTTTTTCTATATTATCTTTGACGGGTGTTTGTTTTTTTTGTTGCATCCTTCAATTTATAATATAATATAATATTTTGCTTTGTTACTTCACTTGTGTCATATCTTTTTTATTCATTGGTCATATATTAGTTACATTTGCTACTTATTTTATTTTTATTTCGAAAAAATTTAAGTTGAACAGTTAAAAATATTAAAACATGAAATGAAATTACTTAATATTTTATTTGTTACGATTATTATTTTAATTACTATTAAAAGCATGGTAGCATGGCAGGGAGCTAACGTTAACTTGTTTTTAAGAGTATTTTGTATTGGTGTCGAACAAAAATCCATCCTTGTTGAAACATCTGAAGATATGAAAATCAAGCTTTATGCTTTAAAACGTATTTTTGATACTCATTGGGCTGCAACTCAGGAATCTGCGCTGAAAGCAATTGTTCAAACTTATGTTTGCATGTGGAAAACTCTCTCCACTTTGGCATAACTTTGAAATCCTAAATCCCACAACCATCAATGTCGATTTGGGAAGAAATAAACTTAATTTCCCCAAATGCAAATGAAAAGCATAAGCAGCTGACCGAGCGATTGAAAATCAATTTCCCCAAACTTGGAGTTCAACTTCATGATTTTTTTGAAAGTGTTGCAGTTGAATTTGGTTATGAAAATTTTAAAGATTGGACCCAACTTCCAGCGGAAGTATTTTACAACAAAATCTTGCAAAAACAAGCTGCAAGTGTACTTAGCAGTGATGCAGAGCGCGGTTTCTCCATACTTTTTCATTTTTTTGGATAAAAGAAGAAGCTGTATGTTGTTTGAAACTATTGCCATGAAAATATTTTGATTGTCAAAAGTATTTAATTGATTGGAAAGCAAGAGGACATTTAGAAAGTGATGCTCAAAATCCTCGTGGACCTGATTATCCAAGATATGGCGCTAAAGACGAGGAAGATGATCCTATCCATGCAAGATTGGTTTATAATGAATACACGAAAGAAATGTGGGAAAAGTGAGATACCATTTTCATTAAAAACCTTATTGAAACTTAAATTCTGTAATAATTTTTTCTCACTTATATTTTTACTCTTTTCTATATGTTAAAAAGTGTAGTCAATAAAAAAATTTTATTACTTATATGCATTCTTGCTTCTTTTTTAGTTTTCCGTTTAAAAATTTTTTAAAAAAAAAAAAAAATTTTTCTCATGCGTTTGAAAAATTTTGCAACTTTTATGTTCAATGATTTTAATAAATTATAGTGTTAAAGTCATTTTTGTTGTTCATTAGCAAAAAACCGATAACTCGGAATTTGCCTTTAGGAAAGAAAAAAAACTGGCCCAAATTCTCCAAGCACTTTTGGTTTTTGGCAATAGCATAAGAGAAAATCGACATAAAATCACCAGTGTGTGTATACCAAGGCATCAATTTTTTTGACTCTTTTTTGTTGTGAAGAATTCTTTTTTTATTTTGGCAAAATTGTGTGTACATTTTTATAAAATAACAAATGATGTGAAAAAAAAAAACTCACGGCCTCTACAACCATAACTTCTCAAAAAAAGAAAAAATGAATCAATCGTTCTTCTAAAAAACCTGCATCTGTATCTCTTTTTATTGTGATGTTATTTCTATCTTCACAAAAAAAAAGATATCTTTCTTTGTATAAATTTTTAAAGGATCTGTTAGATTAACAAATTAGTAAAACATTTTTCAGATTTTTCCAGTGTCTCCGAAGTTCTACTTTTTTTTGGAACGTATCCGTTCCGTTCTTCTTTTGGGCACTTCCCGTTCCGTTCCTGCTTTTTAAAAGACTAGTTCCCGTCCGTTACGTTTTTTACCTCAGGAACGGGAATCCGTTCCCGTTCCTGTAAATTTTAAAAAAGTCTTCAAGTTCCAAAAAAAAAATAACTTTTTTGTTTAAGTTATAAAAAATTCTGAGCTTATTTTTTAAATAAATCGTGTTTTTACGGCAAATATACCAGCAAAAAATAATAAAAAGTTCCCTTTTTACAATTTTTAAAGTTACGATTTCGGCGTATTTTTTTTTTAAAAAAAGTTACAAAAAGGTGTTGTGGAACGGAACGTCTAAAATCCAAAAATGGAACGCGTTCGTTCCGTTCTTTTTTAAATTTCACCCGTTTCGTTCCAAAATTTTGAGGAACGGTGGAGACACTGGATTTTTCACTCAAAAAAAGATTCTAAAATTGTTACCTCAAATAATATGAAAATTATTGCTTGATTTTGAAGAAATGACATGAAAGTTGTCAAATTTTTGCTTTGATTACACCGACCTTGAATAAAAATTTATAATTTTTTCGTTTGTTTTTCATCATTGTTTTTTTTTAAATTTTCTAATTTTATTTTTTTTAATGCTACATTCAGAAATTTTTTTAGTGTTTTTGATTTCAAATTTGGATTTTATTATTTTGTATTATTCTGCAGTTTTGATACTTTTAAAACTATAGCTGAATGTATTGCGATTATTAAATTCATTAATATTTTTGTCAAATAATTTTTAAACCACATTAAATACTCAAAATATGTAAAGTAAAAAAACAAGGCACTAATAAAATCTAAAACCATGAGAACCAACCGCATAAAAATCTATGGATTTTTTTAATCGAATTAAGAAAATTCAATGAACTCAAGTTATAGTTGTCGGTTACTTAAGCAGTATTAAATAATTGTTGGGAAGCTTTAAATTCAAAAACTTCCGGCTCAGGTACTTTATCATTTTGCTGTCTTTGAAACTCAAATGGATTCTAAAAATATAAGAATAAACCAAAAATAATTTTTTTTTTATTTTTAGTTTTACTTGTGAAACAAATTTTGGATTAATTTGTTTCTGTTTTTGAATTAACAAAGATTTTTGAAAACTTTTATTGAAGAAATCAGATGAAGCTTCATTTGAATTTTCAAAAACAGAAATAATGTTTAATAGCACCCTTTCCCTTCATATTATGATGATTTAATATGCTTATGATTTAATTAATTGGATGGCTTTATTCTGTTGTAAGTTTATTTAATAACCATTCTTGTAAAAATGTTTGCCTACTATATCTTTCTCTCTACTTAAACGCTCCGCCTATTTGAAGTATGTCGTTCAGACCTTTCATTCGAGTTGTATTCGTCTCGTACTTGAATGTCTGTCCACCATTTTATCTTTTTGTGTTAATATTATTTATTATGTTTGCTTGTGCAAAAAATATACTTGTTTTTAATCTTATCGATCAGGTTATAACAGTAATAAACTTTTCGTTTTGCTTTCTTTTATTTTTAATTTATTAACTTTCTAAATAAAGTTAATTGTTTCATTATTTTTTACATGTAGTTTTATTTGATAATTAATTGTAAAACTGTGCTTCAGATGGCTACAAAAGATAATTTTTTGTTGTTCAAAAACAAACAAAAATGTTTCGATAATTGTCATACTGTTGTTCAATATTCTGATTTGAATTTAAATCAAAATCTAAAAGGTTCAAATATATTTCCAATTCAATCTAATAGCAAATCACATAACGATAAAAAAATTTGTAACTAATATTGTTGCGGTCCCAGGATTAAAAAAAATTAAATAAAAACTGATATAAATTAAAAAAGTTATCTTTAAATATATGTTTTATGTCAATTCATTCGGCATAAACTACCATATCAAAGGACTGCAGCAACAAAAAATTAAATATCAGATTCTACATTATCTGAAATCTATGAAGAAAAACAAAAATCACAAATATGGAAAAAATCATCCATGACAGATTTGTGCTCTAAATACTCAAGCTCTTTTTTTGATAAAAATGAAAAATGTTGGAAGAAAAATGGCTCTCCAAATGCCACAAATAATAGCACCCTTTCCCTTCATATTTCTGTTTATGAAAATTCAAATGAAGTTTTATCTGATTTTCTTAATAAAAGTTTTCAAAAATCTTTGTTAATTCAAAAACAGAAACAAATTAATCCAAAATATGTTTCACAAGTAAAACTAAAAATAAAAAAAAAATTATTTTTGGTTTATTCTTATATTTTTAGAATCCATTTGAGTTTCAAAGACAGCAAAATGATAAAGTACCTGAGCCGGAAGTTTTTGAATTTAAAGCTTCCAAACGATTATTTATTGATGGGCCAAAACCAGCTAATCCACCACCAATAGGTAAGTCCGTTTTGGGATATATAAAATCCAATTTTATCAAAAATTTTAGGACTTCCATTTTGTCTTTTTCCTGGTGAAAAATTGCATAATCGTTTCATCGTTGAAAGTTTAATTGGACAAGGAAGTTTTAGGCAACTTTTTGCTGGAAAAGATACAGAGAAGAATCGAAAAGTTGCAATTAAAGTTAAACCTCAATTTATAAATAATACTAGAGCAGCAGAAGATGATCAAAATCGATTTGTACTTGAAATTAAAGTATTACGTGAACTTTGTGGAAAGCGGCATATTCCAGTTATTTATGCAAGTGGAACATCATCGGCACCAAAAAAAAATCTATATTTTGTTATGGAATTTTTGGGTGATAATTTAACAAATTTACGAAAAGCAAGAAATCAACAAAAATTTAGTCAAAGTACAAGTTTTCGAATTGCCCAACAGGTATAAGCTAATTTCATTTTTGTGATGTTATATGAATTTTAGATATCATCAGCATTGGAAAATCTTCATTCAATTGGATATATGCATCGAGATATTAAACCATCAAATTGTTGCATTGGAATGGAAAATAAGAAAGAAATATATCTTATTGATTTTGGTGAGTTATTTTTTAGAAGGCATATTGTTGGATATATCAGGTCGTTCAGAAAGTTTTGTCACTTTTTGAATTTTTTGCACTTAGCAAAGTGTTCTAGCCAGAGAAAAAGTGACAAAACTTTGTGAACAACCTGATATTTTAAAAAATATTTGGAAATATCTTAATTGAGAAACATCGGATGAAGTCCTTCGAAGTGGAAATATACTTATTACCATTGATTTATCCCTTGTGTCCTTAATCGGGTTTTTTATATTTGCTTTAAACGGATTATCTTAAAAAAATTATTGATTTTCTGTGTAGTAAACATATTTATATTTTAAGGAATGTGCCGAAAATGGCGTTTAGATGATGGTATAGCTCGACCCCCACGTGAAAAAGCACCATTTCGTGGAACTATACGGTATTTTACATTTTTTTATACAATACCCATGGATACTTTGATTCCAACGCATGCGCATTTAAAATGCGCACAACATGCAAAACGACTGGCGACTTGAAAAAGTGTAGTTTTTTCCAACAAATTTTTATTGTGTAGTTTTTCCAAGTTTTTTTGTATTGAAAAAAGGTTGAAACAAACGATTTCAATTCTCCAGTTATTTTGCATGTTGCGCGCATTTTAAATGAGCATGCTCTGGAATCATAGTATCGAAGGGGTTTTGTATCTACTTCAACATATTTTTTAGATATGCAAGTCATCGAGCTTTAAATGAACTAGAATGTGGACCTGCTGATGATTTAATTGGATGGCTTTATTCTGTTGTAAGTTTATTCTGAACCATCTTTAAAATCTCATTAAACACAGCATTTTTTTGATTGAATTATATGTTGGCGATTTACCATGGGCAAAAACCTTTGATCCAAATGAAACTATTCGACAAAAATCTTCAATATCAATTCAAGAATTATGTAAATCAATGCCTCCACCATTTGTTGAATGCTTTAAATATGCAAATAGCCTTGGATTAAATGTTATACCAGATTATGTAAAAGTTCAAAAGTGCCTTCGTGATTGCCTTCCTGATAATTGTAATATTAATGAACCATTTGATTGGGAATTGACAGAAACAGCAGCTCCATCTCCGACACTTTCATCAACTTCAAAAATACCAGCACGAAAGAATGAAGATTCAGATGATGATGAGCTATCAATTTTTGGAGTTTTTGTTGGACGAAGGCTTCAAAAGTTGGCTTCTTCGTCACCAGCTTCAGCAATACAAGTTAAAAAACAAATTAATGATTTGCTGTGTGAAGCAGAACTCAATGAATTGGGATATAAAAAATCTCCAACCACTTAAAAATTCTCTTGTCAAAATTCTTAATTGGGTCATTTTTTTATTGTTAGTAAATTCATAATAAATCGTTTTTACATAATATTATTCTATTTAATGTTGTTATTCTTATAAGCGTAAAATTATTGATGGCATTGACTTTCAAAAAGTCCACAAGCAGTGCCAATTAAAACATAGCCCCATCAGTTAAAAATCAGTCAAAAAATAAATTGAATTTTATTGTAATGCTGTGTAAATTTTGAACTTCAATAATGAATTCAAAATTTGAATAATAAAAAAATTTTAATTCTTTTTTGTCGTTTTTGTTTTTATTATAGTCTAGTCTAAAGGGAAATGAAGAAAAAGGAGCATTTTTGCGTTGCCGATGTCGATGAACTTTTTCCCAGAACCGTTGAAAAAAATGAACAGATGGTGGCCATTTTTCTCGTTATCCGTTTTTTGAGAAAAAGGTCAATTCTTTTATTTTCTTTTTCACTTTTTCCTTTTCTAACGTTTTCAAATATTTGCAAGAATGAACCATTTTTCTATTTTTTTATTCATTACTTTTTTGCTTTTACCCATTAATAGAAAAAAGAAAATTTTAAAAAAATCAAATTGATAATGTAAAGATTACAGTTACTCAAAACGGTAATTTTTTTTGATAATAAAACATTGTTTGTTAAGTGATTATTATTATTTATAATGGCTAATTTTTTATGTCTCGCAGATCCCCGAAAAATATATATTTTTTTTGTTATTTAATAAAGCTATTTCAGATTGGAATTGTTACTGCCATAATAACAAAATAATTTGCGGCAGCAATATAAATTAAAAAATATAAATTACTGCAGAAAAGAATCGGACAAAAATTATTGCGATCATAAAAATGCAACTTTTTGTATGGCAGAATTTCATTTAGAGATGCAAACAATTTTATAAAAAGTTTGTGAATAATCTTTTATTATAAAACGGCTTACTATTTTCCGATATTTAGAATCAAATTTTGAAAGGAAAAGAACAACATACGACATTTTTGACTTTTTTAAATGGTTCAATTGAAAGCATTGAAAACGGAATATTTGATAATTTCAAATCCCTTGAAACTTTGGGATTTTGGTCAACAAAAATTTCAACAATTAATGACAAAGTTCTTAATAAAAATTTTGGTAAAAGTCTTAAAAGTCTGTCTATGATAAATAATGAACTTGTTTTTCTGCCATCAAATACATTTCAGTATTTGACTTTATTACAATATCTTGACCTTCGTGAAAATGCCAAAAAAAAATGGACAGTTTATTAATAAAAGAATTTTTACAAAATCTTTATCAAATTTGGAACGATTGTCATTATCTGAATGCAATATAACATTTTTGGAAGAGACTGTATTCATAAATTTAGTGTGAGTGATTAAAAAAATATAGAGTTAGCACGGGGTGCTGTTACCAGACTCGAAATTTAAAAGATGCATTTCGTTTTGGAAGCTTTTGATCTTTTTTTAACAATCAATTTTGCAAAATTTGTTTACTTACATTAGCCGATAAAATAAAAAAAGCGTCATCGTTGAAAAAGAAGAAAAATTCTTTTCCATGCGAGACTGCTGCATTTGATTTTTCAATTTTTTGACAAAAATTTTTTTGTTGAAAAAACTATTCAACATCAGGAATTATTATCTCGACATCTGTTTTATTTTTTTATCCCAGTTTATTCCACACATGCTAAAATACAATTCTATGTTTTTTTTCAAGCCTTGAAATAACCTTTTGCATATTTTTTATTCAACATTTATAAAACTTTTTAAAAAATTTTTGCAAAAAAATTAAAGAATCAAATGCATCGGTCTCGCATGGAAAATGATTTTTCTTTTTTTCAACGATGACGCTTTTTTTATTTTATCGGCTAGTGCTTACTGTATATTAGATTTTAGACCCCTCAATTAAATATAGAACAGCTGATGTTAGATAACTTCTTATGATTTACAAAGTAATCCAACATTTTTAGGAAGTTACAAGCTTTGGATTTAGCAAAAAATCCATTAACCTCTATACCAAAAGCAATCGATACTCTTCCACAATTGTTTTCGTTATGGATGACTGGAACAAATATTTCCACATTAAAAATGATCCAAATTTATACAACAGCAATTTAAAAATTTTGGTTCTTGATTATTTGCCAGCTCTTACAGATATTGAAGACTGTGCATTTTGTAGCTTTCCACAATTGTCAAAAATTAAATTAAATTTTAGTCCAAATATATTCATGAAAATGCATTTGGACCAAGTAATATTTTTCAAACACACTTAAAGATTAGAGAAATTCAAAAGGAATCCTGTAATATTACAATATTACCAGAAGCTTTTTTGAATTGGAATTCATTATATTCATTAAAAATAAACAATAATCCAATTAACTGTAATTGTTCAATGTCATGGCTCATTAATGATTTAAAAAAAGAAAAATCGAAATATTTTGGCCAATTCAAAAATTTAATTATAAATAACTTAAAAAATATTCAATGTTATTCTCCATTTGAAGTTCGTAATCAATTACTTTTAAACATTCCTATGACATACAGTAAAGAAGACACAAAAAACGATGTTAAAAACTTGTTTTTTTAACCACCTACTGAATTGAAAAGATATTTGTGTTTTAATTTTTTTTTATTATTTAATTTGTAAATAGTACAATAAAACTGACTTCTGTTTTTAACGAATAAAGAACACTTTTTGTTGATGAAGTTGTTAAAACTTAAAATTTTAAATGCTCAAAATTCTTCCTTTTCGTTATAAAAGACGTTTTGCAGAACAAACTTATGTTCTGTGCAGTAGTTATCAGTTATATCTTTAATACTGTGAGAATAATAATAATAATATAAAGAGGATATAGTTTTTTGTGGTGGTAAAAATTACTCATAGATTTTTCCATTCTAATGATTCTGTCTTTGGAATGTCTTCTCTTTAACAAAAATTGTGATTTCAAGGAGATCTTTGAATTTGTCTGTTTTTACATTATTGTTTTTAATCACCTAATATCTCTCTTTTATGTTTAATTAATTTTTGTTTAGATATTTTTACAGTTATTTTTGTTGTTTTTTATGCTATAAATTCTTTAATCAACTTTTGTATTTTTTATCCCCTCCTTTTTTGACTTATTTCTCTTTTTTGTTAGTAGAAGAACAAAAGTTCATAGACGACTCAAAAAAAAACCTTCGGTAACTTGTATTTATGTAAACAAAATGTTCAAAAAAAATAGCAGACTATCTTAAGAAGCTTCTATAATTACTCACAAAAATTAAATATTTGTGTTTTTTAATCAAAAACTACGGTAAAATTTATTCTTATATTTGCTGTACATATTTTTGTACAGTTTTAGAGTACCGTAATAACTTAAAGAAGCCATAAAAAGTTTGCGAAAAAAATTATATGTATAGGTTTTTTTTAAATTCGAAAAAAAAGAAACCTTTTTGGTTATTTTTTGCAAACTGTTTTTGCTATTTAACTTTTTTATTTTTTGGCACATCACTTTTTTTTGAAATAAAAGTGTAGGTTTTATTGAACATTCTAAAATAAAACTCAATACTTGGAAATATTATTTGTACATTAAAAAATGAATGAATCCTTTTAGCAAAAAATTTCCTTGTTTAACATTTTTGCCGATTTATTTTATTTCCAAAAAATAAAAAAGTTTGCCTACGCTTTTCAAAAATATCTATTTTGATTAACTTTTCATTGTTTGTTCGTGTACTTTTATGTATATATTTTTTATGGCAAAAAAGCCATATTTGCTTATTTTTTGTTTATCCCAAAAAGTGAATGACATTTAAATATATATCCGTTCTTAGTTGTTGTTTATTCATCATTTTTGTAAACAGCAAAAAAGTAACAAAATGAATTTTATTTTACTAAAAGTTATTAAAATTACGATTTTTTTAATTTTAAAAAAATGAAAAAAACACACATTTTTTTGTCGTCATGACCAGAAAAAAAAGAGATTTCAAAAAATGTCACACTTGTTTTTAAAATATTTTATTTTTTTATGCTATAATCTTTCCAATATTCCGGTGCAATGTTTGATTATATGCTTTTTTATAAGAAATATGTGCTAATGTTAAATGTTAACTTATATATTTTTGTGACGGTTTTAAAATGTTTTTCGAAAAATGACTCAGGGTTTAAAGTTTTGATATTTGCTACAAAAAATAAGAAAGAGTTCAAAGAAAAATGAGATTAAAAAAGACTTATAGGTAAGCGGCGACAGGCATGAGAAGCTTTCAATGTTTGGCGGTCTGACGTAGAACGCTACATTTTTATCCTGCTATTGAATTTTATTTTTTTTTGTTTTTCCTTTAGAAAATGGTGTGAAAAAAAGGATATCAGTATGTAAATAAAAGATAATGAAATAAATATCCTTATCAGTGATGATAACGAGATTTAGCGAAGTGCGTCTGGCCGCTATTGTCATGCCTGAGCGGCGATAAAAAATCAGCGATGTTTTGAAAAATCATAAAAATATAAACCGTTTATTCCACAAACTTTAAGTTTGCCTAAAACCTAAACAGGAAATTATGTATCTTTGGTTTTTATTAAAATTTTGGCTTTATTTATCTAAAAAATGACGAAATCGGTTTTTGTTTAAGTTTTGTCACGTTTCTATAATGGGTCGTTACATAAAACCCCCCGAAACCCCCCATGACAAAAACCCTCAAATATATCTTTGTTCAGTAGAAGCAGCAAAATTTACATTTTTTTATGTCATCGCGTTTCTAAAATTAAGTTTAAAAATAGTAACATCAATCTAGAGAAAAGAGTGACAAATTGGAAAATTTTACATATAATAATTGGATATATAATATCCGGAGGAGATTTATATTAAACTTTTATGACAATCGTGTCCGTGCATTTTTATTTTTTTTCATACATTTTAATTTTATAATAAAACAGGAAAACTTTATAACATCACAAAAAACATTTTACATTTTACAAGAACATTATTACACATCATAGTTCTAAGATACAATAAAATTAAACACATTTGACTTTCACATATTTTATATTAGAATTTACATCACACCGTATAAGAACAATACAATGTATTATACAAGATTTGCAACATCCAGTGAACAAAGAAGATAGCTTAACTGAAGCTGTGATAGTTCAATATTAAATAAAGCTGTGATATATCATACCTTTTTTCATCCATCGGTACTTTGACCCTGGAAAGTAAAATCGAAAAAAAATGCTATAAGAAAATAATGTTAAAATTTTTGCAGTATTTTTATAGTAAATTGAGAATTTTAAAAGTTCTTTTTTTCCAAAATTTGGAACTTTTAATATCACACAGTAATCTTTGTACCAATATTTGCTAATGCAGAAATTTTTACATTTACTTTCTTATCTTTAAAAAAAATGTCGTCATTTTTTGTGCACTACATTTTGCTGATTTTTAAAGGGATTTATTAGAAACCTTAAATATTTATTTATTCTTTGATTCTTTGACTTTTTTTCAAATATGTTATATCCATGAAATATCCTGAAATGACGATTTATAAGAATGTTAACCTTTAAAGAAAATATATTTTTAAATTTGTATTTTTATGGTTCTTTGTTTTTGCTGTTTTAAACATACATTTCATATTTTTGTATCATCTCTCAAATTTGCAAGCATCAGTTTTTTTATACCCTTTCAGTCGTCACCTTTGGACTGCAAATTTCTATGGTGATTTTTTAAAAATTAAAAAGACAAAAATGACAAAAAAATCAAAATTGTTTACAAACAAATATATTTGACAAAAACTGTTTCAAAATATTTATTGGTCGAAAGTTAACTCTTTTTTTGTTTCACAATTAAAATATGAAACAAACAATTTTTTTTGCAGCAGTTATGTTTTGAAACTTGTAGCTTTATAAAAAACAAATTAATTAATTAGCTAAAATAATTGGAAACAATCTTGTAAAATGTTTAAAACAAACAAACACTTTCAAAATTGTTAAATAATTGTTTTTAAAAAGTTTATTAATTAATTTGTTTTAAATCAAAACAATTTTTTGCGATTAAACAAAGGCAATTAATGAATTTATTTTATGCGGAAGGAAAAAATAGTTTTAAGAAAAGTTACATTTTTTGTACAAAAAATTAAAAAATGCGAAAGTTAAAATTATTGAAAATCAAATTACCGTAATATAAAAGTTGCAACAATGAAAGTATTAAATGATTGAAGAAATTCAGATTTTTTGATAACAGTTGTCTCCCAATTTCTTTATCGGATTTGACAAAAAACTACCGTATCTAATTTGTATTTTTATTTTAATATTTCAAAAATGTCATTTATAAAAGATTTACTTTTAGTCCTTTCAAACCAAAAATAAACCCAATACAGACTGTTTATATCCCATAAAAGTATTTTGCCAATTTTTAAAAATTTTAAATTCTTTTTTGCGATAAAATGTTTTTTAAAATAAATGTTTGCAAAGTTTAGAGATTTTCAATTTGGACACATAAAAATAAGCTTATATTTTATATCAAAAATCATTTTTTATAACCCCCTCCCTCGTCGTTCTTAAATTTAAAAAACCCTTAAAATTCCAACAATTACAGATCAAAGATATTTGCCTTTTTAGATATTAAAATTTGAAGTTAAATTTCTTGTTTTCCTTAGTTTTTTAAATATCTCCTTTAATGATATTTTGTTTATTTTTAAAAAAAGTAGTATATTTTCACTTTAATTACTTTTTATTACTTTTTTGATACCGTTTTTAAAAATAAAGAAGCCATTTTTTGAAAAATAAATTGAAAATATAAGGAATCAATTAACATTAAAAAACAACACGATTAAATCATATCTGTTTTTGTTTTTTTCTTCGGTCTCTTAATGAAAATATATTTTTCGTGAAATATACTGTAGCAGTTTTTTTAGGCACTGAATAATTGAAAGTAACAAAACACATGCTGAAAAATTGCATTCAAACACATTTTCAGAAACTACGTATTTTTTGCACTGATATTTCTTGAAAGTTTTTAGAATACAATAATTGAACTTTTTTTGGCATTTATATTTTTTTCTATTATCTTTAAAGGACAGAAAAATCACATGTTTAAATTTACTCATAAATGGCAGCAGTTTTTTGACTTTTTTAATATACTTTTATTTATATTATATTTGCATATAAAACCTTTCAAGCTTTTTGGCAACAAAAAATAAAAGAGAATAGATTTTTTTATTGCAAAAAAAATTCGTTTCGAATAATGAATTTCAAATGTCAAAAAAATTTTTGTTTTTTTAAATGAGCAAGCATTTAAAAAAGACTTGCATTTTCCCGGAAAACTGTAGTTTTTCGTTTTGTTACGCAAAACCTGTTGTGTTTTTTTTTCTATGAATAACTTTATATAAAAATTGTACAAATTTTACAAATTGGATTTGTTTTGTTCCAAAAACTTTCTTTAAAAGAATTCAATCTCGTGACTGACTTTTTTGAATAAATACAAATTTTATTTTATAAAAACTTGGAATATTTCCAAAATAAAACTACAAAATATTTTGTTTTACTGCATAAAAAATTGAGACATTTTTACTACGCTGATTGTATTGCATTTATTATTAATTCACATAAACAAGCTCTTTCGAGACTATTGAACATATTTAAAGACTTTCTTCCGGAATAATTTTATGTCACAATAGTTTAAAGTACTTTGATATTTATCATGTTTTATGTAAAATATCAATGAATAACATGCATAATTATAAATAGCAAAAAAAACTACGTGTAAAATGTATATGTAATTTCTCAGGAAATTAGTTTTGTCTGTTTTTTTCATATTTTTAGACCACCATATTTTTTAGTACAATTTCATCATTAAGGACAAGCAACATAAAAATTTCATAAAAAGCGGGATAAAACTAAATTTTTACATTTTTTGTCATTCAGACAAGACAAGACAAGCTTAATCCCGTCTCTTTCAATAATACATTCTATTTAAAAACTCAAATAATAAAATCCCCGTATAATTTAAAATTGAAGCACACTTTTTTTTGTATCCCAGACAAACGACGAAACTTCAAAAATGTGTGTTTACAAAAATTAGTAAAAACATGACTTATAAAAATTTTTTTTCTATTTTAAGTTTTTTTATTCTTTCGTGTTTTTTTTAAATAAACATACAAATTAATGTTTTTTGTATGAAAAAAAAAAAACTTTGCGTAGAGTTTTTTTTTGTTCCATCCAATTTTTGAATTTTTATGTCGTAAGTAAAAGAATAGCGTTTTTGCGCCTCCATAAAAAAACTTTAAAAGTACTTTGTTCTTTTGTGATTTACAACGGAAAAAAGCATGTATAATTTTTTTTGGATTACCCAATTTGAGCTCTGTAAAAATACAAGAGATAAATAAAACAAAACTGCAATTATGAATCAGTAATGAGTTATTATTTCTTTAAACACAAAATGCAAAACTAAAATAGATGTTTTACCCATCTTTTAAGCATTTTAAAATGTACATATTAATCCTGAAAATTAGCATACAGAAATACCTTTCAATTACAATAGAACCTGGATTTTACGCGTTTGAAGGGACCGCGTAAAATCGAGGTTCGGGGCCAGTACTTTTTCACTAATGCACGTTTTGGCCTGAAATCGAAATTACGAGATATCTCCAGGCCATAATCTATCGGATTATGAAAAAATATTAATATAATATTAGCTCACAATCAGTTGGCAAAATGTGACCGCTAAGAATCGAGGCGCGTAAAATCGAGTTTCCACAGTATTGTATTAATAAAGTAATAAAAAAAACAGTTCGTTCCTTTGTTTTCTTATTGATTTTTAAAATTTCGTCTTCATTGAATATTGATCATATAATCTTTTTGAAAGTGCAAAAAAAAAAACTGATCTTCTTGAAAATGCACGAAAAGAATTAAAAGAACAAAAATACATATTTAAGTTTTATATAAAATTTTCCTGATTAAGTGTGATACAACGTGTTGGAATTTTTTGTTCTGACACAACACCGAAAAATTTATTGTCTAAGAATAAGAAAGTTTAATATAAAGCATAAATTAAATTTTGAGTTTGTGATTAATGTTATATAAATAATAATGTCAGATTGGCATTTTTTTACCAAATTTATTAGGGACAAAAATAGAACACTACATACACAGTAATTTAATAATAAAAAAAAATGATATTAATTTTGGCAATAAATTAACAAAAACAAAATTTAATTGAATTTTGTAGAATATCATAGCTACACATTTCAACAAATAATTAATGAACAAAGCTGACCATAAACAACTTAAAGGAGGCGGACCCTTTGATCCATTTTTAAAAAAAAAGGATTTCGAAATATTTCTTTTTTTTCCAAACCATCGATATTCGAGATCAGGGTGACTCTTGAAACGAAAATGCAGCTTCCATTGTTTTTATTTTTTTAACAAAGGAAACTCCATTTTCGTTTCAAGAGTCACCCTGATCCCGAATATCGATGGTTTGGAAAAAAAAAAGAAATATTTCGAAATCCTTTTTTTTTAAAAATGGATCAAAGGGTCCGCCTCCTTTAAAACGACGGAATTTGACCATTTGCTTTGAGTGATCAAAAGTGTTAAATTAATTACGCGGATAACATTCAAATGATACATAAATTGATATCTATATTTTTTTTGATAATTCCTTTTCACAAATTTACTATCCAATTTTTTCGTAAGTTATTCTTGCAGTATATGTAATGCGCAAAAATTAGTAATTTCAATGAATTTTAAAATTTTTATTTCTTGAGCTATCTTTCTTTATTTTGCTCACTGAATCCGTAATAAAAAAATACATATTTTTTCTTTATATTTTTTATTACAATTTTAAATGTCAAAAAAATATGTATAGCAAAAAGTTGTTTACAATTCTTTTTTGGGTCCATTTTCGGAACAAGAAAAAGAGAACTAATGTTACGAAAAAAAACATTTTCTAAGGAATCATAAAAGCTTTTGAGAAAATCAAAAAAAAGGTCAAAAGTTATTTTGTTTGTTTCCAAAAAAGAAACTTCTTTTTTGACTTTTTTTTATGATCTTTGAGAACTTCAAAACCGGCAGCGTTTGTTGAATACTGAAGACGGCAAAAAACGATTTCCAAAAAAACGGAGGCACGTGCCTTCCTTTTTTTGGATAAAAAATTTTTTTTGGATTACTTTTTGTGTTTTTTTTGTGGAACCATAAATCTTTTCTTTCTTTAAAATTTGCTTTTGATCGCTTGAATGAATTTTATTTGAAAAAAATTATGGTAAAATGCCAAAAATTTTAAATGTGCCAGAAATAATTTTTGTTTTTTGGTTTTCAAAAATGCACTTGATCGAAAAAAAAACAGTTGATGTTTCTATTTTCGGTGCACTGGTTTTTCTTTTGTGTTCTTTTTGACCTTTAATTTTGTGGAACAAATTCTTTGTTGCATTTTTTAGTTTCTGCTATTTTTGTTTCCGGACTTTTTTAATATTAAAAAAGGAATCTTTGACTTTCTGTTTTGGATTTTCGAAAATAGCTATAGAAGTTTTACTAAAGCTTATTTTCCAAAAAATTTTGAGCTTTTTTTTAAACTTTAAAAAGGTTATTCTCGTGTTTTTCTCGATTTTCTTTCAAAAAAAAGAAGCCATTATTTTTGCTCCAATAAACTTTAGTTTTTGCAAAAAAATCTGCTAATAAAAAGCAATAATAATTAAAAGAAAACGTTAAAGATCAGATTAATCTCAATGATATTTAAATTAACCATTATTTAAAAAAAAAATTATTTAAATAATAATTAAAATATTAAAAAATTGTATATGTTTCCATTTTTAGATATCTCTTTTGAAGATCCTTAAGATTTTTTTATTTGTTTTTGCAAATCCCTATTTTTTTTATGGACGCCTTCGCTTTTTTAAAAAGGATTATAGTCAATTTAAATAAAAAAGCATATGATTATTATTTTAAATATTTTATCTCTTTTTTTATTATTTTCTTTGCAAAAAAGGATTTACAAAAAATTGAATACCTTTTTTTGGCAATTTTGAAAAAGTCGTTAAAGAATTATAGTCTGTGGGAGAAAAGAAAATGTTAATCCAAAAGAAAAAGAAAAAAGATAAACTTTAACATAAGCGTGCAAAAAGCTTTTATTATTACAAAGTTCATTAAGGATTTCCATTTAGATTCCCATTCTCATAGGCATAGCAGATACAGTTGTTGTAAACCATTTTTTAAAACAAAAGAATGTACTATTTTACACACCTCTGCAATTTTAAAACAACACGGTGAGCTGAAATGTCCATTTGGCAAAAACTTCGCTTGAGTCCGCGAACACTTTTTCCCATAGTAAATCTTTAAACATAAATTCTGAAGCCGAAAAACACTTTAAAAATAAGCTGTTGCTGCTAAAAATTAGCTAACGGGTACTAGAAGCTATATTTGCAGGGACTGAGAAAAATATGGATTCTGGAGCCCAGGATTCAGAATCCAAAACAAAAATTTCTTCCAAATGCTTTAAATTTGGTATCATTCGGTTCGTCTCGACGAATAGATTATAATGAAGGTTAAATGAATTGTTGTAAAAGGTTTCAGAAGCAAAATACAGAAGGCGAAAAATTTTTTGAAACATTTATTTTTAGATCACTGAAGCCTTTTGAAGCCTTTTACAACGATCAATTTTACATTCATTGTAATCTACTCGCCGAGACGAACTTAATGATACCAAATTTAAAGCATTTGGAAGAAATTTTTGTTTTGGATTCTGAATCCTGGGCTCCAGAATCCATATTTTTCTTAGTCCCTGCAAACATAGCTTCTAGTACCCCTTTGCTAATTTTTAGCAGTAAAAGCTTATTTTTAAAGTGTTTTGCGCCTTCAGAATTTATGTTTAAAGATTTACTATGGGAAAAAGTGTTCGCGGACTCAAGCGAAGTTTTTTCCAAATGGACAATTTATAAGGGAGTCGACTCACCGTGAACAATAGAAAACATTAATTTTATAGCAAAGGTTAAAAAATTTATTAAGAAGTTTTTTTATATAAAATTCATATATATTATAAGTGGGATTAATGAATTAATTTTTTTAAAACTTTTTCTACAAGATTACAGTAATCCAATTTCCACAATCCTTTTTCCCCAACTGTTTTGTTCCTTTTTACCCAAAAATCCAAATTCCCCAATAATCATTACACCAGAAAAAAAAGAGAAAATATTTTATTAAAACACAACATCAAAAGATTGATACAGAGTTAAAAAACACATAGTCTAAACCTAAATTCTAATTTCTACGAACTACAACTCTTTTAATGCTTGAAACAGCAATAAAATTAGATAAATTAAGAAAATCACATTTAAAATTGATTTGGAGAGTTTTAACTTCCTTTGAAACAATGGGTTCAGCCATTCGGACAATTCGACGTCCTGTAGAAATGGTAACTCTCTTTCTTTTTTCCTTTTTTTGAACCATTTGAAGAACACCATGAGTTGATTTAGCAAAAAGCATTCCCTAAAAAATAAAACAAATTAAACAAGGAATATAAAAATATAAACAAAAAACTTACATCACGATAAACGGTAAAATTTTCAGCAAGTTCCCAACAGGCATATCTTTGTTGAGCAAAACCAATGAGAGAATATGTAATTTCTCCAATGATGAAAAGATTTGGATGTTCTAAAAAATTAATTTTTAGAAACAGATCTAACAAAACAATGTACACATACCTTTTGCAACGAAACATTTTTGCAAACTTTTGTAAACTTTCGGTGGAATAATAATAGCACCAAAATCAGCAAAAAGAACATGATGTTTATTTACTTGTTGAATGTTTGAAACTTCTACTGTGAAATTGATAATCTGGAATTATTACATAAATTGTTTTTTATTGTTTGATAAAAGCAGGATTACTGTAACAACGATGTTTAAAGAAGTATAGCTATAAAAAGTTATGGCAGCAGCTTATATACAACAATGCCAATGATAAGCTCCACAGATAACAAACATAATAATTTAAATTCAAAAAAACAAAGCACATCTATGTTACAGTAATCCAACATATATAAAACAATCCCTCAAAACAAAAAACCAACCTTTAAAAGACCACGACTGATACGAGTTTCATATTGATGCACTTCTCGAACTTCGCGTTGCTTTCCAATAAATGCGTAGAGATCAGTAAAGATCAGAGTTGGTTCTTCAACATGGACATACATCTTTCCCAATTCAACCAAAAGGATATCACCAAGTTCGACGCTTTTAAAGTACCTAAAAATGTTGTAAAATGGTATTACAGCCTTAACAAAGATATATGAATAAAACATACTCCCAAGTTTCACGAAAGAGAATAACAGGACGTTTTGCAGTGACATAACTATAACCAATTGCAAGATTCTTATATTTTTCAACGATGATAATTTCAGTTCTTCCATGAGAGCGAAATGGAAATTTATTGATCAATAGAGTATTCTTGAGATACATAAAATGAGCAGGTAAATCATCGAAGTTATGTTTTGAAGCAGCTTCGCAGAGTTTGAATTGAGAAGGTTCAAAAGTTACAAGTGGTACATGTTCCTAAAAGTTTAAATATTAAATATTCTTACACAACAAAGACACAATAAACAATAGATAAAACAAAACTTACAGCATATCTTTGTTCATCTTCAGAAGTGTATAAGATTTTGATTCTAAAAAGTATAATATTATAGTTAGAAATGGAGAGATATATAAAAAATATAAATTTACCGCCAACGACTCAAAGTTTCTTCATCCTTGGCGCTCTTTAGTTCACCAGATTTAGCAAGAGCAGTAGTACCATTTTCTGTAGGATTTTTATCTTTGATAGAAGATTCAGCTTTGATCATGTCTGTTGTTTGCAGGAAAGGAAACGTTGAAAAAGTTATGTAACTTTTTTAACGTTCTAAAGAAATAAAATTGATAAAAATTTTTGCAAAACAAAAAAGTGAAAGAAAAAAAAGAATGGGAAAAAGGAAAGAAAGAAGCGTGCAAAAAAAGTGAAAAGTTGATGGAAAAAAACAAACAAAGTTTTTCGAACTTTGTAGGATTTTGAAATCATAAAAATAGCAATGTGCAAGAACATAACGCCAACACACTTAAAAAAATTTCACAAGGGAACCGTTTGACATGTGAATTCGCTTTTGAAACGGGACCTATTTCACGTTTGAATCAGTTCCACTCTTTTTGTTCATTCAAAAAATGGCTTGGCATTGTGTTCTTTTTCTTTTTGATTTTTTTGTTTAAAAAATTTATTAAAAACGAAAAAGTGAGCATTATCTTTGACGACTGAGCCTGGTCTTGCATTAATTTTTTATGCTTATATTATATACATATAATTAATCAGGGAAAAAAACTGGGTCGGATAGCAGCGAGTATTTTTTAAAAAAGTATATAAAAAACAGAGCCAATAATAGCATGTTAAAGAAGATATGAAATTTTTATAATTATAAAACATTATATTCATTAAAAAATGCATTATAAAGCATTATAAAGGCCTTGTAAAGGTAAAAAAATCAGTAAATGGTTGTAAAAATTAAGTATTTGGAAGATATTTGGTTATGAAGAAGCAGATGATCAAGGTTAGTTTTTTGGATCAGGTAGGTATTTTTCTTTGTTTTAAACGTTATTTTAATAATTATATCTTTTAGAAATCACTTATGGATGCTCCAGAATGTATTTGTTATTTTATTTTTGGTTGTTTTTATATATATAACATAAATACCGTGATCCTTGGATATACATGGTGCTGCTCAAATCCTTGTTTCTGAAGACATTTATTTGCTTTTTCAACCATTTACATCATATTTTTTGTATAAATTAGCTTTTTTTGGTAATGGATGTTGAAAAAAGAAGCAGAAAAGCTTGAAAAATGTATATCCCTGGATCACGGTGTTTATGTAATATAAAAATTGGTTTTGTTTTTCAAATACTTTTTTAAAAAAAGCTCGCTGCTATCCGATTCAGTTTTTTTCCCTGATTAATTATATGTATATAATATAAGCATAAAAAATTAATGCATGATCAGGCTCAGTCGTCAAAGATGATGCTCATTTTTTCGTTTTTAAAAAATTTTTTAAACAAAAAAAACAAAAAGAAAAAGAACACAATGCCAAGCCATTTTTTGAATGAACATTTGATTCAAACGTGATTTTAGAATACTCCCCTGATATTCAAACGTATTTTCCCAAATTATGAGCGGCCCCTTCCCCAAAAATATTTTTTCACCTAATCGACTATACTACTATAGTATACATTATCGTGTGCTACTTATACCAATTAATTTCTTAAAATTACATTTTTGCAGTTTTATAATGACTCAAAAAGTTACAAAATAATTCTTTAAGATGTGAGAACTAATTATGGATTAACCAGAAAGCGTAAAATCCAAAAAAATAAGTGATTAACTGGTGTAAGTAGCACACGATAATGTATACTATAGTAGTATAGTCGATTAGGTGAAAAAAATATTTTTGGGGAAGGGGCCGCTCATAATTTGGGAAAATACGTTTGAATATCAGGGGAGTATTCTAAAATAGGTCCCGTTTCAAAAGCGAATTCACATGTCAAACGGTTCCCTTGTCAGGCATGTTTATTTTTATATTTTAGGCTTTTGCTCTTGTCATCTTTTTCTATGACTTCTTTAATAATGTCTTAATTTCAATTCCGTCATAAAAAATTTAAAACCATGAATCAACAACAACAATTAATTACTTAAATTCTTTTTAACATAAACTTTCTGTTATTTCCTTATTACTTTTATTACCCTTTTTCTCGACAATGACGTTAAAACAATGGAATTAACTAATATATTTCTATTAAACTCTTTTTTAAATATTTATTTTAATCATGTCCTTGTATGACTGGTTTTGTATTTTAACTTTTTTAACTAGTTTCACTTTCATAATCTTATTAAAGATTAATATCTTAAATCTTAAATATCTCTTTTGTAAAGTCAGCTGTACTTTTCTTTCTTCCTTATTTTTGGGTGAGCCATTTTTCATCATTTTTATTTCCCTATCTTTTTCTCCATTTTCTCTAGCTAAAAATTATATTTGAAATTTGTCAAATTAAAAAACATGAGTTATATTTCCTTTTTTTCAAATATAATACAATAATTTTAAAACATGGGGCAAAAAAAAATTTTACTCTTCCTTGTTTAAAATTACTCTTTCTTTTTTATAAATGACTAAAATGTAGTATGACTATTTATTCAATGTGCATAAAATTTTGATGAAATTTTAAAAAAATGTTTTTTACATTTAATTCAATACTACTGTATTAGAGAAAACCATTAAAGAGAGATGAATAATCACACATGTAAATTTATAATATACACAATTTACACGTTTTTCAATTTAAGAAAAACTCAAAAATTGCTCTTAAATTACAAATATGACACATCTAAATTTAGCGATTGTTAGAATTTTTTGTATAACTTTTTGCTGATAAAATGTCATGTGAAAAAATGAATGGAAATAAGTTTTTTAAATCACACGTTTAAAATCTTATGATTTCCCATTTCATTCATTCATTTAATAATTTCTTTACAAATTTTTTGTGGTGGTTTTTTTTATTCCGGCGGAAATGCCTATTTACAAACACTTTTTCTTAATTTAAAATTTAACAAATATGCAAAATAAATTAAAAAATGAAATTCCCTGTCAAAACTTTTTTTAAACTTTGAATACATTTTCATGAAAATTTTGACGTAAAAAACGTAAAAACTTTTTTTGAGAACTTTTTTTTGTTGATACAATTTTTTGCTGCTCAAAATGTGACCACGGAAAGTTAATATTAATTTTGACTAAAAACAGTTAATTTTTTGGAGTCTTCTTTGAATTTGGAAGTCCATTTAATGCAAAAAAATACGTAAATTAATTAATTAATAAAAAAGATTTTTGGTGATTTTGGTTGAATACTGTATACTATTGATAAAAACAATAAATTTTCTATGTTAAACTTTAGTTTTTAAAATATCATTTTTAAAAGAATAAATGTTGTTTTCATCCTGCAACATTTTCGTCCTTAAATGGCATTAGTCTAACGATTATATATTCCCAGGATGTATGTATGTGTTTTAAAACACAAAGCTTATTTTTTGGGTTTTCGAAATGGAACGTAAAAACTTTGCGTTTTGCAGGAAATTTGTAATGTTAAGACATACGAAAAAAAACGAACTTTTTAATAACCTTTCCAATCCTGAAAATTATCACAAAGAAATAATAGAAATTTGAGAAAGCTGTTTTTTAGTCTCTTCTAATAAAATTTTCATGTAAAACTTTATCTCCATAAAATTTGTAGCAGCTAAAATATGTAATTGCAAATCACTTTTTATGCAAATTTTCTTCCATAAAATACTGATATTTAAAAGTGTTTGATTCATAAAAGTTTTATTGCAATTTAAAAAATTTTAATTTCTCGCCCTAAAATAAGTAATCTGATTATTCCCAATAAATTCTCAGTTGAAAAATATCTTTTTTTTGTTTACAAAATTTCTCTCCCCCCACAAATCCACCACCACCAACAACAACCATTACAACCGGAAACAACATTTTTTAAATCAAATTTTTCTGTGTTTTATTTTTAGAAACTTTTAACCCTAAAATAAGCTTTTCCCTTTTTTTTCCGGTGGTCTTTTTTCAGCTCATTGAATTCTTTTTTTTACACAAATCAAATTTTGTTTTACAAACTTTATTTTTTTGTTTTCTCCCTTTTTTTTCTTTGTTTTTTTGTATGAACGGCGTCCAAAAATGCGTGGCAAAAAAATTTGCCTCCGCAAAAAAATATCAGACAAAAGTTTATTTTAAACAAAAAATATTTGAAAGTTCAAAATTTTTTAAAACAAAAAAATGCAAAAAATTTAAAGTGCGACGTAAAAATATTTTTTTATATTTATTATATAGATTTTGGATGTAAATATTTTCGAGAAAGAAAGGGCTTTCATTGTCTTGGAAAAGTTTGCCCTCGTTTTATAAAGTCGAAAAATAAATTTTTCAAAGGTCAATAATTAATTTGTTTATGGACCTTTGAAAAATTTATTATTAAAGTTTGATCAATGAAAATAAAAAATTAGCAAAAAATTTTTTTCGAATGGAAAAAACAGTAATCACAAACATAAATTAAACAATTGTTTAAATTGCAAATTTCTTTGTTCAATAGTTTTTAGACAATAAAATTACGATAACTAAATACTTTTTTACTCTAATTGTAGACACCATTTTTTTCGTCGTAAGATTACTCATTCAAACTTTTTGGTTGAAATTGAATTAAAGTTTTATTCAAATTTCTGAGGCTTTATAGTGCAATAAAATTATCGTAAATTTGCTCTTCTCTTTTTGACGTACAATCATTTAAAATTTTTAAGTTTATTCATTTTTGAATAAACGTCCTTCTGATATTTTTTGAGCAAAAAATAAACTCTTAAAGCACTTTGTAAATTATTTTTTAAAATATTTGCTGTTTTTTGTTTTGAAACCGTATACTGTAGGTTTCAATAACAAAACTCATAGTTTAAAGTTTTTTAGTGTTCTTTTCTTATTTTTTTCCATAAAAATACAAACATTATTTGATTAACCCAATATACAAAAAAAAGTCTAAAGTCCATGTAAGATGATTAATCATTGATCAAAATATTCTTTATAAATTTTTAGTGGATTTCAGAAAAAATCCCTTTTTAAGTAAGTCGGTAATGCTTGTTAAAGGATATAAATTATTTAAAATTAGACAATGACAAATTAAATTGGATGGAAGATTTTAATAGGCTTCTGAGGTACAAATTTGAGACCAGTGAACAAAAATCAAAAAAAATACAAAAAAACCTATTTCTAAATATTAAAATTTTAAAACAAGCTTAAAAATGAGAGAAAAAAGCTGCTGGAATTTGCAAAGGAAATGGATTTTTTGTTTCTAAAAAAATCAACATACAAACTAAAGTTCAAAGGCTGATTTTTATGCTTTAAACAAAAATTATTAAATTATAAGACTTGAAAACCAGCAAATAATTTAAAACTTTAGTTTTAAAAGAAATTAATAAAAAAAATCAAGATTTAAGCCTTTAACAAGAATTTATTCGGTAATTTTAGAAGAAAGATATTTCATTTCAAACATTTTATTTCATCTACCGTATCTTTTTTTGTTTGACATTTCATAATTCTCATATATTTGCATTTATTATGAATTTTTTTAATTTTTTCCATAATACTTTTTGTAAGATGTATTTTTTATATTTCTGACATTCGCATTTCCATTCATAAAAGTTTTTTCTACAGTAATATTCAAAAAAGCTGTTTACAGTTTTTTTGTAGTTTTAGCTATTTAAAAATTAGCAAATGTTTTAAACATTATATTTTATATCTGTTTATAAAAACTTTTATTTTGTCAGGACTCTCACACATACTTCAAAAATAATTTAGAGCAAAGATTTTTTCTTAACGTATTTTTTTAATGTTTTTTTTGAATTGCTGTTTATTGTGGAGGTTTTTTGACATTTACAAATTAAACAATATTAAATTGTAAGAAATCCTTTAAAAAACAAATTTGCAACAACTTTTTTATAATAAAAAAAATTATGAACGGAAGTTTGATTTCTTTCTTTCTTTTTTTGTGAGACATTTTACAAGTTCAAAGCTTGAAAAATTTATTTGCTTTTAAAAAAAACAACTTTTTATCTTTTTTTGTTTCTTTAAAAAAAAGATAATAGAATGTTTTTTTAAAAGAAACAAAATTGGTCAATCTGGAATATATAAATCTTATGATTATTATTTAAGCGGGGGGTATATAATACTTATATAATAATTTAAAAGTTTTTAAATGGGATAAATAATTGCAAGGATAATTATTTGAAAAAAAAATATAATATATATCCGGAAAAACATTGACAAATAAACAACCATAAATAGTTGGTTAATAATATATCTATTATATATTTGAGCTGTTTTTAAAAAAATTCAAAAAAGTCACATGAATTTTTTAAATGTTTTGTAGGTCTTTAGTACTTTTGAAAACAGCGTTAAAAAAGTTTAACAAAATTAAGATGAAGAAAAAAAACCCTTCATTTTCTGCTTTTTTCCAAAATTCTCAAACACATTATTTTACATTAATTAAACAATTAATATTTGCTTTAAAACACATAAAACAAACAATATTAAAAATATTATTTAAGCTTTAAATTAAAATTTGATTAATTTCATTGTAGTCTACTTTTTCCCGCTTGAAAGAATAATTATCATTTGTCCCACTTAAAAAAACTTCAGGTTTTAGTTATTAAAAAAATGTTATATAAGCTTTTAATTGCTCTTAATTTTAATGAATATACTTTTTTTGAAGGTGTGTGTGGAAGTAATTAATTCGTTTTTCTTGAAATAGAAACTAAAGAAAGTTTTTTTATTGTTGCAAAGAACACATTTTTTGGCAGACTTTATTTTATTAGGTTGAAAATGAAAGATAAAATACTGGAAAGTTTAAAATACATTTTGTTAATATTTTTGGGGTAACATTTAAACGACTGAAACACTAACCTTTAAAAGTGATCTTTCTTACATTTTAATCTTTAAGTTGATTATGTTTTTATGGCATTTGCAAGGAAATTTTTGTGCTAATCTTTTTATCTCAACATCCTAAAAGGCATATGTATTCTTTTTTAGAAATAAACAGGTCATCTTCTTTTTTTGGCACGGATATGAGCAGAAGCAAAAAAAGGTTAATCTTTCTCTTTCAAAATAGCGACATATACGTCTTTATTTTGACGCTTTGAACTGCTGTCAAAAAAAGAGATATATGAAATCTCTCTCTATTTTAAGGTAGCAGCATTGTATCTTTTTGAGAGAGATAAATCTAATTTCATGCTGCAAAAATATTTTGCAAAAGTAGATAAAAGTGTGACGGCACGGATTTCAAAAAAACCAAAAAAAGAATATTAATTTGTCTCGGAAAAACGTAATGATTATTTTTAGAGCTTAAAAAAAGAAGTTAAAAAAATTTGTATTTCCATGATTCTCTTGGTTTTAAAAGATTAGGAAGTTGGATTATAAAAATAGAAAATACAAATTTTTGTATTGCTTCTTTTTTAAACTCATTTACTTCAAAAAATAAATTGTGTCATAAATGAAAATCTGTGATTAAAAAAGATGCTTAATAAAATCTCATCTATTTTCTTTACACATACTTCCTTTACAAAACCCTTTCCTTTTTTTTGACGTGCAAATCCTTACTACATTTTTTGTTACTCAGTTTTAAATGCTTTGTATTCCTGGGTGTTAAACTAACTCTAATCTAATTTTTCTATATACTTATAGTAGTGGCAATACTGGTACAAAATACAATAAATAAAGAAGTCAGCTGTTTTGCAATCACGTTTTACAAAAAATTTATTTAAAAATTTTGTGTTTTAGTCTTGGAAGGGAAAATTTTGTCGTTGAATTTTAGTGTCACTGCTGCATTTTTTTTGAACTACTTTAATTTTACGAAAACAGTGATCTTTAAATTTCTAAGGTCCACAACTTTGTTGCATTTTAGTCGTGGGACAATTTTTTAGCAAATTTAAATCACCTGTTTTCTTTAAAATTTTTAAAAAAGTCCGTAATTGTTTTGAATTACATAAAAATGATTCCAAAAAAGCCCTCCTATCTGAACATAGATAGGAAGTACGTTGACGGCTTTTCAGAACATATATTTTCTTTTTTGAACTGTTTTTTTATTGGGAGTAGTTTTGAAAGGGAGCAAGTTTTTTATGGATATTGTAATTGTCAAAAGGATATTTTATACTTGAATTTGATATCTTACACAATTACCAATTCTCCTTCTTCTTTTAACTACAAACAAATTTGAGTAAAATCTAAAAAAAGAACATGTAAAATAATTTATAATTATTCTATTGTTTTTCATATCACATCATTTATCTAAAAATGATGTTAAATTCGGACATTTTTGATCATTGATAATTTTACACTAAAATTTTTTAGGTAAAATAATTATGTAAGATTTCCGGAGGGTTTTTAAAAATTAAAAAGAAAGAATACAAAGAAAAGTATCAAAAAACAAGTGTTTTTACACCGGTAAAATTTTGTCTTTTTAGCTTTTACCGGATGCTTTTATTTTTGTTTTGGCTACTTTGCAAAAAAAAGTAAAAATTTGAATGAAGTGAAGCGTTTTTACTTAGAAATAATTAAAATACGTGGGTTGTTTTTATTCAAAAGAAAAAATAGTCATTCAGAAAAATTTGTAAAGGCCATTTTTTGACGGATTTTAATTTGCAGGAAATTGTTTTTGTTTTTTTAAATAAATAAAGTTTAATGGATTTGTATTTCATGAGCAAATTTATTAAACAACAAAAATATGTGTCTCGGATGAGCAAAAAACATAAAATTATAGTAAAAAACTGCCTTGCTAATTTTTTTCGATAAGTTAAAAATTGCAAAAAAGAACAACTTTGGCATGTAAAAATTTGTTTCTGTTGTGTTTTGCATTAAATGAGTAATTAATTAAAAGTTAAAATGCATTTGTATTTTAAATAATTAATTTTTGCGGGGGACATTTTTAACTATAAAAATTTTTTAAAGGAAGTTGTTTAAAACTTTTTAGACACAAACTGTTTCTGGTCTGTTGGAAAAATCAGTTACATTTTTGTTTAATTAGGACAAAAAATGTTTATTTTTTCAAACACCACTATTTTTTAATAATAATAATTTTGACTACAGTAATAAAGATTCAAATTTAATAATTATGTTAAAAGTGCTAATTTTACCAAAAACGTACATATTTTAACTGAGGACGACAATTTTTTCAATGTTCAGATTTTGAGTTATTTTAGATGATCACTTTTTACTTTTTACTACTTACTATTTCCTCCACCGCCTGCACAAAAATGCAATTTTTAACGACGTTTTAGGAAATCCGTTGATTGAAAAATTGAAGGAAAAAGCGGAAGATAGGTTTTCAAAGAATTTGAGTTTCAATGAAAAAAAATTTGTATCCGTTTTAAGTTTTCCTTTTTGTACTTTAGTTACACTTATATTTAGTTTATTTATTATAAAAATACACATAAACATATTTTTAATTAATTTTTTTTTTCGACCATTGGACGATAGTTACTTCCAAAGCTAAAAACTAAAAACCATAGCAATTAAAAAATGTTTATTATTATTTTTGTTGTTTTTCTTTTTCCTGACTAATAATAATAATTTCATATTTCCAAGATTAATCCTGAAAAAAAAAGACAGAGTGTTCTTTTTCTTTTTTTCAAAAAAGTCGCCGCCAAAACAGCAGAAATAATTTGTTTTTTCTTTCGGGCTTCCAACTTTTTTTGTAAAATTGTAATGTTTGTGTTTTTATTATTTTTACTATTATTTTTTTCTGGCAAATCTTTGAATTTTCGAGTTTTCTTCTTTTAAATTCAGGAAAGAGATAGAAAGACCAAAGACACTTCTTTCTTTTTTCCTTCCTTTTTTTAGGATTTAAGCAATAAAGATCAAATTTGTTTTTTCCTTCAAAGTCTGGAACATTTTTTATTATAAATTCTTGTTAGCGAACTAATAAAAATGTCCTTGAAATCTTTGAAAGTTTTACGATTCCTTGAATATACACTCGGATTTAATAAGTCCAACAAGAGGTCAAAAGTCAAATATATAAAATAAAAACAACATTAATTGTATTTGTACTTGGATTTATAAGGAAATGATATCAAATTAAACATGGATATTATAAAAATTAGAGTGCAAAAAATTATTTATTGTACAAAAAATGTGTGTTAAATATTTTCTAAAAAAAAGGAAGCTCAAACATCAAATATACCGTATAAAAAATAAGTAGCACAAAAATTCTTAAAAGAAATGATACTGAAAATCATGTGATTATTTTAAAGTCAATACACACACAGTTTATATGTAGAGATAACGGTGTAACTGATCTGATGGATTTGTTTTATTTAAGCAAAAAAAAACATTTAACGATTTTATTTATAAAAATAATTTGGTACTTTTCTCGTTTTCGCCCCCCTCAAAAAATTTATTCACAAAAGAAACCGCTGACTCAACCCACCCGCCCACCCTTTTGAATTCGCAGTAAAAACTCACTATTTTTATGCAAATTTGTGAATGAATTTTTTGAGGGGGGCGAAAACGAGAAAAGTGCCAATAATTTTTTGATGTAATAAATTGTATCCATTTTTTACCGACACCAAAATGCTATAATCTTATCCTTAAAATAATATTAATAAAATAATTTTTAGCTTTCTTATTTGTATTATACAATGTAATTAGCACGTGACCAAAATATTAAAATTTTGTTAGCACAATAACATCGTCATTTTTATCGAAGCAACCATATCCAACAATCACTAACCAGAAAAAAAGTTCCTTAAACACTTTTTTATTCGTTCATTAGATTTGATCTACTTTGAATGTTTATCACTGATAATATTTTTTGTTATTAATGTATGAAAGTATAAAAAACAATAAAAGCTTTTGATGGCATAAAACTATCGCATTTTTCAGCTCCTAATTTTTGATAAACCATTTTCACACTTTTTTTTCTCATTTTGTAAAACCAAAACATTAAAAAATAAAATACATCTTTTTGCAAATTATCGAGCAACAATTAAAGAAACATGATTTTTTTTAATGATCCAACATTTCATTTTATTTCAGCTGCTGCTAATGAAAGTAATTGCATTAGCTTATTCTGTGTTGGATATTGGTAATGATAAATTTATTTCTTATCAATTTATCCAAAGTATTCTTCATTTTAGAAGCATTGTTTTATGTTTGAAATATTTGGGCACAAAACTGATTAGATACAATTGCCTTTTTCTCTAATTCTTGCTGCTAAAAAAACGATTTGCAGAAATAATGTCAGTCAAGAAAGAGAAGAAGATTCCAATGATTTTTCAGAACAAAGGCTTTATTTGCTGTTTTCAATTTTTACTACAAAATGTTGTTTCGGATTTTGCTTTTTTTTAAATCCTAATTTTTTTCAGGGGATAAAACTACAAAAAAGGGAGCATTTTTTGCCTTCGACAAAAAAAAACGGACCGCCTGTAAAAAGCAGCCCTTTTTAATTCAAAAAGCTCCGCCCTAATTTTAAAATGAGTCTTTCAAAAAAAAAAGAAAGAAGGAAGGAAAAAAGGAAGGGGGCTGGACTTTGCTTTGGCGCGTGTAAAAATGAAAAGGAGAAAGAAAAAAGGGTATATAAATGAAAGAAATTTGAAAGAAAAATAAAACAAAATTTACTTTTGATACTTTTTTTTTGTGGAACAAGAATATTTTTTTCTTTTCTTTAAAACTTTATTCCTACATTATTACTTTAAAATTTGCATATATTTGCATCTTTTAAAAACTTCAAAACTTATAAAAATGATACATATTTTGATTGGAGTTGATGATGCATTTACAATGAATCAATTTGCTTCTTCAAAATCATCTGGAAACAGAAGGACTGCATTCTTTTCAAGAAATCAACAACCTTCAAGAAGATAACAACAACATTTTGTATTTATTTATTCGTTTTTTCTGTACAAATACGAAAATATGGTACTTATTTATTTATTTGTTCCTTAAATTTTTATGTGCCTTCAAATTGGACTTCGCTGCAATTATTTTTTCATCTTCTGATCTGAAATTTCCTACAATGATCTCAAATCAAAGTCAAATATGGGCTGACTCTAAACACTTTAATAAACAACTATTAGATATATATATAAAATGCAATGGCGAAGATCTCTTTTTTTTTGTTGATTTATTTCTTACTTTTTTGTTTGTACAAAGATATTTTTTATAGCTTTAATTTTACATACTTTTTAATAAATTATTATTTTAAAAAAAACATTTGTTTGAGTTACACAAAGGGAAACACATTTATCGGGAAATGAAATATGAAAAACATTCTTAACTTTGAAGCTTTAAAAAACTATAAAATACTGAACACAAATCTAAAGCCTTTTTTAAAAAATACTTAATGGAAAAAGCATATTTTTTACGAATAAAAAATCGAAAGAGATATTTGCAATAATGAAAATCAAAATTGAACATAAACTTTTACCTCTTAAACAACATAAAAAATTTGTCTTAATCCTATAACAGAGCGATAGGTTATAATGACGGGAATTTTGCACTTTGAAAAGTTTAGTCAATTATACGGTAGTTTTTTTCTGTTCTTCAAAGATATTCTCTAGTTTATTATATTCCTTCAAGTTTAAAAACGATGTATTTCATTACTCAAAAAATTCCTATCAGTTTTTTTAGTACTAAATTTTATTATTTTTTGTAGGAATGTGCACCGTTTTTTTCATAGTTGTGCAACAAACATAATTTTGAAACCAAAAAATGCAGAGTTTTAATATTAATACAAATTGGTAAAAAAATTATTAGGTTAAATGCTGATAAAAATGATAACTGATAAAGAAAAAATGAAACTACCGTAATTTTTTTTATCGAAGTTATATGCATTTCCCAATTTGAAATTGTGCCATTCAGATGCAGAATTTTTTTCTGAGTCAGATAAACTAATGCCCAAAAGTGGTCAATATAATATTATAGAAAAACAAAAGGTCGCAAATTGTCTCTGCACATCTATAATTTTTTTGCTTTCTATTTTTAGCAGTCAAAAAGACAACCAAATTGAATGAAAGAAACAACAAAAAACATTTGATTGGTCAAAAGTGATCTTTTAACATATTTCAATCAAAGAGAAAGAGAGAGAGAGAGCGCGAGTGTATTTGTACTCTGCAAAAAAATTAAGTTCAAAAAGAAAATAAGTTAATCAAATGACGCAATTGTCAAACTACTTTTTTTTATTTTTTTCAAAGTTCATTTCAAACGGAAACAATAAAAAAAGATCAAAAGGTTATTTTTTATCAAATTTTGGTTTTAGTTTTTTCAAAAATCAAAGTAGCAGTTATAATGATTGAAAGTTGTGTACATAAAATATAATAAATAACAGGGATGTGCGGAAGTGCAGAATGACTTTTACGGAAGTAACTAGAAATCTCAAATTAAGGAAGAGTTTGGGATTTACGATCTATTCTAAACAATTTGCTGTGGCCCAATAATCTGCATAGGCAAAATAAATTGTCAAAAGAACCTTCCAGAATTCAGATTTTGAATTACTTCCGTAAAAGTCATACTGTACTTCCGCACATCCCTGATAAATAATTTCAAAACCTTTGTTGTTTCATATTCAAATAAAAATTGACTTTTTGTGTGTTATTTTTGTTACAGTATACTTACTTTAAAATGAACCTTTTGCAGAATAAAAAGTAGGCAAAAGAATAACGGAATACTTTTTTTTTTCAAATTTGTGAATCCCAATTTTCTAAGAATTTACCCGACTTAATTTGACATCACCGGAATTACATTTTTTTTTATTTTTGGGGCACTTTTTAAATTAAAATTAATCCTTTTACAATAAAGAGTAGGCAAATAAAAATATATTTTTTAATTTACACTACTTTTTTTTGCCCTCGCAATTTTTATTATTTTTTAATCCCATAAAAATATATAAAAGTGTGTGGATAAAAAAAATTCAATGGAGTGCTTCATTTTTGTTTAATCCAATATTGCAAACACGTTTTTTTAATTCAAAGTTAAAAATAAACATTTTTAATTAAAAATTTTGGGAAAAGCATTAAAAGTTCCGGAAAAAACAATAATGGTACAGTAAAAAAGTGAAAACAGTTTTAGGATATTTTTGGTATCAGTTGTTTCAAAAAATTTTAGATTTTTTCTAATAATTTTTGTTACAATCAGAAATTTAGACCAAAGCAAATAATGTTTTGTTCAGTAAATCAAACACAAAAAGCTTATAGTAAAAAAAGAAAAAATTTGTTAAAACTAGACAATTTGCGACTTTTTCTTTTTCTATAATATTATACTTTCGCTCATTTATTATTTATAAAAAAAAATTTTGCATCTGATAGGCACAATTTCAAATTGGGAAATGAAGGGACAAAAAATTCGGATAAAAAAATTACGGTATATTCATTTTTTCTTTATCAGTTATCATTTTTATCAGCATTTAAGTCAATAATTTTTTTACCAATTTGTATTAATATTATGGTTCTGCCAGTGCCCCAACATGAAGATGAAAAAACGGTGCACATTGCTAACTACAGTAAGACATATTGAATTTTTTTTGTCAAGAAAAACTTAAATTTCCCTTTTACTTTTGCTGTCAAAAAACACTTACGTTTGCATTCTGTCAATGGAGTTTACGCAAATTTTGTCATCCATAATTTTTTATAGTGTTTTACTTATATGACTATGTGGGATATCCGGATACGTAGGATTTTTTTACAGTATTTCAACAAAATTGTTTCGATATATCTCTTTTTGTATTTTTAAAAACAAAATGTATCTTATAAAGAAGGGTGTCATCCCTTTTTAAATTTGCGAATATATAAGCCAAAAACAAATTATTGTTTTGAAATTTAAAATTGTGTTTGAAAGTGTATTTTTCAAAAGATTTTAAGATTACAGTATCATAATATTATTTTTTATTTTTTTGTTGATTCATTTTTTTGATGTACTTTTATACAATAGACAATGACAAAAGTTGAATCCTGCAAAAATACGAAAATACTTTGTATTTTTATGAAGTCACCAATACAGTATTATCCTTTAGATTAAAGTCAAGGCTAATTAATTTAAATCACTTTTAATTACATTCCCTGAAAGATATAACTAAAAACAAAAGTAAATTTGGAAATACAATAGTTTCAACGGAAATCGAAAAATTTATAATAATACAATAAATGACTCAAAAACAAAAAATGAATAAAAGCTGATTGTACAAAGACATATGTTTCGTCATTGTCGGATTTTTGCACTTTTTTAAAGGCTGAGAAAAAAGAATTATAGCAAACACACACATGTTATTAATTAAAATGTGTTCCAAGAAAAAACAAGAAAAGCCGATTTTAAAATTTAATTTTTTTTGTTTTAAAATTGCATTTTTTTTTGATAAACACAAAATCCGTTTTTAGAAAGATTGCAAAATGAACAATAAGAAAAGAACAACTGTTAAGCCAAGATAAGAAAAAACGAGATAAAAAATTGTTTTGTTGAATGAATCATTCACATTTTTTAATTACAGTAGCATTTGGAATTAATATCTTTTGTACCCTTTCGTATTTTGTAAAAAGTACAAAAGTATTAAAATGGTGACTAAAAAATGCAAATAAAACATTGGAATAAGCAAAAAAACAAAAATATTACATCAGTTAATATTTTGCAGACGATTTCCAAGCTGATCTTTGTGTTAATATTTGTTTTCTTTTTTGGATTGCTTTGATTTTAAAATTTTTCAGTTTCTTATTTTCTGTTTCTGGGAGAACTTTGTTCTACAATTTTATATTTTAAAAACCAAAACACTAAAAAAAATTATGCGTCTTTTAAAAACTGAATTTGATTTATTTGTGTTAATTTTTTGTAATTTTTTTTATTTTATTTTTTTAGACGATCAGCGTTTCAATTTTTTGACATACTTTTTTTAAAAAAAAAGCTGTAAGCCACGTTGGAATCAATTCCACACTTTTTGTTCAGTCAAAAAATGGGTTGGCATTGTGTTCTTTTAGTTTTTTTTATTTTGTGTTAAAAAAAACGAAAAAAACGAGCAATATCTTTATCAAACTGTGCCTAATTTTATATTAACTTTTCATGCCTTTTTATATTAATTATTAATTAGCATAAAAAACTGAGTGGAATAGCAGAGAGCTTTACAAAAAAAATGTATGTAAAAAACTAATATTAAATCCGGCACAATCGTAAAAGATAATGCTAATTTTTTCATTTTTTTTAACAAAAAAATTAAAGGAGGCGGACCCTTTGATCCATTTTTTAAAAAAAAGGATTTCGAAATATTTCTTTTTTTTTCCAAACCATCGATATTCGTGATCAGGGTGACTCTTGAAACGAAAAAATATTTCCTTTGTTAAAAAAATAAAAACAATGGAAGCTGCATTTTCGTTTCAAGAGTCACCCTGATCTCGAATATCGATGGTTTGGAAAAAAAAAGAAATATTTCGAAATCCATTTTTTTTTTAAAATGGATCAAAGGGTCCGCCTCCTTTAAAAAAAAAACAAAATGCTAAATCATTTTTTCACTGAACAGCTGATTCCAACGTGTAAGAGACAGGAAATGAACAAAACATTTTTTGTAGATATTTTTTTTCACAAAAAAACAAAAAAAAATTGGGCGAAAGCGCGTTCGTTCATCAGTTATTTGCATCTTTTTTATGTAAAAAAACCATTTTCATTATAGCCTTTAAAAAAGAAGGTTACGCTATCTCCGTTTTAATAATTGCAAAAATGTATCTTTCTTTTGTTTTTTCAAAAAAAGATACTTTTTTCATTTAAATTTGTAGGTATTCTTTTTTTTCAAAAAAAAATACTACACAACACATTTTTTGCCTACGTAAAATTTTTCCATACTTTTTTTACTATGAAATTGAAAAAAAAATGTAAATTAAATTAGAAGATTATCAGTTACCGTAATATTTGTAAGCTTGTGGGGAAAAAAAATTATTCCAAAACACCTTTTTTCTTTTAAATTACTTATTGTTTAACCACACATTTTTAAAAAAAACATGCAAAATTATGTCACCGGAAAGACGGGATTATCCGTCAAAATTCCATTTTTAAAATCCTGTGACAGAACGGATTTTAAAAAAATTAAATAATAAACAACCTACACTTTTTTAGCCTTGAAAAATAAAAACATAAAAATCCAAAGACGGAAGCCAAAAATATTATTTGGAATAAATTAATTAAATGATGGAGAGAAACATTAGATTAAATCATGAGCAATATCCGACAAAATTAATATAGTTAATAAATATTTGTTTTGTTGTAAGTATTTACAGCAGCAAATAAAAATAAACAAGCTTTGATTTTAATAATATTAAAATTTTGTGAATGCTAATTTGGTGTTTTTGTATAAGCACATTTGCCAAATTAGAAAAACATACATAAGCTAACAATTTTTATAAAAACGAAACAAAAGAAAAAGAATAAAATGCTAACAATTGTAAATAACAAACGAAAAAAGAAGTACCAAATCAACAACAAAATGTTCAAAATTAATCATTTTTCAAAGTTAAAACAATTTCATATACAAATGTATCACCAATATTTTTCTTTTCCAAAACAAAAATTGGAACATAATATTCAGATTCAGAATTCCAATTTCCGAATCGTTGCCAAATTCCATTGCAAAAAATCATAATTCGAGATTTAAGCCATTTCACAATTGTTTCAAATTTTTTTTCAGCAGTTTTTTTTTGCACTTTTTTTGCTTGCAACACCATAGAAATTTTTCTACCAAACGCAATCCGATTTTTACCACCGGTATGTACAATCAATCGTGTTGAGACCACCTCTGTTGTTTGAACCCATCAAACAAAAAGAAAAAATTTTTTGTTTTTTTTTGCTCCTCTTTTTTTTCTCTCTTTTTGTTTGATGAGTTCAAACAACAGAGGTGGTCTCAACACGATTGATTGTGCCTACCGGTGGTAAAAATCGGATTGCGTTTTTCTATGGTGGCAAGGTTTTTAAAATGGTTCTATGACAAAAAAATAACGGATAAAAAAATATAAAATTGAAAAATAACGGACAAAAAAAAAATTTATGTAAAATTATATGCAAAAAAGATAACAGTAAAAAAATGTTTAATTTCCTCCAAATTTAATTTTTTTTTGTGTTCTCGAAAAATATTTTTTGCCATTTCTTTTTTCAAAATGTGATCAAATCTTTTCTAAATTTCAACCAGAATCCGTCATTTCTTTAGATTTAAAAAAATATTTGATTCGTGAACCATTGACAATTTCTGTTTTTTTAAGTTTTTAAAAAATATATTAAATATTCAAAAAAAGTCTTATTTCTGTCATCACAAAAAAATTAGAAAAACGGTTTTATAATAAAAAATACTTTTTTGCAGTTTTCTCGATCACAAAATCGCGATGCTTCTTCATTTTTTATCTCTTGATCTCTAAAAGCTAACAATTATTGTTCTTGATTTTTATCATTTCACTTTGTTCATTTTTTTTCTGCAGTAAATGATTTTGCGCCCAAGAAAAAAAACAAGCTTAAAAACTATGTTTTTTCTTTTTTCAAGCAAACACAATTCTAAAACAAAAGAAAGAAAAAAAAAGTGAAAACGTCGGAAAATGTGTTTTTTTGCAAAAATTCAGACATATTTTTTTAAATAATGGTTTTTGCTGCAAAAAATTGAAGAAATATACGTATTTTTTTGATCGCACTTTTTAAAAATTATTTTTTGTCTTTTATTTTTTTGTCCGCCTACGTTTAAATTTAGGAGAAATGGAAAAATTTGAAAAAGATAAAATCCGTTGAAAAATAATTTCAAAATTATATCTGATTGCAGCTGGTTTTAAAAATAAAAATTTAACAGCAATTTTAATTCTTTCTTTGAAAGAAATGCCGTTTCTGTTCTTTACGAGTCATATGTTTTTGATCATAAAAAATAATGCATATCATTTTTATTGGTTTTTAAAAAATGAAAAAGATTTTTGTTTAAAAACGTTTTAAATTTGGCTAAAGACGCATTTGATTTTGTTTTTCGAGATTTTTGAAATATGAACCGTTGGATTTCTTTTTGTGTTTTTATTCTGTTTTTGTCTGCAGTTGTTCTTATTGAAGGACGAAGAAGTTTAAGTTTTACGAATGCATTTGAATTTAAAGTTGATGAATGCAAAAATGTATTGAAGAAAGAGGTTCGAGATCGCTGCTGTGAAAAATATTGCAAAAATGCTACTGTAAGTTTTTTTACCTGTTTAGTTTTAGCCGAATCTCAGGGATATTGGAAATGGGTTCACATCAGGGATCTGCGGAAGTACTTCCGGGGAACACTTTTCCGCAAATTTTTTGTCAATATTGAAAAAATCATTGTTATTTAAAATAATACATTTCTGATCTAATTTTTATCATAGCTTAAATCTGTTCAAACAGAATTTAAATATGTGCTTTTATTAAAAAATTGGAGCTCATTTTTGACAGAATTCCGTTTAGCACTTTTGCCAAAACGGGAGCGAAAATGAACTCTAGTTCTTTAATAAAAGCATTTATTTAACTTCTGTTTGGACAGATTTAAGCAATGATAAAAATTAGATCAGAAATGTATTATTTAAAAAGACAATGATTTTTTCAATATTGACAAAAAATTTGCGGATAAGTGTTCCTCGGAAGTACTTCCGCATATCCCAGCCCCAAAATATTTTAATCCTATTTTTTGAATCCAAAACACTGACCAAAATAAAAAAAAGTTTTTTTGCAGAAATGTTTTTTTGGGATAAGCCAAGAATATATTTATGAAAATAATAATACAAAAGAAGATGTATGCCTTTGTTATGCGTGCCGACCAAAAGAATGGTTTTTTAATTGGGCAAAAAATCGAAAAATAAACAATGGCACTGTTATCCTTGATTTTTCATATTGTTCAATATTACTTCCAAATCGTGCCAATCAACTTTGTGATGGATATTGTAAAAGTGGTGAAAAATGTAAAAATGGAAAATGTGCCGTAAATGAAAAGAATCAAATGATTGATCGTTGCATTTGTGAAAATTGCCCAAAACATGATGAAAATTTTTTACCCGTTTTTGATCCAATGTTTTAATAATTGGATTTTGATTAAATTTTGCTAAAATGAGACACAAATTTTTAGAAAAACATATTTTTGTAAA
Source organism: Panagrolaimus sp. PS1159 (assembly GCA_963922195.1). Classification (NCBI taxonomy): domain Eukaryota; kingdom Metazoa; phylum Nematoda; class Chromadorea; order Rhabditida; family Panagrolaimidae; genus Panagrolaimus; species Panagrolaimus sp. PS1159. The sequence goes on along the minus strand of CAWUHW010000017.1, from coordinate 2,023,289 downwards.
AAAAATATGCCATTTTTGTCATCAAATTGTTTTAATTGCCCTTGTTTAATTTTATGGTTTTTAAATTAAAAAAGTGTCTATGGAATTTGTAAATAAAAATTTTTTAAGTTAATCCAAACAACGTTTTTTTACAAATTTTTTGTTTTTAAATTTTTAACTATTGCGGTACTTTTTTTGAATGTTTTTAATATTTGTTTATGAGATGATAAGCATACTTATCATATTAAAGTATGTTCTTTTTTATCTTTTACATTTAAATCTTAATCTCTTCTTCTATTTTATAGATTATTAATGCTGATGGACGTCGAAATGGATGGGCAATCGAAACAACAAATATGAAACGTCTTGATGTTGATCCTCCATGTGGTGTTCTTGATCCTAAAGATGCTGTTTTAATGGCTGGTTCATGTGATTCATTCCAATTTGGTCAAGAAGATACTAACAATGATCGTATCACTATTGAATGGACAAATATCCCTGATGGTGCTGCAAAACATTTTTGTCGTGAATGGTTCTAAGATGTATCCTATTGAATGAAAATATGTTGTAAGGTTTTAATATTTTAATAATAAATATTTTTTGTCTATTGGAGGAAAAGGGTATGGGGCTGGAAGGGATTTGGGTGGATTTGTTTGGTTGCGTTTTGGGGGTACTGTAAGACAAAAAAACAGTTTTGCACAGATTTAAATTTTTCGAAAGTTTTTTTTGTTCTTGATTATTAATTCTTGTTTAGCGTATTTGGATTTCGTTATCAGTCTCGCCCATATGCTCGCCCAAGAATGATTAAAAAGAGACATACAAAAGATACACAAATAATTTATTGCAAATTATAAAAATGTTAAACTGTACATACATATATTATTAGCATTATACAGATGACATAATATTTAAATTATTAGCAGATACAACGACCAGAGTTACATTGAAGACCAAAGCATTCATCACCATCACCAGAATATTCTTTAATACTGCAAAGTGTAGAAAGGACATCAGTGAAATGAGCAAAACCATTTGATTTATAACCTAAAAATTGTATAAAATTATTATTAAATATAAATGCAACAAAACTGACTTGTAGAAATTTAACTTAAAAGATTAAAGAAGAAATTGCAGGAAGAATGAAGAATGCTCCAAGTGCAAAACATCCAAGAACAAATGAATTAAACAATTTTCTTTCCCAAGGTTCAAGCATATACAAGCCAGTTGCTAAGCAATATTGCAAATACCAATGATCAAGATCAAATGTATAATTCTAAAAAACTAGCTATTTTATCCTTTACAAAAATATACAAATATTACCTTTTTCTTTTTTAGTTCACTTGATTCAGAAGACATTTAAGAAAATTTTAGCAAAAAATAAACCACGAACAATAAATTAATGCAAGACAATTTTGGTCATCTAAAAAACTTAAAAAAGAATGGTGTGATTGACTTTTTATTGATTGCTATCATTCCTTAAACACGCAAAAACGAAAAAAGAAGATAAATGAAAATAAACTTTGATCGGAGCACGCAAAAAAAATAGAGTAAAGATAATTTAGTTTTTCCTTTTTTTACACGCGTTTTTTTTTTGTTATTGAATACACAAGCTTAAATCAACAAAAAGTTTTTTTTTCAAGGAAAAACTTCAAGCACTAATGACTCACATTTTTTATACAAACAAAATGACGTGAAAAAAAAGGGTTGAAACATAAAAAGCACGGAAAAGATTGATAGAAAAATTGAACTTTGCAAAATTAACAAGCTTGTTTGATTGACCATTTTCGGGGTAAGACAAATTTTTTAAAAGCGTTTTCTGTTTTTAAATTTAAGCCAAAATTTGTGACTTAAATTTGAAAGGCAAAATTTTTGTCACAAAAAAATAAAAATAATCGTAAAAAAGTTATAAAAATGAATAATTTCATTAAAAATTCAAAATATTTACACAGAAAATTGGATATTTTACAAATAAAAATTTTAACAAATAAACGATAGCCAAAAATGGTTTATTTTTTGGTTACAGTAATCCTTTTTATCGAATTATCATATATGTACTTGTATTTGTTTTAAAAAAAATGGCATTGATATCGAAAAAATTTTTCAGCGGTACAAAATAGCATTGCAGTTTCATCAATAAATAATCTGACTTTTTTTTTAGCTTTTGAAATTTGTAATACTTTTAAACAAATAATTTTATTTTACATTTCACTTTTATAAAAAACCCAAATATATTTTTTTGAAAACAATTCAATCAATGTAATATCAAAATGAGAAATAACAAAAATAAATATTTTATAAAAAATCAATTATAAACCAAAAGACAAAATGTACAAAAGACTAGAAAATAAAGACTTTATACACGCATACATACAATGTATAAGAATTTATAATGCCATGAATTTGTTATTTTTAGAAATGATTCCATTCAAAATTAATATTACGATGATTAATATCATATTGATTAATAATTTCTTCTGCAACTTCTTGATGAAGCCAAATTCTTTGGAATCTTTTATACATTTCAGGATGAAGGAATAATGGATTTCCACGCCTAAAAATTTAAGTTATTAATATAATGTCATATGCTAATATGGTTGTAATGCAAACCTAAATCCATTATCAGTTTCACCAAATTGATCAACATATGGTGCAGCTTTATATGCACCACGCTTCCGTGATGTTAACATAATAATTTGACAATCACGCATACGTAAAAACATTCCAGATTTTCCAACACATTCTTTCATATGATAACTACAAGCACCTAATTTTTCATCATTTACTGTTCTTTGACAACAATATGATTGTGAACATAAAATTTTTCCACATACTAAACACATTGTTGGTTGTGTAACATGATCATTTCCATTTAATGATGGGCATCTAAAAAATTTATTTTTAAATCGCATTGCTTTGGCTATTATCTAATTTACCTGTAATTAGCACACATTGTAAGCAAATCAGTAAATTCATATGGAAGTTCAACAAGACTTCGCGGATGAATGGGTTGACGTGGAATATCACCAATTCTTTCAGAGAATACTTGAAGGTGTTCCGACCATCTAAAATAAAAAATACATAAAAAAACAAAAAATTGGCTATTTAAAAATAACATACTGTTCAAAAAGTGTATCAACAAATGGACCTTCTAAAATTTCGTCAAGTTTTGCAGGTAAACCAAGATAACGGCAAAGTGATTCAAATTCATTGTATGAAGTATCTATAAAATATTGAATTCCCCATTTGAATCAAAAAAGATAAATAGTAATAAACTTACGTTTTAATGAATCAGGCGGGGGAATTAAAGTAATTGCATGATAAAAAAGAGCAAGAGGTTGTAAAAATTCGACAACAGCATTTGTCAAATATTTTTCAAACATATAATAGTCTATGGAAGAACGAAGAGTAGAAAATTTAAACATTTTTGAAAAAAGATTTTCAAGTCGAATTCGAAGATTTTCAGAAGTAACAAATGTTTCATCAGGATCTGCCATTTCAACGTCTTCTGTGGAAATATCTTGCACAAAAAAAGATGCCATTGTTTGAAAAATATAACCCAAAAGCGCTAAATGAATAGAATAAAGTTCATCAACGCTTCCATCAGGTACTTTATATTCATCAAATACACGATTACATGAATGAAGAATTTGTTCATTTTCAACCCAAATAGAACCAATTGTCATTGAAAGTTCAACAGCTACAGTAAGCATATCAACAGTAAGAATATTACCTGAAAGTTAAAAACATAATAACTGTTAAATATATCTTTTAAATTTCAAACATACATTCATCACGTAAATGTGATAAAAGGATATCATTTGCTGTAAGAGGTGAAGTACTTGGAGAAGATCGTTTAAAATCACTATCCCGTGATCTTTGTTCTGGTGAAGTTACTGGAGATTCAGATGATACTGAAGGTGGAGGGGTAGATCGAATTGCTCCAAGTGGTGATCGAATAAATTTCTTTATTGATTCTTGAAGTGTTTCTGCAGCAGTATTTGCAACTGAATATGATGAAGATCTACATCCATTAATTGGAACAAGAAGTGGAGTTAAAATTCTTGAAACCAAATTTCTACAAGTTGCTGATTTAAGTTGAAAAGAAGCAATTGCAGCAATCCTTGAAAGACAGAGAATGCAATCCCTTTGCCGAGTATTTAATGCACCAAAAAGTGGTTTATTTTCAACTTTCAATGTTGTTGTAATTGAGCGAAGTACAAATGCCATAGATTTATATAATCGAGTAACTTCATAAAGTTCTTTCGTATGATTTGATGGAATATCTGGTCCAATTTGTAAAATATATTGAAAGAATGGTTTAATAACATTCCAAGCAGCAGGAAGACTATAAAAAAATTTTATATATGTATTTTTCAAAGCTAAAGAACATAAACAAACCTTTCAGGTTTATTACTACTATTACTACTTGTAGGCTTATTAATAATATTCTTAAATTTATTTAAAATTCCAGTTTCAGATGCACGATTTGCATGTTGTTGTGCTGCATCAATAACAGCATTTTGAACCCATTCTTCAGGAACAACAGCATTTATTACAGCCGCAGCAGCTGCAATAGTATCACCACTTTCTTGTTGTGGAGTCATTGGTAATTCACCTGCATTTGGACTTAATGGAACAACTGATGGCTGAGATGATGATAAAACATTTTCCGATAATCGTCCATCAAAATGTTCTTGTAATTGCAATAAAGATTTTTCAGAATGTGATCTGAAAATATTTAAAATTACTGTATAATATAATAATTAAATAAAGCAAACCTTTTGCGAGAATGTGATTTAAAAGATTTTGTTGCTGATGGATTAATATTAATAACTGCATTTTCAAGCTGAAGATTTGCTAAACGCATAATGCTCGAAAGCCAATCTCCAAAATTTTCTGGTGGTGTTGGACGTGTTTGACTAAATTTTTTGACATTATTTGGAAGTCTATCCAATGATGGAATTAATGGAAGAGCACAATTTGATAGCCGTTTACAAAGTGGACATAAATATTCATGGCTTTCAGCATCAATGATATGTTGACCAAGAATTTGTACACGTGCACGATTTCTTTCCTTTGACCAAAGCTGATCAGTAAATAATTTGAAACAATCAAAATGCATTGTATGTGAGCATGTTGAAACAGAATAACCATCTGTAAGAATAGCAGATGCAAAAACATCTGTACGATCATGGAGATTATCAGGTTTATCAGATTGAACAAAATTCTTTGAACTAAAAAGAAAGTGTTACAGTAACCCTATGTATTTTTTCTAAAATTTACTTACTTTTGAAGATAGCCACAACACACCATACTTTTACCATTAAAAGATAAAGCTTCAGTTTCTTGACATAAAATACATTTAACATTTCTTGAAGTATTCAATTTGACTTCAGATTTAAATGGTCCAAGACATACAGGAAATCCTGAATTTTTTGCAAGAACTCTATAATTAAAATTAAATTGCGTTGCTATTAGTGAACAGAAAAGAAACATACGAATATTCAACTTCTTCATCCGCTTCAGCAAAATTATTTTCATCTTTAGATTCGGAAGAAGAAATTAAAGCATTTGAAAGATTATTTTGATCAGTAAAAGCTTTTTGCATTTTTTGCATCTTTTTCATTGCTTGTTCACGTTTTTTTGCCGCAAGCGCCTTCTTTTTTGCCACTTTATCATCATTATTTGTTGTATCCATTTCAGGCTCTTCTGATGCCATTTCAACTTCTTTCTTTTCATTTACAGAATCTTTAATTTCATATAATTTATCCAAAATCCATAAAATCAGATTTTGATGTGATTCAGCTTCAGATTTTCCACTAAGATCTCGAAGAATACTAAAGATACCAATGGTTTCAGCCTGTGCAACAAAATTAAGCATCTTTTCTGAATTCTTTTTACGTAATTCAATTTCTTCATTCATTGCCATTCCTATTAAAAATAGACCACGATGAAATAATAAATCACTTGAATATCGGCTTCGTTTTTGAAATCTGCTAATAATATAGAAAAGTAAACGAATAAATAATGGATTATCAAAAATTCGCAAAATTGGTTCAAAAAATGGCTCAAATTCTGGTGCAATTGGTGGAGGACATGCTCGAATATGTCTTGGACATTTTTCTCTTTCTCGCCATTGATAAAGTTCTGCTTGTGAATGTTGTTGCTTTGAATAATGATAAAAGAATGGATTATATTGATTTCGATGACTTTCTTTAAGATGAAATGTTCCTGCAGCAGTTGAAGCAGGCTTATGAAAATCTGCAACACGATTAAGAGCTTCATCCTTTTCCAAAACTTTAACATTTGGTTCAAGTAAAATTGTTTTTTCAATAACACTATAAGTTTGAGGTTTGGTACACAACAAATGAAGAATTTCACGTTCAAGAAATTGTAGGCGTGTTGTTTTTCCAATTCCAGGTTGATATCTTTCACCAATAATCATAATTAAAAGATGAAAAAATTCTTCACATGCTATTACCGTAATCTTTGAAAGTTCTTCAGGTGTTGAAGATGGAGTTGCAGGTGTACCATCAATGGCTTTATTCAATGGTAAATCTTCATATACATTTCGAGCCCATTTTTCCAATTGAAATCTTTCTAAACAACGAATAAGAAATTCTGTTGGTTCCATTTTAGCTGCACAAATTTGCATCATTTGAATATCTCGATCAAACATTTCTGCACGACAAAGTGGAGAAGTATAATTATGTATTTGATTTACTAATGAATAACCATTTCTTCGCCATAGCTGTGAATGACATTGTGCATGAAGGACTAAAATTCGAAGTGGCATTTCAAGTAAAGCATGTACAGGCCAAATAAAAAGTCCATCAATAGGTTCAAAGTTTTTCCATGACAATTCCATCAACACATTTATATCACTATCAAGATATATAGTAGATGATGATGGTAATACTTTTTCTCCAAATCTGTAATACTTTAAAATTTCAGGTGAAGCTGTAAAAATTCCACCAAATAATCTCCATAATGGATGATGTATTGAAATATAATCTCGTGAAACATTAAATCCAATTGTTGATGATTCAAAGCTATCAATAATTGTTAAATTTTCTGTTGCAAATTCTGGCATACAACTACAAATATCCAAAATTCGATCAATTATTATCTTTGCAACTCTTTGATGAATATATGCATTTGATTTTGTCCATATAATTAACATTGATGTAATTTCTTGAATTTGTACTTGCATATTAAAAGCTGTCTCCCATTCAGATTCAATCATTTGATGTTGATCAATTTGACGCTTAATTTCATCCATTCCTTGCATCATTGTTAAAATTTCAACATATACTTCAATTCCATTTATAAAAGATTCTTTCATTTTTGTTGTCCATTGCATTGGTGAAGAAAGAAGAATATAAAGGGCATCTTTAAACATTGTTAATGCTCGACGAAGTACTGCTGGCATTGAAGCAGTTGAAAAATCAAAACGTAGAAATCTTTCATTATTTCCAGAATATTTAACATATTGATGACAATGAAGTTTAATCGTTTCAAAAATAATTGCTAATGCATTTTCATTTGAAAGTAAGTATTGTGCAACAGATGATACAGTAAAGACTTGAACGCTTAATGCAATTATTGAAGCAGCATGTTCATGATCATCATTAATAAAATCTTCATAAATAAATTCAAAGTTCTTAAAAAGAAACTGTTATAAAAAAGAGAGAAAGAAAAAGAACAAACTTTAATCATAAAAACACCAAAATCTTTTTTATGCTCAAGATCCATTAATACAGTAGCCATTAAAAGTTGATGAAAATTTATTCGAGCAGCTTTCCATAACCTTCGATCAAATAAAACAAGTTGTGTACATGTTGTATAATGACCACATGAAAGTTTATTATTATTGCTATTATTTGCATTATTTTGTAGCACATATTTTCTTTCAGCTTTTGGAACTTTAGGTCCTTTTCCTTGTGTAGTTGAAAAATTTCTTGATCGTAAAGATAACATTCCAACATTCGGATTATTCATTGCATTATCCATTGCTGCATTTATTACAACAGCTTCATCTTCAGGATTCATTGGACGTATAACAAATTGTCCTCGAAGTATATCTGGTTCTTCAAATACTTGATTACGATCATGTATTGAAACAAGCTCATCTGGAGATGGTTCAGCATTTGTCATTTGTCTTGGAGGTTTTGGTGGTGGAATTGATACTTGTAGATCTGGACTATTTAAGCGACATAATGCACTACATTCCTTCATTACAACATCAGCAATAATTTTTGCAATTAATGCTAAAATTTAAATACATTTGTATATATTTGTTATAGTATACTGTAAAAAAACTTACGAAATTGTTGTGCTTGTTGTGTTAACCAATTTAATAATTTTACTGCTAATGCTTGATGTGAAACTAATGAAGCTGTCATAATTTTAACTTCTAATGGACCAGTTTTATCTGTTCTTCGACTTAAATCTCGTCTTGTTCGATGTTGAATTGTCTTTTTTGCAGTTGCACATAACATTTGAGTATTTGATAAAACAACGGAACGTCCTTCTCGATCAACAATTGTTGCTAAATGCATTGCTTGTTGGGATGTACAACCAATTGCAACTTCTAACGCATTTATTACAGCATCATATGTATGTGTTTCATCATTAAATAACATAGTTTTATAATTAAATTCCGGTTTTATTGAAGGTTCACTAAAAAGTGTGATGCATGTCAAGTAATTTAAAATGGTATAAAGAGCTTACTGTAAAAATGCAGGTAAATTTTCATCATCTTGCCAACATATAAGTGTTACAGCATATTTTAAAACTATTCCTGTAACGTTATAAATTCGAGTACTAATTTCTTCAGGAAGATTTACAGAAAGATTTCTAAAAAGTTTATGTCAACATTGAATAAATGAAAGATATATCTTACAATTCTTCATCACCAGGTTGTGGTTCAGCAGTATGCAATTTACATGCATAATCTTTTGACCAAGCTTGAACATCTCCACAATCACAATATCCTGTTCCATATGATGAATGCATCTAAAAAAGAAGATAAAAGTAATAACATAAATTAGATTAATGTAAAATAGTACTACTTTATATTTATGTTTAGCATGTGGAGATTGTTTAAAACATTCAAGACAAAGTACACATGTATCATCCAAACCACATTCTCTGAAAGATTCCAAATGAATGAAAAGATATTTGATAATAATAATAAACTCTCTCTTACTTGCATGTATATGTTGGATCACCATGTTTAAACATTTTTCCACATAGTTGTCCAGGTTTTCTTAAAGTTTCTTTAATTCCAACTTTTTCTGTTAATGGCTTTAATGATACTGCTTCACCTTTTATTGTTTCTTGATTATCCAAAATATACATTGCTGCAAGTGGAGCTAATAGCTCTTTATCTAAAAATACATATTATTTAATAGATTTTAGTACTAAATAAATCTCTTACTTATAGAATCTTCATCAACTTTATTATCCCAAGGTTCATCATCTGGTGTTGTATATAATTTTGGACATTTTTCTGACCAATGATTATATAATAATTTTGTTGCTTCTGGCCATGATTCTTCTCGAACTGCTTGGATAAGTTTATCAATCATTTTTGATAATTCTTATCAAAAAGCTGGTATTATTATGTTGTTTGCTTTTGGTTTAATGACGGATGTGCTGAAATTGAATGTAGTTGAGATAAATGAAAAAGTGAACGTTTAAAATGAATACACGAATTAGCATTAAACACGAAAGAAACTTTTTACAAATTTTAAGTTCGATGTTATCGATTGAAAATCGTTGCGGTGTTTTTAAAAACAATTTTACCCTCCTTAAACAAAACACTCAATGATCCTTCCTTTCATTAACTTATCCAATAAGAGATAAAAAAAAAGAAAAACGATGAGAAAAGCAAAAACAATAATGAAAACCCTTTCATCGCCGTCACATGTTTACATATCTCTCTCTTTAGCCCTTTTGGATTACAACTAAACTAAATGGATGAAAAATAGCAGCAAAGGCAGCTAAAAAACTACTCTCACGTTTTTTTGGCAAAAAAAAAAGGGGAGAGAACGGCGTCATTTTTTTTAAGATAAAAATGGTGAAATTAAAAATGACTAATATTTGACAAATTTTTTTAAAAAGTTTCTTTTTTAGCGATGAAACTTTAACAAAATTATCGGTGTTCAACGGGTGAAAAAAAGAAAGCACGACGTGACAATAATGGCTGTCTTTTTTTTTAAAACAACTTTTTTTTCAGCTGAAAAATAAAAGAGGTGGGAAAGACTTTTTTCTTTTTTGCGCGTGCAAGCTGCAAACTATAAAAACAGCAAAAACAAAAATGAGTGAAAAAAGGGCGACATAACTTTTTTTGCAAAAGTGTGTTGCTGGGCCACCAAAGTTTTTTTTGGTCCTATCTCTTATTAAAATTTTTTTAATATGAATCTTGTAAAAATTAGACGTGCGTTTCAGCGCTCTGCGATATCAATATTGAGAAAATCGGTATCGATATTTTTTTTCTAAATTGATATCGATATATCGCAGAGCCCTGGTGCGTATTAGGCTAGCTTTTTTTTAAAAATTCTTATGAGTAAAATTTGTGTTTTCGATTAAAAATAAATATAAGCCTAAATTTGTTGAAAATTACTGTACTGAAAAATGCAAGTTAGTAAATATGAAAAAAGATGAGATACAGTAATTTTTATAAAAAATATTAAAAAATTCATTCAAGTGCATATTTATTTTAACAAATGAATTACGTAAAATTCAATTAAGATTTTCTGATAGCTTAATTACATTTTTACTCTCAAAAAAGCAATACATTTTTAAGAAAATGGCAAATAACATAAGACAATCAAGCATTTTATTGGGGCTCGAATGTTAAAGAAAAATAAAAATTTAAGAAATTTAAGTCAAATGAATAAATATTAATAAAATTCTTTTTGCTGCCTTTATTTTATAGTAAATTTTGTTATGCAATTTGGACAACCCCTTTTTAAGGTACGTTTTTTCTCATAATTTTTTACGATGAAAATGCAGAAAATTCAGAAAGAAGCAGTAAATGATTTATTGTAAATCAAAAATAATTTATTATTTGATTTTAGCATTATTTTTTACTTGTTAAAAAATATGCACTTAAACGAACATTGTAAAACTTTTTTTATCTTGTAAATAATATTTTTGTTTTTAATATTTAAATTTTACGATGGTAATAATATTAAATAAAATAAAGGAAGCAAAAAAAATTTTATTAATATTTATTACATTTTTTAGTACAGTAATTTTCAATAAAGTTAGGCTTATAATTACAGCTATTTTCGATAATTTCAGGGTTCATTTCTGTCAAAGATGAATATAAAAGAAATTCAGTATTTTTTGTATTTGTTTTTGCTTTCCAATAAAAAAATATGTATGAAATGAATGCAGCCGCTTCAAAGGCGAACAGGTGATTTTCGACTTAAAAAATTTAATATTATTAAAAAACTCAAATGTGTGTGTTTAACACTCATTTAACATTTCTTTCATGGTTGAAAGATTTTTTTCTAGAAAAAATAAATTAACATTTACCAAGTGGTGTACATTTTCGATTATCAACAAAGTCAAAATATGAATTCAGCGTTAATATTACTGTACTGGCAAAAATAATTGTTGAACAAAAAAGTAATAAAGAATTATGAGACTAAAAATAAAAATAATTTTAAATTTTGAAAAAAATTATTTTTTTACATTAGATTTTGTTTCAAGTTGAAATGTAATTAAAGTTGTTCCAAGCATATTTAAAATTGTCACAAATACAAATATAATTCCAATCAATTTATGAATTCCTAAAAAATTATTTTTGGACACTTTTGAAAATATTGTTTTAAAAAAAAGTAAAAGTTTTGTTTAAATATTGAATTCCACTTGGGACAAAATTTCAAATTTCGGTTTAACCAAAAATATTACAAAAACTAACGTTCATTATCAATTGGATGATTACCAATAAAAAATATATTTAATGAAAATACTTCAAAAATTGTTAAAATATACATAAAAACATCAAAAATTCCAAAATTTCGATTTTTCAAATATCTCCACTTTTTTAAAAATATTGAAAGTAATACAATTCTCCCAAAAAATATTGGTAAAATTCCACCTCGTAAAATCATATTTGGAAGTGAATGCAAATTTGTCATTCGAAGTAACGATGGATAATGGTTGGCATTTGTAAAATTAATATTATTATTATTCTAAAAAAAACTAATTTTTAATTTTTTAATTTTTCATCCCCCAGTTAAAAAAAATCTTACATCACAAACAATTAAATTTTTTGTTTCCTTTTCTGTTAAATAATTATATCGAATAAACCATCCATCGTAATCCAATTCAGGGGTGTATGTTTCAAAAAAATATGATGTCCATGAAAGTATAAAAAATATAACAGGAATTTTTTCAAGGGTGGTAAAAAGCTGAAAACTTTTATAAATAATATTAAAAAGCACTGTTGTTGTTGCGTCTTCGAAGTAAAAGTCGAGGGTCAAAAAAATTAATGCCACAAAAAACTTTTTTAAAAGCTGATTGAAAGCGCTGGTTTTAACAGATGTTTATTTCAAAGCTCATTTTAGAAAAATTAATTTAGAGACATGCAGAGACAATTTGCGACTTTTTGTTTTTCCATAATAAAATGTTGACCCCTCACTTTCGCGCATTTATTTTTTTATTTTATCTGACTCGAAAAAAATTCTGCATCTGATTGGCACAATATTAAATTGGGGAATGGAGGGACAAAAAATTCGGATAAAAAAATTACTGTAGTTTCATTTTTTCTTTATCAGTTATCTTTTTTATCAGCATTTAACCTAATAATTTTTTTTTACCAATTTGTATTAATATTAAGATTTTGCATTTTTTGGTACCAAAATTATGTTTTTTGCAAAATATTTTTTCTTTTTAAAAAAATTAATTGCAGAACGAAAGTTAATATTACTTCAAAAAACACCATGAAAATATTCTGAAAGAATCATCCGATTTTTAAAAATTGCATCCATTTTTTTTTGATTTAAAAACATTTTAAAGATAAAAAATTTGAATCGTTATTTATGTGATTTTAACCGGTTTCAAAAAGTTTAAAAAAAAATTTCAAAAAGTTATAAATATCAGATTCTCGATTTTGAACAAAAAATAATTCGGTTTTTTCATTTCAGCCCTATGGAATTCCGTTTCGTTATAGTTTCCAATTTCAGAGTCAACTTGAAATCAAGATCGAAAAAAGCATCTCAAAAATGTTTTTTTTGTTTAAAAACACATACCGTAACAATATTTATTCGAATATAATTTGATGATAAACCTTCAATGGAAGCAACATTTAATGGAATCTGATAAAAATGCTTATCATTTTTTTTAGAATCTGACGATAAAATATTATCAATATGTAACTGCTGATTTTTTAATGAAAGTTTAATATTTTCACTTTTCATTTTTTTATTATCGTTTAAAAAATTTATCTGATCAGAAAATAAAAATAACCGATTTAACACATCACACAATTGATTGTATTAATTAACCAAAAATAAAAGAAAAATGAAGAATGAATGCGTTCGGAAAAAACTCAAATTAGAACATATTTTAATTAAATTACAGCGTATCACCTTTTCGGAAAAAAAATTGGGATAAAAACAAGTCTTTTCTTTTTTTGTAACAGAAAAAAAGAGAAAGTGATTGAATAATCTTCAATTTTCTCCTTTAAAAAAAAAAGGTTCGCTCATTTAAATCGAATGATGATCGATTAACTACATTTTCATTTTAACGTTTTTTTTTTTTAAAATGGCATTAACCTGACAATCAGGAAGCTTTCTATTACTCATTTGGAAATCGACCTCCAATTTTAAAGAAAATTGAAAAATTTTAAACACTGAAACATTTTACTGTATTACAACGTTTATTTGAGCTGAAAAGTAAAAAAGCTTGTGAGCAACAAAAAAAAGTTAAACAAAAAAACTGTACAAAGATATGACAAAAAAAAAGTTACTTTTTTATTTATTCGTCTTCATTTTCTTGTCTTCCACCACTGCAATAAGTCCATGGATCAGCATATGATTTTATTAAATCTTCAACTATATTTCGAGCTTCAACCATTGGCTCTAAACCATCCATAAAGTAATCTTCTTTTTCAAAATTTTTAATATATGCTTTATTTCGATACATTGTATCAAACTGATGAAGGATTGCAGAAAGAGTTTTTTCAAATGATGAATGATTGAGTGCCAAAACTGCAGAACGATTCTTTGCTTGTGGAAAACTTGTAATATATTGAATATCAAAGAATGGAATAAGTGAAGAACTAAAAGTTGAAAAGATTAGGATTAAAAATATATAGAATATAAACTCACCCGTAAGGACTCAAAGAATTTGTTTTTGTAATACTATTTTGTGCTTCAGATTTATCAATATCACCTTGAAATAGTGCTAAACCAGCAATTAAGCAATCAGTTTGTGATGGAGAATATTTATAAAATGGTCGAGTCATCATAGAATCAGAACGGCTTAACAATCTCATTAAATGTGTTGGAGTTGTATGTTGAATGTATTTTGGATCCACGGGAGTCATTGGAGCAACACCTAAAAACAACATAAATATATATTAGGGGCTGTCCAGATCTGACGTCGGGTAAAAACACGAAATTCTAGAACCCCCCACCCCTTCTGTCAGGTATTTTCCTTTGATCTTTTGCCGCTTTATAAGGGAGCGTCAGATTTTGGTTGACCCCCTCCCCCCCTAAAACACCCGACGTCAGATCTGGACAGTCCCTTATATATATATAGAATAAAAAAAATTTACCGCATTGAATAAAATGTAGTGGCGAAACAGGACATAACTGTGCAGAAATATTAAATAATGAAACAACATTTGGTGCACCAAACCTCTTTGGAGCAGTTATTCCAGCCATAATTCTTCCAATAATTGCATTGACATCTTTCATTGATGGATCTTTTATATGCATTTTTGCCATTGCATTCTTTTCAATTGCTTCATTATCAAGTACCGTAACCATTTGTGGGATTTCAATTAATCGTTGAAGGGTTAAAATTGCATTATATGGTTGTACAACAACATCAGAACCAGAATTTGGAAATACAGAAAATGTTTGAATTTGTTTATGACCATATCTGAAACATAAGTAATGTATAAGGATTTATTGGAGTTATAGAAACATACTCATCAACAAGTTTTTCAAGTATCCATGAACCAAGTCCAGAACCTGTTCCACCTGCAATTGAATGAGAAACACTAAATCCATCAATTTTATCACTGATTTCAACTTCAGATTGTATAATATTTAATATCTGTTCACCATGTTCGCTATCTCTTAAAATTGAACAAATAAATGAGAGCTTTAAAGAGGGAGTTGCAGCAGTAATAAACCCCAAATCTAAAAATCACAAACACACTGAAGCTGCTTTTGCTGTTCGATGAAGCAGTTTTTTGCGCTTTTCAGCAGCTCAAATAAACAAAAAACCGCTACAGTAAGTCTATGATTCTGACGTTTGGGAGAAACAAAGGTTGTAAAAACTTCAACTTCCCCTTATATAAAAAAAGCTTACCTATTAAAGCCAGCACCATATCCAGAAGCCCAATTATTACCAGCTCCACTACCAGCTGAAAAAACTCTTTCAAGATTAAAAAGTTTTCCAAAAGCTGCATTCAATGTTGAATTAATAACTCGAGGTTCAAGATCAACAAGCACCGCACGTGGAATAAATCGATAATCATCTGCCTTAAAATGACAAAAAATGTTAAAGTATTTTTATTATTATAAGAGAAAACATACTTGTGAAAAATAGGTAGAAACATTATCATTATAAACTCTTTCAGTTGTTCCATATCCATCCATTCCAATACAATGTTCTGTACATAATCGCTTCCAAAATTCATTACCAATTTCATTTCCGCATTGTCCAACTTGAATTGAAATAATATCACCAGGCATTGCCGAAAAGCTTTTGTAAAAAAACTGCAATAAAAACTGTAAAAAGTTTTAAAAAAAGAGTTTTTTAAAAAATAAAAAAGACGCTAAAAATCCCGCAAAAGTTTGAGTTTTGGCAAAACAAAACATTTTGCCAAAACTTTTAAAGCAAAGAAAAATTTTACCATCAAAATTTTTCTTACAAAAAAAAAAAAAAGTTTTGATTTTATAAAAATATTGTCTAAATTTCGTCGAATTTTACTTATAATAAATGGAATAATGGAATAATGCATTTTATAAAAAAAACAAATGCATTATTCCATAATATTGAAATTTTAATTTTGGAGAAATTATAATTTTACATCCAAAAATTGGTTCAATATTTAATATTCCTGTAATATTGTTTTATGTAATAAAAGTTACAGAATCTCAAAATTACAATATTCAAAATGAAATAACTTTAAATTATGAAAAACCCTATAATATTCGATTTTACACATTTTTTGAAAGCAGTAATAAAAAATGCGAAATTAAAATTTCTGCTTTAGAAAATCACATATCAAATTTATGGTTACATTATGCATTTCCGAATTCAATGACTGCAGCAGATGCAAATAAAGAGAAGAAAAGTTTTAAATTTGCCCCAAAAAAATCAGTAGAAACATTAACAATTCCAATTAAAGAAAATGGATGTTTTGATATATGTATTTATCAAGGGGTTTTTTTCTCACTCTAATGCAAAATTTAAGTTAGAATTTGATTTTACAAATCAACTAAATTAAATTGAAATAAATTTAAAAAAGACTTCTGTTTTATACCATATTTGATTTTGAAATGTGCTTTACTCTTACTGAATAAAAATTCTTTGTCCCATTTTGAATAAAAAAAATATTTGTTTTAGTAAGACCAAAAAAGTGAGCATACAAAAATAATACAAAAAAGGGGAAATACAATTAAAATAAATATTTTTAACAAATTTAACATGCTAAAAGATGTATAAATTATAAGAAATTACATGTACAACAGTTTGATCGAGGTGCAACTCGATCAATATAGGCAACATGATTATTTTCGTCAGTTTCCATATAAACAATTGGTGGAGCAACACGTACGGGATGTGTATTAAGGGCTTGTTCATTATCTCTTTATTCAAAAATAGCTATAAATTTGTAGGATTTATGAAGTGATGCAAAAGATTTGCAGAAAATATCGCGTTTAAATATGTCTTTCAAAAAGTGCCACAAAAACGGATGTAAAATCAATTGCGCACTCATTATATAAGGTTTAGCTACATTTTCTCATATTCTACCTAAAAACGAAACATCCAAGAGATTGTATCATGTAAAGTGTAGCAAAGTTCTTTTTATGTTTTTGGGCAGAGAGGTTATTGCCGTGTACACATAATTTCTTGACATTTGAAAGTTTAATACAGTAATCAGAACAACACGACTCAAAAAATAAAAGAATTTTTAAAAATTAAGCTTGTTTTTTAAAAAACATTTTTTAAGTTTGGCTATGACAAGCGAAAGAAAAAAACCCACCTTCTTGAAATTGAGTTTCACCAGTTCGAGGGAATTCCAATTCCTAAAAATAAAGTTGTTAGTGAAAAGAATATTACAATGCAAATATGTATTACCATCAAATCTTCCTCATTTTATCTCTTCGTTAGTTTTATATGTGTCCCTATTTTTTGATATTAATAATATTTTTACAGATATTACCGCCTATGAAAATGAAGCTGAAGCTGTTGCAGCTGGTGCATTTGATGAACAATATTGATTGGTTATAAATCAAAAATTTTGGGATTGAAACAAAAGTAATAAAAAACATAGCTTTTTTCATGATTTTAATTACACTTGAAATACTTCCGTAATTTTATCATACAAAATAAAAGGGTCTTCTTCATTTAAAGAGATGTTTGTCCATTAAATGAAGCAGACATCATTTTTTATCAGTAAAAATACGTGCAATTAACCCATTGTCATCACGCTTTGCTTTACAACAGGAAAATGAAAATAAAAAAGTAAATTGTTTAAATTAAACGAACAACATTTCATTCTATTAAGAAAAATGGTTTTTGTTGCTCCAATATTATTTTTTATTTTTCCTATAATAATTTTTGCTTTACCAACTCCGGAAAAATGTAATGAATTACATGTTTCTGCAAAATATTCTGATGCAATTTCAAATACTTTGCTGCTATCGATTGATGCAGATTTATCACTTTTTCAAGATAAAAATATTACACATGTTTCAATTTCAAATTTAAATATTTCATCCATAAATAATAATTCATATTTTACTGAACCTTTTCAAGCTTTTATTGATGGAAATACATTTTCTTGTATTCAATCAAATTCAAATAAAACAACAGAAATTTGCTATTTTGAAACAAAAAATTCAACGTTTCAACTTTTTTCTAAAATTAATTTAAATGGTTACAACTTTTCTTCAACTATGTTTTATGGAATTATCGATGAAATTAGTTTTAGTTCTGCGTTAGGACCAATTTTTTCAAGGGATGGAAATTGTGGTTCTGAATCTACTTCAGGCAAGACTTTTTTTGGGTTTATAAATAGCATTTCGCTTCAATGAATGCAAAATCGAAATTTTAGATTTTTCGATTTTAATTCATTCAAAAAATTTTTTCGTCAAAAATTTAAAAGTTGTAGATTTCATCTTTGACAAGGTCGAATACCGAAATCGAAATTTCGGTTTTTCGATTTTGTGCGGATATTTTTTTCGAAAAAGAATATTAAAAACGCAATTTTAGTAAATGAAAAAAAGTACAACGTGGATATTGAAGGATGTTGTACATCCTTTAAAATTACAAATATCCCAAATGGAACCCCTCCGATTTGTACAGCATTTCAAAGTCGTTCAACAATTTATAACACAGATGATAATTACAGCATATTTTCAACAGCAAAATATGATTATACTTTGGGAGATGGTTCAATAATTGCACATGGAACTTTAACTGGACCTTCAAATACAAATGTTCTTTTAACACTTAATGATTTTTGGCAATGTGGAGGGTATGTAAAATACCTGTCAATACTTTGATTCGAGCGCATGCGCATTTAAAATGCGCGCATCATGCAAAACAACTGGCGACTTGAAAAAACGAAACAACAAAAATTTATTAAAAATAACGACACTTTTTCTAGTCTCCAGGTGTTTTGCATTTTGCGCGCATTTTAAATGCGAATGCGCTTGAATCGAAGTATCGAAGGGTATTGTATTTATTCAACACCAAAAAATGCCGAGTTTTACAATAACTGATAACTTTTTTTAATACAACAATTTTTTTAGTTATCCCGGTGCACCAATGACCTGTAACTTTCCAATCTATGATGGAGATAATAAATTTTTATTTCCACTTATTTTATATCGACGAAATATTACTACTGGTGAAATAGATTTTTATTATGAATCAATTGCTGGCAGATTAATTGTAAGAAATAATCAGACACTTTTTGAAGAAGGTTTCAATTTTACACCAAAAAATGATTGCTCATATTTTTCTTCATCGTTTTTTGATGCCACAAAAGTTTTTACATCTCAATTTTGTTGTACCAAATTTGGAAATTAATTTTTTTTAATGTTGCAATTAAAAAAATTTTTTATAAATGTAGAGAGTTTTTAAATAAACATGTTGTTTGAAATTTTGTTCCTTTATTTTACAAATAAAATTCGAGACACTATTTCTCTACAGCATTATTTTTTTCATTAAAAAAATCAAGCAAAATAAAATAAATTTGGAAAAAATGAAACTTTTGTTTGTATTATTTCGAGCAAATCTTTTGAATTTTCTACTGTTTTTGAAATTCACTGATCGAAATTAAATTTAACGATAAAAAAACCAATTTATTTTTATTTTTTTACAGTATACCTTTTACTTGCCTTTTTATTGATTGCAAAAAATAAAAAAGGTTTGCGACGCGGCGCCCGAAAAATTTTTTTTCAATGATCTCTGGACATGTACGCGTTTTTCAAACGTTCTCCAAATGCAATAAATTTGGTATCATTAGATGCGCAGTAAAAGTCTTGATAGAAAGAAAAAAAAAGAAATGAGTAAAAAAAGTGATATTACTGCTTAATATTACTGTTAAAAAATAGAAAATATATAAATTTTGAGTAAATTCAAATTTTTGTTGAAAGCGTGTTTTTTTTTTCAGCAGGGAAACACATTTGTTTCATACATATTTTCGTGTCGCGTTATACGTTCAACATGGACCCGACACGAAAAAATTATGGCTACTTTCAATGATGTTGTAGATATTGTGAAAACAAATTTTTGTTAAAATTTCATAGGTTATTTAATTTTTTTATGAATTTACTTTTAAGCTTGCCTTTATAAAACCTCTTAGACAGCTTTAGAGACACTCTTGACAGGATAAGAATGTCTGGTTGCAAAGTTTTAACGTTTACAAGATTTTGCACCATTTTCGCGAATGCCTAAAAAACGCATCAACTTTTTACATATATGCCATTTTTGGAGAATAAAGTACTTTTTTATAATAAATAAGTTTTTTTTTTTCTCAAAAAAGACCACACACATTATAAATAAACATCGATGGAAAAAGAAAGAGTTTTTTAAGTTTTAAGCAAACTGTCGCGATTCGGTGGTCTCATCGTGTTTTTCATTGCTATATTTATAAATTTGCATAATATATCCTTTGTTTATATAAAAATTATTTTCAAATCGCAAATTTTATTTTTGCATTTGCATTTTCAGTTTCGTTTTACTTTTACTTCGAAAAACGACTTTCTTTGTTTTGCTGCGTGATTTTCAATTTCAAACTTGTATGTTTTTTTTAACGCTTATCTTTTTTTTGGATTAATAAAATCTATAGTTACATTTTGTTTTAGATTTGTGTTTCTTTCAAGTTCAAAAGAATAATCAAAATGGATTCCTTAGCTCATTCTGTTGCTTCTTCAAAGATTGTTTCAACGCCTATTTTTTATGGAAAACGTCCATGGCCTGGTGGTCCATCAATTCAACAAATTTGGTCGCTACCAAATTCAATGATTTTTATACTAAGAATCCAACTTCACCAACACTCTATCAAAAACTTGTTCGAACTTGTAAATTCTTCTTCGAAAAAAATCCAATTCTTATTATGGAAAATTTGGATGCATGTGAAGATAGTACAAAATATCATATTTCCCAAAATAGCCACCATGAAAGCAAGAACAATAATTACGAATGTTGTATTGAAATTGATTTGAATAATTTTTCATCAAAACTTTGGATAACTCTAGATTTACATATTCAAGAACGTATTCAAAACTGCATTCCAACAGTTGTTCAAAAGAATTTTCGATTTGAAATTTCACGTCTTGCTGTTTATGATAATGATATCATTCTTAATGATTTAAAAGTTTTGGTTTCATCTGCTAAGCGTGTTTTTTTATATCGAAATTCATATAAGTACAAAAATGTAACTATTGCAATGCTAGATAATATTCTTAAACTTTTTCCAACAAATGTTAAATATTTTTGTTTGTAAGTATTTTTTATTACTTTTAAAGTGTTTCATTAAAATTTTAGTAAATTTCGAAATGATGTTTCTATGGTAAATGATTCAACAATGAAAAATATTTTGAAATTTCGAAACCTTGAAAACCTTATATGGTTTTATTTATGGGATTGTCCTGATATTTTAAGTATTGAAGATTTATCTGCATTTAAAAAGGTGAATTTTTTTTTGCAACAGCACCAAAATAATCATTTCCAGAACTGACACGAAAAAAGTTTTTTTTTAAAAACAAAAGCATCCAAGGCTAGGAAATACACAGAGGAACACATTTTAATAAAGTTTAAACCTCAATGAAAAAAAAGTTCGAATTCAAAAAATAATTTTTTTTAATTTGTACTACTACAGCACCAAAATTTACATTTCCAGAACTGACACAAAAAAAGTTTTTTTTTAAAAACAAAAGCATCCAAGGCTAGGAAATACACAGAGAAACACATTTAAATTAAGTTTAAACCTCAATGAAAAAAAAGTTCGAATTCAAAAAATAATTTTTTTTAATTTGTACTACTACAGCACCAAAATTTACATTTCCAGAACTGACACAAAAAAAGTTTTTTTTAAAAAACAAAAGCATCCAAGGCTAGGAAATACACAGAGGAACACATTTTAATAAGGTTTAAACCTCAATGAAAAAAAGTTCGAATTCAAAAAATAATTTTTTTTAATTTGTACTACTACAGCACCAAAATTTACATTTCCAGAACTGATACAAAAAAAGTTTTTTTTAAAAAACAAAAGCATCCAAGGCTAGGAAATACACAGAGGAACACATTTTAATAAGGTTTAAACCTCAATGAAAAAAAGTTCGAATTCAAAAAATAATTTTTTTTAATTTGTACTACTACAGCACCAAAATTTACATTTCCAGAACTGACACAAAAAAAGTTTTTTTTAAAAAACAAAAGCATCCAAGGCTAGGAAATACACAGAGGAACACATTTTAATAAGGTTTAAACCTCAATGAAAAAAAAGTTCGAATTCAAAAAATAATTTTTTTTAATTTGTACTACTACAGCACCAAAATTTACATTTCCAGAACTGACACAAAAAAAGTTTTTTTTTAAAAACAAAAGCATCCAAGGCTAGGAAATACACAGAGGAACACATTTTAATAAGGTTTAAACCTCAATGAAAAAAAAGTTCGAATTCAAAAAATAATTTTTTTTAATTTGTAGTACTACAGCACCAAAATTTACATTTCCAGAACTGACACAAAAAAAGTTTTTTTTTAAAAACAAAAGCATCCAAGGCTAGGAAATACACAGAGGAACACATTTTAATAAGGTTTAAACCTCAGTGAAAAAAAGTTCGAATTCAAAAAATAATTTTTTTTAATTTGTACTACTACAGCACCAAAATTTACATTTCCAGAACTGACACAAAAAAAGTTTTTTTTTAAAAACAAAAGCATCCAAGGCTAGGAAATACACAGAGGAACACATTTTAATAAGGTTTAAACCTCAGTGAAAAAAAGTTCGAATTCAAAAAATAATTTTTTTTAATTTGTACTACTACAGCACCAAAATTTACATTTCCAGAACTGACACAAAAAAAGTTTTTTTTAAAAACAAAAGCATCCAAGGCTAGGAAATACACAGAGGAACACATTTTAATAAGGTTTAAACCTCAATGAAAAAAAGTTCGAATTCAAAAAATAATTTTTTTTAATTTGTACTACTACAGCACCAAAATTTACATTTCCAGAACTGACACAAAAAAAGTTTTTTTTTAAAAACAAAAGCATCCAAGGCTAGGAAATACACAGAGGAACACATTTTAATAAGGTTTAAACCTCAATGAAAAAAAAGTTCGAATTCAAAAAATAATTTTTTTTAATTTGTACTACTACAGCACCAAAATTTACATTTCCAGAACTGACACAAAAAAAGTTTTTTTTTAAAAACAAAAGCATCCAAGGCTAGGAAATACACAGAGGAACACATTTTAATAAGGTTTAAACCTCAGTGAAAAAAAGTTCGAATTCAAAAAATAATTTTTTTTAATTTGTACTACTACAGCACCAAAATTTACATTTCCAGAACTGACACAAAAAAAGTTTTTTTTTAAAAACAAAAGCATCCAAGGCTAGGAAATACACAGAGGAACACATTTTAATAAGGTTTAAACCTCAGTGAAAAAAAGTTCGAATTCAAAAAATAATTTTTTTTAATTTGTACTACTACAGCACCAAAATTTACATTTCCAGAACTGACACAAAAAAAGTTTTTTTTAAAAACAAAAGCATCCAAGGCTAGGAAATACACAGAGGAACACATTTTAATAAGGTTTAAACCTCAATGAAAAAAAGTTCGAATTCAAAAAATAATTTTTTTTAATTTGTACTACTACAGCACCAAAATTTACATTTCCAGAACTGACACAAAAAAAGTTTTTTTTTAAAAACAAAAGCATCCAAGGCTAGGAAATACACAGAGGAACACATTTTAATAAGGTTTAAACCTCAGTGAAAAAAAGTTCGAATTCAAAAAATAATTTTTTTTAATTTGTACTACTACAGCACCAATATTTACATTTCCAGAACTGACACAAAAAAAGTTTTTTTTTAAAAACAAAAGCATCCAAGGCTAGGAAATACACAGAGGAACACATTTTAATAAGGTTTAAACCTCAGTGAAAAAAAGTTCGAATTCAAAAAATAATTTTTTTTAATTTGTACTACTACAGCACCAAAATTTACATTTCCAGAACTGACACAAAAAAAGTTTTTTTTTAAAAACAAAAGCATCCAAGGCTAGGAAATACACAGAGGAACACATTTTAATAAGGTTTAAACCTCAGTGAAAAAAAGTTCGAATTCAAAAAATAATTTTTTTTAATTTGTACTACTACAGCACCAAAATTTACATTTCCAGAACTGACACAAAAAAAGTTTTTTTTAAAAACAAAAGCATCCAAGGCTAGGAAATACACAGAGGAACACATTTTAATAAGGTTTAAACCTCAATGAAAAAAAGTTCGAATTCAAAAAATAATTTTTTTTAATTTGTACTACTACAGCACCAATATTTACATTTCCAGAACTGACACAAAAAAAGTTTTTTTTTAAAAACAAAAGCATCCAAGGCTAGGAAATACACAGAGGAACACATTTTAATAAGGTTTAAACCTCAGTGAAAAAAAGTTCGAATTCAAAAAATAATTTTTTTTAATTTGTACTACTACAGCACCAAAATTTACATTTCCAGAACTGACACAAAAAAAGTTTTTTTTTAAAAACAAAAGCATCCAAGGCTAGGAAATACACAGAGGAACACATTTTAATAAGGTTTAAACCTCAGTGAAAAAAAGTTCGAATTCAAAAAATAATTTTTTTTAATTTGTACTACTACAGCACCAATATTTACATTTCCAGAACTGACACAAAAAAAGTTTTTTTTTAAAAACAAAAGCATCCAAGGCTAGGAAATACACAGAGGAACACATTTTAATAAGGTTTAAACCTCAGTGAAAAAAAGTTCGAATTCAAAAAATAATTTTTTTTAATTTGTACTACTACAGCACCAAAATTTACATTTCCAGAACTGACACAAAAAAAGTTTTTTTTTAAAAACAAAAGCATCCAAGGCTAGGAAATACACAGAGGAACACATTTTAATAAGGTTTAAACCTCAGTGAAAAAAAGTTCGAATTCAAAAAATAATTTTTTTTAATTTGTACTACTACAGCACCAAAATTTACATTTCCAGAACTGACACAAAAAAAGTTTTTTTTAAAAACAAAAGCATCCAAGGCTAGGAAATACACAGAGGAACACATTTTAATAAGGTTTAAACCTCAGTGAAAAAAAGTTCGAATTCAAAAAATAATTTTTTTTAATTTGTACTACTACAGCACCAATATTTACATTTCCAGAACTGACACAAAAAAAGTTTTTTTTTAAAAACAAAAGCATCCAAGGCTAGGAAATACACAGAGGAACACATTTTAATAAGGTTTAAACCTCAGTGAAAAAAAGTTCGAATTCAAAAAATAATTTTTTTTAATTTGTACTACTACAGCACCAAAATTTACATTTCCAGAACTGACACAAAAAAAGTTTTTTTTTAAAAACAAAAGCATCCAAGGCTAGGAAATACACAGAGGAACACATTTTAATAAGGTTTAAACCTCAGTGAAAAAAAGTTCGAATTCAAAAAATAATTTTTTTTAATTTGTACTACTACAGCACCAAAATTTACATTTCCAGAACTGACACAAAAAAAGTTTTTTTTTAAAAACAAAAGCATCCAAGGCTAGGAAATACACAGAGGAACACATTTTAATAAGGTTTAAACCTCAATGAAAAAAAAGTTCGAATTCAAAAAATAATTTTTTTTAATTTGTAGTACTACAGCACCAAAATTTACATTTCCAGAACTGACACAAAAAAAGTTTTTTTTTAAAAACAAAAGCATCCAAGGCTAGGAAATACACAGAGGAACACATTTTAATAAGGTTTAAACCTCAGTGAAAAAAAGTTCGAATTCAAAAAATAATTTTTTTTAATTTGTACTACTACAGCACCAAAATTTACATTTCCAGAACTGACACAAAAAAAGTTTTTTTTTAAAAACAAAAGCATCCAAGGCTAGGAAATACACAGAGGAACACATTTTAATAAGGTTTAAACCTCAGTGAAAAAAAGTTCGAATTCAAAAAATAATTTTTTTTAATTTGTACTACTACAGCACCAAAATTTACATTTCCAGAACTGACACAAAAAAAGTTTTTTTTAAAAACAAAAGCATCCAAGGCTAGGAAATACACAGAGGAACACATTTTAATAAGGTTTAAACCTCAATGAAAAAAAGTTCGAATTCAAAAAATAATTTTTTTTAATTTGTACTACTACAGCACCAAAATTTACATTTCCAGAACTGACACAAAAAAAGTTTTTTTTTAAAAACAAAAGCATCCAAGGCTAGGAAATACACAGAGGAACACATTTTAATAAGGTTTAAACCTCAATGAAAAAAAAGTTCGAATTCAAAAAATAATTTTTTTTAATTTGTACTACTACAGCACCAAAATTTACATTTCCAGAACTGACACAAAAAAAGTTTTTTTTTAAAAACAAAAGCATCCAAGGCTAGGAAATACACAGAGGAACACATTTTAATAAGGTTTAAACCTCAGTGAAAAAAAGTTCGAATTCAAAAAATAATTTTTTTTAATTTGTACTACTACAGCACCAAAATTTACATTTCCAGAACTGACACAAAAAAAGTTTTTTTTTAAAAACAAAAGCATCCAAGGCTAGGAAATACACAGAGGAACACATTTTAATAAGGTTTAAACCTCAGTGAAAAAAAGTTCGAATTCAAAAAATAATTTTTTTTAATTTGTACTACTACAGCACCAAAATTTACATTTCCAGAACTGACACAAAAAAAGTTTTTTTTAAAAACAAAAGCATCCAAGGCTAGGAAATACACAGAGGAACACATTTTAATAAGGTTTAAACCTCAATGAAAAAAAGTTCGAATTCAAAAAATAATTTTTTTTAATTTGTACTACTACAGCACCAAAATTTACATTTCCAGAACTGACACAAAAAAAGTTTTTTTTTAAAAACAAAAGCATCCAAGGCTAGGAAATACACAGAGGAACACATTTTAATAAGGTTTAAACCTCAGTGAAAAAAAGTTCGAATTCAAAAAATAATTTTTTTTAATTTGTACTACTACAGCACCAATATTTACATTTCCAGAACTGACACAAAAAAAGTTTTTTTTTAAAAACAAAAGCATCCAAGGCTAGGAAATACACAGAGGAACACATTTTAATAAGGTTTAAACCTCAGTGAAAAAAAGTTCGAATTCAAAAAATAATTTTTTTTAATTTGTACTACTACAGCACCAAAATTTACATTTCCAGAACTGACACAAAAAAAGTTTTTTTTTAAAAACAAAAGCATCCAAGGCTAGGAAATACACAGAGGAACACATTTTAATAAGGTTTAAACCTCAGTGAAAAAAAGTTCGAATTCAAAAAATAATTTTTTTTAATTTGTACTACTACAGCACCAAAATTTACATTTCCAGAACTGACACAAAAAAAGTTTTTTTTAAAAACAAAAGCATCCAAGGCTAGGAAATACACAGAGGAACACATTTTAATAAGGTTTAAACCTCAATGAAAAAAAGTTCGAATTCAAAAAATAATTTTTTTTAATTTGTACTACTACAGCACCAAAATTTACATTTCCAGAACTGACACAAAAAAAGTTTTTTTTTAAAAACAAAAGCATCCAAGGCTAGGAAATACACAGAGGAACACATTTTAATAAGGTTTAAACCTCAATGAAAAAAAAGTTCGAATTCAAAAAATAATTTTTTTTAATTTGTACTACTACAGCACCAAAATTTACATTTCCAGAACTGACACAAAAAAAGTTTTTTTTTAAAAACAAAAGCATCCAAGGCTAGGAAATACACAGAGGAACACATTTTAATAAGGTTTAAACCTCAGTGAAAAAAAGTTCGAATTCAAAAAATAATTTTTTTTAATTTGTACTACTACAGCACCAAAATTTACATTTCCAGAACTGACACAAAAAAAGTTTTTTTTTAAAAACAAAAGCATCCAAGGCTAGGAAATACACAGAGGAACACATTTTAATAAGGTTTAAACCTCAGTGAAAAAAAGTTCGAATTCAAAAAATAATTTTTTTTAATTTGTACTACTACAGCACCAAAATTTACATTTCCAGAACTGACACAAAAAAAGTTTTTTTTAAAAACAAAAGCATCCAAGGCTAGGAAATACACAGAGGAACACATTTTAATAAGGTTTAAACCTCAATGAAAAAAAGTTCGAATTCAAAAAATAATTTTTTTTAATTTGTACTACTACAGCACCAAAATTTACATTTCCAGAACTGACACAAAAAAAGTTTTTTTTTAAAAACAAAAGCATCCAAGGCTAGGAAATACACAGAGGAACACATTTTAATAAGGTTTAAACCTCAGTGAAAAAAAGTTCGAATTCAAAAAATAATTTTTTTTAATTTGTACTACTACAGCACCAATATTTACATTTCCAGAACTGACACAAAAAAAGTTTTTTTTTAAAAACAAAAGCATCCAAGGCTAGGAAATACACAGAGGAACACATTTTAATAAGGTTTAAACCTCAATGAAAAAAAGTTCGAATTCAAAAAATAATTTTTTTTAATTTGTACTACTACAGCACCAAAATTTACATTTCCAGAACTGACACAAAAAAAGTTTTTTTTTAAAAACAAAAGCATCCAAGGCTAGGAAATACACAGAGGAACACATTTTAATAAGGTTTAAACCTCAATGAAAAAAAAGTTCGAATTCAAAAAATAATTTTTTTTAATTTGTACTACTACAGCACCAAAATTTACATTTCCAGAACTGACACAAAAAAAGTTTTTTTTTAAAAACAAAAGCATCCAAGGCTAGGAAATACACAGAGGAACACATTTTAATAAGGTTTAAACCTCAGTGAAAAAAAGTTCGAATTCAAAAAATAATTTTTTTTAATTTGTACTACTACAGCACCAAAATTTACATTTCCAGAACTGACACAAAAAAAGTTTTTTTTTAAAAACAAAAGCATCCAAGGCTAGGAAATACACAGAGGAACACATTTTAATAAGGTTTAAACCTCAGTGAAAAAAAGTTCGAATTCAAAAAATAATTTTTTTTAATTTGTACTACTACAGCACCAAAATTTACATTTCCAGAACTGACACAAAAAAAGTTTTTTTTTAAAAACAAAAGCATCCAAGGCTAGGAAATACACAGAGGAACACATTTTAATAAGGTTTAAACCTCAATGAAAAAAAGTTCGAATTCAAAAAATAATTTTTTTTAATTTGTACTACTACAGCACCAAAATTTACATTTCCAGAACTGACACAAAAAAAGTTTTTTTTTAAAAACAAAAGCATCCAAGGCTAGGAAATACACAGAGGAACACATTTTAATAAGGTTTAAACCTCAGTGAAAAAAAGTTCGAATTCAAAAAATAATTTTTTTTAATTTGTACTACTACAGCACCAAAATTTACATTTCCAGAACTGACACAAAAAAAGTTTTTTTTTAAAAACAAAAGCATCCAAGGCTAGGAAATACACAGAGGAACACATTTTAATAAGGTTTAAACCTCAGTGAAAAAAAGTTCGAATTCAAAAAATAATTTTTTTTAATTTGTACTACTACAGCACCAAAATTTACATTTCCAGAACTGACACAAAAAAAGTTTTTTTTTAAAAACAAAAGCATCCAAGGCTAGGAAATACACAGAGGAACACATTTTAATAAGGTTTAAACCTCAATGAAAAAAAGTTCGAATTCAAAAAATAATTTTTTTTAATTTGTACTACTACAGCACCAAAATTTACATTTCCAGAACTGACACAAAAAAAGTTTTTTTTTAAAAACAAAAGCATCCAAGGCTAGGAAATACACAGAGGAACACATTTTAATAAGGTTTAAACCTCAGTGAAAAAAAGTTCGAATTCAAAAAATAATTTTTTTTAATTTGTACTACTACAGCACCAAAATTTACATTTCCAGAACTGACACAAAAAAAGTTTTTTTTTAAAAACAAAAGCATCCAAGGCTAGGAAATACACAGAGGAACACATTTTAATAAGGTTTAAACCTCAATGAAAAAAAGTTCGAATTCAAAAAATAATTTTTTTTAATTTGTACTACTACAGCACCAAAATTTACATTTCCAGAACTGACACAAAAAAAGTTTTTTTTAAAAAACAAAAGCATCCAAGGCTAGGAAATACACAGAGGAACACATTATAATAAGGTTTAAACCTCAGTGAAAAAAAGTTCGAATTCAAAAAATAATTTTTTTTAATTTGTACTACTACAGCACCAAAATTTACATTTCCAGAACTGACACAAAAAAAGTTTTTTTTAAAAAACAAAAGCATCCAAGGCTAGGAAATACACAGAGGAACACAATTAAATTAAGTTTAAACCTCAATGAAAAAAAAGTTCGAATTCAAAAAATAATTTTTTTTAATTTGTACTACTACAGCCCCAAAATTTACATTTCCAGAACTGACACAAAAAAAGTTTTTTTTAAAAAACAAAAGCATCCAAGGCTAGGAAATACACAGAGGAACACAATTAAATTAAGTTTAAACCTCAATGAAAAAAAGTTCGAATTCAAAAAATAATTTTTTTTAATTTGTACTACTACAGCACCAAAATTTACATTTCCAGAACTGACACAAAAAAAGTTTTTTTTAAAAAACAAAAGCATCCAAGGCTAGGAAATACACAGAGGAACACATTTTAATAAGGTTTAAACCTCAATGAAAAAAAGTTCGAATTCAAAAAATAATTTTTTTTAATTTGTACTACTACAGCACCAAAATTTACATTTCCAGAACTGACACAAAAAAAGTTTTTTTTAAAAAACAAAAGCATCCAAGGCTAGGAAATACACAGAGGAACACAATTAAATTAAGTTTAAACCTCAATGAAAAAAAAGTTCGAATTCAAAAAATAATTTTTTTTAATTTGTACTACTACAGCACCAAAATTTACATTTCCAGAACTGACACAAAAAAAGTTTTTTTTAAAAAACAAAAGCATCCAAGGCTAGGAAATACACAGAGGAACACATTTTAATAAGGTTTAAACCTCAATGAAAAAAAGTTCGAATTCAAAAAATAATTTTTTTTAATTTGTACTACTACAGCCCCAAAATTTACATTTCCAGAACTGACACAAAAAAAGTTTTTTTTAAAAAACAAAAGCATCCAAGGCTAGGAAATACACAGAGGAACACAATTAAATTAAGTTTAAACCTCAATGAAAAAAAAGTTCGAATTCAAAAAATAATTTTTTTTAATTTGTACTACTACAGCCCCAAAATTTACATTTCCAGAACTGACACAAAAAAAGTTTTTTTTAAAAAACAAAAGCATCCAAGGCTAGGAAATACACAGAGGAACACAATTAAATTAAGTTTAAACCTCAATGAAAAAAAGTTCGAATTCAAAAAATAATTTTTTTTAATTTGTACTACTACAGCACCAAAATTTACATTTCCAGAACTGACACAAAAAAAGTTTTTTTTAAAAAACAAAAGCATCCAAGGCTAGGAAATACACAGAGGAACACATTTTCATAAGGTTTAAACCTCAATGAAAAAAAGTTCGAATTCAAAAAATAATTTTTTTTAATTTGTACTACTACAGCACCAAAATTTACATTTCCAGAACTGACACAAAAAAAGTTTTTTTTAAAAAACAAAAGCATCCAAGGCTAGGAAATACACAGAGGAACACAATTAAATTAAGTTTAAACCTCAATGAAAAAAAGTTCGAATTCAAAAAATAATTTTTTTTAATTTGTACTACTACAGCACCAAAATTTACATTTCCAGAACTGACACAAAAAAAGTTTTTTTTAAAAAACAAAAGCATCCAAGGCTAGGAAATACACAGAGGAACACATTTTAATAAGGTTTAAACCTCAATGAAAAAAAGGTTCGAATTCAAAAAATAATTTTTTTTAATTTGTACTACTACAGCACCAAAATTTACATTTCCAGAACTGACACAAAAAAAGTTTTTTTTAAAAAACAAAAGCATCCAAGGCTAGGAAATACACAGAGGAACACAATTAAATTAAGTTTAAACCTCAATGAAAAAAAAGTTCGAATTCAAAAAATAATTTTTTTTAATTTGTACTACTACAGCCCCAAAATTTACATTTCCAGAACTGACACAAAAAAAGTTTTTTTTAAAAAACAAAAGCATCCAAGGCTAGGAAATACACAGAGGAACACAATTAAATTAAGTTTAAACCTCAATGAAAAAAAGTTCGAATTCAAAAAATAATTTTTTTTAATTTGTACTACTACAGCACCAAAATTTACATTTCCAGAACTGACACAAAAAAAGTTTTTTTTAAAAAACAAAAGCATCCAAGGCTAGGAAATACACAGAGGAACACATTTTCATAAGGTTTAAACCTCAATGAAAAAAAGTTCGAATTCAAAAAATAATTTTTTTTAATTTGTACTACTACAGCACCAAAATTTACATTTCCAGAACTGACACAAAAAAAGTTTTTTTTAAAAAACAAAAGCATCCAAGGCTAGGAAATACACAGAGGAACACAATTAAATTAAGTTTAAACCTCAATGAAAAAAAGTTCGAATTCAAAAAATAATTTTTTTTAATTTGTACTACTACAGCACCAAAATTTACATTTCCAGAACTGACACAAAAAAAGTTTTTTTTAAAAAACAAAAGCATCCAAGGCTAGGAAATACACAGAGGAACACAATTAAATTAAGTTTAAACCTCAATGAAAAAAAAGTTCGAATTCAAAAAATAATTTTTTTTAATTTGTACTACTACAGCACCAAAATTTACATTTCCAGAACTGACACAAAAAAAGTTTTTTTTAAAAAACAAAAGCATCCAAGGCTAGGAAATACACAGAGGAACACAATTAAATTAAGTTTAAACCTCAATGAAAAAAAGTTCGAATTCAAAAAATAATTTTTTTTAATTTGTACTACTACAGCACCAAAATTTACATTTCCAGAACTGACACAAAAAAAGTTTTTTTTAAAAAACAAAAGCATCCAAGGCTAGGAAATACACAGAGGAACACAATTAAATTAAGTTTAAACCTCAATGAAAAAAAAGTTCGAATTCAAAAAATAATTTTTTTTAATTTGTACTACTACAGCACCAAAATTTACATTTCCAGAACTGACACAAAAAAAGTTTTTTTTAAAAAACAAAAGCATCCAAGGCTAGGAAATACACAGAGGAACACATTTTAATAAGGTTTAAACCTCAATGAAAAAAAGTTCGAATTCAAAAAATAATTTTTTTTAATTTGTACTACTACAGCCCCAAAATTTACATTTCCAGAACTGACACAAAAAAAGTTTTTTTTAAAAAACAAAAGCATCCAAGGCTAGGAAATACACAGAGGAACACAATTAAATTAAGTTTAAACCTCAATGAAAAAAAGGTTCGAATTCAAAAAATAATTTTTTTTAATTTGTACTACTACAGCACCAAAATTTACATTTCCAGAACTAACACAAAAAAAGTTTTTTTTAAAAAACAAAAGCATCCAAGGCTAGGAAATACACAGAGGAACACATTTTAATAAGGTTTAAACCTCAATGAAAAAAAGTTCGAATTCAAAAAATAATTTTTTTTAATTTGTACTACTACAGCACCAAAATTTACATTTCCAGAACTGACACAAAAAAAGTTTTTTTTAAAAAACAAAAGCATCCAAGGCTAGGAAATACACAGAGGAACACAATTAAATTAAGTTTAAACCTCAATGAAAAAAAAGTTCGAATTCAAAAAATAATTTTTTTTAATTTGTACTACTACAGCCCCAAAATTTACATTTCCAGAACTGACACAAAAAAAGTTTTTTTTAAAAAACAAAAGCATCCAAGGCTAGGAAATACACAGAGGAACACAATTAAATTAAGTTTAAACCTCAATGAAAAAAAGTTCGAATTCAAAAAATAATTTTTTTTAATTTGTACTACTACAGCACCAAAATTTACATTTCCAGAACTGACACAAAAAAAGTTTTTTTTAAAAAACAAAAGCATCCAAGGCTAGGAAATACACAGAGGAACACATTTTAATAAGGTTTAAACCTCAATGAAAAAAAGTTCGAATTCAAAAAATAATTTTTTTTAATTTGTACTACTACAGCACCAAAATTTACATTTCCAGAACTGACACAAAAAAAGTTTTTTTTAAAAAACAAAAGCATCCAAGGCTAGGAAATACACAGAGGAACACAATTAAATTAAGTTTAAACCTCAATGAAAAAAAGTTCGAATTCAAAAAATAATTTTTTTTAATTTGTACTACTACAGCACCAAAATTTACATTTCCAGAACTGACACAAAAAAAGTTTTTTTTAAAAAACAAAAGCATCCAAGGCTAGGAAATACACAGAGGAACACATTTTAATAAGGTTTAAACCTCAATGAAAAAAAGTTCGAATTCAAAAAATAATTTTTTTTAATTTGTACTACTACAGCCCCAAAATTTACATTTCCAGAACTGACACAAAAAAAGTTTTTTTTAAAAAACAAAAGCATCCAAGGCTAGGAAATACACAGAGGAACACAATTAAATTAAGTTTAAACCTCAATGAAAAAAAAGTTCGAATTCAAAAAATAATTTTTTTTAATTTGTACTACCACAGCACCAAAATTTACATTTCCAAAACTGACACAAAAAAAGTTTTTTTTAAAAAACAAAAGCATCCAAGGCTAGGAAATACACGGAGGAACACAATTAAATTAAGTTTAAACCTCAATGAAAAAAAAGTTCGAATTCAAAAAATAATTTTTTTTAATTTGTACTACTACAGCACCAAAATTTACATTTCCAGAACTGACACAAAAAAAGTTTTTTTTAAAAAACAAAAGCATCCAAGGCTAGGAAATACACAGAGGAACACAATTAAATTAAGTTTAAACCTCAATGAAAAAAAAGTTCGAATTCAAAAAATAATTTTTTTTAATTTGTACTACTACAGCACCAAAATTTACATTTCTAGAACTGACACAAAAAAAGTTTTTTTTAAAAAACAAAAGCATCCAAGGCTAGGAAATACACAGAGGAACACAATTAAATTAAGTTTAAACCTCAATGAAAAAAAGGTTCGAATTCAAAAAATAATTTTTTTTAATTTGTACTACTACAGCACCAAAATTTACATTTCCAGAACTGACACAAAAAAAGTTTTTTTTAAAAAACAAAAGCATCCAAGGCTAGGAAATACACAGAGGAACACATTTTAATAAGGTTTAAACCTCAATGAAAAAAAGTTCGAATTCAAAAAATAATTTTTTTTAATTTGTACTACTACAGCACCAAAATTTACATTTCCAGAACTGACACAAAAAAAGTTTTTTTTAAAAAACAAAAGCATTCAAGGCTAGGAAATACACAGAGGAACACAATTAAATTAAGTTTAAACCTCAATGAAAAAAAAGTTCGAATTCAAAAAATAATTTTTTTTAATTTGTACTACTACAGCACCAAAATTTACATTTCCAGAACTGACACAAAAAAAGTTTTTTTTAAAAAACAAAAGCATCCAAGGCTAGGAAATACACAGAGGAACACATTTTAATAAGGTTTAAACCTCAATGAAAAAAAGTTCGAATTCAAAAAATAATTTTTTTTAATTTGTACTACTACAGCACCAAAATTTACATTTCCAGAACTGACACAAAAAAAGTTTTTTTTAAAAAACAAAAGCATTCAAGGCTAGGAAATACACAGAACACAATTAAATTAAGTTTAAACCTCAATGAAAAAAAAGTTCGAATTCAAAAAATAATTTTTTTTAATTTGTACTACTACAGCACCAAAATTTACATTTCCAGAACTGACACAAAAAAAGTTTTTTTTAAAAAACAAAAGCATCCAAGGCTAGGAAATACACAGAGGAACACAATTAAATTAAGTTTAAACCTCAATGAAAAAAAGTTCGAATTCAAAAATAATTTTTTTTAATTTGTACTACTACAGCACCAAAATTTACATTTCCAGAACTGACACAAAAAAAGTTTTTTTTAAAAAACAAAAGCATCCAAGGCTAGGAAATACACAGAGGAACACATTTTAATAAGGTTTAAACCTCAATGAAAAAAAGTTCGAATTCAAAAAATAATTTTTTTTAATTTGTACTACTACAGCACCAAAATTTACATTTCCAGAACTGACACAAAAAAAGTTTTTTTTAAAAAACAAAAGCATCAAGGCTAGGAAATACACAGAGGAACACAATTAAATTAAGTTTAAACCTCAATGAAAAAAAGTTCGAATTCAAAAAATAATTTTTTTAATTTGTACTACTACAGCACCAAAATTTACATTTCCAGAACTGACACAAAAAAAGTTTTTTTTAAAAAACAAAAGCATCCAAGGCTAGGAAATACACAGAGGAACACATTTTAATAAGGTTTAAACCTCAATGAAAAAAAGTTCGAATTCAAAAAATAATTTTTTTTAATTTGTACTACTACAGCACCAAAATTTACATTTCCAGAACTGACACAAAAAAGTTTTTTTTAAAAAACAAAAGCATCCAAGGCTAGGAAATACACAGAGGAACACATTTTAATAAGGTTTAAACCTCAATGAAAAAAAGTTCGAATTCAAAAAATAATTTTTTTTAATTTGTACTACTACAGCACCAAAATTTACATTTCCAGAACTGACACAAAAAAAGTTTTTTTTAAAAAACAAAAGCATCCAAGGCTAGGAAATACACAGAGGAACACATTTAAATTAAGTTTAAACCTCAATGAAAAAAAAGTTCGAATTCAAAAAATAATTTTTTTTAATTTGTACTACTACAGCACCAAAATTTACATTTCCAGAACTGACACAAAAAAAGTTTTTTTTAAAAACAAAAGCATCCAAGGCTAGGAAATACACAGAGGAACACATTTTAATAAGGTTTAAACCTCAATGAAAAAAAGTTCGAATTCAAAAAATAATTTTTTTTAATTTGTACTACTACAGCACCAAAATTTACATTTCCAGAACTGACACAAAAAAGTTTTTTTTAAAAAACAAAAGCATTCCAAGGCTAGGAAATACACAGAGGAACACAATTAAATTAAGTTTAAACCTCAATGAAAAAAAAGTTCGAATTCAAAAAATAATTTTTTTAATTTGTACTACTACAGCACCAAAATTTACATTTCCAGAACAGACACAAAAAAAGTTTTTTTTAAAAAACAAAAGCATCCAAGGCTAGGAAATACACAGAGGAACACAATTAATTAAGTTTAAACCTCAATGAAAAAAAGTTCGAATTCAAAAAATAATTTTTTTTAATTTGTACTACTACAGCACCAAAATTTACATTTCCAGAACTGACACAAAAAAAGTTTTTTTTAAAAAACAAAAGCATCCAAGGCAAGGAAATACACAGAGGAACACATTTTAATAAGGTTTAAACCTCAATGAAAAAAAGTTCGAATTCAAAAAATAATTTTTTTTAATTTGTACTACTACAGCACCAAAATTTACATTTCCAGAACTGACACAAAAAAAGTTTTTTTTAAAAAACAAAAGCATCCAAGGCAAGGAAATACACAGAGGAACACATTTTAATAAGGTTTAAACCTCAATGAAAAAAAGTTCGAATTCAAAAAATAATTTTTTTTAATTTGTACTACTACAGCACCAAAATTTACATTTCCAGAACTGACACAAAAAAAGTTTTTTTAAAAAACAAAAGCATCCAAGGCTAGGAAATACACAGAGGAACACATTTTAATAAGGTTTAAACCTCAATGAAAAAAAGTTCGAATTCAAAAAATAATTTTTTTTAATTTGTACTACTACAGCACCAAAATTTACATTTCCAGAACTGACACAAAAAAAGTTTTTTTTAAAAACAAAAGCATCCAAGGCTAGGAAATACACAGAGGAACACATTTAAATTAAGTTTTAACCTCAATGAAAAAAAAGTTCGAATTCAAAAAATAATTTTTTTTAATTTGTACTACTACAGCACCAAAATTTACATTTCCAGAACTGACACAAATAAAGTTTTTTTTA
This sequence comes from Panagrolaimus sp. PS1159, assembly GCA_963922195.1. Classification (NCBI taxonomy): domain Eukaryota; kingdom Metazoa; phylum Nematoda; class Chromadorea; order Rhabditida; family Panagrolaimidae; genus Panagrolaimus; species Panagrolaimus sp. PS1159. The sequence continues at coordinate 1,985,241 of CAWUHW010000017.1, read as the reverse complement.
AAAACAAAAGCATCCAAGGCTAGGAAATACACAGAGGAACACATTTTAATAAGGTTTAAACCTCAATGAAAAAAAGTTCGAATTCAAAAAATAATTTTTTTTAATTTGTACTACTACAGCACCAAAATTTACATTTCCAGAACTGACACAAAAAAAGTTTTTTTTAAAAACAAAAGCATCCAAGGCTAGGAAATACACACAGGAACACATTTTAATGAGGTTTAAAACCTCAATGAAAAAAAGTTCGAATTCAAAAAATAATTTTTTTTAATTTGTACTACTACAGCACCAAAATTTACATTTCCAGAACTGACACAAAAAAAGTTTTTTTTAAAAAACAAAAGCATCCAAGGCTAGGAAATACACAGAGGAACACATTTTAATAAGGTTTAAACCTCAATGAAAAAAAGTTCGAATTCAAAAAATAATTTTTTTTAATTTGTACTACTACAGCACCAAAATTTACATTTCCAGAACTAACACAAAAAAAGTTTTTTTTAAAAAACAAAAGCATCCAAGGCTAGGAAATACACAGAGGAACACATTTTAATAAGGTTTAAACCTCAATGAAAAAAAGTTCGAATTCAAAAAATAATTTTTTTTAATTTGTACTACTACAGCACCAAAATTTACATTTCCAGAACTGACACAAAAAAAGTTTTTTTTAAAAAACAAAAGCATCCAAGGCTAGGAAATACACAGAGGAACACAATTAAATTAAGTTTAAACCTCAATGAAAAAAAAGTTCGAATTCAAAAAATAATTTTTTTTAATTTGTACTACTACAGCCCCAAAATTTACATTTCCAGAACTGACACAAAAAAAGTTTTTTTTAAAAAACAAAAGCATCCAAGGCTAGGAAATACACAGAGGAACACAATTAAATTAAGTTTAAACCTCAATGAAAAAAAGTTCGAATTCAAAAAATAATTTTTTTTAATTTGTACTACTACAGCACCAAAATTTACATTTCCAGAACTGACACAAAAAAAGTTTTTTTTAAAAAACAAAAGCATCCAAGGCTAGGAAATACACAGAGGAACACATTTTAATAAGGTTTAAACCTCAATGAAAAAAAGTTCGAATTCAAAAAATAATTTTTTTTAATTTGTACTACTACAGCACCAAAATTTACATTTCCAGAACTGACACAAAAAAAGTTTTTTTTAAAAAACAAAAGCATCCAAGGCTAGGAAATACACAGAGGAACACAATTAAATTAAGTTTAAACCTCAATGAAAAAAAGTTCGAATTCAAAAAATAATTTTTTTTAATTTGTACTACTACAGCACCAAAATTTACATTTCCAGAACTGACACAAAAAAAGTTTTTTTTAAAAAACAAAAGCATCCAAGGCTAGGAAATACACAGAGGAACACATTTTAATAAGGTTTAAACCTCAATGAAAAAAAGTTCGAATTCAAAAAATAATTTTTTTTAATTTGTACTACTACAGCCCCAAAATTTACATTTCCAGAACTGACACAAAAAAAGTTTTTTTTAAAAAACAAAAGCATCCAAGGCTAGGAAATACACAGAGGAACACAATTAAATTAAGTTTAAACCTCAATGAAAAAAAAGTTCGAATTCAAAAAATAATTTTTTTTAATTTGTACTACCACAGCACCAAAATTTACATTTCCAAAACTGACACAAAAAAAGTTTTTTTTAAAAAACAAAAGCATCCAAGGCTAGGAAATACACGGAGGAACACAATTAAATTAAGTTTAAACCTCAATGAAAAAAAAGTTCGAATTCAAAAAATAATTTTTTTTAATTTGTACTACTACAGCACCAAAATTTACATTTCCAGAACTGACACAAAAAAAGTTTTTTTTAAAAAACAAAAGCATCCAAGGCTAGGAAATACACAGAGGAACACAATTAAATTAAGTTTAAACCTCAATGAAAAAAAAGTTCGAATTCAAAAAATAATTTTTTTTAATTTGTACTACTACAGCACCAAAATTTACATTTCTAGAACTGACACAAAAAAAGTTTTTTTTAAAAAACAAAAGCATCCAAGGCTAGGAAATACACAGAGGAACACAATTAAATTAAGTTTAAACCTCAATGAAAAAAAGGTTCGAATTCAAAAAATAATTTTTTTTAATTTGTACTACTACAGCACCAAAATTTACATTTCCAGAACTGACACAAAAAAAGTTTTTTTTAAAAAACAAAAGCATCCAAGGCTAGGAAATACACAGAGGAACACATTTTAATAAGGTTTAAACCTCAATGAAAAAAAGTTCGAATTCAAAAAATAATTTTTTTTAATTTGTACTACTACAGCACCAAAATTTACATTTCCAGAACTGACACAAAAAAAGTTTTTTTTAAAAAACAAAAGCATTCAAGGCTAGGAAATACACAGAGGAACACAATTAAATTAAGTTTAAACCTCAATGAAAAAAAAGTTCGAATTCAAAAAATAATTTTTTTTAATTTGTACTACTACAGCACCAAAATTTACATTTCCAGAACTGACACAAAAAAAGTTTTTTTTAAAAAACAAAAGCATCCAAGGCTAGGAAATACACAGAGGAACACATTTTAATAAGGTTTAAACCTCAATGAAAAAAAGTTCGAATTCAAAAAATAATTTTTTTTAATTTGTACTACTACAGCACCAAAATTTACATTTCCAGAACTGACACAAAAAAAGTTTTTTTTAAAAAACAAAAGCATTCAAGGCTAGGAAATACACAGAGGAACACAATTAAATTAAGTTTAAACCTCAATGAAAAAAAAGTTCGAATTCAAAAAATAATTTTTTTTAATTTGTACTACTACAGCACCAAAATTTACATTTCCAGAACTGACACAAAAAAAGTTTTTTTTAAAAAACAAAAGCATCCAAGGCTAGGAAATACACAGAGGAACACAATTAAATTAAGTTTAAACCTCAATGAAAAAAAGGTTCGAATTCAAAAAATAATTTTTTTTAATTTGTACTACTACAGCACCAAAATTTACATTTCCAGAACTGACACAAAAAAAGTTTTTTTTAAAAAACAAAAGCATCCAAGGCTAGGAAATACACAGAGGAACACATTTTAATAAGGTTTAAACCTCAATAAAAAAAAGTTCGAATTCAAAAAATAATTTTTTTTAATTTGTACTACTACAGCACCAAAATTTACATTTCCAGAACTGACACAAAAAAAGTTTTTTTTAAAAAACAAAAGCATCCAAGGCTAGGAAATACACAGAGGAACACAATTAAATTAAGTTTAAACCTCAATGAAAAAAAAGTTCGAATTCAAAAAATAATTTTTTTTAATTTGTACTACTACAGCACCAAAATTTACATTTCCAGAACTGACACAAAAAAAGTTTTTTTTAAAAAACAAAAGCATCCAAGGCTAGGAAATACACAGAGGAACACATTTTAATAAGGTTTAAACCTCAATGAAAAAAAGTTCGAATTCAAAAAATAATTTTTTTTAATTTGTACTACTACAGCACCAAAATTTACATTTCCAGAACTGACACAAAAAAAGTTTTTTTTAAAAAACAAAAGCATCCAAGGCTAGGAAATACACAGAGGAACACATTTTAATAAGGTTTAAACCTCAATGAAAAAAAGTTCGAATTCAAAAAATAATTTTTTTTAATTTGTACTACTACAGCACCAAAATTTACATTTCCAGAACTGACACAAAAAAAGTTTTTTTTAAAAAACAAAAGCATCCAAGGCTAGGAAATACACAGAGGAACACATTTAAATTAAGTTTTAACCTCAATGAAAAAAAAGTTCGAATTCAAAAAATAATTTTTTTTAATTTGTACTACTACAGCACCAAAATTTACATTTCCAGAACTGACACAAATAAAGTTTTTTTTTAAAAACAAAAGCATCCAAGGCTAGGAAATACACAGAGGAACACATTTTAATAAGGTTTAAACCTCAATGAAAAAAAGTTCGAATTCAAAAAATAATTTTTTTTAATTTGTACTACTACAGCACCAAAATTTACATTTCCAGAACTGACACAAAAAAAGTTTTTTTTAAAAAACAAAAGCATTCAAGGCTAGGAAATACACAGAGGAACACAATTAAATTAAGTTTAAACCTCAATGAAAAAAAAGTTCGAATTCAAAAAATAATTTTTTTAATTTGTACTACTACAGCACCAAAATTTACATTTCCAGAACAGACACAAAAAAAGTTTTTTTTAAAAAACAAAAGCATCCAAGGCTAGGAAATACACAGAGGAACACAATTAAATTAAGTTTAAACCTCAATGAAAAAAAAGTTCGAATTCAAAAAATAATTTTTTTTAATTTGTACTACTACAGCACCAAAATTTACATTTCCAGAACTGACACAAAAAAAGTTTTTTTTAAAAAACAAAAGCATCCAAGGCAAGGAAATACACAGAGGAACACATTTTAATAAGGTTTAAACCTCAATGAAAAAAAGTTCGAATTCAAAAAATAATTTTTTTTAATTTGTACTACTACAGCACCAAAATTTACATTTCCAGAACTGACACAAAAAAAGTTTTTTTTAAAAAACAAAAGCATCCAAGGCAAGGAAATACACAGAGGAACACATTTTAATAAGGTTTAAACCTCAATGAAAAAAAGTTCGAATTCAAAAAATAATTTTTTTTAATTTGTACTACTACAGCACCAAAATTTACATTTCCAGAACTGACACAAAAAAAGTTTTTTTTAAAAAACAAAAGCATCCAAGGCTAGGAAATACACAGAGGAACACATTTTAATAAGGTTTAAACCTCAATGAAAAAAAGTTCGAATTCAAAAAATAATTTTTTTTAATTTGTACTACTACAGCACCAAAATTTACATTTCCAGAACTGACACAAAAAAAGTTTTTTTTAAAAAACAAAAGCATCCAAGGCTAGGAAATACACAGAGGAACACATTTAAATTAAGTTTTAACCTCAATGAAAAAAAAGTTCGAATTCAAAAAATAATTTTTTTTAATTTGTACTACTACAGCACCAAAATTTACATTTCCAGAACTGACACAAATAAAGTTTTTTTTTAAAAACAAAAGCATCCAAGGCTAGGAAATACACAGAGGAACACATTTTAATAAGGTTTAAACCTCAATGAAAAAAAGTTCGAATTCAAAAAATAATTTTTTTTAATTTGTACTACTACAGCACCAAAATTTACATTTCCAGAACTGACACAAAAAAAGTTTTTTTTTAAAAACAAAAGCATCCAAGGCTAGGAAATACACACAGGAACACATTTTAATGAGGTTTAAACCTCAATGAAAAAAAGTTCGAATTCAAAAAATAATTTTTTTTAATTTGTACTACTACAGCACCAAAATTTACATTTCCAGAACTGACACAAAAAAAGTTTTTTTTAAAAAACAAAAGCATCCAAGGCTAGGAAATACACAGAGGAACACATTTTAATAAGGTTTAAACCTCAATGAAAAAAAGTTCGAATTCAAAAAATAATTTTTTTTAATTTGTACTACTACAGCACCAAAATTTACATTTCCAGAACTGACACAAAAAAAGTTTTTTTTAAAAAACAAAAGCATCCAAGGCTAGGAAATACACAGAGGAACACATTTTAATAAGGTTTAAACCTCAATGAAAAAAAGTTCGAATTCAAAAAGTAATTTTTTTTAATTTGTACTACTACAGCACCAAAATTTACATTTCCAGAACTGACACAAAAAAAGTTTTTTTTAAAAAACAAAAGCATTCAAGGCTAGGAAATACACAGAGGAACACAATTAAATTAAGTTTAAACCTCAATGAAAAAAAAGTTCGAATTCAAAAAATAATTTTTTTAATTTGTACTACTACAGCACCAAAATTTACATTTCCAGAACAGACACAAAAAAAGTTTTTTTTAAAAAACAAAAGCATCCAAGGCTAGGAAATACACAGAGGAACACAATTAAATTAAGTTTAAACCTCAATGAAAAAAAAGTTCGAATTCAAAAAATAATTTTTTTTAATTTGTACTACTACAGCACCAAAATTTACATTTCCAGAACTGACACAAAAAAAGTTTTTTTTAAAAAACAAAAGCATCCAAGGCAAGGAAATACACAGAGGAACACATTTTAATAAGGTTTAAACCTCAATGAAAAAAAGTTCGAATTCAAAAAATAATTTTTTTTAATTTGTACTACTACAGCACCAAAATTTACATTTCCAGAACTGACACAAAAAAAGTTTTTTTTAAAAAACAAAAGCATCCAAGGCTAGGAAATACACAGAGGAACACATTTTAATAAGGTTTAAACCTCAATGAAAAAAAGTTCGAATTCAAAAAATAATTTTTTTTAATTTGTACTACTACAGCACCAAAATTTACATTTCCAGAACTGACACAAAAAAAGTTTTTTTTAAAAAACAAAAGCATTCAAGGCTAGGAAATACACAGAGGAACACAATTAAATTAAGTTTAAACCTCAATGAAAAAATAGTTCGAATTCAAAAAATAATTTTTTTTAATTTGTACTACTACAGCACCAAAATTTACATTTCCAGAACTGACACAAAAAAAGTTTTTTTTAAAAAACAAAAGCATCCAAGGCTAGGAAATACACAGAGGAACACAATTAAATTAAGTTTAAACCTCAATGAAAAAAAAGTTCGAATTCAAAAAATAATTTTTTTTAATTTGTACTACTACAGCACCAAAATTTACATTTCCAGAACTGACACAAAAAAAGTTTTTTTTAAAAAACAAAAGCATCCAAGGCTAGGAAATACACAGAGGAACACATTTTAATAAGGTTTAAACCTCAATGAAAAAAAGTTCGAATTCAAAAAATAATTTTTTTTAATTTGTACTACTACAGCACCAAAATTTACATTTCCAGAACTGACACAAAAAAAGTTTTTTTTAAAAAACAAAAGCATCCAAGGCTAGGAAATACACAGAGGAACACAATTAAATTAAGTTTAAACCTCAATGAAAAAAAAGTTCGAATTCAAAAAATAATTTTTTTTAATTTGTACTACTACAGCACCAAAATTTACATTTCCAAAACTGACACAAAAAAAGTTTTTTTTAAAAAACAAAAGCATCCAAGGCTAGGAAATACACGGAGGAACACAATTAAATTAAGTTTAAACCTCAATGAAAAAAAAGTTCGAATTCAAAAAATAATTTTTTTTAATTTGTACTACTACAGCACCAAAATTTACATTTCCAGAACTGACACAAAAAAAGTTTTTTTTAAAAAACAAAAGCATCCAAGGCTAGGAAATACACAGAGGAACACAATTAAATTAAGTTTAAACCTCAATGAAAAAAAAGTTCGAATTCAAAAAATAATTTTTTTTAATTTGTACTACTACAGCACCAAAATTTACATTTCCAGAACTGACACAAAAAAAGTTTTTTTTAAAAAACAAAAGCATCCAAGGCTAGGAAATACACAGAGGAACACAATTAAATATTGTTTAAACCTCAATGAAAAAAAGGTTCGAATTCAAAAAATAATTTTTTTTAATTTGTACTACTACAGCACCAAAATTTACATTTCCAGAACTGACACAAATAAAGTTTTTTTTAAAAAGCAAAAGCATCCAAGGCTAGGAAATACACAGAGGAACACAATTAAATATTGTTTAAACCTCAATGAAAAAAAGGTTCGAATTCAAAAAATAATTTTTTTTAATTTGTACTACTACAGCACCAAAATTTACATTTCCAGAACTGACACAAAAAAAGTTTTTTTTAAAAAACAAAAGCATCCAAGGCTAGGAAATACACAGAGGAACACAATTAAATTAAGTTTAAACCTCAATGAAAAAAAAGTTCGAATTCAAAAAATAATTTTTTTTAATTTGTACTACTACAGCACCAAAATTTACATTTCCAGAACTGACACAAAAAAAGTTTTTTTTAAAAAACAAAAGCATCCAAGGCAAGGTAATACACAGAGGAACACATTTTAATAAGGTTTAAACCTCAATGAAAAAAAGTTCGAATTCAAAAAATAATTTTTTTTAATTTGTACTACTACAGCACCAAAATTTACATTTCCAGAACTGACACAAAAAAAGTTTTTTTTAAAAAACAAAAGCATCCAAGGCTAGGAAATACACAGAGGAACACAGTTAAATTAAGTTTAAACCTCAATAAAAAAAAGTTCGAATTCAAAAAATAATTTTTTTTAATTTGTACTACTACAGCACCAAAATTTACATTTCCAGAACTGACACAAAAAAAGTTTTTTTTAAAAAACAAAAGCATCCAAGGCTAGGAAATACACAGAGGAACACATTATAATAAGGTTTAAACCTCAATGAAAAAAAGTTCGAATTCAAAAAATAATTTTTTTTAATTTGTACTACTACAGCACCAAAATTTACATTTCCAGAACTGACACAAAAAAAGTTTTTTTTAAAAAACAAAAGCATCCAAGGCTAGGAAATACACAGAGGAACACAATTAAATTAAGTTTAAACCTCAATGAAAAAAAGGTTCGAATTCAAAAAATAATTTTTTTTAATTTGTACTACTACAGCACCAAAATTTACATTTCCAGAACTGACACAAAAAAAGTTTTTTTTAAAAAACAAAAGCATCCAAGGCTAGGAAATACACAGAGGAACACATTTTAATAAGGTTTAAACCTCAATGAAAAAAAGTTCGAATTCAAAAAATAATTTTTTTTAATTTGTACTACTACAGCACCAAAATTTACATTTCCAGAACTGACACAAAAAAAGTTTTTTTTAAAAAACAAAAGCATTCAAGGCTAGGAAATACACAGAGGAACACAATTAAATTAAGTTTAAACCTCAATGAAAAAAAAGTTCGAATTCAAAAAATAATTTTTTTTAATTTGTACTACTACAGCACCAAAATTTACATTTCCAGAACTGACACAAAAAAAGTTTTTTTTAAAAAACAAAAGCATCCAAGGCTAGGAAATACACAGAGGAACACAATTAAATTAAGTTTAAACCTCAATGAAAAAAAAGTTCGAATTCAAAAAATAATTTTTTTTAATTTGTACTACTACAGCACCAAAATTTACATTTCCAGAACTGACACAAAAAAAGTTTTTTTTAAAAAACAAAAGCATCCAAGGCTAGGAAATACACAGAAGAACACATTTTAATAAGGTTTAAACCTCAATGAAAAAAAAGTTCGAATTCAAAAAATAATTTTTTTTAATTTGTACTACTACAGCACCAAAATTTACATTTCCAGAACTGACACAAAAAAAGTTTTTTTTTAAAAACAAAAGCATCCAAGGCTAGGAAATACACAGAGGAACACATTTAAATTAAGTTTTAACCTCAATGAAAAAAAATTCGAATTCAAAAAATAATTTTTTTTAATTTGTACTACTACAGCACCAAAATTTACATTTCCAGAACTGACACAAAAAAAGTTTTTTTTAAAAAACAAAAGCATCCAAGGCTAGGAAATACACAGAGGAACACATTTTAATAAGGTTTAAACCTCAATGAAAAAAAGTTCGAATTCAAAAAATAATTTTTTTTAATTTGTACTACTACAGCACCAAAATTTACATTTCCAGAACTGACACAAAAAAAGTTTTTTTTAAAAAACAAAAGCATTCAAGGCTAGGAAATACACAGAGGAACACAATTAAATTAAGTTTAAACCTCAATGAAAAAAAAGTTCGAATTCAAAAAATAATTTTTTTTAATTTGTACTACTACAGCACCAAAATTTACATTTCCAGAACTGACACAAAAAAAGTTTTTTTTAAAAAACAAAAGCATCCAAGGCTAGGAAATACACAGAGGAACACAATTAAATTAAGTTTAAACCTCAATGAAAAAAAAGTTCGAATTCAAAAAATAATTTTTTTTAATTTGTACTACTACAGCACCAAAATTTACATTTCCAGAACTGACACAAAAAAAGTTTTTTTTAAAAAACAAAAGCATCCAAGGCTAGGAAATACACAGAAGAACACATTTTAATAAGGTTTAAACCTCAATGAAAAAAAAGTTCGAATTCAAAAAATAATTTTTTTTAATTTGTACTACTACAGCACCAAAATTTACATTTCCAGAACTGACACAAAAAAAGTTTTTTTTTAAAAACAAAAGCATCCAAGGCTAGGAAATACACAGAGGAACACATTTAAATTAAGTTTTAACCTCAATGAAAAAAAATTCGAATTCAAAAAATAATTTTTTTTAATTTGTACTACTACAGCACCAAAATTTACATTTCCAGAACTGACACAAAAAAAGTTTTTTTTAAAAAACAAAAGCATCCAAGGCTAGGAAATACACAGAAGAACACATTTTAATAAGGTTTAAACCTCAATGAAAAAAAAGTTCGAATTCAAAAAATAATTTTTTTTAATTTGTACTACTACAGCACCAAAATTTACATTTCCAGAACTGACACAAAAAAAGTTTTTTTTAAAAAACAAAAGCATCCAAGGCTAGGAAATACACAGAGGAACACAATTAAATTAAGTTTAAACCTCAATGAAAAAAAAGTTCGAATTCAAAAAATAATTTTTTTTAATTTGTACTACTACAGCACCAAAATTTACATTTCCAGAACTGACACAAAAAAAGTTTTTTTTAAAAAACAAAAGCATCCAAGGCTAGGAAATACACAGAGGAACACAATTAAATTAAGTTTAAACCTCAATGAAAAAAAAGTTCGAATTCAAAAAATAATTTTTTTTAATTTGTACTACTACAGCACCAAAATTTACATTTCCAGAACTGACACAAAAAAAGTTTTTTTTAAAAAACAAAAGCATCCAAGGCTAGGAAATACACAGAAGAACACATTTTAATAAGGTTTAAACCTCAATGAAAAAAAAGTTCGAATTCAAAAAATAATTTTTTTTAATTTGTACTACTACAGCACCAAAATTTACATTTCCAGAACTGACACAAAAAAAGTTTTTTTTTAAAAACAAAAGCATCCAAGGCTAGGAAATACACAGAGGAACACATTTAAATTAAGTTTTAACCTCAATGAAAAAAAATTCGAATTCAAAAAATAATTTTTTTTAATTTGTACTACTACAGCACCAAAATTTACATTTCCAGAACTGACACAAAAAAAGTTTTTTTTAAAAAACAAAAGCATCCAAGGCTAGGAAATACACAGAAGAACACATTTTAATAAGGTTTAAACCTCAATGAAAAAAAAGTTCGAATTCAAAAAATAATTTTTTTTAATTTGTACTACTACAGCACCAAAATTTACATTTCCAGAACTGACACAAAAAAAGTTTTTTTTTAAAAACAAAAGCATCCAAGGCTAGGAAAGACACAGAGGAACACATTTAAATTAAGTTTTAACCTCAATGAAAAAAAATTCGAATTCAAAAAATAATTTTTTTTAATTTGTACTACTACAGCACCAAAATTTACATTTCCAGAACTGACACAAAAAAAGTTTTTTTTAAAAAACAAAAGCATCCAAGGCTAGGAAATACACAGAGGAACACAATTAAATTAAGTTTAAACCTCAATGAAAAAAAAGTTCGAATTCAAAAAATAATTTTTTTTAATTTGTACTACTACAGCACCAAAATTTACATTTCCAGAACTGACACAAAAAAAGTTTTTTTTAAAAAACAAAAGCATCCAAGGCTAGGAAATACACAGAGGAACACAATTAAATTAAGTTTAAACCTCAATGAAAAAAAAGTTCGAATTCAAAAAATAATTTTTTTTAATTTGTACTACTACAGCACCAAAATTTACATTTCCAGAACTGACACAAAAAAAGTTTTTTTTAAAAAACAAAAGCATCCAAGGCTAGGAAATACACAGAGGAACACATTTTAATAAGGTTTAAACCTCAATGAAAAAAAGTTCGAATTCAAAAAATAATTTTTTTTAATTTGTACTACTACAGCACCAAAATTTACATTTCCAGAACTGACACAAAAAAAGTTTTTTTTAAAAAACAAAAGCATCCAAGGCTAGGAAATACACAGAGGAACACAATTAAATTAAGTTTAAACCTCAATGAAAAAAAAGTTCGAATTCAAAAAATAATTTTTTTTAATTTGTACTACTACAGCACCAAAATTTACATTTCCAGAACTGACACAAAAAAAGTTTTTTTTAAAAAACAAAAGCATCCAAGGCTAGGAAATACACAGAGGAACACAATTAAATTAAGTTTAAACCTCAATGAAAAAAAAGTTCGAATTCAAAAAATAATTTTTTTTAATTTGTACTACTACAGCACCAAAATTTACATTTCCAGAACTGACACAAAAAAAGTTTTTTTTAAAAAACAAAAGCATCCAAGGCTAGGAAATACACAGAGGAACACATTTTAATAAGGTTTAAACCTCAATGAAAAAAAGTTCGAATTCAAAAAATAATTTTTTTTAATTTGTACTACTACAGCACCAAAATTTACATTTCCGAAACTGACACAAAAAAAGTTTTTTTTAAAAAACAAAAGCATCCAAGGCTAGGAAATACACAGAGGAACACAGTTAAATTAAGTTTAAACCTCAATAAAAAAAAGTTCGAATTCAAAAAATAATTTTTTTTAATTTGTACTACTACAGCACCAAAATTTACATTTCCAGAACTGACACAAAAAAAGTTTTTTTTAAAAAACAAAAGCATCCAAGGCTAGGAAATACACAGAGGAACACAATTAAATTAAGTTTAAACCTCAATGAAAAAAAAGTTCGAATTCAAAAAATAATTTTTTTTAATTTGTACTACTACAGCACCAAAATTTACATTTCCAGAACTGACACAAAAAAAGTTTTTTTTAAAAAACAAAAGCATCCAAGGCTAGGAAACACACAGAGGAACACATGTTAATAAGGTTTAAACTTCAATGAAAAAAGTTCGAATTCAAAAAATAATTTTTTTTAATTTGTACTACTACAGCACCAAAATTTACATTTACAGAACTGACACAAAAAAAGTTTTTATTTAAAAACAAAAGCATCCAAGGCTAGGAAATAAACAGAGGAACACATTTAAATTAAGTTTAAACCTCAATGAAAAAAAAGTTCGAATTCAAAAAATAATTTTTTTTAATTTGTACTACTACAGCACCAAAATTTACATTTCCAGAACTGACCCAAAAAAAGTTTTTTTTAAAAAACAAAAGCATCCAAGGCTAGAAAATACACAGAGGAACACATTTTAATAAGGTTTAAACCTCAATGAAAAAAAGTTCGAATTCAAAAAATAATTTTTTTTAATTTGTACTACTACAGCACCAAAATTTACATTTCCAGAACTGACACAAAAAAAGTTTTTTTTAAAAAACAAAAGCATCCAAGGCTAGGAAATACACAGAGGAACACATTTTAATAAGGTTTAAACCTCAATGAAAAAAAGTTCGAATTCAAAAAATAATTTTTTTTAATTTGTACTACTACAGCACCAAAATTTACATTTCCAGAACTGACACAAAAACAAGTTTTTTTTAAAAAACAAAAGCATCCAAGGCTAGGAAATACACAGAGGAACACATTTTAATAAGGATTAAACCTCAATGAAAAAAAGTTCGAATTCAAAAAATAATTTTTTTTAATTTGTACTACTACAGCACCAATATTTACATTTCCAGAACTGACACAAAAAAAGTTTTTTTTTAAAAACAAAAGCATCCAAGGCTAGGAAATACACAGAGGAACACATTTTAATAAGGTTTAAACCTCAATGAAAAAAAAGTTCGAATTCAAAAAATAATTTTTTTTAATTTGTACTACTACAGCACCAAAATTTACATTTCCAGAACTGACACAAAAAAAGTTTTTTTTAAAAAACAAAAGCATCCAAGGCTAGGAAATACACAGAGGAACACATTTTAATAAGGTTTAAACCTCAATGAAAAAAAGTTCGAATTCAAAAAATAATTTTTTTTAATTTGTACTACTACAGCACCAAAATTTACATTTCCAGAACTGACACAAAAAAAGTTTTTTTTAAAAAACAAAAGCATCCAAGGCTAGGAAATACACAGAGGAACACATTTTAATAAGGTTTAAACCTCAATGAAAAAAAGTTCGAATTCAAAAAATAATTTTTTTTAATTTGTACTACTACAGCACCAATATTTACATTTCCAGAACTGACACAAAAAAAGTTTTTTTTTAAAAACAAAAGCATCCAAGGCTAGGAAATACACAGAGGAACACATTTTAATAAGGTTTAAACCTCAATGAAAAAAAAGTTCTAATTCAAAAAATAATTTTTTTTAATTTGTACTACTACAGCACCAAAATTTACATTTCCAGAACTGACACAAAAAAAGTTTTTTTTAAAAAACAAAAGCATCCAAGGCTAGGAAATACACAGAGGAACACATTTTAATAAGGTTTAAACCTCAATGAAAAAAAGTTCGAATTCAAAAAATAATTTTTTTTAATTTGTACTACTACAGCACCAATATTTACATTTCCAGAACTGACACAAAAAAAGTTTTTTTTTAAAAACAAAAGCATCCAAGGCTAGGAAATACACAGAGGAACACATTTTAATAAGGTTTAAACCTCAATGAAAAAAAAGTTCGAATTCAAAAAATAATTTTTTTTAATTTGTACTACTACAGCACCAAAATTTACATTTCCAGAACTGACACAAAAAAAGTTTTTTTTAAAAAACAAAAGCATCCAAGGCTAGGAAATACACAGAGGAACACATTTTAATAAGGTTTAAACCTCAATGAAAAAAAGTTCGAATTCAAAAAATAATTTTTTTTAATTTGTACTACTACAGCACCAAAATTTACATTTCCAGAACTGACACAAAAAAAGTTTTTTTTAAAAAACAAAAGCATCCAAGGCTAGGAAATACACAGAGGAACACATTTTAATAAGGTTTAAACCTCAATGAAAAAAAAGTTCTAATTCAAAAAATAATTTTTTTTAATTTGTACTACTACAGCACCAAAATTTACATTTCCAGAACTGACACAAAAAAAGTTTTTTTTAAAAAACAAAAGCATCCAAGGCTAGGAAATACACAGAGGAACACATTTTAATAAGGTTTAAACCTCAATGAAAAAAAGTTCGAATTCAAAAAATAATTTTTTTTAATTTGTACTACTACAGCACCAAAATTTACATTTCCAGAACTGACACAAAAAAAGTTTTTTTTAAAAAACAAAAGCATCCAAGGCTAGGAAATACACAGAGGAACACATTTAAATTAAGTTTAAACCTCAATGAAAAAAAAGTTCGAATTCAAAAAATAATTTTTTTTAATTTGTACTACTACAGCACCAAAATTTACATTTCCAGAACTGACACAAAAAAAGTTTTTTTTAAAAAACAAAAGCATCCAAGGCTAGGAAATACACAGAGGAACACATTTTAATAAGGTTTAAACCTCAATGAAAAAAAGTTCGAATTCAAAAAATAATTTTTTTTAATTTGTACTACTACAGCACCAAAATTTACATTTCCAGAACTGACACAAAAAAAGTTTTTTTTAAAAAACAAAAGCATCCAAGGCTAGGAAATACACAGAGGAACACATTTAAATTAAGTTTAAACCTCAATGAAAAAAAAGTTCGAATTCAAAAAATAATTTTTTTTAATTTGTACTACTACAGCACCAAAATTTACATTTCCAGAACTGACACAAAAAAAGTTTTTTTTAAAAAACAAAAGCATCCAAGGCTAGGAAATACACAGAGGAACACATTTTAATAAGGTTTAAACCTCAATGAAAAAAAGTTCGAATTCAAAAAATAATTTTTTTTAATTTGTACTACTACAGCACCAAAATTTACATTTCCAGAACTGACACAAAAACAAGTTTTTTTTAAAAAACAAAAGCATCCAAGGCTAGGAAATACACAGAGGAACACATTTTAATAAGGTTTTAACCTCAATGAAAAAAAGTTCGAATTCAAAAAATAATTTTTTTTAATTTGTACTACTACAGCACCAATATTTACATTTCCAGAACTGACACAAAAAAAGTTTTTTTTTAAAAACAAAAGCATCCAAGGCTAGGAAATACACAGAGGAACACATTTTAATAAGGTTTAAACCTCAATGAAAAAATAGTTCGAATTCAAAAAATAATTTTTTTTAATTTGTACTACTACAGCACCAAAATTTACATTTCCAGAACTGACACAAAAAAAGTTTTTTTTAAAAAACAAAAGCATCCAAGGCTAGGAAATACACAGAGGAACACATTTTAATAAGGTTTAAACCTCAATGAAAAAAAGTTCGAATTCAAAAAATAATTTTTTTTAATTTGTACTACTACAGCACCAATATTTACATTTCCAGAACTGACACAAAAAAAGTTTTTTTTCAAAAACAAAAGCATCCAAGGCTAGGAAATACACAGAGGAACACATTTTAATAAGGTTTAAACCTCAATGAAAAAATAGTTCGAATTCAAAAAATAATTTTTTTTAATTTGTACTACTACAGCACCAAAATTTACATTTCCAGAACTGACACAAAAAAAGTTTTTTTTAAAAAACAAAAGCATCCAAGGCTAGGAAATACACAGAGGAACACATTTTAATAAGGTTTAAACCTCAATGAAAAAAAGTTCGAATTCAAAAAATAATTTTTTTTAATTTGTACTACTACAGCACCAAAATTTACATTTCCAGAACTGACACAAAAACAAGTTTTTTTTAAAAAACAAAAGCATCCAAGGCTAGGAAATACACAGAGGAACACATTTTAATAAGGTTTTAACCTCAATGAAAAAAAGTTCGAATTCAAAAAATAATTTTTTTTAATTTGTACTACTACAGCACCAATATTTACATTTCCAGAACTGACACAAAAAAAGTTTTTTTTTAAAAACAAAAGCATCCAAGGCTAGGAAATACACAGAGGAACACATTTTAATAAGGTTTAAACCTCAATGAAAAAATAGTTCGAATTCAAAAAATAATTTTTTTTAATTTGTACTACTACAGCACCAAAATTTACATTTCCAGAACTGACACAAAAAAAGTTTTTTTTAAAAAACAAAAGCATCCAAGGCTAGGAAATACACAGAGGAACACATTTTAATAAGGTTTAAACCTCAATGAAAAAATAGTTCGAATTCAAAAAATAATTTTTTTTAATTTGTACTACTACAGCACCAAAATTTACATTTCCAGAACTGACACAAAAAAAGTTTTTTTTAAAAAACAAAAGCATCCAAGGCTAGGAAATACACAGAGCAACACATTTTAATAAGGTTTAAACCTCAATGAAAAAAAAGTTCGAATTCAAAAAATAATTTTTTTTAATTTGTACTACTACAGCACCAAAATTTACATTTCCAGAACTGACACAAAAAAGGTTTTTTTTAAAAAACAAAAGCATCCAAGGCTAGGAAATACACAGAGGAACACATTTTAATAAGGTTTAAACCTCAATGAAAAAAAGTTCGAATTCAAAAAATAATTTTTTTTAATTTGTACTACTACAGCACCAAAATTTACATTTCCAGAACTGACACAAAAAAAGTTTTTTTTTAAAAACAAAAGCATCCAAGGCTAGGAAATACACAGAGGAACACATTTTAATAAGGTTTAAACCTCAATGAAAAAAAGTTCGAATTCAAAAAATAATTTTTTTTAATTTGTACTACTACAGCACCAATATTTACATTTCCAGAACTGACACAAAAAAAGTTTTTTTTCAAAAACAAAAGCATCCAAGGCTAGGAAATACACAGAGGAACACATTTTAATAAGGTTTAAACCTCAATGAAAAAAAGTTCGAATTCAAAAAATAATTTTTTTTAACTTGTACTACTACAGCACCAAAATTTACATTTCCAGAACTGACACAAAAAAAGTTTTTTTTTAAAAACAAAAGCATCCAAGGCTAGGAAATACACAGAGGAACACATTTTAATAAGGTTTAAACCTCAATGAAAAAAAGTTCGAATTCAAAAAATAATTTTTTTTAATTTGTACTACTACAGCACCAAAATTTACATTTCCAGAACTGACACAAAAAAAGTTTCTTTTTAAAAACAAAAGCATCCAAGGCTAGGAAATACACAGAGCAACACATTTTAATAAGGTTTAAACCTCAATGAAAAAAAAGTTCGAATTCAAAAAATAATTTTTTTTAATTTGTACTACTACAGCACCAAAATTTACATTTCCAGAACTGACACAAAAAAGGTTTTTTTTAAAAAACAAAAGCATCCAAGGCTAGGAAATACACAGAGGAACACATTTTAATAAGGTTTAAACCTCAATGAAAAAAAGTTCGAATTCAAAAAATAATTTTTTTTAATTTGTACTACTACAGCACCAAAATTTACATTTCCAGAACTGACACAAAAAAAGTTTTTTTTTAAAAACAAAAGCATCCAAGGCTAGGAAATACACAGAGGAACACATTTTAATAAGGTTTAAACCTCAATGAAAAAAAAGTTCGAATTCAAAAAATAATTTTTTTTAATTTGTACTACTACAGCACCAAAATTTACATTTCCAGAACTGACACAAAAAAAGTTTTTTTTAAAAAACAAAAGCATCCAAGGCTAGGAAATACACAGAGGAACACATTTTAATAAGGTTTAAACCTCAATGAAAAAAAGTTCGAATTCAAAAAATAATTTTTTTTAATTTGTACTACTACAGCACCAAAATTTACATTTCCAGAACTGACACAAAAAAAGTTTTTTTTTAAAAACAAAAGCATCCAAGGCTAGGAAATACACAGAGGAACACATTTTAATAAGGTTTAAACCTCAATGAAAAAATAGTTCGAATTCAAAAAATAATTTTTTTTAATTTGTACTACTACAGCACCAAAATTTACATTTCCAGAACTGACACAAAAAAAGTTTTTTTTAAAAAACAAAAGCATCCAAGGCTAGGAAATACACAGAGGAACACATTTTAATAAGGTTTAAACCTCAATGAAAAAAAGTTCGAATTCAAAAAATAATTTTTTTTAATTTGTACTACTACAGCACCAATATTTACATTTCCAGAACTGACACAAAAAAAGTTTTTTTTCAAAAACAAAAGCATCCAAGGCTAGGAAATACACAGAGGAACACATTTTAATAAGGTTTAAACCTCAATGAAAAAATAGTTCGAATTCAAAAAATAATTTTTTTTAATTTGTACTACTACAGCACCAAAATTTACATTTCCAGAACTGACACAAAAAAAGTTTTTTTTAAAAAACAAAAGCATCCAAGGCTAGGAAATACACAGAGCAACACATTTTAATAAGGTTTAAACCTCAATGAAAAAAAAGTTCGAATTCAAAAAATAATTTTTTTTAATTTGTACTACTACAGCACCAAAATTTACATTTCCAGAACTGACACAAAAAAAGTTTTTTTTAAAAAACAAAAGCATCCAAGGCTAGGAAATACACAGAGGAACACATTTTAATAAGGTTTAAACCTCAATGAAAAAATAGTTCGAATTCAAAAAATAATTTTTTTTAATTTGTACTACTACAGCACCAAAATTTACATTTCCAGAACTGACACAAAAAAAGTTTTTTTTAAAAAACAAAAGCATCCAAGGCTAGGAAATACACAGAGGAACACATTTTAATAAGGTTTCAACCTCAATGAAAAAAAGTTCGAATTCAAAAAATAATTTTTTTTAATTTGTACTACTACAGCACCAAAATTTACATTTCCAGAACTGACCCAAAAAAAGTTTTTTTTAAAAAACAAAAGCATCCAAGGCTAGAAAATACACAGAGGAACACATTTTAATAAGGTTTAAACCTCAATGAAAAAAAGTTCGAATTCAAAAAATAATTTTTTTTAATTTGTACTACTACAGCACCAAAATTTACATTTCCAGAACTGACACAAAAAAAGTTTTTTTTAAAAAACAAAAGCATCCAAGGCTAGGAAATACACAGAGGAACACATTTTAATAAGGTTTAAACCTCAATGAAAAAAAGTTCGAATTCAAAAAATAATTTTTTTTAATTTGTACTACTACAGCACCAAAATTTACATTTCCAGAACTGACACAAAAAAAGTTTTTTTTAAAAAACAAAAGCATCCAAGGCTAGGAAACACACAGAGGAACACATGTTAATAAGGTTTAAACTTCAATGAAAAAAGTTCGAATTCAAAAAATAATTTTTTTTAATTTGTACTACTACAGCACCAAAATTTACATTTACAGAACTGACACAAAAAAAGTTTTTTTTTAAAAACAAAAGCATCCAAGGCTAGGAAATAAACAGAGGAACACATTTAAATTAAGTTTAAACCTCAATGAAAAAAAAGTTCGAATTCAAAAAATAATTTTTTTTAATTTGTACTACTACAGCACCAAAATTTACATTTCCAGAACTGACCCAAAAAAAGTTTTTTTTAAAAAACAAAAGCATCCAAGGCTAGAAAATACACAGAGGAACACATTTTAATAAGGTTTAAACCTCAATGAAAAAAAGTTCGAATTCAAAAAATAATTTTTTTTAATTTGTACTACTACAGCACCAAAATTTACATTTCCAGAACTGACACAAAAAAAGTTTTTTTTAAAAAACAAAAGCATCCAAGGCTAGGAAATACACAGAGGAACACATTTTAATAAGGTTTAAACCTCAATGAAAAAAAGTTCGAATTCAAAAAATAATTTTTTTTAATTTGTACTACTACAGCACCAAAATTTACATTTCCAGAACTGACACAAAAACAAGTTTTTTTTAAAAAACAAAAGCATCCAAGGCTAGGAAATACACAGAGGAACACATTTTAATAAGGTTTAAACCTCAATGAAAAAAAGTTCGAATTCAAAAAATAATTTTTTTTAATTTGTACTACTACAGCACCAATATTTACATTTCCAGAACTGACACAAAAAAAGTTTTTTTTAAAAAACAAAAGCATCCAAGGCTAGGAAATACACAGAGGAACACAATTAAATTAAGTTTAAACCTCAATGAAAAAAAGGTTCGAATTCAAAAAATAATTTTTTTTAATTTGTACTACTACAGCACCAAAATTTACATTTCCAGAACTGACACAAAAAAAGTTTTTTTTAAAAAACAAAAGCATCCAAGGCTAGGAAATACACAGAGGAACACATTTTAATAAGGTTTAAACCTCAATGAAAAAAAAGTTCGAATTCAAAAAATAATTTTTTTTAATTTGTACTACTACAGCACCAAAATTTACATTTCCAGAACTGACACAAAAAAAGTTTTTTTTAAAAAACAAAAGCATTCAAGGCTAGGAAATACACAGAGGAACACAATTAAATTAAGTTTAAACCTCAATGAAAAAAAGGTTCGAATTCAAAAAATAATTTTTTTTAATTTGTACTACTACAGCACCAAAATTTACATTTCCAGAACTGACACAAAAAAAGTTTTTTTTAAAAAACAAAAGCATCCAAGGCTAGGAAATACACAGAGGAACACATTTTAATAAGGTTTAAACCTCAATGAAAAAAAGTTCGAATTCAAAAAATAATTTTTTTTAATTTGTACTACTACAGCACCAAAATTTACATTTCCAGAACTGACACAAAAAAAGTTTTTTTTAAAAAACAAAAGCATCCAAGGCTAGGAAACACACAGAGGAACACATGTTAATAAGGTTTAAACTTCAATGAAAAAAGTTCGAATTCAAAAAATAATTTTTTTTAATTTGTACTACTACAGCACCAAAATTTACATTTACAGAACTGACACAAAAAAAGTTTTTTTTTAAAAACAAAAGCATCCAAGGCTAGGAAATAAACAGAGGAACACATTTAAATTAAGTTTAAACCTCAATGAAAAAAAAGTTCGAATTCAAAAAATAATTTTTTTTAATTTGTACTACTACAGCACCAAAATTTACATTTCCAGAACTGACCCAAAAAAAGTTTTTTTTAAAAAACAAAAGCATCCAAGGCTAGAAAATACACAGAGGAACACATTTTAATAAGGTTTAAACCTCAATGAAAAAAAGTTCGAATTCAAAAAATAATTTTTTTTAATTTGTACTACTACAGCACCAAAATTTACATTTCCAGAACTGACACAAAAAAAGTTTTTTTTAAAAAACAAAAGCATCCAAGGCTAGGAAATACACAGAGGAACACATTTTAATAAGGTTTAAACCTCAATGAAAAAAAGTTCGAATTCAAAAAATAATTTTTTTTAATTTGTACTACTACAGCACCAAAATTTACATTTCCAGAACTGACACAAAAACAAGTTTTTTTTAAAAAACAAAAGCATCCAAGGCTAGGAAATACACAGAGGAACACATTTTAATAAGGTTTAAACCTCAATGAAAAAAAGTTCGAATTCAAAAAATAATTTTTTTTAATTTGTACTACTACAGCACCAATATTTACATTTCCAGAACTGACACAAAAAAAGTTTTTTTTAAAAAACAAAAGCATCCAAGGCTAGGAAATACACAGAGGAACACATTTTAATAAGGTTTAAACCTCAATGAAAAAAAGTTCGAATTCAAAAAATAATTTTTTTTAATTTGTACTACTACAGCACCAAAATTTACATTTCCAGAACTGACACAAAAAAAGTTTTTTTTAAAAAACAAAAGCATCCAAGGCTAGGAAATACACAGAGGAACACATTTTAATAAGGTTTAAACCTCAATGAAAAAAAAGTTCGAATTCAAAAAATAATTTTTTTTAATTTGTACTACTACAGCATCAAAATTTACATTTCCAAAACTGACACAAAAAAAGTTTTTTTTAAAAAACAAAAGCATCCAAGGCTAGGAAATACACAGAGGAACACATTTTAATAAGGTTTAAACCTCAATGAAAAAAAAGTTCGAATTCAAAAAATAATTTTTTTTAATTTGTACTACTACAGCACCAAAATTTACATTTCCAGAACTGACACAAAAAAAGTTTTTTTTAAAAAACAAAAGCATCCAAGGCTAGGAAATACACAGAGGAACACATTTAAATTAAGTTTAAACCTCAATGAAAAAAAAGTTCGAATTCAAAAAATAATTTTTTTTAATTTGTACTACTACAGCACCAATATTTACATTTCCAGAACTGACACAAAAAAAGTTTTTTTTAAAAAACAAAAGCATCCAAGGCTAGGAAATACACAGAGGAACACATTTTAATAAGGTTTAAACCTCAATGAAAAAAAAGTTCGAATTCAAAAAATAATTTTTTTTAATTTGTACTACTACAGCACCAAAATTTACATTTCCAGAACTGACACAAAAAAAGTTTTTTTTAAAAAACAAAAGCATCCAAGGCTAGGAAATACACAGAGGAACACATTTTAATAAGGTTTAAACCTCAATGAAAAAAAAGTTCGAATTCAAAAAATAATTTTTTTTAATTTGTACTACTACAGCACCAAAATTTACATTTCCAGAACTGACACAAAAAAAGTTTTTTTTAAAAAACAAAAGCATCCAAGGCTAGGAAATACACAGAGGAACACATTTTAATAAGGTTTAAACCTCAATGAAAAAAAGTTCGAATTCAAAAAATAATTTTTTTTAATTTGTACTACTACAGCACCAAAATTTACATTTCCAGAACTGACACAAAAAAAAGTTTTTTTTAAAAAACAAAAGCATCCAAGGCTAGGAAATACACAGAGGAACACATTTTAATAAGGTTTAAACCTCAATGAAAAAAGTTCGAATTCAAAAAATAATTTTTTTTAATTTGTTCTACTACAGCACCAATATTTACATTTCCAGAACTGACACAAAAAAAGTTTTTTTTAAAAAACAAAAGCATCCAAGGCTAGGAAATACACAGAGGAACACATTTTAATAAGGTTTAAACCTCAATGAAAAAAAAGTTCGAATTCAAAAAATAATTTTTTTTAATTTGTACTACTACAGCACCAAAATTTACATTTCCAGAACTGACACAAAAAAAGTTTTTTTTAAAAAACAAAAGCATCCAAGGCTAGGAAATACACAGAGGAACACATTTTAATAAGGTTTAAACCTCAATGAAAAAAGTTCGAATTCAAAAAATAATTTTTTTTAATTTGTACTACTACAGCACCAAAATTTACATTTCCAGAACTGACACAAAAAAAGTTTTTTTTAAAAAACAAAAGCATCCAAGGCTAGGAAATACACAGAGGAACACATTTTAATAAGGTTTAAACCTCAATGAAAAAAAAGTTCGAATTCAAAAAATAATTTTTTTTAATTTGTACTACTACAGCACCAAAATTTACATTTCCAGAACTGACACAAAAAAAGTTTTTTTTAAAAAACAAAAGCATCCAAGGCTAGGAAATACACAGAGGAACACATTTTAATAAGGTTTAAACCTCAATGAAAAAAAGTTCGAATTCAAAAAATAATTTTTTTTAATTTGTTCTACTACAGCACCAATATTTACATTTCCAGAACTGACACAAAAAAAAGTTTTTTTTAAAAAACAAAAGCATCCAAGGCTAGGAAATACACAGAGGAACACATTTTAATAAGGTTTAAACCTCAATGAAAAAAAAGTTCGAATTCAAAAAATAATTTTTTTTAATTTGTACTACTACAGCACCAAAATTTACATTTCCAGAACTGACACAAAAAAAGTTTTTTTTAAAAAACAAAAGCATCCAAGGCTAGGAAATACACAGAGGAACACATTTTAATAAGGTTTAAACCTCAATGAAAAAATAGTTCGAATTTAAAAAATAATTTTTTTTAATTTGTACTACTACAGCACCAAAATTTACATTTCCAGAACTGACACAAAAAAAGTTTTTTTTAAAAAACAAAAGCATCCAAGGCTAGGAAATACACAGGGGAACACATTTTAATAAGGTTTAAACCTCAATGAAAAAATAGTTCGAATTTAAAAAATAATTTTTTTTAATTTGTACTACTACAGCACCAAAATTTACATTTCCAGAACTGACACAAAAAAAGTTTTTTTTAAAAAACAAAAGCATCCAAGGCTAGGAAATACACAGAGGAACACATTTTAATAAGGTTTAAACCTCAATGAAAAAAAGTTCGAATTCAAAAAATAATTTTTTTTAATTTGTACTACTACAGCACCAAAATTTACATTTCCAGAACTGACACAAAAAAAAGTTTTTTTTAAAAAACAAAAGCATCCAAGGCTAGGAAATACACAGAGGAACACATTTTAATAAGGTTTAAACCTCAATGAAAAAAGTTCGAATTCAAAAAATAATTTTTTTTAATTTGTTCTACTACAGCACCAATATTTACATTTCCAGAACTGACACAAAAAAAGTTTTTTTTAAAAAACAAAAGCATCCAAGGCTAGGAAATACACAGAGGAACACATTTTAATAAGGTTTAAACCTCAATGAAAAAAAAGTTCGAATTCAAAAAATAATTTTTTTTAATTTGTACTACTACAGCACCAAAATTTACATTTCCAGAACTGACACAAAAAAAGTTTTTTTTAAAAAACAAAAGCATCCAAGGCTAGGAAATACACAGAGGAACACATTTTAAAAAGGTTTAAACCTCAATGAAAAAAGTTCGAATTCAAAAAATAATTTTTTTTAATTTGTACTACTACAGCACCAAAATTTACATTTCCAGAACTGACACAAAAAAAGTTTTTTTTAAAAAACAAAAGCATCCAAGGCTAGGAAATACACAGAGGAACACATTTTAATAAGGTTTAAACCTCAATGAAAAAAAAGTTCGAATTCAAAAAATAATTTTTTTTAATTTGTACTACTACAGCACCAAAATTTACATTTCCAGAACTGACACAAAAAAAGTTTTTTTTAAAAAACAAAAGCATCCAAGGCTAGGAAATACACAGAGGAACACATTTTAATAAGGTTTAAACCTCAATGAAAAAAAGTTCGAATTCAAAAAATAATTTTTTTTAATTTGTTCTACTACAGCACCAATATTTACATTTCCAGAACTGACACAAAAAAAAGTTTTTTTTAAAAAACAAAAGCATCCAAGGCTAGGAAATACACAGAGGAACACATTTTAATAAGGTTTAAACCTCAATGAAAAAAAAGTTCGAATTCAAAAAATAATTTTTTTTAATTTGTACTACTACAGCACCAAAATTTACATTTCCAGAACTGACACAAAAAAAGTTTTTTTTAAAAAACAAAAGCATCCAAGGCTAGGAAATACACAGAGGAACACATTTTAATAAGGTTTAAACCTCAATGAAAAAAAGTTCGAATTCAAAAAATAATTTTTTTTAATTTGTACTACTACAGCACCAAAATTTACATTTCCAGAACTGACACAAAAAAAAGTTTTTTTTAAAAAACAAAAGCATCCAAGGCTAGGAAATACACAGAGGAACACATTTTAATAAGGTTTAAACCTCAATGAAAAAAAGTTCGAATTCAAAAAATAATTTTTTTTAATTTGTACTACTACAGCACCAAAATTTACATTTCCAGAACTGACACAAAAAAAGTTTTTTTTAAAAAACAAAAGCATCCAAGGCTAGGAAATACACAGAGGAACACATTTTAATAAGGTTTAAACCTCAATGAAAAAAAAGTTCGAATTCAAAAAATAATTTTTTTTAATTTGTACTACTACAGCACCAATATTTACATTTCCAGAACTGACACAAAAAAAGTTTTTTTTTAAAAACAAAAGCATCCAAGGCTAGGAAATACACAGAGGAACACATTTTAATAAGGTTTAAACCTCAATGAAAAAAAGTTCGAATTCAAAAAATAATTTTTTTTAATTTGTACTACTACAGCACCAAAATTTACATTTCCAGAACTGACACAAAAAAAGTTTTTTTTAAAAAACAAAAGCATCCAAGGCTAGGAAATACACAGAGGAACACATTTTAATAAGGTTTAAACCTCAATGAAAAAAAGTTCGAATTCCAAAAATAATTTTTTTTAATTTGTACTACTACAGCACCAAAATTTACATTTCCAGAACTGACACAAAAAAAGTTTTTTTTAAAAAACAAAAGCATCCAAGGCTAGGAAATACACAGAGGAACACATTTTAATAAGGTTTAAACCTCAATGAAAAAAAAGTTCGAATTCAAAAAATAATTTTTTTTAATTTGTACTACTACAGCACCAATATTTACATTTCCAGAACTGACACAAAAAAAGTTTTTTTTTAAAAACAAAAGCATCCAAGGCTAGGAAATACACAGAGGAACACATTTTAATAAGGTTTAAACCTCAATGAAAAAAAGTTCGAATTCAAAAAATAATTTTTTTTAATTTGTACTACTACAGCACCAAAATTTACATTTCCAGAACTGACACAAAAAAAGTTTTTTTTAAAAAACAAAAGCATCCAAGGCTAGGAAATACACAGAGGAACACATTTTAATAAGGTTTAAACCTCAATGAAAAAAAAGTTCGAATTCAAAAAATAATTTTTTTTAATTTGTACTACTACAACACCAAAATTTACAATTCCAGAACTGAGACAAAAAAAGTTTTTTTTAAAAAACAAAAGCATCCAAGGCTAGGAAATACACAGAGGAACACATTTTAATAAGGTTTAAACCTCAATGAAAAAAAGTTCGAATTCAAAAAATAATTTTTTTTAATTTGTACTACTACAGCACCAAAATTTACATTTCCAGAACTGACACAAAAAAAGTTTTTTTTTAAAAACAAAAGCATCCAAGGCTAGGAAATACACAGAGGAACACATTTTAATAAGGTTTAAACCTCAATGAAAAAAAGTTCGAATTCAAAAAATAATTTTTTTTTAATTTGTACTACTACAGCACCAAAATTTACATTTCCAGAACTGAGACAAAAAAAGTTTTTTTTAAAAAACAAAAGCATCCAAGGCTAGGAAATACACAGAGGAACACATTTTAATAAGGTTTAAACCTCAATGAAAAAAAGTTCGAATTCAAAAAATAATTTTTTTTAATTTGTACTACTACAGCACCAAAATTTACATTTCCAGAACTGACACAAAAAAAGTTTTTTTTTAAAAACAAAAGCATCCAAGGCTAGGAAATACACAGAGGAACACATTTTAATAAGGTTTAAACCTCAATGAAAAAAAGTTCGAATTCAAAAAATAATTTTTTTTAATTTGTACTACTACAGCACCAAAATTTACATTTCCAGAACTGACACAAAAAAAGTTTCTTTTTAAAAACAAAAGCATCCAAGGCTAGGAAATACACAGAGGAACACATTTTAATAAGGTTTAAACCTCAATGAAAAAAAGTTCGAATTCAAAAAATAATTTTTTTTAGTTTGTACTACTACAGCACCAAAATTTACATTTCCAGAACTGACACAAAAAAAGTTTTTTTTAAAAAACAAAAGCATCCAAGGCTAGGAAATACACAGAGGAACACATTTTAATAAGGTTTAAACCTCAATGAAAAAAAGTTCGAATTCAAAAAATAATTTTTTTTAGTTTGTACTACTACAGCACCAAAATTTACATTTCCAGAACTGACACAAAAAAAGTTTTTTTTAAAAAACAAAAGCATCCAAGGCTAGGAAATACACAGAGGAACACATTTTAATAAGGTTCAAACCTCAATGAAAAAAAAGTTCGAATTCAAAAAATAATTTTTTTTAATTTGTACTACTACAGCACCAAAATTTACATTTCCAGAACTGACACAAAAAAAAGTTTTTTTTAAAAAACAAAAGCATCCAAGGCTAGGAAATACACAGAGGAACACATTTTAATAAGGTTTAAACCTCAATGAAAAAAAGTTCGAATTCAAAAAATAATTTTTTTTAGTTTGTACTACTACAGCACCAAAATTTACATTTCCAGAACTGACACAAAAAAAGTTTTTTTTAAAAAACAAAAGCATCCAAGGCTAGGAAATACACAGAGGAACACATTTTAATAAGGTTTAAACCTCAATGAAAAAAAGTTCGAATTCAAAAAATAATTTTTTTTAGTTTGTACTACTACAGCACCAAAATTTACATTTCCAGAACTGACACAAAAAAAGTTTTTTTTAAAAAACAAAAGCATCCAAGGCTAGGAAATACACAGAGGAACACATTTTAATAAGGTTCAAACCTCAATGAAAAAAAAGTTCGAATTCAAAAAATAATTTTTTTTAATTTGTACTACTACAGCACCAAAATTTACATTTCCAGAACTGACACAAAAAAAAGTTTTTTTTAAAAAACAAAAGCATCCAAGGCTAGGAAATACACAGAGGAACACATTTTAATAAGGTTTAAACCTCAATGAAAAAAAGTTCGAATTCAAAAAATAATTTTTTTTAGTTTGTACTACTACAGCACCAAAATTTACATTTCCAGAACTGACACAAAAAAAGTTTCTTTTTAAAAACAAAAGCACCTAAGGCTAGGAAATACACAGAGGAACACATTTAAATTAAGTTTAAACCTCAATGAAAAAAAAGTTCGAATTCAAAAAATAATTTTTTTTAATTTGTACTACTACAGCACGAAAATTTACATTTCCAGAACTGACACAAAAAAAGTTTTTTTTAAAAAACAAAAGCATCCAAGGCTAGGAAATACACAGAGGAACACATTTTAATAAGGTTTAAACCTCAATGAAAAAAGTTCGAATTCAAAAAATAATTTTTTTTAATTTGTACTACTACAGCACCAATATTTACATTTCCAGAACTGACACAAAAAAAGTTTTTTTTAAAAAACAAAAGCATCCAAGACTAGGAAATACACAGAGGAACACATTTTAATAAGGTTTAAACCTCAATGAAAAAAAGTTCGAATTCAAAAAATAATTTTTTTTAATTTGTACTACTACAGCACCAAAATTTACATTTCCAGAACTGACACAAAAAAAGTTTTTTTTAAAAAACAAAAGCATCCAAGGCTAGGAAATACACAGAGGAACACATTTTAATAAGGTTTAAACCTCAATGAAAAAAAAGTTCGAATTCAAAAAATAATTTTTTTTAATTTGTACTACTACAGCACCAAAATTTACATTTCCAGAACTGACACAAAAAAAGTTTTTTTTTAAAAACAAAAGCATCCAAGGCTAGGAAATACACAGAGGAACACATTTTAATAAGGTTTAAACCTCAATGAAAAAAAGTTCGAATTCAAAAAATAATTTTTTTTAATTTGTACTACTACAGCACCAAAATTTACATTTCCAGAACTGACACAAAAAAAGTTTTTTTTAAAAAACAAAAGCATCCAAGGCTAGGAAATACACAGAGGAACACATTTTAATAAGGTTTAAACCTCACAAGGGACGCGTCAGGGTGTGTTCTGGAGTTATGAGAAAAAAAGTATTTCATGATATTCCCCGACCTTAAAGAAGTATTCCTGCTAAATATTAGCTGCCCATACGCACTTTTGTATTTTTCATATATACTACATATATATAGGATCGCCTGCTACTTAATACTACAAATTAAGAAATTTATTTTTATTTGGGCTAGGAAATAGTCGCAAACAATTTAAAATGGTTTTTCGTATGGTTTCCAATGCAAAGAAATATATTTTTTAATACAAAAAAATATTTGATAAGGACAAATCTTAAGTTGTGGTATTAAGTAGCAGGCGATCCTATATATATGTAGTATATATGAAAAATACAAAAGCGCGTATGGGCAGCTAATATTTTGCAGGAATACTTCTTTATGGTCCGGGAATTTCATGAAATACTTTTTTTCTCATAACTCCAGAACACACCCTGACGCGTCCCTTGTCAATGAAAAAAAAGTTCGAATTCGAAAAATAATTTTTTTTAATTTGTACTACTACAGCACCAAAATTTACATTTCCAGAACTGACACAAAAAAAGTTTTTTTTAAAAAACAAAAGCATCCAAGGCTAGGAAATACACAGAGGAACACATTTTAATAAGGTTTAAACCTCAATGAAAAAAAAGTTCGAATTCAAAAAATAATTTTTTTTAATTTGTACTACTACAGCACCAAAATTTACATTTCCAGAACTGACACAAATAAAGTTTTTTTTAAAAAACAAAAGCATCCAAGGCTAGGAAATACACAGAGGAACACATTTTAATGAGGTTTAAACCTCAATGAAAAAAAGTTCGAATTCAAAAAATAATTTTTTTTAATTTGTACTACTACAGCACCAAAATTTACATTTCCAGAACTGACACAAATAAAGTTTTTTTTAAAAAACAAAAGCATCCAAGGCTAGGAAATACACAGAGGAACACATTTTAATAAGGTTTAAACCTCAATGAAAAAAAGTTCGAATTCAAAAAATAATTCTTTTTAATTTGTACTACTACAGCACCAAAATTTACATTTCCAGAACTGACACAAAAAAAGTTTTTTTTAAAAAACAAAAGCATCCAAGGCTAGGAAATACACAGAGGAACACATTTTAATAAGGTTTAAACCTCACAAGGGACGCGTCAGGGTGTGTTCTGGAGTTATGAGAAAAAAAGTATTTCATGATATTCCCCGACCTTAAAGAAGTATTCCTGCTAAATATTAGCTGCCCATACGCACTTTTGTATTTTTCATATATACTACATATATATAGGATCGCCTGCTACTTAATACTACAAATTAAGAAATTTATTTTTATTTGGGCTAGGAAATAGTCGCAAACAATTTAAAATGGTTTTTCGTATGGTTTCCAATGCAAAGAAATATATTTTTTAATACAAAAAAATATTTGATAAGGACAAATCTTAAGTTGTGGTATTAAGTAGCAGGCGATCCTATATATATGTAGTATATATGAAAAATACAAAAGCGCGTATGGGCAGCTAATATTTTGCAGGAATACTTCTTTATGGTCCGGGAATTTCATGAAATACTTTTTTTCTCATAACTCCAGAACACACCCTGACGCGTCCCTTGTCAATGAAAAAAAAGTTCGAATTCAAAAAATAATTTTGTTTAATTTGTACTACTACAGCACCAAAATTTACATTTCCAGAACTGACACAAAAAAAGTTTTTTTTAAAAAACAGAAGCATCCAAGGCTAGGAAATACACACAGGAACACATTTTAATAAGGTTTAAACCTCAATGAAAAAAAGTTCGAATTCAAAAAATAATTTTTTTTAATTTGTACTACTACAGCACCAAAATTTACATTTCCAGAACTGACACAAAAAAAGTTTTTTTTTAAAAACAAAAGCATCCAAGGCTAGGAAATACACACAGGAACACATTTTAATAAGGTTTAAACCTCAATGAAAAAAAGTTCGAATTCAAAAAATAATTTTTTTTAATTTGTACTACTACAGCACCAAAATTTACATTTCCAGAACTGACACAAAAAAAGTTTTTTTTAAAAAACAAAAGCATCCAAGGCTAGGAAATACACAGAGGAACACATTTTAATAAGGTTTAAACCTCACAAGGGACGCGTCAGGGTGTGTTCTGGAGTTATGAGAAAAAAAGTATTTCATGATATTCCCCGACCTTAAAGAAGTATTCCTGCTAAATATTAGCTGCCCATACGCACTTTTGTATTTTTCATATATACTACATATATATAGGATCGCCTGCTACTTAATACTACAAATTAAGAAATTTATTTTTATTTGGGCTAGGAAATAGTCGCAAACAATTTAAAATGGTTTTTCGTATGGTTTCCAATGCAAAGAAATATATTTTTTAATACAAAAAAATATTTGATAAGGACAAATCTTAAGTTGTGGTATTAAGTAGCAGGCGATCCTATATATATGTAGTATATATGAAAAATACAAAAGCGCGTATGGGCAGCTAATATTTTGCAGGAATACTTCTTTATGGTCCGGGAATTTCATGAAATACTTTTTTTCTCATAACTCCAGAACACACCCTGACGCGTCCCTTGTCAATGAAAAAAAAGTTCGAATTCAAAAAATAATTTTGTTTAATTTGTACTACTACAGCACCAAAATTTACATTTCCAGAACTGACACAAAAAAAGTTTTTTTTAAAAAACAGAAGCATCCAAGGCTAGGAAATACACACAGGAACACATTTTAATAAGGTTTAAACCTCAATGAAAAAAAGTTCGAATTCAAAAAATAATTTTTTTTAATTTGTACTACTACAGCACCAAAATTTACATTTCCAGAACTGACACAAAAAAAGTTTTTTTTTAAAAACAAAAGCATCCAAGGCTAGGAAATACACACAGGAACACATTTTAATAAGGTTTAAACCTCAATGAAAAAAAGTTCGAATTCAAAAAATAATTTTTTTTAATTTGTACTACTACAGCACCAAAATTTACATTTCCAGAACTGACACAAAAAAAGTTTTTTTTAAAAAACAAAAGCATCCAAGGCTAGGAAATACACAGAGGAACACATTTTAATAAGGTTTAAACCTCACAAGGGACGCGTCAGGGTGTGTTCTGGAGTTATGAGAAAAAAAGTATTTCATGATATTCCCCGACCTTAAAGAAGTATTCCTGCTAAATATTAGCTGCCCATACGCACTTTTGTATTTTTCATATATACTACATATATATAGGATCGCCTGCTACTTAATACTACAAATTAAGAAATTTATTTTTATTTGGGCTAGGAAATAGTCGCAAACAATTTAAAATGGTTTTTCGTATGGTTTCCAATGCAAAGAAATATATTTTTTAATACAAAAAAATATTTGATAAGGACAAATCTTAAGTTGTGGTATTAAGTAGCAGGCGATCCTATATATATGTAGTATATATGAAAAATACAAAAGCGCGTATGGGCAGCTAATATTTTGCAGGAATACTTCTTTATGGTCCGGGAATTTCATGAAATACTTTTTTTCTCATAACTCCAGAACACACCCTGACGCGTCCCTTGTCAATGAAAAAAAAGTTCGAATTCAAAAAATAATTTTGTTTAATTTGTACTACTACAGCACCAAAATTTACATTTCCAGAACTGACACAAAAAAAGTTTTTTTTAAAAAACAGAAGCATCCAAGGCTAGGAAATACACAGAGGAACACATTTAAATTAAGTTTAAACCTCAATGAAAAAAAAGTTCGAATTCAAAAAATAATTTTTTTTAATTTGTACTACTACAGCACCAAAATTTACATTTCCAGAACTGACACAAAAAAAGTTTTTTTTTAAAAACAAAAGCATCCAAGGCTAGGAAATACACACAGGAACACATTTTAATAAGGTTTAAACCTCAATGAAAAAAAGTTCGAATTCAAAAAATAATTTTTTTTAATTTGTACTACTACAGCACCAAAATTTACATTTCCAGAACTGACACAAAAAAAGTTTTTTTTAAAAAACAAAAGCATCCAAGGCTAGGAAATACACAGAGGAACACATTTTAATAAGGTTTAAACCTCAATGAAAAAAAAGTTCGAATTCAAAAAATAATTTTTTTTAATTTGTACTACTACAGCACCAAAATTTACATTTCCAGAACTGACACAAAAAAAGTTTTTTTTTAAAAACAAAAGCATCCAAGGCTAGGAAATACACAGAGGAACACATTTTAATAAGGTTTAAACCTCAATGAAAAAAAGTTCGAATTCAAAAAATAATTTTTTTTAATTTGTACTACTACAGCACCAAAATTTACATTTCCAGAACTGACACAAAAAAAGTTTTTTTTAAAAAACAAAAGCATCCAAGGCTAGGAAATACACAGAGGAACACATTTAAATTAAGTTTAAACCTCAATGAAAAAAAAGTTCGAATTCAAAAAATAATTTTTTTTAATTTGTACTACTACAGCACCAAAATTTACATTTCCAGAACTGACACAAAAAAAGTTTTTTTTTAAAAACAAAAGCATCCAAGGCTAGGAAATACACACAGGAACACATTTTAATAAGGTTTAAACCTCAATGAAAAAAAGTTCGAATTCAAAAAATAATTTTTTTTAATTTGTACTACTACAGCACCAAAATTTACATTTCCAGAACTGACACAAAAAAAGTTTTTTTTAAAAAACAAAAGCATCCAAGGCTAGGAAATACACAGAGGAACACATTTTAATAAGGTTTAAACCTCAATGAAAAAAAAGTTCGAATTCAAAAAATAATTTTTTTTAATTTGTACTACTACAGCACCAAAATTTACATTTCCAGAACTGACACAAAAAAAGTTTTTTTTTAAAAACAAAAGCATCCAAGGCTAGGAAATACACAGAGGAACACATTTTAATAAGGTTTAAACCTCAATGAAAAAAAGTTCGAATTCAAAAAATAATTTTTTTTAATTTGTACTACTACAGCACCAAAATTTACATTTCCAGAACTGACACAAAAAAAGTTTTTTTTAAAAAACAAAAGCATCCAAGGCTAGGAAATACACAGAGGAACACATTTTAATAAGGTTTAAACCTCAATGAAAAAAAAGTTCGAATTCAAAAAATAATTTTTTTTAATTTGTACTACTACAACACCAAAATTTACATTTCCAGAACTGACACAAAAAAAGTTTTTTTTAAAAAACAGAAGCATCCAAGGCTAGGAAATACACAGAGGAACACATTTAAATTAAGTTTAAACCTCAATGAAAAAAAAGTTCGAATTCAAAAAATAATTTTTTTTAATTTGTACTACTACAGCACCAAAATTTACATTTCCAGAACTGACACAAAAAAAGTTTTTTTTTAAAAACAAAAGCATCCAAGGCTAGGAAATACACAGAGGAACACATTTTAATAAGGTTTAAACCTCAATGAAAAAAAGTTCGAATTCAAAAAATAATTTTTTTTAATTTGTACTACTACAGCACCAAAATTTACATTTCCAGAACTGACACAAAAAAAGTTTTTTTTAAAAAACAGAAGCATCCAAGGCTAGGAAATACACAGAGGAACACATTTAAATTAAGTTTAAACCTCAATGAAAAAAAAGTTCGAATTCAAAAAATAATTTTTTTTAATTTGTACTACTACAGCACCAAAATTTACATTTCCAGAACTGACACAAAAAAAGTTTTTTTTTAAAAACAAAAGCATCCAAGGCTAGGAAATACACAGAGGAACACATTTTAATAAGGTTTAAACCTCAATGAAAAAAAGTTCGAATTCAAAAAATAATTTTTTTTAATTTGTACTACTACAGCACCAAAATTTACATTTCCAGAACTGACACAAAAAAAGTTTTTTTTAAAAAACAAAAGCATCCAAGGCTAGGAAATACACAGAGGAACACATTTTAATAAGGTTTAAACCTCAATGAAAAAAAAGTTCGAATTCAAAAAATAATTTTTTTTAATTTGTACTACTACAACACCAAAATTTACATTTCCAGAACTGAGACAATAAAAGTTTTTTTTAAAAAACAAAAGCATCCAAGGCTAGGAAATACACAGAGGAACACATTTTAATAAGGTTTAAACCTCAATGAAAAAAAGTTGGAATTCAAAAAATAATTTTTTTTAATTTGTACTACTACAGCACCAATATTTACATTTCCAGAACTGACACAAAAAAAGTTTTTTTTTAAAAACAAAAGCATCCAAGACTAGGAAATACACAGAGGAACACATTTTAATAAGGTTTAAACCTCAATGAAAAAAAGTTCGAATTCAAAAAATAATTTTTTTTAATTTGTACTACTACAGCACCAAAATTTACATTTCCAGAACTGACACAAAAAAAGTTTTTTTTAAAAAACAAAAGCATCCAAGGCTAGGAAATACACAGAGGAACACATTTTAATAAGGTTTAAACCTCAATGAAAAAAAAGTTCGAATTCAAAAAATAATTTTTTTTAATTTGTACTACTACAGCACCAAAATTTACATTTCCAGAACTGACACAAAAAAAGTTTTTTTTTAAAAACAAAAGCATCCAAGGCTAGGAAATACACAGAGGAACACATTTTAATAAGGTTTAAACCTCAATGAAAAAAAGTTCGAATTCAAAAAATAATTTTTTTTAATTTGTACTACTACAGCACCAAAATTTACATTTCCAGAACTGACACAAAAAAAGTTTTTTTTAAAAAACAAAAGCATCCAAGGCTAGGAAATACACAGAGGAACACATTTTAATAAGGTTTAAACCTCACAAGGGACGCGTCAGGGTGTGTTCTGGAGTTATGAGAAAAAAAGTATTTCATGATATTCCCCGACCTTAAAGAAGTATTCCTGCTAAATATTAGCTGCCCATACGCACTTTTGTATTTTTCATATATACTACATATATATAGGATCGCCTGCTACTTAATACTACAAATTAAGAAATTTATTTTTATTTGGGCTAGGAAATAGTCGCAAACAATTTAAAATGGTTTTTCGTATGGTTTCCAATGCAAAGAAATATATTTTTTAATACAAAAAAATATTTGATAAGGACAAATCTTAAGTTGTGGTATTAAGTAGCAGGCGATCCTATATATATGTAGTATATATGAAAAATACAAAAGCGCGTATGGGCAGCTAATATTTTGCAGGAATACTTCTTTATGGTCCGGGAATTTCATGAAATACTTTTTTTCTCATAACTCCAGAACACACCCTGACGCGTCCCTTGTCAATGAAAAAAAAGTTCGAATTCAAAAAATAATTTTTTTTAATTTGTACTACTACAGCACCAAAATTTACATTTCCAGAACTGACACAAAAAAAGTTTTTTTTAAAAAACAAAAGCATCCAAGGCTAGGAAATACACAGAGGAACACATTTTAATAAGGTTTAAACCTCAATGAAAAAAAAGTTCGAATTCAAAAAATAATTTTTTTTAATTTGTACTACTACAGCACCAAAATTTACATTTCCAGAACTGACACAAATAAAGTTTTTTTTAAAAAACAAAAGCATCCAAGGCTAGGAAATACACAGAGGAACACATTTTAATGAGGTTTAAACCTCAATGAAAAAAAGTTCGAATTCAAAAAATAATTTTTTTTAATTTGTACTACTACAGCACCAAAATTTACATTTCCAGAACTGACACAAATAAAGTTTTTTTTAAAAAACAAAAGCATCCAAGGCTAGGAAATACACAGAGGAACACATTTTAATAAGGTTTAAACCTCAATGAAAAAAAGTTCGAATTCAAAAAATAATTCTTTTTAATTTGTACTACTACAGCACCAAAATTTACATTTCCAGAACTGACACAAAAAAAGTTTTTTTTAAAAAACAAAAGCATCCAAGGCTAGGAAATACACAGAGGAACACATTTTAATAAGGTTAAAACCTCACAAGGGACGCGTCAGGGTGTGTTCTGGAGTTATGAGAAAAAAAGTATTTCATGATATTCCCCGACCTTAAAGAAGTATTCCTGCTAAATATTAGCTGCCCATACGCACTTTTGTATTTTTCATATATACTACATATATATAGGATCGCCTGCTACTTAATACTACAAATTAAGAAATTTATTTTTATTTGGGCTAGGAAATAGTCGCAAACAATTTAAAATGGTTTTTCGTATGGTTTCCAATGCAAAGAAATATATTTTTTAATACAAAAAAATATTTGATAAGGACAAATCTTAAGTTGTGGTATTAAGTAGCAGGCGATCCTATATATATGTAGTATATATGAAAAATACAAAAGCGCGTATGGGCAGCTAATATTTTGCAGGAATACTTCTTTATGGTCCGGGAATTTCATGAAATACTTTTTTTCTCATAACTCCAGAACACACCCTGACGCGTCCCTTGTCAATGAAAAAAAAGTTCGAATTCAAAAAATAATTTTGTTTAATTTGTACTACTACAGCACCAAAATTTACATTTCCAGAACTGACACAAAAAAAGTTTTTTTTAAAAAACAGAAGCATCCAAGGCTAGGAAATACACACAGGAACACATTTTAATAAGGTTTAAACCTCAATGAAAAAAAGTTCGAATTCAAAAAATAATTTTTTTTAATTTGTACTACTACAGCACCAAAATTTACATTTCCAGAACTGACACAAAAAAAGTTTTTTTTTAAAAACAAAAGCATCCAAGGCTAGGAAATACACACAGGAACACATTTTAATAAGGTTTAAACCTCAATGAAAAAAAGTTCGAATTCAAAAAATAATTTTTTTTAATTTGTACTACTACAGCACCAAAATTTACATTTCCAGAACTGACACAAAAAAAGTTTTTTTTAAAAAACAAAAGCATCCAAGGCTAGGAAATACACAGAGGAACACATTTTAATAAGGTTTAAACCTCACAAGGGACGCGTCAGGGTGTGTTCTGGAGTTATGAGAAAAAAAGTATTTCATGATATTCCCCGACCTTAAAGAAGTATTCCTGCTAAATATTAGCTGCCCATACGCACTTTTGTATTTTTCATATATACTACATATATATAGGATCGCCTGCTACTTAATACTACAAATTAAGAAATTTATTTTTATTTGGGCTAGGAAATAGTCGCAAACAATTTAAAATGGTTTTTCGTATGGTTTCCAATGCAAAGAAATATATTTTTTAATACAAAAAAATATTTGATAAGGACAAATCTTAAGTTGTGGTATTAAGTAGCAGGCGATCCTATATATATGTAGTATATATGAAAAATACAAAAGCGCGTATGGGCAGCTAATATTTTGCAGGAATACTTCTTTATGGTCCGGGAATTTCATGAAATACTTTTTTTCTCATAACTCCAGAACACACCCTGACGCGTCCCTTGTCAATGAAAAAAAAGTTCGAATTCAAAAAATAATTTTGTTTAATTTGTACTACTACAGCACCAAAATTTACATTTCCAGAACTGACACAAAAAAAGTTTTTTTTAAAAAACAGAAGCATCCAAGGCTAGGAAATACACACAGGAACACATTTTAATAAGGTTTAAACCTCAATGAAAAAAAGTTCGAATTCAAAAAATAATTTTTTTTAATTTGTACTACTACAGCACCAAAATTTACATTTCCAGAACTGACACAAAAAAAGTTTTTTTTTAAAAACAAAAGCATCCAAGGCTAGGAAATACACACAGGAACACATTTTAATAAGGTTTAAACCTCAATGAAAAAAAGTTCGAATTCAAAAAATAATTTTTTTTAATTTGTACTACTACAGCACCAAAATTTACATTTCCAGAACTGACACAAAAAAAGTTTTTTTTAAAAAACAAAAGCATCCAAGGCTAGGAAATACACAGAGGAACACATTTTAATAAGGTTTAAACCTCACAAGGGACGCGTCAGGGTGTGTTCTGGAGTTATGAGAAAAAAAGTATTTCATGATATTCCCCGACCTTAAAGAAGTATTCCTGCTAAATATTAGCTGCCCATACGCACTTTTGTATTTTTCATATATACTACATATATATAGGATCGCCTGCTACTTAATACTACAAATTAAGAAATTTATTTTTATTTGGGCTAGGAAATAGTCGCAAACAATTTAAAATGGTTTTTCGTATGGTTTCCAATGCAAAGAAATATATTTTTTAATACAAAAAAATATTTGATAAGGACAAATCTTAAGTTGTGGTATTAAGTAGCAGGCGATCCTATATATATGTAGTATATATGAAAAATACAAAAGCGCGTATGGGCAGCTAATATTTTGCAGGAATACTTCTTTATGGTCCGGGAATTTCATGAAATACTTTTTTTCTCATAACTCCAGAACACACCCTGACGCGTCCCTTGTCAATGAAAAAAAAGTTCGAATTCAAAAAATAATTTTGTTTAATTTGTACTACTACAGCACCAAAATTTACATTTCCAGAACTGACACAAAAAAAGTTTTTTTTAAAAAACAGAAGCATCCAAGGCTAGGAAATACACAGAGGAACACATTTAAATTAAGTTTAAACCTCAATGAAAAAAAAGTTCGAATTCAAAAAATAATTTTTTTTAATTTGTACTACTACAGCACCAAAATTTACATTTCCAGAACTGACACAAAAAAAGTTTTTTTTTAAAAACAAAAGCATCCAAGGCTAGGAAATACACACAGGAACACATTTTAATAAGGTTTAAACCTCAATGAAAAAAAGTTCGAATTCAAAAAATAATTTTTTTTAATTTGTACTACTACAGCACCAAAATTTACATTTCCAGAACTGACACAAAAAAAGTTTTTTTTAAAAAACAAAAGCATCCAAGGCTAGGAAATACACAGAGGAACACATTTTAATAAGGTTTAAACCTCAATGAAAAAAAAGTTCGAATTCAAAAAATAATTTTTTTTAATTTGTACTACTACAGCACCAAAATTTACATTTCCAGAACTGACACAAAAAAAGTTTTTTTTTAAAAACAAAAGCATCCAAGGCTAGGAAATACACAGAGGAACACATTTTAATAAGGTTTAAACCTCAATGAAAAAAAGTTGGAATTCAAAAAATAATTTTTTTTAATTTGTACTACTACAGCACCAAAATTTACATTTCCAGAACTGACACAAAAAAAGTTTTTTTTAAAAAACAAAAGCATCCAAGGCTAGGAAATACACAGAGGAACACATTTAAATTAAGTTTAAACCTCAATGAAAAAAAAGTTCGAATTCAAAAAATAATTTTTTTTAATTTGTACTACTACAGCACCAAAATTTACATTTCCAGAACTGACACAAAAAAAGTTTTTTTTTAAAAACAAAAGCATCCAAGGCTAGGAAATACACACAGGAACACATTTTAATAAGGTTTAAACCTCAATGAAAAAAAGTTCGAATTCAAAAAATAATTTTTTTTAATTTGTACTACTACAGCACCAAAATTTACATTTCCAGAACTGACACAAAAAAAGTTTTTTTTAAAAAACAAAAGCATCCAAGGCTAGGAAATACACAGAGGAACACATTTTAATAAGGTTTAAACCTCAATGAAAAAAAAGTTCGAATTCAAAAAATAATTTTTTTTAATTTGTACTACTACAGCACCAAAATTTACATTTCCAGAACTGACACAAAAAAAGTTTTTTTTTAAAAACAAAAGCATCCAAGGCTAGGAAATACACAGAGGAACACATTTTAATAAGGTTTAAACCTCAATGAAAAAAAGTTCGAATTCAAAAAATAATTTTTTTTAATTTGTACTACTACAGCACCAAAATTTACATTTCCAGAACTGACACAAAAAAAGTTTTTTTTAAAAAACAAAAGCATCCAAGGCTAGGAAATACACAGAGGAACACATTTTAATAAGGTTTAAACCTCAATGAAAAAAAAGTTCGAATTCAAAAAATAATTTTTTTTAATTTGTACTACTACAACACCAAAATTTACATTTCCAGAACTGACACAAAAAAAGTTTTTTTTAAAAAACAGAAGCATCCAAGGCTAGGAAATACACAGAGGAACACATTTAAATTAAGTTTAAACCTCAATGAAAAAAAAGTTCGAATTCAAAAAATAATTTTTTTTAATTTGTACTACTACAGCACCAAAATTTACATTTCCAGAACTGACACAAAAAAAGTTTTTTTTTAAAAACAAAAGCATCCAAGGCTAGGAAATACACAGAGGAACACATTTTAATAAGGTTTAAACCTCAATGAAAAAAAGTTCGAATTCAAAAAATAATTTTTTTTAATTTGTACTACTACAGCACCAAAATTTACATTTCCAGAACTGACACAAAAAAAGTTTTTTTTAAAAAACAGAAGCATCCAAGGCTAGGAAATACACAGAGGAACACATTTAAATTAAGTTTAAACCTCAATGAAAAAAAAGTTCGAATTCAAAAAATAATTTTTTTTAATTTGTACTACTACAGCACCAAAATTTACATTTCCAGAACTGACACAAAAAAAGTTTTTTTTTAAAAACAAAAGCATCCAAGGCTAGGAAATACACAGAGGAACACATTTTAATAAGGTTTAAACCTCAATGAAAAAAAGTTCGAATTCAAAAAATAATTTTTTTTAATTTGTACTACTACAGCACCAAAATTTACATTTCCAGAACTGACACAAAAAAAGTTTTTTTTAAAAAACAAAAGCATCCAAGGCTAGGAAATACACAGAGGAACACATTTTAATAAGGTTTAAACCTCAATGAAAAAAAAGTTCGAATTCAAAAAATAATTTTTTTTAATTTGTACTACTACAACACCAAAATTTACATTTCCAGAACTGAGACAATAAAAGTTTTTTTTAAAAAACAAAAGCATCCAAGGCTAGGAAATACACAGAGGAACACATTTTAATAAGGTTTAAACCTCAATGAAAAAAAGTTGGAATTCAAAAAATAATTTTTTTTAATTTGTACTACTACAGCACCAATATTTACATTTCCAGAACTGACACAAAAAAAGTTTTTTTTTAAAAACAAAAGCATCCAAGGCTAGGAAATACACAGAGGAACACATTTTAATAAGGTTTAAACCTCAATGAAAAAAAGTTCGAATTCAAAAAATAATTTTTTTTAATTTGTACTACTACAGCACCAAAATTTACATTTCCAGAACTGACACAAAAAAAGTTTTTTTTAAAAAACAAAAGCATCCAAGGCTAGGAAATACACAGAGGAACACATTTTAATAAGGTTTAAACCTCAATGAAAAAAAAGTTCGAATTCAAAAAATAATTTTTTTTAATTTGTACTACTACAGCACCAATATTTACATTTCCAGAACTGACACAAAAAAAGTTTTTTTTTAAAAACAAAAGCATCCAAGGCTAGGAAATACACAGAGGAACACATTTTAATAAGGTTTAAACCTCAATGAAAAAAAGTTCGAATTCAAAAAATAATTTTTTTTAATTTGTACTACTACAGCACCAAAATTTACATTTCCAGAACTGACACAAAAAAAGTTTTTTTTAAAAAACAGAAGCATCCAAGGCTAGGAAATACACAGAGGAACACATTTAAATTAAGTTTAAACCTCAATGAAAAAAAAGTTCGAATTCAAAAAATAATTTTTTTTAATTTGTACTACTACAGCACCAAAATTTACATTTCCAGAACTGACACAAAAAAAGTTTTTTTTTAAAAACAAAAGCATCCAAGGCTAGGAAATACACAGAGGAACACATTTTAATAAGGTTTAAACCTCAATGAAAAAAAGTTCGAATTCAAAAAATAATTTTTTTTAATTTGTACTACTACAGCACCAAAATTTACATTTCCAGAACTGACACAAAAAAAGTTTTTTTTAAAAAACAGAAGCATCCAAGGCTAGGAAATACACAGAGGAACACATTTAAATTAAGTTTAAACCTCAATGAAAAAAAAGTTCGAATTCAAAAAATAATTTTTTTTAATTTGTACTACTACAGCACCAAAATTTACATTTCCAGAACTGACACAAAAAAAGTTTTTTTTTAAAAACAAAAGCATCCAAGGCTAGGAAATACACAGAGGAACACATTTTAATAAGGTTTAAACCTCAATGAAAAAAAGTTCGAATTCAAAAAATAATTTTTTTTAATTTGTACTACTACAGCACCAAAATTTACATTTCCAGAACTGACACAAAAAAAGTTTTTTTTAAAAAACAAAAGCATCCAAGGCTAGGAAATACACAGAGGAACACATTTTAATAAGGTTTAAACCTCAATGAAAAAAAAGTTCGAATTCAAAAAATAATTTTTTTTAATTTGTACTACTACAACACCAAAATTTACATTTCCAGAACTGAGACAAAAAAAGTTTTTTTTAAAAAACAAAAGCATCCAAGGCTAGGAAATACACAGAGGAACACATTTTAATAAGGTTTAAACCTCAATGAAAAAAAGTTGGAATTCAAAAAATAATTTTTTTTAATTTGTACTACTACAGCACCAAAATTTACATTTCCAGAACTGACACAAAAAAAATTTTTTTTAAAAAACAAAAGCATTCAAGGCTAG
The DNA here is from genome assembly GCA_963922195.1 of Panagrolaimus sp. PS1159. Taxonomy (NCBI): domain Eukaryota; kingdom Metazoa; phylum Nematoda; class Chromadorea; order Rhabditida; family Panagrolaimidae; genus Panagrolaimus; species Panagrolaimus sp. PS1159. Next base: position 1,940,776 of record CAWUHW010000017.1, on the reverse strand, counting down.
GAAATACACAGAGGAACACATTTTAATAAGGTTTAAACCTCAATGAAAAAAAAGTTCGAATTCAAAAAATAATTTTTTTTAATTTGTACTACTACAGCACCAAAATTTACATTTCCAGAACTGACACAAAAAAAGTTTTTTTTAAAAAACAAAAGCATCCAAGGCTAGGAAATACACAGAGGAACACATTTTAATAAGGTTTAAACCTCAATGAAAAAAAGTTCGAATTCAAAAAATAATTTTTTTTAATTTGTACTACTACAGCACCAATATTTACATTTCCAGAACTGACACAAAAAAAGTTTTTTTTTAAAAACAAAAGCATCCAAGGCTAGGAAATACACAGAGGAACACATTTTAATAAGGTTTAAACCTCAATGAAAAAAAGTTCGAATTCAAAAAATAATTTTTTTTAATTTGTACTACTACAGCACCAAAATTTACATTTCCAGAACTGACACAAAAAAAGTTTTTTTTAAAAAACAAAAGCATCCAAGGCTAGGAAATACACAGAGGAACACATTTTAATAAGGTTTCAACCTCAATGAAAAAAAGTTCGAATTCAAAAAATAATTTTTTTTAATTTGTACTACTACAGCACCAATATTTACATTTCCAGAACTGACACAAAAAAAGTTTTTTTTTAAAAACAAAAGCATCCAAGGCTAGGAAATACACAGAGGAACACATTTTAATAAGGTTTAAACCTCAATGAAAAAAAGTTCGAATTCAAAAAATAATTTTTTTTAATTTGTACTACTACAGCACCAATATTTACATTTCCAGAACTGACACAAAAAAAGTTTTTTTTTAAAAACAAAAGCATCCAAGGCTAGGAAATACACAGAGGAACACATTTTAATAAGGTTTAAACCTCAATGAAAAAAAGTTCGAATTCAAAAAATAATTTTTTTTAATTTGTACTACTACAGCACCAAAATTTACATTTCCAGAACTGACACAAAAAAAGTTTTTTTTAAAAAACAAAAGCATCCAAGGCTAGGAAATACACAGAGGAACACATTTTAATAAGGTTTTAACCTCAATGAAAAAAAGTTCGAATTCAAAAAATAATTTTTTTTAATTTGTACTACTACAGCACCAAAATTTACATTTCCAGAACTGACACAAAAAAAAGTTTTTTTTAAAAAACAAAAGCATCCAAGGCTAGGAAATACACAGAGGAACACATTTTAATAAGGTTTAAACCTCAGTGAAAAAAAGTTCGAATTCAAAAAATAATTTTTTTTAATTTGTACTACTACAGCACCAAAATTTACATTTCCAGAACTGACACAAAAAAAAGTTTTTTTTAAAAAACAAAAGCATCCAAGGCTAGGAAATACACAGAGGAACACATTTTAATAAGGTTTAAACCTCTATGAAAAAAAGTTCGAATTCAAAAAATAATTTTTTTTAATTTGTACTACTACAGCACCAAAATTTACATTTCCAGAACTGACACAAAAAAAATTTTTTTTAAAAAACAAAAGCATTCAAGGCTAGGAAATACACAGAGGAACACATTTTAATAAGGTTTAAACCTCAATGAAAAAAAAGTTCGAATTCAAAAAATAATTTTTTTTAATTTGTACTACTACAGCACCAAAATTTACATTTCCAGAACTGACACAAAAAAAGTTTTTTTTAAAAAACAAAAGCATCCAAGGCTAGGAAATACACAGAGGAACACATTTTAATAAGGTTTAAACCTCAATGAAAAAAAGTTCGAATTCAAAAAATAATTTTTTTTAATTTGTACTACTACAGCACCAAAATTTACATTTCCAGAACTGACACAAAAAAAAGTTTTTTTTAAAAAACAAAAGCATCCAAGGCTAGGAAATACACAGAGGAACACATTTTAATAAGGTTTAAACCTCAATGAAAAAAAGCAATTCGTTGAATATCCAAACAAGACTTTTTTCCAAATTGGAGTACTTGATCGTGTAAATGAAATTTATCAAAAAGAGACTGTTACAAAGGATTCAAAATTTATTGGAGCTTACATCCCTTTCTACTGTGATTGGATTGCTCAAACAACAAATAATGAAGTGAAATGTGAAGAAACACCTTTTTAAGAATTTTTGAAGTATTCAAATCCACGATGTGATCACCGGTTTCCAATGTAAAAATTTATTTTAATTTTTCTCATGTACGGTTTATTTAAAAATTCACCATCTTTTTTGATAAAATTTTAATTTAAAAATTTTCTTTTTTGGTTAAATTAAATTTCCCAACATTTTATAAAATCTTGTCATTTGTATAAAAAAATGTTGTACATAAATTTCTAAAAATTAAGTTATAAAATATTCAGATTTCAACGTACAAGCAAATAAAATTCCTTTTGGTTCTCTTTCATCAACATTTTCTTTGTTGTCAATTTTTTTTTATTATCGTCTTTAGAATTGGATTTTTTTGATCATGCCAAATTAATGTTGAAGCAGTTACTTAACCCAAATAATTAATACATATGTAATTATTGAAGAAAATGAATTTTATATAAAATTTTGTCGCAACAAAAAGTGTGAGATTTACTTTAATTGTAGCCATATGAATAGCTTTATTAACAAAATGACTGTTCTTTAAACATTTTTGAAAAGTTTGCCTCAGATTTTTAAAACATTTGACGTATTCCCTTTTGTGAGAGCATATTTGACAAACCAAAACAATCAGAAATTTCAAATAATGGTGTGGAATTTTCGATCTGTGACATGTTGTTTTTTTGCAAAAACCATTGAAAAAATTTCGTTCTTTGCATTAATTTTATTTGAATATTTAATTATTACCATTTTAACAAAAAAAAAGCTGTTATCTTAAAATAAATTTAAGATAAATTATAGAAACAATTTTACAAGAAAATAATAATTATATTTTTTTCACATTGTTTCCCTATTATTTGAATTTTTTTATTCTTATTTTGATGCCAAAAACTGAAGCTAGGATGCAAGCAAATTTAAAAAAAAAAAAAACTTTTTTTCCCGTCCCGTCCCGACGGGATTCCCGCGGGAAACGGGACGGGACTTTCCCGTTTTCCCGTCCCGTAGACATTTCAGTCCCATGAAAATCCCGTAATCCCGTCCGGTGGTCCTAAAATCCCGTAAAACATGACTGAAAAATTCCCGCGTAAAAGAAAGTTGCATTTTCTGTGCATTTTAGCATTTCGTGTACTAAAAAATGTGCACGGTTTATAAAAATAGCTCAAACTATTTTTATAAAAAAATTGTTTGAGCTATTTTGACTATTTTTCTACTTTTTTTACATAATTTGATATTATGAGCAGAAAATTTTTTTTATATTACATTCGTAATGTAGAAAAAATTTTTTTCTGCCCTGATTTTGGGTAGATTGTTTTTGACGGGATCACCGTTCCCATGATTTTTCGAAAACGGGACGGGACGGGAACACTAATTAGCACATGCTTTTTTTACTGCAAAAAAAAATGGCAAAAAGAAACACACATCTTTGAAAAAAGCATAATTTTGTGTGCGCAAAGTGTAATAAAAAAATTGATTGATTTTAGACTTTTAAACCATTTTTCGAGTGCCATCCTCTCCCATTTGACATTATTTTTTCTGACCCTTTTTTTAATCTCCGCTCAAAGAATGTCATGTTTTTTTTGTGAGTCAAAATTAGGGTTACCGTCCCCCTCGTTTCCCCGATTTCCCCGCGGGGATCCCCGAACAGGGATCCCCGTTTTCCCCGTCCCCGAAAGATTTTTGATTCTCGAGGATCCCCGTCTCCGAAAAATTTTCATCCCCGAAAAAATTATTAAAAAGTGTTCCAATTAGCGCTCCCCTATTGATTACTGTACATAATAAACGTCTTTTACCACCTTTGAATCTTTAAATTTGAAAATATCCAAATTTTTTCCTTCTCCCGTCCCGTAGAAAACAGGGTTCCCCGAACGGGGATCCCCGTTTTCCCCGTCCCCGAAGGATTTTTGATTTTTGGGGACGTCCCCGTCCCCGAATTTTTCGATTTACGGGGAGGGGGACGGCAACCCTAGTCAAAATTTCATCTTTCACAAAATTGTGAGATTTATGCTTCTGTTGATTCACGAAAAGATTTAATTAAATCGAAGAAATTTTGTGATAAATGTTTGGCACCTTTGAATATGAAACATACGGAAAAAAATTGTAAAATGAATCAAAAACGTTTTATTTGTTTCTCAAAAGAACATCATACATTTTTTTGTTTTGGACGATTTTCAGCAGGTATGTTGCTTTTATATTCAAAAAACTTTTTATAACAAACTTTTGCTTGTGGCCGTGCTTGAATATCAGGGAAAAGATATTGTTCTATTTTCATTCCTTTTTTACCAATTGTATTCTTTTTCATTGCAGAGCTTGCAAAAAAGATAAACTTTCCATATTGTAACAGCAATGCTGTTGCAACAAAATTTTATCACAATTAATACAAAAGTTGTTAAAAATGCCGGCACTATTTTGGTATTTAAAAAAGTAAAAAAAACAGTAAAAATTTTCTGTAGAAAAAATTTGACCGTGGCAGGACTCGAACCTGCAATCTTTTGCTCCGTAGGCAAACGCGTTGTCCAATTGCGCCACACGGCCATCAGCGGAAGTGCTAGAATGTTAGTGACGTCATTTTTTTCATTTTTCTAACGTTTACCAGTGTCTCCACCGTTCCGTTCCGGAACGTCCGTTCTTCCGTTCAGTTCCCGTTCCAGAACGGAACGGAACGGGAACGGATGGATTTAGGAACGGAACGGAACGGAACGGGTTTGGATTTAAAAAGAACGGAACGGAACGCGTTCCTATTGAGATTTTGGACGTTCCATTTTTAGTCGCTTTTTTATATTATTATTGAAAAATTGTTTTTTGAAGGCAGCGTCCACGTTCATTCAAACCAGTGTCTCCACCGTTCCGTTCCGGAACGTCCGTTCTTCCGTTCCGTTCCCGTTCCAGAACGGAACGGAACGGGAACGGATGGATTTAGGAACGGAACGGAACGGGTTTGGATTTAAAAAGAACGGAACGATTAAAATTCCAAAAACTAATTCCATTATTGTTGTTACTGGAAAAATAGATATCCGAGATGGCAGAGAGTTTAATCATAAAAATTATCAATGGTATTATTTATTTGACAAAGATTTTGAAAATTGCATAAAAATCTATGAACAATTTTCTTTCAAGCTTTTAATTATTAAAGCAAAAATTATAAAATTGAAAGATGCAAAATTAAATCGAAATGAATTTTTTCAATTTATTTCTTTTTGTACAAAAGTTTTGGATTGCATCGGTCTTTTTATTACAGAAAAAATTACATTTGCTGAAATTTTGGAAAAAATTCCAAATATTGAAAAATTAGTGTTGGATAAAACAAATTTTGAAATAGCAAAAACATGGTCGAATGATTTATTAAAGTATAAAAATGGAAAGAATTTTTTTAGAAAGCTTAAAATTTGGATTAGTGAAATTGATTTTGATGTTGAGAAATTAGCAACTTTTATGAAAGTAAAAAATTGTTTTGCTGCTTTTTCACCATTAATAAAAGGGAAAAAACGACGAAAAAAAGTAAAAGCTTCACAGATGAAGTTTTCGGGATAGGCTAAAATACGGTTGAAAAGAACGAAAATCAAACCCGTTTGCGTTAAAGTGCCTCAGGGTATTTATGCAAATTTTTTGAAACTGAAATTTGCATAATTTTGAGTTTATGGTTGCAATGTGTTCCCCTAGCTCAGATCTATCATTTAATATATAAACTTTCATATTTGAGCCCCGGTGTAATACAAAATTTTCGAGATTTCGGTCGAAATGTGATTTTGGCAAATTTCAACTTGATGGCGTTTTGCCTAAATGGGTCAAATTTAAAAGCTTATGTATCAAATGATAAATCTGAACTAGGGGAACATATTACAACCATAAAAAAGTTTTTCTCAAAATTAAGCAAATTTTTAGTTTTAGAAAATTTGCATAAATCCCCTGAGGCACTTTGAACAAAATCGGATTTGATTTCCGTTCCTTTCAACCATATTTTAGCCTATCCTGAAAGCTTCATGGTTGTAGCTTAAAATTAACCTTTTTTTCTTTGTTGTTTCTTTGATTTTGAAAAAAAATGAGTTATAAATTTTTAGACAAAATGTTTAAAAATAAATGCAGAAATTATTCTTTACATAAATGGCCCACGTTTTCAAATTGAATATAAACAATTTGAAAATGATTTAAAAAGTAATTTGAAAAAGTATTTTGAACCATTAACGTATTCCTCAAAGAATGTTTCAAAATTGAATGTGCATATTTTTGAAAAATATGGTATCAATGATGGCAGAAAACCAGGGAATGAAAATGAGGCCGGGCGGGCCTTAGTAATTCTGGCCCGCGGGCCGGCCCGGCATATTTTTCAAATTTTGTTTTTTGGTAGTTTTTATGTTTGTGGTGTGCGCAGTACGCACTTTTTCTTTTCTCATCACTATGAATCATTGTTATATTAATTCATATTGATGAGAAAAGATGCAAAAAACTATTTTTTGCAAGCTGCAGGTTTCGAAAAATATTCTAAAAAACTTTTAAAAAAACTTGAAATATTTTAGGGCCGGCCCGGGCCGGGCCGGCCGTCAATTTTTAGGCCCCGGGCCGGGCCGGCCGAATTTTTCGGCCCGATTTTCAATCCCTGCAGAAAACCATCATATAATAAACTAGATGAATTTGTTTTATTATAATTTATAATTAAAAAATTTTTTTATTTTTTTCTTTACATTTTGAAATAACATTAAAAAATGAATTTTGTTTGTTAAAAAATTTTTGTATAAAATAGAATATAAAACAATTGGATAAATATAAAGGAGAAGGATTATTTATGCATGTTTACAAAACAACTGTTTAAGTTATATCATCCTTATGATGTGAATTTGGATATATACGGGGGGAAGTGGTTTTTTCTGCTGTTGCTGCTGCTGCTTATTTTTTTAAACTGAGCAATATTGAATACTAAAAAGGGAAACAGTCATAAAAATATGTTTGCATGCATTTTTTAAGGAGGCGGACGTTTTGATCCTGTTTTGAAATCTTGGGTATTCGTGATTTTCAGGCAAACTGAGAGTCTTGAAACGAAAATGACTCTTTTTAAAATTTTTTAATCAAATTGCATAAAAATCGCGAATATTCAAGACTTCAAAACTGGATCAAAATGTCCGCCTCCTTTAATTGTATTTTTTTATAGAAATAAATTTACCTCAGTTGGTGACAAAAAATTTTGAATTTTTGATAAATAAACTGAATCTTTTAATTCTGCTTCATACTCATCTTTAGCTTTTTGTGCAGCTTTATAGTCATATTTTTCAAGATGTTTATCACGCAAAACAAGCATTTTTTGAAGTTTTTGATTAACACTTCGTAACCAAATCATAACTGTTTGCAACTCTTCAGCTTCAAGATACCTGAATACAAAAAAAAAATTTTTAAACAAAAATATTCATATTTTATCTCTTACCTTTCTTCCCAAACGTTTTCATTTACTTTTGCTGCAACAATTTTCATGGCAGCATGTAATTGTCCCAATTTTTTTGCATAATATGGTTTTTGACGTTTTGGATCAGCAGATTTTGATCTTCTAAAAAACATTTGTTTTTAAAGTTTAATGATGTCATTTTGAAAAATAAAACGACATTTTTTTCAATTTCGAGGAGAAGATGAAAAAAAGTTAATTTTAAAGCTTCTGAAATGAAACTTTCAGGATACGGTTGAAAAGAATGAAAATCAAACCCGTTTTTGTTCAAAGTGCCTCAAGGGGTTTATGCAAATTTTATAAAAGAAAAATTTGCATAATTTTGAGAAATTTTTTTTATGGTTGCAATATGTTCGCCTAGCCTAGTTCTATCATTTTAAAGTCAAATTATAGAAATCGGTTTAGAAATAGTGAAATGGCATCAAATCGAAATTTGTCGAAATTAGTTTATCACCAATATCTCAAAAAATTTTTCCTTGACCGATTCTGTTTTTTTTACCATTAATTAGCCTCGCTATGACAAACTACAGGACTAGGCTAAGGAAATATATTGCAACCATAAAAAATTTTTTTTTCAAAATTATGCTAAGTTAAGTTTTAGAAAATTTGCATAAATCCCCTGAGGCACTCTGAACGAAAACGGATTTGATTTTCGTTCTTTTCAAACGTATTTTAGCCTATCCTGAAAGTTCCAAGTTAGTAGCTTAAAATTTAACTTTTTTTTCCTTTTTTTCCATTTTTGCTCGAAATTGAAAAAAATGTCGTTATAACGCCTTCCCCGGACTTGCAACATGCTCATCGGAAGAAGGAAAGGAATTCTTTGATTTTTTGCGATTAATTAAATCTAAAATATTTTCAATAAAATTTTCTGCAACACAAAAAAAATTATTTGCTTACGTTCACAAATATCACAATCTTCTTCTTCACACCAATCCAAATGTTTAGTTCTTGCTTTGGAGATGTGACTACTTTCATTTCGTGAAGGTGGAGCTGATGGACTTTCATTGTCTTCAATTGGAGATCGAAGAAGAAGAGGTGATTGAGGAGGAATTGGTGATAATGAAATTGATCGGCCAAAATGTGATCTTGGAATTTCAAGATTATTTTTTCCTTTAAATGGTTGATAAATTGGTTCATCCTCCTCATCTTCATCACTGCTCAAAGGGATAACCCGCTTTTTTAAAGGCTTTTGAAGAATATTTTCCATCTTTTGAAGAGAAGAGAAAATAATTTAACAGCTCCAAAGAAAATGATGAAAATATATATAAACTTGTTGAAATTTATAAGAGATAAAAAATAGGCGGTATCTTTTTTGGCTTTTAAAAATTTTTCTAGTTTGATGGCATCTTTGTCCCAACTAAAGATTAATCCATGAAAAAATATAGCAAATTATAGGATTTTCTGTATCTTTGGTAAAATAGCAATTTTTTTCTTTCTTTTTTTTTGTCTGACAATATATATCTTTTTTTTGTTTTTGTTATAGCATTGAACTTCTGGTATCCCAGCGACAGTTGTTGTATAAAGACGGCAATGCATTCAAAGAGAGAAAAAGAGAATTACCTGAATAGCATAATCATACAACAAAATTTTAAAAAAAATATTTTCGTTGAACGAGCTCCAAAAAAAAAACAGATTTTGGCTGTTGTATGGCTTAAAATGGTCTTTAGTGTTACTCTGGACATATTTCAAACAGAATTTAAAAGTTTTTGAAAAATCGCAGACAACGAAAGAAAAACAATTTCAGATGGCAATGTTGAAAAGGAAATCAGTTTTAAAAAATCCCCATGTTTTAAATTGTTTTAAATAAACATTTTTAAGAGTCACCTTTTTGTTTCATTTCAAATGTTTTTCATCCCATTTTATCTTGGAAGAAAAAAGATGCTTTAAACAAAAATTCCAAAATATCTTCAAATTCATTCTTTTTAAGCGCAGAAAGTTCTGCTTTGATTTGTTCCTTCCAAGTTTCAACCATCTTGGTTTCAAGTTCAGATTCAGGGATTCCAAGTTCTTTCAGCATTTTTACATTCTTCAACTTCTTGTATCAGTTCATTACAGTTGCTACAAATTCCAGTCATTGATGGGACATCTTTGTATAAATCTAGTTTTGGCTTCACTGCAATATAACTTGAAACAGCTTTTGTAAAATCTTTTTGATCAATTAAATTCTAAAAAAGAAGAACTGTTAAGTGAAGCGGTATTCATACATGTAGATAAAGAGGCTTACGGTATCAAGAACGTGATTTGAGCAATTAAGAACAATAAAAACAGTGTATGATTTAAGAAATGTTTCTTACTTGTAGCCTTTGTGGAAGTTTAACAATATATTGAAGACCTTTGACTGTTTTATTTGCATCTGTAAGCTTTCAAACATTTTGTGGATGCCGATCAAACATGTTTTTTTTTTCTTAAAATCGTTTTAAAATGTTTGTAAACTCATAAAAAGATCATTATGATGTTTTATTGTTGATAAAAACCCGCTATTTGCTCTATTTTAATTTACTAAGGCTTAGCATACTGTAGGTTTGATTGTATGACATTTTAACAACTTTTTATCAACAATAAAATATCACAATCATGTTTTTTTGACTTTTCAAACATTTTAAAACGATTTTAAGAAAAAAAAATTTTCGAAAATTTTGTGATTTTGCCTTGGTCCCCCCTGTAAAAAAGGGAAAAAACGTGAAATTTTGCACAAATCATGAAAAATTTCTATGAAAAAACGGTAAATAAAAAATTCTGCTGTGATAAATCGATAGTACCCATAAAAATAAATAATTATTGTCAAAGAAAAAAATATTTGGTAAGAAGACAGCTTCAGACTTTTTATTCAAAGTTCGCAACAGCGTGTGCAACATCATTGATTCGGTCGCATTTTGCACACGCTTTATCATTCCTCGTATTTTTGATACCATTCTGTTCCTAAGATATAGAGCTTTCATTTTAAAATAATAAAAAAGTATTTAAAAAGATTCTGCATATTAATAATTGGTAGATAAATACAGAATCTCTTTTTGTAAAAATTTTGTTTTAAACATTGTTTGGCAAAGTGGAAGTAACCAAATACCGCGTAGTGATTCTTATATAATATAAGTTATATTTTCAGTAAAGTCATTTTTTGTTGTGTTAAATTAACATACTTTTATTTTCGCGTATTTCTCCCACTTTTTTGCGTGTATCATTCTCTTTGTTAATTTCTCGACTAGCAATTCAACAATACCTTTTTAGGAAGTTAAACTTACTTCAATAATCATCATCATGGGAGTTCCATCATTTTTTCGTTGGCTTCAACGTAAATATCCATTAATTGTCAACAATGCTGTTGAAGAAAGAAAAACTGAAATAAATGGTACTGAAATTCCTATTGATTGTACAAAACCTAATCCAAATTATCAGGTTTGCGTTGTATTATTTCTTTAGCATAAATTGATGTAATGCTGTTTTTAGGAATTTGATAATCTTTACCTTGACATGAATGGTATTATTCATCCATGTACACATCCAGAAAATCGTCCTGCACCTAAAAATGAAGAAGAAATGTTTGTAAGTTTTTTATACACATATGTGCCGTAGCTTGAAGGGTTGCCATAGCACTATTTGATCTCAACATTTTACTATACGATTAAGTACGTATCATGTAAAACGTGATTTATATGTGGCTTTTGCAGGAATATCAATCTTGTGGCGCCTCCTTTGACAAAAGATTGTGCTCCTAATATTCTTCATTGTATTAACATGCTTACTTTTCAGGTTCTCATTTTTGAATACATTGATAGAATTTTTTCTATTGTTCGTCCTCGACGTCTTTTATATATGGCAATTGATGGTGTTGCACCTCGGGCAAAAATGAATCAACAACGTTCTCGACGTTTTCGGGCTGCAAAAGAAGCTATCGAAAAAGAAGAAGAAATACATAAAATTCATGAAAAGCTTGAATCTGATGGAATTCCGTTACCACCTGCTAAAAAGGCAGAAGAAAAATTTGATTCAAATTGTATTACACCTGGTACACCATTTATGGATCGATTGGCAATTGCATTACGATATTATGTTCATAAAAAGATATCATCTGATCCAGCATGGGAAAATATTCAAGTTATTCTTTCTGATGCAAATGCACCTGGTGAAGGTGAACATAAAATTATGGATTTTATTAGACGCCAACGAGTATGTTGTTTAGTTGAAAATATTTTAATTTATCATTTTAGGCTTCTCCTTCACATGATCCAAATACTGTTCATTGTCTTTGTGGTGCAGATGCAGATTTGATTATGTTGGGTTTAGCAACACATGAAGCAAATTTCAATATTTTACGTGAAGAATTTGTTCCAAATCAACCAAGACCTTGTGAATTATGTCATCAATATGGTCATGGATTGAAAGATTGTCAAGGCCTTGTAGCAGCAGAAGATGACAAAGTTTCAGACGTTCAAGCAAATCCAGTAGATCGTAAAACGAATTTTATCTTTATTCGACTTCCAATTCTTCGAGAATATCTTGAACGTGATTTAAAAGATGGAATGATGGATTTACCTTTTGAATTTGATCTTGAAAGAGCAATTGATGATTGGATTTTTATGTGCTTCTTTGTTGGTAATGATTTTTTGCCACATCTTCCATCACTTGAAATTCGTGAAAATGCTATTGATCGACTTATTCGATTATATAAACAAATGGTTCGAGAAACTAAAGGGTATGTGTTTGTTGTTAACTCTTTTTTGTGGTGTTAGCCAATGATGTCTAAAATTGATACTTTTTTTTACACGCGTTGATCTTATCTGATTTGATCATGATCAAAATAATCGATTAACTGAGGCTAACATTGTAACAGTTTTTTTTCCAAGTACTAAACCTCTTTTTTTAGATGGCTCACAGATGCTGGTGAAGTTTCTCTTGATCGCGTACAAATTATGATGAAAGGTCTTGGTGAAATGGAAGATCAAATTTTTGTACAACGTCAACAGCGAGAAAAAAGATGGAAAAAGATTCAACGTAAAAGAAATCGCCAAAGTAATGTGCCACAAAATGATTCATTAGTTGCTCCATCAGAAAATCTTCCGGAAAAAATGGCTGCAAAAGATTTAATTGATGTTCGAAAAGATGAAAGAATGAATACAGCTGAATGTAAAGAAGCAGAAATGAAACTCCAAAGTTTATTAAATATTCCATCTGAATCTCACCGAATTGAAGTTGAAACTCCTCGACATACTATTAAACGTTCTGCTCCTGTTGAAGAAGAAAATTCTGGCAATGATTCTTCTACTGATCCTCCTCCAGCAAAGGTTTGTATTTGATTTTGATGTCACAGTAGTATCTTATTTCGATCTGTTAATGCGGTTTTTATTATATGTTCCATTTTAGATTGTTAAGGTTGCTGCTACTGCTACATCATCAGATGACGACAGCGAAGAAGAAGAAGAAAATCTTGATGGAATTGATTTTCATAAACCAGGATGGAAATCTCGTTATTATCTTGCAAAATTTAATATTCAAGAAGAAGATGTTGAATTTCGTCGAAAAATTGCACGTGATTATGTTGAAGGACTTTGCTGGGTATTAAAATATTATTATCAAGGATGTCCATCATGGGATTGGTTCTTTCCACATCATTATGCACCATTTGCTTCTGATTTTGATGCAATTGCTGATTTTGTACCAGATTTTTCAAAGCCAACAAAACCATTTAATCCATTTGAACAAGTTTGTTACTTTTTTTTCTTTGCAATGGTTACTGTAGTTTACTAAATTTTAGTTAATGGCTGTTTTTCCTGCTGCTTCAAGAGCTCATATCCCTGAAGCATGGCATTCTTTGATGACAGAAGCTGATTCGCCACTTTCAGAATTTTATCCAACAGATTTTAAAATTGATCTTAATGGTAAAAAATTTGCATGGCAAGGTGTTGTACTTTTGCCATTTGTTGATCAAAAAAAGCTTTTGGAAGAACTTTCAAAAATTTATTCAAAATTGACAGATGATGAAAAACTTCGCAATATTCGTGGAGTTGCTAGAATTTTTGTTAAAAAATCTCATCCATTATTTGCTGCTTTGAATGAAGTATTTGGACATGGAAAAGAATCAAATTTTGGTAAATTTTTTATTTATTTATTTTTTTGAAATTTAATCATGTTTTTAGAAGTTAAAAAAGATGCTGATGGCTCTATTATTCATGAATGGGTTCCAATTGATCCATCACTTGCAAAAGGAATGGCTGGTGAAATTGCTTGGGACAAGGATGCAGTAGAAATTGGTGGTGTATTTCCATCTGTTATTCATGATAATGTTGAATATATGAATATTGAACCTAATAATTGTATGATGGCATCTTATCGTGATCCAGTATATCCAAATGGATTTAAATTTTCTGCTGTTTTTTTGGAAGGTGTTGCTGAACTTGAACGAACATTAAAACATGCACAACCAAATGATGAAATGCCTAGTTGTAAGTTTTTTTTGAATATGGCTCTTATCTATTGTTTATTTTTTTAGCTTCTCAACCCCCTCAATCTGTTTCTCATCGCTCTGGATCGGACAGCCAGGCTTAAACTTGGATTACTGTAATTTTATTAATTATTTGTATTTCTTTTGATACATTAAATAAATAAAGTCATCGTTACATATATTTATTGGTTTTTTGTTGATTAACAAATACAAGAAATTTGGGGACATTATTGTTTTTGAGTTTTGTAAAAAAAAGTCTTGAGAACATCTTAATTTGAATTACAAACGACATTGATGGATAAGGTTGTAATTTATATGATATAGAAAACGTAGTCTTTTTCTTACCAAAACTGGATCAGAAGAGGAATCAAATTTATGCAAATTTTTAAAATTCAAAATATTTTTTTAGTCTTCTATTCATTCACATCAAAAGTTAAATCACTTTCAAAATTTTTTTCATCATTCATTATTTTTTACTGCCTTTGATAAAATGAATTCTGCTGAACAAACAACATCAAATGATTTTGCTCCATCCAAATCTTTATCTGCTCTACAAGTAACAACTCCACCACCTCCACCTCAACTTGAAGTTTCACAAGAATTTAATCATCAAGATTCAAAATATAAATGTTGTTGCGGATTGTTTCATGCAAAAATTGGTGCAATGGCTGTTGCAATTTATTCTTGCATTTTGCTTTTATATTTAATAATTTCAATTATGTTCATAAATGATGATGTCAAAGGATGGGGAGATTGGGTTGATATGATTGAATTGATTTTATTGATTCCAGTGGTTATTTGTTTATTTATTGGACTTTTTACAAAAAATCAATATTTACTTTTACCATATATTTTTTATTCAATTATTTCTGCTATTTTATTGGTAATTTCTGCAATTAAGTATATGTATATATCTTCAACTGCAGAACCTAATGACAACGAACAAAAAAAGCGAATGGGAAGTGAAAATGTTTTAAATGAAGTAATTATTGATGCTGCAGTTCTTTTCAAAATTATTTTAGTACTTTCTGTAACTGCATGGTTTACTTGGGTTATTTTCCTATTTTATCGATATTTTCGTGATCTTAAAAAAATAGCTGATTATATTTAAACTGCTGTTGAATTTTCGAAAATTCTAATATTTATTACAGTATCCAATTCAACTGATTATAAAAAAAAGTTTCTTGGTGGAATGTTTTTAAAAACAGAAAAAAATAAATATATAAATAAAAATGCAACAAAAAAAACACCAGTCTTAAAATATCGAAGAAGCATTCATATTCTTTTTCGAATACAGTATACAATAAATTTTTATGCTTTTTTAACTTCTTCGATATTTAAGACTGGAATAATCTAAAAAGGATTCTTAAAATTTCTGATTGAAGGTAAATCGGGAAGTTTGAGATCTTTTAAATGTTGTGGAATATTCATATTTTTTACAGCTGTCACAGCACTTGCAGCTGACATTCCACCCTGAAAAATGGGATAAAAAAAGATGTTTGTGATTAAAAACAAAACTTACTTCACGCCTTTCAATATCATTTTGTTCATTCATTCGAAGTAAAATTTCATTCATATTTGTTTCAAGAACCATTCCACCCATAACAAGTTCATTCAAAATATGATGAACCTTTAAAAATGCCATCGTTAATTAATCCTCCAAAATATATATCCCCTCTCCCTTACCTTTTCAACATGAAAAATTAAATCTAACTCACAAACATTTTCAAATCGACGATCTAAAGTTTCAACAAAAACTTGTATTAAATCAAGAATTCCAAGCTCTGATTCAGAGGAATCAACACAAAATACAAAATATAGTGTGGCATAATGTCGATAAATTAGCTTATAATCTGATCCACCAATTAAAGTTCCACCTTCCAAAAAATTACAAACATTGTCATCTCTTTTTGATAAAAGTTGAAAAGTTTCTCGAACAATATGTTGCTGCTCTTCTTCGGTCTATAAAGATAAAGGGGAGGCAATAGAAGGGTAAAAATAAATTTAAAAGCTTACATAATGTGTATAAAATTTTAGTAGCCGTGGTTTTCCATGATTATTAAAAACTAAAATCGCTTTAATCATAGCAGAATTAAAAACTTTTTAAAATAAAAATATTTAACTTTAAAAATAACAAAAAGTCAATAAAATTTTTAGAGAATCCAAATTTAATTTTTTTGTTGGTTTTTTTAACTCATTTTTTTCGCTGCGAGAAAAATGTTTTTCAAATTTGTAAACGGAAAAATTGGAGACACGAACGTTCAACACCAAACAACTAAACATCACACGCAAAATATTCTATATTTTATTTTATCTTATTTTATTAATCTTTAAAAGAATCAATTCTAATTATTAAATGCTTTTATGGAAGATTGCCCGCTATTAAAAACGCGTAAAAAGAACGCATTTCAAATTTCGTGTAAGTTTTTATAGTATATTAATTTTATTTATATAAATATATCTATGTTGTTATAACATATCTGATGTTATAAAAAGTGTTTTAAGATCAGTTATAAATTGCTAGTTATCGCTGAATTTTGATAAAATTAGTGATACTTTAAGCATTGTCGTTAAACTTCTTGTTAATATTAATATTAGAATACTGTACTTGTTACTATTTTTACCACAATTATGTGCATTCTCTCCATTTTAATATATTTTCAGGGAATGGTAATCAAGAATGTATGCAAAAACATGAAAAACTGATCCTTGAATCTCTGAAAAATGGTGATGGTCTGATCTGGAGGAGGTTAGTTTCTCTGTTTTTACATTTTATACTGTAACTCTTCATATTTATTTCAGACATGAGAAACCTATTGAAACAAAATTTGATATAAAGTTTGTACAATTTTGTGAAGATCAAATCAGTCAAGCTGATGAAGTTTCATTCTCTGAATCAATTGCATTTGTTCATCTCTTTTTTGTTTATGTTTCAGTAAGCATTTCTTTCTTTTTAATACATATTTTGCAATGATCTTCTTTTTTATAGAGTGCTGATGAATATCGAACACAGATCCGTCATCGAATTTCTGAATGGTTTGGAATGTTAAATAAGGCAGGAAATTCACAATGGCTAATAATTTTTGATTCAACAAAAGCAAAAGAAAAAAAGAATCGTGGATCTGTAATGGAGAAGATTAAAAGTGATTTTTCAAAGCATCAAGAAAAGTAAAAATTTTCATTTTTTGGATTAATTACTGTAATCAGATTTGTTTTAGACTTATTGAAATCTCTGATACCGTACCCTCTTCATCAACGGATGTATCTTCACGATTTTTAGCTTGCTTTTTATCAAGTTTAGATAAATTTCTTGCAAATTATGAACGATCTTATGCACAGCTAAAAGGGAATTGGGAATCAGATGATTGGTCAATCTCTGCTTTTGTGAATCAACAATTTAATTTATGTCGATTTTATTGGAATTTGGGATTATATGATTGTGTTTTGGGAGAATTGGATAAAATTGATTTACTTATTACTGAAATTATTTATTCTTCGACAGGTAAGAGTTATCTCTTTCTTTTTTTCATCACTAAAACATTTTATTTTAGAAACTCGTCCAACATGGTTAAATTCACTTTCTGCAAGCGGATATGGCCCATCATGTCCACTGTTAAGAATGTTAATGCATGTTGAAGGTGTTGCAGATAATGTTTCACTGATTGAACTTCGAACATTTTTGTTAGCAAATCAAATTTTATCACTATTTTATATATACAATTCTCGAAGCTTAAAAGCAGCTTCTTCAACTCCAACATCATCAGGTGGTAATGAAAATAATGGAAAATCTATACTTTCAAATGATTTTGCAACAATTTTACTACGGTATGCACATGCATGTACACAAAAAATTGGAAATGAAAATATTGAATTAGGAGTATATACTTTTTCGTTAATATAAGGTATTGTAATTATATGTTTAGGTTAAAAATGATGATATTTTATCACAAGCTTGGCAAGTACTACTTTCAACAGATGTTCTAGAATTATGCCAATATTTTATTGAACTTGATGCTCTACAAAATAGTACTGGATATATATGTCAATTGTTATGTTTAAAATGCAATAATGTTTGTTTTTATACAGATCTTTCTTTTATTTTACATATTATTTTTTAAGCTTGATAGTTTATATCATTCATCTCCATCCTCTCGAACAGCACTTGCATTATGGATTAAAACAACGGTTGGTCAACGGAATGCTGATGTTCTTGGACGAGCAACTGCAGAAGCGCTAAATATTCTTCGTCGAACATTTGTTGATCGAACAGATTTAGAAGGTTCACCTGATCAAGGTAGAAGCTTGGAACAATTTTATGAAGATTCTCTTTTGGAAGCTATAAAGCTGCTACGAATTTATTCATGGGAAAAAGCTGCAGATGGATTTATGAAAAAGTTATTTGATTGTTATCGGTATGCAAAATCTTAATGGCTTTTTAAATTTTTTTGTTGTTTTATTTTAGTGAAAATGGAAACACAAATGAAGCAAAAATACTGTATTTGAAATTATTAAAGCGGATTTTTAATGATTGTCGAGTTTTATCTCTTTTATTGTATTACTGTAAATTGGGAGTTGATGAATATGAAATAGAATTGAAAGAAGATCGAGAACTTTGGGTTAATGTTTTGCTGGTGCTGGTACTTGGGTCTGAATTAAAAGAAGATCGAGAAAAATATGGTCAAAGAATGTTGCATGAAGCTGAAAAAGAACAAGAAAAATTGAAAAAGTATGTTTTGAAAGCTTTTTTTTCTAATTTACTGGTAATTTCTTTAGATATAATTTTGCATTTGGTTGCCCTTTAAAATTTCCGCTACAAGTTTTAAAAGTTTCGGATAATTTTCTTAGCACCTTGTTAACATCTTCCATAAAATTTACTGTAACTTTAACAAATGCTTTTGATTTTTCACTTCCAAATTGCAAAATTAGAGCTGTCTTTAAAAAGTTAACAAAAATTGCAATAGAACCTTTAAATCCATCTTTTGTTGCAAGTTTAAGTGTAAGTTTTATTTCTTTTTACAAAAGCTACAGTATCCTTTCATTTTTTTAGTCGACAGATGCTCATTCACGATGTGCATGCCCAACAATTGGATTACTTGGAAAAGAATCAAATCCAAATGCCATCCTTCAAAGCTCAATTGATACAATTGAAGATGATTCAATATTTTTTAAAGCAATGAATGGCACAATTGAAAATGGAAATAATTTAATTTCGCTTAAACCTGGAAAGAATGAAATTAATTTTTATGGTATTGCATTCCCTGTTGGATGTTTTGTTTTGAATCATTTTGAAATTGAAATTGCAAAATCGCTGACATTCTTCCTACATTTTCAGAAAGAAATTTCACAAATTGCAACTTTGGATAATATATTTTTATCTGTGGATGTTCGAAAACCTGTTGTTAAAGCTAAAATTGTACCTGGTAGGGATTGAAAATCTTTATAACGAAATTATTTTTTTGATTTTTTAGATAAACTTATTGCTGGAATTGCACAAAAGATTATCCTTGAAGTTACAGCTGGGACAACATCAGTTATGAAATCGAATCCTTTAATCGTTTCATTTGAAGGTGATTCAAATTTAATGGAATTTCAAGTAATTTTTTTGTTTTTAAATATTTTAAAACATTTTTAATTTTCAGGGTTCATCTGGAAAATGGACAAAAAGTATTTCCTTAAATGTTCCAGATCTTCAACCATATGATACTGAAATTCTTGAAATTTTTCTTTGTTTATCACTTGATCAAATGCATTATTCTGCTGAAGATTCCTTGATTATGAGAAGGCAAATAAAAGTTGAATGGTTGGATCAAACATGGTTAATTGATTTAAGCTTTACTCCAATAATGTCATTAAAAATGTCTACAACAATTATTGAACAAAGGTTTGGATATTTATTTTTTTGTTGATAAGTTTTTCATAATATTATTTTTAGAGTGCTATTTTCTGTTGATATTAAAAGAACAGATTCTCTGGATTTTTTAGATTTATGTTTACAATCTGCTGAACTGCTCCAACATCAATCAATTGCGAAACCACCAATTCCGGCAAAATTAATTAATTCAAAGTTACAAGTTTGTTTATATATTTTTTTAAATGCTTACATTATCTTTATTTTCTTTTATAGAATATTGCTGCACATTCACTACATCGAATTGTATGGGAATTACCTCCATCAAAAGTTGATAAATCTATTCCAATCAAACATTTATTAACACTGAAATATAATTTTGAAAAGAAGAAGAATTGTGCAGAAGGATTGAATGGAATTATTCCAGAATGTGCAATTGAAAAAGATTATTGTTTTGAATGGAAACAAGAATTACCGATTAGTAAAGTATGTTTTTGAATTATGAAGTTTCGGTTAGAATTCTGCAAAATTAAATTTCGACGATTTCGAAAATCTCAAAGTCAAACTTACTGTTTTTTCAATTTCGGTCATAAAAAATATTTTGGTATTTCGATTTTGAACTGAAAAAATTATTTCTTTATTTTCAATTTTGGCTACTGTTTTTTTTTAAATTTTTTTTCAGGCTGAATATGATATTTGTGCACAAATAATTGCTGATAATATTTCACTTTGTCGTGTTGATTCTGAATGTTCGCTGGTTGTTTCACTTCGACGAATGTCAAATCATGTTGATTCAAGAGTTATAATTATAATTGATGCAGATTCTGATTATTGGACTGTTAATGATAAAATTGCTGGTATGTGTTTTTGCCGTTAAAATCCATTTATTTTTTAGTTGTTCTTTCATTTTTTAGTTGTTCCAGTGAAAGAATCTGGAGTTGGACAAACTTCTTTTACAATAATTCCACGACAAATTGGTCTTTTACCATATCCATCTGTTTATATTCATCAATGTAATCCTGATTTTAATGTTAGTTTATTTGCAAATTCTTTGGATTTAATTCTTTCGATAAGTTTAATTTCATTTCGTGTGAAACAATTACAGGAAAAAGATTCAATTTCGGATACCACAGCATTGGGGGAACGACTATCATCATATCATCGATTACAAGCTCGTCAATTTCGTGTTGTTGCAGCTCGGCAGGCAGCAGAAGATTCAACGTCCCAAGGAAATACATCAACAACTGGTTCAATTCGACAAGCGCTTAAAGAGCGAAGTTTTCAACGTTTAAAAAAGCTTATTGATCGAGATTAATTTTTTATCTTTATTTAATTGTTTGAAGCTTAAAATATCCCTATAAAATAGCAATAATATTTTTTGTTCACTTTTTTCTTGTTTTTTAAGTATTATCCTTTTTTATTTGCGCTAATTCTTTTTTGGTTGTGGTATTCCCGTTTTTCAATTTTGTATTATTTTTTGTGCCTTTGTTGTTTTTTTTCACTGCTTTCTTATTTTTTTTATATCCTCCTCATTTATAACACATGTATAATATTGTATTATTGCAAAAAACAAAATTACAGATATTATTTATATATTTTTTGTTTGAAATAAAATTTTATTTAACAGATTTTTTTCTTTTGTAACAGAAATATTTTTCAAAGGGTTTAGTTTGATCTATTTTTTTGCAAGAAAATTTTCAAAAATGATTACAAAGAGCAATCGCTTTTGCAAACGTTTGTCCGTCTTTTTTAATCACCTTTCATTTATTTTTTGTGAATAAACTACAGATGTTTTTTTGGGGTTAAAAAATTTTGGCATTATGACTTTTGCCATTTTTGTGTGTATCAGGAAAAAATATTGCTTGTCAAAAAATTGATCGGAAAAACGAAAGTTTTAAAAAACCTTTTTTCACGAAAACTGTTCATTATTCATTTTTTTATTCAAACGAATTCAAATTTCTCTCTTCTACTTTTTTTTATAAAAATTACATATTTTTTCCGAAAAAGTAAGTTGCATTTTTAAAATAAAATTTTTTAATCTGACTTTTTTCAGATGCCTCAAATTCCGTTTGCTCTTGAATGGACAATTCCAGAATATTCATTATATAAATTAAAACATACAATAAATTGTTTGCTTTCAACTTCAATTTTAAATATTCCTGAATTTGAATATTATTTATCAATTTTTCCAAATGGTTTTGATGAAAACAATCGTGGAAAGACATGGATTGGATTGCAATTAGATTTTAACGAAGTAAAATTTTGTTATGCATTTATACAAAAATTTTGTTTTTTCATATTTCTCTCAAAATTTTCTTAAAAATAATAATTTCTTGATTTTTTTAACATTTTTTTCAAAATTCGGTTTTCACGTTTTTTTGTTGAAAAATGTAAAAAAATCTTCGTTATTTTTGCTTTTTGTTGAGACATATGATTGACGGCACGTTATATTTTTTAATGTTGAATTCGACATGGACCCTGTGGAAAACGTGTTTTTTTTTCAAAAAAAAATTTTGTTTTTGTTCTTTAAGGAAAACGAAGTTCTATGTAATGCTAAAAACAATTGTGAAAACCGTTTTTGTTAAAATCGAAAAATTTTTATTTGCCAGGCAAAAGAAAAGGGCTACTTTTTTTTAAATCACCCTGTATATCAAAACGCCCGTCACTTTTAAGTTTTTTACAATTTAAGTTTTTAAAAAATTACTGTACTTCTTCCATATACTACAATTGTAGTTTTTTAACAATGAAACAAAAAAATTTAGATATGGGAAAAATTCTTATGGCCAATTACAGCATTTTCTTTCGGCTTTCCCCTTTTTACATCATTCCATATTCTTCTTGGTCAACCTCAAATTATTCCATTTTATTTAACAGCCGATAACTCAATTTATGCCATTGATGTAACAAATATTATTAAAATTAGTAATGCATTAATAAATGCAATTCATACAACGATTGTTTCATTTTTGTCATTAATTTTCAATATTTTAACATTTATTTATTTAATGCTGATTCGAAAAAATTGTAAAGAAAATGGAAGAAAAAAATACAAATAAAGAAAAAAGGACATAAAAAAAAGGTGTAATTTGTGTAAAAAACAAAATAAACATAAGAAAAAAAGTGCTGTTTCGCCTTGGTTACAACTAGACAGCTGTAAATCTTTTTGTTAAAAATCAGTTTTATTAAATAATAGGCTCATCAGTAGTTGATTATACGTACTGGGTTTTGAAAAATTTTTTATTTGCAAATGAAAGTTTTCTCTTTTTGAGTTTCTATTTCAATAATTGTGTGACCTCTTATTGTTTTTCACTTATTGTTCTTTTCTTAATTAGATAACTATTCTCTCTGCAGGGTGAAAATATTTTATTGATTTATTTATTTTTTATACTCTCTTTGGAAGGTGAAAAATATTTTGTTTATTTATTTATCCCCGAAGGGGATTTCTTTACTCTTTAAAAATATTTTTGACTTACTTTTGTAAGCATTTTATCAAATAATATATTTGGATAGTTAACTTCTTGTAACTCTTTTTGTAAAGTTTTATATCTCTCTTCAAAATGGATTGCGTCGGAAGACGCCCTTTTGATTCTTAGGATTTCTCCAAAAATTATTGCGTTTTTAATGTTAGCTGGCATATATGATGAATAGTCTGTTATCCGTATTACTTTAAAGTTATAATCGTCTGTTTTATTATACAATTTTGTTGTAATAATACCTTGTTGGTTGACTTCCAGATTTAAATCGAGATAATTAGATGACGTTGAATTTTGATTTGTTTGTTCAAATTGCAATTGTTCGCCATAAATCTCTTTTAATTTAGTTGGTTTAAACTTGTTATTGTGTAATATATTTAGATCGTCCATGTACCTGGATCCCAAATGAATTCCCAAAGTTTTCATATCATTTTTTAGTAAATATTTAAATTCTTTCCAAGCAAGCGTATTATCAGCTATTTGTGGAGAGGCGTTGCCACCTTGTGGGATACCGTTTACTTGTTGAAATATCATATTTCCATAAACTGTGTAACTTTCTTTCAAAACAAATTTTACAAGCTCATAAACGTCGTATTTATCAAGACTAATTCCATCTTTTTTATCACTGTACCAACATTTGTCGCCTTTGACATTAATGTAGCGTCTATTAGCGTTTGAAAACATTTTTCCAATAAATTCTCCCATTTCTATTAACACTTCAGTGTGTGTCAGATTTGTAAATAAACTTGAAAAATCTGCTGTATATATTTTAAGGTTTTTCTTTTTAATGTATTTCACTTTATTTATGAATTCATAGCTTCCGTTGATTGACCAGTACAAAGTCTTGTTGGATCGATTTAATGCTTTTTCACAATAGTTTTTAAACTGTGTAGCCATATGTTTAAGTATAGTTTGTAATAAACATGCCAAATTTTTCATAGAACATTCATTAGCTGCTGTTATGAACCTGTACTTAACTGGATTTTTATGTAGTTTGGGAATACCGTATATAATTGGTAATTTATTGTTTTCTTCATTTGTTTTTGTGAAAAAACGCTGTTCCATTTTGTTGTGTCTGTTAATAATGCTTTCCAAGGTTTCTTCAGTTGGTTTATATGTGTTGTTACCGTATGCAACAAATATATTGTTTTCATTTTTTGTTACACCCATTTCTTTGTTCATAATTTCAATGTAAAGTTTTTTACATGTGAAAGTGTAATTATTTGTAGCTTTGTCTGTATTGCTTATGATAAAATTCTTTTGTAAATAATTCAGCTTTTTAAAGTTTATATGTTCATTGCTTTTAGTTTTGTTACAGCATTTTAATCGATTAATTTTGCTTTTGATTTTTTCCATGATATCACTTTGTACGTCCCTGATCATAAGTTTTTTTAAGTTATTATTTTTCATTACTTCTTGTATTGATTCCTTTATATTCTGTAATATTATCGATTTTTCGACTGGTTTTGGTGTAATTCTGTATTTCATACCTTTGCTTAATATTTTACGTAAATTATTATCTTCGACGAAATTAAAATCTCCTGTTAATATATGTTCCGCGTTTAAGTTTTTAAAATCTGTTCTTGTATTCAAAATTGCTAGACATCGACATTCATTTTGTGACAGTTTAAGCATTTCTTCTTCTGTTAAATTTAGTAGAAACTTTTTGGAATTTATTATTTTTGTACTTATTGGAGCATCTTGTTTGAATACTGTAACTATTTTAATATTAGGAAATTTGATTTTGTAGCTTTTAAAGACTTGTTGAAAAATAGAATGATATGAAATTTTTGTTTGCATTTCATCGATGAAATCTTGCTTTATACAAACAATTTTTGGTTTTTCGGGTTCTTTAATTTTAGAAACTAAACTTTCAATTTTTCTTTTTTGTTCAAGATTCTTTGGTACCATTGTTTTAAGAGCTTTGAAATTTTTAGAGCTTCCAAAATATAGTCTTTTGAATTCAAAGATACTTTTATTAAGATCAAAGTTTGGTAATGTTTTGTTATTATTGTTCTTTTTATTTTTCTTGCCTCTTGTCTTTTTGACTCTTGGAAATTTAAAATTGAAATATGGTGTGTTTTTAGAGGTAATGATCGTATTTGGATTTAGTAAGTTGCCTATTCCTGAGATGTTATCATTTAAACCATAAGGATACGGTGTCATCAGTAATCTTATCCACATATCTTCACGGTTTTTCCTTTCTTTTTCAGTACAGTCTTCGAGTGTTTCAATAATTTGGACATTAAATGTTTTACAGCAATTAGTTCTAAAATGTTGATAAACATAGCATTTTTTCTTAGGATTTTTTACGTTGTTGTCATGTTCTTTTGCTCTTGCTTTTAATGTTCTACCTGTTTCTCCAACATATTGTTTTTTACATGTGTCACATGTTAATAAATAAATAAGATTTGTAGTTTGGCAGGATGTTTGTGGTTTAATTTTTGTTGCATAATAACAATTAGTTACAGTGCTTTTAACTTTGGTGTCTTTAACAGTAATTTTACATATATCACAGTTGTGTTTGGTACAATTTGTACTTGAATTTTTAGTTGAATTTTCTATAAGTATTAATCTACCTTGTTTTGTTCTTTTTGATTGAAAAACCATAGGAGGGCAAGAGGGAGAATTTTTTGGAAGAAAATGTTGAGAAAAAAAAGAGTTGCTTAGCCGAAAAAATAGTATCAGAAATGGCCGACTAAGACCATCCCGAACCCAAGATTTAGGTAACCTAATACCCCGCTTTACCATCCCGTCTAATTAATACAGTAAATCCTGGAATACTGCATTAACCAAGCTGAATGGAAGGAAGAAAACTATCCCCCTAGTTCTAAAATTCATTTTTAGTGGATTCGTTTTTTATGGTGGTTGACAAATAATTATATTCTTTATATTTTTAATATAACTTAGAAAAGGTTTCGTTTATGATAATTTCGGTGAAATTGAGAATTTTTGTGTTAAATCACTTCAGAAATTTTTTCCAGAATATTCATTATATAAATTAAAACATACAATAAATTGTTTGCTTTCAACTTCAATTTTAAATATTCCTGAATTTGAATATTATTTATCAATTTTTCCAAATGGTTTTGATGAAAACAATCGTGGAAAGACATGGATTGGATTGCAATTAGATTTTAACGAAGTAAAATTTTGTTATGCATTTATACAAAAATTTTGTTTTTTCATATTTCTCTCAAAATTTTCTTAAAAATAATAATTTCTTGATTTTTTTAACATTTTTTTCAAAATTCGGTTTTCACGTTTTTTTGTTGAAAAATGTAAAAAAATCTTCGTTATTTTTGCTTTTTGTTGAGACATATGATTGACGGCACGTTATATTTTTTAATGTTGAATTCGACATGGACCCTGTGGAAAACGTGTTTTTTTTTCAAAAAAAAATTTTGTTTTTGTTCTTTAAGGAAAACGAAGTTCTATGTAATGCTAAAAACAATTGTGAAAACCGTTTTTGTTAAAATCGAAAAATTTTTATTTGCCAGGCAAAAGAAAAGGGCTACTTTTTTTTAAATCACCCTGTATATCAAAACGCCCGTCACTTTTAAGTTTTTTACAATTTAAGTTTTTAAAAAATTACTGTACTTCTTCCATATACTACAATTGTAGTTTTTTAACAATGAAACAAAAAAATTTAGATATGGGAAAAATTCTTATGGCCAATTACAGCATTTTCTTTCGGCTTTCCCCTTTTTACATCATTCCATATTCTTCTTGGTCAACCTCAAATTATTCCATTTTATTTAACAGCCGATAACTCAATTTATGCCATTGATGTAACAAATATTATTAAAATTAGTAATGCATTAATAAATGCAATTCATACAACGATTGTTTCATTTTTGTCATTAATTTTCAATATTTTAACATTTATTTATTTAATGCTGATTCGAAAAAATTGTAAAGAAAATGGAAGAAAAAAATACAAAGTTGAAAAGAATTTATTTATTATTTCTGCAATGGATTTTCTAATTGATTTAATATCTGGGTTGCATCAGGTATGGGAATTTTTGAATTCAAAGAATAAACATTTTTTTCAAAATAAAAATATTTCAAAATTTACAGATATTTGCATATTCATATGTTGTAAGAAATTTACATAATGATCCATTCTTTGATCAATTATATCTTTTTTATCCATGGACATATGATATTGTAAATCTTTCAAGGCCAATCCTATTAATTACAGTATGCCAACAAATGCGCCAAGCTTTTATAGCAGGATTTTTGTGTTCAACAAAATCAAACAAAACAAAAGATTCAACTCTTACAGTTGTTACAATTATGTAAAAAATAAAATAAAACTTAAATTCTTCTACCAATTCTACCCTCCAAAGTTACAGAAAACTGAAATCAAAAAAAATCACGAGCATATCAAATTAGTTGTTTTGTGATGAAAACACCTGTAACAAAATATCAAAACAATGATTTTTGACCTTTTACAAAATTGCACAGAAAATTAAAGTAAACAAAAAAACATTTACCTTTATGAAAAAAATAAATATTTTATGATCTTTTTATATGTATTAAAAGGAAAAAATAACAATGTGATTATTAAAAAAATAGAGATTTCGTTAATCCCTTTTATTAAAAAAATGTGATTTGATAATACCTGTCTTTTTAGTGTTTTTTTTTTCATTTTTTTCAGTAAAAACATAAAATGAAAGGATCAATTTCAATATTTTTATTTATGCTTATTTGTCAAAGAAAATAATACAGTAAACGGATGACCTTTTGTAAAAATAAAAATAAAATAAAAAATGAATGATAAAGACAGTTATTTGAAAGCGGAAAGAGATTGATAAATTTAAAGAAATTGATAAATTAAAAATTAAATGAAAAGAGATTGATAAATTTTTACAATGAACCTAAACATAGTTCATTGTAAAAAAACAATTTTGACATCAGAATCCCTCAAAAATCAGCTATCAGAATCCTCAAATCAAAAATCTGTGTACATTTTCGAATTCTGCACATTTTTTTAACTCCAAATGTAGTATCGCACGAAAAATGAATTATCGGCACCAGATTCCGCTTCTGAATCCTGGATTCAGAATCGGAATCTTTTATAAATATCACTTACTATTCTTCCTAATTGTTACCCAACATTTTCTACAATAGTTTTAAGTCTAAACGTAGCTTTTTCAGGTGAAATAGAGTTAAAATGGTAGAAAATGGAAAAATATGAAGGATGGTCGGTGTAAATGGACTTCTGGAGCGGAGCAGAAGTATCCTAAATCCTTAAAATCATTATAGATCACTTCCCTATATCCCAATAAACAATTCCTGAAAGTTTTATCTTATTTGGTTTAACCAAAATCGTTTAATTAAAAAAATTGGACCAAATTGGAAAAAATTGGAAAAAATTGGAAAAAATTGAAAAAAATGGACGGAAACTTTTGTCACCCATTGTACCTAAAATTGTTGATTTTACTTTTATCAAAAACCGTTTTTCAGTGGCAAGTAGTGAATGGTAATCCGATCCGAAAACCAAAAAGTCGGATCACGGATCAATCCGTCAAATATCGGATCGGATTGACGGATTAATAACGGATTGGGAATTTTGACGGATCGGATTGACGTATTGATCCGTCGGATCGGATTAACGGATTGATCTGTCAGATTGTTAGGAAATATAGAACAAATTTTTCAAACTTTTTTTTATTTTTTTTAAAACGTTTGTTTTAAAAGTTTGATCATAAAACAATCTACAATGGTTTTACAATGTGGACTGTTTTACGATCTAGACGTAAAATATCTATTATCATTACAAAAATAAACAACGACAGAAATAAGTTAAAAAAAAGAAAAAAATCACGGATCAGAATATTCATTGGATCGGATTGACGGATTGTTAACGGATTGGGAATTTTGACGGATCGGATTGACGGATCAATCCGTCGGATCGGATCGGATTACCATTCACTAGTGGCAAGCATGTTCAAGATTTGGCAGAAATAAAAGGCCAAAATGACAGGGATAGAGCTATTTTTAACATTAAATTTAATTTAATCGAAACAGAATAAAATAGTTAAATATTTTTAGGATTTTGTGGACAAAAAAATGAAACAACAGGAATCGAAAATTTAGAAAAAAAGTTTAAAATTGAATTAGCTGAATGGACGCATATTGTTGCAGTTCGAACCCATTGAAAGATTTGTTTCTGGTAATACAGATAAATTTTTAATGTAAGTTTTATCTTTAATTATTAATTATAACTAACAAATTTGATATTAGTAAATTTGAAAAATGAAAAAAACTCCATTTTTAACGCATTTTTGTAGTAAAAAAGTATTGTTTGCTACTTTTTGTATTTTCGAGGAAGTGAATGTAAATCCCTTTTGCATTGAGAAATATTTAATAAAAAAAACTGATAAAAAGATGAGAATGTTAAAGATATAAATTTCTTTTTCTTTTATAAAATTTAAATAAATATTATTGTTGTTTATACTTTTTCATTGAATTATATTTTTTAAATAAAAAATAAAAAACACAAGTAATGTAATTTTTTTATTAATATTACAGCTTCGAAGAAAAAAGAACCTGAGCTTTGCTGCATTAAGTGGCCGCAAAATATATCAGGCAACGAAAACATTGTTTCCGCTTTCCTCCCATACACATACTTTACATATGCTTTTATCAAAAAATATATAGAAATGAGTAAATAATTTATGATACATCACACCTTTATTTTACGAATAATAAATTGTTAAAGGAGGCGGATGTTTTGATACAGTTTCGTAATCTTAGATTTTCGTGATTTTCAGGCAAACTGTGAGTCTTGAAAAGAAAGTGACCCTTTTTTAAATTTTTCTTATCAAAAAAGATGCATTTTCGTTTCGAGACTCTCAGTTTGCCTGAAAATCACGAAAATCTAAGATTACGAAACTGTATCAAAACATCCGCCTCCTTTAAACAATAGTGTAAATACGCTGTTGGTTTTTTTTTTAAGATAAATAATGAATAATCCGAAAAAATGTTCTCTTGCTCGAAGCTGGAATCGAACCAGCGACCTCTTGGTTTCCGGCCAAGTGCTCTACCACTGAGCTATAAGAACTTTTAAGATCAATAACAGTTTTGACTTATCTTCGACACTCCCTTTAATAAAAAGTTGCATTTTTTTCTAGTTAAAAATGGGAAATGAACCATCCGTTATAAAAGAGGGAGTCTTCAAATGTTCAATACCTGTACAGGAAGCATATATGGAAGATATTTTTTCATGCATATTTTTTCAACTACCATATCGCTTGGAAATTATCCATTTTCCTTACACATCTGCCGCGCTTTCATTAATTATTATTTTTATATCACTTTTTGGTCGAATAAAACTTCATTATCGTTGGTTTATTTTAAATCAAGCAATAATTGATATTTTAACATGTCATGATTTTATTTGCTCGGAATTTGGTGATAATCGTGGACGACCGCATCAAAGTTGTTATTATACTGGATGGCTTCGAGATTGCATTGAATTTCATTATATCATTTTTAAATTGCCTTGTTTTGCTTTATTTTTGCTTACTGGTTCAAGATTTGTAGCAATCTATTTTTCAAGGATTTACAAAAAGTTTGCTAAAAACTGGATAATTATTTTCGGTAAGAAAAACGAAACTTTGCCATTTTTAAGTTTTTTAATTTAAAAATATAAAATTAAAAATAATGGCAAAAAAATCGAATTTCCGGAAAATGGCAGGAAATTTCAAACTTTTTTTGGCTTCTCGTAAAATGAGCAGACTCGACATCGAATTGAAAGCGAATAAATTGTTTGTTTTTTTGATCCAATGTCTGGCAAAGTGCTTTTGTTGGCATTCGAAAAACCGCCTAATTTAAAAATCCCTTGCTAAAAATTTTTATGTTTTTCTCGGATAAAAAAACTTTTCGCAAACTTTTACAAAACTTTACGAAAAAAACGAACTTAGGGGCTGTCCAGATATTACGTCATCAAGAGACAGGGAGGTAGGGGGTCAGGAAATTATGACGCCGCTTTGAAGTTGCTGCAAAAGATCAAAGGGAAAGTATGATGCGTAGGGAGGTAGGGGTCCAAAAAAGTTGAAATTTTGATGACGTAATATCTGGACAGCCCCTTATCTTTTTTTGGCGATTTTTTATCGGATTTTTAATGACCCTATAAGTTCGTTTTCTTCGTAAAATTTTGTGAAATTTTATGAAATTTTTTTTGTCCGAGAAAAACATAAAAATTTTTAGCAAGAGATTTTTAAATTCGGCGGTTTTTCGGATGCCAACAAAAGCAATTTGCCAGACATTGGATCAAAAAAAAAGAACCTTCGTTTCGACGTGAGCCAGTTGGTGCTTAGAAAAAGATTTAATAAAAAACTGTGAAATTTCTTTGATTCCCTTTGAGCTTTTTTTGCACCAATTATTTTAAGTTTATAGGTATTATCCTCATTAATACTGTGTATATTTTATTCAACTTTTCGCAAACATTTCTCCATCAAGAATATTCTAACGCTTGGACAAAATTTTTGTGTTATTATGGTAAATAAATTTGTGTATATTTTTACATAGCTTTTGTCATTTGCAATATAATATTTATTTTTAAGAAACAAATGAAACTTACAACAAAATTTATGACATTACAAACAACTGTGCTCCTGTACATTTTAGAGCTTATCTCTTGGATTGGCATGACAGAATCGATCGAATCATTCCAGTTTTTGCATTATTTTTTTCAGTTATTTTTGTTATTTTTTTAATCAAAAAAATCAAAAAACAAATGAAATTTCAAGTAAAATTCTTTTATTTTCTCTTGAACCAATATTAACCAAAAATATTAATTTTTTAGATAGAAGCAAATAAAGAAATGTTAAAAGCAAATATCAGAATTGCAATTGTTCTTAGTATTCAAACTTTTATTCTTTCATTTATTTTTTTATTAGACTTTTGTATTGAAATTAACCGAAACGGATTAATTTTTAATTTAAATTCTCCAAAATGGATGAAATGGTTATTTTACAAGGATACTGTAAGAGCATTTCGATTAATCCGAGTTTTTATTGATTCTGTGACAGTTTTAATTTTTATGGGAGGATATCGGGAAGATTTAATTTTCGGAATCATTTGGATTGTAAATATTCCAAAAAGAATTTTGAAACACTTAAAAACCTTAAAACACATAATCAAAAAGAAAAGTTCTGTAATTTCATTGTTAAGTGTTTGAAAAATTTGAATAAAAATGACTTTCCAAAGATTTTTTGACTGATGGAATTGGAAAAAATTTAGTTTTACTTGCTCATGAACACTATCGTTTAATTCCCTTATAAACCCGGCCAAAACGTGTAACAATAGAAAAAGCTTTTCGCATGAAGAAAATTTTGTCCATTCCTTGCAGCATTTAAGACGACTATAAAAAGAACTTTTTCAGACAGACAAAAAAACAGTAAAAATTACAGATAATTACTCCATTTTTAAAAAAAACCTTATTTTTAGCGATTTTAACTCTTTAGTGACTGTACAGGAGTTAAAATTGTAAAAATAACATATTTTTTCATTTTTTTACTCATAAATTATTCACTCTTCTAATGAGTAAATTTTTTACTCGATTTTTTTTACTCATTTCAACTGAGTAAATTTTTTAAACGATTTTTTTTACTCATTTCAATGAGTAAATTTTTTACTCGATTTTTTTTACTCATTTCAAATGAGTAAATTTTTTAAACGATTTTTTTTACTCATTTCAATGAGTAAATTTTTTACTCGATTTCATTTTTACTCTTTTGCCCTGGCTGGGATTCGAACCTTTGACTTTTTTTTTGAAAGTCTAAAGTCTTAACCGCTGCGCCATAGCGTCTATCACATTTTGGTTTCTTTTTTTGCTTATAAACAATAGCGATTTTTTGACGCGACAAAAAAAAGAAATCACTCAATTTTTTTCCTTTTTTTTTTGTAAATTATTATATTTTATTAATAACTAATAACAAATTTGTTAAAAATTTAATAAAAATACGTTTGTAAAGACATATTTTTTTGTTTTGTTTTGTATAAAAACATTTTTTTGATTGTAACCATAAGAAAATTATTTTTTTCAGTAAAATAAAAAATTTTTTGGTTAAAAAATTACAAAGAAATAATTTCACAAGTTTTTTTAGAAAAAATATTAGTATTTAAAATTATTTTTTCCTTCCTCTTTTTGATGCTGTTGATGTTGAATTCGTTGTTTTAATTACTTTGAGGACTCTTCTTCCAGATACCGATGTCGATGTCGATGGTGCTATTTGATCTTCAGTCAATTTTGATCTTCCTCTTGCAGTCGCAGCTTTTTCTGGTTGCTGAGTGCTATTAACTGTTTGAGCAGATGAAGAAGATGATGTTGTCTTAGTTGGTTCCCATGGCCTTTTGATTCTTTTAAGGAAGGCATCAATACGTTCATTATCTGGATCTTCAGGAACGGTTACATCAATATCAACAGAAACAACTTTTTCTCGGATACGTTTTAGAAGATCTTCGAAAGGTTCAGGTTTGTAATTTTCTTTAATAAACTCCGGCAGATTATGTAATTCATCATAATTTTGAGATGGAATTGCACCATTGACGGCTTTACAAAGTGCATCATGTTTTTGATAATTGAATTCTTTTGGTTGAATTATTTCTGGATATACATCAAGATTAGGAGGCATCTGTAAAAATAATTATGTAGTTTTAAACATTTTTTTAATGTTTTTACCTCGAATAAGTTTTCTTGTTCTTCAGAACTTTTTGTAAGATATTTTTCAGATCTCAAAAATCTAGCAATTTTGATGGTTACTGTATCATCTTCTTGTTTTGTAATTTCAAAAAAATGATTTGCTTTCACTAGACCACTTTTTTTAACATTTTTATGAATAAATAAATCAAAATCATAAGTTGTTGGAAATAAATTATTTGTTGATAATCCTTTTAATCTTTCTTCTGCAAATCTATGATACTCTAAATATAGTTGTTAGATAAATTCAAACATTAGAATATTACCTTGTGGAGTACAAACCTGGATTTTTTTCAACGCTGTTGCTAAAACCCCAAATTTCTGATCGACATCGTTGTGGGTATGGCCCACTTCCGATGTACAAAGATAAACCTTTATTTGTAACAGTGTTTTAAAAAAATGTTATGGAAAAATAAGAACGTTACATTTGTTAATTCGGGAATCCAAAGAAGCAATAATCCTAAAGTACCAAGTAAAGTGTAACATTTATTTGAAGCACAGTTATCTAGTTGAAATGCAATATTGGGTGGAATTGGATTACAATGACTAAGAGTAAATAAAAGTTGTGAAATTATAGAATTTGTTCCAGTACCAAACATTTGATCAATGTTCCAGAAACAATGTAATTGATATGGGGTTTCAAGGGCTGAAAGTTTTAAGGATGAATCTTAATGTTCTACTTTTCCTTACATTTCCTGTGAACAAGTGCCAAATTTAAACTGCACATCATTCTCAATCCATCTGTTAATGATTTGGTATTGAAATTAAGAAGATGTGGATATTTTGACAAATGCTTTGACATTCCATCATGACCAAGAGATAATAGATAATTTACTTCTTTCAACGATATTAATTTTCGGATATTAGCATCTCGACGATCGTTTGTGATATTTATGTAATGACTTTTAAGAAGAAGTTTAGCTGCGTTTTGAACTTGAACACTTTTTTTTGGATCTATAGCAGCATTTTTCAATTCAGTGCATGTCGTACACATTGTATGTGAATTTGCCTTTAAAAAATAATGTGTTTATTAATATTTTTAAAAATAATTTTTGCTTACTTTTTGGAATCGGAAAGTTCGGGGAATTCTATGAAATTCTTGAGTTGGATTAATTTTAACTTTTGTTTTCAAATTTGCAAGTTTTATAACATCGCTAAAAGGAAAAATAAGAGCTTTTGTGTCAGGATAAACTAAAAAAATTAATGGATAATTATTACTTTTTTCCCGTTCCACGAGGCATTAAATAACTTGAATCAGATGGATTTTCTTCAGCCATTTTATCAACTTGATTGATTATCTGAGCAACTCTTAATGACGTGCTTGCATGTTCAAATGTTTTATCTTTGTTGCCATGAGGAAGGGGTTCATTCAAGCCTTCAGATAATTGTGCAGTAAATCTATCAAAACGATGTTTAGGGATAGCGTAAACACGTTGAAAAAATTCTTCACAAATAGGAGTCTCATTAATTTTTGGTGAAAAAGTTCCGTTAATACTGGTACAGTTTTTAATACAAATAAATTGAAAATAATAAATTCTATCAATGCTATAGGTCGGCAATTGTAATCTAACTCTTCTCACAAAATCACTGGAAAAAAAGAAGTCAATATAATTTAATTGTTTAAAAAACTAACAGTGTAAATTTAGAACCACATAATTCTAAGCAGCATGGTAATGAAAGAGTATCAACAATTGGTGGTAATTTGATGCTGTTTGGTAATTTTTTTTCCAACTCTTCATACTGCTTTAAAATTTCGAATGCACTCGAATGTTGCAAACTTTTCGCTGAAGTTTCTAATTTAGATAAAAAATCTTCCACATTGCTTTCATTGAATAAAATATCTTTTGGTTTGGTAATAGGTTGTTCATTAACATCAAGTTCATGATTACCAAATTCAAAATCTGACGTTTCATTGCCAGAACTTCCCAAATTTTCGCTTAATTCATCATCTCCAGGGTCAAAAACGTTATATTCGTCAAAATCAAAGTCAGAAGTTTGCTGTCCAATACTATCAACTCCAGATCTTTCGGATTCCTTAGAAGAAATCGAGCCATCATCTCTGAAAGATACAACCTTTTCAAAATGTTAAGAAGTTATGAAAAAATTGCGTTAAAAGTTTTTAAATAAATTTTTACTGAAAATAATTTTTAAAATGCTAATACGAATTTTGAATGATTCTACTGTAAACCACAATCTATGAAAATCAGATAAACACTTCATTTTTAAAAGTAAAATAAAAATATGTTAGCAGCTGAATTACTCTATAGTTAACTAAGAAAGTTACTATAATTGTAAAAAAGAGGTTATCTGCTTTTAAAAATAGTTACATACTTACCTTTCATCATCTAATCTCATAAATTTATTTATTTCCTGATTTTCCGCTTGTGAAATTTGGGATGAATTAATGTATTGACGACTTTTTAATGGTTCATCTTCAGCACTGTTATCATCATTAAATGATTTTAATAAATCTGTTGACTTTAGAGAAATAAGAGTGTTTTTGCTTTGACGAGAAGAACTGGGGCAATCTTTCGATAATAAACGGTCATCAAAATCTTAAATATAATAAAAAAAAACTTTTCTTTCAATTATTGATTTAAATCTTACCAGCATTTACTCGGTTACTTTTAGACGCATCAGAGCTTGATTGTACAGTTAAATGTGAAAAATCTTTAAAATTTTGTCTCAGATCAATATCAGAATATTTGCCACTGGATTTAGAAGAAACACAAGCTTGTTTAAATCCGCTTTGTTTCTCTTGGGTTTCCATGGATGGCTGAAAAAGTAAAAAATTTATTTCTGTTGTTTTTATATTTAAAACTGGAGTAAAAGCGTGAACTGTTGTAACAACAAAAAATGTTATTTAAATTAGAGCAAACTTTCTCTAAAAAAGGTGTTTTATGTTCGATTGTTTCACAGAGACAAATCGGATTATTTTTTATCGTTCAGTTTGCCGGTTGCAACCTCCTTTGAAAAAAGCGGACACTTCTTTATGTCTAAAGATAAAGCGCTCTTCTAGGGTAAATAAAAATTATGCCCTGTGAGACATTTTCTCATTCAACAACTCTAAGGCAATTAAACAAAAAAGAATTGTTTTTCTGCATTAAATGTCAAATACCTTTAAAGGCATAAGGGGTACTTATTTCCAATCCCCTACCCCTTTCTTATTTCTCTCACAAAATAATTTGCATACATGTTCAAGTTGATGAATAAATCATTTGGGTGCTAGGAAGATTTGGGCCAGTTTTTTTCTTCTCTAAAGGCAAATTTCAAGTTATTGGTTTTTTTTCCAATAAACAACAAAAATATAGAGAAAAAAATGCGCGCCCAAGAATTAAAGCATACAAAAGAGTAAAGTTAGCTTTATTAGCAAAATCATTTGGGGTGGGTAAGGACGCAGTGCAGTTCTTTCTTTTTTCAACAAAAAAAAAGAATGATAATTTCAAAAATTTCAAATGAAAAAAGAAAGGGGTAAAGGATTGGAAAAAAGTGCCGAAAAAGGATAGATAAGGGGACAAATCTATGAATAAAGGGGTAAAACAATAAAAGGCCAAAAACAAAAAATAGAACAAAGGAAAAGAGATTTTTGCACTAGGAAATTATTTTAATATAAAAATCATTTGCATTTTAAAGCCAAAATAAATGGATACCCGGTCTTGCAAAAACACAAACGCTTAGGGCCAAAATAGGGATAACCCACTCTTTCTTTTTTTTTTCTTTTTTACTGCGTTATACACATTTTATGTCTTTTTTGACCCTAGCGTGCAAGATCGGGTAAGAAATTGTTTATTTTTGTGCTCCACCTAATTCCTTTTCTCTTTTTTAATACCAAAGTGCTTTGATGTGCCAACATGCGATCTCCTCAGTGAAAAAAAAGTTCCAGCTGTGAATTTTTTAACGCAGGCAGATCAACAAAGTTTAAAAATTGAACATGAACAATTGCTTTTTTAAACATTAAAACTTTTGTTGACAACCAAAGATAGGAAAATCTTTTCATTTCTCATTGGAAAAAAAAGGTTTGATTGAGAAAAATTTGTTAGATGGGCGTTTCGTCTTAGAATGAGAGAAACCAAACACCAAATTTGTATAAAAAAGCAATATTGCATCATTTTTACTATTTCATCGCCTATATTTTTTTTTTGCACAACAAAATTTTGATATTCCTTTGAAAAACGCCTTATTTAATAAATAGTGACACATTTACAAATTATGCTTCGGCTTTTGCCCCTTTTCTTTGTATTTATTTCCAAATAATAAGCTTTTCAAAGATGAATCACAAATCAGATCTGTTGCTAACCTCTTGTTTGACCGTACATTTGCTTCACTTAATAATTAACAACACATGTTTCAGATGACAACAACGGAAGAAGTTTTGTCATTAAAGATCAAGCAAAAATCTTTTGTAAATGGTAGTACTTATGCCAATGAGAATTTTAATTTAAATTTGAACCAAAATCATGAAACTTCGACTTTAATTTCTGTTCAAACTTATAGCAAATTAAATGATAATAAAAATTATGGTAAATAAATTCATGCAGTCCTTCGGAAAAAATAAAACCCGTCATCATTTTTGAGTAAACAGATAAAAGTGTAAAAGTAGCAAAAATATTTTTTAAAAGTGTAACGTTTTTCAATATCGAATTTGATTCACGTTTTTTTTTTGAAAATAAGATAAATTTTAATGGAAAAACTTTAACAAAAGTTTCTATGTGGGACTGCAGCAGCATTAAAACTAGTACCTGATTATTATGAAGAAAAGGGAAAGTTACGATCATGGAATAAATCATCCGCTTTGGGTCTAAATGCTTTAAAAATTACTGATGAGGTTAAAGCAAAAGATGAAAAGCGGTGGGAAAAAAAAGGAAGTTCATCAAATGCCAATGACAGCACTTTTTCTCTTCATATTGCTGCTTATGAAAATTCGATCTATGCTGAACCTGAAATATTTGATGATAAGAATAAAGTAGCTATCAATGACAGTAATTCCATCAAAAAACAAAATAATTCAAAACAAATTAATATTGCTTCAATATTTGTTATTCAAGTAATATAAAAAATGAATAAGCGTTTTTTGTTTTACTTTACCTTTACAGAACCCTTTTGAATTTCCAAGACAGCAAGAAAATGGTGAAGTAGCAAATTCTGTTGAAGTTGCACAATACAAAGCATCCCAACAATTGCTTAATCCTAACCAACCGATAGTTGCAAGTGGTGATGAAGCAATTACTTCACAAGCTGAACATAATATTGTTGAAGAAAGCACTGTTTTTAAATGGGTGGATAATAAATGGGTTATGACTAAACAAGGTAAAAACAGTTTTGTTTACAATTTAATTTTTACTATACTTTCATCTGCAGGATCAAATAAAAAAGTGGTTGAATTTATTTACAATGATGTTGAAACAAATATTGAAAAGGAATTACCTGCTGTTACAATGGAATTAATTGCTGGCAAATTAAATTTACTATTTTCTTCAAATGATGATACAACTGTGAATAAATTAGTTATCGATAAAAATAGAAGACAAATTACGGTAATATTATACTCTAACATGTTCTACACGAGCAACTTTTTTTAGATTGTAACATCAACAATTTACAAAGGTCCCATTAAGCAATTATTAAGCATTAAAAATGATGTATCCAATGTTACAGAAAAAAATCCTTCCGCTAAAATTTTGAGTCAAATTCTTCTTTCTTACAAATTGCAATCTGTATCTGGTGAGTATAAATTAAAATTTCATGCCCTTTTAAAATAATATGATCATCTATCTATAAAGAGACCTCAATTTGTTAAGTTTAAAAGCTTAAACATAATCTTATTTTTCATTTTTCTGACATAGCTAAAAAAATTTTTTTTTAAAGTCAAAACGAAACTTGCATCTTTAGATGCAACAGAATCGCTACAACCAACTTCAAGAAAAAGGCGTCATTCTCAACAGCCAAGTGCATCAAGAAAGTCACCAGCAATTCATAGTTATTCCATAACTCAACTTGAAAAAGATCACATTTCCTCCTTAAAAAATCTTCTTTCAATTGATATTCCAACTGAATCAGATACTCGCTATTTGTCGATCGATTTATTACAAGATGATTTCACAATCCGAACAACCTTCGAACCGAATGTTGATGCAATTCTTCAAGATATCAGAAAAGATAAATGGAATGATGAATTCCCACTTATCGTTAATAAACCAAAAGATTCCAATTCTTATCATGTCTTCAAGGGAAAGACTCGGTTAAGTGCAATTAAAAAGTTCAATGCAGAAACAACAGATAAGCAGCAACAAATTTTGACTGTAAAATGCAAAATCTACAAGGACTTAAATTTCGATCAAAAATTGCTCGTCAATGCAAAAAATCATGATACAACAAGGCCAGAATTTGCAATGACTATTTTTCAACAAGTAATTAATCAACATTCGATTTTACAAATATTTTTTTTTAATTTTAGGCAAAGCTTTTACAAAAAGTTGTCGATGCTCATAAATTAACTAAGCCATCATCGAAGAAAGATTATGGTGCATTCGTTGAACTTGCTGCCTGTTGCCTTCCACCGAATTATTCTCCAATTGCTGTTGATTTAGTTACTTTAGAAGAAGAAATTTTACATTCTGTTGATGCTCTTACTATCAAAAATATTCCGTTTGAACATTTACAACTTCCAGCAAATTTTTGGAAATCATTTTGTAATGCTGCTAAAACAAATTCAGCTGAAGCTTTAAAGATTTTGCTCGAAATGGAAAATAAGAAGATAAATGAAATTGAAAAGGTTGGTTTCAAAATTCTTCTACAAAAAAATTTTTAAAAAGCAAAGCTAAAAAATAAAATATTTATTTTATAGCTTTTGAAAAATGTTGAAACTGATTTGTTGGAATTTTTAAAAAAACGTGGACCTCATACATTTGAAAGCGAAGAAGCTGCAATTGTAGAATTAACTGGTGCAAATAAAGTTGGAAAAGGAGATTTAATTAAAGCTTTAAAAGCGACAAAGTCAGTTTTTATTAATTTATATAACACTTGATCTTCTTTTTTTAAAGTTGGTTAAATAATCGAAAACGGGATGGACCAAATTGGAAAGGAATGCAAAAACTTGTACAATCTTATTTCGAAAAGCAAATGATATTTAATAATATTATTTTTGTCGATGAAGTTGATGATGAATTAATTTCAACCCAAAATTTAATTATTACTCAGAATCATACGGTAATAACATTTATACTAATAAAAATGATTAAAGATAAATTTAGGCTGAATTTAAAAATCTTTTGGAAAAATATCATGGTAATTTTATTTTGCTTATGGTGGGTGGTTTGGGGGAAGATCCACCAAATACGCCAAATATTCAACAAACTGCTATGTTCAAAATCCTTCTTGAAGATCCCGTTATAATCGGTATTCTTAATATTTTATTTTTACAGTATTTATTTTATCATTTTTCAGATAAAGTGGTCGATTATATTCCTGAAACTTCTGCAAAATTTTATTTATTTTTACCAAATACTCCTGCATCAAATGATATTGAAAAGTTTCAATTTTTATCACAATTAGCTTTAACAAAAAATTGCCCATTAGCTACTGATTGGACACTTCAAACATTCCCTTTAATCGCAAAACTATCTGCTGAATATGAAAAAGTTTTATTGTGTAATACTTCATGGAAGTGTAAGTTAAAAATGCCAAATATTTACAAGAAAAACAGCTTTTTATAGTAACAAAGCAACTTTTGTCCGATTTGAAATATTTTAAACAAATTACCGTGACTGGAAATGAAGAACTCAAACATTTAGTTTTAAATAGTGTATCCATTTCTGAAGCTGAAGATGAAACTTCTGTGCTTCCTAATGAGGGAGAAGATAATGAAGAATCTGGTGGACAATCACAAATATCTGAATACTAATATTTTTTCTAAAAAAACTTGTGAAATTATTTCTTTGTTATTTTTTAACCAAAAAATTTTTTATTTTACTGAAAAAAATAATTTTCTTATGGTTACAATCAAAAAAATGTTTTTATACAAAACAAAACAAAAAAATATGTCTTTACAAACGTATTTTTATTAAATTTTTAACAAATTTGTTATTAGTTATTAATAAAATATAATAATTTACAAAAAAAAAAGGAAAAAAATTGAGTGATTTCTTTTTTTTGTCGCGTCAAAAAATCGCTATTGTTTATAAGCAAAAAAAGAAACCAAAATGTGATAGACGCTATGGCGCAGCGGTTAAGACTTTAGACTTTCAAAAAAAAAAGTCAAAGGTTCGAATCCCAGCCAGGACAAAAGAGTAAAAATGAGTAAAAAAAATCGAGTAAAAAATTTACTCATAGAAATGAGTAAAAAAAATCGAGTAAAAAATTTACTCATTTGAAATGAGTAAAAAAAATCGAGTAAAAAATTTACTCATTTGAAATAAGTAAAAAATTAAAAAAAATTGATTTTTGTCAAAATTTTACTCAATTTTTAAAGTTATGAGTGAAACTACTAAAAAAATATGTATTTTGAAAAAGACGAAAAATGGAGTAATTATCTGTAATTTTTACTGTTTTTTTGTCTGTCTGAAAAAGTTCTTTTTATAGTCGTCTTATTTGTTTCAATATTTTTTGCAAAATTTAATTATTTCGTCAGGTAAACCAGGTTTCCTCTTTTTTGTTTCACTAGGGATGCCCCACCCCATCGGGGTGGACCACACGAGATTTCTTCCAAAAGAAAAAGAAAACACTATTATGTTTGTATCTAAGAAAACGAACATTGCTTTAACACAAATTACTTTTTAATCGGCAATAAAAAAATGTTTATCTCCGATCGATTTTTCCTCTAAGATCGCCAAAAAATAATTCGCTTACTCGAAAAACAATTTTTTGCATCACTGAAATTTACCACTTTACCACAAATATTATTTATTACTGAATGACTAAAAAATGTTTCTTCGCTTTTTGTTTTTACTACAACAAAAAAATGTTTTAAAAAAAACAGCAAAAAAAAGAGCGCAATATGAAAGTCATTCTCGCTGCAGAAAATTTTGAAAAAAAATAACTTTTTTCGACTTTTTTATAATTTTTATTTAATTATTGAAATAAATTTACTTATTTGAAAAAAAATTGGATAAATTTACAAAATTCTTTGACATTTATTTATTCATATTTTTTGGAAAATTAAATTTTATTTTATTTTCTTAAATAATCTGATTCGTGCAGTATTATGTTTCAATTAATTGTTACATAACAAAATAAATAAAAACCAATAACAAAGCGAAAATATATCCAATGTGTCTGCTTTGGATGGAATCATTTCAAATTCAATTAGATAACCTCGATGTCCAATTTCATGTTCTTCATGGATTAAAGACACTTGAATATTATCAGGATAATTAACTGTTGTAAAATTAAAGGTTTGATTTACATGCGTTATTCTACAAAAACTCATTCATATATATAAAGTTATCACACTTCAAACGTTATAAAATAAGAAAACTCTTTTTTTAAAACAAAGATCTTACATTGGATCAGGAATATCAGATTTAAGAAATCTTTTTACAGAAACATTTAGAGAAGCAGTTGTAGATAAATCCAAAAATTTAACAGTCATAAAACAAATTGTATCATTTTTAATATACAAATCAAATGTATCTTTTGGCTTGTCCCATGGACTCGCAAAAATTTTAGAAGATATTATTCCTTTTTTAACATTATTATCTGCATATCCATCACTCAAAAAATCTGAAAAAAAAAATAAAATAAATTAAAAGTATTAGCTTTGAGTTTTTGAAATGGCATAGTATTATTTTGTACCCATAATTCATCTTAATTTTACCCATTATATACTTTTTTCCATACAAATTTTACCCATAATTTTTTATGGTTAAATTAAGATGAATTATGGGTACAAAATAATATTATTCCTTTTCAAATTATAAATTTCAATATTTCATTGATTTCAAATTCCCAAAAACAAATTTTCAATATTTGAATAGTATTTTCCAGTTTTACCTAATCTTAGTGTAGCTTTAAAGTTCAAAGTAGATCCATTTGGAATAATAAAAGAATTCGAGACACCATAAAAATATAATTTCGTCCAAGATGATGCAGTTTTGGAACTAAACAAAATATTTAAAAATATATTTTACAACAATAAAAATGACAAACTTGAAATCAAAGAATGGAAATTTTGGATCAACGCCAGCAACAAATTTAACATTTTCAAGTGAATCAGTTTTGAGATGACTTAATTCTAGATTTGTTGCGGATGAAATATTTACTTGTAAAATTGTAACAATACATGGTCCATTTGCAGAAGCTGTCATTTGAAATGTTGAATTTAAGGTATAAAAAATGTTTTCAGCCGAAATACAATTTTTTGCGTGAACTGTAATATTTATCATTTTATAAAAGGTTTTTGCTCAATATAACACGTGATAATTGAAAATATTTTGGATCAACAGAAAAAAAAACAAAAAAATAAACAATTTTCCTACATTTTTTCAAAAAGCTGTTAAAAAACATAAATTTCCACACGTTTTTTAAAACCTTAAAATATAATTAAAATATAATGTATTTTTTTGTTTCAACTTTTTTTACTTCAAGTTCGGCCCTCACCGGATTCAAACCAGCGACAAAAAAAAATTTTGAACCACTCAA
The DNA here is from genome assembly GCA_963922195.1 of Panagrolaimus sp. PS1159. Classification (NCBI taxonomy): domain Eukaryota; kingdom Metazoa; phylum Nematoda; class Chromadorea; order Rhabditida; family Panagrolaimidae; genus Panagrolaimus; species Panagrolaimus sp. PS1159. The sequence continues at coordinate 1,896,203 of CAWUHW010000017.1, read as the reverse complement.
CAATGCGCGCTAACAATAAGTGACGTCAAAAATTGACTTTGAACAACTTCTTTTCTTTGAAAAAACCGCACCGGTTCGAATCCAGTGAGGATCGAACTTGAGGAAAAAAAATTTTGAAACAAAAAGATACGTTTTTTTTTTTAAATTTCCTCAGGTTTTAAAAACTTGAGGATTCCGTAACATAAATCGAAAAAAATTTAATTGCTAAAAAATGGAGTAAAACTATTTATTTTTTTACTCATTCAAAATATTCTCAATTATCACGTCTTATTTACATAATTTTTTTGCAAAATAACCTTTTTAAAGAAAGAATAAAAAAAATTTTTAATGGATTACGATGTTGTCGGACTAAACCCTCGAAAAAATTTTCCATGTTTTATTTTGCCATTTTTTGAACGATCAAGCCTTCAGCATCATTCTTTTAAGGGTTAAAAGAAAACTTACCTTCTCTTAAACGAAAAAATAATGTTGCAGCACAAAATTTTTCAGAAGATGAAATTTTAAATAAAGTTAAAGAATTTGAAATAGAAGTATACGATGAAAGTAACTGATATTTATTATTTTGTGGTAAATTATGTAAACTAAAATTTTGAGATGTTAGTTTGTTTTCCCGCTAGTAATTTGCATTTTAGAAAGGGCACGTTCGAATTCACGCGTGGCCAAAAAGTGGTTATGGATAGGGTTGCCGTCCCCCCCCCGTAAATCTGAAAAACCGGGGACGGGGACGTCCCCGAAATGCAAAAATTTTCGGGGACGGGGAAACATGGGATCCCCGAAAATTAAAAATTCTTCGGGGACGGGGAGAGAAAAAGTTCGGGGACGGAGACGGGGAGAGGAAAAAAATTCAAATTTAAAGATTCAAAAGTGGTAAAAGTCGTTTATTATGTACAGTAATCATTAGGGGAGCGCTAATTGGATAATTTTTTAGTGATTTTTCCTTTATTATCGAAACTTTAATTTTTTCGGGGATGAAAATCTTTCGGGGACGGGGAGACAGGGATCCCCGAACGGGGATCCCCGCGGGGAAATCGGGGAAACGAGGGGGGCGGCAACCCTAGTCATGGACCTTTTTCTTTCTTTGCTCCGGACAGTGTTTTCCAAATACCACCTTTTTCCGATTCGGAACTTGAATCGATTCTTTCACCTTTTCCGATTGTCGATTTCGATTCCTTGCGATTCCGATGCCTCTTTTTCTCAATTCCAACTCCCTTGAAAATAATTTTTTAAAGGAAAAAAGCAATTTATCCAATTTTAGTTTTAACACCGACTATTTTAACATAGACAAACCAAAAATATAAAAAATATAAAAAATGGTTGTAATTTTTTCAGTCATTTTCAAGGGAAAAATTGTTAATTTTGGAATTGATTCTTTTGTTTTGATTCCGATTCCCAGCGATTTCATTGTCTGGAATCGGAATCGGGAAAACACTGTTTCTGATTGTCAAACTTTCACAGCAGTGGCAATTTTTTGGGTTAATTTATCCAAAAATAATTTTTCCAGAACCGCGTACGATTCTGAAGCGCAGCTCATTCGAATGTTACCAAATGTTTTCTCAATATTATAACGCCGCCAAACCGAGTGAAAATACAGCAGCATTTAAGAAACCAGTGTTATTTTAAAAATCATTACATATGTATTTTGAATGCTTTGAAAACTTAAATCCCAAAAAATGCGTTACACTGATGTTTATCAAAAACATGATGATTTTAAAAAATGATAAAATCATAATTTTTTGGTTCAAGTGTAAATGTTTTGAATGAAATTACCTTCCAACAAAATTTTCAATATTATTTGAATCATATAAAAAAACATTTTGTAAAATACTATCTGTTGATGGATCATGATAAACTTTAAAAAGATAGAAATCTAATGTGTAATTTTCTGGAGCATTTATGGTCAAAAGCGTTCGATCCATAAAATTTGCATCAATACTGTAGGTAAATTTTTCAGGAGTTAAATTTATTACAACATGTGAAGCTAAAAATATGTAAAAATTTCTAATACAGTTGGAAAAAAGCGTTTTCTTAAACTTCTGCTTTAAAACATACCATTTAAATTTGCAATTCCAAAAGTTATTGAAGGCGTTGGTATCATTGCTACTCCTCCAGATGCGAATGAATTTAATTGTAAATCGATTGAAATATCGCTTTCAGGATTAAATAAATAATGTTTTATTGTTGCAATATTTTCAGAATTGAAAACTGCAATTAAATTATTTTTTTCATAAATTGTTACAGTATCCGTTGAGTTTGGTGGCAAAAATATTTTTGGAATTAAAAGGGACGAATAATTTCCACATATTTTGTCAGAAGTTATCTGAAAATTATTGCATTTTATTGTCTTTAATTATTTTTTCTATTTATTCATGGTGGTCATAATTAATAATAATCAAAAATCTTACAATATATGAGCAATTGATGTTGCAGTTTTCACCATTTAATAAAGCAGTAAAAGTATAAAGAAAATTGTCACAGGAAAAAGTTTGGGAATGATTTGAACATTCACAAATTGCTGTAAATTAATTACTTATAACTATAATAAAGGCGGTGAGGGTCGCGGTATTTTCTTGCGTAAATTTTGTTTCCGTAGTTTAATTTGCGGATTTATTTTTTCAATATATAACTAAATACACTAACTTGGTCAGGATTTGTTTCGCAAAACACGAAACGAAACTTTCGTGCAGCCCTGATCCGCAATAAAGTTATGTGTAAAAAAATTATTCACAAAGGACGCACCGCCCAAATAATTGTCGAAGCAAGATAAAATTGCTGGTCTGAGCTGTTAAGCCCTGGGGCGTCCCCGGGGGCGTCCAAAAAGCTTTTGAACCTTTTCAACCCTTATAGCAAATTTTAATATTGGTAAAAAACTTACATGTTTTCGTTGTAAGATTTACCAAAAACCCTGGATAAATTACGTTTCCATCTGATTGAAAATTTATTTCAAACTTGGTTAAATTTGTAGGATTCAGAATTGTCCAATTCACATTTTGTGTAATATCATACGTTTCACCCGAACTTTTGTCTTCAAAAGTCAAAGTATCGACTCCAGCTTCCAAAAGGCCTTCCCACGAAAGGAAAAATGCTGTTTTAGTAAAATTAGATGGAATTATGAGTTGGCAGATCTAAAAGTACATTTTTATAAAATAATTGAAATTTTTTACGGTAGAATCTCTTTTGTAATAGTTTATGTATCTTCCAACTGTCTTAAAAATTATGGTTGGTGGAGTTTGGTAATATCGAGGACATATCTCCAATGAGATCCTGATTTTAAAGATGGAATTTACGATCAAAATTGAGGTGTTTTTTAAAATTATGCCATCAGGGTTGTGCGGGAGTGCTTCCGGGGAACACTTTTCCCCAGATTTTTTCTCAGTATTGAAAAAATAATTGCCTTTTTTTTAAATATTACGTTTCTGATCTACTTTTTATCATAGCTTATTTCTGTCCAAACAGAATTTAAATATATGCTTTTATTAAAAAATTAGAGCTCATTTTTGCTCCAGTTTCGGCGGAAGTGCTAAACGAAATTCCGTCAAAAATGAGCTTTAATTTTTTAATAAAAGCATATATTTAAATTCTGTTTGGACAGAAATAAGCTATGATAAAAAGTAGATCAGAAATGTATTATTTAAAAAAAAAACAATTTTTTTTTCAATATTGAGAAAACATTTGTGGAAAAGTGTTCCCCCCGGAAGTATTTCCGCACAACCCTGTATGCCATCTTGACCCCCCCCCCCTTCCGCTTCTCCTTTCCCTCTTATGTTTATGTTATACCTCATTATTTTCATATCCTAAACTTTCATTATAATTTCCAAAAATTATTGTTTTACTATCATTATTTGATGATGTAACAGCTTGAAAGCAATTGCTTTGTTCAATAATTGGATTAATTTGTACAGCAGAAATAATTGCCGCAAAAAAATCCAAGCTACCAACTATATTCTTTTTTGTATCAAAAATAATAGTAAAATTTGATCCAATTAAATATTTAATTCCAACACTAGTAATTTGAACGGTAGTCTTATTGGTGTCAATCGTAATAGTTAAAGCACTTGGAAAATGAAGATTTAAAGATTTTACATGAATTTTTAATTTGAATTTTAAGGGAATTTGAAAGTTCCAAGTACATGTCTGGGGTGAAAGCTTTAATATATTGTTAAAATTTGAAGTTATCGGAATAAAATCAAGGTTGCTATCCAATATAAACGTTTTCATGGTTGATAATGGACATAGAGATAATTCATTTATATCTAAAAAGTAGAGATTAAGTATTGATTAAAAAAAGTAAGATTTGAAGAAAAACCCCTATGAAAATATATTTACTTACTTGGAGCATACACAAATGCTTGAAAACTTCTGTACATATTAATCAAATCTGTAGTGTGAAACTCAAGTTGAGGATATGAAGGCATTTCAGAAAACCATGAAGGAATTGTTCTCCAACTAAAAACGTTACTTACAAGGGAAGTATTTGAAGTATGGGAAAGTATTAAAGATCAAAGGAATTCCGCCGACAACAAACAGCGGCTTCAAACATCAAAGGAATTCCTTTGATCTTTAATTTGAGTTTATAATTTTTTGGACAGCCATTGGCCGCTAATACTTTCACAAATACGTTTGCAGTATCATATCTTAACTTAAGCCCATTTTCAAGCAAAAACTCGAAAAACACTTCAAGCTTTCAAAAGTTTTGACACAAAATGTTTTTTCGCCAGAACTTTTTTTAAAGTAGGGAGACCTTTGTGAACCCTTGTCATCTGTTTAGAATACTTTAAAGTAAACAACGTACAAATATTCAGTGGTTTCAAATTCTGAACCATTTACAGAAATCCCTGTCAAAGAAAAATATTCCATTGATCCATGTAAAAATACAATCCAAATATTTTCTTTTCCGTCAGTTCTCTAAAAAGACATTTCTTTAAAATCCGTTTCAGATTAAATCGAATTTTGAGTCGATAAAAAAGTTTCAAGTAAATAAATTGCGTTCTCAACTTGTACGGCGTGGCCTCCTTTAAGGATGTTATGGTTTCAAATCGTAAAATTCAGATGTTTAATGTCACAGTAATTTTAGACGTAAAATAAAAACGTGAATTTTCTTCTAAATTTTTTTTGCAGTTGCATCAAACATAACATTTTTAGTAAAAATTCATTAAAAAAGCACCTTTAATAATTTTTAGAAAACACCTGTTTTATACTTTTTGAACTTGAACTTTTTGTTTATTCATAAAAAATATAAAAAATAAATTTAGTCCTTTATTTCAATTAATTTTTAAAGAATACATTTATATTTACAACAAAAATATTTCGATTGTCATGGCCTTTTTAAAAAAAAATACCTAATTTTAGAAACAAAATAATAAAAATAATCTATTTTTTTAAAGCAAATATTTTTTAAACAAAATTTTTTAAATTAATTAAAACATGTTTCGTAAAATTTTCATTGGCATGAAATTATCCTTAAATAGCGATATTTAAAATTTGGTTCTTAAAATGAAAATCCTTAAATGAGGCCACGCCACTTGTACTTTTTGCACTAACTAAGCCTTTGAATTACAATTAATTAAAGTATCAAAAAAAGTCGATAATGCTACTTTCCAAAAAATCCTTCTGTTAAAAGGATCAAAAAAAAAACACTTACGAGAAATTTAACGCCACAAACGTTTAATTTTTCAGGATAATTCATTGTTTCAAATCGTACGTATTCACCAGCAGTAAGATTGATAACTTTTTCTTTTTCTTCACAGTTAACAACTGTCAAAGAAGTTGTTGCGAAATATATTTTGTTTAATACTAAAATTATTACATTATTTATTTCATTTTTTTTATAAAAGATTTACCCAAATATAAAATCCAAAATCTCAACATTCTTTGTGTAATATCTGATTTCGAAATATGTGCATAAAAAGCTGAATCTTACCTAGCAAATTTGTTTTGACAAAACGAAATAAAAAAGTTGAAAAGAAGTTTGAAAAAAAATTATTATTTTTTGAATGATTTTCGGAATTTGTTAAATTTAATTTACTTTGGTGTAAAAATGTTTAATTTTATTACAGAAATTGAATTTAAAAAGTATGCTTAAAAAAGGGGGTAAAAACACATTTGTTAACTACATGATGTTTCATGTGTTAAATATGTTGTCTTTTTCTTGTAATTAAAATTATATAAAATATTTATAGATGTATTAATTGATATATAGTTAGGGAGCGACAAACACTGCAATAGCTAATAGCAAAATAATAACACACAAAACGTGTTCATTTGCGAAAAAATTTTTGTACTTTGATCTTTCCACTACATCGAATTTTTGATTGCATTTTATTTTCCTCAATCAAAAAGATAACGGTATTGATCGAGTTTTTTTTAGTGAAAGGTGGTTTTCTTCCCATTTAGAGTCTCCGTTTTTTAATTCCTTTATATGGCACGTATGTACGATATCTATATTAGATTTACCGTTGATTTTTTTTTCCTTCTTTATATGTAAATAATTGTAAGCGTAAAGCTCAAAATTTAATGATGGCTCTTCCTTTAAAACAACTCCATTTATGGCGTGAAAACAAGCTTGTGTCGCTTTTTTTGTTTAGAGCGTTTGGGGAAGAAAAAAAGACGACAGCCGATGATGGCAATGTCTCTTTCTTTTCTTCATTCTATCATTCATAAATTTTACCTTTGCATTGCATCGGAAAAAAAAATGGTGACAAAAAAAGAAAATCTTCGTCTTTTCTTTTTTCATTTGATCCAAAGAGTGCGGAAATAATTTCAATTTTTGCTGCACATTTTCGAGATTGTTTCCGCGGTTAAAAAATGATTTTGTTATTCGTGTTCTACAGTTGAATTAATAATTGATTTTAAGGGGTATAATTGTGTTTTTCAAAGCTCATACTTCAAGCATGTTCGATTGTTTAAATAAATCTTCAAACTCTACAAATCGTAAACGAAAAGCTCAAAGTTTAAGGCTTCTTCGAAGAAAGCTTCCTTCGAAACCTCTTCATTTTCGAGGTCCATATCGTCAACAAAATTGGCCATTTAAATATACTTTAATTAATTATATAAGACGCGGATATGAAAAATGTTTTTTTACCCCCTTCAAAAAAACGGGCTTTTTAAAATTAATCTCAGGCCGTTTTCACAATGAGATTTGGCATTGATTGTGAAATAAATCTCAGAAATTTTTTCACGTAGCGAAATGAAGCTGGCGTTAAAATAAATCTCACCTCCGACTCTCAGACTGAGAATTGCTAACGGCAATGAAATAAATCTCAAATTTTTTTTCAGAATGAGAAATAAGGGAGGAATTAAAATTAATCTCACCCTTTTTATTTCAGCTTCGGTTTCTCATTAATTTTTAAAATTAATCTCAATTTTTGAGATTAATTTTAATCTAAAACGAATTTTTTATTTAAATGGCATGGTCGTATTTTTGAAGCTCTTTTTTTATCATAAAATATGTCAAAAATAGAAAACGGCCAAAATTTGCAAATAAGCTCGATTTTCCCAACTGTTGGGAAAATCTCACTTTTCCCAACTGTTGGGAAAATCTCACTTTTCCCAACTGTTGGGAAAATCTCACTTTTCCCAACTGTTGGGAAAATCTTAAGTTTCCCAATTGTTGTAAAAATCAAATGATGAAAAAGAAAGCAATAAAAAAAATAGTTAATTTACCAATTAACAAAACAAGAACATAGATAACTAAAACGTAAACAAAAATAAAGAAAATCAATTTTTATCTCCAGAGCTTAAAAGATGTTCGCCATCCATTTCATCAGTTCTTCTATTTTGAGACGATTGAGTTCCATATTCATCTGCGGATGAAACTTCTTCTTCAGCTATACCATCATTATTAGTTGTTTCTGCAGCACGTTTTTCTTCAAATAGAAGCTTTTCAACTACAACTTGACAATTGTTATCTCCAACAACACAAACATTTTGATGCCAAGACATTTTCTTCAAAAAATTTGTCAATCCTAAAATAATAAGGTTATTTCACAAACGGAGATATTAGGGCCAACCTGGAAAATTGACATATGCAACTAGAGCGTTTGTTTGATCTTTGGAATACGGAGCATAAATTGAAAGATCTTCAAAAAGTAATGTTTTTGCCAATTTGCATTCTCGATTAACGGCTAATTCAGAAAAATTGGTTGATTCAAAACATTAATAAAATCATTATGAATCTGTCGTTCTAGTTCGTTATCAATTGGATCTAAACTATCATGATGATGTTGTATTTCAGGATATATTGGAGAAGCAACTTCTTCCGTTAAAATTGCTAGAACTTGTTGAGCATTTTGAAGCACTTGCTGTAACGCGAAGTTATCCATTATTATCTAAAAAAGAATACTTTAACACAACGTTATATTACTTTGTAATCATAATAATGACAATATAAAGATAACAAAATAAAAATAAACACAAAAAAACGCGATCAAAAAATTATACAACAAAAAAACAGTCAAAAAAAAGAAAGCGCTTCCCCCAAAAAAAAATTGCAAAGAGTTTTTGAAGCTTTGAGAAATTTGTGACATTTGGCCAACTCAAAACTATCACATTTTTTTGTTTGTCGATTTTGCTTATTTTTTTTCGTGAAACTATTTACTCTTCTTTACTTTTCTTTATTACTTTAAATAAATTGTTGTTTATTTTCAGCTTGTATAATCTGTTAAATATGGCTGATACTGTTGAAGTAAAACGTTCTAGTAATGAAGATCATATTGAACTGCAACAAGAAATAACTAATAATGAATATGCAATGTCATTATTAAAAACGACTCTAATCCGTATTATGAAACGTTTAACTTCTTTGGATGGTATTCAATATGCTGATTATAAAACTTCTGATAGTTACCGCGTAACAAAACAAGCTCTTGGTTATTGTGTACGAAATTTTCCTATTGTAAGTTCATTTTCTTATGTTTGTTGTTTAATATTACGCTATGTTTCATTTTAGGAACTTAATCCTAACGCAATAGAACATCTTCATTGGATATTGGATGAATTGCAACATATTCATGATCGGGCAGTTGTAGTAAATCGTCTTGTTCCAGCTGTTGATAGCGAATTATATGCCATTTTTGCTCCAAATTCTAGAACAAATGTTAATGTAGAAGAATGGTCCTATCATAATCTTGTACAAAGAAGAACTCAACAAATTTCTGATTATAATTTTCAATACAACAATGATTTTGGTACCTTTCTTGTTGCCGTTCCATCTGCATTTCGTTGTCCACAATGCCTCTCCAATGATCACGTTTTAGCACAATGCTCTTCAAATCGTCCAATTTGTTTAAACCTCCTAATGGTGATAAACCTAGACCTCCTAAGGCTAAAACTTGATTTATTAATTTTCTTTATTTTTGTTTGCGTTTTAGTAATCTTGTTTTGTTAATTGGTAAATTAACTATTTTTTTTATTGCTTTCTTTTTCATCATTTGATTTTTACAACAATTGGGAAACTTGAGATTTTCCCAACAGTTGGGAAAAGTGAGATTTTCCCAACAGTTGGGAAAAGTGAGATTTTCCCAACAGTTGGGAAAAGTGAGATTTTCCCAACAGTTGGGAAAAGTGAGATTTTTACAACAGTTGGGAAAATTCAGATTTTTACAACTGTTACCATAGTGTTTTAAAATTGACATTTTAAAAACAACATTAGTGATAATATGAAATTTATTCTCACTTTTTTTCGATCTTATGAAAATTTTGTCAATTAATCAAAATTGAGCAAAAATTCATAAACTACCTGAAAAGTCAGTCTGAACAAAACAACTGAGAGTTTTTTTAAAATGTAACCCATTTCTTAGTCTGAGGCTTGAGAATGAGATTTATTTTAACCTCAGTATGATTTCCAAACGTGAAAAAAATTCTGAGAATTATTTAAACGTATGTCCCATTTCTCAGTCTGAACAAAGTTGCTGAGACAGATTTTAACGAGCCATTGTTTTTTTAAAAAAATGGCTTTTTTGTCTTTTTCTAGCCTTTTTTGAAGGGGGTAAAAAAATATTTTTCATATCCGCGTCTTATATTACAAAAAGTCCATCAAATGCAAAAGCTTGGCAAAAGCTGATTCAAAGCTGCAAATATTTTTTTGCGAAAAATCCAATTATTGTTGCTGATCGCTTGGATTTTAGGCAAGGATGGGAAATATGTGCTGGCCGACTTCAAAAACGTATCCCAACAAACATTGTTTCCTATAAATTATGGACTGCTAAAACACTTCGTATTTATGGCACCAATCCGAATTGTGTTTCATCAGTTATGCCACAAATTTATCGTTGTGATGCTACGAAGTTAATTCTTTATGGTCAAATTCTTTCATATAATGAATTTTTATTTTTTTCACGGAATGTTGAAATTTTACATTTGGATTATTCTCGTGTAAAAAACCCAAATGTTACAGTTGCAACGAATCCAGAAAGTACAATTGTTCCTTTGGAAAAACTTGTAAAAACTCTTGTAAAACTTAAAAAAATCATGGGGTAAAAAATTTCTTTCAGAATTTGGTTTTATTTTATTACTTTTTAGGAAAAACAATCCTACTCATTCATTTATTACAAAAAATACAGCCCGAGAATTGTCAGAAAATCCGAATTTTTCAAACATTTATGAAATGACGTTATATAGAATTCCAGAAGTCTTTGATATTGATACTTTTTTTATTTATTTAAAGGAAATTTTTCTAAATTTCACATATTTTTATATAAAAATGAATCTATTTTAGAAAAATAAGTATACAAAATTTCAACTTCATTTTGCTGGTTCAATTTCTGAAGAACATAAAGTTCGTCTTGAAAAAATTGTTGATGAAATTCTTCAAACTAAATATCACGATTACAAACCACCTTTGATCACTTTTGATGGACTTGCTGCAGAAAAACTTTGTAAATTACAAGATCTTTTCAATGATATCCGTTTTTCTTATTAAACCAGTAATATGCGATTTGTTTTCAAAATTTATAAATTTGTTATCAGCTTGCGTGATATTTTTTAAAATTTTTAAAAGTATTATTTGAAAGAATTTATAAAAAGTGATGCGACGAAAAATTTTTTTTCATGAATTTTAAAATCAAAAATTTGCTATTAATATTAGAATTGTTTATTTGTGTTAAATTTTTGTTTTTACGGTTAAAATTTTTGCTTAAATTCTTTTTTTTTGATGTTTTGTTGTAATATTTAATAGTTAAAAAGACTTGATTTAAAATTTGAGTCTTCTTTTTTCATCATTGTTCGTTATTTATTGATTAACTTACTTTGTCGATAATAATTTAGAAGAGTATTTAATTTATACAAAGAAAATTTTGTTCTGACAAAATTAGATATCGATATTACGGCAGTTTTTACTGGACTCTAATTGGCGAGGAAAAATGTATGACTGTTTCTTCTACCTGTTTTCCTATTAAGGTGCTGGCTACGAAGTGAATGATGGGAGTTGGATAATTAGATAATCAAGACGGCTTTATTGGATTACATAATTCACATACAGCTAATAAACACAAGAGCAAAAGAAAAAGGCGACCAGAATGAACACGAAAAAGTGATCAAGCGATCCTTTTATACCAAATTAGGGGAGACATTAAGAAACATAATGTCAAGCTTAAACAATGGAAAAGAAAAGGAACGAGAGACGAACAATAAAAAGAAGGGGAACTAACAATATACGTAACTTTCCAGAAAAACTGGAGTTGAGATATTTATGAAAAATTTTTCCGAGTTTGGTATTTCTGTGTAATCTCTACTTAAAATTTACCAAAACCATGCATTTTTGTTTGAACAAACAACAAAACATAAAAAAGAATGCATGAAATTTTGGAAATTGTTTTTGAAATAAAAACGCTTTTGACTGATTTCGATATACTTAAAAAAGATGTTGTTTTCGAAATTCTTCGAAATAATTTTCATTATATTGCCAAAACTCAATAATGTTTTTCTTTGCATTACTTTTTGAAAAAAAAAAATTTTTGATAATTTTGTTTGACTTTTTACAAACTGAAAAAATAAATTTCTGTATGTTAAAAACATGTCATTGTTTAAGGTGAATAATGTAATGCTATAATTTTTATAATGTAAAATTAACATTTAGTTAATGTAAAATTTTGCTTAAAACGCATTATTCCAACAACAAAACACTTTTCCCCCCATTCCACTACTATTTTTTTGCAACAGTTTGATCTCGAAGTTTCAAGAAATATAATATCATTTTTTAAATTTAGCAATAAAAAATATTCCATAAAGCCTTTTGTGATAAAGGTTAAAAAAAAAGCACCTGTTGTAAAAAGTCTTTTTTTTAAAAAGCAGTAAAATATTAGTTTCCATTTTTTATCCCATAAATAATTTTATTTGAAATAGTCTTTTACGGCTGTTTTTTTAGTATCTGTTTTTTTTGCTAAACTTTTAAACTTTAATAAAAAGTAGCAATTATGTTACAAAATTGGGAAATAATTGCATTTGTTTCATATGGTTTTCCATCAATAATTTTATATATTTTTGTTATTCATCAACTTTTATGGAATTCTACTTTTAGGTCATCATTTTTTCGGATTGCAACTTTTATGGGAATAATTGTAAGAAATTTTTTTAAAAAATAATACATTTAATCTTGCATAAACTGAAAGGTTTGATCAGCGCTGTGCTTTCGAATTTGAAATGATTCCGACTTAAGAGTCGGAGTCACTGGAGTCGACTTCGGAGTCGAATTAAAGGGCCGACTCCGATAGTAAAAATGCTTTTCAAAAGCACGTGGGATTGCTTTTTTTTTATGTTTTCTTCTTTTTAAAGGTTTAAAGACCGTTTTTTATCTTCAAAAAAGTTATATTAATCACAAAAAATGATGGTAAAAATTTTTTCTAATTTTGAAGGATTTTTTAAAACGATTTTAAAAGACAATATTAACTTTAATTTGCATTTAATATGCCAAAAAAATAAGACAGAAAACGAAATATTTATGGAAAAAAGCACTTTTTTCTTCTTTTTCCTTTATTTTAATTTTTCACCCGGATTCGACTCCACCATCGTGATTCCGACTCCGACTCCGGAGTCAGAGTCGCAACAACACTGGGTTTGATTAGGTAACAAAAAGCTCATAGGATACTGCACGGATTTTAAATTAAACAAATTCATTCAATTTTTATGAAATCATAAAAGTCCTTTAAAAAACTTTTGTTTTACAAATAAAATAATAATGACATTTTATAGGATTTATCAAATCATGTATCAATTTGGTTATACATGAAATTGATTTTATGGCCTAGAACAGCACATCTATTTTTAGGACTTGAAAATATACCATTTGTAATTCCACTTTTATTATTTTTTATTTATTATTTTACAAAAGTTCGAGAACTTTTACTTTTATCAACAACCATTAATCGATTTACAGCTATCTGTTATCCATATAACCAGAAAAAGGTATTCACTTTTTTCCAAAACATGTATAAATTTATTTTTAAGATTTGGAATAAATTTTTAATTCCAATCATTGCATTTTGTTTAATATTTCCTTTATTTCTAACATTTCATATTTTTACTGGAAAAGGAATAATTGTACCATTTTTGGAAAATTCAACTGATAGCTATGTTATGGATGTTCGAAAAACAATTCTTCCGGCAAGTTTAACACACAAGGATTGCATCATCCTGATGCACGGCAGACCCAAAAGGAAAGAGGGTTGCGCGCAAGCTGCAGCAAAAAAGCCACTCTTTTGACTTCTTTTTTTTAAAGCCAATTTTTTTTGAAAACAGAAGTCAAAAGAGTGATTTTTTTGCTGCAGGTTGCGCGCAATCCTCTTTCATTTTTTCTTTGAACGAGTCTGCCGAGGATGAAGCATCACATCCGTTAAATCATTTTTTTTAAATTTAAGGTTAATAACGCTTTAATCAATGCTATACATACTTCAACAACTTCATTTTGTTCATTAATATTAAATATAATTTCTTTTGTAACACTTTACATTCGAACTCGAAATATTACAATAAATACAAATAAAATTCCAAATAAAAGTGAAATACATTTATTTTTAATTTCTTGTATCGATTTTGTTTTTGATTGTATTGCTGTTGCACAACAGGTAATTCATAAACAGTAATATATTTTTATAATTAATCACTTTTAGGTATATTCATATTCGTTTGTTGTTCGACAAATATATTATGATCCTGTTTTTGATCGTCTATATTTAATATATCCATGGATTTATGATTTAATTAATCTTTCAAGGCCATATTTACTTATTGCTATGTGCAAACAAATGAGAAATGTGTTTTTTCAATTTTTTGAACCCAAAATAAGGATTGTACAAATTGGTAGTACTTCTGGAAATGCAGGAACAACTATGAGTTGATTACATCAATTAAATTTTATAAAAAGATTTTTTCAAACAAAATCTTCTATAACTATTTTAAATTTTGATAATAATATTACCAGAGTAATATTATTACTAAAATTTTCACATTGATTGCATCATTCTGATGTTTTTTTTGAGTACACTAACAATATTGTTAAAAACTTTACTGAGTATGTTTCAAATCGTAATATTCAGATGTTTAATGTCACAGTAATTTTAGACGTAAAATAAAAAACGTGAATTTTCTTCTAAATTTTTTTTTTGCAGTTGCATCAAACATAACATTTTTAGTAAAAATTCATTAAAAAAGCACCTTTAATAATTTTTAGAAAACACCTGTTTTATACTTTTTGAACTTGAACTTTTTGTTTAGTTATTTATTTATAAAAATATAAACTATAAAAAATTAATTTAGTCTTTTATTTTAATTAATTTTTAAAGAATACATTTATTTACAACAAAAATATTTCAATTGTCATGGCTTTTTAAAAAAAATATATACTTAATTTAGAAACACGAAAAAATAAAAATAATCTATTTTTTTAAAGCAAATATTTTTTAAACAAAATTTTTAATTAATTAAAACCTGTTTCGTAAATTTTGTCTTTCATTTCTTTTTTGGCGGCGATTAATAATTTCTTCAAGAAACACATCGAATTTTTTTCTTCTTCAAATTTTTTTCCATAAAAAATTGTCTAAAGTGCTATTTCCTGATTCACCATAAAGACAGAAAAAAAACAACACCTTATAAAAGGAGAGTCATATAAAGTGATGAAAATTAAATCACACAAGTGATTTTTAAGGGTTTTTTGATAAAAAATAAAAAACAAATACAGTTGAGATTTTTTAGAATCATAAAAATTGTTGGAGCCTTTTTGTAAGATTTTGTTAAAAAGATATTGGTTTAAAGCTATTTTTAAACTAATGTCTCTTTTTCTCTTATTGTGATTTCTCACTCTCCGCTTTTGGCGCTCATTTTCTTTTCAAAAGCGAATATAATAAAAAAGATTGGTTTTTGAAGAGCAAATTTGAATCGCAGTTTAAATAAATATTTTTATTATAAAAAACATATGAACATTAAAATAAAAATCTTTGATTGTACATAAAAAAGAATATTCATTATACAAAAAAAGCAGTTTTTAAAGACTTCCATGTTTGATTGAAACATTCTTTGAGATTCCAAGATTTTTTCGTAAATAATTCATTGAAATGCAATTTGAATTTGACTTTTTAAGTTGAAGATCCTTTGATTTTGAGGTAGTAAAAAGGTCTTTAAAGCGTTCATACAAAGATTTCGTTTTTGCGATTGGAATATTTTGAAGAGCCAAATATGCACTTTCAGAAAGAGTTAGAACACGATTGATTACAACAACAATACCAACAGATGAAGAAAAAATGATCAAATTTTGAGTTGTAAAAATGAGATTCTTTTGGATATCAGGAAAATCATGTCCAACTTCAAAGATGGAAACGAGATCAAGACTAAAATATTCAGATTAATATATCAAAAAATATTACAATCGAATTTACCTAACAGTTTCATTTTCCATATCAATAATAGGTTTAAAAATGCTCAATTTGAATGAATCAAGGCCATTTTTTTCTTTTACAATACAATGAAGTTCATTTTGAGCATCACAAAAAAATTCAGTATCAACCATTTCTTCACCAATAACAAAATTTGACATAGAAAAACTGTGATAATCACCACCCATTGGAGTTTGTTCGGATGGACAAAACCATTTATTTCGACGAACAAATGTATACGTAAACCGTTGCAAACCGAAATGAAATTGATCTCCATTGAATCCAGCAACAAAGACCTTTTTTAAAGGAGCAATAGGTTTTGGCAAAAAAATGTCAAAGAATCCAAAGTAACAAGTTTGATTTTTAACATCAATATCAAGATAAAATTGTTTGAATTGTGGAAAAGGATGTGATTCACGGATAACCATGCTAGCAGTTCGCAATCTATTAGGTTGTACAGCAAATCGCGGCTTTCCATTGATATGATTTTCAAATGTAATTTGTAGAGTATCACATTTCATACAAATTGATTTAACAAAACCATTTATTTCATCTTCTTCAACTTTGAAAAGTGTTACTCCTTTTGTTTCAAGATCAACAGAAAAAACATGTTGTTCACTTTCTTCACTTTCAAGAAGCTAAAAAACGGATAAAATTTTTTACTTATGTACCTTATCGATTAAAAAAAAAACATACCGTTCCAGAAGCAATAATCCACATTTTTGAATTGATAATTCCAGCAGCTGTTGGCATTGTTTCTTTACAGATTTTGCACTTTTCTTGGGTTCCAATTGATACATTTAATTCAACAAATTCATCCCATTCTCCGGCATCAAAACAATCTTTTTGATAAATAACAAGGAAGCCATTTTTATCACCAATTCCATAAACATTATAATTTTCTATTCCAATTATTACAATATTTTTTGGATTTTGAGTAACAAAATACATTTTTTCAAAGTAGGAGCAGAACAGAAATGATAACCTTTCAGTGATGAAGAAATACGACGGAATAAAATGGTTTAACTAAAAAAAGTAAAACATTTAAGGAAAAAAGGTCAGCGCAAACTATAAATAGCAAAGATGACCACGTAAAAAAAATTGTGTAACAAAGTAAAAGCAACTTAAAAAAGGAAAGATAAACTAAAGTTAAGGTTGAAGCTGATATTATGACAAAACTTTTATCCATATTTAATAAATATGGATAAAGTCATAAAAACAAAATCTTACAATGAGGACATCGGTTGAGACACTTTTTGCCAAAAAATGTGATTTTAAATGTTCACACAAGTGACAAGTCGATTTTTTGGAAAATTAGGGCTGCATATACTTTAAACGCATAAAAAACGGAAACACCAAAAATGCCAAACCCCAGAAAAACATAAGCCCAAAAATATCAAACCCAAAAAAACTTAGATCTCAAAAATCTTTATAAAAATCAGGATCCAAAAAATAGACCCGAAAATACCGAACCCCAAAAAATAAATATCCAAAAAATAAAGACTCACCAAATTATAATCAGCAGCAGCAGTACCAAAGAAAGCAATTTCCAACACGAATGACGCATATTCCTTTACTTTTATCTCTTTATATTCATTTTTGAAGGCTACCATTTTTTTACATGCATGCAAATTTTTTTGAACGACAATTTTTATGGTTATGCTTGTTGGGAACTTTATTGCTTAGAACATTTTTTACGTAAACAAGCAATGCTTTATCTTACTTTATAGGCATTCAATCTGATGGTTTTATACCAAAAGATTCAAATGTTACAAAAGAAGATAAACTCATACTACTTTCTTTAATGAAACTTCTGAAGGTATGCCTTAAAGTTTAAAGAGAGAGAAAGTGTAAAAAAATTCTAATTGGTTAAAGGAGGCGGATGTTTTGATACAGTTTCGTAATCTTAGATTTTCGTGATTTTCAGGCAAACTGAGAGTCTTGGAACGAAAATGCATCTTTTTTGATAAAAAATAATAAAAAAGGGTCATCCTCGTTTCAAGACTCTCAGTTTGCCTGAAAATCACGAAAATCTAAGATTACGAAACTGAATCAAAACATCCGCCTCCTTTAAAGAAAAAAGGAATATTAAAAAATGCAACTGCTTGTAAACTATTTCAATCAATATGTGAGTAAAAATTTATGAAAATTATATAAATTTAAATTTAATATTTGAGGTAATTTTGGAAGTGCTTTTACATATCTAACATTGGCATTATATTTGTTGATTGTACAAGAAGAAATATGGCAAATTTTGTTCTCATTTTTCATGGTTAAATTTCTGTAAAAATATTTTATTGTCAAAAAATCATAAAAAATTAATTTAATCTTTTATTTCAATTAATTTTTAAAGAATACATTTATATTTACAACAAAAATATTTCAATTGTCATGGCCTTTTTTTAAAAAATATATCTAATTTTAGAAAAAATAAAAATAATCTATTTTTTAAAGCAAATATTTTTTAAACAAAATTTTTCAAATTAATTAAAACCTGTTTCGTAAAACTTTCATTGGCACAAAATTATGTCTTTCATTTCTTCTTTTTTGGCGGCGATTAATAATGTCTTGATCTGCTTCTAAACATTGCCGGCAGTCTGCAGAAATTTTAGGTAAAAATAAATAAATTAAAGGTAAAAAGAAAAATGTTGAAAATAGCCAAGAAATTAGCCCAGAAATAATTAAAAATGTTGCAACTTGAAAAAAGGCATGTGTTACAGAGAAAAGCATAATAATCCCTGAAAGAATGGATGAAAATGTTGCCATTGTTACAGGTGCAATTGAACGTTTAATTCCAGAAATGAGGCGATGGCGGGCACAACCTTCTGATGGAATTGCAGCACCATAATGTAGGGTATAATCAAATGAAAGTGAAACAATAAGCACGAGGATTATTGCTTCAAGGACCTAAAGAATTTGAATAAGTGTTTTTTAAGGGGTATATTGTAATTTTTAAAAAATCGAAAGTTCAAAAAAAGCAAAATATTAAAATTTCATTTTTGCTTAAAAATGTTCCGGCACTCACAAGGGACGCGTCAGGGTGTGTTCCGGAGTTATGAGATAAAAAGTATTTCATGATATTCCCCTACCATAAAGAAGTATTCCTGCAAAATATTAGCTGCCCATACGCACTTTTGTATTTTTCATATATACTACATATATATAGGATCGCCTGCTACTTAATACTACAACTTAAGATTTGTCCTTATCAACTACTTTTTTGTATTAAAAAACATATTTCTTTGCATTAGAAAACATACGAAAAAGCATTTTAAATTGTTTGCGACTATTTTCTTGCCCAAATAAGTATAAATTTCTTAAGTTGTGGTATTAAGTAGCAGGCGATCCTATATATATGTAGTATATATGAAAAATACAAAAGTGCTTATGGGCAGCTAATATTTTGCAGGAATACTTCTTTATGGTCGGGGAATATCATGAAATACTTTTTTTCTCATAACTCCAGAACACACCCTGACGCGTCCTTTGTCAGGGTGTAAAAATTTACTTAAAAAAATAGAATATCAAAATTGAGATTTTTAGAATGTTCAATTTTTTCAATTGAAAATTTAGTACGTAGTTTTTTCTTATATTGATTTCATCGGTGATTGTTTTTCGTTGAGTTCTTTTTTGGAAATGAGATTTTAGAAAAAAAAAATAACGAAATTTCGAAATAAATTCAAGAATTTTACATCGAAAATTTCTATTTTTTATTTTCATATTTGCAATTTCAATATTTTTATTAAAACATAAAACTTGAATTTTTGGAATTTACAAATTTTCGATTTCGATAATTTTCGATTTTTGAAATATATTGCAGCTTTTTTGCCAAAATAAAAATAAATATTGAAATTGATTGGAGCTTAAACTTTGATATTATTGTTTTACAAACTTCGAAATTTCGTTTTTTTGATTTCGATATTTTTAAAAAATCTCGAAATTCTGTTTTTTCGATTTTTGTAGAAAGCTTTAAAAAAAACTTTGAAATAATTTTCCCCATATTTTTAAAATATGCAATTAAAACATACCCCAATTTCCCATCCAATTGAAACCACAATTCCAACGGTACAAATAACAATTGATGCAATTGTTATTAAAGCAGTAATGGATTTCCATTTAAGAATAACAGCAGCAAAAATTGAAACAACAATAAATGAAATTGCAACAGAAGATTTACAATCAGATATAATTGATTTTTGTAAATCATACCATGTAGACATTAGCGACCATTCAGTCGTATAAAACATTGCATCCGTAAAAGTTGATATAAAACTTTTATCAAATAATTCAATTGAAGCTGAGAGATTATGAAATTTATTTGAATATTTTAGTTTTGTTGGAATCATTGCTGTATATCCAACAAAATCAAATGAAATATTATGATATATTGGAGTATCATTATATCCGGTTTGAATTTGAGAAGTTGAAACACGAAGGCAATAATCAAGAAAATCATTGGAATAAAATTTTGAATTTATATTACAGCAGACTGTTATATCTTCACTGCAGGGGATTGCTTTCGACCAATCAAGGAATCTAAAAATTTGAATAATTGTAAAAATCGAAAATAATATCGAAATTTTGTTTTTGACAAAAATATATTCAGGATTTCGAAATAAAAACAAATTCTTTCGATTTCGAAATTTTGATTTATTGTTGCGAAAAAGTGCGAAATTTTGATATTTTAAAAAGTTTGAAATATAATATTCAAAAACTATCTATTTTAAAATTTCGATAAATTTCGATTTCAAAAATTTTAGATCTAAATATCGAAATTTTGTTTTTTCAAAAATATATCCAGAATTTCGAAACAAAAAAATTGTTTTGATTTATTGTTACGAAATTTTGACAATTTTAAAAAGTTCGAAGAATGAAACAACAATTTAACTATCTATTTTGAAATTTCGATAAATTTTGATTTTAAAAGTTTAAGTCAAAAATATATCCAGAATTTCGAAATTTTGATTTTTTGTTACGAAATTATGTGCAAGCCGAAACTATAATAATTTTAAAAAGTTTGAAAAATGAAAGAGAAATATTGAAAAATAATATATTAAAACTATCTATTTTAAAATTTCGATAAATTTCGATTTCAGTAGTTTAAGTCTAAATATTGAAATTTTGATTTCTTAATCCTAAATTTCGATTTCTTCCCCGAAACGAAACATACCGTTCAGGCCAATATTTTTCTTTAATTCCAACAAATTCAAGCATTCTAAATCTTTGCATATCATCCGCTAATCTTTTAACATCTTCAACAGTTTTTAGCTCAAATCTTCGATCTTGTGAAACATTTGCAATTTTTGTTGAATCAAAATGTGAAAGGGCTGGAGTTTTTTCAAACCCCCATAACAGCCTTACAGTTAATGGAAGGGCAATCTTTTTTGCAACAAATTCAAATAATTTTTCTGCATGATTATCATACCATTCATGTGGATTATTTGCTGTAAATAGTTGAAGGGGATTATATTGTGGTAGGCGAAGTTGCATCAGTGAAGAATATCCACCTAGGATAATTAAAACTGACAAAGCTCCAATCCAAATAAATCTTCCATCAATTAAAATAAATGGCAAAGTATCAAATGCCAAATATCTTAGGCATTTTCGAATTGCAGTAAATGGAAAACAAAGGATTTTAAAGAATTTCGTAATCGATGGAAAACATTTTTCTTTAAAAAATGGATCAATAAATCGTCGGTGAAATACCAAAAATGCTGGCAAAAATGAGATTAATAAAAAATAATTGAAAATAAGTGTTAAACCAGCAAAAAGGCCAAAATTTCTGCAAAAAATTAATTAAAAATATTTTTATGGTAAATCGAAATTTTGGTTTTCAAAGTTTCGGAACGAAATTACATTTCAAAATTTTGTTTAATTTTGACAAAAAAGCTGTAAATATTTCAAAAATGGAAAATTTTAGAAATCGAAATTTTGTAGTTGTCAAAAATTCAAAAATTCGAATTTTTAATTAAAAATATTTTTTTTTATGGTAAATCGAAATTTTGATTTTTAAAATTCAATTAAAAATATTATCATGGTAAATCGATTTTTTCAAAGTCTCGAAACGAAATTACATTTTAAAATTTTGTTTTATTTTGACAAAAAAGCTGTAAATATTTTAAAAATGGAAAATTTTCGAAATCGAAAATTCGAGTTTTATCTTTTAATAAAAATATTGAAATTGAAAAATAAAAATGGAAATTTTCGCTTTATAATCCCTGAATTTATTTCGAAATTTTTCTTTTTGAAAATCTCATTTCCAAAAAAGAACTACTCACCGAAAAACAATTACCGATGAAACTAAATTAAGTAAAAATGGAACAATTGTAGAAAATTGTGCCAAAAACATTGTTGTAATTGTATGGGATAAACATTCATCAAAGTTATCTTCATCAAGGTCATCAGCTTTTGAAGGAAATGCATTAAAAAGTAAAAATGCGCCATCAGACCCAATTGAAAGAAGTAAAACAAATGAAACAAGATTTAGCAATGGAAATCCAATACTAAATCCTCGATACACTGCTGCCGCCATAAGTACAGATGCTCCAAGTTCAATGAAAACAGCAATCGTATATCCAAGGGATAAAGAATAAATAAATACAAGCAAAAATACAATTGCTGCCGCAACAATTGCCAACTTTGAATCAGATAAAGCAGATGAAAGAAGGATATCTCGTTTAATATCCAATAAATATCCTTTAACTTTTAACTCTTTTGTTTGTGCCGACCATTGTTTCAAATCTTTTTCAAGTGAAATAAATGAATCAATTGAAACATTAAATCCTTGAAAGCCATATGCCGAATATGTATAAAGTGGCAAAAATGTATTTACATAAATTTTTTCATTATTCGCTTTTCGCGAAAGTAAATCCTTTGGCAAAATTCGATAAAATAAATCAAACCACATTTGTGACGTACAATTTGATGGAATTCTTTCACATTGTTGACAATTATGCCGTTCTTCACCATCTGCTTCTTTTGCGCCAATACAATCCCGACCACATTGAATAATAGCTTTTCGAGATTTATAACATTTTTCAAGTTGAATTTTAAAATGCTTTAAATCATATGTTGAAAGGCTGGTACAATTATCCCGATTTAGGGGGGATAAACAACCAGCAAAATTTGAGATATGAAATATTTGCCGATATGGTGATAACATTGCAAATGGCTTAAAAGAAGAAGAAAGAAAATGTTGCAGCTGACAAAGTTCACGATGCATTTTAAGATCAAATAATTTTTCATAGGATGAAAGTTCAATGATAATTTGGGCCATATAATCCACTAAAAATGGATATAAAATTTGCATAAAAATTTTTATAAAGAAAAAATTTTAAAATGAGCGGAAGCACCATAGAAATTTTTCAGCCAAACGCAGTCCAAAGTTGACGACTGAAAGAATGCAATCATTCGTGTTGAGACCAATTGTGAATTTGAACGCATCAAACAAAAAGAAAAATTTTTGTTCTTTTTTGTTCAACTTTTTTCCCTTTTAGTTTGATGAGTTCAAACACAGAATTTGTCTCAACACGAATGATTGCACCCATTCAGTGGTCAAATTTGGACTGCAAATTTCAATGGTGGGAGTTTTGATACATTTTTCATTTCTAAAAAATTTTTTTCGAAATAGCATAAATCTGAAAGTCAGGCAAAAAACAACAAAAGAAGTCCCTGATTCGTCAGGATTATATCATTTCAAAAAATTTCAAAAAGAAAGATATATCAAAACCTCCACTACTTTTAAGCTATATTTCGAAATTATTTTAGAAATACCCTAATTCAGATGCAATAGATCACCCCCTTTTCGTGATTCAGGATATTAGACGGCTAAACGAATTGAGATATTCTTAATTTGAGTAATTCTACCGCTTTTTTTTAAATTTTGACCAAAATCAATTTTTTCAAGTAAAATGCCAAAAATCTCCGCACAAAAATTTTCGTAAAACTAGGCATGGCACCGGGTCGGGTAAACCCGGAAATCCCCGGCCCCGCCCCGGTACCGGGCCGGGCCTTGATTTTCACGATTTCTGAAAAAAACTGCACAGGGGGGACCAAGGCAAAATTACTAAAAATTAAATTTTTACCCGGGCCGGGCCGGGGCTTCTTTTCACCGGGCCGGGCCGGGCCGGGCATTAAAAAAGTCGCCCCGATGCCATGCCTAGGTAAAACTCGTTTTGTCGTTTTGAGAAATCGAACCTCAAAAAAAATCATTTTTAACGGTCAGAGCCAATGTTACTTCATTTTTTTTGTTCAAAAAAATGAAAAAAGGCCTAATTTAAAACACAATTTTTAAAAAACAATGTTTTTGTTTTTTTCTGCCTCTTTTTTGAGGCTATTTTTGAAAAAAAAAACAAAAACATATTAAAAATTTTTAAAGCAGAAATATTTCTTTTACAAAATCTTACTCAATTTTTATTTTGTTGAGGCTGAGTTTTTTGAGCGATGGTAATTTGCTGCATGCAAAATTTTTTTGCGGATTTTGATATATTGTTCTGCCCCAGATGTCCATATGAATTTTTTCTTCGCAAGAAAATTTTGCATGCAGCAAATTACCATCGCTCGAGTTTTTTAAAAGCTCGAAACAAAGTTTTTGTTGAGGTGATTTTATTCAACAAGCCTGGTTCAAAAATGCAAATTTTTTTAACAAAAAATTAAAAAAAGGCAAAATTATTGAAATAAAAAATCACATTTCGTTTAGGCGTCTTATTTGCACAAAAATGTTTTACAAATATACCAAAAATTGCCCTTCTCTAAAAAACCCCCCTTACTTTGTAACAACTCAAATTCATAGCATGCAACTGAAGAAAGTGCAGCAATTTCATCTTCAAATGATCGCTTGCTTCGATTTTCTGCTGTTTTAAGTTGTTGCCGTTCTTCTAAAATTTTTAATGGCTCAATAACCTTTAATTCTTCCAATGGAGGTGGAGGCTGATAAATGATTACTCGACTTCCTTGGGTCAAAAATGGTTGCAATTTTGTCCATGTTAATCTTGCATTGGAATATTCTGTTCCACGAGTATCAAATCCCTAAAAATTATTATTTTTGTTTTTAACCAATTTTATAGTTTTAAAAGTTGCCAAAGAACGTTAAAATTTAAAAAAAACTGAAATATTTATTCTACACGAGTCGACGAAAAAAACGCCATTTAACAAATGTGACCAACTTTTTTGTCTTTTTCGAACAGTGATAATCTTTATCATTTTTTTCTCGGTGTTGATTATTTTTTAGTGTTTTTTATCAATAATCGTTCTCAGCATATTAAAGAACATATATTAGTAGAATCAAATCATGAGATGACGTTTAACATATATTTTTTACAAAAAATGATAAAGATTATCACTTTTACGATGAAAAAATTGCTTTTGCAAAAGGCAAAAATAGTTGGTCCCACACGGAAAGCACATTTGTTAAATGGCTTTTTTTAGTTTTTCGACTGGTGTTTCAGAAACTATGTTTTTAAATGACGCCAGTGGTTGTCACTCGAAATTTGAGACAATGAAAATATGAAAATTTCTTAAAAATGTAATTAATTACCTTTTCTGGATTCTGTTCCAAATTTAATGGAAATAATTGTAAAATTGTTAAAGGTAAAACACAAAATATTAAAAGTGTGACAAATAATACTGTTGCAGGATAATTAAAAATAATATTTGAATACCATCGAATTTTTGAAGATTTTTTAGCTGCTTTTGTAAAATTACGTTTTTCATTAATATTTGCAATTCCAATAACTTTTACTGGTTGAAAGTCTTCTCCTCCTGATGAGGAAGAAGTTGATGGAAGCTGAGGAGGGGCATATGGTGGTGGTCGATGTTGATGATGATGATTATGGCTGTATGGTTGGGCATAAACTGAATCAATTGGGGGTAAATCTATGATATTTGGAGGCCATTGTGAAAATCGTTGATGCGTTTTTGGGGTTGTCGTTGGTGATTCTTCTATGATATTTTGAGGAACATGGGTAATTCTTTGACGGTTTATCAATGGCGAAGGTGTATGTGGAATTCTTTTATTTGAATGTTTCAAGGATGGTGATGATTTTTGATCGCTCAACGATTGTGATTCTGTAGTAATAGTTGGAAGTCCATGTGCCAATGTTTTACGGGTTCTTGGGGTCATTGATGGTGAAGATGATTGAGGTATCCTTCTATCTGGTTGATTTATTGAAGGCTGTGGAATTCTTCTGTTTTCTTGATTCATCGAAGGTGAAGTTGATTGTGGTATTCTTCGATCTCGTAGATTTGTTGATGGTGAAGATGGATGTGGAATCCTTCTGTCTGGAATCCTTCTACTTGGATGGTTTAATGGCAACGGTTGTTGCATTCTTAAATAATATTTTTTTAAAAACAAATGGGAAGGATTAAAAATTTAATTTATAAAAAAACTTTTAACTAAAAAATGTAATTTTGTAAAAAAAAGAATCTCAAACAAATGCAAGATTTTCAAATCTATGTTAATTAAAAAATTTGAACAAAATTCTAATTGAAAAAATAAAAGGAAAGAGAAAAAAATCTTGTATTAAACGATCGGTTATTGTTCGAAAAATAAGGAATCATATTAAAATTTTTTAATTATCCGTAAAATTTCAAAATAGAAAAACCGAAGAAAAACTAAATCGGAACAAAATAAAAAATTTGGGAAATGAATCTATTTTGATTTAACGGAAAACGTAAAAGAAAGAAAAAAAGGGAAGAAAATATGCAATAAAAAAGTAATGAAAAATTATCAGTTTTAAAAAAATTGAAAGGCTTTTCAAAATGGTAAAACTATGATATCAGCTATTTTTAATCTTTGTCATTAAAAAAAAATTAAAAATGAAGACAAAAATTTTGTCTTTAAAAAAAATGAACACAAATGAAATTTGAAAAAAGTTTTAACAAATTTTTAACCAAACCCGTAAATTTTCTGTTTTCGTAAAAAGCATTAACATTAGTAATAAAAAAAACAAATCAGAGAACAAAAAATGAACTTCTTTTAAAAAAAAGTATTTCCATAAAAACCAGGGTCTCCACCGTCCCATTATCGATTTTATCCGTCCCTAGCTTGCGTGCGCTTAAATTAATTAATTTGAAAAATCTTTTTTAACAAAAAGGTTAGATTTATGCTCCTCTACATCTTCCAAGTCTTTTGAAATTAAAATATTTTGCCGTTCCATTTTTACAGCCAGGGACGGATGAAAAAAGCGAAACGTCCCTTGCATCCGTCCCTTGCATCCGTCCCTGGCTGTAAAAATGGAACGGCAAAATATTTTAATTTCAAAAGACTTGGAAGATGTAGAGGAGCATAAATCTAAACTTTTTGTTAAAAAAGATTTTTCAAATTAATTAATTTAAGCGCACGCAAGCTAGGGACGGATAAAATCGATAATGGGACGGTGGAGACCCTGATAAAAACGCACATTCAAAAAATTTATGTTAAAATTTTTTAAAAATAGGTCATTTTCTTTTTTCCACGGGCAAAAAAACTGACCATCTTTTTTTTGCACTTGCGCATCTCTCTTTTTTCTCCCTTTTTTGCTCCCTGCCAGCCGACTGTCTCTTCTTTTTTTTTGAACAAAAAATATCCATGTCGCTTGGATTCTTTTTTCCTTCTCTTTCAATTCATTTTTCTTTCTCTTTTCCCTTTTAATCCGGCAAAAAATCCAGTATCCGCTTCTCTCTTCTTTTTTTTTATTATATCGTTTTTTTGTATAATTTTCAAGTTTAAACGTGAAAAAATCAATTCGTCATTTTTTATTTAAAAAAAGTTTATTTATTTTAACAAAAATGAAGGGGATATTAAAGAAGAAAATGATCGGACGGAAATAAAAAAGATTAACATTGGAAAATGAAAAGAAAGAAATAAAAAAGGTTACACAGAAACAAATAAATATAAAATCAACGAAAAATCTTTAAAGAAATATTTATTATTATAGTTAATAAACAATACTTTGGCATTCCACATTTACATTTTTTGTATAATCCAAATGAAATAATTTCTTTTTAATTTTGTCTATTTGTGTTTTGTTTGTAAAAAATGGTTTTAGAAAAAATTATTAGGTTATTAGTAGTTTTTTTTAATTTCATGATCTGATATATTTTTCTTTTTAAAACTTCATTTTTTTCATTTTCGAGGAGAGGAGGAAAAAAAAGTTAAATTTTAAGCTACAGAAATGAAACTTTCAGGATAGGCTAAAATACGGTTGAAAGAAACGAAAATCAAATCTGTTTAAAGTGCCTCAAGGGCTTCATGCAAATTTTCTGAAACTCAAATTTGCATAATTTTGAAAAAAATTTTTATGGTTGCAATAGCCTATCGTTTAAAAGTAAAATTATTTAAAAAAAATTTTAGTTTCAGAAAATTTGCATAAAGCCCCTGAATCACTTTAGACAAAAACCATTTTTGCTCGAAATAAAAAAAAATGTCGTTTTAAAACTTTTTTCAAAAATGGCACGAACCTGATGAGAGAGAATTTTTTTAATGTTCTGCTGCCTGATTTTCAAGTTCATGCCTTTTTGAAAAAAACGTTAAAATGAAAAATTTTTGAAACCTTATACATCCTTTAAATTTTTTTTTAATTTTAACAGGCATTTTTTTCATTTATTCTGTCAGCATTTTTGTAATCCATTAACTTTTTCACGTTTTAAAAAATGCCATTAACCGAATTATTTTGTGATTCCTCAAATTCCAACCTCCAATTCTTAAAATCATCTTCAAAACAATATCCTTAGAATTCAACCTCAAAACATCAAATCATCTGAAAATTCGCAAATCTAGATCACATTTACATACAAAATATATATTTTTACATTTCTGTGTGAATTCAATTCTATTAAATGGGCAATTGAATCTTATTTATCTTTTTTTTATTCGATTTCTTCCATCTCTTTTTTTTTCTTTTCGCTTGCTGCTGCTGTTACTGTCATCGTTGATCTTTTTTTTTGTAAAAACATGTTTTTCCTCAAAATCAAAAAATCTCATTCACTTTTAATCGTTTTTTTATGATTCCACGATTCCTCAAAATTTTGCTGCTCATCCTCAAACAAATTTGTTGAACACGAACAAACAAAAAAACGATTTTTCACGCTTTTTTTTTCTTTCCATTTTTCATGAAAAAAAAAGTCAACAAAAAATTTATTTACAAAAAACTACAATTTGAAAAAAAAAGAGTATCACAGCTTTAAAAAATAAAAACCCGTAAAAATAAAAACAATACTCGTAAAAAACCAAAAAATTATGCCCAAATTTTATTTAAAACTTTGTTATATTTTACCCGAATTTCATTAGAAATTTTATCCAATTTTTCATAAATTTCTTCATCGCTTTTAATAAAAGTATCTTTGTATTTCCAATTTAAATTTGCTCTGCTTGAATGGCATCGTTGAAGCAAAAATGGGCTGCCATCATCGTCAATTAAAGGATTAAACCATCCTGCAAATTCAATCTTTTGTAGTCTTCGCTTTTGCCAACCATGAAATATAAAATCGCTTTGAGACCATTGTGAATTTGTAAGCCATCCATCTCGAGCCCATGAATTATGTGATAATTTCGATATAATTTTTATTCGATCAAAAATTAATGTTGAATTTAGAAGGGATCGGGCACATGCAACATAATTCCATACTCCGTCCCAGTCTCTGAAAATGATTTTAATAGATTAAAGTGGTAAATGTAAATTATTGAAAAAATTGTTTTTTATCTATTTGTGATACTTTTTTGTTAAAATAATCCATATATTTTGTATGCTACAGTAACCCAAGTTGGAATCAGTTCCACTCTTTTTGTTCAATCAAAAAATGGGTTGGCATTGTGTTCTTTTTAGTTTCATTTTTTAAAACCAAAAAACGAGCAATATCTTTAACAATTGTGCTAGATCTTTAATTAACTTTTTATGCATTTTTATATTAATATTATTAATTAGCATAAAAAACTGATTGAAATAGCAGAGAGTTTTGAAAAAAAAATGTATGTAAAAAATTAATATAAAATCAGGCACAATCGTAAAAGATAATGCTTATTTTTTCATCTTTTTTAAACAAAAAAATTAAAAAGAAAAAAAACACAATGTCAAAGCATTTTTTGACTGAATAGCTGATTCCAACCTGTTATTTGTGATACTTTTTTGTTAAAATAATCCACATTTTGTATGCTACAGTAATCATAAAAAAAGATTAAACTTACTTTGATTCTTCCCAAATTAAACGGCATTTTAAATCTCTTTTATCATTTGGATTATACCAATCAACAAGAATTTGCTAAAAATATATAAAAATCGATTAATACATGTTTTTTTACCATCAAAAAAAACATACATGAATTGCAGCATTATCAGTTCCATGAAAGCTTTCTGGAAGCTTATTTTCATATTCAATCCAATCTTTCAAAAATGTTATCGAATATGGTGTATTTCTATAAATTGTTATATAAGTGAGGTTTTAAAAAAAATAAAAAAAATTTTTTTTTAATTTTTATTTTAATGTTTTTTTTTCAAAATTGCATATAACTGAAAATCAGACAAAAGAACAATAGAGAAATTCCTTGATCGCTAAGGTTCATGATATTTCAAAAACGTTAAAATGAAAAATGTATCAAAGATTCTTCTCCTTTTTTAAACAAAAAAATGATTGAATTGAAACAAAGACTCACTTAACAATATAACTTCCAGCCATAACTTCAAAATTGAAAATTCTTTCATAAAATAATATATCAAATTTTGGATTAATATATTCTTCAATTAAATGATTTGGATTTATAATTCCCATATCAGCATCTAAGAATAAAATATATTCCAATTCTGGATTATCTCGTAAAACATTTATTGTAACACAATGTCGTTGAAACATAAACTTAAAAAAAAGTTCAATAAAAAAAAGGATTATCAATGGTTTAACAGTTTAATCACTTAATCAGCTACAAGAATGCTTATAATTTTATGTTAAGTTAAAATAATCGTCACAAAACATTATAAAAAAAGATGTTTGAAAAAACAAACAATTTGTTTTTGATTTTTTAAAAACATGCTTTTGGCATTTGGTCGCAAAAAAAGTTGAACCTGCTGTGGTTTTACAGAAAATAAACTCTTTTTATCAAATGCAAACATATGCAAACAAGCTTTAAAAAGCAAAGCTACAAAATTATTGCAGCATAAAAAATAAAATTTTTTAATCAGTAAAAAAACTTGCATCTTTTTGTGGACATTTTTTTCTTAATTCCGGATTTCGATCCATTGCAATTCGAATAAGTTTATATTTAAATTTTCGACAATAGCATGTTACAGTATCTTGTGCCAAATCATAATTCTTTAAACTTTGCAATTGATCAATGACAACAAGAACGCCAATATTTAATCCTGAAAAAAGTGATTTTAATGGGGGGATATATTTTTTTTTGTGTAAGTTTGTTTTTCACGTTGGAATCAGTTTCACTCTTTTTGTTCAGTCAAAAAATGGGTTGCCATTGTGTTCTTAAAATTTTTGTTTTTTTTTTGTTAAAAAAAACGAAAAACCGAGTAATAATTTTAACAAGTGTGCCATAACTTTTTATGCCTTTTTATATTAATATCATTAATCAGCATAAAAAATTGAGTGGGATATCAGAGAGTTTTGAAAAAAAAATTTATATAAGATCAGGCAAAGTCATAAAAGATAATGCTCATTTTTTCAGTTTTTTTACCAAAAAATAAAAAGAACATAATGCCAAAGCATTTTTTGACTGAACAGTTGATTCCAATGTGTTTTGGCACAAAATTTAAATAAAAAGTAAAACTGCAGGAATTTCAAAAAGTACAGTAACGCTTTTTTCAGCAAAAATGTTTATATTACTTTATTTGTTTTTAACAGAAATTTTTTTAGCAGCTGAAAATACCCAAAATTTTTATATAAAAAAGCAATGACTAAAAATTTTGCAAATTTTTATTTCATTAATAAACAAAAAAATTTCAACAATTTTTATAGCCAAATAAAAGCATTCTAATAATAAAATATATGTTTATTTTTAAACAACAATCAATGATGATTTAGCTATTCTTTTTTTTTGTGTGTGTTTTTAACACAGCTGTTGTTTTCAGTTTTTCATTCATTGTTGCTTTTTTTATAATTGCAAATAAAAAAAAATTTCGCGCGCAAAAAAAAGTACATACGCTTTTCAAGTGTTCGTTCAACGACAATTTCTTTTATTACAACATTTTTGTAATAATTCCTCCAAAATTTATATAAAAATGTATTAAAATATTCTTCTGCTCCAATAAATAGAATAAAAATGATTAAAAGTTTTAAATAAAATCGTAGGCTTTGATTTCGACGAATCCGAAACCACATTTTTTTGGTGTACTGTGATTTTAATAAAAATTAAATGAAATTTTTAGTTTAATATCATTCAAAAATAATTTACTAATGAATAAAAATGGGAGAAGATTTGCAACAGCAACATAGAAAAAAAAAAAGATTTAAACAAAGTCTCTGAAAAAAATTTTTTTCATATATATATATATGCTGCAATGCAAGGGGGGATGAACATTGACACAAATGCAATTGTAGTTTGTTGTGGTTGGCTTTCTTTTTCTTTGCCCCCCTCTTTTTTCAATGAAACGAACGAAAGGAATGAAGGATGGAAGAAAGAAAGGATTGAAGAAAGAAAAATACGAGTACAAACAAAAATATAACATTAACGAAAAAAAAAACACGCGCGTGTTTACTAAAAAGTTTTTTTCAAACATGGTTTTTTTTCGACGGTTCATTGCAATCCACTTTCAAAATTTTAACTAATATTCTTTCTATTTAAAGTGAGAAAAAAAATTAATAAAAAATGGTAGGCATGGCAACCGCCATTTTTTAATATCCAAAAAAAGGTAAAATATGACAAAAAATTGATGATTTCATTTTCAAAATTGTTAAACTCAAAAATTTTTATCTTTAAAAATGTAAAAGATTTAAAACAAATATTTGATAAAAAATAAAGACTTTTTAACATTCTTTTTAGCATAGGTTTTTTAAAACCGCGTCAATAAAGAAAGCAACAAACAAATAATGGATTTCTATTTTTAAATTTTTTTATTTCAGAAAAGTGTTAAAGTTAAAAAAACAAAGCAAAAAATTGAGATCTTTTTACTTTAAACTTTTGAAAAACAACAAATATTTGAAAAAAATTTTTCAAGATTAAAATTTAACGTCATTTAAGTTTATTTCAGAATTAATAAAATACAGAAAAATAAATGTATTTCAAAAGATGAAAAATTGATAAAAAACGTTAAAAGAAATTTTTAGGAAAAAAAAAGTTTTAAAAAATGTGTTCAAACAAGTTTTTTGTCTTTTCACTTTTCATAAAAAATGCGAACCCTCCCTTTCAATTTTTAATTGTTTCTTTCTTGTTCTTTTTGTTTTTAAAAAAAAAGACCAAATGTCCAGAATTATTTAAAAACAAAAGGACTGAGAATTGTTTTTTAAAGGCATTCCCATTTGTTTAAACGAAGATTAATAATAATAAAGTATTTTGTTTTTTGTTTGTGTTCGAATAATAAAATGGACAAAAAAAATATAAAAAATTGTTCGAAAAATATTTTAACTATGGTGAATTTTTAAGCTTTTACAGTATTTTTTAAAAGATAAATTCAAACAGAATCAAAGAACATTTATTTTAAAAAAATTATGGAACAAAAGTTTTGTCATTTCCAAAAAGACTATGTTTATTTCCCCTCCTTACTTTTAACAAATTTTAGACACTGACTGGCAACCGTATCGAAAAAAAATAGCATCTTTGACTCAGTGTTGTTTCCATAAATATTTATTTTTCAGTCTTATTTTTTTGGCACATTTAATGAAAATTAAAGTTAAAATTGTCTTTAAAATCGTTTTAAAAATCCTCTTCAAAATTAGAAAAAAATTTTACCATCATTTTTTATGATTAAAATAACTTTTTTGAAGATAAAAAACGGTCTTTAAACCTTAAAAAAAGAAGAAAACAAGCACCAAAAAGGCAAACCTACGTCCTTTTGAAAAACATTTTATTATTTGAGTCGACTCCAGTGACTCGGACTCCGGAGTCGGAGCAATCGCCGGTGTCATTTCAAACTCGAAAGCATAAAAAAATAACAAAACTGACAAAAAACAAAATTGGCCGCATCTGATATAAAAATAGCATCTTTGTCTAAAGAAAATGAAAATACTGAAATGCATAAAAAAACATAAAAAGTTATTTTTTGCAACAAAATACTCAAAAACTGTGCTTCGCCTTTGATTTGCCCACACCAGTTTGCCGCCCTCTTTTGATGGGTGATAATTTGAAAAGTTGAGGGTGTGGTTCGAGGGCACATTTTAAAAAAAGGAGGCGAAAGAAGCGGTAAAAATACAAAAGCATATCATTCCACAAAATTACAATTACAAAAATTCATGAAAAACGTTTTATAACGCTTTTCAAATTCTGAGACATTTTTCAAGTGTAATCAAAAAAATTAGTTTTGCAAATTGGTTTCACTTATGGCAATAAAAAAATTGAGGTTTGTAATTAAAAACAACAATTTCGTCATATTTGTGTGTGTCCATTAATAAAATTAGGAAACAAATTTATTACAGAGACTTCAACATGCAAATTTTTAACGTCCAAAAAACAAAATGTGTAAAATTATTCAGAAAAAAGTTTTTTTGCTGTTGAAGAAAACTAAGCATATACAGTGTGATTCAAGAAATTCCTCGGTTATCTTTTGGGTGGCAAATTAGTACTGTTAAAGTTATCAAAAAACGGATTGCTTCATTAAAAAAAAAATTTTTGACAGGAGGATACGTGAAAATTGAAATTTTTTTTTCTCGGAATAACTTCGTATTAACATCATAAAAACATATATTTTTGTTATTTACAAAACCGCAATCCGTTTTTTGATAACTTTAACAGTATTTATTTGCTATCCAAAAGAAAACCGCGGAATTTCTTGAATCATTCTGTATTTTTGTGGTACAAATTTAACACAAAAAATCCCGTTCAAAAGTTTTTGCAAAAGTTTTGTTTTACTTTCGCCGCACTTTTTTCTTTGATTGCTGATATTAGTGCGCCATATGTTGTCTTATATGTCGAAAAGGAAAAAACTTTTACAAGCGCCATATGGCGCATCATAATAATATCAGCAATCATCGAAAAACAAACTTTTGATCAAAAATAGAAAACAAAAAAAAGTGCGACAGTTTGTTGCTGCTTTTAAAGATCAAAAAAGAAAGAGCCATTTTTGATATATTTTGATGATAAAAAGTGTCTATGGATCAAAAGGAAAAGTGAGAAAAAAAAGCTAAAGTTCGCCATTCAAAATTGACTGATCTAATTTCGAAAGTTCTTTTTTTTGTCTCACTTTTTTTTCCTTTCCCAGAATTCAACACAATATGGCAATCATTTCTTATTCTTATTAAAGCAATGAGAAAAACTTGTTGGAACAATTTTTTTCTTTTAAAACCATTTAATCTTTTTTGTTAAAAACAAAAGTTAAAAATGCCCTAAAATCATCTTCCATCAATCATATTTTTTCCTAAACTTTTTGGCAATCATTTACTTTTTAATCTCTTCCATTAGTGATAGAAGAGAAAAAAATTGAAGTATCCACTTTTTTCCTAATCACATCCTTCCTCATCACTGATAGAGTTCCCATCCATTCAAGCAGCAGGAGTCTGCGCGCAAAAAAAAAAGACAAACGATAAAAAAATCAGTGACTCACATTTTTTGCATCTGTTCTTTTTTTTGTTCCTCATTTTTTTTTTGTGATAATCAATCAACTCTTTTTTTGCGCGGTTTTTTTTCTTGGATTTTGCGTCGGTTCTGTTTTTAGCTAATATCTTTTTTGTTTTATCTGTGTTTTATATTTTTAGGTCATTTTTCTTGGGTTTTTGTGAATTTTTGACTATAATATTTGTGCTTTTACCCGGTTTTTTAGGCTTTTCTCTCGAATTTACGGTTTTTTATAAACTGTATTAGTACTATATATCATTTTTAGATAAAAAATAATGGAACCTAATCCTCTTCCAACATCTAAAACAACTTCAACACCTTTAAATGAACAACCATGTTCAACTTGCATTAAATACCATCAAAGCATAAAAGAATCAATTTCAAAACTTGATCAAAAGATGAATTTAATCTTGACGAAGATGGAAGAGATTATTGGTTTAGCAACAACACAATCATCTTCGGTAAAAGAACTTTCACTTAAGCAAACTGTAGCAGATTTAAATGGTGGAAATGAATCTGATGCCCGATCTTCTTCATCAATTCAATTATCACCACATGATGCAACACGTTCTGCAACTGAAGAAGATGAAGATTTGGTATATCCTAAAACTTTTAATAAGTATGTTTATCTTTTGTGACTTATAAAATCATATAAATCTTGTTTTTTTTTACAGCAGCAGCAATGGAATAAGAAAGCGCAAGCAACAACCACAAAATGGTGATCCAATAAAATATCCAAAGCAAGAATTTTTTGATCGTCATGAAAAAAGCAGCAGCAATAATCACTTCAATAATTCAATGCCAGTTTTAGCAGAACAACAAAATTCATCAATGACAAATCAACAATTACTTGTAAGTGTTTCTCCTTTTTTTACTTGTGGATATTATCCATCTTTTTTTAGGATAGTTTAACACTTGCAACTGTATTAGGTGGAACTGAAGGAAATAATGAAGTACTAAATGCATTCTTTCAATCATTTGAGGATCCAATTGCTTTAATGAATGCATTAAATGCTATGCAAGAAAATGCAGGATTTACTCCAGATTCTTCTAATAATACCGTTATGAAAAAGAAAGCTGTAAGAAGATCTTCAAAGCCACAAACTGCTGTTCCTTCTCCAGCTTTTTCAAATACTGAAGATTTTACTGTAAGTTTTTTTCTTTGCTCCTCCAATTTGCCCGATGTAACAACGCTGGCATGAATAAGGTACGCGCCAGGGAAGAATTGAATCAATTAAGGTTTACCTTAACCTGGCAAGTTTTTACCTTAAACGTCCGCGAGTTACCGCATGCGGTGCTCTCTTTGCTACAGTATACTTTTTACATGTCCCTCTGTTTTTTAGGAAGAACAATTGCGTGAAGCTTTAGCAATTTCAAATGAAGATGGTATACAACAATGCTCAAATTGTGGTGCAACAAAAACTTCAGCATGGAGAAGAAATCAACATGGACAACTTATTTGTAATGCTTGTGGATTATATTATCGTATGCATCAGGTAAAAAATTTTTTCATAGATTTTTGATGCTTAATTTATGATGTTTTTTTTTTTTGCAGACAAATCGACCAATATATTTACGAAAGAATCATATTCAAACACGATATCGAAAAAAGAATGGTGGAAATGGTGAATCAACAATGATAATGGGAAATGGAAGCTGCTTGGATGATGAAAATAATGATTTCTTAAAATAATAAATTTTGTTACATTGGATATGAAATGCTTCTTGGAACTCCAACAATGGCAAAATGAATAAATAAACTTTTTTCTGTATTTGTTTTCGAGTTTTTTTTTTTCAAGTTTTTTTTATAAACCTTATTCATATCTTTTTTTTGACATTGGTCAGTTGAAAATGACTCGGTTCGGTTTTAAAAAACTCTCTTCTTTTTTTTGTTGCTGCACGTTTTCCTTTTTTGCTGTTGTTGTTGCTTGCTTGTTTGAGACGAATGGGCTTCGTTCCTTTTCTCTTCCA
This sequence comes from Panagrolaimus sp. PS1159, assembly GCA_963922195.1. Lineage (NCBI taxonomy): Eukaryota > Metazoa > Nematoda > Chromadorea > Rhabditida > Panagrolaimidae > Panagrolaimus > Panagrolaimus sp. PS1159. The sequence goes on along the minus strand of CAWUHW010000017.1, from coordinate 1,858,694 downwards.
TTTCGTTTCATTTTAGACATGGCGGCTATAGCATTATTTTTTTTTCTTAAACACTAAAAAAGAGCGAGTATATTTCCTTTCCAGAATTATTTGTGTTTTAAAAAAACATCTTGTTTGGGTTTTTTTGCTATTATTTTTACATTCTCATGGAAAAAAATTATAATGAATAAAAAAAACATTGTTGCTTGGAAACCGTTGCATTTCATTTTTTTTTATTAATTAGTGTCTTTCATTTTGTAAATTTTAGTTTTAAAGTTTTAAATTTATAATTTTTTTTCCCAGTTTTTTCAAGCGTTTTTTGCTTTTTGATAAAACTAATTTTCTTTGAAAATAATTTTTACAGATTTTTTTCACATTTTCCACCAAAAAAATATTTTTTAACAATGAAAAAAACACAAATTTTGCTTGCTTTTTGTATTTATTGTTATATTTGATTTACAAAATGGAATAATTTAGAAATTATTTTTTTTTATAATTCGCGAATTTTCCCTAACCTCTTCTTTCTTTCTTTTTCGGACGACGATGTTCATTTTGGCCTTTGATTTTTTTGTTGTTTTTAAATAACTGAAAAATGTATTAGTAATATTAGAAAAAATAATTTTGTATTTGTAATACTTTGCAAATTTTTTTATACAGGTACTTGAATATTTTTTCCATGGAATTTTATTTTTTAAATGATTAAAAATGAATAAAAAAAAAGAAAAAATTGAAAAAATGCCTCCTCCTAAAATGGAAGAAATGAGTACACAGGAAGCGTTAATGTTTTTGTTGCAAAAATTTAATGTTATTCAAAATGATTTATCGGCATCGGCGGCTTTAAATGGAAATGCTTTCTTTCAAGCAGCAACAAAACATTATGTAAGTTTTTGCTGTTTTTTATTAGAAATTTTTACATGAATTTTTTGCTTTAATTTAATAGTTCCTGAAAATCAGGCATTTATTGGAAAGATTTATATTGGAAATTTTTTACATTTATTTAAAACATGGTTAATTCTAAAAAATCAGAAATGCATATTTATAATTTTTTTAGAAAGCAGCGAAAGGGTTTTTAATTTCTTAGTTTTTTTTTCAAAATGCCATAAAACTCATTTTTTCAAAATTAAAAAAAAAACGACGAAAAAAAGTTAAATTTTAATTTACAGAAATGAAGCTTTCAGGATGGCTAAAATACGGTTGAAAGTAACGAAAATCAAATCCGTTTTAGTTTAAAGTGCCTCAGGGGATTTATGCAAACTTTCTGAAACGAAAATTTGCATAATTTAAAAAAAATTTTGTAATACAATCTTTTTGAGATTCAGGCCGGAATCTGATTTTGGCAAATTCCGACTTGAAAGCATTTTGCCTAAAGTAGGACAAATATGAAAGTTTATATATCAGATGATAGATCTGAGTTAAGGGAACATTTTGCAACCATAAAAAAATTTCTCAAAATTATGCAAATTTTAGATTTAGAAAATTTGCATAAAGTCCCTGAGGCACTTTGAACGAAAACAGATTTGATTTTCGTTCTTGTATCAAATCGTCCACGCTTTTAATAGGTGATTCTAAATAAATTAAACAAATTATCAAATCGTCCACGCTTTTTACAGAATAAAATTTAGGTGATTCTAAAAGAAATAAATTAAATTAATTCTTTAAACAAATTTCTGATTAAAACTATTTTATTTATTATTGAAAAAATTTACATGTATTTTTTTAAAGAGTTTTCCTTCTTTTAAGGAGCAGCTTGCAGTTGATTATGATCAACCAAGTACGTCTTCTGGCATTTGTACATCTTCTTCTTCGTCTTCGACAAAAAAATTTGTTGATCCATTGCAAAAAACTGTTGAAAATCTGAAAGTAAACTTTTTTTGTTTATTTATTTTTAAAGGTTTAAAATTGCATAATTTTAGAAACATGGAGAAAAATATGATAAAATTTTGCATCATTGTAATAGAATTGTTGAAAGTAAGTGTTTTACTTTTTAGAATGCAGATGTAGGGGATTTGACAAATTATCGTTTTTTTAAATCCCAATTAAAGGAGGCGGATGTTTTGATACAGTTTCGTAATCTTGGAATTTCGTGATTTTCAGGCAAACTGAGAGTCTTGAAACGAGGATGACCCTTTTTTAAATTTTTTTATCAAATAAAGATGCATTTTCGTTTCGTGACTCTCACTTTGCCTGAAAATCACGAAAATCCAAGATTACGAAACTGTATCAAAACATCCGCCTCCTTTAATCTGTCTCTTTTTATACTTTTTTTACCCTAATTTAAAAAAAAAATATTTTTTAGCATTGACATTATCAGCACCACCACCCCCAAAAGCCTGCTTCCCACCGACACCAGAAATTGCAGAAATGTTAAAAATTTATCAAAAAGATTCCTTTAAAGCTTTAACAACTTTTAATGCAAAAATAACAATTAAAGATGAAAAAAGCAATATGTTAAAACTTTTTAATCCTTCAGCCCCAGAAGAAAAGCTTCAACAATTTAATGGAAATCAATTTCCTTTGGAAGAATTTGTAAATGATTGGATTAAAGAAGAAAAATTAGCGCAAATTGATTGCAAAGTTTATTGTAAGTTTTTAAACAGGGGTTTGATAAATTTTTAATTTTCAAAATGTAATGTACCTGGCGATTAGACAAAAGAAAACACGAGTCGGCTATAGCCTAGTTATAACTAAAAAAACGTCATTTAACAAATTTGCTTTCCATGCGGGACAGGGTTGTGCGATACTTTTTTTACTGGGCAAAAAATATCGGTATCGGTATCGTTTTGCCAAATTTTCCCAGTAAAACGATACCGATACCGATATATCGCACAACCCTGACGCGAGACCAACTTTTTTGTCTTTTGCAAAAGCAATTTTTTCATCGAAAAAGTGATAATTTTTATCATTTTTTTTCTCGGTGTTGATTATTTTTTAGTGTTTTTTTTATCAATAATCGTTCTCAGCATATTAAAGAACATATATTAGTAGAATCAAATCAAGAGATGACGTTTAACATAAATTTTTTACAAAAAAAATGATAAAGATTTATCACTTTTTCGATGAAAAAATTGCTTTTGCAAAAAAGACAAAAAAGTTGGTCCCGCGCGGAAAGCGCATTTGTTAAATGGCGTTTTTTTTAGTTTTTCGATTCGTGTAACAACACAAAAATGCCTTGATCATTAGGTTCACGGCATTTCGAAAAAACGTGTTAAAAATAGAAAAATTTTTCAAGTCGTTTTCTCCCTTTAATTACTTATTTTCATATATTTACCATTATCCCCTTTTATTTTAGCTTCAAATAATATTGGTGAAATGCAAATATTTGAATGCCATAAAATTTTGTTAGAAAATTTTTCAATTAAATTAAAATCTTATTTCAAAACAAAAACCTTTCAAATGGATAATAAAAATATTTGTCATATTCCATTTTTTGAATTTCCCGCAAATATTGTTGAATCATTTTTAATTGCATGTTATGGTGGTCCATTAAATAATTGTCAAGGTGTTTATTTAATGGCAAAACAGCTTCGTTCCGTATCTATAATGGTTAGTTTTTTTGAAATTTTAAAAATTTTTGATATCAAAATTTTGATGATTGAAAAATTATTTTTTTTATAATTTATATAGGAACACGCAGGGAACACTTTTTCTTTGTCTTTTCTCTTGTTTTTTTTCGTTACAGTATGAAAAATTAAATTTAAAGTAACAAATTAGCTTTCCGACCAGCTATATGTAATTTTTCACGCTGATTCCGAATCTGCAACTTTTGATATAGGTTGTGCCATAAAAAGATGCCGAAAATGGCATTTTTAGTCAGGATTATGAGGAGAACACCCTTAATGCGCTCGGATGCATTAACAAACATGGTATCAGTAAATAGCCCTTAAATTTTTGAACTTAATGCATTTTGCCAAAAAATCCCAAAAAATCCCCGTACATGCATTTTGCAGCAAAAACTGGCATAAATTTAAATCTGGTGTGCTTTTGGCGTTTTGTTCTTTTTTGACAATGGTTGTTTCCTTCAATTTTTTCTTGAAAAAAAAAACAACACTGTTTTTTATACATTTTTGAATCATAATTCAATCTTTTTTTTATTATTTTTTAATTAAAAAAATATTTCTTTTATCTCCATAAAATTTAGTAAATTTTTTCAACCAGTGCAAAAAAAACAAGCAAGAAAAAAATTTGCAACGAAAAAAACATCCAATAAGTGCACCTTTGTGCTTATTGGGTGCATTGCTTTTGTCAAGAAAAGTGTTCCTTTTTTTTGCTGACGACGGAAAATTTTTGATTATCAAAAATTTTCAAAATTAATTTTCGGCATTTTTTACTTTTTTTGCTTTTATTTTTTTTTATTTTCGTCATATTCGGGGCCGAAAGTACTGAAATCACACAAAATTTTTTATTTATCTCAACTTTTATTTTTGACCAGCCGCTTCCTAAATTTATACCCCAATTATTTTTCCAATATTTTTTAGAATGCTTCAATTCAAAACCTTGAAACAAATATAACAATTTCAAATGTTGTAAGCCAATATCAATTTGCATATGAAAATGATGAATTTAATCTTATGAAAAAATGTGTTGAATTAATTAAAAGCCGATTCAAATATGTAAAATTATTTAATGAATTTCAAAATTTGCCAAAAAATATTTTGCATGAATTGGCTGTAAATGTTGCAATGTCTCCAAATCTTGAAATTTTTTGATTTTTAATCGTTTGTTTGTCGTTGATTTTTGTTCCCTTCAAACGAAAGTGCTCCAAAATAAAAACTAAAATTTACTCGATTTTTTTTAAAAATGTTTTTTTTGAAAAATTTTAGAATTATTTTGTGTAAAACAAGTTTTGGTGGAATTATTGACCTTGAAAAATAAAATTTTATTTTGTGTTTTTTAATTTGTTGACACAAGAGAGAGGACTACTTTTGCTTTTGTTAATTGTTATAGTTTGTGTAAATTTTCATTCGCAAAAAAACACTCACATTTGTGTAGTCTAAAAAACAAATATAAAAAGCCTCAAAAAAAGATTTAGTTCCACAAACAAAAAATTTTTGTTAAATCAACTGCAATTTTTTCTGTCCCCTTCTGCAATTTTTTTGTTAAAAATTGACAAAAAATGCCTGAAATTAAACTTGTTTATTTTAATGTTCGCGGACTTGGAGAATGTGCCCGTTTAATTCTTCGGCATGCAAACGTTGATTTCAAAGACGAACAAGTAACACATGAACAATGGCCTGAACTTAAGTCAAGTATGTTTTTTTTCGTTTATTCCTATTTTGTTAAAAAACGGGCTAAAAAATGTTTTTAAATTTTTATGATATTTAAATTTTAATAAGATCAAAATTTCGGTAAAATTAAAAATTTATCCTTGAAGATTAATCTAAAAGCAAACAGTGGTGTGCTTTCGAATCTAAAATAACTCCGGCGATGATTCCGACTCCGGAGTCGGAGTCACTGGTGTCCACTCCGGAGTCGAATTAAAGGGTCGACTCCGATAGTAAAATGTATTTCAAAAGCACGTGGGATTGCATTTTTGATGCTTGTTTTCTTCTTTTTTTAAGGTTTAAAGACCGTTTTTTATCTTCAAAAAAGTTATTTTAATCACAAAAAATGATGGTAAAATTTTTTTCTAATTTTGAAGAGGATTTTTAAAACGATTTTAAAGATAATTTTAACTTTAATTTGCATTTAATATGCCAAAAAAATAAGACTGAAAACTAAATATTTATGGAAAAAAGCACTTTTTTCTTCTTTTTTCATTTATTTTAATTTTTCACCCGGAGTCGACTCCACCACCGTGACTTCGGCTTCGACTCCACTTCCGAAGCAACACTAATTTCGCTACTGCAAAAATTTGAGCATCTTTTTTACGTTACTTTCGATTTCAATTATTATTTTTTTAAACTGTTTTAAAATTAAATTTTTTAGAAACAAAAACTGGTAAACTTCCATATTTGGAATATGATGGCCATTTAATTCTTGAAAGTAATGCAATAAATCGATTTTTGGCAAAAAAGCATAATCTTGCTGGAAAAGATGATTATGAACAAGCTCATGTTGATGGAATTGCTGATGTTCAAAAAGATTTCATGTACGCTGTTGCTCCATATTATATGGCAGTAATGGGATATGGACCTGGTAATCCAGTGAGATTTTGTATATTTAAAAAAATTTATGTTTAAACAAGTGAATTTTTAGGATGAACTCAAAAAAGAACATCTTGAAAATAATCTTGCCCGTTTCCTTCCAATGTATTCAAATTTTTTAAAAGAAAGTAAATCTGGATTTATGGCTCCAAGTGGATTAACATGGGTTGATTTTGTTATTACAGAATATTTGACAACTCTTCTCAATTTTGATTCTAAAATTCTTGACAATCATAAGGATATTAAAGATTACATTGAACGAGTTCACAATGTTCCACAACTTAAAGATTACTACGCCAATCGTCCATATTCAAAGAATTAGAAATTTAATTTTTAATTTTAGTGCAGTTTTTGTTTAATATTTTTCAAAAAATTATTATAATTTCTGTTTTTTTTCCCTAATAAAATGATTGAAATTTTAAATTCGTCAAAAACAAACTATAACGCATTTTGTGTAAAACTAAAATATTTATCAAAATCAAATTTAGCGACCGGCAGCCGAAAAATTTTTTTTAAAAAATCGTGTTTTTTTAGTCAGATTATACTATTTTCAACCCTGAATAACACGAAAATAAAAATAAAAAATAAAAAAAAAAGCATTTGAAACCCCTAAAATGCCGTCTGAAAATTTCATGAAGCAAAAATTTTTCGTCGAAGAAAAAAAAAGGAACACTTTTGTTTGACACTTTTTTATTCCCTTTTTTGCAAAAAAAAATGCATTTTCTTTTGTTCTTTTTTTCTTTCCTTTTTTTCTTCCTTTTTTTGGGTGTTTTTTACCAAATTTTAGCTCTGCGTTTGAAAAAATCTCGGCACTTTTATAGTATTCCCCCCCCCCCCCCCATTTTCAAATTTTTTTACAAATTTTGAAAAAAAAATTACACTTTTTCTTTTTCAAGTGTGATAAAGAAAAAAGTTGTAGTTATAACCACAACAAAAAGTGGCATTTTCGGCATTTTTTCCGGCATAAAAAAAGTTTTAAGTTGCATTTTCGGAATCAGCGTAAAACTTTAGGTATAGTAGGTCTGATTATTAGGGTGTAGCTAAAAATTTTATTTTTCTTACTGTAACGAAAAAATGTCAAAGAAAAGAAAGGGAAAAGTGTTCCCAGCCGGTCTCTAATCAAATTTTAAAAAATTAAATTAAAATGCAAAATTAAATAAAACTGTTAATTTAAACAAATTTATCATAAATAACTTTGACAATAAAATGTTAAAAAGATGAACATTTAATTTTTAATTCTCCAAGTCCATTTTTAATTCGTTGCCTAGAATGTTAAATCTTTTAGAGAAAAAATCTAAAGAAAAAATGACAATACTTTTGTCCAATTTTCGATAAATTAAGCACCACCCATCGAAAAAAATTTTATATGGAATGCGACCCTTCTTTGAAAAAAAAATTTTAAATTAAAAAATACAATTTTTGAGGAAAACCAAAGAAATAAACATTTAAAATTTCCGTTTGGGTCTAGGCTGAATCAAAGTAATATTTTTAATAAACGTGTAAAAATGAAAGAAATTTTACAACAATGCATAAAAAAATACGAAAATAAAAATTATTAAACAATTCATTTAAAGATTATCGTTAGCGCAGTATTGTTAGAAGTCGTTTGGGTCGATAGACTGACGAACGTATGATTCGTACATTCTATGAAAAATGGTTTGCAAAATTTCACTTTTCCATATTTCGTGCATAGTGCTTATCCATGTTTCGTTTAATAGTCGTTGATCCAGTATAGTGTATTCATTATCATTATGACGTGCATCTTCTTTGGCCAACTTTTTATGCTTTATTCCAAAAATTTGATCACGATATTTAAAGCGATAGTTTTGGAGAGATGTATCATATTTATGAATTTCCCTTTTACAACTTTGAGTCTCAGCAAATATTTTATCTGGTACATCTCGCAAAAAAAACTGTACACATCCTTCAATATTTTGCTTATTCAGTAGTGGAAGATCCTGTTCAGGTGGATCAAAGTTTGTCATGTAAACCCCTAAAAATTTTTGGCTTATTTTTGTTATTTAAAAAGATAAGTCTAACAAATTGGGATGCAATGTTGTTGGTAATGATATGCAGCAGAAAAGCAATTTCTGAACTTATGTTTTAATGATACATTATTGTTATTGTTTACAGTTTCAATCAATTTCTTGAATTCACTTTTTATATCATCTTCCGTTTCTTCGAACTCTTGTCTTGCCTGTTTGTAATCTAAATTAAATATGTATTTATACTTATAAGAATATAAATTTTACTTCTGTATTTTGCATCGATCCAAAAAAAGAATATTTTTAACTTGATCAGATTCAATTTGGGATTTTATACCCTCATCACATTCAGCCCTTATATATCTTACAAGGGCTATAGTAATTTTATAACAAATATCTCCTAAAATGAATCAAAAATTAGCAAATTTTTTTATAATGTAAATATTTACTGTAGTCTGCATTATTTTTAAAACAAAGGCGTCTGAAAATGGCACCTTTTTGTGATTCGAGTTGTTCTAATGGGGGAATTTGAAAAGCCATAGCAGCTAAGCATAATTCATATGAAATTGGTGTAATAACACTTGTAAAATCAATTATGTCGTTTCTGAATGTATCAAAATTGAAGCTATAAATTATGTTTTTTAAAACCAATAATTTGTTCTTTTTAATTCTTACTTATTGTAAAATGAAACATCAGTGTAACAAAAATTAGAAAAAAGAATTTGAAAGTTTACACCATACATGAGGAAACCTATCCAAGACAATTGGTTTTCTGCCATAATTCTTTCAAGTTCCATAAAAACATGGAAAAAACATTTTATATGGGTTAATGTTTTAACAGCATAAGCGGGATAAGCTCTAAGATCATGATAAAAAGCAGAAAAAACCGTGTCTTTTTCGATGCTAAAACATATATTTTGAATGAAAAAATCTGCTTGAAAAGTGATATTATTTTTTTAAAGGTTTTTGATCATTAGGATAAAAAAAATGTCATTGCTTTTTTTAATGAAGCAAAATTAGGGCATATTTTTCGTCCCGAAACGTTGAATTCTTGACCTTTACCCTTCATTCTTTTTACCCAAACTTAAGAACATTAATAATGTTAATCTTGTTAAGGTTGACATTATCAAAGCAGTTATAATAAAAATGGATACCTTTCGAAATTCGATAACACCAAATTCAAAAAGGTTTGATCGTCAACATTTTGCACCGAAATCCATTTTTCTCCTTTGTCGGTCGCTTTTTCAATTCGGTTAAAAGCTTTAAGCTTTCCAATTGTTTGAATACAATCCATTTCGTTTAAATAATAATTACCAAATTCATCGATCCAATATTTACCGTTGTTGTAAGTTCGAGCACTGCCACATTTTACGTTGCCATTAAAACGCTCACCAAAATATACTACTTCATCATAATTATTAACATTTTGAGGGGTTAAAATTTCCTTTGTTCTTTCAATTAATTCGTCCATCTCTTAAAAAATATAAAAAGGAATTATTCTTAAAGAAAAAATATATTGGGCTTGTCCAGATATGAAGTCATACAGTAGTAGGGTGGGAGGGGTCAGCGGTTATATGATTTTAAATGACGGAAAAATTGAGATGGTAGAGGGGTTTGGCCGGATTATAACGTCATTCATGAAAATATTTAGTTTTGTGATAAATTTTTTTAAATTTAATGATATTTTTTAAGAATAATGAGTTATTAACCTTAACGTACAGGGTGGTCACGCTGGGCTACCCGCAAACAAATTCCATTTATACTCAATACTCAAGGGCTCCTAGATTTAAAAAAAAACTGGTTATGGGGATCGATAGCCTATGTCATCCGATTTTAAAATGTGGTTCTGGAATTTCTACCGTAACCCTCGAAAATTTTTGGTCCCACAACGAAAACCTGAAAAAGTCGAAATTTTCGAATTCGTGAAAATGACTTTGGAGGTAAATAGAGGAGCTCTTTAGGAGGCCCTATACCAAAAATCTCGAAAACAATATTCGTTAAAATCGTTTAACATCGTTACAAAGGTAACATCCTCCACCAAAAATCGTATTTTTAGAAACACAAATTTTTGGTTTTTCTGGGTTTATCTTGCTTTTAACATATTTTGCTATACATTTTAGCACATTTTTTACTATGTGGAAGGCAAATAAATGATTTAACATCATTAAAGTAATCAGTGTTATGCTTCGCGCCGCGTTTGCGCCGCGCTAGCGCGCGCCGGCGCGTGGGGCGACTTTCACAAATTTCCTGGCGCAGCGCGACTTTTTTAAATGTTAAACGTAGAATTTTTCAAATTCACAGGGGGGAGTACGTCAAATTTTTGGCCTTTTTTAAAAATTTCCTAGCGCGGCGCGACTTTTAAAAATTTCCTAGCGCGACTATTAAAAATCTCTGGCGCGTGGCGCGGCGCGACATAGGTAAAAAACAGAAAAGCATAAATACTCTAACGTTTTGATTGCAAAAAGGGGCATATTAATACAAATATTCGATGTAACGAAAATGGTTTTGTAACGTCTGTGGTGTTAACATAATTACTTTCCATAGGTTCATAAATCACATAATTATATTTCTGACCCTTTTTGACACCAAAAAGTGGATATATATTACTATCAAAAGTACGATTTTTGGTGGAGGATGTTACCTTTGTAACGATGTTAAACGATTTTAACGAATATTGTTTTCGAGATTTTTGGTATAGGGCCTCCTAAAGAGCTCCTCTATTTACCTCCAAAGTCATTTTCACGAATTCGAAAATTTCGACTTTTTTAGGTTTTCGTTGTGGAACCAAAAATTTTCGAGGGTTACGGTAGAAATTCCAAAACCACATTTTAAAATCGAATGACATAGGCTATCGATCCCCATAACCAGTTTTTTTTTTAAATCTTGGAGCCCTTGAGTATTGAGTATAAATGGAGTTTGTTTTGGGGGTGATCCAGCGTGACAACCCTGTATATTACGAAAAATACAGTACTATTTTTGTGAACATTTTTTGTTCATAATAACAATGTGAGAAATTGTATGCCTCTGTATGACGCTGGGGGTGCAGGGATTGCCGATTAATGATGCATTATGACCAGAGGGTTCGGTGTGATAGAAAAATCCCTCTATTTAAAAAAGTGAAGATAAAAAACTGAAAAAACCACGGAATTTAAATGGTCGGCGCAACTGTCGTCGGCACCTTTATGTCTTTGCTTCGCATTTCAAAAAGCTAGCAAACACTTTTATTGACTAGTTTTACTGAAAATAATCTTCTTCAAATCATTAAATTTTTGTTTGATGTTAGACCATCGTTATTTGTACAACAAAATAGCGACACACTGATAAAAAAAATCTTTACAGCTTGTTCTTTAGAATAACATGGAAGGATTGACAACTCAAAAGGAGCAAAGCATTGTTTGTCGAAAAAACCAAATATTGGGACAAATACTCGTTATCAATATAGTAAAAAATAAAATAGTCATTTCTTCATTCTTTTAACCATAAAGGCATAAAAACGCACCCAATTGTCGTAAGATTGCTTTTACATTTGATTTTATTGATTTATTTTACAATCTTCATAGAGAGGCGACTAAAAAAACCATCACAAAAAAGAAAGAAAAAAGTGTAAAAACAATTTTCTTTTTGATCAAAGAAAATGGATGCTTCGTCAAAGTTTAAAAATAAAAATATTTATGAAATTTACGAACAATTGGCTGAAAGTAATGGTGATATAAAAGATACTGTATTAAAACTAGGACCAAATTTTTTTGATGGATTAAGAATACGAACTTCTGCTTTCCTTCATACAGTTGAAAATGATAAAGACAAAGATATGGCTTTTGAAATGGAAAAATGTTTTAATACATTTTGGCAAAAATTACAAAATATTTTATTACCAAAAAATGACAAAACAATGTTCGAAATAAGGAAGCTTGAAAAAGAATTCAAACAATTTCATGATAATATAAAAGCTTCTGATTTCAACAAAGAATGGGATTCCAAAGATTTTTTAAATTATGATCAAGTTATTAAAAATATTACTGAGAAATCCAAAATTCATATTGGAGCTTGTTTAGAGATAAATACAACATCTGAAGTGAGCGAATTTCCTCCAAAAAAAACTCTATTTATAACTTGTTTCAGGATAAAAATATCAAAGATTTTAATCAAGACCCTATAAAAACGTTTGGAATCATGAATGAAACCTATTTCGATGTTGATGTTGACAAAAAAACTGCTACCATCGTAAAAGAAACAGTAGCGACAAATTTTTCAAGCAGAAATGAGAATTATTGCAGCAAGAAAATAAAATTTGAATCATGTCCAAACTGGTTTGTTTCAATTTTGACTTTATCTTTTTTCGAAATATATTCAATTTTTGAAAAGGGGCACACAAAATGTCGAAATAAACAGCGAAAATGACGTTTTCGTACTTTTCTCCTATTAATTCAAGCTGCAAAAATTTCCACAATATGACAAATTTTTATAAAAATTGAGCTGAAAGCTTTAAAAAAACTGGCATCTCTTAAAAATCTTTAATTCTCGCTTTCACTTCCGCTTCTAATTCCGCTTAACGGAAGCGGAAGTGAAAAAAGGGAGGAATTCCGTATTCTACGGAAGCGGAAGCGGAATTTTTAAAATTTTTTTTGAAAACGATATTTATTTAATTTCAACGACAAAAATATGATACCTTGCATCCAATAACTGAATAATAAGAGAAATTTTTTTGCTTTTTACAAGCAAACGTTTACACAAAAAGCACAATTTTTCTTACAAAAACAAGCATTAAATTCACGGAATTCCGCCGCTTTTTTTACTGAAGCGGAAGTGGAAGTGATTTCGTATTTTACGGAAGTGAAAGCAACATTACGCACATCCCTGGCCAAAAAATTTTTGTAAAATTTTTTTTCAGGAACTTTCTGTTACCACTTATTGAATTTCGGAAAGATTTATCAAAATTATGGAAAGTATTTCGGCAAACACAAAAAAACAATGCCGTTCTTATTACTAATTTTGAATGTTTGATTAATTTGTCCAAAACGCGATATTCAGATTTTATTCCAATGATTTTAAAAAAAGAAAGCAAATGTTTTGTTTTGAAATTTATTTCAGAAAAAGATTTCGTAGACGAAGTATTATCTACAGAATACTTTGATGATTTCAGTGCTTACTTGGATGATTTAAAAAAGCGAGGAACAGAAAAGGAAGAAGATATCTCGACAATAGACAACTTTTTGGCACATCTCTCTTTTATCAAAAAACGGCTCAGAGTTAGGCCATTTGATTTTAAAGAATGGGAACATGTTTATTGTCATCTCAAAAACAAAATTACAGATAATGGAATATTATCTAAATTCATTGAACCGTTACAGTTAATATTCTGCTATTACGTAAAAATCCATACAGTATACGAAGTTAGTGTAAAAGTAATGAAAATTTCCAAAGCTTTGCATTATTTTTAGCAAGAACGATGCTATCAATGTTTGTCATATCAGACAACAACAAAACCTGTTCTGAATATTTTTTATACAAAAAATATTTTGGATACTCGTGCAACAAATCCGATAAAAAGATCGTCTTCAGAATCAGTTCCAGAATCAGCTCCAGAATTATATTTAGCATCATATTTTGGAAAAGCTATGCCGTTGGAAAAGTTTTTCCAAAACTATAAAAATATTGGCGAAATAATTGGAGCCGGAAAGGAAGACGCTTTCGGCCCCACAAAAGATAACTTCAAAGTCGAAGATATAGAAAAAAATTTGCATGATATTATTGAAGAATTTGGGAATGATGATGACGTAAAATTAAAATTGACAAGAAATGTTGATGGCACATTTAATTATTCTATTAAATATTAAATAAAGCTTTTTTGCTTTTGATTTACTGTTTTTTTAATATTTAAAAAATGCAAAATTAAATAAAACTGTTAATTTAAACAAATTTATCAAAAATAACTTTGACAATAAAATGTTAAAACATTTAATTTTTAACTCTCCAAGTCCCTTTTTAGTTCGTTGCCTAGAAAGTTAAATGTTCTGCAACAGTGAAAGCTTTTTCCAAAAAATCAGAGTAAAGTTGTCAATTTAACGAGCTAAAAACGACCAGGGCCGTGTCTGAAATTGTTAAAAGTCGGTCTAAAGCCGTCTTATGTGACATTTTGTGATTTTTCTCAAATTAATATTACTATAGCTTTCCTAACCCGCTTTATTTCGAGATACAAAAAAGTAGTTAGTTATTTTTAACTACTTTTTTTACGTCTAGAGTAACTATAAATAACCTTAATTTTTAAATTTTTATTGTTTAAAATGCTTTTCACCAGGACTTTTCACCAATAAAAGCAGAATGTTGTACTCATTAATGTTACATGTTTTTAAACATTACAATCTTTTATATGCCGAAGCATTATTTTTTTAAGAACATAAAAAATTCAAAAATTTTTTGAGCTTGAAAAAGTCAAAAAAATGAAAGATTGTTTTAACAAAAAATATATTCCTGGTTTTGTGTCAGATAGTGATGCCATTTTATTTCTCAACATTTCGATGACGTTCAAAGTTTTTTTTTAGTTTTTTCATTGATGTTTTCAGACCTTATGGCTCTGCTGTTTTTACTTTTTTGAATGTTTAATTTTCTAAGACAAAAACTTTTCAAACAGTAAAATAATATTTTCGAAAAAAAACAGTTTTTAATAATTTACAGAATCCATGGTTTTATTAAAAGCTGTCCACAATATTTAAACATTTACAATTTTCTATTTTTGTTAGGCGAAACGTTATTTTTTGGTGAGATTTTGAAATCATTTTAAACAAAAAGCTTTCATTTAGACTAGTACAGCTGAAAATAAAATTTTTTACTAGTTTTTTTATTAAAGTGTAATTTGAAATTTATTTTATTCAATTATAACTTGGAAATTATTATTACATATGTATCATAAAGGGAGGATATAATAAGTTATTTAAAGATTAACACTATCAAGATTTGATGGAATATATGTAAAACCCAAAAAGTTTGCATCTTGTTCAACATAGGTTGTTCCATTCATTAAAGAATTTACAGGTGGCTTAATTCGTTTAAATTCATCAGAGATAAGTGAATCATCAGCTTCATTTTTAACTTTTGGAATAAAAGTTGGCTTAATTTCACGCTTTAAAAGTTTTGCCCAATTAATTGAAACAAAAAATTCGTGACTTTTAATTTCTTCAAAATCTCTTTTACATCCTAAACGTTTATGCCGATCTTTTTCTAAAAGGCTTTGAAGAATGTCTCGACTGGAAGGGGATGCCATATTTGAAATTGTTAAGGGTTGATTCAAAATTTGATCATACATTTCTTTTTGATTTCTTGAATAAAATGGTGGAAGTCCAAAAAGCATTTCATATAAAACCTGTAAAAATAATTATTATGCATTTTTTGAATGAAAATTATTTAAAAGATTTGTTTTGCAGCGTTTGCGAAAATATGACAAAACTCGGTTTTGCGAAATCAAAGTTTCAATTTTACAGACATTTAAATATTCAGAATTTAAAATTTTTAGTTTCAAAAAAATTTCGGAAATCTCGAAATTTTAAAATAGGTTTGGAAATAAATTTTATTTCGATGTTGCTGGCCTTTGGAAGTATTTTGTAATCACAAAAACACTGCCTTTTTAAATTCAAAAAAACCCCTTACCGGTAAAAATTTGCATAAAATAATTATGCAAATTTTTACCGATAAATAATATCTTTCTCACTTACCGTTCCCAAGCACCACCAATCTACTGTTCGATCATACTTCTTTTTAAGGATTACTTCTGGAGCTAGATATTCTGGTGTTCCAGCAAATGTTCCAGTTGTATCTTTTTGTTTAATACCTTCTTTGCCTTAAAAATTTTAAAAATTTAAATTTTTTATTTTTTTGATTAAAATTTTAAATTTACATAAACCAAAATCCGTTAAAACAACATGTCCATATCGATCAAGGAGAATATTTTCTGGTTTAAGATCCCTGAAAAATCAAAAAATATTTTTTTGTTAAAATAATTATGCAAATTATTTTTACCGATAAATAATATCTTTCTCATGAAGATATCCCAATGCACATGCAATTTCAGCCGCATAAAAACGGGAACGATTTTCAGAGAAATTTTTTTCTTGTTGTAAATGTGTAAATAACTAAAAAAAATACACGGTATTTTTATTCAATATCTGTTTTTATGATTCGAATTTAGAAATCAAGTTTCAAAATTTTCCTCAAAATTTTTGTTCAAAATAATTTGAAACCGATTTAAAATTGTTTTTTGTTGCCTCAAATTAATTAATTTAAAACGAAATATTTTTCAATTTCGAGAAAAATTAAAGATAATAGAAAGAAAAGTTAAACTTTAAGCTACAAACAGGAAACTTCAGGATAGGCTAAAATACGGTTGAAAAGAACGAAGTGCCTTAAGGGCTGTATGCAAATTTTCAAAAACTAAAATTTGCATAATTTCGAAAAAAAATTTTTATGGTTGCAATATGTTCGCCTAGCCTAGTTCTATCATTTTAAAGTCAAATTATAGAAATCGGTTTAGAAATAGTGAAATGGCATCAAATCGAAATTTGACGAAATAATTTTATCACCAATATCTCGAAAATGTTTCGGTTGACCGAATCTGTTTTTTTTTACCTTTAATTAACCACACTATGACAAACGATAGAACTAGGCTAAGGGAACATATTGCAACCATTAAAAAAATTTTTCAAAATTATGCAAATTGTAGTTTCAGAAAATTTGCATAAATCTCCTGAGGCACTTTCAACAAAAACAGATTTGATTTTCGTTCTTTTCAACCGTATTTTAGCCTATCTTGAAAGTTTCATGCCTGTAGCTTAAAATTTAACTTTTTTTTCCTTTTTTTTAATTTTTACTTTTTGTTGTAAATTGAAAATTTAATTTTAAAAAAATTACCTCTCCGCCATTAATGTAATCCAAAATAAAATACAATTTAGTTTTGGATTGAAAACTAAAATGCAATGAAACCAAAAATGGATGATTGATATTTGTTTTTAGGACATTCTTTTCTGCCATAACTCGCTTTTCTTCTTTTCGCATTTTAATATTTTCTTTTCCCAAAACTTTCATTGCATATATTTTTTTTGTTGCTTTTTGTTTTACGCGATAAACTTCTCCATAGCTGCCTTTTCCAATTGTTCCCAAAATATCAAAATCTGATGCTTTTAAACTAAAAAAATCTCTATTGATTTTTTGACATATAAAATACAGTACACCCTTACCCTTTACGTTGCGTTGGACCAAGATCAATTTCATTTTCACATTTTTTTGTGCTTTCAACTTGAATTATTGGGGCATAAAAAATTTGAACATGTTGACTGAAAAAAAATATTTAAAGAATTAAAATTTGAAAAAAAATATGACGGAAGTATTATGGCTTAAATAAAATAAAAAGTGACTAATGGCTTTTTTGATGATTGATTAAAGCACAAAATTTGTTGTTTAACAAAAAAAAGAGGAATTTTAAAAGTAAAAATTTTGCATTTTTGCTAAATTATAGACTGTGTTGTTGAAAAAAAAGCTTTTGTTCATGATGTTTTGAAATAGAAATTTCGATTTCGAAATTGTCGAAATACCAAAATCGAAATTTTGTTACTTTGGTCTCGACGGTAAAAATAATTTTGATTTCGAAAAGTTCGAAATGCCAAAATCAAATTTCGGTACACTGGTCTCGGAAGTAAAAATAATTTCGATTTCGATTCTAATTTCGCAAAACCCTGCTTCTGTATTTTTTTAAAGAAAAAATAAATGGTTAAATATATTTTTCATTTTTAAAATTTTTGTAAAAATGTCATGAACCTATTGTTTTTTTCCCTGATTCTCAGGTAAGTGCAATTTCAATAAAATGTCAAAAACGAATTTTTTTTTGCCCCTTTTGAAGACAAAAATTTAAAAACAAACTTTTCAATTTCATTATTTAATAAATAATTTGAAAACACTTCAATCCATCCTCGCCTTTTTTCATTCAATTTACTTTCGGCAGATAAAAACTTCCTTTTTGGTGGCTTATCAACGGTTGGCGGAATTCGATGCTTTAAACGTTCATACAAATTTTCAAAATCAATAAATGATTTTGAAAATGAATCAGATTTTTTGGAAGAATTTGTTGAAATTTTAAAAATCTAAATATTTTTATTTATAGTATTTTTTCAAATTTCATTTAAAGGAGGCGGACGTTTTTATCCAGTTTTGAAATCTTGGATAAACTGAGAGTCTTAGAACGAAAATGCATCTTTTTTGATAAAAAATAATAAAAAAGGGTCATTTTCGTTTCAAGACTCTCAGTTTGCCTGAAAATCACGAAAATCTAAGATTTCGAAACTGAATCAAAACGTCCGCCTCCTTTAAAGAAATATTATTACCGTATCCTTTTTATCATTTCCATCAATAATATTACAAAGAATATTATAATTTGTTGCAGAATCTTTCATAACTTTATTTTTTTACCTTTAACCCCTTATAATTAAAACTGGAAAAATTTCCACCTGCTTTTAAAAGCAGAAAAAAATATTGAATGAAGAAAAAAAAAAGAGTTAAAATAAGCCGTCGTCTTTTTCGTTTTTTTAATGTTTTTCAAAGACAACAAAAAAGGAATGAAAGAATGAAAGATGATTGTGTTACGACAAAGGAGAGAAAAGCAAGGAAGAATGATAAATATTTTTGATAAGAAAAAAAACTGCTTTGATACACAAAAAATAGTTTTTTTATTACTGCTTAAAAACAGATATAAAATTAATCTATTTTTAAACACCAAAAAACTCGTAAATTTATTCATTTTAGAAAACATCATTCGAGTGTGTGAGTGATAAAAAAATAATATATAAAAAATTAAAAATACATTTTTATGAGTTTTTTTGGCAGAAGAATGTGGAGAATTGGAAGTCATAAAAAACGATGGACTTTAATCTTTGAATAATACAAAAGAAATGATTTTAGGATGCTCATCCCCGAAATCTCTGTCTCCCAAAAAAATGTAATAATATTTTTATATAGTAGTTTAAAACCTATTCGAAATTACAGTCATTTACATTAAAAAAATTTTAATAAAAATAAAAACAAAAAGAATATCAAAAATTCAAAAACAGAAAAAAAAAAGAATTACTTATCAGAAAAAAATTTGTTAAGTACTTCTTTCAGTTTCGATCCCAACTTTTTTTTGTCTCCTGTTTTAACACCACTGTTTTAACGTCTAAAAATTCTTTTTAAAAAGGATTCAGATTTAATTCTCCTAAAATAAAATAAATCCCTTTTTTGTATTTTTTAGAAACATGTTGGTTACGGTCAGTCAAAGAGAAGTAGACACTTCGTTATCAGGACACTTCGTTACGAACAGTTCGTTATCGTTATTGTCACTTCGTTAAGGACACTTCGTTATTAAGGACGGTTCGTTATTAAGGACAGTTCGTTACGGACAATTCGTTATTTGGGACAGTTCGTTACGGACAGTTCGTTATTATTTTATTAATATTGCAAAAACGTAGGTTTTAATATTTTATGCCCCCTCCAGAATCAAAATAAATCAAAATGCAATGGTTGTATTATTATTATATGTTTCATTATTTATATCTATGATGTTATTGTTTTAACAATAAAAATGATGAGATCCACAACTGAAAATCATAAAGAAATTTATTAGTGTATATTAAAAGTCATGTCATGAATATGTACAAAAAAAAGATGAATAAAAAAGATTAATTATTTCCAGCAGCTTTACCAAGATGATAAAGACGTTTCCAAATTTCATCAGAACGTGAAACAGCAGCATTAAGTTGTAGATTCTCAAGAAGTTTTGCTCGATGATTTGCAATTTTAATATCACCAGAACGATCTTTTACAGGAGCTTCACGTCTACCAGATAATTTAAGCTTTGCATCAAGTTCCATACAATTTTGTAAAAGTCTATCTTCATACATAAAACATCCAAGGGAGCATTTATCGCTTTTTTTCTTTGAATAATATTTTAAAAGTGATGGATGGTCTTCAAAAAACAATAAATATTCTTTATTATCATTAACTGTTCACTTCTGGAAAGATCGAAAAAGACAACATAGAGTTATTGGAGTTCTTCCGATCCCTGGTGATCATAAAGCTGTAGATTTCTCTGTTGAATCTGAAAAGACTTTTTTCAATAGCCGGAGCTGTTATAAGTGATTTGCGACAACGCATGACTGATGAAACTTTAGAAAAAATATTATTTCTTCATTTTAATATTAAACTTATGAATATTGAATAATCATTGTTGTTTGTTGTTATTTTATAATAAAGCTTTTATGAAAAAAAAGCATATTTTAAATTGTCTTAATATTTTTTCATTTATTATCGAAAAAATGCCAAATATCGAATATCGATATCGAAAAAAGAGCCATTTTATTCGATATCGATATCGATATATCGATATCGAATAAAAAAAACCGATATCGATATCGAAAAATTTTAGACCGATATAAAATATCGAATATCAATATCGGTTTTGAAAATATCGACTATCGCACAACCCTGGTCTCTTTATTCATTGTTTACTATTTTTGTGATTTATAACATTACTAATAAAAGTAAAATCAATTTATTTTTATAGAATAACGAAGTGTCCGCAATAACGAATAGTCCTTAACGAACTGTCCAAAATAACGAATAGTCCTTAACGAACTGTCCAAAATAACGAATAGTCCTTAACGAAGTGGACATAACGAAGTGTCTTTAACGAAGTGTCCACTGGTCTCAGTCAAAGTGCAATTGCGCTTCTGCAAAAAGTTTGAGAAAAACAAAAAACATTTGAGGAACACTTTGCCAAATTTTTACTTTTAAAAAAGTTACTTTTTTTCAAAGTTGTCAAAAATTTTACATCAAAAGCAGTGGTGTCAAAAATGCTTTTTTTTGAAAGCAAAAGCAAATTTTTTTTTGCTTTCTTTAACAACGCTTTTCGCAACGGGATTTTTTTCTGCTAAAAAAAACATAGGTGAAAAAAAGCACTGCCATTTTTAGCAAGTGCTTTCTAAAACATAAGAGAATGCTAAAAAAAGCAGAGAGAGTGCTTTCTTTAGCACAAAGGGAAAAGAAATTTTTTTATTGTTTAGTTCTTTTTTTGTAGTGTCCTTTTAAATACAGTACCCCAAAAACCAACACAATAATCAGTCTAAATTTATTCCAATTATACGAAAAACATTCCTTAAAAACAAATCAACTTTACAGAAAGATATACATTACAAAATCAATAATGATTACACATTTATTTGTATTTAATCTTCAATTTAGCTTCGTGCACCACCAAGTTCAATTTTCGGAACTTCTTTTTCAAGTTTTTTCTTCCAGCAAGTTTATAACCAACACTACATTTATGTTGTTCGGCATTTCGATGCTTTAGACAAAAAATACTGCTGCAGATTGTTGCCGTAATAATCTTATTTCAGGTGGAGTCTACAATCAAATACATTCGGAACCTTTATATATATATATAAATAGTTAAAGACATCACAGAGAGATCCAGCTTCATCATGACTTGTACCAGATTTGTTGCAGGAAGTCTAAAATATGAACATATATAAATAATGGATATAAAAAAATAAGCAAACGTTGATGGCAAAGATGTAAGCATTTTACGAATTGTTTCACGTAAATCTGCCATAGTTGTAACATTTTGTGGAATAAAATTTGGAACAATCAAAATTATATCTGCTTGCGGATTTCTATTCAAAGAGCTTTCATTAATTGTAGTTTAATATCAGAAAATGATGTACATTCAGTATATGCACATGCAAGAGTTCCAGTTGTTGAAGTTTTTGCTGATGCTGCTGCAGTAGATGGAGGTAGACCAGCAGAAGCTGTTGGATAACTATCAGAAATTGCACCACCACCAGAAATTTCTTAATTCGTCCAAAATCTAAAACAATCAATTAAAATACATTATTATTCAAAATAAAGCAAACCTCTTTTAAAGAAAACTAAAAACTAGTTGTTTTTCCCTTTCTGCTAAAAAAAGCACTCTCTCTGCTAACGTTAGCATTCCCATATGCGATTAAAAGCAAAAGCAAAAAAGCAAGTGCTTTTTTTCACCTATGTTTTTTTTGGCAGAAAAAAAATCTTGCGGCGAAAAGCATTAGCAAAAAAGCAAGCAGCCGTGCTTTTTTTGCTTGCTTTTTTTTTCAAAAGCATTTTTGACACCACTGATCAAAAGTGCGCTACATTTATTTGTTTAAAACATAAATTTATATCTGTTATTCTTTAATTTTCGCCATTTAAACCCTCCGTGGATCCGTAGATCAACATAAATGTAAAACGACGTCCCCCAACAGGAATATTTCGTTCAAGAACGTTTCCGCTTCATTTTTTGCTAAACATTTTTCTTTTTGCTTACAGTATTTCGTGTTCTTTTTCTTTTATTGTTTATTTTTAATGCTTTATATTTTATAGGTAATCATCACAAGAGACAAACATTTTTTATGGTAATTTAAATTTAAACTCGATTATTTGGCGTTTATTTTGTAATATTCTGTATTTTCTTGGAATTTATTCTATTATATTTATTATTATTTGTTATAACATAATTATTTTGGACCTCATTTTTGACAATAATGGAAAAATTCAATCTTTCAAATATACTTCAAAATGTTAATGTTATTGCATCTGGTAAGTTTTTTCTTATGATATTTTTGTTTGGGGAAAAAGCTGCCAATTTTCTGCTCTTATTTTTATCAAACGTTGGGTTACGCATTTACTGGGAAATTTGGTCTGCGATAAATTTTAAGTTAAACTTTCATTTATTTCACCTGTCTGCTGGTAAATTTAGCATAGGATTTTATAGCTAAAAAGCCCAGTATTTAATTTTTGATGAAAAATTGATAGCCGATAATTTTAAAAAATGCAGTGTGTGATGGAAAGGCGAAAACCCTAAAACTGTATCAAAAAATTTGACTTTGTTTTTTTAATTAAGGAAACATTTGTATCCAAATCAAGCTTGAATACGTCACTTTTAATTTACCAGTAAATTTGTAAGCAAAGAATTTTTTTAAAAGCCTTTTTTCTGTGGATACAGTTTTTGCAAATGCGATATTTTAAGACCTTTTTAAACTTGCGCAGCTCCAAATACTTTTTGTTACAAATTAAAATGACAAAAAAAATTTTGTAGACATTATTAGTCAAATAATAAATTTTGCATGCTTTGCAAATTTTTTTATATTCTCTTTTTTTTAAATTGTCTCATTGTTTTGAAAATGTTTTCGTTTCTAAATCTATTGATTCATTGCAGGATCTGAAGCTATTATTTATCAGTGTTTATACAAACCAACTTGTTTGAGATGTGCTGCAAAAGTCCAACTTTTAACAAACAAAGCTCTTGAAGAACTCAAAATGTTAAAGAAATTTGATCATGATTTTATAATAAGGTATTTTGGAGATTTTGTTAAAGAAATCAATGGCGAAAAGAAGCTTATTATCTTGATGGAATTAGGTGATATGACTCTACATACTTATGTAACTCGTACAAAACCAATCAATAATCCAATAATATTTCGATCAATTGCTGCTCAACTTGTTGAAGCTGTTCACGTACTTCATTCAAATGGTATCATTCATCGTGATTTGTCATATTATAATATATTGATAAAAAGAAATATGATAAAAATCACTGATTTCGATGTTGCCACAACTGTGGAAAATAATGCATTTGAAAGGGTATGTTTTTTTGTTTTACTTTTTTTTCGAAAGTTTGTTTCCAGTTACATTTATATATATTTTTAGGTTGGGCTTTCCCTAATTCAATCACCAGAAATGCTCCTGCATTTCAAATATGATCAAAAGACCGATATCTGGTCAATTGGATGTATCTTGCATTTTATTGCAACTGGAAATATTCCATTTGCAGACAAATGTGAGAGATATGTTCTTCAAAATATTGGAAGGGAAATTGGATTCCCAAAAGATTATAAAGAAGTTCTTCGAGTTATTACTAAAGGTGATGGAAATTTCTATTACAAATCTTGTCCATTTGAATCTTTGAAGAAAATTATTGGTGATGAAAATTGGGATCTGACAATTGTAAGTTTAAATTTTTTTCAGTAATATTAAGTCTTTTTTTTATTTTTAGCAATGCTTAAAAACTGATCCCGTTGAACGTGCAACCTCATCCGAACTTTATAATCATCGAACATTTTATCAATATTTGTAAGTTTTTTTTGTTATTTTTTTGCATCATTTTTAATGTATATTTTTTTAGTAATTATGCCATGATACCATCTGCTGTACAAAAACCTGTACAAACTTCTTGCAAAAAACCTCAAAAACAACGTGGTCGTTCAACTTATGTTTGTTAAATTTTCTTCCTTTTTTGTTATACTGATTTTTTTATTCTTTAATTATTATATCATTAATTTTTTATTATACTTATTTGTTAGGTTAATTCTATAAACTTTTGTTAAGTTTCGTTTGTTTATTATTAATATTAATAAAACTTTTTTTTGGATATTTGATAAAACTTTTAAAATGGTTTTTGAACCAAAGACGGATTTATTTTTTAACATTTAAAAAAGTTATTAATGTTTATAAAAATATTTAATTATCGAAAAACAATTTCATAGCTACCGTAGTTTGTAAAAAGTGTATCAATCTTGTTGGCAAAATGTTGCAAGTTGCCAACACAATTTTTTTTTATGATTTTTGAAACAACGACAAAAAAGAATCGCAAATAAAAGTTTTGTAGTCAGTCTCCTTTAACAAAAAATTCCATCAAGTTTTAATTAAAAACCTATTTCTTGTTTCAAATTTCTTGGAAAAAAGAAGAATAACCATTTTTTGTATAATCAACTTTAATACCTTGAAAGTCTGGTATAATTTTGACCTTCCATAAGAAATTCCTTCCTTTCCAAAAAAAAGGTTGTTGACTCAAACTTTTTTTCCATTCTTTTTTTTGCGGGCAATGACCTAGAATTATAATACTTGTGATATTTGTTTAATGTCAACCAAATTGAATGATTTTTGATTGAACCAAAAAAAAAAGAAAGAAGAACCATCGTTTTTTTATTAAGGATCTCAATGAAATTTTCTATGTAAAAAATTGGTATTTGGAAATATATATTTTCGCTGTTGGTGGTGCTTTGAAAGAGGAGATATTATCGTTTAACCTTTTAAAGTAAGTTTATTTTCTTTAATAGCAGATTTTATGTTGGGGGGTCACAAAGGTGATAAAAATCATATGCTAGAGTGCACAAGATTTTTGTTGTTGCACTTACACTGTACTTTAACTTTGTTGATTGCTTTTATTCCAGCTTGCTTGCTTGCTTGATTCATTTAAAGCTATAAAGGTTGTGCCTTTTATCAGTGAAAAAAATCAGCAATGTTTTTTTTAATGCAACGAAATCGAAAAGTTTTTTTCCCTGCTTTTTGTTTTTGTTCAACGTTCTCTCTTTTTTAACACTAAACTTTTTTTCTTTTTTGTTGATAATCTTTGATTGACACCCTTTTTCTGTTTTTTGATGTAAATACGGGGAACAATGTTCACCAACTTTTCTTTGTAAACTCTAAATTTAAATATTAAATTTTAGGTGATAATCCTGCAAGAATGGATGCTATTGGTCAAAGAATGGAATTTGTTGGTGGAACATTTGGCTTAAATGAAGTCCAAAAAGAATATGTTTCGAGAATATTTGAAACTATATTAAGAATTCCTGGAGTTTTATTGCTGGAACTTTGGTGGCTTAAATACGATGATGCCGTTTCACAGTTTAAAACAAATGTGCTTGAAAAAAGTGTTCTACCAAATTATTTAAAGGTTGAAAGAATTATTGAATTTGTTGATAATCGAGATATGGATAATGCTGTTGCAACTGTGCTTTCAATAGCTGGTAAGTTATCTTCTATTTTCTGACTTTATATAAATGATTTTTTCAGTGTTGCTATTATGTGCAATATTACTTACCGTACCCCTTGGAAGGCTGATAAAAGTTTACGTTCATGCAATGAGTTTGTTGTTATTTGGATTAGCACACATGCTTTCAATTCGATATGTAACATTAGAGAAAGAAGAATCAGATCCGGAATTAAAGCTTGATGATTTGGTGAAGCTTGAACGGCATGGATTCCATTTTCTTGCTCAAGTACTACAGTTTTTTTGCTTCTCCATCCATTTTTAATCTTATTACCCTTTTTTAGTTAATGCTTGCACTTGTACAATCTTGTATTCTTTCAATTGAATCTGATGCTGGAAGAGTTTCTTTAGCTGTTTTTACCGTGCCAATAATCGCAAGAATGTGTGGAATTCCAGTTGATAAACTTATTATTGCTCATAATATTGCATGTTCAGCTGCAATGTTTTTTATTTGTATTTATGTGCTAAATCATGTTCCAACTTTTTTGCAATCTATTAAAAAAGGATCACGAAGGTTACGAGCTTTGTTTGTTATTCGTGGAATTGGAATTGGTACATACTTTATCTTTCATTCTTTTGTTTTAAGTAAATATTACATATATCTTTTAGGGATAATTAAAATTTGGCAACGATTACGTCTTGCAGAAGTTCTAGCAATTTGTTGGATGTTAATGTTCTCTCTACGATTTTATAATCAAGTGGCAACTGGTGCTGGTTCCATAGATTTAGCATGTATGACTGCAATTGCAGAAACAACAAGCAGTCCATTCACTTTGTTAGCGCTAGCTTTAACAGTTAGCTATATTTCACAATTTATTGTACAATGTACACAATTTATTCTTGGAAGTATGCATAATAGTAATCATGTTTTGGCAACACATGGATATACAGAAGCGTTAACCCTTGTATTTTTATGTTTACAAGCTGGTGTGCTTGGGATGAGAACAGAACAAAAAATGTTTATGCTAAAATTGGTGCTATTTATTGGTAAGCTCTAATGCTAAAAAAAGTTATGTATGTACTTTAATGTCGTCAATGTTTTTACAGTTCTCTCTGCATTGCTTCAATCACTTTATGAAATTCTTGAACCACAAATGTTAGCTTTTGGTAAGTTTTTTATTTGTGATAAAAAAAATACTGTAATATTGTTTTTAGCTGCTTTAACAAATGTTACCGTAAGCATGCATGTTCGATCATTGGTACTTGCAACAATTTTAATGATAACTCCATTCTTAATATCTTTTATGCTAATGACATTTTTGCCAATGGATTTATGGTTTGTAATGTAAGTTTTGGAACTATTCAATGAATCCAAGTAGATTTTAAATATATATTTTATAGGATTATTTCCACTTGCTTACTTACTTCAATTCGAACAATTTCAACTACAGTAATATACTTTTTAAAAATTGCTGAAAATAAATCTGAACAACCATGGGAGCGATGCGATGATCTAATATTTTATTGCAAGATTTCAACGCATGTAGCAGAGCTTTTTCTAGCGCTTTTTGTCGTTGTTTATGGGATTTTTGCTTTGCTCGTAAGTTTTTATATGTCTCTGATGTTGTTATAGGACTTGTTTAATTTTTTTATCGCTTTTTTAGGTACTTGGAAAATGGACTGTATTCTCTGTGATTGTTTTAATCTTTCATTCATATTTTAATGTACTTCGAAAACTTCAAAGTTCAATCAATGCTGTACGAACTCGAAAAGCTGCATCTGATCAAATAAATGGATTTTCAAGGCCAACAAAAGAACAATTGGATCAAAAATCTGATGTATGTATGATTTGTTTGGGTGAAATGTCCACAGATGCTCGAGTAACTCGTAAGTGGAATACTGTATTTTTATATATATATATATCTTTAACAATGTTTTTAATTTTTAGCATGTAATCATTATTTTCATGGTTTTTGTTTAAAGAAATGGTTATTTGTAAAGCCTGTTTGCCCGCTTTGTTATGTAAGCTTAGGAGATGGAACAAAGTTGCAGCAAGAAGAACCACCAAGAAGCTTTTTTCCAAGGCGCCGACCTCGTGAACAACAACCACAAAATGAATTTCGACGAATGTTTTTAACAAATTATGATTGTAAGTTTTCTTTTATTTGGTGAATACTGTATTTGTATTGGAGTAGTCAAAACATTATTTCATAATTTTGGCATTCTTTTTTGTCTAAAACATTTTGAGGAAAATTTGGTGAGTGCCAGATTTTGAAATAAGAAAGGAATACTTTATTTTTTTTAAAAAGACATTTAATTCGAATACAAATTATAAGATTTTTTTCGGATATTAAAATTATTGCATTTCAAAAATGCAAGGAAGCAAAATCCGTTTTTAAATGTTAGCTATTCTTTTTTTAGCTTCAAGAACAGTCTCGGCATCTCTTCAACCTTTAATGATGCATGATGAAAGTGGTGGTATAGATTTGGATAATCTACCACAAAATGAATCTTCAACACATCGCCTTCGAATGATGAGCACATTTAGTGATTGGAGTTCAGATTCTTCTGATTCAAATGCAACCGAATTTACTGTTACATCGACAGAAGATACAAGTAGCACAAATTAATTATTATTTATTTGTTTTTATGTCATTTTTAAAAATAGTCATAGGTACTTTCATTTAATTTAAGCTTTGAGGCCATCAAAGGGGGTATACAGTAATTTTTATTGTTAAAAGTGAATGGATATAAGAAATGTTTGGAATATATTTGCATTTAATTTGTGCCCTGGTGGCGATCATATTTGTATTTTTTTGTAATATCTAAGATCATAAATTACGTGTAACTTTTTGTTTATTTTTAAATAAATCTTTTTTTATACTGCATCAAACACGTAACATTGAAATATTTATTACGCTTACTTATTAAAAATACCCATAAAATAAATATTTTTTGATTGATTAGAAACAAAAATGGATGATTCGCGGTGAAAAAATATTCTTTTTTGGATATTTCTGCAGAACCTAATTGCATATCGGAATATGTTGAAGCCGCAGCTTTTGTACCGGTTCTGGTTACCTAAAACATAAAAATTTAGAGTGTTCAAATTATACTTTTTTGAAAGTTACAAACCTCTATCACTGCTTTGTGGATAATATTTGAAACAAACAAAGACGTTTCAGAAATTTCAGATAAATCAGCTTTAGATGCATCGATAATTCCAAATTCTTTTAAAATTCTAGGAAGCTCAAAAGATGATTCAGTTTTGAATTTTGGTATTGTCACATGTACCATTTTTTTTGAAGCTTTTAAAATTTGATCAATTTTTAAATTTTTTAGTAAAGTATTAAGTCCAAATTTTACAATAGGCAAAATAGCAATCATTGAAAAATTTTTAATCACTGTATGGAAGTTTAATAATTTGATAATCTGGCAATAAAAGATATTGAAAATTGTGACTTTTCGTAAGCCTGAAAAAAAATGGGGTTAGAAAATAATATATTTAGGTTAACAATATTCAAGTGTAATATTTTACAAGGATATTAATACCATTTGAAAAATCTGACCCCCCCCCCTATAAACCTATAAAAGTGATATCACAGAAATTTAAAAAAAAGAACACTTTTAAATATTTATTAAAAATATATTCTAATAAAATCCGTTTTCCCGAATGTAAATATTTTCTTACTTTAATTCAGGGTTGTTAAATTCCCGGGAAATCAGAAAAATCGGGAAATTTCCCGGGAAATTTCCCTGGAATTTCCCGGGAATTTCCCGCTAATTTCCCGCAAACCCAATTTTTCAGATTTTACATATCGCATTCGAAAAATTTAAAAACATGATTCACGAGTAACTACCCTTTTTTTTACCTATATTAATTCGTTCTAATTATTTTTAAAGCTAAAAAAATCTATTTTAATTAAAAAAAATTAGAATTTTTTAAAAATTTTGGTAATTATATACCCAAAATTCCGGGAAATTAATTTCATTTCCCGCAAAAATCGGGAAATTTCCCGGGAAATTTATCTGGGAATTTCCCGCTAATTTCCCGGGAATTTCCCTTTGACAACCCTGCTTTAATTGTTATATTTGGAGCAGGAAAAAATTCCTCGTGAGAAATTAAAGAAAACGGGTAAAGCCAATTTTTATTTAAATTTGTTGCATTTAAAACCACCAATTTTGTAGTTTCATTAAACATTCTAGGTTCAACTAAATTTTGTATTGTTTGTCCTGTGGCATTTGAAACATAATTGTTTATTTCCTAAAAAAATATTCTTAAACTTTATTTTAAAAAAAGAGCAGAACGTTTGATAAATTTTTTAGGTGTAAAATTAAATGGAGAATCCGAATCATTCAAAAAAAACAGGGGATGGGCTTTCCGTTTTGTCAGGAAATCCAAAATACCGTATACTGGTAACTTTAAAGCTTAATAAAAACTTGATAAAATCACTTTAAAATGCCAAATTTGGATGAATATTGTTCCCTGGGATGAGAGGAATCGATTGATACGCAATTTATGGTATTTTATAGAAAAAATCAATTTTGGCATTTTTACAGCACAGCACCTCGTGACTTTGTGCCATGGCATTTTTAGTCAAATTAAAGTTCATATTCCTGGTCTCTAATCTCGAATTGGTCTAAATTAATCAAACGACACAAAAAAATTTTGTTTGGAAATATATAAATGAAAAGTTTTTGAAAGAGAATAAATATAGGTGGTTTATCGCTTTCTAAAAGTGAGTCGGTGTCGCGCGCATTTTTTTAACATGTTTGTCTCTTCTTTGAGGTAGTTTTCAAAAGGTTGTGAAGAAACAAATAAGGAACATTTTTTTATCGTTGATTTTTTGCCACAAAATTACGTCTTACAATATCCTTTTTTTGAAAAAAATTTATAAAAATATAACAGGACGATCCCATTTTCCGTTCCCACATATTTTTTTTTTCATTTAATAACGAATTTTATTTAAAGCAAAAAACTTTGAACGCTTAAATTTATTTAATTCTTTTATTTATTTTTGCATTTTAAATAAATGAAACTTAAATTTAGAATAATAATTTATCAGCTGCAATTGCAGTAAAAAATTAACTAAATATAAAAATTAACGATAAAAAAAACTTTCGAAGGCAATTAAAATTTAATAGTCGATTGACAGAACGCATTAAACTATAGAAAAAGGTTTATTAAATTATAAATATTTTTAGATACGAATTTTTCGATGCCTGCAAAAAATTAAAAACTTTTTAAAGCAAACGTTTTTATTTTTTGCAAATTTTTCTGCTTTCATCTTTTTTTATTCAATGTTTTACCTTTTTGGTTGCTGCTTATTCTTTTGTTTTGTTTTGTGTGTATGAGGAAATGGGAAAACAAAAATTGAGGAGGATAAAAGACGTAAAAAGATCATTTTTTACAAACTGTATTTAAGAAAAAAAACAGACGATCAAAGTTTAAGCAAAAAAAAGAGATGAAAAAAGCATTTTTTATGAATTGATTGAAAAACACAATCTTTTCATGTTTTTGAAATTTTGGTGAAAAAGCTGCTTTTTAAAAACCTGTCAATTTAATTCAAGGTTAAATACAGTAACCATAGGTGATATTTAAAAAAGTAATAAACAAATTTGTTTCGAAATTACAGTAACAACTATTTTTCTATTTTTTTAAAACTGTCTATCATTTTACAACTCTCTTTCATAAAAGCACAGACCGGGACATATTTCCAAACAGATTAAAAAAATTTTTAAAATAATGTATTTTCCTGTTTTTTCAATTTTTAAAAATCGATCGTAATTTTAAACTCTTCATTTTTCATCAATCTACTTTTTTAAACTTGAATCAATTTTGATTTCTAGAAAACTTAAACTCTGAACTTTTTATTATCACATGCTCAAAAAAAGATAAAAAAAAAAAGAACTGTCTATCATTTTACAACTCTTTTTCATAAAAGCAAAAGACCGGGACATATTTTCAAACTGTTGATTCAAAAAAATTTATTTTTAAAAATACATGTTTGAAAAACTGTGTTTTAGCTATTTTTGAAGGGGCAATCATCTGACAATTCTTTAACCTTTTTAATTTTATTTTAAAAATATAATCTCTCAATTGCTTTGTTATTTTTTCTTTTTTTTTCTAGCCCGGGTTGACATGTTCTTTATACTGCTCTCTACCTTGAGTAGTAAACAGACGACGACAAAAATAAAAAAATCATTGGAAAAATAGTTAAAATCCTCATCGGTTCTTTTTTCTTCGTTCGTCTCATTTTTATTTTAAAGTCAGGCAGTTTCTCTCTTTCTCTCTGTCAGCTGATGTAATAGTATGACAAGAAAAAAAAGAGAGAAAAAGAAAAAAGTTTTTTGCTCTCTCTTGCAAAAAAATATTCGAGGGACGACAATGACGCCTGACTGACTGACTTTAAAAAAAAAGGAAGGGAGAAACACATTGAATAGAAAATATTTTGTTGGACATGACTTTCCTCTTTCTTCTTTGAAAGAAGAAGAAAAAATAGCACCATCAAGAGCAAGCCCAGCCCGTCCAAGCTCGGCTGTCCTCCTTGTTTGCAAAAACCCATCAGCACACGTTATTTTAAAGGAAAAAAAAGGGGTATTCGGTCTCTTCTCTTCCCTTATATATTTTCTTTTTTTTAACTCTCCTCCTCTTTTTTATTTTCCGACGTTTGTTGTTTGTATCTCTCTTCTCCCCCTTTTCTCTATTACCATTGCTTTTTGAAAAAATTTTGGGAACCACCAAAAAATAATGGAATTTGTTCTTCATTGTTCATGAAAAAAAATGGTAAATTAACGAATTTCAAAAAAATTATATTTAATGAATTTTAAAAACTTTGGTTGGAAATGGCTCTTCTACTTTTTCGGTAAGTGGTCTTTTTCGGGGGTATGTAAATAAATAAATAAATAATATTTTTATCTATGACCTTTAAAAATTGAGCCTTTTTTGAGAATTTATTTAAAATTCAAAACATATTCAATTCAAAAATGTTACTTTTTTTGAAAAAAGTATTAGCTTTAAATTGTATATTGAAAAGAAGTTTGTAAAAAGACAATAACGAAATTCAGTTTTATCTACAGTAACCCTGTATGCAAATTTAAAAAAACATAATATCTGAAAAGAGATATGCTTTAAAATATTGAAACTAAAAAAGCAACCAAATTTGCCTAATTTTTCATTTTCAATTTATAAGCGAATCCCTTAAAAAACGGATAGATACTTATTCCATTTTTTCTTCAAAATTTCGAATTCCACTTGAGACGAAAATGTAAATTTCTGTTTAAAGGAAGCGGAAAATTTAATACATTTTTCATTTTTACCGTTTTTTTTGAAATGGCATGAACCTGATGATCAGGGCCGTTTTCTATTGTTCTTTTGCCTAATTTTCATGTTCATGCCTTTTTGAAAAAAATGTTAAAATGGAAAATATATTTAAATTTCGGTCGCCTTTTAAAAAAGTAGAAAAATGGTTGTTACTGTAATTTCGAAATATATTCATATTTGTTTATTACTTTTTTTAAATATCACCTGTGGTTACTGTATTTAACCTTGAATTAATTGACAGGTTTTTAAAAGCAGCTTTTTCACCAAAATTTTAAAAACATAGGGTAAATTGTGTTTTTCAATCAATTCATAAAAATTGCTTTTTTCATCTCTTTTTTTTTGCTTAAACTTTGATCGTCTGTTTTTTTTTCTTGTACATAAATACAGTTTGTAAAAAATGGTCTTCTTACGTCTTTTATCCCCCTCAATTTTTTGTTTTCCCATTTCCTCATACACACACAAAACAAAACAAAAGAACAAGCAGCAGCAGCAATAAATACACCACATACAACAACAACCTTGGCCCTCTAAAAAAATTCTCTCTCTCATATTCTATTTTGTCTTTCGTCTACAAAAAGTGGGAAAAACTCAGAAAAAAATTTTAAGTTTTTTTAAAATAAAAACTTTTACACCTGTTAAACTCCCAATGACTTGAGGTCTAAAATTGTGACAAAACAAGAACATTTTTTTCATGTGATAATGATGGTGATTTTTTTTGTTTAATCAAACGCGTGCTATAATTTTTTTTAAGCATCAAAGCTCATAGAATTTTTTTTCTCTCTCTTTTTTTAAAAATGCAGCTGATTTTGATGCAGAAAGAAAAAGAGGAAAGACTTAAGAAAAAAAAGGGTCCCAAAAATAGTATGTAACAAATAATAAATAAAAGTCCAGTAGCACTCGCTAGTTTTTTCTCCATGTATTTTTCTCCCCTTTTTTTCAAACACTGCTGCTTTTTTTGGTTATAAAACCGCGAAAAAGAATTTTTGTTTGTTATAAAAAAGCTCTTTGAAAATATAAAAAAATGTTTATTTTTATTAAAATATATTAATTTTATGTCGTCATAGTTTAATATTAAATTTCTAAAAATATGGGGTAACTTTAATGGTTAGTTTTTATTTGTAAAAAAAGGTATGCATGAACAAATTTAAGAGGGGTAGAAAAAAAATAACAACAACAAAAACAAGAAAGGCTAAAGTTTTGTTGTTGTTATTTTTTGCATAAAAAGTAATTTAAGTTTTGTTTTGAAATATTTTGTTCAAAGTTCATTGTTGCAGCAGCAGCAGCAGCAGCTTAAATATTAGATATCAAAAAATTTGTAATAAATGCTAGTTTTTTCTTTTTATGATATTTTGAATGAAAAATTGTTTTTTTGGAAATTTAACATTCAATGACGTTTTAAGGCTACTAAATTAATGTTGCAAAAAATTTGAATATAAAACTAGATTTTTGAGTCAAATAGGTTTTAGATGGATTTATTTGGAAATTCTTGATATTGGCTTTTACACTATACAAAAAAATTAGGTTTAAGTGTACTAGAATTCTAGTAATGATTTCCGAATTAATCCATCCAAAACCTATTCTACTCAGAAATCTACTTTAATATTCAAATTTTTTGCAACATTAATTTAGCGGCCTTAAAACGTCATTTAACGTTTAACTCGCGAAAAAAAACAACTTGTCATTAAAAATATCAAAAAAAGAAGTTGTTCATCATAAAAAAATAGAATCGTTTTTCTCTTTTTTTTCACTTTCGTAGCCATTTTTTTTGTTTCAAGAAAATTGCAGTACCCATTTTTCCTTCATTTTTTTGTTTTAAAAAACGTCAAAAAAATGTAACGGCTGTTTTTTCTTCTTTTTTCCTTGGACTTTTTTGCAGTTATTTCTTTCTTTCATTTTTCTATCTTTTTCCTTTTCATTTTTGTTCTTAAAAACATGATGATGAAAAATAAAATATATGAACATTTAAAAGAAAGAGAGAAAAACCTTTTAAAACCCAATAAAAATGAAAAATAATATTTTTTGAAAAAAAAAGAAAAGAAGCAATTTTCATCCTGTTTTTTTTGAGACACTCTAAAATTTTGAGAGATAAAAAGTTTTTTCGATATCTTAGATTTGAATCTTGAATGGATTAATTTCAAAATATTAAAATGTGCTAAAAATATACATTATAAGGTTAAACTATAAAAGAACAAAAGTTCAAATATTGTTGCAAAAGAAATTTATAGGATAAAAAAAGAAATGAGCGTTTTTGATCCTTTAATCTTCTTTGGACATCATAGCAAATTGAAAATTAATTAAAATGTTTAAAATTGTTAAAATTAATGTTTATATTTTTATTAAAAATTGAAAAACGTTGAAAAATTTCTTTGAAAATTTCAATTTTTGTGTTTGGCAAAGTTGGACATTTTGCCAAAGCCTTGATTTTTAACGTTTTTTTCGTCGATTTTTTTTTGTGCTGAACTTTTTTTTGTTTCGTCTTTTTTTCACGGATTTTAATTATCTTTTTCCTTTCTTTTTTCAGACAAAATCAATCAATGAATAATACACCAACAGCAGCAGCTCGTTTACTATTGTGTCGTCGATTATTATCAACATCATCTGAAGCAACTGGATCAAAAAATGCAGCAAAGAAGGATGCATTGAATAAACAAATTAAAGATTTTCCGTGAGTTTTCTTTTTTTCCATTCTTTGAATGTTTTGGGCTATTATTTTTTTTTGAGGAAAGAAATTAAAATTGATTTTTGTAGGGTAATCTATCCAGATTTTCTTCCATCACCAGTATGGAATCGTCGAATACCATTATTTGAAAGGCTTCAAAGGGCTGATATGTTAGAGCGTCGAATGCATATTGATATTCCCGAATTTTATGTTGGTAAGACCCACCTTTTATTCTCTTAAAAAATAGATATAGGTTTTTTGTGTTTGTTTTTATTTGATAGTTGGAAAAGGGTGTTGGTAGTAGTAGTCTGAGCAAATTTTAGTTTTTTTGATTCAACCTTATGAAAAAGAGTTATGTGTTGGAAAAAGACTTTTTCTTTTTTTGAAAAGAGGAGGGTAAAGATGGAAAAAGAAAAATGTTTTTTGTGTTATTTGAGACAAAAAGTTTTAAGACTTTTTTTGTTACTGTAATCTTTAACCTTTTACAAAGCTGTTGATGCTTTGTAAAACGATTATCTTTTTTTATTTTTAGACTGTACTTTCTCAAAAAGAAAATGTGTTGCCCATTAAAGATTATTATTGTTTTTAATGTGGAAATACTTTTCTTTGACCATTTTTTTCTTTTCTAAAAATTATCAGCTGATAATATAGTATAGAAAAACGAATGATAAAAGAACTTTTATCTTTATTTGAACATTGTTTTGACCAAAGCTCGTCGGCATTTTTTTTTGCTATAATTTTCTAGCAAAATTGCGAAATTTAATTCTTGTGTTAGAACGTTCTAGGTTACTGTAGTTGCCTAAACTTTCTAATTACAACTAAAAACTTTTATTATATCAGCTGACTTCTTTTAAAATTATGTTTGTTTCTAATTACTGCTAAAAAAACTTTTGCTAAAATTTTTTACTTTTTTGAACTTTTCTTTTTCATTTAAAATTGCATCAGCTGATTTTTAGACTACTTTGTTTGTGTTCTTCTTTTAAATGATAGAAAAACCGGTCATTCGTTTTTTAATTTCAACTGAATCTTTTTTCCATTTTTTATCCATTTCTTTTTTTCAGGGTCTATTGTTGCTGTAACAACATCAGAACCAAATTTGGGAACTCGTCAAAATCGTTTTGTTGGAATATGTATTCGTCGAGAGAAGCCTGGTTTACTTCATCAATTTACACTTCGAAATGTTATTGATGGTCTTGGAGTT
This sequence comes from Panagrolaimus sp. PS1159, assembly GCA_963922195.1. Taxonomy (NCBI): domain Eukaryota; kingdom Metazoa; phylum Nematoda; class Chromadorea; order Rhabditida; family Panagrolaimidae; genus Panagrolaimus; species Panagrolaimus sp. PS1159. The sequence goes on along the minus strand of CAWUHW010000017.1, from coordinate 1,821,603 downwards.
GAAGTTATGTATGAGCTGTATAATCCAACAATTCTTAAAATTGAAACAATTAAGTTGGAAAAAAGATTAGACAATGATTTAACATATTTGATTGATGCTCTACCAGAATACAGTACATTTGATTTTAATCTTGAACCCATTGCTCATCCTGTTGGTACCCCAGTTCCAATTAATGATGTTAAGGTATGTTTTTTGATTACTGTATACATTCAGATGTTGTGTAATTGTTTGATTACTGTAGTAATTTTATATTTTAGGTTAAACTTCGTCCTCCACCATGGACTCAACGATGGGCAATGTATGATTTTAAAGGAATTGATCGAGCATGGGAACAAACAACACCATGGTTTAAACGAAAACTTCGAATTACAAAAGTTCAAGATTATATGAAATATGATTTAATTCGAAATTATCGTGATGATTGTCAAGAATCTGAACATGATGAAGTTGTTAAGCGTGAAATGATTGAATTTGAAAGATCCCGGCATCAATCTGGAACAACAAAACGTCGAATTCTTCGTTCAGCAGCTGATGGAATTTAATTATAGGAAAGATTGGGCTTTTGGTTAAAAGTATGTGTAAAGGTATACTGTACTTTTTTTAAAGCTATTTGTTGTTAAGTTTTTTTTATAATATTCATTATGTAGGTCATTTGTTATTGTAGAAAAATATAATAATAATAAATTGGTTTTTGATTTGCGTTTTATCATTGTTTGATCGCCGTTATTTATCGGCAACGACGTTCATGTCGTTTATCTGTTTACCTTCCTTTTTTGTTTTTGACATTTTAGAAACTATTCTCTCTTTCTAGTGACTTGTGTTCAAATTTTAAATGCCCATATTTGACCCTAAAAAAGTCAAATTTTTCTAATCATGGATTAGTATATTTTTATTTTCAATTGATCCATCCCACATTTGTCTTTCAACAAACTCAATATTTTCTTTGTATATTTTTTAACCTGCAAAAATTATGGTTTGCAATTAAATCCTTCCCAATTTGTATATATTATATTTTTGTTATAATTTCACTTATGTAATTAAAATATATAAGTAAAAACAATAATGGAATTTCCCGGTGATATTGCTGCATTAATTTTGGAGCAACGAATTACTCTGTCTTCTTCTACTTCAAATTCAACTTTAATTGATGAAGAATTCAAACAGCTTACCCTTCAACAGATATCCCATATCCTTTCACATGGGCTTTCAATTGATATACATATTTTTTTAACATGTGATAAATGTTTACCAACATCTTCAACAGAATGTAAAAGTACATATTTAATTGAATGCTGGAAAATTCAACGATTAAAAGATTGTGAAGCAAAGGTGAGAAAAAAAAATTGTATCAATTTTTAAGGACATTCATTTTTAATGCTAAACAAGTTTAAAATATTTTTAAAAAAATTAGCATTAAAAATATTTTGCTTTTTTTTGCAGACCATCGCATTATTGCCAATGTTCTTAAAAAATGCAATTCGATCACAGCTTCATTTTTCTCCAATTAATTCATGGCTTTCAAATAATAATCAAAAATTTCCAAATGGTGTTAAATGTTCATATAGGTAAATAAATTAAAAAATCGAAATATCGAAATAATTTTTGCTTGTTCGAGATTGTAAAACCGAAATTTCGATATTTTGAACTTTTTGAAATCGAAATTTCGATTTTGCAGGAACGGTTACTTTCGAAATTTCGATTTTATTTTAAGATACTTATGAAAAATGTTTTTTAGGATTTCTGCAAATAATTCAAGCTCATTAAAATTTGCTGATGATTCAATTGAAACACATACATTTCCAATATGTAAATTTGAAACTTCAACTCCAGATAATGGAGAATATTTGATTGTTAAAGCTGAATGGATTCGGCTACAAAATTTTCCAAAGCTTGATATTTGTTGCTGTATCCCTTTAAAGTAAGTATATTTCATTTTGATTACTGTACCTTTTTATAAACTCATTAATTATCTTTTTTAGTTCAACAGATTCATGGGTCCTTCCATCAGATGGTTGTTTATCAACTTCAACAGAAGATGATGAAGAAGAGGGTTTTACATCCTCTTCTTCTCCATCATTTCCTTCATCTCCAAATGAACATAATATTACAGCAGCAAAAACAATTTCAACAGAAAATGAAGTACAAGTTTTAACAGATTTTCTTTCAATTTCTTCAATACAATCTTCACTACTATCAGATAAACGAAAACGAACAAAAAGAAAATCAACTTCAAAAGATATGGATGATGAAGATGAAGAGATGATGAATGAAGGTGGATATGATGATCATACGCTAACACGACGATCTCGACGTTCACGTCGTTGTACAACTGCTTCTGTTGTTGTTGCTGCTGGCAGCATAGATATTCCATCTTCAACTCCAATACTTCCAAGAACTTGCAAATCTTTTAGTGGAGTTTCAACAGCAACTTTTAATCCAAAAACTCGTCTTCCTTTAAATTCAAGTCCATCACCGCTAAAACGAACACCAATGAGTTTAGCTTCAAAACTTCGGGCAAAATTTACTTCTTCAAATGATACAGATTCTTCTTCATCAGATTCTGAATATGTTGGAGTTAAAAATTCAACAATTTATGGTTCTTCACAATCCAATAATGCATTATTATGTAATTTTGAAGAATCAGCTTTAAATGGTCGTTTAGAACCTGTTTCATCAATTGATGGATTTAAACTACAATTAGGTTTGTTTAAATTTGTTGAAAGATTTTGTGCTTATATATATAATTTTTCAGCAGTTTCTGGAAGCTTTTCTGTTCCACATACAATTATTCCTGTAACAACATACTTTTTTGATGTTAGTGATGATAATGCTCCATCACTTTATCTTGGACATTGTTCATTTAAAGATTCACCATTTGGAAGAAAAGCAATTCATATTCCAAAGAAATGTATCGTTCAAGCTGTAAGTTGCTGTTTCGGTTACGGTAGATCTCTAACATTGTATATATCCTTTTTTAGACATTATTTAATCCACATGGTTCAGTTGTTCGAATATTTATTGTTCGAATTGATGTCCCTGATATTCCACCCCGGTCAAAAACATTTATTCGTCAACGAACATGTGCAACTGCAGTAAATGATGACAAAATTTCATTATCTTCAACATCTTCACAAATTTCATCATCAAATTTAAAGTTATCTATTCTTCGATACCTCATAAATTTACGTCTTGCAACTGATCGCTCTGGAAAGCTATATTTACATACGGATATTCGACTGCTATTTTCAAATAATCATACTGATATTGATATTATGAATTTAAATGCATCTGAACAACAACAAAATTATTCAAATAAGCGCGGGACGCTTTTTTCATCTTCTGGCAAAAGTCATAATAATGGTGGTGATGGTGAAAGCTTTGGTTGTGATAATATAAATGGTAGTGCTTCTTCAATTTCACCAATTACATATGAACTTATTACAACAACAAAAATGCCACAAAAGCCTAAATATTCTCCTATTAAATAAATTTTGTCGAATTTTTCATTTTTTGTTACGGTTACTGTAATTTTTTTACGGTTAATCTAAAATTTAGTTGTCATTTTTTGGCCTTAGTTTTTTCGTTCTTTTTTATTAAAACAAAATTGCGGTCATCTGTTTTTTCGGGTTAAAATTCAACGTTTCAAAAAAAGAATAATTTTGTTTTTTTTCTTTTTCGAGTGCTTATTTTTTCTCTCTCTCTCTCTTCTATTCAGGAATCAAATGTTGTCAAAAATTAAAAATACGTAGTCATAAAATTTAATACTGTAGAATCTTATTTTTTTAAATATTGAATCTAATTGTTTTTTTTTAATCGGTACAGTTTTTATGCTTTGTTTTTTTAAAGCTAAATAAAGAGTTTTTTTTTATTACTTTGATGTGTTAAAAAATTTTTGAAATACAAATGTGCAGAGAAATTTGGATCAAGTAAATAAAGATTTTTGGATGTTGAAGTAATTATAATTGAGTTTGAATCACACAATTTTTTGAGTTTTCTTTTCTTTGCATTGAAATTAAACAAACAACAAAAGAAAGTAAAAATGCATTTTACAATGGTTTTTGTCTTTTTTTGTGTGACATGCAAATTTTTTCGATTGATATTGTTTAAATCAGCAATTTTAAAGCTAAAAATTTTCATTAATACTGTTTCTGTTTATTAAAAATATCAGTACTATGACAAAATAAATAAAAGATAAAAAATAAACTACAAAAAACATTTAATATAAATATAAATGCAAAAAAAGATAACAATAACAAAAAAATGTTTAATTTTCTCCAAATTTAATTTCATTTCAACATTGAGTAAAAATCGGAGAATTTCTGTATTTCCATCTGTGAATTACTGCAGGGATTGAAAATCGGGCCGAAAAAGTCGGCCGGCCCGGCCCGGGGCCTAAAAATTGACGGCCGGCCCGGCCCGCCGTCGGAATTTTCTCGGCCCGGCCGGCCCTAAAATATTTCAAGTTTTTTTAAAAGTTTTTTAGAATATTTTTCGAAACCTGCAGCTTGCAAAAAATAGTTTTTTGCATCTTTTCTCATCAATATGAATTAATATAACAATGATTCATAGTGATGAGAAAAGAAAAAGTGCGTACTGCGCACACCACAAACATAAAAACTACCAAAAAACAAAATTTGAAAAATATGCCGGGCCGGCTTGCGGGCTTCTTAACGCGGCCCGGCCGGCCCGCGGGCCAGAATTACTAAGGCCCGCCCGGCCCGGGGCCGGCCGGCATCATTTTCAATCCCTGAATTGCTGATGATATCTTTGCAAATGAACAGAAATTTGTTGATAGTTTTGATTTGAACAAATTGAATTTTGAACAATGAATAATAAATTATTTTATCACTTTTTAACTTTTTAATTGACCTAGTCATTTTAATTCTTTTTATGACAATTTTTATATAAAATCAATTTTTTGTCTTTTTTTTACAGTACTATCATGCATAATAAACGGACTGCCGTCAACTACATTAACTTTTACACTTATTAATATAACCCAAATTTTTATTTTTGGAATTATCACATATTCCGAAGAATGAATAGTTCGAAAAATAAATAGTTATCACACTTTTTGTTATAAATTGTTTTTTTCCATTTTACTGAAAAAATCAATAAAAATAACAAAAAATAATTTGCTCAAAATCAAACTAAAAAGCTGAAAAGATATTTGTTTCAAAAAATTTTCATTATTAAACTTGCATTTTGTTTGAAATGGAGTTTTTTCCTACTGCTTTTTATTTTCAATAGTAACGGTATTTTTTACATTTATTATTGAAAATATAAAAAACATACTTTTTTTTTAGATTCTACAAATTCCATTTGCTTTTCAATGGAATATTCCTGAAAATCGATTAATTTCTTTAAAAGATTCTGAAAATGGATGTGTGTATTCTTCGTGGATTTCAAATATTTCAGGTTTCCAATATGGTTTGGAAATATTTCCAAATGGAAATAATGATAAACATCGAGGAGAAACATGGATATTCTTGCATTTGAAACTTGGAAATGTAAAGAAAGTTAAAGCTGATTATACCGTAAAAATTGAATCTGCAAATTTTATTGATGAATTTATTTATACTTATGATGAAAAATCATCTAATTATGGAACAGATGTTGCTAGTACAAAAAAATTTTTTGATTATTAAAAGAAATTTTTTGTTAATGGAAAATGTACTATAAAAGTTGAAGGAATCTTTACATTGGCAAATGAAAAAGATGCTGAAGAACAACAAAAATGGGAAGGCAGAGAATTGGGCGATCTTTTATGGAAAAATGATGATTACAAAGATTGTACTATTGTTGTTGGTGAAAAAGAAATAAAAGTTAGTTTCTTAAAAATATAAAATATGTAACACAACATATATAATAAAAACTTTAGGTTCATAAATCTGTCCTCCGTTCACGTTCAAAAGTTTTTAAAGCAATGTTTAAACCAGAAACAAAGGAATCAATTGAAAACAAAATCGAAATTGTTGATTGTCCTTTTGATATTGTTGAAGCTGGTATTAAATTGATTTATCAATGCACTTGTTACAACTTTATCTATTTTTGATATGACGAATCTTCTTCAGTTCTTTGATATCAAATTGTATCACTTAAGGTTTGCATCTTTGTTACTATTTTTAACTTGAATTATAATATATACATTTTTTTTAGAAAGAAGTTGAATCTCGTTTGCTTCCGAAAATTTCTGCTGCAAATGTTTGCCATTTAGCAAATTCTTCATTTCTTACAAATTCTACTAAACTTAAAGATGCATGTATGAAATATTTAGAAACTGCAATTACTTTAAAAACAGCATTATATGATTTTGATATTCTTGAGCCTGATATTCTTTATGAAGTTGTCAAAAGTTCTCCCGATATTTTTATTGAAGTTGTTAAAAAATCTTTTTATCAAAATGCCGAAACTAAATAATCAATTTCTTTTTTTCTTCCATTTTATTTCGTTTGTTTTTTCTCGCATTTACTTACTTTTTTGAAAATGTTTTTCTTAAAATAAATATTTTATGATCTTTTTATATGTATTAAAAGGAAAAAATAACAATGTGATTATAAAAAAAATAGAGATTTTGTTAATCCCTTTTTTTAACAAAATGTGATTCGATAAATATTTTTATGATAATATCATTCAAGATCAAAGATATGAAATAAATCAAGAAGAAAAAACTGAAAAACGAATAATTTCATCAGACAAATGTAAAATGGATATTTTATTTTCATTTGGATAAATAATAATTTATCATAAAAAAACACAAATATTTGATTTAATTAAGCGATTAAAGGAGATTCGTAACTTGTTCATTTTTCAATTTCATAAAAAAATTATGAAAGCGTAATAAATTGAAAATCAGGGTTTTCGCTCCAAGAACGCATTTTTCAGAGAAAAAAGTGTGGCGTTCTTAAAACGAAAACCCTGATTTTCAATCTATTACGCTTCCATAATTTTTTTTATGAAATCAAAAAATGAACAAGTTACGAATCTCCTTTAAAGGACAAAAATTATTCATTTGACTGCTTATTACTGTTCAAATATAACTCAAACAACAAAAGAAAGTAAAAACGCTTTTTATAATGATTTTTGTCTTTTTTTGTGTGACATGCAAATTTTTTCGATTGATATTGTTTATATCAGCTTTTTTTAAGCAAAAAATCTTCATTTATACTAAACAAAAAACTTCTGTATTCATTTCCTTTATGCTTTTTTAAGATGTTGAATGCTGAAGTTAAATCTCAAAATCATGTGTATTTTCCTACTGTAATTATCCCAAACATGTTTAATTTACAATCTTTTTACATTTATTTAAACTTTGCAAATCTTTAAATTTTAATCACAAATACAAATAAAAGCAATAAAATTATACATAAAATATTAATAACAATAAAAGAAAGATAATACAGTATTCAAGCTGCAGGCATTTGAAGCCATTGTACTTCTTTCAACAACTTTTTAACAGAATCAGATGGTTCTGAAGCTTCATTAATCTTTACATCCCCAAGAGATTCAAGAACTTCAGCATTTAATCGAGTAATTGATTCTTCTATTAAAAATATCTTTGATTGAATTGTTGAAAGTTCACAACATCTTTGAATTGCTTCATCTGCTTTTGCTCTGGCTTGCTTTGCGGATCGAGGTTCTAAGAGACCAAATGGACGAAACTGTGGTTTTACAGGTCTCTAAAAAAGTGTTACAGATAAATGATAAAAAAAGTTAACAATGTTTACCTTTTCTTGCGGCATTTCTTCTGTTTTATTCTTGTCTTCATCTGCAACTTTTTGAGCATTTGCTTTTTTGCCACCACGTTTTCGTACATCAGTTTTTGATTCTTCCTCTTTGCTTTCTTCAGTAGTTTCAGAATGAAAAAGTTCAAATAATCCAGTATCTTTATCAATCTTCACTAAAGCAGTTGGTTCAATCTCTCTTTTATCAATAAATCCAACAGATGATAAAGCAAAACCATTTTGACTTCTTAAAAAAGTATGTGTTAATGATATTACTACAGTAAACAACAGAAACTTACTTTGCCATTGATACATTTATTCGACAATCTGATAAAATTCTTTCCAATTCGATCATTTTATTAAAGTAATCATCCATAGATTTAACTTGTTCAACAGCAAGTTCATGAAGCTTTTTTGTTTTAGATTTGATAATGTCATCCATTATTGAATTATTGATCAACAAAAAAGCTATAAAACTGCTGCTTTAAAACAAATCATTGTTCAAACAAAAAAACTACAGTATTTAAAACTGGACAAAAACAGTTTAGATCCGATATAAAAAAAAGTTACAGTAAATTCAATTTATTATTATTTACAAACAAAAAAAGTTTATTACACAATTATTAAAACATTTAAATTTTGAGATAATCTTTTATTTCCATAAATGAACTATATACATTTTTTCTTGCCATAAATAAGCCTTTCTTATTTAAAACTGGAAGCTTTGAATTGTAGTCTATTGATTCACCCTCTAAATCAATCAATGCACCACCAGCAGCTCGAATAATTGCATCACCAGCACAGAGATCCCATTTCTTGATTGCTGTTGAATGAATATAATATTCTAAAAAGACAAATATTTTAAAGACCTTTCAAAAAACTATATAGAAAAGTTTACCAGCAGTTGAATTAATAAGTCGAAGAGTTTTATAACCTGATCCACCAGCAGGTTCTACAGTATACTGACCTTTTAAAGCAGTATTTACAAGTTCTTGTACTTTTCCGGCATGAGATCTAAAAATAGTTTTTTTAACTACAGTACTTTTTGAAAGAAGAACAAACCTTGAAACAACAACAGTTTTTGGAACAGTTTCATTCGTATCAAAGACCATTTTTCCATGTTTTGTACTTAATACACCCCAATTCACTAAACCAATAACTAAAAAAGAACATATAACTTTCGTCTTAAAAATGAAAAAACAGCTTACTTGTTTCATCAAAGAATGGTCGATAAATTGCACCAAAAACAGGTCTTCCATCAATAGTTATGCATGCCATTGTTGTAACATATTGTGTTAGACCTTCAGTAAATTCCTTAAAATGCCAAAAATAAAATAATTTCTCTCAAAAAGCTAATTAAACTTACTTGAGTAGCATCCAAAGGATCAATCCAAATATTCATCCGAGACATATCATATTTTGTTGAAGGCATAAGATTTAAGGCATCTTTGTAATCCAACCATAATTGATAATTATCATCTCGATACTTTGATACTTCATCTTCACTCATACCTGAGGCTTTTTCTTCTGATATTATCTAAAAAAAGATGTTTAATAACGGTTTAAACACCCCCCAAAAAAAACAATAAACTTACAGTCATTCCAAGAGCAGAAAATCTTTGAAGTAAATCAAGAATTAAATGATTTGAAACTAAATCGGCTTTCGTCAATAATTCTGCTTTTCCAACATCTGTTTGACCTTTTAATTGAATATTTAAAGCATTTTCATCATAAATCTTTTTCACAGCATGTCCACCCATTTCAACTGCTAGAACAGCATAACTAAAAATGAAGCATAAAAGTTATTAATAATTAAAATATCAATAAAACATACCTCATAACATCTTTAAATTCAACAGTAAGTTCAGGAAAATTATTATTACTACTAAAAAGTAGATATCCAAGATACAAAAATCCAGCAATCATACATAATATTCCAATATTTTTTGGATTAAGATGGATTTGCATTTTCTGATACAAGCTTTTTTGATATTTTAAACCCTTTAAAAATAGTGACATTGTAAAAAAAGTTGTACAAAAAATGTATAAAAATCTCACTTTTAAAAATTTTCATTGATCTCCGCTGCTAATCCCTCTTCAATCTTTAACACGTGGAAAATTACTGTATACAAAAGATAAGATCGGCGAAGAATTAAATGTCCATTTTAAAGTTCCGAAAAAGAGAAAAAAATAAATTGCAAAAAATTTTTTACGAAGTAATTTTAGCTTTTTTTACAGTGCATAAATTTTGGGCGGTCTACAATTTCCGGAAAGTAAAAAAAGCATACTTTCCGGAAATTGTGACTTTTTTTTGACATTATTATACATTTTGCCAATAAAGATTAAATTTTAAAAAATCATTTAATTTTTTGATAATAAAAGTTGTTAATAATTGTAAAGCATTAAATTAAATAATAAATAAGTTGTAGTTTTTTTATGATGAATCTCTAACTCTTTTAAAATCTGTTTTGCTTACTTTTTTTCCTCCGAACTTTTAAACATGCATTAAATATCTACTTTTTCAGGGTAAATAATTTTTTATAATGTTATCTAAACGGCTTATTAACCTTTGTCTTTCTCACAATAGTAAGTTCTTTTTAACTTGAATATGTCTTTCATAAAACATATATTTTAGAAGTAATTTCACCCTTTTTCTGTGAGATTTTATGCTGTTCCTGGAGGAAAAGCTGTATTTAAAAGAGATAAACCTCATTTAAATGTCGGGACCATTGGACATGTTGATAATGGTAAACTACTGTTACATCTGCTATTACTAAAGGTTTGTTGTTTTGAAGTATTATAGCCTTCCCATTTATGTCTCTTTTTTAGTACTTGCTACAAAGAAAGGAGCTTAATACCGCAAATATGAAGATATTGATAATGCACCTGAAGAAAAAGCTCGTGGTATTACTATCAATGCCTGTCATTTAGAATATCAAACACCTAATCGTCATTATGCACATATTGATTGTCCTGGTCATGCTGATTATATCAAAAACATGATTACTGGTGCTGCATAAATGGAAGATGCTATTCTTGTTGTTGCTGCTACTGAAGGACCTATGCTTCAAGTATGTTTTTGGTTCATTTTTAAAAGTATACAGATCTTGTGTTTTAGACTCGTAAACATCTTCTTGCTAAACAAGTTGGTATTCCTATTGAAAATGTTGCTGTATTATTGAATAAAGTTGATGAAGCTTCTGGCAAAGAATTGTTAGAACTTGTTGAGATGGAAGTTCGTGAATTGCTATCTTATTATGGATATCCAGGTGATACCGTTGCAATCGTTGCTGGCTCTGCTCTTTGTGCTCTTGTAGATAAACAACCAGAAATTGGAGAAGCTAAAATTCGTGAATTGCTTGATGTTTTGGATAATAAATTTGTCATTCCTTACCGTAATGTTAATCAATAACCAATGTTTGCTGCTGAACATGTTTATGCAATTAAAGGCTTTTTTGTAGTATTGTTTTCTTTAATATTGTTTTCATATTATAATTAAGAATAGATTCTCATTTGTTGGTTGATTTTATTTATGCTTTCAATTCGTGTAGTCATTTGTTTAAAAAAATAAACTATCCTCTATATAAGTTTTCTATTTTTTTCTTATAATTGGTTATTTTTATAGCCGTTGTTAAAACACAGGATGTATGCTATCGAAAATTATTGATTGATTCCCAGACAATTATTCAATCAAAACGTCGTGGAAGACTTTTTCGTCAAGCAAAAGAAAGAGCTTTACAATTGGCTGTTTCACCCGATGAAACAGTAATTTGTGTACTTGGTGGTGATGTTATTATGGATATTTTTCGAGTTTATGATAATGATAAAGCTAAAAAGCGTTTAGCAAAAAAGCTTCGAAAAGCTAAACAAAAATTGGAAATTAAAGATGATGTTGAAGAAGAAAAGGTTACAGAAGAAGAAATTTCAAAAGATGTTACAATTTATAGTTTTCGAATTGGTGAATTTCAAAGTGAATCAAAGGTTTAATGGATTGATTATACAGGAGAATTTAGCAAAAAAGATGAAAATGGAAGACAATATCGTGTAAGTTTTTTGTTTAAAACATTTTGTGGGGTTACGGTAGTAGCAGAAGTTTGTTGTTGTTGATCAATTATTTTATCATTTGGAACTGAAATTGTAAAGCTACTTCATACTTAACAGGACTCCACTGAAGAGGCCCGCCTGATGAAAATTGTACAAAAAATTTTAATTATTTTTAAAAATAGTCTGGAGTTTAGGGCCGAAACTATTGACAGAAACTTTCGATATTTTATTTCAAATTCAATTTTTTGCCTCTTGTTTTTGAAATACCATTTTTGAAAATACCATTATTTTCCAAGTTTAAGTGCAAAAATTCTACTATTCTACTTGCAAGTTGTCTACTTTTTTTCTTTATAAAAACAATTTTTACTTACCGCTTTCTCGTTTTTTTTGGAGAACCTGCATCTTCTGATGAGTTATGATCTAATAATCTTTGCGTTGCTTTGAATTGCATCACTTCTGGTTCTGGTGTTACATTACCATTTTGTTGACGAGGAATCTCAAAGGGTATCTAAAAATTCAAATAAAAGCAAAATTAGTCATAAATATTTATCTTAATTTACTTTCATAGATGATGATGATAATACTGATTTCCATTTTGTCTTGCCACCCTAAAATTACATGAATATTTTATTTTAAAATTTAATTTTAAATTTTTATAGCCGTACTTTTTTCATTTTCAATTTATTGCTAATATCACTTATATCATCATAATTAACAGCTGGAGTTATTTTTTCATAAGTTGAAATGTGTAAAGATAATTTCGATCCTGTCGGAACTTTGCCACTATCTTGTTTCCATCGATGTTTAGGTTTTTCGAAATTATAATCTCGAAGATATTTCAACTTTTCGTCCTGATCATTCTTGCTAAATGGATCATAACGGCAATTCCGTGAGTTTTCAATTTCTTTTCCAAAGTTATATCCTTTTGCTTGAGTAAATGCTGCAATCCCTTTTTCAAACTTTTAATATTTATATTCAGTTAAAATGAAATAAAACACATTTTTACATGAAAGAAATTTATATTCTTTACGGAATACGGTATGAAGTCGAAAAAACAAATAACTAAATTTTATTAATCGAAAATTTCACAAAAAAAAAAGAATGATTAATTTCATCTTATTTTGTTTTGTAAAAAATAGTTTTAGAAACTCAAGAGCTACGGTATTCTATTTAACATTATTTTTAACGTCATCTTTAAAAACTTTAACAGAAAATTTCTCTAAATATTTTTAATTTTGTGATTTTGGGATTATATTATAAAACTAGATAAAAGTATTAATCAAAGTAAAACTGTACTTTCCAGTCTCATATTAGAGGATCTTCGTTAAAACACAAGTTATCCCAATTTTTACGTATGCCATAAATTACATAAATTGTATTTCAACAACAATTTTTTTGATTCAACATTCTTGGTCCAACTTGAGTTTTGACAAAGTTCTTTAAAGAGATATATTTCCTTCGGTTTTTAGCTTTAAATTTAAACAAAAATTCGAATTCTATATTAAAAGCATAAAGAAATACTTTTAAAAAATTCTTAAATTTAGAGGTACCGCAAAAATGATTTAAATTACACAACTTTGTGTCAAAAATTACAGTTTTTCTTAAAAACATCTGGAATTTTCTAGTAAAAGGGATTGCAGCCTGTATTATACCGTTACTGTAATTATCATTACTTGATAACTTTTTTTCAGATAACGCAGAATAAAAATCTGAACGTTTTTTATTTGAATTTAAATTGATATTATTGTATGTCGAAGACTGAAAAGCAGGAGTACGGCTATCATAAGTTTCTTCATTGAATTTTGACAAACAACGTTCTTTGAATGACATACCTAACAAAAGAAAATGCAGTAAACAGTTGAAAATGATATGTGAAACTATTTTAGATGTTACACGACAGTATTATTTCTTATCATTAAAATTATGCTACTTATTCAAATACACCATACCGCGATATATTATAATCATTTTTGAAACGTGTTTGATATTCAATAAATGCTGATAAACTATTTCTTTGGTTTACCCATAAATTTTTCAACAAAAGCAAGAAAAACAAGAGAATACGAATACGAGATTACAATCATTAAAATCTGCTTTTTAAATTTTTTCTGTGCTTTTTAGTCTAACAAGAATCTGAATTTTTTTATTTATTTATTTCTTGTTCACTCCAGAAAAAAGACTGAGGGGGCAAAGAATAAGAGAATAAAAGCAAAACAATAATAATAAATTAATCTAGATTCATGAGAAAAGCAGAAAAATCCACAGATTTAAGATGCTGTAGAAGAGCTTTTGGGTTACTGTAGTCCCAATAATTGATAAATCTTTTATACAATAAAGACCAATTATATTTTTTATAATATCCCAAACGAGTTTTAATCTCACTTTTAAAATAAGTTTCCCAATGGAACAAAAAACAATTACAGTATTGTTATCCGAAAAAAAGCATTTGAAATAAAAAAGGAGACAAAGAAAGAGGAGAACTCAAAAAAAATTTCAAAGTTTAAAGCACAGAGAGCACAATAAAATGAAAAAAACTTCAATGGACAACCAAAGGAAAGATTAAAAGGATAACCAACTGAATATTCCAGCTCAAAATGCTGATGCTTCTACAGCATTTTCTTTTTTTCAGTATCTATTTATACTGTCTAGAAGTTGTACATCTTGCATTACCTTATGTAAAATTTTGTTATACGGAAGTGTGTCTTTGGTCCGCCTCTTTGTGTTTAACACTAATGTTATAAACTGCAGATTAATATTTTTGGTACTCTGCCTTTGTCTAGACTGCTTTTTGCTTGGCAAAGTTCTGTTGAACTTCCTTTTTAGGCATACATTTTGATTGCTTTTTCAAGGAAGCAATATAATCAAACGCCTTGCTCCACCTTCTTTTCTTTCTTCGAACGATGGGTCTAGACTTTTATCTAAAAATCTTTCTTTCACAGCTATCCTTTTTTGGGAAAAAAAGCAATATCCATTTTTGGCTCACTTTCGACTGTAGAATACAAAGAACGAGCAATCAAATAAAGCATCATCCACAATAGTGAAACAAAACTTTTTCAACGACAGATATACTTCATAAACGCTTTAGTTTTTATAAAATTACAGTATATCTCCACTTTTAAAAAACTGACAATATAATTGACTTCATTAAACATAAACAAATTCCCTCATTCATTATTATAGCTAACACAAAGAGAAATTCTTTTCATAAAAAGATAGTTAACTGTAAGCCAAAAATCAGTAAATCATTTACTGTATAAAAAGAACTTTTAAAAAATTTATTCAGAGAGTCAGACACGAAAAACATTTTCGATTTCCATTTTCTGTGTATTTCTATTTTCAGCGGAGTTAAAATCATTTTACTGTTAGATTTGTATGTGTAACTGTATCTTTTTTTTATTACAAAAAAATAATTTTTGGTAAACGGCACTGTATAATCACATTCAGTCAACAAAATATATCATTAAAATTTATTGCTACTTTAAATAACAGCAAAAAATATTATAAACTATTTAAATAATACAAGATTATCATTAAACACGTTGAATTTTGTGCAAGCTGGTGGATTTATTTTATCTAAAAACAAATATATTGCATTGTAAATCTGTAAAAAAGTATTTATAATAACATTCAACAGCAATAATTATGCTATAATTAGTGACTCATTATAACATAAAAAGGAACGCAAAGTTAAACTGTTTATATCGCTTTTTATATGTAATCAAGTTTTACGTTAATTAGTTTATTTTTAAAGCAAAGACGAACTAATGATTCAATTATTTATTATCATAATGTATGTGAGATAAATCTTTAAACAACACAGATATAAATATTATTAATTTATTAAAAGTATTCACATTTGATGTCTTTTTGCATTGAATAATTATTAAAAATGTTTGGCAAAATGTCACCCAAGTTTCCGGAAAGTTTAACCGGCGGCCGCCGGTTGCAACCGGCAATGCCGGTTAGACTTTCCGGAAGTTGTATTTCACCCTAAATTTTTACGCTAATTTTTTATTGAACTTTGTTCATTGTTTCAAACACATTTGGCCAGTCTTTTTTCCTAAAACGAAAAAGGGCTTTCCTACTAGAAATTTCCAGCTGGCTGGCTGCCTGCAGGCATTTCATTTTGGTCTCTTACTCTTCTTTTTCGGTCTTTTCAAAAATGTTTCATGTTTTGTTGTTTTTGTTACTGAACGAATTTCAACACATTTTTTCGTTGTCGTCGTCGTTATTTCTTTAAAGGGGCGTGTTGTTTTGTTGACATCATTTTTTATAGTAAAGGTTTTTTTGAGACATATATATTTTTTGGTCACTTATTTTGTTTGTTTTTTTTCGTGTCTGTTGTTTAAAAAAAAATGAAGACTTTGGATTTTAAAGTTGTTTTTGTTTTTAAGCAACATTTTTCGTTTTTTTGAAGGCTTCCATTTCTTTTTTTTGTACTGATAAAAAAATCTCGTGTTGAATTTTCACTATCAATCAAAAATTTTTAGGACTTTGGATTGAAAATTTTTTGTTAAGCTTCAAAGTCAAGAAATTTTTTTAAAGCTTGACCACTTTTATTTATTAAGATCCCATTTATTCTCCCCATTATCCCAAAAAATTTATCTTTCAACTTTCTTCCTTGTTTATTTTTCATCCTCCCTCCTTTTTTTTATTGACGTAACTGATTTATTTTTCACGAAAAGTTCAACATTCTTTTCCGTCCCTTTTTTACTCAAAAAAACATAGAACAATCATCATGCGACGACAACGTCGTCTAGTCGTTGCCCCTCTTCTTTTTTTCTCGTGTGTTTATTGCTTCCCATCGTTTATTTCTTTCTTTTTTTCCTCCCCCCTCTAACAAACTTTGATACTTTGTGATGTTTGTTTGTGCGTTGATTTCGTCATTAATTTCTGGCTTCTTTTTTGTCGAGTTGAAATTTATTTTATTGGTTCCGTGAAGTTTTTTTTTGCTTTTTTTAAAAGTTTTTTCATTTTTTTAGGTTTTCCTTCATCTATAAACAAAAAGCTTAGTGACAAATACAACGTTTTTGCTGGTTTACGAAAATATTGGAATTGAAAAACAATTTATTCTATTTGATTTTTCAATCGTGTTATTTTATTTGTGTTATCAAAAATGAGAATTTGGACTTCTGAACATGTTTTCGAGTAAGTTTATTTATTTTATTATTGTAGAATTTTAGCGATTAAACCTTTTTAAATATATTTTATGTTTGCTGGGGATAAAAAATGTTGCCATTTTTTCGATTCCCTAAAAACATTCAGCGAAAGTATACATTTTTTGTTCTCTGTTGTCTACCAAAAATAGTTCAAACTTTTGGTCTTTCTTTTCCAGACTGGTTTTTAAAACATTACAAAAATTCATTTTTTATGACCCCAATGATTGATCATTTTTGACGATCATATTACTCTTCTTTTCCCCTTGGTTGATTCAAAGAACTATCAGTAAACCATTTTCTAATTAAATTTTCATTTTTAGGCATCCATGGGATACCGTGATTAATGCAGCATATCGAAAATATCCAAATCCATTGAATTCAGCTGTAGATGGAATTGATATTGTTAAACAAGAAGTATCAGATGGTGTATTAAAATCTGAAAGGCTATTACAAAGTCATTTTCCTATTCCTTCATGGGTTGAAAAGTTGACTGGTTTCTCTGGAACACAATATTCACAAGAATTATCAACTATTGATCCAGCAAATAAAGAAATGGTTTTAACAACAAGAAATTTGAATGCTCTATCATTTTTAAGAGTTGATGAAAAACTTACATATAAACCTGATCCATCAAATCCTGGCAAAACTATTTTAACTCAAGAAGCAGCTGTCAATGTTAATCTACCAGTTTGGGTTGATTATTGTGAAAAAACTTTTCTTAATACATATTCAACAAATGCATTAAAGGTTCGTTGATGTTTTTTGAGCGTTGTATGAGTTAGTAGTTTAATTATTACTATGTTGTTTATCCAGTTACCGTAATCCTTATTTAATTTCCTTTATTTTTTAGGGTCGAAAAGGTGTTGAATGGGTTATTGATAATATTAAACGTGAATATCAAGAAATATCAGCAAAAGTGACATCAGAAATGCAAGACTTTATTACATTCAGCTCTCGAAGATAGATGCCTGCCATCAACTTTATTCAACTTTTATTACTCAATTCAATAGCTTTTTTTACAAACAAACGGGATTTTATACTGATCTTCTTTCATATCTTCAAAATATTTTTGTTGAAGATAGAGCTTCTTTCTTTTATGTGCACTACAAAGAATATACGCGTGTTTTATTATATTTTCTTCTTATCATCGTAGCAACTAATTCATCATCAACAAGAAAAAAGAAAAATTCAAATGCAATCAAATATTCAAATGTGAAGCGATAGACGGGTGTTAGGGTGTTTCGACATTCTTTCAAATGTTGCATTATGACATTGCATATTTTTGCATTATCTTTTTTTTCTGTTTTTTATTACTGATATATATTGTCTTAAACTAGATTTATTTTTGTTATTCAGATATTTCGAATAAATTGATTTTAATTTTAAAGGGTTTTTAATGGGGGACAAAAATCGAATAAGGTTCTTATTTTAAAAGTTAAGTAAAAAAATATGCCACAAATTATGTTTTGAAAGAAGTACGACCGGTAAAAAGAAGAAGAATTAGGGCAGATGAAGTGAAACATATTGAAATTATGCCATTACTGTAATTTTATGTTCGAGTTGCATAATTTACTGCAAAAATTGTACAAACTGCAACAACAGATTTTGTTTCCCATTTAATTGAATATGATGCATCAGTGTGTCGATCCCAGTAACACGTGGATGCAACATTTAATCCAGCTCCCAATCCTGCTTGCTGTAAACAACAAAATTTTAATGTGAAAAAATAAATATTTTAAAATTTTTTACCATAATAATTATGCTAACACAATATTTAAAATATGGATTTAAGCCCACAAGGCCTTGGGTAATTGATTCAACAATATTTGTATTCCATTTAACAGCTTCCATATGCTGATAAGGTTGTTGAGAAATTGTATCATCAAATATTTCTTTGCATAAATTATTTACTTGATCATATGTTGGCTATAAAAAGGGAAAAATTGAGGTTAAAGTTTTGGGTAGTATTTGGGAAAGGGGAGAATCAAGAAAGATTTTTTTTCGAACAGACATTTTAATTTAATAAACTGATATGCATAACAAAGGGATACGGTATCTAACAAAAACACTTTAAAATATTATATTTTTATATTTTTTATTTTTTAGTTTGAAGCTACAAATTGCGCCGGAATTTTTTTTTGATTCTGACAAAAAAAATTTTATTAAAAATACATGGAAAAAAAAATCATTTTTTAATAATTTTTTCTCTATAAAAAATTTTAACAAACATATTTTAAATACAAAAAACAACGTTTTCTAAATTTTAAAGAATTTTTTTCAATAATTTTTAAGTTTCAGCTTTGTCAAAAATTAACCTTTTAAATTATAATAAGTTATAATAAAACATTCACCCCAAAAACATTTTAAAATTTATTTGTCAAAAGCCGATTCCTGTACCCAAAATTATCAAAGGTTGAGCTCAACCTTTGATAATTTTGGGTACTGGGCTCCACGTCCAAATGAAACAACACTAGTTTCATGTAAAATTTTTTTCAAAAAAGAAATAAAATACTTACAAGGTTTCCATCACTTTTTTCTACGGTAGCCATTTTCATAAAAACTACTGTAAATGGGCATGTAAGAAAATTCTAATAAAATTAGGAAACTTTTTTGTTTACTGTAAAACAATATTGAAAATGGTAAAAACCATTATTGTAACAATTTCCAAATTTTTAATAAATACTATCATTTATTCGAGCAATAATTAAAAAAACACTACAAAAATACTTTTTCATATAAAGAAAAATAAATCAGAGATAGAATATTTTAAAATAAATAAAGATACGGTAGATTGCAGCCAAAACGATGCCATAGATTTTCATGTAGAATGTGCTTCAACCTCATCCATTTTATCACCTATAAAAATTAAATTAAATTACTGTAATACAAAAAAGTAAAAATAAGCCAACCTTCAGGTTCAAATTCAACATGAGTAAAAAGTTGACTAATTTCTTTTGCAAGAGATTCAGTTGATGCACAAAGAATTTTACGTGACATTAAATTGAATGGTTTTCCAGTTGGATCAATAATAATTCCACCAGCTTCTTGATAAATAACCACTGCAGCAGCAATATCCCATGAATGAAGTCCATATTCAATGTAAGCATCTACAGAGCCTTGAGCACAATAAACCATATTAATTGCTGCAGAACCAAATGCACGATGCCTAAAAAAATAAAATAAAATATATTTGTTTTATAATAACAGTTTTATTTCATATTTTTACGGAAGCTTTTGGCTTCAAAGTTAATGCGTAAATAGTATATCCGAAATAAAAAGGGTTGCGCAAAATGGCCACACCACCGAAATTTTTCAACCTAATGCAGTTCAAAGTTACACATTATTTAAAATAATAAAATTACTGTGTATGAGTATCACTAACAATAAACTGATCTAAAAGATACAATTCTTTATTGCGTTCGTTTTTTTTAAGCGGTCGCTCAATGACGTCAAAAAATTTTTTTGGTTTGAAAAATCATTTTTGGTTTGCATGGTTCGAGAATTAGCTGCACAAATTACGCACATTTTTGCAACTAATTTAACAACACATCTGAGAATTTTCATTTTTTTTAAAATCCGACGAGAAAGTCGAAAATTACAAAAAATGGCTTATAAACAATTTTTCAAAAACGATACTGTAACCGAAAAAAATATTAGCAAAAACTACGGTAAAAAAAAGTTAAAAAGCATCAAATAAATCACCCATGAGCATTTCGTTCAACCATAAAAGTTTCATAACTTTTCATAAAAGAATTGATCATTTCTTTGGTACGAATCGAGCCCAATTGAGTGATTATTACTGCTTGAGAAATTTCTAAATATGAAATTTAGAAAAAAAGACAAAAGAATTTAACGCAAAGCTTTCTCAGTGGCCTGACACACAACAAAAAAATTTAGCACACAAACTAGATACAGTATATACCGTAATTACTTTTTTATCCCATTTGAAAATACAAAAACCTTACCCTCGAACACCAGCACATACAGATTTTCGATGATTATCAAGTGCAATATCAATCCATTTTTCACCAACATCAACAATATTATGAATTCCAAGTGATGTACAAATGACAGATTTATTTAATGCTAAAAACATTAAAAGTAAAATCTCTTTTGTGCCAGGCTCAACTGATAGCAGTGCAAAAAAATAAATAAAGCAAAAATTTACCTTCAGCATGTGAAACGTTTATTGGAATACCTACAACAAAACAACAATTTTAATGTTAAATATAAATATAAAATTGTTTACCATTTTTAAATGCCCCACGTCCTTTAATAGCAGTAAAGCATTCATTTGTAATAGGATTTAGAACAATTCCAAGTACTGGTTCTTTATTAATTGTAAGACCAACACAAATACCAATAAACGGAATTCTAAAAATCAAATATTGTATATTTGTGTACAAAAATAACACAACAAACCTATGAACAAAATTTGTTGTTCCATCTATTGGATCAATAATCCATGTTGGAGCATTTGTTAAAGTATACTTTTGACCGGCTGCTGCAGATTCTTCACCAATAAATCTAAAAAATTAAACGATTAATTGAAAAACAAATTTAAAAAAATTATTTACTTGCATTCAGGAAATTCTTGTTTGAGGCCAGTAATCAGCAAAGTTTCAACAGCTCGATCAGTTTCCTAAAAATAATTATTTTATAATATCTATTTTAATGCTTATATAAAACTTACAGTAACAAGATCTGTTGAAGATGCTTTGGTATGAACGACAACAACAGGTTGTTCAAAGGCAGCTCGGGTTAACTAAAAAATAAATACTGTAATAAAAACTTTTTATTAATTAAGATATATGACTTACTTGACCAGCTTTTTTGACCAATTGCATAGCAGTTAAAAAGTATTTATCAAGATCTGGCATTTTTGATTATTATTGAGAAGATGTGAATCTAAAAAAAAAAGTCAATAAATTTTCATGCAAAATAGTAAATTAAAGCTTAATCAATGGCAAAAAAAGCGTAAATGAACATTTAAAAAAAAGGGTCCCTAAAGCAACAAGAAAAACACAACAAACACATAAACCCTTGCAAAGACTTTAGAGTCCATAAAACATGTAAAAAAAACTCCGCCCTTAATTTTTTTTATGTTGTATAAAAAGTTTTTTTCGTTTCAAGAATTTCTTTCAAAAGACAAAAAAATGTATGACAAAAAAAAGTTCACGTCGTTCGATTTGTTTTCGTTATTACTATTATTTATCCTTTAATATATATATCTCCTGATTTTATTTTCATTTTTATATGTGATCCACGTTACATAAATGTATACAAAAATAATTTTATTAACTAAAATGAATATAATCGAATGATTCTTTCCAATTTTTCTCTTTTAAATTTTCTTCCATTTCACCATTTGTCATATCCAATTTCACTGCAATTATTGCTGGTGGTTGCGCATTTCTGTAAACATTAAAAATATATTAAAAAAAGGCCATATAAAACTTTTTAACCCAAAAAATTAAGCAATTTTAAAAAGCAGAAGAAAAAAACAAAAACTCACTTATATGAAATTATTGGAATCCTTGCAATAACTTTGCGTTGCACAGAATCATAAAGTTCATAAAATTTTTGTTGAATCTTTTTTTCATCCACATCACAAAAAGCTATAACCTTTGTTTGATTGATAGGCGAAAGTGACCTGAAAAAATGCAGAATTTAATGAAAAATTTTTATAACAAATTATTGATTGAATTTAAGAAGAAAGGGGTGTGGCTATTTCACTACTAATAAACAAGTTTTATATTTATCGATAATAATAAGAAGTAGCATTAGATGCTACAAAAATTCTTTACAACTAATTTAACATTTTGAGTTTAATAATTACAGTGACTGTCACATTTAAAAAAGTGTTCAAGGATAAGCTTACAATGCCATATCCGGGGATAACTTTTCACTTAAATCTAATTATAAAACATTGTTTTAGCTAAATAAAACTAATATGAAAAAAAAACAACGTTTATATTGGATTACTTTAACAAAAAATCTTTTTTAAAAAAGCTAAAAAAAAGTAGTGAAGAAATAGCGTCTCTTGCGCTCTCTGTCATCATTTTGAAATTTGTCCGAAAAGGTGAAGCACAAAAATAATAACTACGATTTTTTATTTCAAACATTAAATTTTTTTAAATTCATTTAACTACATTAATATAACCCAATTTTTGTCTTAAAAGTATTGACTTACTTGTACAATCTTTTTCCTTGTTTTCCTGCATTCCATATTGTTATCTTTGACCATTTTGGTAAAACATCTTTTTCAATTTGTTTAATTCGTAAATCCCATATTGTATTTTCATTTACACCAAATGTTGCACATTCTGTATGATATCGATAAATAACAAGTGGCTGTTGAAGGCGGCAAAGTTTAACCGGCAACGATAAAGCTTTGTAAAAGAAATCCAAATCTTCTGGAAAACCATTTTTTATTTCTTCACTGAATCCAAAAACTTGATTGTAAATTGAACGTGATATAAACCATGTTGGAGCAATAAGCGTAGGCCCAAAAGCTGTATATATCTGAAAGGTGATACTGTAGTTGTTAAAACGGATATTTAAAAAAAGCTGTATTACCTGTGTATATAGTTCTTCTTCTATAAGATTACATGCCCATCGAGTATATCTTTCAGTAGCATCTTTTGGTAATCGAACAAAAGAGCTTCCAACAAATGCAAGACTTCCATTTCTTTCTATTTCTTTAGCTTTTTCATATTGTTTTTTGATTCTATCAGGAAGCATAACATCATCTGCATCCAAAAAGCATAAAAATCTTCCAGAAGATTGTTGCACAGCTTTATTTTTGGCATATCCAACACCTAAAAAAAGAGGTATTGAAGGTTTTAAAATATGTTAGTAAAGAATACCACCAGAAATTGCCTCATAACTTGCTACAAATTTTATTCCCTTTTCTTCTGCAATAGTTTGATAGCAAGTGATAATCTTTGAAGTTTCATCAACGCTTCCATCATCAAAGACGGAGATCTAAAAAGGATATCAGTCATAAGTTATAAAGGGTAACAGTCAGGGTTGTTAAATTCCCGGGAAATCAGAAAAATCGGGAAATTTCCCGGGAAATTTCCCTGGAATTTCCCGGGAATTTCCCGCTAATTTCCCGTAAACCCAATTTTTCAGATTTTACATATCGCACCCGAAAAATTTAAAAACATGATTCACGAGTAACAACCCTTTTTTTACCTATATTAATTCGTTCTAATTATTTTTAAAGCTAAAAAAATCTATTTTAATTAAAAAAATTAGAATTTTTAAAAAATTTTGGCAATTATATACCCAAAATTCCGGGAAATTAATTTCATTTCCCGCAAAAATCGGGAAATTTCCCGGGAAATTTCCCTGGGAATTTCCCGCTAATTTCCCGGGAATTTCCCTTTGACAACCCTGGTAACAGTACATAAACATAAAAGAGAAGATTAAACAAAAATTACCTCAAAGTAAGGAGCATCGATTTGAGCTAAAACTGAATCGAAACAAGCAGGCAAATATTTTTCACCATTTTTTACTGGAATTATTACAGACTGAAACATAGCAAATCCATAAAAGCGTGCATAAAACAAGATTTTAACTTACAACTTCAGTTTCTTTGAGCATTTATAGTTTAAACAGCTATACAATATGTAGTTAACAAAGATCCAAGACATATGAGAAAGGTTGTTAAGTGTTTTGTAGATAAAAAAAAGAATCTAAAAAATATTCAGAATCTTTTTATTAACCGAAGCTAAAACATTTTAAAGCAGCCGTTTTCTTTTTTTTTGCCAATTTTGAAATTTACTGTTCTTAGCGCGAAATTAAATGCAGTCTTAGACGTTGCGAAGAAAAATTTTTTCGGCTTTTCTTTTTTTGGTTTTTTTTCTAAATGTTTTTGGATTTTGTTTATCCATTTTCCTTTTTCTGATGCCGCGGATAATAACCATTAACACTTTTTAAATATCAAAAAAATGTAGATAAATATTCGTAATAAAAGACATGTTAAACATGAAATTTCTTAGGAGTGATATAATGGTTAATCGATTACAACAACAACAACAAAATCAAATCTATGGTGTGCAACAACAACCGCAACGGCTTCAAGGTATTCCATCAGCGCCTATTCAACGACCAGTTCGACATATTGTGAACGCTCAACAAATTCGTTATATTCAACCTGGTGCATCCATTTCTACTCTTCAAAATTATGGGTCTCAAATCTCACAACAACAACCACAACAAATTCAAGTAATTTCAACAACAACATCTCGACCAATTCGACATATTATGAATGGTCAACAAATTCGGTATATTCAACCTGGTGCAAGATTTTTTGCTGTTCACGGGTCTCAAATTTCACAACAGCAACAACAACAATCGTCACATGTTCAAGTAATTTCAACTGGAACAAATCGTCCACAAAGATATATTATGAATAATCAACAAATTCGATACATTCAACCTGGTGCAAGATTTTTTGCTGTTCAAAATTACGGGTCTCAAATTTCTCAACAAAATCAAATTATTTCAACATCATCAACCACAACAACCACAGCAGCAGCAGGAGGACAACTGGAAAGACAAGTGGTAAATAATACAGTTCATCTTCATCATAATCAACCACAACCAGGTCCAAGAGCTATTGAACCTGTTGCTGCTTTAAAACAAGAAGTTCCTGAACCTTTTGGTGAGTTTTTGCTTTTTATACTTTGTTATTGCTTTGGTTTTAAATAGTCTTAATAATGTTTTACGAAACTTGTCTAACTTTTTGGCGGGTACTTTTTACGATCCACGTTGTAGATTTTTGAGTTAAAATTTTTTTAAAACGCTAACACGGCTTTGACCTTCAAATTTTCGGGGAGAATAAGTCACTGCTTGAATGAGTGGTGGACAGCGAAAAGTTTAAAAAAATGGAATGCAATCTTACTCCAATTTTAAACTTATTATTTTTTTTATTAAATTATAGTACAAACTAATAGATTTTGAGTATTTCGGTATCCCGTCCATTTTTCTTCCATTTCATTCCCGTCCAGATTCTCGTAGAATCTCAAAGAATACCCAAAACCCGTCCAGGATCTTGGATGAAAAAAATGCAGGGAACGCTCACGTTTGAGTGAGTGTTCCCCCCATTTTTCTTTACCTAGAGTTAAAGAAAAATCTTTAAACTCATTTTTTAGTTTCAAATGAAGTAATGGCTCATGCTTCTTCCGATGAAAATGATACATTTTCTGCTTCTGCTGCAGTTCCTCAAGATGTTATGACAATTTCAATTAATAATGTTGTATGTAATTATTCTCTACCAATGCATATTGATCTCAGAAAGCTTGCTTTAAATTCATGGAATGTTTCATATGATCGTTCTGGATCTCTTCTAACCAAACAAAAACGTCATCCTGGATGTCATGTTAAAATTTATAATAGTGGTAAAGTTTATATTGTTGGATGTAAAAGGTAATTACCATAACCATTTGCTGCTTGATTGTATTTATACAATTTAAGTGAAGCTGCATCTCGACAAGCTGCACGTGCTGTTGGACGTGAAATTCAAAAAATTATGGGTAAAACAGATCAAAGAATATGTCTACGAAAATTTCGAATTAATAATATTTTGGCAACTTGCAAATTTCCTTTTGGTATTCTCATTGATCAGGTAAGCACTTATATATAACTATGGTTACAGTAATGATGTTATAATTATTTTTTAAGGTTAATCGAAAATATCCAAAAGAAACATATTATGAACCAGAACTTACAGTTGGACTTATATGGAGAATGACAGAACCAAAAGCATCAATTCGAATTCATACAACTGGTACTATCGTTGTTACCGGTGCAACTTCTGAAGCAGATGTATCTGTTGCAGTTGAAAAAATTTATGATTATGTTAAAGATTTTCAATGTGATTCATCAAAAATTTCTCATGCTGCTCCACGAAAGCGTAGAATTAATAATGTTGTTAATGAAGAATTTGCAAATGTTAAACGTTCAAAGCCTGAATTTGAAGATGTCTTTGATGATGAAACGGGTGTGAACTTGTTTGAAGATGAAGCTGATATTGATGATATTATTTGAAAATCTCTTCTTTTTATTAGTTCTTTTTCTCTTTACCATATTTTCTCTCTTCTTTTGTGCATGTTTTTCATTTTTTGTATCTAACATTACAGATTTTTTTGTTTACTTCCTTTGTTAAAAAGATATATATTTCTTTGTAAAAAATAAAATTTTTAAAAATACTGATTTTTTGTTTGTTTTAAAGATATTTACTGTAACATGCTTCAGCTTTGTACTTTTGTAGGTTACTGTAATTTTTAAATGAACTTTTTCTTTCATGTGAAAATTAAAAAATTTACATACAAAAATTTCATTGATTCGTATTATCTTTTTTCAGTGCTCATCAAAATTTTTGATGTGAAATGGTTGTAATTAGAATAATGCGGTCAAGAAAGAGTAGATATAGAAAATACAATAAAAAGACATTCATTCTTTCGACTTTTTAATGGAGTGAGCTGTTGCTTTTTTCAATTCTCTCTGTGTTGCTTGTTTCTTTCAACAATTATTATTTCTGCTCTTCTACACTCTGCTCTGGGAGGTATGTTTTTTTTTCTATCAGTACCTCTCTTATCTCTCTTCCCCTCTGCTCCTTTCTTCTTCGCCCAACCTCAAATGAAGAAGGGAAGATAAGACAACTGATGAATTTTCAGCTGTCAATTTCTTTGCATAGATACAAAACGTTTTTGGAAATTTTAAAATTTGAATATATTTTTTGGGCCAATCAAAGCTTGACACTGCTTTTTTGATGAAAAAAAAATGCAAATTTTGGGCAACGAATTTTTTCTGCAGCTGAAAATACCTTGAGGAGGGGGAGTTTCATGTCGGCCTAGTTGAGGTCCTAAAATGATTTTATTTTAGTTTTAAATGAAATAATGGCTCCTCCTTCTTCCGATGAAAATAATACATTTACTGCTCCTCAAGATGTAATGACAATTTCAATTAATAATGTTGTATGTAATTATTCTCTACCAATGCATATTGATCTCAGAAAGCTTGCTTTAAATACTTGGAATGTTTCATATGATCGTGCTGGATCTGTTGTTACAAAACGAAAGCGTCATCCAAGATGCCAAGTTAAGATTTATAATAGTGGTAAAGTTTATATTGTTGGATGTAAAAGGTAATTACCATAACCATTTGCTGCTTGATTGTATTTATACAATTTAAGTGAAGCTGCATCTCGACAAGCTGCACGTGCTGTTGGACGTGAAATTCAAAAAATTATGGGTAAAACAGATCAAAGAATATGTCTACGAAAATTTCGAATTAATAATATTTTGGCAACTTGCAAATTTCCTTTTGGTATTCTCATTGATCAGGTAAGCACTTATATATAACTATGGTTACAGTAATGATCTTATAATTATTTTTTAAGGTTAATCGAAAATATCCAAAAGAAACATATTATGAACCAGAACTTACAGTTGGACTTATATGGAGAATGACAGAACCAAAAGCATCAATTCGAATTCATACAACTGGTACTATCGTTGTTACCGGTGCAACTTCTGAAGCAGATGTATCTGTTGCAGTTGAAAAAATTTATGATTATGTTAAAGATTTTCAATGTGATTCATCAAAAGCTGCTCGTACTCGTGAACCAAGAAAGCGAAAAAGTGCAAATAATGAAGCTGAAATTAAACGTTCAAAGCAGAAAATGGATGATGTCTTTATTCATGATGAAACAAATGTAAATTGGTTCTATTTTCCTTATTTTCCATTTCTTTTTATTTGTATGCATTTAGTTTTTTGAGTGTTTTTTTTTGTTAATTTTTTATTAGTTTCTTTTCGTGTAATAAAATTGTTAAAAAATTAGTTTTAGTGTTTGCAAGTATACGGTAGACATTGAAAAAATATTTTTTTATATAAAGTAAAAACAATTTGTGAAGTTGTACAAAACAAACAAGAAATCAAATTTTTTCATCTTTGAGATTCTTTATTAAATATGAATATTTGTTTATTGGAGAAGCAGGTCTTTGAAGTGTCGGAGAAAAGAAAGATCCCAGAAAAACTGTTGAAGATTCATTTAAAGTTGAAGCAGGTGGTGGGGGTGTAAGAAAGATATCTGTAGATGGCAATTCTTCGAAAAAAGTTGTTGGAATTATTGCAGCAGGTTCGGCTTTGATTGAAGGAACGTAACTAAAGTTTATTGGAAATTTTGGTTTTAAAAATTGAAGTTTTGTTATTCCAGTTGGTTTTTTGCTTGTTAAAAATGTTGAAAGTTGTGATGTAATAATTGGTTTAAGAATTGGAGTTGATTCTGCAGGTTTCGGTTCTTTTTTGATTTCTGAAAAGTTGATAGAGATTAAAGTAATGCAAAATGTATGAATAGCGCTACAGTATGAACTTGCTCAAAAAATTTGTAGTTTGAGTTTACGCATAAAACCACGGTTGGAAAATGAGTCGAGCACAATGCCATATGGCACAAGATGCTAATGACATGT
The DNA here is from genome assembly GCA_963922195.1 of Panagrolaimus sp. PS1159. NCBI lineage: Eukaryota > Metazoa > Nematoda > Chromadorea > Rhabditida > Panagrolaimidae > Panagrolaimus > Panagrolaimus sp. PS1159. The sequence goes on along the minus strand of CAWUHW010000017.1, from coordinate 1,792,194 downwards.
TATAAACACAATGGCATGCCATTAGCATTACATGTGTACATATTATTGGGGCAAAAATTTATAAACAAAACTGATCCCTAACTTTTATATATCCCCTCAAAACCAAAACCAACCTTCATAATTTGGCAATGATCTTCTTGGACGAAGTGATGCAATTCTTTCATTTTCAACACTATTCACATTTTTTCCACTTATTGAAGCATACATTTTAAAATCTGGATCTTTGAGATCTTCTTTTTGACTTCGTTTTTCTTGATCCTCTGCAATTACAGCTTCCGTTAAACATGAATATTTTATACATTTTACACAATTTTTATCATGTTCTTTTATGACTCTTCTTTTCTTTGACTTTTTCTTAATTTTCTTATTTATTTTAGCCATTATTTATTATCTGAAAATAAAAATTATGGATTAAAAAAGGTTTAAAGGAAAAAAAAAACAGTAGTAAGTTTGCGCGCAAAAATATTATCAAAGGTGAACGGTCTTTAGTTATTAAGTCAGATATGCAAGTTCAAATTAGCGATATAGAGTAATTTTAAAATGTTAAAATGAATAGGAAAATTAAATTTATGCATTTATAAACAATCTTCTCCAACAATTTTGTCGATAACTCAATGAGTACTAAGTGTTCCTTTTTTAAAGAAGGAAAATTTTTAAGTTGTGACCGACTGTTCCTTTTGTGTTTTACAAAGTTACTGAAAAACTCCAAAGTATTCCAGCTTTATAGAAATATTTTTAAAAAATGTAAACGCTTTTATTTATTACTAATTACAATCCAATTTTTTATAAGCAAAACAGAAAAAATTTTACAAAATCATAATATTACTACTTCGTCGTCGAGATGATGATGCTGCTGCTGCGGCTGCGGCAGCAGTTCGAGCTCCCCCAACAGTACTAACCATAATTGTATGATTATTTCGAACTGTAGAAGTAAAAGTTTTTTTTGAAAATGTAAAAGCAGTTTTAAAGAAAATTTGTCGAAGTTTTGGATTTAAAACTAAAATACAAAATGGTGAAGTTAGAGATGCAACATCAAGGGCAACATTTTGTGCGGGAGTTATAAATAGCAGGGTAAAAGCTGGATTTACATATGTAAAACCAAAAAGAAGAACCTGAAATTTTAAAAAATAAATGTTAAAAGTTATTTATTAAAATTGTGTACGGTATTTGAAATATATAAGTTAATAACCTTCGGCAAAATTGAAATTTCAGATTTCGAAAAAAGGTGAAATATATAAATTTCGATCTGAAAACAAAAACGAGAATTTTGTAATCAATTTTTTAATTTTAGATTGAAAAACAATTTCAAAAATTTCCACAATTTTGATTTTAAAGAACTCTGGTAGGTGCAGCAATCAGGGAAGTGCGGAAGTACATCCGGGAAATACTTTTCCGCAAATTTTTTCTCAATATTGAAAAAATAATTTTTTTTTTAAATAATACATTTCTGATCTATTTTTTGTCATAGCTTATATCTGTCCAAACAGAATTTAAATATATGCATTTATTAAAAAATTAGAGCTTACTCACGCTTCCATTTTTTAAATGGAATTCCGTTTATCATTTCCACCAAAACGGAAGCGAAAATGAGCTCTAATTTTTTAATAAAATCGTATATTTAAATTCTGTTTAAACAGATATAAGCTATGATAAAAAGTAGATCAGAAATGTATTATTAAAAAAAAACAATTTTTTTTTCAATATTGAGCAAAAATTTGCGGAAAAGTGTTCCCCGAAAGCATTTCCGCACATCCCTGGCAATAATCCACCCTTAAAACCACTTACTTCCGTCGAAGTATAAAACAAATGTGTGATAAGTAAAACAACGGAAACAGCAAAAAGTCGAACATCATTATGAAATTGTTTTTTATCTTCAATTAAGCGCTTTCTTCTTCGATATAAAAATGTTACAGTAAAAATATCCATTCCAATTGTAAGGATGCAAGTGAATATCGAAACTGTTAACAAAAAGCTTGATTTTCGAAGCTAAAATTAGTTAATTTCATTAATTTTTCTCACAACGAAATTTTTGACAAAACTTACAATTGAACCCATATTAATATTATTTAATTTATATGCTTTATATCCGATTGCAGCATAATCAATAAAGAGATAATAGCTTCCAGCAACCAACAACCATGACATATAACAACCAGGAATAATAAAAATTATAATTAAAAAAATCCAAAATCGATCAGGATTCCAAACAATATTATAACTTTTTACCATTATAATTGCAGAGAATCGATTAAATGCCATTAAAACATGAATAATAAATTGTGAGTGTTGAAGGGTTACTGCAAAATAATACCAAATTGTTATTGGAATTGATGGCTTTGAAAAATAATCACAAAATGGAAAAAAGAATGGAATTCCACCCAATCGATCATTGATATAAAACATTGGAATTAAACAGAGATCAATAATTGCAAGAAGTTTAATTAAACTATAAAACGGTGAACTTAATTCAGCAGAAGTAACTCGAAAAATCATTTTTGTAAATAATACATAAATGATATAACATGGAATTAAATAAATGAGTGGAAGCAGTGCAATCAATTGATTGGATACCATTATTATTTGAAACTAAAATTGTTTTAATTAAATGTTGCAAAAATGAAATTATACACTGTAATGAAGAATAAAAGTGTAAAATTTGATAAAGGTTAAAAAAACACGACTGTGAATTCCCGTAAATATTTCATGATTACGGTAAAGCAAAATAAGGATGATATTTGAGAGAGCAGAATTACGTGAAATCGGAATTCACGAGGACTGGAAATATCGAAATTACAGAAATAATTTTTCCGGTAATACAGGGATTGAAAATCGGGCCGAAAAAGTCGGCCGGCCCGGCCCAGGGCCTAAAAATTGACGGCCGGCCCGGCCCGTCGTCGGAATTTTCTCGGCCCGGCCGGCCCTAAAATATTTCAAGTTTTTTTAAAAGTTTTTTAGAATATTTTTCGAAACCTGCAGCTTGCAAAAAATAGTTTTTTGCATCTTTTCTCATCAATATGAATTAATATAACAATGATTCATAGTGATGAGAAAAGAAAAAGTGCGTACTGCGCACACCACAAACATAAAAACTACCAAAAAACAAAATTTGAAAAATATGCCGGGCCGGCCCGCGGGCTTCTTAACGCGGCCCGGCCGGCCCGCGGGCCAGAATTACTAAGGCCCGCCCGGCCCGGGGCCGCGCCAGGCCGGCCGGCCTCATTTTCAATCCCTGCGGTAATATCAAAATAAAAAAATTGAGATTTTGTTTTTGTTATTGTGAAATATGTTTTTGTCAAGAAAATGCCGTATGAAGTTTTTTTAAAAAATGTTTTTTTTTAAATTTTCAAAAATTGCAGTATTTGACAAGAAACTATTTTTAAAAAAAAATTTCATACGGCATATTTTTTGACAAAAGCACATTTCAAAATAATAAAAACAAAACCATGACTTTTTTTATTTTGATATTTTTGAAAAAAATACTTCTGTAATTTCGATATTTCCAGTCTTGTGAATATCAAACCTTTAAAAATCGCAGTAGTTTACAAAAAAATTTTATCGTTGAATGATACTTGTCGGGATACTGTAATTGGTTATATGAATAACAGAATATAGTTTTTCGGTTTTTTTCTTTAGATCCGAGTAAAATTTTGAAACTGAATTTGATAAGTTGACGTTTTTTTTGAAAACTTTTAATTTTCTATTTTGTCAAAGTGTGAAAAAAAATTTAAAAAAAACTGTACAAAATGCCCCTATTTTCTTTCAAAAAATGTGTCGAAAATTTTTACGTCAACTAAAACGTGCAGTTTTTCGTCATGAAAATTACTATGTATTTCATTTTCGAAAAAATTGCCAACCATTTTGTACAGCTTTTTTAAAAATTTTTTCAAACTTTGATAAAATAGAAAATTTAAAGTTTTCAAAAAAAACGTCATTTTATCAAATTTAATTTCAAAATTTTACTTGAAATCTAAACAGAAAAAGCCGAAAAACTGTCTTCTGTTATTCATATAATTCCAATTACAGTATCCCAACAAGTATCATTCAAAAAAAACTGTTTTGTAAATTAATATGCAAAAAAAAATTAATTTTTCTAGAGAAACAGTGTTAAAACGCCTTCCTTATTCTGCAAAATTAGAAAAAACTAAAAAAATTTGAAAAGGTTGCATATTCTTTTAACGGTCTTTTTATAGAAATTTTATTGTTATTATTATTTTTCAATTTTTAACTCATTCAGTCATTTTCTCTTCCTTTTTCGCATACCTTTTGTTTCAAACCCCCAGAAAAAATAATATAAACAAAAAGCCGCTACAAAACATTTCTTTGAGCTCATTGAACATTTATGAAAAAATTCGTAAAGTTTTGTTACTATTGTTTTTATTTATATCCATTTTCATGGATTTTACGTGATGTTTTAAAAATATTTCCCTCATTCATTCTTTTTTAAAAAGCTTCAAGCAATTAATTTTAATTTTTTGAAAGTTTTCCAAAACAAACAAAGTATTATTGTTTTTGAAAAAAATTTAAATTAGAAACTTCCCAAATTTGGAGTATGATTTGTTTTCGCTGCTGCTGATGCACATTTGAACTCTCGGTTATTTATTTCCTTTTTTGGTTTTTGAAAAAAAATTATTTAAGAGATTAATTTGGAAATAAAAATGGTACTGTAGCTGAATTAAAGAAAAAATATTAAAATTTAAAATGCCAAATTTTTTAAAATTGTTCTTAAAGGGATACGTTAAAGTTTTTTTTGAAATTTCATAAACCTGACAATCAAGGAAAAGAACAAGACCCTGATCGCCAGGTTCATGCCATTTCAAAAAATACGTTAAAAATTAAAAATGTATCAAATTATTTTTATCAATTCAAGACTAATCATGTGATTTACTATTCCTGAATTATGATATAATACAGGATTCTTTAGAGTGTTGCCGAGGTGCCGGCACCGGGCACTCGGTGCCAATGCCAATGTCGGCACTGGCACCATCACCGATGCTTTGGAAATATTAAAAAAAATGCCGCCAACACCGGCACCGATGTTTTTCTCCGGCACAGGCACTGGCACCGATGTTTTTTGAAAATCGGCAACACTGATCCTTTTTTACAAAGCACAAAAAATCCCTAAATAAATAAAACAAAAAAAAATCTTTATCAAAAGCTTTAAAACGCTAAAAACTACAAATTTATCTCTCAAAAGAGCTCCTTTAAATACCCAATTTTTTCAACCTCTGCAAAAATAGAAAAAAAAGTTAAAAGTCAAAATATCTGCTAAAAAGAACAATGTTGTATTTTTCAAAAAGCAACAATCTCAGGTCCTCGGGGGAATTTTAAAATATATAAAAAAATACATTCTACAATAATAACAACGCTTGATTTTAAAAGTTTAAAGCTCCTCATTAGTTTACTATATTCGGCTCTCAACAATAAATTTTTTTATAAGTTCATGCTTTCTTTGTTATATAAAAACAAATATCATGTGCTACGCTTTTGGCAAATTAGGACTCTAGGGAAAAGATAAAAAAGGATAAAAAAGTAACATTGTATTTTTGGGGAAGGTATACGGTATTAGAGAGATAAAAGAACAACAATCATAAGGTGCTTGTGTGCTTTGCACATCATCAAAAAATAAATATGATGACATTTGTACTTTTTTTCAAGTGAGCAATTTTAAAATCAAACAAAATATTTTAAAATGTAAAAAAATCAAAAATTATAGAAATACCAGAAAAGAAAAATATTATCTTGAAAAAAATGCATTTTTTTCAGCAAGTTTAAATATAAATCAGCTGTTCAGTCAAAAAATGCTTTTGTATTTTGTATTTTGTTTTTTTTTTCTTTTGTATAAAAAAATGAAAAAATTAGCATTATCTTTTACGATTGTGCCTGATCTTATATTAATTTTTTACATATATTTTTTTTTCAAAACTCTCTGCTATCCCACTTAGTTTTTTATGCTGATTAATAATATTAATATAATATTATTAATTAGCATAATATAAGATTAGGCACAATTTTTAAAGATATTTCTCGTTTTTTCGTTTTAAAAAATGAAACTAAAAGAACACAATGCCAACCCATTTTTTTAACTGACTGAACAAAAAGAGTGGAACTGATTCCAACGTGAAAAAGCATAATTTATTTATTTTTCCAAAGAAGTTCTTTTTATCTTCTTTAACGCTGTTGTTAAAATAAAATAATCAATGTTTAACATTATAATATTCTAGCAAACTAATGCACACAACGTGGGCACTGGCATCAATAGCTCATCCAAATAAATTTTTGTCCAAAAGCAATTGAAAAAATACTCTAAATGCTTGTTATATTTCAATTTTTAATTCCATTTACAATAATTTTTAACGAAAAGTGTTCAAAAAAATCTGACGTAATTCATTTTGAACTTCCGTAATAAATTAGGAATTATTGACTCTATTTTATTTGATTGCATTTTTTGAATGTTACAATTTAACAAAAAGCTTCTAATTGGTTGTTAATAATATTTGCAGAGATTGGATATAAAATAAAAGTGGCAAAACACATATTTATTTCAAAAGTCTCAAATGGGAATTGGAAAAAAAATGATACAACTCATGTTTTTTCTCTCTCTTGAGAATTTTAACAAAAAAGTAAAAACAAAAATAGTAAATTTTTGAAAACATAAATCATAGTTACCGTATTCTTTTTGTTTTAATGGATTTGTACGTTTTGGGCACTTTAAAAATATTTTTTTTGCTTGAAAAAATATATGAATTCAGAACAAATGATTTGATTAGTAGCCTACTAGGTTGTCACAACTTATGACAACCTTTTTTTTTGATTGACAAAAGTTTTTACTTTTTTTGCCAATATATGCAGCAACAAAAAATATTATATTATTGTGGTTTTTCATTAGCAATATTTAAAAATTAATCAACAAAATAATGGAAATATTTTGAGATACGAGATAATGATTCTTTAAAAAAACCAAACAGGAATGAGTATCAGAAAAAAATTAGTGCATAGTCTTGAAAAATATTAAATATCCCAATGATGAAAATGTTTCCTTTTTTAAATTTTTATTAGCAATTTTCTTGTTTTAGAATCATTTAAAAAAATTTATAATGTTTATTTAAATTTCTTCAATGATACATTTTTTATAATGAGGAATGTGTTCTTTTATTTTTCGTTTTTTTTAAATAATGAGTAATTTTTTCTAATAAATTATCGATATTTATAAAATATTCAAAAAAAAAAGCAGCTTTCAAGAATCAAAAAAAGACATTTATCTCATTCTTTTTTCTGTCTCCAGTTTACTTCGTTTGTTTCATTTGGAAAAATCTTTTGAAAACTATTTTTTCCGTTTCTTCTTCGGATTATTTTTACAAAAATCACTGTGTTTGCTCAATAAAACAAAAGGCAAAAACACATATATTTCTTTGTTCGATATATTGAAAGATTTTTATTTAAGGCAAAAGTCAAAGTTGAAAAAGTGCGTTAACAGCAGGAAAAAACGCCATCTGGTGTGTATGAACATTTTTTCTGCATATATTTTTTTTTATTGTTATTGCAAAAATAACGACTTCCTGCATAAAAAGAATAAAAAAATGTCAATCAAAGCAAAAAAAAGTTTTTTTGGTCTTTTTATTTTTCGTAAAAAAATCTTCTTTTTTTAAAAAAAGCTTTTATTTTATGCAATAAATAAAAAACGTATTTGAATATTTAATACATTTTATTAAAAAAAATTATTAACAGATACACTTACTTTTAAACAGATAAAAATAAATAATAAAGTTTTAAAAAAAAATTAATTTCCACCTTCTGATCCTCTTGATCAACATTATTTAATTACATAATTTTTTAGTTTTTTTTTGCAATAAAAACAGAAAATTGACTGTAACTAAGTTTCGTTTCTTTAAAAATAAAAAATATTTATTTTTGATATTTATCTTGCTTTAATTTATTTTTATTTGTCAAATAAAACATTTTAATATAATCCATAGTTTGAAAAAAATTATAAAATTTTGGACACTTACAAATCTATTTACTTTTCTCAAAAACAAAGCGATTCACCTTTGAATTAATTTTATTTTTTGGAATTTTTGATTCTATTATAGCTTATTACTTTTTTAAAAATGAGCAAAAATTATAATCAACATCATTTATTTTTTGCGGTTTTCCTTTTTCATTGCAAAATTACATGTTTGCAAATTTCTTTTTATTGCAGGCATTCAGCCATACCCTTTCAATATATTTTTTGACATTCACAATTATGATGTTTTCTTGAAAAATTTTACTTTTATTTATTGTTCTCTTCACTCAATGTGAGGAAAAAAATTTTCAGTATCTTATAAAAATAAATTTGATATTTGTGGATGAAAAATAATAAATGGTTTGAATAAAATATTGAGAAAATCAAAATCTTGAGTTGTACAATTTTGAAAAGAAAGAGTTATTTTTTTTTACGTTTCTTTTTTATTTCTTTTTTCGTTGTTTATTTCATCAAAAAAAAATAGAAAATAAAAGTCTTTTTAAATTGATAGACACAAACGGGAGTTCATTTTTCATCTTAAAGAATACTGCAAAAAAAATTTTTCAATCTTTTTTTCTCATTTTTACATAAAAATCGTTTTTTTTACACATTCGGGAGGTACTTTTTCCGTTCCAACCCCCTCAAAAAATTCATTCGCAAAACGCAACCGCTCATTCAAGCCACCCGCCCAACCTTTTGAATTTTTAACGGTAACTCACTGATTTTATGGAAATTTGTGATTTAGCAGAACCCGAATCGCAAGAAACATGAAAACTGCTTTTGAAATATTTTTCGATATGCCGTCATAATTTTTCTATCGAAATTCGATCTTCAAACAATTATTATGATAAAAAGTTCAACGATTCCAAGAAATCCATAGAGCTTCAAAAACGATTACTTTTATTATCTTTTTTAGAAAAATTTCTCCATTTGTTTGTTATGTATTTATATATTGCCAAATGAACCAAGATATTCTTTTTTTAAAAAACAAACTAGTCGAATTTAATTGTTTAAAATATTTGTTACTTCAAAATTTTGGTGTTTTTTTGGAAATAATTTTAATGTAATTTTATTACAAAAATAGGTTGCCACTTTTTTTGTCATAAAAATTTTATGTTACAAAAAATTAACAGCGTTTGTTTGAAAATAAAATTCAACAAATGATAAAAAAAATTTTTTTCAATTTTTTCATCAATTTTTTATTTGAGAAAAGATAATAAAAAAAACATTTTTGCAGCAACATTGGACGAAGATTTACGTCAATAAAAAAAAAGGGTGTCAAAAATCTTTGTTATCTTTATTACTTTTTTATTTTATTTTAATTACCATTATTATTTTTTAAAATTTTATGTATATAAAAAAGGTGTGAAAACAAATGTTTAAGAGACAATCAAAAAAAGGTAGTGTGAAAAACTGAAAGGATGAAAATTTTGGTGTTTTTGGTTTTTTGTACCTTAATTTTTGTTGGTGGAAATGGATTAACGTAAGTTTAATTTTTTTGTTACAAATTTTGTGAAATAAATGGTGTTTTTTAGAATTAGGTATCGGAAAACAAAAATTCAGATGGATGAATTTTCCATGGCAGGTTTGTAATTTTCATATAAAAGATTCTATCCATGTTATCAAAATAATTTTGCCGGTTTAAAATTAAAATAAAAAACTGCACTAATGATATATTTTTTTTGTATGAAATTCTAATTTCAGCTTTTCCCGAATCTAAATTGGAATTGTCTTGATTTTTTCATAAAAAAGGAATAAAAATTGGTTTTTACAAAAATTGAAATTTTTGAAAATCTGGCATATAATTAAATTTTTTGTTAGAGATCTAAGATTCGTTACAATTTCACAAAATAAGCTATTTATGTTTTTAGAGCTTACCACTTCAAGTGCATTTGAACTTACCGAAACCACAACTGATATTGCAACAGAATCGCCAGGTCCAACTGAAACGCCTGGACCTGATTATACAACCTCTCCACCACCACAAACTCCTACCCCTTCAACTCCACCACCACCAACATTTGCAACAACCCAAAATACTGGTCCAACAAATTGCTATGGATTAATATTTGCCGGAGAAATGTCCCAATCAATAACCCTTCAAGAAAAAACAAATTTTTTAAATATTGTTTTACAAATTGCAAGAAATTTTCAAAATACAAATTTAAAATTTTCAATTACAACTTTTGGCATTCAAATTTATCAAAATTTAAATGATTTTCAAGATTATAATGAATTTGTTTCAACAGTTAATGGACTAATTGCTGGCTTACCTTTGCCAAATAGTGCAGTAACTTATATTGCACCGTAAAAGGATTTTTAGTGGGGAAATAATAATTAAAACATTTTTTTAGTGTCTTAGATGATATCTATGATGATTTGATCCTTTACAATGGAAAAGGAATTAGTACATTATTTATGGGAGAAATGGAGTAAGTGGATTTCGAAATTTTGATTTTTAAATAAATGAAACATTTTGGGATAGAAAAAAATAAAATTTCTATTATTTTATATTATTTGGAAATTAAATTTTTTATTACGAAAAAAGGTGTTAAGACAAATTTTAATTTAAAACTCTTTTTTTTTTAAATTCAAAGAAACAACGACGAAAACAAATTTCAATTATAAGCTACAGACATGAAACTTTCAGGATAGGCTAAAATACGGTTGAAATAAACAAAAATCAAATCAGTTTTCGTTCAAAGTGCCTCAGGGGCTTTATGCAAATATTCTGAAAGTGAAATTTGCATAATTTTGAAAAATTTTTATTATGGTTGCAATACGTTCCCCTTGCTCAGATCTTTCATTTGATATAAGAACTTTCATATTTGATCCACTTAAGGCAAAATGCCATCAAGTTGAAATTTGCCAAAATCACATTTCGATTTTGCCTAAAGTGGATCAGATATGAAAGTTCTTATATCAAATAATAGAAATGAGCTAGAGGAACATATTGCAATCAACTATAAAAATTTTTTTTCAAAATTTTGAAAATCTTAGTTTCAGAATATTTGCATAAATCCCCTGAGGCACTTTCAACGAAAACAGATTTGATTTTTGTTCTTTTCAACCGTATTTTAGCCTATCTTGAAAGTTTCATGTCTGTAGCTTAAAATTTAACTTTTTTTTCCTACTCTTCTCGAAATCGGAAAAAAAGAGTTTTATTGCTTTTTTAACCATTTTCAAATCTTTTTTCAGAGCAATCCGTGACCCAAATGCCGGATATACAGCTGCACTTCGAGTTGCAAGCACTGGAAGAAATGTATATGTTTTGGATTATAGCAGTGGTACAATTCCAGCAAGTTTATGGCCATCCCTTACAAATAATCATTTCGAACGAATTATTAATGGAACTGGATATGATGCAACAACAATTTATAATAATTTTTATAATACTCTTATCACTGATATTAATAATAATATTTGTTAATTTATGAACTAAAAATCTTGTACATCTACTAAATCTAGACTTATATTTTCAAAAAATATAATTCATTCTGTTTTCGATGTAAGATTATTTACTTTTGTAGATAAAATAAAAAAAAATATGAAAGATTAAAATTTGTTTTAAAAAGATGTGTATAAAAATGTTAATATGCAAAAAACAAAAGTTAACTGAGAAAAAAATCACTTGAAACGATTGTAAAATTTTTGTTTTCATCATTTTTACATAATTTTTTGCATAATTCCTCTCCAAATTTTGCCTACAGTAATATTGTCGCCATATTATGATAACTCCATATCGACGAGAACAGATAAAAATCTTTAAAAAATCAATATTCGTCAAATATCAAATAAATATAAATTTAATAACTCGAATTGAGCCATCACAAATCAGTGCAAGATCAGCATCAAATGTTTCAATTCGATCTGCTCCACAATCTCCAACACATAGTTCCAAGATAATTGCTTTTTAGGGTGTAAAATTTTATTTTTTTAATATTTCTATTACCGTTATTTAAAAACTCAATTAAATAAAATATTTTGCAAATGTATTTTTTATGAAATCGTAAAAAACCTTTGAGTCATATAAAATTAATAACACCAATTTTTTGAATATTTTCGAAGAAAGACAATTTTGGTAATGTTTTTATTTCTTTAAAAATAAAAACGTTACCAAAAAAAACTAATTTTGTTGAAAAAAGTCAAAAATTAAAATTTATTTGCTTCTTTTTTTGAAACATTGATTGCTCGATTTTTAAATATTTTATTCTTTTTTGAATGAATTAAAATAATGGATATTAATCTTTTATCCATGTTTTACATATACTTTTTTTATTGAAAACATTCAATGTTTAAATTTAATTATGGTCATAACTGTTGTTACTCAAATAAGTGACCTATAAATGATAGATGGAAAACAATCAGCACTCTCTCTTGCAGTTTTAAAAAATTATTGCACTCCTCTCCAACCAACCAAAAAAAAAACTAATCAATAAAAGTCAAGGTCATCCGCGTCATAAACTTTTATAGGCACACAATATTTTTCTCATAACCTTAAAATTATAATTTGGTTGCCGAATAAATGAGTGTTTCTGTGACTGATAAAAAATATACTTTTGAGCTTCCATATCGCTTCTCGTTTCCACTAGATATTATTACACATTTATGGAAGAATCCAAAATTTGTCAAAAAATGTTCTTTCCAATAGACATGTTCTCGATTTTTTCATGTCAGTTGGATTTTTCAACTTTTATCGTTTTTTTTATTTTAGCCTGAAAATATTAAATACATTTGAAATTCTGTTTTAGGTTGAGAAAAAAAGGAAAAGAACAATTACTCGAATCATTGTCCAAAATGTTTGTAATTCAATCAGAAATTGATCATCAAATTTTTACCGTTAACCAAAAAATAATTGATTCATCGACTTTGCTTAAAAATATTTGTGGTAAAGTTTTGTTTTTTATAGTATAATCGGCGGTAATTAAAAATGAAACAAAATATAAGAAAACGAAAATAGTTGTGCAATCAACAGAAAAAATCTATTTTGTCCAGGGTCTCCACCGTCCCGTCCCGAGACGTCCGTTTTTCCGTCCCGTCCCCGTCCCGAGACGGACGGGGACGTGTTTTTTTAAATTTAGGGACGGGACGGACGCGTTCTTTTTCAGGTTTTGAACGTCCCGTCCCGTTTTTCTTTAAATTTTTTCTTCTGCAAAATTAAATTATGATTGAAACTTAAACGTTAAAATAGTATGTGCTGCGGATAAAGAATTAACAATTCTGGTGTGCTAAATTGATTGCAGACCTCAACTGGAGGTCTGCAATCAATTTTGTCTTCATTTTATAAAGAAACTATACAAAAATTATCTTTAATTTTGAGCGAAAAATCATCACTTATTACGGTAGAATTGGATTTATGGAGTGATCCTGCACTTAAAAAGGGTTACCTTGGTGCAACTGCGCATTTTTTGGATAAAAGTTACAAAAGTGTTAAAGTTTTTCTTGGTGTTGCACCTCTTCCGCCCAAGCATGATGCAGGTGTTATTAAAAAGTGTTCAGATATTTTGCCTAATCGTTATGGCTTATCTGATAAAGATGTTTCTCGATAATGCAAGTAACATGTTAGCTGCATTAAAAAATCATATTTTCGGTAAATCCCTGTAAAAATATTTATTAAAATTTTAGTTGTTTAGTGGTTTGATACATTTTATTGGTTTATAATCATTTTATTCCAACAAAAAGCTAGCCGGCCGGCAGCAACAGGAAAAGTTATAAGCAAGTGAAAAGATGCGTTTTCGTTTCAAGACTCTCATTTTGCCTGAAAATCACGAAATTCCAAGATTACGAAACTGTATCAAAACATCCGCCTCCTTTAACACCGTTTGAACATGAATTTTTTGTTTTAATTTTTTTAATTTTGACACATTTTTTGCATAGCTTTTTTTTTGATTTGTTTATGTCTGCCATTTGTCTCCTATAATTTTAGTCTTCTTCCGTTTTACGTTATTTTTACAATTGGCTATTTTGCAAGTAATAACATTATTTTTACAAAAGATAAATTTTTTATTTTTTTTTTTATTTTTTTGAAAAGCGTTATTGTTACAATTGATAATTTTGCAAGTAATAACAATTATTAACATATTTAATTATTTTTTTTTACAAAAGAATAAATTTTATATTCATTTAGCATAACTTGGATACATTGCAAAAACTATTGTATTTGTTGTAATTGCATTTCTTTTCCAAAGTTTTTCTTTCATAATTTTCATTAGCTTTGGATTTAATGAAAGCAAATAAAATGGTGACGCCAAACAACAAATATCTGTAATTGTTTGAAAGAGTGGAATTGTAAATTTCATTGAAGTTTCCAATGAAGGAGTTGGAAAATATGCAATAAAATACTAAAAAAAGTAAAACAACGGAGTTTTAATTTAATTTAATTAAAAGGCTTACAATCATTCCACCATAAATTAAATGCGTAATTAGCATTGCTGATGAAACACAAAATAGCCGAACTTCTGTTTTAAATGATGGAGTTTTATGACTTTTTTTACGTTTTTGTAAAAAGAATAGCGTTAAAGAATCCATTAAAATGCATAAGAAAATTGTTCCAGTTACATTTATAAGGAAAACGAAATTTCGAATGTTCTAAAAATTTTAAAGGGGGAATTAGTAGGATTTAAAAGAGTTATGAAATCAAAATTTCGATTTTTAGAGTTTCGGTATTTTAAAAATTTTTTAAGTTTTGGTTTATTTCGAAAAAAAAGAAATTTTAACCAAAAACTTTCCATCTCTCTTAACAAAAATTTTTTGTAAAACTCAGACGTTGGTTTCGTTTCCGAAAAAACATTTTTTGAGTTTAAAGGCTAATTCGCCCATTTTAAAATAATTCAAGATCGGAGATCACGAATATGAACTTTTTTCGACCTCAAATTTCATGGCATGAAGTTTCGGCATGACATGTCCTAAAAAGTGCCAAAATTGACTTTTTCAATAAAATGCCATAAATTGCATATCAATCGATTCCTCTCATCCAAAGGAAGAATATTCATTCAAATTTGGCATGTTATTAGTAGATTTGGAATTGAAATTTTAAAATTCCAAATCCACTTACATTTACATCCCCTGCATTATCCATGATATACGATGTATAATTCATTTCAGGAATTTTTTCATATTTCATAATCCCTTGTGATGGCAACAAAAATGTCATATAACATGCTGGAAGCCCTAAAGCAATAAAATATGCCCACAATAAATTATTTTTCCATACAAAATTATATGATTTTGAGTAAACAATTGCAACAAATCGATTAAATGCTAGCAAAGTATGAATAATAAATTGTGAATGTTGTAACACTGTTACAGCGTACATCCAAAGTGTCATAATAATATTTGGCATTGAAAAGATATCATATATTGGAAAAAAGATTGAATAATTTCCAAGTTTAACTCCAAAAAAATAAAACCCATAAATTAAAAGATCAACAATTGAAAGGAGTCGAATTAAAGAGAAAAATGAAGTTTTAAATGTTGGAAGTTTTGTTTGAAAAAGTATTATCGTAAAAATTAGGTAAAGAATAAAAGCTGGTAATGTAAAGATTATTAAAATAAGATTAAATGTTTGCCAATAATTCATTTTTCTACAGTAATACTAGTGTTATACAAGTAGCAACAAAATGTTTTGAAACTAATCAAAATAACCAAATTTTCAGAAAAATGAAAATTCTATGCAAAACTTCAAAAAAATACAACTTTTTCCGAACTTAAAATCTATCTTTTACCAAGTTTATATTCTTTTATCTCTCTCAAATTAAGCTTCAATAAATTTTTTAATAACCAATTTTTGCAATTAAATGTAATTTTTTTTATTTTCTAAAAAATGGGAGGATTATTTAATTTATTATTTTTTCAGAAATCATAAACTTTTAAATTTCTTTTTTTAACCCTTTCAAACAAAACAATTATCTCATGTTTTGTGTTTTTATTCTTTTTTTTTTCCACGAGGTAAAAGTTTTAAAAAAGCTTTATTTAATTGCATCCGATTATTATCACTCTCTTTTAAATAAAGGCAATTTCCAGCATCAGCTACATTTTTCTTTTTTGTATTCTTTTCAAAATTTGAAAAAAGCTTTTGCAAATGATGCAACAAAAAAAATGTTACAAATTTGCAAACAAATTAAAAGCAGTTTGCAACAACTGCACCGAATTTTGTCTATTTAATTAATTTCTAATAAATGAAATAATTAATCAGTATTTTAAAGAACGGAAAAGTACAAAAAATTAAAGACGTCAAATGTTGCGTCAGATGTTTAAAGTTCAGAATTAATTTTTTATAATAAGATTACAAATTTTTAACAAAATATTTTTGAATAAATTATAGCAAAAACAACAGGATTTAAAATTTTTGTAATTAAAATGTTTAAATTGTTTTTGAAGAAACATCATTTTGTTAAAACGAATGTTTACAACAATACGGCGGAAATAATAAAAAGAATTTTTATAAACAACTCAAAGTGCATTAGAAAAGCACAACAAATTAATTAAGAAAAGTGTTACCAATTTTATATCGAACGGGAAGAATCACGCCTCAAAAACTTTTATTTATGCAAATTTGAAAAATGTTTTTTAAAAATTTCTAATAAAAAGTTGAAATTTTTTTAAACCATTGATTGTGGATATGTAAAACAACATCAGTAAACATAATCAAGCAAATTTAAATGTTTAACTTCGAACGGGAATTTTTCTTTTGTTTATTTTGTAAAAAACATTACCAAAATTGTCTTTCTTCGAAAATATTCAAAAAATTGGTGTTATTAATTTTATATGATTCAACCGACTGCAATGTTGGTAGGTCTTTGCAGTTTTTTTTGTTTTTTTGGAAAATTTTTGCTTATATCTCACTAGTAATGATGACCTCGGGCTCAAATTGATGCATTTTTAATAATTAACAACCTTAGATAGAAAAAAACAAAAAAAACTGACGTTAGTGCAAGTAAAAATCGAGAAGACGGATTCAGAATGACGAAAAAGTGCTCCATTCCATAAGTCACCCATAAAGTGCTCAATAAGTGCGCCGCTCGTAATTTAATAGTGTACTTATGAGCGCTTTTCATTTCTTTTTAAAAAAACAAATTTTTGAACAAATGAATATTTATTAAATATTTTATAATAAATTTCGCTCAAATGTAATTTTTTTTCTAAAACTAAATTTTTCGTTTCTTCATCGTGGATTAAATGTATCTGCTGATTTATATACAATAAATGAAAATATGAATATCATTATACTGTAAGTTCTTTCCTTTTTATATTTTTTCACTAAAGGTTATCAATTTCCAGGGTCCTGTACAACTATTATTTTCATATTCAAATTCTTCACGTGAATCTAATCAAGATGAAGAAAATTCAATAATATCAAATGATAGCAGCAGCATTAATGATGAAACTGATGAAAAAAGTGAAAGGAATGGAATTGATTTAAATGCAATTATGAATCATATTGATGATTGTGGAAGACATATTTAAAGAAATTTGACTGATATTGTTCGGGTTGAATTGGAAAATTTACTTTATTCATTACAGGTTTGTTTTTTATCCTTAATACTTTGAACATGATTGAATCCATATCTTTTTTAGCCTCGTCAACCACTTGTACCATATCCTTTATCATCGTCAGAAGAGCTCTAATTCTTACTTTTTTATGTTTACTTGTAATGAATAATTTTTATGAATGGTTTTTTGAATAAATGGATAAAAATTAATATATTGAATCTTTTAATTTGCTACTCTATAGCAAATGAATATTCAATCATTAAACTCCAATTAAAGGAACATAATCTAATTAAAAATATTCTTATGAATACATATTTTAACAATAAAAAATGTAATTAAAAAGCAAATATATTAAAATACATGATGTTGTAGTATATACTATTGTCAATAACTTTGTTCAGACAACTCTGGACGGGTAGTAATTACACTTAAAAAATCTGTATTTGTGTTAGGCATAAACCCTTATTGATGTTTGGGAATAACAACTGTTTTATTTTAATGGTTTCTCGGCTGGGAATATTCAATACAATAACTGCTTGATGAAAACTTTGTTAGATTTTGCCCGAAAAAACATAGTTAGGCATGCTCAGGCAACTTGTCTTTTTGTCATATTGTTAATATTTATGCTACAAATATCCTGTAAAGATATCTAAGATGCACTCGGATGCCCTTTTATGTATGAGCTAAAATAGTGAATGATGAATTTTTCATCTTTTCCAATAAATGGGATTTTACGAGCATTCCGATAACTTTTGAAGGATCTGAAGACTATCACATAGTTTACTATGATGTTTTTTATATTCAGCAAAAAAGAAAGCATATATTTTAAGCTTAATTGTTGTGCTTATGCCATTTTTGTATACTCAACACAACATCTATAGCATCGTTATTTCATAGAAAAAAATTCTCGACACGAAAGTTTATTGCAAAAGGAAAAAAAATTAAATCTTTTGAAAATGCGTTTGTGCAAAGACCTAAATGTTGGAGCCAGGGATGTGCGGAAGTATTTCGGGGGAACACTTTTCCGCAAATTTTTTCTCCATATTGAAAAAATAATTGTTTTTTTAAAATATATTAAGGTTTAGAATAAATAATAATATATTTATTAAAATCAACAAAGAATAAAATACAAATGAATAGTACAAGAAAAATATACAAGACTGACTAAAATGAAAAGCAGAGCTGCTTATATATGGCTCTGGCCTTGTTTCTGGAAAGTTCCAGAGAAATAAGAAAAGTTTTGGAATAGATCGCGCTTTGCCAAAAAGGCGCTATTCCAACACTCCCCTTGCTTATTAAAAATCTCAACAATAAAACTAAGTTATCTCAACAATTAAACTACAAATCCTAAAGGCAGTGTTAAGTATAAGATTCCTTTGAAGCATCGACATTGAGTCTGTCAACAGGATTTCTTATACGAGTAGAGCGCCATGTTTCTGTGGGTTGAATTGTTGTAGTTGTTGGTTGAATTGCAGGTGGAATTTCTGATTCTTCGTATTCATCTGCAGAGTGGTAAATTTCGGTGAGATTTTTATCTAGTTCGGTTGACGTTTGATCTGGAGTTGTTGTCGAAGTATTTGGAATTTCAACAGGTACATTTGATGAGCTCAGAAGATCATAAATGAGTTGATTGTTGATGTCAGCCACTTGCGTACCATTTCGAGGGCGAAGTTGATTTGTATGACGAATCCATTGATGTCCAGGTGGATGAGGCGGAGATCGGCAGACGTGTAAAAATGTTTGAAGTGAATCTTCAGTACTTACTTGATTAGATTTATAAAAAAAATTTAAATTGATATTGTAAAAAAAGAGGTATTTATATTTATCTCACTAAAAAAGTTTTTTCTTTTATGCATAAACTTTTTTTGCTTAAGAAGTTTTTTGTTTTTGGGTTGCGCAAAACAAAGGCACTTCAAAACCAGGAATAGTTCAAAAAACTAATAAAGATAAAGTTTTCTAATCGATGAAATGATTTTTTTTTTAAAAACAGATGTACTTCTTTTAAAAAATATTTTTTCCAAAAAACTTATCGATTTTTTGAAATATTAATTAGACGTTATGAATATGTTTTATAAAAATGAAAAACGAGTAACCACGTTTTAAGGATTAATATTTGTTTGTATTTTTTGAGAGATTGACATATTTTATTCTTAAAAATGTTTGTCTTCAATACACTAATGCTGATTGCGATAAAAAATATGGTAATGATATTAGCTGCAAAAATCACGAACTTTTTTTTTCATATGATAATTATTTTATAATTATTTTTCAAGAGACACACAAATGAAAAAAAAAATCAGTTATGCAGATTTTCTAAAAAAATTTTCAAAAAAATCGATTATGTTTATTTGTTTCTATATTTATTTAATATTTGATAAAGGTATTGATAAATCGTTTTGAAAAAGTTGTTGAAGGAGTTACATGTACAATAATAATCTTTTTACTGCTTTTGACAAAAACTTTACTGTACAACAGAATATTAATCATAATACTGATGCAACCAAGAGTTGTACGGTATGGGCCAAGATATGTCACCAATGAAATATCTTCAAATATCTGAAAAAAAAAAAGAGTATTGTATAATTTTTAAAGTGAACCAAAAAAAAATCCAACCAATCCAAAAAGTAGATCAAAAATTATGGGTCTTCTTTTCGTTTTTTTAAGCTATCTAATTGTAAGATGATATTTAGAAATTTACCGAGGATAAGAATAAAAATGGTATCGAAGAAACAAAAAGTCAAATTTTATTTGAAACTTTAGTTAACGAGATAATAAAAATCATAATAAAAGAGAGTAAATGAAATTATACAATATATAAAAATTAATGTTTTAGAATATTGTTTTTGTTATTACTACTATTATTGAAGATATTCGGTTCAACTTGAATTGCTGACTTTTTTGCTGTTTCTATTTTATAAAAGCTAATTTTATTAAGAAAGATTGGTCAAATTTATTATTGTCATGTAGTTTCCGTGTGGTTCCTTTTTCTTTTCTTTTCTCTCTTTTTTATTCTTTTTATTTTTTTAAAAGAAAAAGGATACTGTAGCTTTTCTTTCTTTCTTTTACTTTTTTTCTATTGTATTTTCTTAACACAAAAAAAAAGGTCATCGTTCAAACCTTATTTTCGTCGTTGATTTTCTCTTATCTTTTTTATGGATGATTTTGTTTGTTTTCTAATGTTCGTTTTTTGTTCGTGTTTAATAAATAATATTATTACTATTTTTTATTAATATTGATCTTGTTCTAGAGATTGGAGTCCCCAGAACATTAATTATAATACTTTTTTTTTTACAAATTTTCAATTTTTTTAGATGCCTCAAATTCCGTTTGCTTTTCAATGGGAAATTCCTAAAAATCAATTGACTCCATTAAAGGATGTAATTAGTGGATTATTTAAATCCCGAACTATTTCAAATGTTTCCGGTATTGAATATCATTTTTATATTTATCCAAATGGATATGGTAAAGAAAATCGCGGAAAAATGCAAATTGGTTTATATATGAAATTTGAAAATTTAAAGAAAGTTCAAGCTGTTTTTACTATTTTTATTGAATCTGCAAATATTTCCAAATATGTTGAATTTTATTATGAACAAACAGGTGGTCGTGAACAACCGATTGTTGATACAAAATATTTTTATAACCGAGAAAAGAAATATTTTGTGGATGGAAAATTTATTATTAAAGTTTATGGAAACTTCAAATTTGAAGAAACTTCTGGTGCAATTGAAAAACTAAAATGGAATGGTGCTGTATTAGGTGATAAATTATGGGAAAAAGATGAAAGTAAAGATTTTACAATTTCTGTCGAAAATAAAGAAATTAAAGTAAGTTTATTTTATAGTTTTTATATCAAGGTGAGCTGAGCTGTCCAGTGACACACTGTTCCCCCGCTGCAGTGAACTCCTTTTTTTGTGTGTAAAAGCACTAAAGAAAAGTGTTCCCCATTGGACAGCTTGCAATGAGTTCGACGCACCGTGTATATTTACAGAATCTAAACTTTAATTTTAAGGTCCATAAATTAATTCTTGATGCCCAATCTGATGTATTTTCTGCAATGCTTAAACCAAATACAAAAGAATCAATTGAAAGCAAAGTTCAAATAAAAGATTTTTCATTTAATGTCGTTGAAGAAGCTGTAAAATTGATTTATGATTGCAATTTTGTTTCAACTTTATCAACCGATGATTATATGTCTCTTCTACAATTCTTCGATAAGTACCAAATTCAATCACTAAAGGTTTGCATTTTTTTTATTTAGTATTTTTTAAACACAATATTTTTTTCAGGACAAAGTTGAATCACATTTAATTGATCAAATTTCTGCAGCAAATGTTTGTCGCCTTTCAAATGCTTCAATACTTTCAAATTCAACAAAACTCAAAAATAAATGTATCGAATCTTTAAGAACTTTCATTGAATCAAAAACTGCTTTAAGTGATCTTGAAATTCTTCCTAATCAAATTGCTGTTCAAATTCTTCAAAATATGCTTTATAGATCTTTGTAAATTTTTTTTTCTTTTTTACATATCCGTTTTTTGTATACATGCATTTTTTTTACCTGTAAAAAATAAAAATTTTTAATTTATGTTTCACTTTTAATTGTGTTCTAGGCATGGCACCGGGTCGGGTAAACCCGGAAATCCCCGGCCCGGCCCGGTACCGGGCCGGGCCTTGATTTTCACGATTTCTGAAAAAAACTGCACAGGGGGGACCAAGGCAAAATTACTAAAAATTAAATTTTTACCCGGGCCGGGCCGGGGCTTCTTTTCACCGGGCCGGGCCGGGCATTAAAAAAGTCGCCCCGATGCCCTGCCTATTGTGTTCATTCATTTTGGAGAGATATTTTTTCTGGCCAATCCGTGTTTGTAAAATAAAAGAATATCCAAAATGTCGTAATCTACGCATAGGATTTATGGTATATCTATAGATATATCTAAATTCGAACACTTTTTTTGGGGGATGGGATAAGAGATTGGATAAATTCTTCTTTTTCTCCGCCCAAAACAATTTTTAAAACATACAAAAATATTCAAAGATAAGTTTTATGCTTCTTTCAACAACAAAAAAAACTTCAATATTAGCAAATATTTTTGCTTAAAAAAGGATTGGACTTTAAAGCAGTTGTCTGTTTTTCTATTTTTTTTTATTGCAGTTGCTGTCATTGACAAAAAAAAAATATGTCAGAAAAACAAAACATTTTCAAAAAATCATTTTCAAATGATTGATCAAAAAAAGAAAAAAAAGACAAATTTTTTTATCTAATATGACACCTTTAGAAGAAAAAAAGAGACTCAAAAGTGAAATTAACTAACTGTTTCTTCAGGGTCTCAAATTTATGTTACTTTAATAGAATAAAAAATTCTTGCAAAAACTAACCTTTATCCAACATTTTAATATTTAAACATTTTTCAATTCCATTAAATTATATCAAACAACTGCAGCAGAAAAAGAATTAAAACTAAAATTTCTTGATTAAAAACATGTTGTTCTTTGGCGTAAGGATGGACGGGGGCCTGGAGCCCGGGGCCTTAAAAAAGCCCCGAAATTTGTTTTTTCCAGACTTGATTAAAAATTTTTTTAAGACATTAAAAGCGTTAGCACTCTTCATTTTTTTGTTTAAAATAACTTATACGAAAAACGAGATTGATAAAAATGACCTCCATCATGCTTTTAAGTCATTTTTATCAAATTTTTTTTAAAAAACTCCAATAAAACACCCGTTTTGACCCCGATATAGGGCCCCGGCCCCGAAGGCTCCGGCCCCGAAGGCTCAGGCCCCAGGCCCCGGGGCCTTTCAAAAAGCCCCGGGCCCCCGTCCATCCTTACATTGGCGAAAACAACATTTTTTTTAAAAAATGCTCGGCAAAAAAATAATTTTAACCTTTTCTTTAATGCAACATTTGTGCTATGGCCACAAAACAGGCAATGGATTTGTATAGCACTAGGCATGGCACCGGGTCGGGTAAACCCGGAAATCCCCGGCCCCGGCCCGGCCCGGGCCGGGCCTTGATTTTCACGATTTCTGAAAAAAAATGCACAGGGGGGGCCAAGGCAAAATTACTAAAAATTAAATTTTTACCCGGGCCGGGCCGGGCCGGGCATTAAAAAAGTCGCCCCGATGCCATGCCTATATAGCACCCCTTTTTTTGAGAATTGCGGTAGTCCGTTTGCTCATTTTTTTCCAATCGTTCTTTTTAGATTTTTTTGTTTTATCAACGCTTGCCCTCGTTTTTTTTTCATTTTTTAAGGAAGAGGTGGAGTTATCGATTTCCAAAAAAACCAATACATTTTTTGGTTTTTGCTTTTTGTATGTCATTTTTTTAAGAGGAGGAAAGTGTATTTGAATTTTTTAAAGATATTAAAAATAACGTTATACAACATTGTAGAATTTTTATGGGTTGAAGCACCTGAACCACCAGCAAACTACAATACTAATATGATGATTCTGTTCTTCTAATAATTAAACTATGTGGGGACTGCGTATCCCGCAATGAACAGATTTTTGTAGTAGAAGGTAAGAATCATTAAAATTATTTTTTATTTTAATTATTCTTACCAAACAAAACAACCCAACTAAACTAATTTCAATGTACATAAAATGCGACAAGAATTAAAACAAAAATTTGAAAAAATACGGCAACAACATTTTCCTGAAAAGCAGATCAAACAAAAATCTGTTACACCACGTATCCAAAAACCATCACAGTCTGTTTTTCTATCTTTTTTATTGCAATTGCTGTTATTGGCAAAAAATGTTAGAAAAACAAAACATTTACAAACAGAAAGAAAAGTTCAATAAAGCATGAAATAAATAAACAAATAAATGTGAATCTCATGTATTTTTTTGTTGAATGTGAGTAACACGAGTTTAATGAGAAATAATGAATTTTCACATTTAAAAATGCTTAGCAACAATTATTAATTTTTTTATAAATTTCGTTATTATTTCTGTGATAAAAATTTTTTAAATACAGTAATTTTTTTAAAAATATTATAAAAATGACATTTTGGGAAATTTATTCATTACTTACATTAATTTACATAATTCCATTTTATTTATTTTATTTGTATTTTGCAACAATTTTATTTACAAAAGATATCCCAGAATTTCAAACATCTTTTTTTAATTTAATTAAACTTCTTTCAATAATTGATTTAACACTTTTACCACTTTTTTATATTGGATTTCGATTGGGACATGTTCAAGCTTTAACACCATTTTTTGAAATATATCAAAAACCAAATATTTTTAAAAAATCATTTCGAAATGATTGATAAAAAAAGACTAAATTTTTAATCTAATATGACAGATTAAGAAAAAAAACCCAAAAGTAAAATTAATTAACTATTTATTTTAAAATTACATTCGGTCAAAATAATTCAATTGAAACATGAGACGGTTGTGATAAACTTGGATTTATCTTTGTAGGTTTAATAAAATGGCGACGAATTTTTGAATTAAATGCCAAAACAGAGATCGGAGAAATAAATGTTACCAAATCAAGGGTTGATGATTGAAAGGGGAATACAATTCGATATGTAAATTCCAAATCTGTGTATGCATACAAATATAAAATAAACTAAAAAATATATTTTTTAAGGATTTTCGCAAAAAAATTGTACATGTTTATTCCTGTTTTATAAATAACTTTTTGTAGTTTTTAAAAATAGAAGGATTTAATTTGGAAAAAACTTACTTCTGTAAAAACGTAAGCTGCAGTAACTAAAAATAGAATAAAACAAACACCAAATAATCGAATATCACTGTAATATTTTTTTTTTTTAATTTCGAAAAGTAGGAATGCATCGAAATTTTGACTTTTGAAATTTTAATGTGTTCTAAGAAACCGAAATTTCGGTTTCGAAAATAATAATTTCGATTTTCAAAGTTTTCCAAGTCGAAATTTCGATTTTTTGAAACGCTTTAAAATTTCAAAAATTAATCTTAGGCATCGAAATTTTGATTAAGAAAACTTTGAAAATCGAAATTTTTTATTTCGAAACCGAAATTTTGATTTTCTATTCATTATTTCTGTATACTTACAACGTTCGATCCGGTTTTAATATTATCAAGCATAAATCCATGATTCTCTTTTCCATATCTATAATATCCACCAAAGACCAAAATCCAAGACATATAAATTCCAGGAAATCCAAAAATAATTAAAACAATAATGTAAAACTTTTTTATATCCCAAAATGTTTTATAACATTTAATCATAAAAGTTGCAGAAAACCGATTAAATGCCATAATTAAATGTAAAATTAGCTGTGAATGTTGTAAAATACAAAAAATATAAATATAAATTGTAATAAAAATACTTGGTTTTTGATATATAAGACGAGGATATAAAAAAATCCTGGCGAGGGCTCGAAAAACGGTGTTTTTTCCAACGGTTGGAAAAAACACCGTTTTTCGAGCCCTCGCCAGGATTTTTTTTATATCCTCGTTTTATATTTCAAAAAATGGTGATAAAGCTTGAACATGTCCCAATCGAAATCCAATATAAAAAATTGGCAAAAGTGTTAAATCAATTATTGAAAGAAGTTTAATTAAATTAAAAAAAGATGTTTGAAATTCTGGGATATCTTTTGTAAATAAAATTGTTGCAAAATACAAATAAAATAAATAAAATGGAATTATGTAAATTAATGTAAGTAATGAATATATTTCCCAAAATGTCATTTTTATAATATTTTTAAAAAAATTACTGTATTTAAAAAATTTTTATCACAGAAATAATAACGAAATTTATAAAAAAATTAATAATTGTTGCTAAGCATTTTTAAATGTGAAAATTCATTATTTCTCATTAAACTCGTGTTACTCACATTCAACAAAAAAATACATGAGATTCA
The DNA here is from genome assembly GCA_963922195.1 of Panagrolaimus sp. PS1159. Classification (NCBI taxonomy): domain Eukaryota; kingdom Metazoa; phylum Nematoda; class Chromadorea; order Rhabditida; family Panagrolaimidae; genus Panagrolaimus; species Panagrolaimus sp. PS1159. The sequence continues at coordinate 1,765,838 of CAWUHW010000017.1, read as the reverse complement.
CATTTATTTATTTATTTTATGCTTTATTGAACTTTTCTTTCTTTTTTTCTTGTTTATTTTTGTTGCAAAAATGAATGAATACAAAAAAAATGCTTTTTCAAAGAATCTAAAATACTTTGAGAAAATTGCCACATTCGAAAAAGGCATGTGATAAAGCGAAAATTAATAATTTTTCACATGAAACCTTTTTGATGACAATATAAAATAGAAAAAAATCTTTAAACCTTGGAGGCAGCAAATCTGGCATTCCATAAAAACATAAATCTTCCAATATGTTAAAATTTGAGATTACAAAAAATACCAACTCATTTATTCACAAAATTGAAATTACCAAAAAGTTACAGATATTGACAAAATTAAGCACTACCGAAAAATTGTTTGTTTCAAAGTTTTTTTAAAGATATTAAATAAGTTAATATCGTTCAAGCTTTTTCTAAAAAATTGCCGCACATTCAATTCAATTTATTGTGCAATACAACGCACTGCATCTTTAGCAGGGAGCCAAAGAGACTTAATGAGATTGAACGCCAGTACCTGTGAGCTGGACTTATACACGGGAATACCCACCGGTGACGAACGCGCACACTCATTTTTAAACTAGCCCGGTCAGGGATTCGAACCAATGAGTGATTGCTCTCCTCATGAACGCCCTGGACCAGTCGACTATGCGACCGTAACATCTTTTTTTATCGATCAATAGATAAAAAGTTTGTCCTTTTTTTCGAAATTTTTTTTCGAAATATTGTTTTTTTAGCTTGGTTCCCCAAGCTAAAATTTTTCATATATTTTTTTGTTTGATTTTATGCATATGAAGTTTATATTAAATGATACAAACAAGTTTTTCAACATTTCAACAATTCAATAAAAATAGAAAGAAACGGCATTTTTGACTCATTTTTAAAAAGAATTTCGCTTTATGATAAATTTCCTCTTATTTTTTAAGTCTGAGGATTTTTCGACAAATCTCATGTTTTTTTGTAATTTTTAAAATTAGAGGCATTTTTGACCTAAAATGACCCGACAACAAACAGCGGCGTCAAACATCAAAGGAATTCCTTTGATCTTTAATTTAAGATTATAATTTTTCGGATAGCCATTGGCCGCCAATACTTTCACAAATTATTTTTGGGCCTCATATCTTTAATTTAAACCTATTTTGAAGTCGAAAATCGGAACTCACTTCGCGTATTTCCCTTGTCAAACAATTTCTTTTCTTTGAAAAAAATGCGTTTGTTTAAAATCAATTTTTGACGTCTCTTGTTGTTAGCACGCATGGTCGAGTGGATCAGAAACTGTTTTTGTATTCTTTTTCCTCTCTCTTTTCCTCTTTCTTTCCTTTTTTTTTCTTCTTTCTTCTCTTTTTTTTTCTTTTTTCCCTTTTTTTACCCTACGTCCCCAATTTTGCCATACCCTACACCATACGTCACTAGGGACAAATCCCTAGTAATCCCTAGTCATGCCCATGTGTGACGGCCACCCTATTTGCAACTTGTCAATAAACATCTTTGTTCTAGGCCCTATCGCACGGGTTAAAACAATAACAGAAATCAGTCAAAGAATTAAATAAAGCGTTAAAAATCCGTTTGGAGTAACCACCAAACGGACTTTAAAAACAGTTGAAAATTTAATTTTTACTTTATTTATTAAAAATTAGCACAGAAAGAAGAAAGCATAAACAAACAAAAGCTAATTTTGCAGCAGCAACTTTGAACAAGATATTAATGACGCTTCTTTGAACGTTTCTTTTTTGCAGCACCAGATTTCTTTTTGCGTTTCTTTTCAGATGGACGAGTAATTGAATCTTGAGTTGGTTGTTCTTCCATTCCAGATTCAGTATCCAATACCGAAGTATTTTTAAATCCATCTGGGTCCATAATATATGCATCTTCAATTGCTGTAATTGGATATGAAAATTTTATTCTTTCTTTCAAAGAAAATTCAGCAAAAATGATAGGCATTTGACGCCTAAAAAAGAGATTAAGATAGCTTAAAATTTATATAAAAACATACCGAATCCAAGTACAAGCTTGACGACGATTTAGGACGGAATACCGTCTTTGAAGAGCAATTACAAATAACAAAGGAATTGGGCAAGATTCATAGATTTCAGCTTCTGAATCAATCAAATCACGAAAGATACCACCAAATGCAAAACTTCGAATATATTCTGGTGTTGTACTTGTTTGAACATATCTTTCAGCTTCTGCAGATAATTCAATAACAGTTTCATTATCACCAAATTTTGCACCATGTTTTGCTAACTTTTCAATTGCAGTATCACTAAAAAGAAATTCGAATAAAGGTCAGTAATGGAAACAACTTACATGAGAATTTCGATGGTTTTGAACATAACGCTAATCTTTCTGCAGCAAAATAACATAATTTCACGTTTTTCAAGTGGACGAGGACGAGCAGAATCAGATGGATAAAATCTAAAAACAAATATAAATTTGCAAATAAATACAAAACATACCTTTCAAGTTTAGCCTTTGTTGCATTATCAATTGAACCTTGAGAACGACGTATACATGTTTCAGATGGATTTTCAACCATTGTTCGCATTCCAATTTCATGCCGTTCAGAAAGTGACCCTTTTCTACTTGAACTTCTTGAATACAGTGTAATAGCTTTTGAAGCAGGTTGTAATGGTGCTGGATGGATTACATGTTTTGGAACAGATACATGTGGTTGTTCCTTTTCTTGTGCAGTAATTGAAGCACCTGTAGTTGGATCATCCAAAGTTGGTTCAGCAGGAGCTTGCTTCTTTGGTGGAACTTCTTTTGGTGGATCTTCTTTTGTTACAGTATCTTGAGCAATTTCTTTTGATGGTTTAAGTTGGGTTTTTTGCTCTGCTTTCTTTTCCTTCTTTTTTGATTTTGATGCCTTTTCTTTTTCAACAGGTTTTTTCTTTTCCTTTGTATCTTCTGTCGTCATCTTTGGTTTTAGTGGTGGTTGCTTCTCTTCATCATTATCTTTGACAGCCTCAGCTTCAAAACTACTTTTTGGAGTTTCAACAATAATCTTCTTTTTTTCATAAGTTTTATTTTGTTTTCGAATACAACAATACAAGACACTAAAAAGGATGATGTAATGCGTGTTCGGTAAAGATAAAAACTTACACAAAAGCAATAATACCAATTAAAAGAATAAAAAGTATACCACCAACAATTGCCCATATAAGTGTTGCATTTGATGCTTCTTCATTTGTACCTTTTGCTTGAGTTGATGATGCTTGAATTGCTGGTGATGGAGTGGTTGTTGGAGTCCAGATTTTAGCATTTTTCTAAAATCAAACAATGTTTAAAAAGAAATGGTGAAAGATATACAACTTACAACTGTCAAAAAACATTTAGTTGTTGCTGTTCTAACAGACATTTTAATCTTTCCTTTGGTAATTAAAGGTTCACAACTTTGAAATGATCCAATAAGTGTTACTTCTGCTTTTGGAGATTTTATAATTGCTGTTGGACACACATCTTCATTCTCTGCTAAAAATAACAAAAATTTGATATTATTTATACATGGCAAAAAAAAAGCTTACACAAGTCTAAATGAGCTTTCATAAACCACACAAAATGAGAATGAGGAGCCTCAGAAACGCCTGCTTCGAATATGCATCGATTTGGTTCACAGTCACCATGTAAAGAAGTATCAGAAGGTTTTTTAGCATCATAACAAACCGAAACTCTAATAAAAAGTGATGACCTCAATAATAAACAGTAAATATTAAAAAACTTACCTTTGATTCATACAACGTTGTTTATTTTGAGGAATGCGTTTAGAACAAAATTCAAACATTAACTCATCGCGTTTCAATTCAAGTCCAATTTCTTCAACATATCCAGTAAATTTTACATCACCACCTTCTTGTTGAGCATTCATTCCATCAGAAGAAAGAATATTATCAGAATGTTTTTCATCAACCAAAGCATCATTAATTGAATGTCGAAGGAAACGTTGAGCAAAAGATCCGAAAAGTAGAAGAGCAAAGATAAGTAAAAGTTTGAAGAAATTCATGTTTTTGAGCGTTGCAGCAAACCACCGTTGTCGACGTTAAAAAATGAAGTGAAATGGGAAAAATTATGAGAAATTTGTATATATATAGTCAAAAATAGTATGCAAAGTTCTTGAACAACAATGTGCTATTGTTAAAAACATTAACATATTTATGCAAATTTATAATTAAAAGTCAACGTTGTGTGTTTTGCCGAAAAGCATGAACAAAGAAAAATTTTATTCGACAAAAGTTTTTCGCAATTTGCTTTTTTCGTCATCGTTTTTTTCAACGTTTTTTTCTTCCATGCATGTTTTTTGCTACTGCTTTTTACAAAGTTTGTCGTTTTTGTAAAAAAAAGTAAGATTATTAATTAATGAAACATCTGTTGTGAAATATGTACGGCTAATTTTGCCTTGATATTTTTTCCTTAGTTTTATTTACTTTGTTTACTGATGAAAAAATCATAGACAAAATGCCATTGAAAAAAATTAAAATATCTGCTAGTTTTAGAAAAGAGAGAAAAAGCGCTCAAAACTTGTAATTTTTTAACCATTTTTAAACAAATTTCGCCAAAAAAGGATGCTGTGTTTTTCAACTATAATTTTCTGTTGTTTCTAATAGTGTTACATATATTTTTGCATTTGAAAAAACGACCTAGTCGTTTCTTTTGTTTATTTTCCCTTTTAAATAAAAAAATAAAAAAATATTTTTTCTTTGGTTTAATTACCCAAAGTTTGAGGTAATAATTAAAATCCGCTCAATTTTTTTGTGGCGAGAAAAAAAATTAAATAAATTTTGGAAGGCTTTCGTTTTTAAAATGAAAGCAAATAATTGGAAAAAAAACATTACTGAATTAGTTGCACGACGACTGAAAAGGTACAGGGTGATTCAAGAAAAAGTGGTCTCTTTGAATGGTCGGCATTTTGTTTGTACTAAATATTTTCAAAAACGGATTTCACAGTCGTTTTTGACCTTTTTTACCGTTTTGTTTTTTATAAAAAAATCAAAAATTCCGGAAAAAAATTTTTCACGGTTTCAACTCCAATGTCTTTAAAAGTTTTAAAGACATGTCAAAGATTTTTTTCAAATTTTTTTTTCCTTTTTTTATTTTTTTAATGACAACAAGTTTTTGTTTTTCATAATCGTATGCGAATCAAATCTTGGGATTTCGAAAATCATCGATTTTATAATTAGCTCAAAACCCTCATGATTGAAATTGTTTTATTCTCAAATCACTTTAATCTGATCCCTACACTATTTTTTTAGACGCTTGCAAATATGTATTTTAATAAAGTTGCATTACCACAAATGGAATATGTTAAAGATTTTGCAGATTTTTTAATTGATGCTGAATTAAATGATTTACCAGTTTTGAAACGAGCATGTGAAAGATATCTTTGTGGTGAACTTAATAGTGTATGTTTTTTTCTTTTTTAATTTTGATTCAATATTTTTACAAAAATTATTATTATTTTTAGAAAAAAGATTTACTTACTTCACTTTTATTGGATTTATTATTTTTGGCAATGCTTGTTCAATTACCTGTTATGAAATCTATGACTTTAACAGAATTGAGTGAAAGATATGTTGAAATACGGGATATTAATGAAATTCTTAAACAAGATGAATATCAGTAAGTTTTTTGTCCTTGATTTTTTTTGGAATATATAAAAATAGTTATAGCAAAACATCGAAATTTTGATATTTTCTTTTTAATTAGAAACTAATTTCGATTTAAAAGTCAGCCTTTTTCGAAAATTACGGTTTTGCCTTGATTAAAAAAATGTTAAACTATTTTGGGGCCATTTTAAAATTTTAATGAACATTTCTTTATTTTTAAAAAAATAATTTCGGTTTCGATATTTGTTTGTTTTTAACGAAAAACTAGAGATCTAAATTCTGAAACTCTTTTTTGACTCATAACAAATCTTTCCATTTTTTAATTTCTTCAAATTTTTTTTTCAGAAAATTGGATAAACGAGTTCGACAAATGAGTGATCGAAATTTGAATGATTTGGTTGATGAATGCCGAAAATTTCGTGAACAACAAAAACGTGTTGAAATTATTAATTTACCACTTTAATTTATTATTCTATTACTTTTTATATGCAAGAAAATCCACAAAAGAAAAGAAGAAGAAAAAATGGCTTATAAAATCAAACTTATTTTTGCTTCCATTTTCTTGTTAAAAAATGACTTTTTAATTTGTTTCGTTTGTTATAGTATTTAATTTTGTGAATACTGTAAAAAAGATTTTTTTATGTTCTTTTTCCGGTATTGTTTATTTTTTGAGATTTTGTTAATAAAAAAACCTTTTTTTTACTGTTTTTTCCCAAACATTTTCACAGAAAGATATATAAAAAACGCATTTTGTAAAAACATATCTTAAAAAAACACGGCTGAAAAATAATCGTTAAATATTTGTAAAAAAAGGGATCATAAAAAATTTAAAATTTTGAAAGGAAGAAATGTAATACAAATTTTTTGTGATTCTCTGTCATTCAAGTAACACTTTTAAAAAACCCAACATTTGATCTTTTTATTACGTTTTTTAGACTCTATTTTTTTGAACTGTAAAAGTTAAATGGTTGAGGAATTGTTAAAAAATTTTAAAAAACAAAAATGAAATTTATTGGATAAATTTATGTTTTCAAAATATGTGAAAACAAATCGTTTTTTTTTACAGCTACAGTAACCAACATTTCAAGGTGTGAAATTTAATTTTAAAAAATTTTAACTTTATTATTATTTTTTACCAAAAAAAAACACAACACACTTGTCACAAAAAAAAGCATAAACAAACAAAAGCTAATTTTGCAGCAGCAACTTTGAGCAAACTTTTAATGACGCTTCTTTGAACGCTTCTTTTTTCCAGCACCAGATTTCTTTTTGCGTTTCTTTTCAGATGGACGAGTAATTGAATCTTGAGTTGGTTGTTCTTCCATTCCAGATTCAGTATCCAATACCGAAGTATTTTTAAATCCATCTGGATCCATAATATATGCATCTTCCATTGCTGTAAATGGATATGAAAATTTTATTCTTTCTTTCAAAGAAAATTCAGCAAAAATGATAGGCATTTGACGCCTAAAAAAGAGATTAAGATAGCTTAAAATTTATATAAAAACATACCGAATCCAAGTACAAGCTTGACGACGATTTAGGACGGAATACCGTCTTTGAAGGGCAATTACAAATAACAAAGGAATTGGGCAAGATTCATAGATTTCAGCTTCTGAATCAATCAAATCACGAAAGATACCACCAAATGCAAAACTTCGAATATATTCTGGTGTTGTACTTGTTTGAACATATCTTTCAGCTTCTGCAGATAATTCAATAACAGTTTCATTATCACCAAATTTTGCACCATGTTTTGCTAACTTTTCAATTGCAGTATCACTAAAAAGAAATTCGAATAAAGGTCAGTAATGGAAACAACTTACATGAGAATTTCGATGGTTTTGAACATAACGCTAATCTTTCTGCAACAAAAAATCATTATTTCACGTTTTTCAAGTGGACGAGGACGAGCAGAATCAGATGGATAAAATCTAAAAACAAATATTAGTTGCAAAAAAAATACAAAACATACCTTTCAAGTTTAGCCTTTGTTGCATTGTCAATTGAACCTTGAGAACGACGTATACATGTTTCAGATAGATTTTCAACCATTGTTCGCATTCCAATTTCATGCCGTTCAGAAAGTGACCCTTTTCTACTTGAACTTCTTGAATACAGTGTAATAGCTTTTGAAGCAGGTTGTAATGGTGCTGGATGGATTACATGTTTTGGAACAGATACATGTGGTTGTTCATTTTCTTGTGCAGTAATTGAAGCACCTGTAGTTGGATCATCCAAAGTTGGTTCAGCAGGAGCTTGCACTTTTTTTGGGGAAATTTATTTTGGTGGATCTTCTTTTGTTACAGTATCTTGAGCAATTTCTTTTGATGGTTTTACTTGGATTTTTTGCTCTGCTTTCTTTTCCTTCTTTTTTGGTTTTGATGCCTTTTCTTTTTCAACAGGTTTTTTCTTTTCCTTTGTATCTTCTGTCGTCATCTTTGGTTTTAGTGGTGGTTGCTTCTCTTCATCATTATCTTTGACAGCCTCAGCTTCAAAACTACTTTTTGGAGTTTCAACAATAATCTTCTTTTTTTCATAAGTTTTATTTTGTTTTCGAATACAAAAATACCAGACACTAAAAAGGATGATGTAATGGATGTAATGCGTGTTTGGTATAGATAAAAACTTACACAAAAGCAATAATACAAATTAAAAGAATAAAAAGTATACCACAAACAATTGCCCATATAATTGTTGCATTTGATGCTTCTTCTTTTGTACCTTTATCTGCTTGTGATGCTTGAGTTGCTGGTGATGGAGGTGGAGTTGTTGTTGGTGTCCAAATTTTTGCATTTTTCTAAAAAATGTATATAGAAAAGTGATGAAATATAGAAAAAAAACCTACAACTGTCAAGAAACATTCAGGAGTAGCTTTTATAGCATACAATTTAATCTTTCCCTTGATAATTGAAGGATTACAACTTGCAAATGGTCTAGAAGATTCTGCTTCAGGTGATTTCATCGTTGCTGATTCACATATATCTTCTTCTTTGGGAATATCAATGGCTTAAAAGGTCACGTAAAATCTTAGTTCATAAAACAATAACAAAAAGAAATGCTTACTATGTGTAGGCAACATAAACCATAAAGCATTTTTTCCGGCTCCTGGAGAAATACCAGCTTCAAATCTGCATTGATTTGGTCGACATCCATCTTGCAAGAACTCTTGTAAAGACGTATCACTAGGATTTTCAGCATCGTAACAAGCAAAAACTCTAAAATGATGATATAAAAAATAAACCATAACATGTAAAAGCTTACCTTTGATTCATACAAGCTTGTTCATTCTGACGAATGCGTTTTGAACAATATTCGAACTTTAATTCATTCAATTCAAGTTCAACCTCTCCAACATATCCAGTAAATTTTACATCACCACCTTCTTGTTGAGCATTTGATCCATCAGAAGAAAGAATATTATCAGAATCTTTTTCATCAACCAAAGCATCATTAATTGAATGTCGAAAGAAACGTTGAGCAAAAGATCCGAAAAGTAGAAGAGCAAAGATAAGTAAAAGTTTGAAGAAATTCATGTTTTTGAGCGTTGCAGCAAACCACCGTTGTCGACGTTAAAAAATGAAGTGAAATGGGGAAAATTATGAGAAATTTGTCTATATATTGACAAAAATGGTATGCAAAGTTTTTGAGCAATGTTGTACTATTGTCAAACATTAACATATCTATGCAAATTTTTAATTTAGAGTTGACGTTCTGCGTTTAGACGATCAAACAAAAAAATTTACTAAAAAAAATTATCCTCCTAATAAATAGAGATTGTTCGTTTGTTTGTTTGACCGTGCGTTTTTATTATTCATTCACAAAAGTAGAATAAAGATATAAGATTTGCATTACGAAATTGAGCAGAAAAAAGGAGTAAATATATTGGAATTTGCATAAAAGTAAAAATGTATTAGAAAATTTTGACAAAAGCATTCATTCGTATATATTTTCAACTGCATCTGCTGCGGTTGCAATTTTTCTTTGCTTTGAGCACTACGTTTCCCGGCGGGCGTATAGCAGTGATATTAAGCCGGCGTTGGTGGCTATTAGCTCTGCTAATAGTTCACAATTAAATTTTGAGAGAAGTTATCGGGAGCAACACCAGGCCCGTGCCCTTTGAAGCTATACGCTTATTTGATCATTTTAATTTCGTGCAATTATCGGGTGCAACCCCGTGCTCTTACACTCTAACATTTATCATATTCCTATTTTATTATTAGTTTTTATAAAGTTTATTTGCTTCTTTTTTTAATCCATATACCTATTCATATACACTTTATTTGTTTTAAAAAATGCCAAGAAAGAAGGTGCAACGAACACCATCACAAGAAGCTATTCATAAAGCTGAAATTTAACAAAAAAATGCCGAAAGAGCGAGAAAAAGACGCGCAGAGCAAACACAAGAGCAGAAAGTTGCTGATAATGAACGAAAGAAACAGCGACGTCAACAATTAACTGCAGAACAAAAAAAACAAATAAATGCAGAACAGCAACAACGAACGCAAGCACAACGATCTCAACAAACGGAAGCTGAAAGAGCCGAAATGAATGAAACACAAAGACAAAGAACACAAGCTCAAAGAGCACAAGCATCTGCAGTTATTAGAGCTGCGCAAAATGCGGAACAACGAGAAAGAACACAAAATCGAAGATCAAATTTTGATGAAAATCAAGCTCGAGCTGAAAATGCTGCAGCAAGATTGAGGATGCAAATGAAACGAAACAGAGAAACAAAACTTTGTGCTGCAGGATTTGAAATTGATGATAACGGAGAAGCTCATTACGGGGGACCATTAAATTTTATTTGCGATCATTGTGGTGCAAAACATTTTGCAAATGAAAAAGTAGCTAATAAAGGTCTATCGTTTTATGGTTGCTGCCAACATGGTACAGTTAATGTTGAAATTCCAGATTATCCTGAAGAATTAAAACAGCTTTTCGATCTTACAGAATTTAGAAAAGATATTAGAGTTTTTAACAATGCACATGCTTTTGGATCTTTCAATGCAGATGTTGTAAATTTTGGAATAAATCGACCAGGGCCATATACATATATTATTCAAGGTCAAAGTTATTATCAAATAAACACAGCTTTAAGAAATGAACCAAATCAACCAAAAAGTCATGGACAATTATATATCGTTGATCCAGAAGAAGCAGTTGAAAATCGATTAAATGTTTTTAACAGATTAAATCCAGATATAACAAAAACATTGAGTAAAGTTTTAAGTGAAATTAATGCACAAGCAAAAGCTTTTCAAATGCTTTTTGAACAAGTAAAGTTACAGATTGAAATAGCTCAGGAAATGGGAATTGATCCATTAAATTTAACTTTGCATTTTGGAATTAAACCTGGACAGGATCAAAGGCGATTTAATTTGCAAGCTTCCAATGAAGTTGCTGCAGTTTTTGGTACAAATGATGATGGTGAAATTCCAGATTCATATATCACAATTTTTGATAAAGATCAGAAAAAACTTAAAACTGTTAATGCAATGGATCCTAATGTCGAACCTTGGCTTTATCCCATTTTTTTTCCTACAGGAAAATATCTTTGGCATCCAGATTTAAAAAAGATAAACTCAAATCAAAGATTAACAAGAAGTGCATATGCAAAATATATGATATCTATCAGAGATGGTGAATTTAATGCAGTTTTGCATGGTGGAAGACTTTTCCAGCAATGGTTGGTTGACACAGCATTTTTGGGCTTATGTTATTTTTGACGTTTGGCATTTTGATGTTTTTACGGATACTATAGTTTTGTAGTTTTTATGATAAAGTATATACAGGCGGGCCGAAGGCCCGCCTCTGCCCTAGTTCGACAAAAAATTTTGCAACGTGCAAAGTTTTTCATTCTTTTTTTCTGTCATTGTTTTTTGTTTTGTCGAATAAAAATTTTTTACAACAAATTTTTGTCTGATCGGTTGGGCCCAAAACATAAGAAAATTATGTAATTTTATACACATTTAATTGCTTTAAAAATTGTTATTTAAATTATTTTGACACCTTTTCTTTGACTTTTAAAGTATGTTGCAGAATTATTTTATTTACATTTTTCTGTCGTTTTTTCTCGCTCACGTTGAGTCGAATCCACTTTATTGCCAGCTGTGCAGTGGGGAACACTTTTCTTTAGCGTTTTTACATACAAAAAAGAAATTTACTGCAGCGGGGGAACTGGACAGCTCAGTTCACCGTGCGCTTCTAAGAAATAATTTTATGAAACGGATTTTTGAATCAATTTGGACAAAAGATCAAATAATAATAATAAAATTATATTTTTACAAATAGATAAAACAAATTTCATTAAAAACAATTTGAATACAGTAATACTTTTATTTTTATTTCACCGTCATTTTTAAAATTTTAAATACGTAAATATTAAATAAAATACAGTAATCAGTGCCGAGACTGCCTTGGGGAGACCTCCACCCCCTTTGTGCCTTACGGTAATGGTACTGAAAAAAAAAACAAGGTATTCACTTTTTACGATGACGGATCGTGTCCAAACGCATTTTTGCAAATATTAAAAAATTTCAGTAAAGCGCTCAATAAGAGAATAATCAATAAAATTTGATAATTATATACAGAATCCCTCAAAAATCGAATATATTAATTACATTTAATTTCTTACATTACTTTTAGAATTAATTAAACATGGAAAAAAAGAAAGCTAAAGAAAATCAAAGCTGGGAAAAAAACAAAAATTTCTCAGTTAAGGCTAAAATTACGAAAAAATGAATATTGCTTTTTTTCTCCCTTTTCTTTAATGAATGAATTTAACTTTCTTTTTTTGGTTTTCCACCATTTCCATCAAAACAAAAAGACTGCATGCAGTCGGACAGAAATGTATGCGAGCATACATTCTCTGTCCGACGAAATTAATTAAATTATGTAAATATTTTTTTTGCAAAAAATCAAATTTTGGTTGTAAATGAATTGGAATGTGAAAGTAAGAAATGGATGACTTCATTAAATAGAGTTGCGTGTCCATATAAGACGGTAAAATATAAAAGTTTTCATTTTTTTCCATTTACAAGAAATCATCATCATTTTTTGTAAATGAATTCAATAAGCTCGTCTTAGTTGCTCAATAAGACTGAAAAAGTGTGGCCTTATTAAGTCAGAAAGACGCGCTTATTGAATTCATTTACAAAAAATGATGATGATTTCTTGTAAATGGAAAAAAATGAAAACTTTTATATTTTACCGTCTTATATATGCGCACACAACTTTACGAAATGTAGAAATTTCTAAAAAGCCTATGTTGTAATTTTTTAGATTTCTTTCTACATTAATTTTTTTTGGTGCATTCGTAAAAAGTTTGTGTAAACACAGTGGCTCTTACTTTTAAACGACGATCGTTCACAAAAAATTTAAAAAAAACATTAAAAAGTTTGTAACCACTAATAAAATAATAATAAAATTTATTAATTTTGTGAGAAAAAAATGGTATGTAATTTCTTCCATTTTTCATTTGGAAGACCAACAAAGTAAATATTTGGTATTTTATAATCATGGTATTCAGTTGAAAGAATTTCATCAACAACTGCTTCAAGACGATTTTTATATGTTTGAGAAATTCCAGAGCGAAATCTTAAATAAAACGTTGAATGTTTATTTTTCTAAAATAAAAAGTTTAAAAAAAAATGATTTAAAATAAAAGTTACCTGCAAATATCTGAAAAATGTTTCAATATCGAATTCTTCAGGAATGTAATACAGATCACAACGATTAATCTTTGAAAAATGTGGCATTTTTAAAAGTTCTTTGACTGTATTTGTTGCGATACTTGAACAAGTTAAATTATTATAACTGAAATAAAAAAATATTGGCACAAATAAGTTTGTGAAATAAACTTACAAATAACATTCCTTAATTTTTGGAAGAACTGCAAAAAGCTTTTCAAATGGAATAGTTTCATCATTTTCATTTTTTACAATACTGTTATGAAAAACAATCTGTTCAAGATTCGAAGATAAAAACAAAAAATCTTTATAAGGAATCTCATCATTCATAAGATTCAAATATCTTGCATCACATTTATAAAGCTTTGGAATAATTAATGAAACACTTTTTCGAGGTCCATAAGAAGCATTAAATTTATCAGTAATCCATAATTTTGACGAAATTTTTGTAAAATCAATTCTTTTTTCGTTCAAAGAAGCCATCCATTTCTTACTTTTATATTCCAGTTTATCAAAAACAAAAACTGGGTTATTTGCAAAAAAATATTTACAAGATTGAATTAATTTTTGCCAAGCTTTTGCATTTGATGGATTTTTTTGTAATATAATTAATTAACGAATCTCGAAATATCCAATTTTGTTGGCAAAAAGGTTCTTTGAAATAGAGATGTTTTGTTGGAACAATTTTTGATACTTTTTCAGCTTTGCGTTTTCGATTTGGCTTTATTGAAGTTAATGTAGCATTTGAAGGTAAAGCTGCGATTCGAGCACTTCGACGCATTTTTAGCAAATATGAAACACTTCCGTCACTAATTTAAAAAATGAATCAATCAAATTTAATAATTACCCCCAAAAATTAAAGAGATTTATTACATTTATTCTCGAATAACAATTATGAAATAAATAAACACGCAAAAATCGTTTTTTTTAAAAAGAGTCAAAAACAGAGACCAAAAAATTTCAGCAGACAAAACTACAAAAAATGTATGTTGCCGTTTAATTCTAACAAAAAAGATATTATGATAATAAAAATGTAAACAGTTTTTTTAAGTTCGGCAAATGTTACAAGTTTGGTAGCATTAGAATTGCCGTAAAAAAATCATTGGAAATAAAAAAAGAAAAAATTAATAATAATGTTTAATTTAATGTTGCAAAATAAGAAAAAGTTTTTTTTTTCAGCTCGGGAAAACATTTGTTTCATAAATATTTTCGTGTCGAGTTCGCAAACTGCTGCAGAAAGTTTTGTTTTTTACTTGTTCGATTCCCAGCTGAAACACAAAAATATTTTTTATCTCTGATTGAGCTGATTTTAGGTACATATATGCTCTCGATTATGGAGAATCAAAAATTAAATGCAGGTTTTTTTTTAAAAAAAGTTAACGATTGTTGGAGTTAAACTTTTGACCGAAGGACTGATGCGCAGTGTTTCTGAGACTTGGCCTTAGACGCATATTTTTCTCCGGGCGGTTTCGGGCGATTTAAAAAAAATCCATCAAATGCTGAATTAAATTCTGAGTCGAATGGGCCTGGTTTTAAAAGGGAAGAAAGTGGAAGACAGAATACACGTCAAAAAGACCGATTTTCTCAATTTTTTTTTGTATTAAAGTTGTAGTCAAAAGTTGGATTTTCGGAATCTCCGTAAAATTTTACATCTAGGTGGATAAAAATTAAATTTTTAAAAAAAAGTTTCTTTTTTTACAATATATCTAAGGAGCTCTCTCTTTCATTTTTTTTGACTGGAAAAAAAATGAAGGAGAACACTAGCCACGGGCTCATTTTTGGGTGAAAAATGTTACGTTAAGCGGTTTTGGTCTTAAACAATGCCAGCGGGTCCAGAAACACCAAAAAAATGTTTTTGGCGATATCTGGGTTAATTTGGAAATGTGCCGTCAAAAAAACCAAAATGGACAAAATACCGTATCTTTGGCACTCTTTACGATGCCTTTCTAATATTACCTGAAAAACATGTATTTGACCCCCAGATTTATTGTGCCCTAAGGTGTCCTTAATTACTTTTGAGCATCAGAATTCTCCTATGTTGAAATGTTAAGAACTTTTATCTAATTGAAGTATGGTCATTTTTTACGATTTTTTTCTAAAATGAGTTTTTAAACCCATGAAAATCGGAGATATAGCTTTTAATCAACAAAAAAAATCCATAGGTTTCTTCTTTATGATGTTAGAGAAGAAAAAACCATTGGGGTCCTTCGTGTACCATTTGTACCGAAGTTAATAGAATTTTTTGATGTTGGAGTATATAACTCGAATGATATATCATATGTAGCAAAATAATTGTTTTTTCGATTTTTGGTGATTTTAGGGGTACCACCTATGCTAGATGAAAAATTTGCATAAAAATGAGACATATGGAATTTAAAATCGTGATCTCTGACCTCAAATTAGTCTACCTGCCAATTTTTAGCCTCACCGAAGGATTTTTCATTTTTATGAAATCCATAAATTTTTCAAAATAAGTCGAAAATTACAAAAAATGGCTTATTAGAAAATACAAAATATTTTTTAACATTTTCTTGTGCCGCTCGACTGCCAAAAATTAAAATTTTCTTGTTGACCATCTTTTAAAAACCGATAATTTCTTTGGGACTGTCCAGATCTGACGTCGGGAAAAAATCGGAAATTCTGCACCCACCCACCCCCGAAATCGGATAGCGTCAGATTCAGGTAAAACCCCCCACCCCCCTGCGTCAGGAAAATCGTCAGATTCTTTAAAAATGTGATAAATACTAAGTTTTAAAAAATTAATCATTTAACATATATTTTTTTTGCATTTGTTTATAATGCCCGAGGTTAGTTTAAACTCTATTTGTTGATTGTTTGAAACGACTTTTTTAAAAGGGGAATCGCATTTCTAACTATTTTTTAATTATGCTCAATACTGAAAATCGGGAAAAATGCATTGTTCTTTTTCTATTCATATTTTGTTGTGGGCGGCAAAGCAAAAAAGCAAATGAAAAAAAGGTGCAAAAAATTTAATAATATTTTTTTGTACCTTTAATACCAGTTTATGCCGACGTCAGATTTTGGAAAAACCCCCCACCCCTGCCCGTCAGATTTCGTCAGATTTAGCTTAAACCCCTCCCCCCCTAAAAACACCGACGTCAGATCTGGACAGCCCCTTTTGATAAAGTAATTTATGTCTCTTTCATGCTCTCATATTTTTCATTTTTACTACAAACATTTTTTCAAAAATCTAGTAAAATGGAGGAAAATTGCAATCGTTTAAATTTTTTTCAAGACATCCTTTTTTGAAGAAAAAGAAAGTTGTGTCTCTTTCTTCTTCTTTTTTTCTAACGACAAAGCTCTTTTCTCTCTTCAGCTTCTTCTTTGCAAAGGTTGCAATTTTTTATTCTTTAAAACATTTTTTTAGATAAAATAATTTCATTCCTTTTTTGCCGTGCTTTTTTTTTACTTTGCTTTCCTTCTTTTTTATTTATATGTATTTAAAGTGTAAAACTTTTTTTTCAAGAAAAAAAAACGTTGTTAAATTTAAAATTGTGAAAATCTAAAATTGGCTCCGTTATTTTTTCTTTACTTTTTTAAATTGAAGGAGAGATAAAAGAGATATTTATTTAAATGTTTGAAGGACGTTGTTTTTCGTTTAGCACTGTATTCTGCAATGTTTTTTTTTGCTATAAACAAACGTTTCTCACCATTCAAAGCATTGCTTTTTTTAAAACTTAGTTTTTTGCTTAACTTTGAGATTACGATTATATTCAAAAAAATTTGTTGAAAAATCTTAATTAATTTTTTTATTCATTTTAGTAAAAGAAAATTAATAAAATTTAAACTGAAAAATTTTAATTGTCCAACAAAAACAAAATTTTTTATTTTTGTTCTTTGATGTCTTTGTTAAAGCTTTAAAATTATTTAATTCAGTTAAAAAATTCCTTTTTTTTTATTATTTGGAAATATAAGTTCTTTATTTTCTTGATATTGGCATAATTGAGTTTCGCAAGATTTCGACTATTGCAAAATATTTGTTTTATTTATTGCATAATATGAATAATTAATTTATAAATAAACAATTAATTAATGTTATTTTGCATTATCATATTTTTTAAAATTTTTTATAAATGAATAAGCTACAGTTTAAGGTTTTTGACATTATCGAAATAAAAAAATTTCAAAATACTTGTTTGTATGCAGTAATCGGGAAACGACTTATCCCAAACAGGGATGTGCGGAAGTACTTCCGAGGAACACGTTTCCGCAAATTTTTTGTCAATATTGAAAAAATAACTGTTTTTTTTTTAATAATACATTTCTGATCTACTTTTTATCATAGCTTATATCTGTCCAAACAGAGTTTAAATATATACTTTTATTAAAAATCAGAGCTTACTTTCGCTTACATTTTTTAAACTGAATTCCATTTAGCATATATGCCAAAACGGGAGCAAAAATGAGCTCTAATTTTTTAATAAAAGTACGTATTTAAATTCTATTTGGACAGATATAAACTATGATATTAAGTAGAACACAAATGTGTTGTTTAAAAAAAAAACAATTATTTTTTCAATATTGAGAAAAAATTTGCGGAAAAGTGTTCCCCGAAAGTGCTTCCGTACATCCCTGATCTCAAATTAGTTATATTCGATCATAATGCAGTTTAAGACAACTATGTATTAGTATTAACATTTTCTATGCCTCCTTAATTTCCTTCCATTTTAACTCTCTTCTTTTTCTGCTGTTGATTTCTCTCTAAAATTTTTAAAATTGTTTTCTTCATTTTTTTTTCTTCTTGTCTGCTCTCTCTTTTTTCCGGGCACACATGATTGAAAAAAACTTTTGAAAAAATAATAATAATAATCAAAAGAATAAAAAAGCTGTCAAAAACTGTCGTCTCCTTGTCAATCTTCTTCTTCTTTTAAATGATAAATCTCTTTCTATAATTTAAAAATATGACAAAAACTTTAAACAAAAAACATTTTTTTTGGTTTTTAAGCTAAAAAATGTTTTTTTTGCAGTTTAAAAACAGAGATGACAAAAAAAGCAGCTTTGTTTTTTAAAATATTTTAAACGTCTTTTTTGTCCATAAAAATAGAAGAAAGATATATTGTAGCTTTTCTTAAGTAGCTTTCCAGAAAAAAAATAATGGATGCTTTTTTGATGTTGCGTGGTAGCTTTTGTTTCTAAGTTTTTATCCCTTTTTTTTCCAAAAATGTAATTTTAAGAGGGATTTTTGAGAGGGATAATTAAAAAACGTAAAATTTTTGATGTCTGATAAAAATGGATTCAATTTTTTAAGAGGTTTTTGTTATGTTGATTGTAGCCTTTAAGATGAGCCATACAAAATACAAAATTCATTTAAAGAAGAGATATTTAACATTATTATAGAATTAATATTTTTTCATTCTTACGCAAAAACACTGCAAATCAAAATATAGAAGAATGTACTTTTATTTGAGTTTCTGATTCACTAAAATCTATTAAAAAGAGCGGAAAATTGCATATATTTTTTTATTTTTACATTTTTTTGAAATTGCATTAACCTGATAATCAGGCAAAAGAACAATAGAAAAATGGCCCTGATCGTCATGGTCATACCATTTCATATGTATAATTTGATTTTGCATCGTTTTTATGTTTGAGTAAAATAAAGGCTGCAAGATTTAAAAAAACTGTTTGTGGGGATCAATAGCCTATATCATCCGATTTTAAAATGTAGTTTCCGAATTTCTACCGTTACCCTCGAAAATTTTTGGTCCCACAACGAAAACGCGAAAAAGTCTGAAATTTTCGAATTTCATGAAGAATATTATTTTCGAGATTTTTGGCATAAGGCTTTCAAAAGAGCTCCTCTAACCATCCCCAAAGTCGTTTTCACGAAATTCGAAAATTTTGACTTTTTCAGGTTTTCGTTGTGGGACGAAATATTTTCGAGAGTTACGGTAGAAATTCCGAAACCAGATATTAAAATCGGATGATATAGGCTATCGATCCCCCTAAGCAGTTTTTTTTAAATCTTGCAGCCTTTGAGTATAAATGGAATTTGTTTTGGGGGTAATCCACCCTGTATTTTTTTAATTATCCGAGCTATTTTTTTAAGCTTGTGTTTTGGATATATTATGGGTATAATGTTTTCTGTTTTTTACTTATATTTGCACAATCTTCTTTTTTTAAATTCTCCGTAATAATAATAAAAATGCATTTGAAAAAAGAACTCTGAGACATAATCAAAAAACAACCCCTAAGGATGTTTATCTTTTATTCGTTTTTCTGCAAAAAAAAACAAATTTTAATTTTTTTGAAATAATAATTAATCATCATCAAACACTTTATACTTAATATTGTCACATTTAAAAAAAAATCCAAGTTCATGAAAAAAAAAACAGTTGGTTTTTTGCATTCTCTCTCTCGCATTCAATCTAAAAAGCCGCCACAGTTTTTAAAGCTTACCTCTTTTTTTTAAGAACAAAAGGGAGGTCTTTCTTTCTCAGTGTGTGTGTAATCAGCTTTCATTTATCTCCATTTTTCGAGAAAAAATAAATTTCTTTTTTTGCTACTTTTGACGTAAAATATTTTTTTACCTTTCAATTCTTTTTTAATAACACAATGTCATTTTTCTTACACGAAAAAAAGTCTAAAGTTGTCTCATTTTTTTCATGAATTGAAAAACAAAATAATTGTTAGCGCCTTTTTTTGCTGCTTTTAAAAAAGAAGTCAATTCTTTTGTATCAAATTTCATATTTTTTTTCTTTCTTTGTTTTTGTAAAACAAAAAGAGATAAAAAAAAGTTTTAATCTTTGAAGTTATTGCATGTTTTTGGCAGTATTAATTTTAAAAATAAAAAAATAAATTCATTGTTTTTGCAATTTTGTTCTTTTTTTGCTATGGAAATTTTTAAATTATTCTTCCAATTTTTAGCCATAATTTGTAAAGAAGATATAATACAAAAAAATTGCATTGATTTTTTTTCGGATTCGCTTTTTACATTCTTAAACTTTTTTTAAATGTTAAATTTCCTCATTTTATACTCAGGGATTTGCGGAAGTGTTTCCGGGGAACACTTCTGCGCAAAATTTTTTTTCAATATTGAAAAAATAATTGTTTTTTTAAATAATATATTTCTGATCTATTTTTTATCATAGCTTATATCTGTGCAAACAGAATTTAAATATACGATTTTATTAAAAAGTTAGAGCTCATTTTCGCTTCCGTTTTGGCGGAAGTGCTAAACGGAATTCCGTTTAAAAAATGGGAGCGAAAAAGAGCTCTAATTTTTTAATAAAATCGTATATTTAAATTCTGTTTGGACAGATATATGCTATGACAAAAAGCATATCAGAAATATATTATTTAAAAAAACAATTATTTTTTCAATATTAAGAAAAAATTTGCGGAAAACTGTTCCCCAGAATAACTTCTGCACGTCCCTGTTTATATTACCCTTGGTTAAAGCAAGCTTTTTAACATTTCCATTCCATTTCAGTCCTTCCAAATTAAAGCATTCATAACCAATAAAAAAATGTTATCGGAAATTGTTTTTGCTTATAATTAGCCTTTAAAAAATATTTTCAAGAAAACATTTTTAACAGCATATCCTGATATTCAGGGTAAGAATCTTTACTACCCTGAAATTCCGTCTTCTCTTCTTTAATAACAAAAAAAACATTTTGTCTTTTATTAATTAAAGTTCAATAAAAAGTTCAATTATATTTTCCCAAATTTTTAAAATGTAAATTGAGATACTTGTTTTTCAAATAATTTGATTCTTTTAAAAGTGAAAGTACTTTTAGAAAAAACTAAATTTCTTGGTATTAAAGTATTTTCAAATCTATCTGTCTGAATTCCTTTCACCTCTTCTTTTACACAAACTTTATTTTTTTGTGCAAAAATAAACACTTTTAAATTCATATCAAATTTTTTCTTAAATTGTCAAATATTTCAAAAGAAAACAAATGTCCAATTAAAGACATTTGTCGTCCATTTTTTTCTACTCACAGACACAACAGACGTCTTTAATAATAACCAAAATCCAAAGTTTAGTTGTACTTTTTTGTGCCTTCTTTTTTTTATGAAAATTGCTTTGCAAAAAAAGTTGCGACTTTTTTATTCTGTTTTATTTAATCTTTTTACTTTTTTTCTTTGCTCCAATTTGCACCAGGAACTTTTTTTAAGTTTAAACATTTAAAAAAAAGAAAGAAATCGTTTGAATTTATAAAAAAAACGAAATAAAATTTTACTTAAAAAAAAGAAGAGAATAAGTTTTTAAAGGGGGTGAATTTAGAAAGGGTTAAAGCAGCAGTAAACAGACATAAAATAACAGGAAACTTATTTATTTAAAGATGTAAGAACAGGATATTTTTTAAGAAGAGCCTTTTCCGGGAAAAAATGAGTTGAAAAATCTCAACTTTCAACTTTTTCATACTCGTTTTTTTTAAATATTTAAATTTCGATGATTTTTCATAGTATAAAAAGCTAAATCCGTTTTCGTTCAAAGCGCCTCAGGTGTTTTATGCAAATTTTCTGAAACAAAAATTTGCATAATTTTGAAAAAAAAATTTATTTATGGTTGCAATATGTTCCCCTAGCCTAGTTCTATCGTTTAAAAGTCAAATTATTGAAATTTGTTTAGGAATAGTGAAATGGCGTCAAATCGAAATTTGCGAAAAATCTCGAAACTTTTTTCATTGACCGATTCTGGCTTTTATCCTAGTTTGTAGCCCTTTTTAAATGAATGAAAACGGATTTGATTTTCAACCGTATTTCAGCCTATCCTGAAAGTTTCATGTCTGTAGCTTAAAACTTAACTTTTTTTCCTTTTTTTTTAATTTTTCCTCGAAATTGAAAAAATGTCTTTTTAAAAGCGTGTTTCCTATTCACACTGTTTTAACAGTTAATTCTTGTTTCAAATTTGACCTTTTATTTTTATTCCCATTCATTTTTGTTTCCTTTCGATTTTTTTGTGGCTCTGAGAAATTTTTTTCACACGAGTTTAAAATTACAAATTTGTTTTTTCTTTGTTTTTAAATGTTTCTTTTTTTAGAACAAAAATTAATCTTTCAGATTTGCTATGGAAATTAAACCTTATCATTATTTGTAGTATCCTATCAATAATTAAATTTTTTGAAATGATAACAACATTATTACCATTTATTTTAATTTTAACAGTATATCCTCCACCAATAAATCCACTTCGATGTTATCATTGTTCAAATCCGTCACGGCAGATTGCACAAAATTTATGGATCCATAAATCTCAAACATGTACTCGAAGGAAGCCAATGTTATGTCCGCCAGAATCTGTTGCATGTGTAATTGTTCGAGTTTCTCATCCACTTTTATCTTTTACTGCATCCGGATGTTCAGAAGATAAATTTATTGGTTGTGATTTGCATAATCTTAAACATATTAATACATCAATGAAAAGATGTCAATGTTCAACATCGTATTGCAATAAAGATTTGCATATGAAAGGATTTCATATATCTACCATATCTGGCAACAGCTTAAATCCATTAGATTTATCAAGCTTTACAGGAGATTTAATAAATCCAAAACCAATTATACCTGAAACGGATAATAACAAAACAGCAAATGAATATCATATCCAACTACTTGATCAATTAAATGGCAAAAATCAAAAAGATGAAAAAGACGATGATGAAAGTGAACTTCAAAAACAACGAAAACATCGATTAAAAATGTTAAAAAAGCAAAAACAACTTCAACAAAGGCAGCAGGAAAAATTATTAAATGCGGGAAATAACTTTTTTAAAAATATATCATTAATTTTTTCAACAGTAATATTTGTTTTATTAAAATTCTTGTAGTTAAAAATAATAAATTGTTTTTATTAAATATAAAATATTATTTTTTATACTTATCTTTTCGTACAATAAAAACATAAAACCAGTGTTGTGCTTTCGAATTTGAAATGACTCCGGTGATGACTCCGGAGTCGGAGTCACTAGAGTCGACTCCGGAGTCGAATTAAAGGGTCGACTCCGATAATAAAATGTTTTTCAAAAGCACGTGGGTTTGCCTTTTTGATGCTTGTTTTCTTCCTTTTTTAAGGTTTAAGGACCTTTTTTTATCTTCAAAAAGTTATTTTTATCATAAAAAATAATGGTGAAAATATTTTTTAAGTTCGAAGAATTTTTTAGAACGATTTTAAAGACAATATTAATTCTAATTTGCATTTTATATGCCAAAAAAATATGACAGAAAACTAAATATTCATGGAAAAAACACTTTTTTCTTCTGTTTTCTTTTATTTTAAATTTTCACTCGGAGTCAACTCCACCACCGTGACTCCAGCTCCGACTACGGAGTCGCAACAACATTGTATAAAACTACAGTAAAGAACCATTGAAAATAAAATATTTAATTGCAAGAACTCTATAGTATATTAACAAAAATAAATTTTGGCAACAATAAGTGTAATTTATTCTTTTTTTTACCTTGATAGTTAAAAAACAAAAGGCTTTAAATTTACAATTAAAAAAAGTTTTATTCAGAAAAATGTATTTATTACCATTTTTGTGAAAGGCAATTTTTTGGAAAACAAAAGTTTATGGAAGGAAATTAAGGAGGCAAAGAAAATGTTAATACTAATACAAATATGCCTTCAGTCGCATTATGATTGAATATAACTAATTTGGGATAAGTCATTTCCCGATTATTCATTTTAGTAAAAGAAAATTTATAAAATTTGAATTGGAAAATTTTAATTGTCGAACGAAAACAAAATTTTTTATTTTTGTTCTTTGATGTCTTTGTTAAAGTTTTGAAATTATTTAATTCAGCAAACAAATTCCTTCTTTTTTTTATTTAGAAATATCTTACAAATAAGTGTTTTGTAATTTTTTTATTTCGATAATGCCAAAGACATTAAACTGAAGCTTATTCATTTAAAGAAAAGTTTAAAAAATATGATAATGCAAAATAACATTAATTAATCGTTTTTTAAAAAATTAATTATTCATATTATGAAATATATAAAACAAATATTTTTCAATAGTCAAAATCTAGTTTTTTCAGGACAAAATTGAATTTATTTTAATTCATTAAATTTTTTCAACTACCGTATGCCGATTAACAAATGCTTCAATTCTTTCAAATTCATTGAAACTCAAAGTTAAATGCTTAGAATTTTCGCCATATTCTTTTATATCAAAAATAGCCTTAAATGATTTTGAAATCTTTCATAAAGGAATTGTTGCTAAAACTCTTGAAATGAATTTTTATCAAAATGTTTGAAATCATTATACCTTTTTTATTTATTTTTTTGTTTTGTATTAAAAAACTATGATTGCAATATTTTTAGCCATTCAATAAAAGATTTTCATAGTTCAAAAACAGTTGAGAAATATTGCTTAAAATAAAACAATTAAGCAAAGTTATATTAAAAATTATTTATTTTGCATATTTATTTTATTTGATATAATAAGCTACAGTTAAAAAACCTATTAAGTTACATGTTTTATTACAATATATTTAAAGCAGCGTTATTGACTTTGGATCAGTGAGAATATGTTTATTCGGTTTTTGTTAAATACTAAAATTTTACAAATTTTAAAAAGTTCAATTAAAATTTCAAAAAAAATAATTACCGTATCATATTGTTTTTTAATAGCATCCAATTGTTCTCGCTTCATTCCGGGAAGGGGCGCCAAAATTGAGCATGAAACAACAACCAAAAATCCAGCAATAACTTCAGCGGACATCTTTTTTTTCTAACAAATATAAACTTTAAATATTTTATAAAAAACAAAAAATGGAGAAATGACAAATTTAAAGAAAAAAATTTATCTTTAAATACTCATTTTTTAAGAAAATTTTTGAAAGAAAATCAAAGAAGCGTAAAAAGAAAAGAATAAAAAAAAGGCTAACAAATTTCCGGCATGATTTTTTCAGACATGAAAATTTAAAACTTTTTTAAAAAAGATAAAAGAAAAAACACAATTGTTTAAACAAGGAATTTCCGCTGCCTTTTTTGTTCTTCTTTTTTTCTTCTGATGTTTCAAAAACGAGGAACTCTTTTCACAAAAATCAGAAAAAAAGAAGAAACTGAAAGCACAAATCAAATTAAAAAAGTTTAAAATACAATTTGTAAAAAATTTTTAAAAAAACTTATACAAAAAATACTTTAAAACAAACGCTCAAGCCAATAATCATTCACCCACATTTTGCCAAAAGAAGAATTTTCTATGTTTCAGATATTGTTAAGACGCACTCTGTGTAGGGTTGTTCAATCTCCCGGGAGATCAAAAAAGTGGGAGATTCTCCCGGGAGATCTTCCGGGAGATCTTCCGCAAATTTCCCGTTTTTTGAAATGGGCTATTTTAACTTCAAAAATTTTTTTTCATAATAAATACGGGTGGAAACTCCGTGAATCGGCAGTTAACTTCTAAAATAAGACAGGGGAGGACTAAATTTTAACATAAATTTAAATAATAAAAATTTGAAAGTTTAACTTTAAACTTTTTAGTTGATTTTGCAACAAAAAAATTTTGAAAGAAAAAAATTTTTGCATATTTAAAAAAAATTTTTCGGGAGATTTTGAGAGATTTTCCGGCCAAAAGTGGGAGATCTCCCACATCTCCCGGAAGATCTCCATTTAACAACCCTAACTCTGTGTGTCAGTCAAAAAAATTCAAAAGACTGCGGCACACAAAAAAAACAGATTTGGTTGAAATTTGGTCTATAGGTAAAACAGCCATGGAGAAAATGATTGGCTTTTCTGTTGTTGTCCAAAAAAATTCTTACTTCAGTTACAGGAGCTTCTAGGGTACGGCAGCATTTTTTTCAAAAAATCGCCAAAAATCAGGAAAAAATTTTTTTGGCATTATTTTGCCTTTGTATAGGTTCTCGAACATGGGGAATTCGCAAAACACATTTTTTGGATTTTTTTAATATCGGGAACACCGATTTTCACACACCCCGTTTTACTTGGGCTCCAAAAATATGGTCAAGAATCCATTTGCGATATGAATCACCTCATACGTCTTAAAATTCAATATTTGTTGCACTTCATAGAATAAAAAATATTAAAAAAACGATGCCCTAACATTGTTTTAAAAATTAATGAAGTTGCGCGATCGACTAAAAATCGTTGAATTTTTGCAAAAAAGAAGGAAATTTCTCGAAACGAAAAAAATGAAAAAAAAGAAAAAATTTTTTTTGAAAAAAAACAAAAACATTATCCAGCAAATAATCTTTGGTAATTTTCCTGGCAATTAACAATTTTATTTTTATTTTTAAAAAAATTCCAAAAACTAGTAATTATTTTATAAAATTTTTTTTACTTTTTTTCCAAAAACAACAACAAAAAAAACACAAAGAATAAATGAAAAAATATTTTTTATTTGTCAAATGTAAAAAGTTTAAACAATTTATCCATTTTCTGTTGATTTAATAAAAAAAAAGAAATATAAGGAATTTTAAAATCACGATTTTCATTTTCAAGAATTTCATCAATAATTTCTTCAAGACAAATCTTATAAGCAACAGAAAAAAATTTTTTTTTATTCATGTATTATAATTTACATACAAAATACATACCTTCATATAATTGTAAAAATTTTCAATATCGAAAATTTCAAGAACATTTGAAAGAGAGAGATGAATAAGATTTGAAAAATGTGAAATTTTTATGAATCCTTTAACACTTTTAGATGTAATATTTGGATTGGCTCTATTTCCTTCACTTGAATCATGTCCGATGACTATTTTTAAAGCGCAACAAACAGCACCCTGTGTTTCTCTCTTTTTTTCCAACACTTTTTTTAAAAAATTTTAAAAAATGTTTTTTATATTGTTATCCTTTCAGCAAATTTTTGGTTGCTAGCAACCGGACGCTTCGACACGGTGTGTCGAAGCGTCCAGTGAGATTTTTTTATCGTGTGCTTGTTTTCCATACAAAATTTTCAAACCTAGATTCTGAGAGATTGAAGCTATTTAAACGAATTCTGTAAAAACAGAAAAAAAGCTTAGCATCATCTTAATAGATGTCAGCACAAAAATCAAAAAAATCGGATTCTGATTCCACAGGATTCAGAATCCAAGAAATTTTTATTCTCCAGAATCCACAAATTTATTGCCATTGGATTCGTCTCGATGAGTAGAATACAACAAAATAAAAATATTTTGCATTTTACAGATTCTGAAGTCAGGTTCATCATCTTAAAAAACCATTTTTTCAGTTTTGCTTTTTATTTCTTCGGCTCCAGAATCGAGAAAATGCAAAAAATTTTTATTTTATTGTATTCTACTCATCGAGACGAATCCAATGGCAATAAATTTGTGGATTCTGGAGAATAAAAATTTCTTGGATTCTGAATCCTGTGGAATCAGAATCCGATTTTTTTGATTTTTGTGCTGACATCTATTAAGACGATGCTAAGCTTTTTTTCTGTTTTTACAGAATTCGTTTAAATAGCTTCAATCTCTCAGAATCTAGGTTTGAAAATTTTGTATGGAAAACAAGCACACGATAAAAAAATCTCACTGGACAGTTTATAAAGGGGACGACACACCGTGATTGCTAAAAAAATAGAAAACTTTTCTTCTTTTATTTTTTCACAGTTTAAGGAAAATATGATTTAATTGCGGTGGATTGAAACACTATGAGTTAAATATTTTTGTAAAAAAATGCTAAAAGCCAAACTAATCTTTTTAATATTAGATCTATGCTTTTCTTGTTTGAAATTACTTTAAAACGAGGATATTCTTTTCTTGGAATGAGTTTAACAAACTTTTTGTATTCAGTTTTATCAAAACCACTTTAACATTTCTTTAAACTTAAAAATAAGTTAATTTCCACTATTATGTAAATTGATAGCATTTTTAAACGATGAAACGTGTTTGGAAATGCAATTTTTTTCAAATATTTTTAATCAATTAACACTTTTTTTTAGGTTTCTTGAAAAACCATGACAAGCCAGGTTGAAAGCAACTCAAAGCCAAACTTTTTAACTGTTCAACAAAGAGAAGAGGGAATCAAAAAATTTATTACGGCTCTTGTCCATGCTGAAAGATGTGTTGATGAAAGTTGTGCACTTATAACATGTATCAAATTGAAAAAAGTAATGCAACATGTTCGACAATGTATAATAAAGCGACAAGTATCTCAATGTTCGGTTTGTAAACAAATCGTTGCAATTTGTTTTTATCATGCAAAAACTTGTGCTGCCGAATTTTGTGCCGTTCCATTTTGTGATGGAATTCGTGAAAAAATTGCCAAAAAGAATGAAGAAGCATTTATTCAAGAATTTGGAAATCTTAATATTGAAGATATTGAACATTTTATTTAAACTGCAATTTCAATTCAGATTTCCAAACAATTTTTTTATCGTTATTTTTGTTCAGCAAAAAGAATCAAATTCAATAAAAATTTTTTTTATCAAAATTTGAAAAAACTGGCACATTTTAATAATGAATTACATAAAAAATTAAGTTATCTTTAAATTTAATATAATATATTTGGGTTAATTTATTCATTTGTTCTTTTATTTGAAGGATATTGTGTAGATTTTGAAAGCCGTAACATTAATTTTATAAATAATAAAAACTGTAAAAAATACATTTTGGTATAATTTTCTTAAAAATTTATAAAAAATTTCACAATTAAATCAATATCATAAGTCTTTCTTTTTCAAATCATTGCGAAATATTGCATTTTTAAAATGTTTTTTATATTTCTATCTTTTCAGCAAATCTTTAATAGCTAAAAAATGGAAAACTCTTTTATTTTCCAACATAAAAGAGTTTTCCATTTCGATTTTTAGCATCTTTTTTTTTTTTTAAATATTTTTGTAAAAAGATGCTAAAAATCGAATTAAGACATTTAATATTAGATTTATGCCTTTCTTGTTTGACTCAACGGCATTAGTAAAAAATGCTTAATATTTTCTTAAAGGCATTTCACACTTTTGTTAAAAAACAAATGTCAGTCTTCTTTTTTTCCATCATTGCAAATTGACCTAAAAAATCAATTGATTGAAAAAAAGTTTGGCTAAAAAAGACACATAAAATTATTTTTCTGTTATTTATTTTTGCCATAATTTTTTTTGTAGCAACATCCATGTGGTTGCATCGAAGATTTTGTAATTGTGGAAGAAAAAGGAATATTCAAAATTTAACTGAAACATTTAAAACTTTAATAGTTTGTTTAAGTGTTTGGATAATATTCTTTTTACACCGTTATCTCCTTCTGTTTAATAATGGAGAATTGGTTCAATTTTCACGAAAATTCAAAGCCCCATGTAATTTTACAGAATTAATTTTTCAGAAAAATTTTGGAATTTCAAGAAAAGATTTGACAGAATTATTTTATGTAAATTTTTGATTTTCTGATTTTTCTCTGTTTATTTAAATTTTTTAGTTTGCTAATACCTTTGATCCAATTCCAACAAATTTTGATGAAATATTTATGCATAATTCAAAACATTCAATGAAAAAGGTTTGTACATTTAAAGAAATGTCACAAGTTCTTAAAACAAAAATTTGGACATTTTTGTTTTCGTGCAAAGAAAAATAATTTCATGATGTTTAAAAATTTTATTGCCTGTAAAACTCACTTTAAGGGGGTCACACCAAATAGTGAATGAATGGGTTTGATGGAGTGGATGACTAAATGGTGGATAGATTTTTAAGGTTTTTTTTGTTTACTGATGGAAACCATAAAAGGAATAATATTATTTTGTACCCATACTTCATCTTAATTTTACCCATAAAAAATTATGGGTAAAATTTGTATGGATAATGGGTAAAATTAAGATGAATTATGGGTAAAAAATAATACAATGCCAACCATAAAACGCATGAAAAAAATTAATTTTAGTTGTCCACTCCATCGAACCCGTTCATGCACTATTTAGTGAGACCCCCTTAAATGGGTCTCTGCTTTATCTTCATTTTACACATTGGAATCAGCTGTTAGTCAAAATTTTTTTTGTTAAAAAAAATGAGCATTATCTTTAACATTTATGCCAGATCTTTTATTAGTCTTTTACATACATTTTTTTTCAAAAATTTCTGTTATCCCACTCAATTTTTTATGCTGATTAATAATATTAATATAAAAAGGAATGAAAAGTTAATGATAAGATTTTTGGCACAGTTGTTTAAGATATTTCTCGTTTTTTTTGTTTTTTTTGACAAAAAAATGAAAACTAAAAAAACACAATGCCAACCCATTTTTTGACTGAACCAAAAAAGAGTGGAATTGATTCTAACGTGTTTACCGTGTTTTTTTCACAAAATTGTAAAAACCTGACATTCATGTCTTTTTTACTGTTTTTTTCCCTGATAGTCAAGATCATGCTATTTCGGAAAAAAAAACACATCATAATAAAAAATATATTAAACCGCCAGCTCTCTATTTTTAAATATTTTGAACAAATTTTTAAACGATTACATTAATGATTTTTTTATCCATTTTTTCATTTTTCAGTTTTTAATCCTAATGAAAGAAGAATGTCTGAAATCAAGGATTCAAAATACCGTTCAAAATATTCAAAAAATCCGAACAAAAAATGCTATTAATAAAAATTCAGCAGTAATTTTTATTTTATTTTATCATATTTTTTTGTATTTTTATACAAAAAATTTACGGAATAAACGTAGTTATTGCCTTTTATTAAAAGCTATAATAGCTTGCAGCAGTCCATCATATTTTTTATACATACTTTCGGACACCGAAAAATATTATTTATGTATTTTTGGTATTCCATCATTTTTATATGCATTGTATTATATTTTTATTGATCCTAGAAATGATACTGTAATACTTTGTAATATTGTACAACTAATTACTTCTCTGCTTTTTTGTATCCAAATTCTTTTCTTTGAAACTGGAATATGTCTTTTAAAAAAAGAGATTTATAATTTTCCTGAAATATTTTATGATGAAATTTGTTTAAAATAGATTTTGGAAAAATAATTTGTACAATTTTAATTAACACACAAAAATTTGACGTATA
This sequence comes from Panagrolaimus sp. PS1159, assembly GCA_963922195.1. NCBI lineage: Eukaryota > Metazoa > Nematoda > Chromadorea > Rhabditida > Panagrolaimidae > Panagrolaimus > Panagrolaimus sp. PS1159. Next base: position 1,734,579 of record CAWUHW010000017.1, on the reverse strand, counting down.
TTATTTTTTGGAATTTAAAACTTTGTCATAAAAAAATCCTTACAAATATTATAAAATGGCACATATCAATGATATATCTGTTAAATAAAGGGAGCTAAATTTAGCAAAAATATTATTTGTCGAAAAACGATGTTAACAATTGACAGCATAAGAAAAGGTTGTTGCAGTAATCACAAATTATATAATATTGTATTGGAAAAAAATTTCTATGTTCCCTTTGAAAGTAGTAACTTTGGTGCTGCCTTTAAACCAAAAATTTCGTTTAGGGTATTTCGTGGAAGCAATATCATTCATCAAAGTATTTTTTTATTTTAAAAAAGCTGTACGGCAAAATTGTTTTTGATTATCTCCGTGAGTTCACATAAATAAAAAAAATGAATTCCAAAAAAAAATTTTTCGAAAAATTTGCTTAAAACAAAATTCAGCAAATCTAGGTTTTACAAGTTTAGGCTATCTTTAGAAAAAATGGATAAAATCAATAAATCAAAAATAGAATCAGAATTGGGATTACATTTTTTTATGCGGAGGATTTGATTTGACAAAAATGATTTATTATTGTTGAAAGAAATAGTAAAATTAGAAAAAATATTATACATTTAAACTTTGTGAATCAAGCAATAAATTAAAGTAAAGTTTTATGATCACTCATAGATTCGTATGATATTTGAATCTTTTTATTTTATTTAATCAAAAAACTAATTGGTGATAAAACGTTCATAAAAATTCTCATCGAATGTTAGTAATTGAAATAAAATAAGTAATAAATCTTGCTATTTAGTTTTTGTAAAAAAAGATAAAAAAAAATCTCATCAACGAAATACATTTTTTTACCTTTAAACACAATTTTAAATGTTTCAATTAAAAAAAAATCGAAAACTTTCGAAACGCAAAAAAATTAAGCGCCGCTTTTTTTTGTTAAATCTGAAGAAAAATAAACAAAAACCATTTCTATAATTTTTTGTTATCTTCCGCTTATCAGTTTTTCAGTTATTTTCTTTATTTTTTTCCTGCTATTTTCCATCAAATTTTGTTTAAAAAATTATTTTTAAACAAAAAATTTAAAGTGATTTAAATATTTTTTGTAGTAATTAATAATTTTACGTTGATATTATATTGTAAAAGTTTGTTTGGTGTTTTAGGAAAATCTACAGGATGATCCAAGAAAAAGTGTTCATTTTGAAGGCTCGGCATTTTGTTTCTATTAAATATTTTCAAAAACGGACTTCACATTAGTTATTGACCTTTTTTACCATTTTGTTTTTTATAAAAAAATCAAAAATTCCGGAAAAAAATTTTGACGATTTCACGTACCCCCCTGTCAAAATTTTTTTTTCCTTTTTTGACTCTTAAAAAATTTTTAACTGAGGGCGGGAGGTACGTCGAATCGTGATGGTAAAAAAGGTCAATAACGACTGTAAAGTCCGTTTTCGAAAATATCTAATAAAAACAAAATGCCGATCATTCAAAATGAACACTTTTTCTTGAATCATCCTGTACTATTCAAGATTATAGAAAAAATTTGAACTTGATGTTTTATTACTATAGCAGCGACTAAATATCCAGTATACTAATGGAATCTCAAAAAAAAATTGAATATCAAAGGAATCGTATCTTTTTAACTGTGAAAGAAAGGGAAGAAAACCTAAAAAGATGTGTACAAATTTTTGTTCATGCATCAGAATGCCGTGACATAAATTGTCGAAGACCAAAATGTCCACGCCTTAAACAAATTCTTACACATGTTCGACAATGTAAAAAGCGACAAGAAAGTCAGTGTTCAATTTGTAAACAATTATTTGCACTTAGTTTACATCATTCAAAAAGCTGTATTATAAAAAAATGTAAAGTTCACTTTTGTGACAAAATCCGTGCAAAAATTGCAGAAGAAATGAAATTCTTTCCCATGGAAAATATTGAAAGATACATTCGATTGTAATTATTTTTTTGTAATGAAATTTGTGCACACGTTTTTTTAGACAAAATTAACAAATAAATGTGTATTAGATTTAATTTTTAAAATTTTTAAACCTAACAAAAATTTTAATTTTCACGGCAGAACTTTTCAAAGAAAAAATGAAAGAGTTTTGCGCACAACCTGCAGCAAAAAAGCCACTCTTTTGACTTCTTTTTTCAAAAAAGAGTGGCTTTAAAAAGAAAAAGAAATCAAAAGAGTGGCTTTTTTGCTGCAGCTTGCGCGCAACCCTTTTTCCTTTTGGGTCTGCCGTGAAAATTTTACAATAAATTTTAACAAATTTGAATTTATTCTGCTTTAATTAATTACTAAAAAAATTTTGCAAAAAAATAAGCTTTAAGATATATAAAAATAATATCGAGTTTGCCTCCATTAACCTTTTGTCATTTTTATCATTTAGTTGGAAATCAACGGTTTTTGAATCAAACTTTCGATCATACATTTACAAGGTGATTCAAGAAAACAGTGCCGTACCCAGGAATTTTTTTCAGGGAAGGCACCACCATTTTGGTGGGGCACCCCTTTGATCTTTGCAGCCGTTTAACACAGAGCGGCAAAACTTCAAAGGGGATTCTCGAATTTCGGGGGGGGCACGTGCCCCCAATGCCCCCTCCCCCCTGGTACGGCACTGCAAGAAAAAGTACGCATTTTGAATGATCGGCATTTTGGGCAGTGCCGCTTTTCCGGCCTCAATTTTGCGGACGAAATTTTTGATGGCTTCAATTTTGCGTCTGAAATGTTTGCAGTCCCAATTTTGCGGCTTAAATTTTTGCGGCTCAATTTGCGGCTGCAATATTTGCGGCCTTTCTTTTTGCGGCTTCATTTTTTCCGGTCCCAATTTTGCGGTCTCAATTTTGCGGCTTCAGTTTTGCGGCTGCAACATTTGCGGCCAATCTTTTACATTACTACATTGAAAAATTTTTAAATTTGAGTTTCCAACATCAAAAACACATACAAGATGAAACTATACATTCGAAAAAACACATATGACTGAAAAAAATGAAAAATCTCAAAAAACGAAGCGGAAAAATGATTGGTCGCAAATGTTGCAGCCGCAAAATTGAAGCCGCAAAACTGAGATCGGTAAAATAGAAGCCGCTAAAATTTCCGCCGCAAAATTGTAAAACGCAAAATTAGGGTCGCAAAATTGAAGCCATCAAAAATTTCGTCCGCAAAATTGAGGCCGGAAAAGCGGCACTGCCGCATTTTGTTTCTATTAAATATTTTCAAAACGGACTTCACAGTAGGCATGGCATCGGGGCGACTTTTTTAGTGCCCGGCCCGGTGAAAAGAAGCCCCGGCCCGGCCCGGGTAAAAATTTAATTTTTAGTAATTTTGCCTTGGTCCCGCCTGTGCAGTTTTTTTCAGAAATCGTGAAAATCAAGACCCTTGATTTTCACAATTTCCCGGCCCGGCCCGGTACCGGGCCGGGCCGGGCCGGGGATTTCCGGGTTTATCCGACCCGGTGCCATGCCTACTTCACCGTTGTTATTGGCATTTCTTGCCATTTTATTTTTTTATAAAAAATCAAAAATTCCGGAAAAAAATTTTCAAGGTTTCACGTACCAGTGAAAAAAATTTTTTCCGACACTTAGAAAATTTTTTGTATTTTTGTTTTTTTTTTTCACACGGCGTGGGGGTAAGTGAAATCGTGAAAATTTTTTTCCGGAGTTTTTGATTTTTTTATAAAAAACAAAATGGCAAAAAAGGTTAATAACGACTGTGAAGTCCGTTTTCGAAAATATTTTATAGAAACAATATGCCGATCATTCAAAATGCGTACTTTTTCTTGCATCACCCTGTATATTTTTCAAACGCTTTTTTCCATGTTTTTTTCACACAAAAATCACCTCAAATGTTTATTTTATTGATTTTTTTTATAATGTCAAATAAATTATAAAAAAAATCAATAATTCTTTGAAAAACTTGAAAAATAAAAAACCTCATCTTTTGCTTATCAATTTAGTTTTTTGCTTTCTATTCTTTTTTTAACAGTGCTATTTTATTTTTTTCTCACAAGTTTTGCTTTAAAAAAGTTTTGGAAGTCATTTTTTAATTATTTAACAAATATTTTTAAAGAAATTTAAAAATTTACTTCCTAATTTTGACCTCAATATTTTCCGAGTATTGAATTAATCTGGTTCTTCAAAATATTGCCTATTTTTCATTTTGAATTATCTGAAATTCCTGAAGATTTTGATATCGAACTTTTTGAACTAAAATTCTCTTTTGAGCAACAAAAATCTTCGATAATGTATTTTTCAAATTTTCATAAAACACACAAAACTTTTTGGAAGGAATGATAAATACAATTTGAAAAGATAAAAATATTAGCAAGACAGAAAAAGATTCCATAGTTTTCTGTTTGAGGGTTCATTCATTCCAGAAAAAATGATGTGAGGTACTTTGTAATCATGAGTTTTTGTTTCAAGAATTTCATCAATGATTGCTTCAAGGCGATTTTTGTATTGATTTGGAATTAATTGAAAAAAATTCGTGTTTTATTGTTATTCTAAAAAATAATTATTACAATTTTTTTGTAAAATACTTCAAATGTTTTACTTTAATATATCCATAAAAACGTTCGATATCAAAATCTTCAGGAATTTCAGATAATTCAAAACGACGTATTACGGAGAAATGAGGCATGCGCAGTAATTCTTTTACGGTTTTTGATGTAATAATATGTGAAGAGTTGTCAGGAATGTAACTAAAAAATGTACTCTTTAAATAATTTCTAAATCAGAAAAACTTTTAAACTCACTAATTAAAATCTTTAACATATGGAAGAATTTCGAGAATATTTTCAAGTGGAATAATTGTACCATTTTCATTGATTACAGAAACTTTATTAAACCAAATTCTTCTGCATTTTGAAGCAATAGATTTTAAATCATGAAAATACACATTTTGGCTCCACAATGTTATTTCTTTTGCATCACTCACTGAAAAAAAAGTTGCTCAAATAATTGGCGAATGCATTTTGCCATTTATAAGTTGCAAAAATTGGCCAAATAATAGCTAAAAATTAGCAAAAAAAATATGAAATTGTCAAAGGTGTTTAGCCTATTCAACGGAATGGCAAAGAATTTTTTGATACGTTTGAAAAGAAGCCATAAATCCTTGGTTTAAAAAAAAAGATGTTATAAAAGACGAAAATCAATCAATAAGTGACTATTGCAAACGTCGGGTAGACTGTTTTCTAACTATGCCCCTTACGCCCCATAATTTCCCCTTGTACACAAGCAAATTTTGACGGAAAGTTTATTTAAAGTGATATTTTGACGGAACAATAATACAAATTATACGATTGAAAATAATATAGTTGTCGAGGAGATATTAACGAGTTTAACGATTTGCTGGAACCAAGAATCCAATTGTAAAATAGACACCATGTTCGAAGATGACGAATCTTTCTTTGGCAGCAAAATATGTTGCAAATAAAGCAACAACAAATCGACGAGTTTTGAGAAGACGAAGATGGCAGTCACAAGGTTCTGCATCAAAAAGAACAACTAGTTTATCGGAAACATATTGACGAAGCTTCTGAAACAATAAGATAGATAGTACATGGTTCAAGTTTACTACACTTTTACATATGCCTTAGTATTACTAAACTTTATTTGTTATAGACGACGCTGAAGCTCTTATATACAACTCTTCTTCAACTCCACGTCTATCTGTTCTTACTCGACAATCCAACAATGATCCGTCTTTGCTTGTTACACCACCACATCAACCACCAGTCTTCCATCCATCTATTAATTCTCGCCATCATGAATCTGCTACTTTGCCAGTGACTTCTTCAATGGTACTCTTCAATAATTTATTATCTCAAATTAATGTTTCTCAAACTCCTCCTGTTATAAAGATTGAATTATCACGGACGCATCGCCTTACTGAGTATTATCTTTATAATACAAGTGCAGTCGAAGCGTTTGAAAGCTGTACTCCACGACAACCACTTGTATTCTAAAATGTATGTTTTTTTCTTCACATTTTTAAGGTTCACACTTTTTATAGACAAACTTGTACGAACGCTTCAACCAAAGATCTCTCGTCAAAGCAGCTGTCTATATTCTTCGTTCAAAAGCTGATCCTGAACTTGATGGTGCTGCTCATTTCGTGATTTGCCAATGTTTGAAAGATATTATAAAAGATGATCTTCCAGCGTAAGTTTACTCAACCTTTTTCTTTTATTTGCAAGCCTTATACTCTTTTTTTCATAGATATGATATATCACGTGCTGAACTCGAAGCTATTCCACCTATGGTAAATACACTTTCGTCAACAACACTCTTCTGCAATCTAACTATGAAAAATCATCAAGGACTCTTAGATCGAAATATTCGACGACAACGCCAAAATACTCCAAATCGACTACCAAAGCTTAAAAATGTATCCATCGACAATTTAGAACAGTCAATCGACGATGCTTCAAGTCGGGTCATTGGTGTTGAAGACCTTTCAACTCTACATCAAATATATGCATCGATAAGGTAATCTTTTAAAAATACATTAGTTTGGATATAGAGAAACACTTTTAGCACCATTCGACGTTCATGGATTCAACATCTTTGGAAAGAACTTGATATGGAACGTGGTTTGGTAACATTTGTTCTATCTAAATTTCCTCAAATAAAAACAGATATTTCACTGGTAAGTCTCTTGTCCGGTTTGCGTCCTCTAATACAGAAGTTTTAGATCCATAGTGATTTCGTCGACATTACCCACAATAAACGTCGTCAACCTGCAAACCTCTGTGATAATATTCGTCAATGTATTCCTCAAATTTACGCAGCTGCTTCAAATGCTAAGATTCCAATCCCAACTTTCCATGGTTTACGTAAGTTTTATTCGATATCAGATTTATTTTAAATGACTTTCCGCTTAGATGAAAAGGAATTCCATGCTGGTAAACTTCTTTCACAACTCATCAACAAACATACAAAATCTCGATCTTGTGATTATGATCGACTATTGATCGATTGTACTGTAAGTTTCTACTTTTATTATTTCTTTTCTTCGTTTCTTCTATTTTTTACAGCATTCCTCCGACTATCATGAAGGTCTTCGTCGAAAAAATGCCATGGGTATTACATCGCCAGTTATTGTTGCAGTTGGTACATATCCTGATGTATCTTTCTTCATTGCCGTCGATGATATTCCTTTAAAGGTAAGCATCCATCACCTATACTTTTTATTTTCGGTTTTATTGTAGGTAAATGGTCACTTTGCTGATGCTCTTCAATCATTTATGGAAGTGGTGTATGTCTTTAACCTCGTCTATGATCGTCAAACAACTGGTATTACATTATTCTTCGAAGCTCTTATGGGATTTTCTTCAAAGAATACTGCAGGTCGTCAAATTCTTATCAACATGCTCTTTCCTCCAACATCTTCAAGTTTGTTACAGTAATTTTGATTTTTATTAATAAAAGATTTTTAGCCCAAGATGACCTTCAACCACATTCATCTCAACAAGTTCAACCTTTACAATCTCCGTCAACTCCTCGCATATCTCGAAAGCGTCATCATTCTGCTTCTCTTCGTCAAACTCAATCTCAAATTCAACCTCTTGTCGAATTAGAATCTCCGCCATCTTCACCTTAATAGAATTCAACCTTCAAATAGATACGTCAACTTTTATTATTATTATTATTTGTTTTATTTTTCTTTTTATTGTTTTTTCATTATTATTATATAAAAATGTCACTTTTTATTTGAATGTGTGTATTTTATGGGGCAAAATTACATATTAAACTAGGGGATGGGGATTACATGGGGTAAATACAGTACAGTACAAACGAAGACAGCCTACCCGAAGTTTTTCTGAGCATCTTGCCAATACGCTATTTGGCAACTTTTTATCCAATCACAATTTGCAAATATATAGCAATATAGGAATGGCCAATTTTTGTCCAATTATTTGGCCTAAGTTTTGCAACATATGACCTGAGCAAACATGTTATACAAGGCCCATATTTGGACTGATTTTTGCCCACTTTTTTGACTTTTTTGCTCACTATATGGCTAATTTTTTTTTCAGTGCTTTTATATAGCTTTGGAATCAACGATGAAAAAAATTTTTGTTTATTTAAGTTTGAAATTTCATTAGTTATCCAAATTTTTCTTGAAGTGTTATCAAGATTCACAAGAGTTGTTCTCCAGCCGTCTTTATAATCAAACGATAAGCATGAAACAACAAGAATAGGATTTTTAATAAAAAAATATTTGCAACTTTGAATTAATTTTTCATAAACCTTTGAAGTTGAAGGATCCATTAAAATATAATATATTATTGAATCTGAAAGCGACCAATTTTGACGAGAATTATATGAACGAAGAAAATCAGCAGCTTTTTTGGAAGATGGAACCATAATTGAAAAAATTTATGACTGTTTGGATTCACTGAATTGCTTATATATGGAATTATTTGACCTCACTTTCTATTGTTTTTCCCTCCAACAATATTTTTCTCTCTCCAAATAAAAGAACAATAAATGGATATAATTCTCCGTTTATTGGGGGGTATTGATTCATAAAACCTCTAATGGCTTGTTTTTGAACTCAACTAAAAAGTGCCAAAAAAATAGTTGACTAACCATATTTATGAATCGATACAGAATTTCATTCTTGAAGAAATTCTTTGGAATAAAAAAATCGAGAAGAAAAAAACTTTGAAAAAAAAAAGATAGAAAAAGTCAGAAAAAAGAATGAAAAAAAAATCGTCAATCAAGGGGGGAGGGAATTCGGAAACGCTGCCCTTCTTTAGTTTTTCCCCCCTCTCTCCCCCCATTTTTACATATTTTTTCCTTTATTTTTTTCATTCGTTTTTCAAAATATAAATTTGCATATTAAAAAAGCATGCAACAACGCAAAAAAAGGGAGACCAAATTTTTTACAATTTTTTGTACAAGTTTCATAAAATCATAACCTGTTTTTTTTTATATTTTTTTTATCCACTTTTTTTATCTGTTAAAAATTAAAAATTATTTTTTTTTACTTTTTTTGTTTTCACAAATATAATTAAAATTGCAATTTTAAATTTAAATTTGGTTTAAAAACTTTACTTTATGAAAAAGTTTCATTGTATTTTGTAATTAATAATTTTTAATAATAATTAATATTAAAAAAAAAATAATAAATTTATGTTATATCACAAAAAAATACAAGAAAAAACATTAATCATCAAAAAACAAAATAAAAGTAAGAAAGAAATTTCAGTGTTGGAAAATAATATATTTCCGGAAAGAAAAAAATGGGAATAAAAAAATGTATAAACAAATAATAGTTTTCTTTTTTTTGTAAAGTTAAATTAAAGCTGAACAAAAAATACATAAAAAAACAGTTTTTTTGAATCCAAAAAATAAATAAATATATTTATATATGTGCCTTTTTTTAAAATGAAACTTAAAATAAATTGATAAAGGCTTTTAAAAAAAATACCCGTAAAAAAATATAAAAAAAACTTGTTTTAAAAAATACAAATATTTAAAAAAGAGACAAATATAAATGATAAATTAAAGGAGGGTTATAAAGTTTTTTCGTGGTAAGACAGCACAGAGAAACTTTTCGTGGTAAGACAGCAGAGAGAAATTTTTCGTGGTAAGACTGCAGAGAGAGGGATACGGTAATGGTAAAATTATGGGAGGTATTTTAGGCTTAAATGAGTTTTTTGACAAGAGGTGTTTTTTTGGTTTTACAAGGATTGTTATTTTTAAAATTTGTACTAAAATTATGGTTTTTATAGGCACAGCCTGGCTATTATTCAGACCTGCTGAAAATCCATTACCAACATACCCTCTCTTTAAGTGTGGAGAAAAAAAGACTTCAAAAATAATTACCTACTAAATTCCTTTTTAACAATTTAAGAATCACCATGTTGTTGGCTGTTGCCCTGCTGCTGCGGCGGTGAATCATCCGATTGTATAACATTCATTCGACGACGCATTAACATTTCAGCACGACGATTTTGTAAATGCCGTTGTTCATCCAATTTTGCACGGATTGGTTCACAGAATGGAACTTTGCATGATCGATCAGTACATTTTTTTGCATGAAAACAGCAAAGTGCAATTAGCTGCTTACAAATTGAACACTGACTTTCTTGTCGCTTTTTGCATTGTCGAACATGTGTAAGAATTTGTTTAAGGCGTGGACATTTTGGTCTTCGACAATTTATGTCACGGCACTGGGAAGCATGTACAAGGACTTGAACACATCGACGAACAGATTCTTCACGTTTTGCAGTTGTATCAGAATTATTTACATCAATTAATGATTGAACTTTTGTAAGTTTATGTTCATGTTGTTTAATTTCATGACATTTGTTGCATAAATCAAAATCATCACATATATCACAATGCCATGAAGCAGGTTGCGAGCAATAATTACATGTGCATGAATTATCAATAGAACTATTTTCAACATGTAAAGCATGGCACAAACATAGTGTTGAATATTTTGCACGTCGAAGTGAACTAAATTCCCAATGTTCTTCACGGGCTTTTGTCAAGAAATTATCTCTTCCATCCATAAGTTCACAAGTTAAAAGTGGATCTGGATCTTTAATTATCATAGAAGTCCATTCTGGAGTTGATGCCAGCTTTATCGTAAAAAACATATCCTTATGTTTATCCAGCTCAACAAAAAGTTTATCCATTGCATCATCCATTCCATGATTATTACTTTTTAGCTTCTTTGTTGAACCAGATTTTTTTATTGCTGTTGAACCTTTTTTATTATGATTATAGCTGCTGCTGCTGCCATTCTCTTCAATCGTCATTTCATCTGAATCATTGTTATCTTGTGAAAGGGCCTTCTTTCCATTGTTATTCTTTTTCTCAGCATTTTTTATGCAATCTTCAATTGTTTGTGGCCATAAATCTCCTTCAAAATATGGTAATTGTGCAGGAGTTTTAAGTCTGTCATCTTTTGCCTAAAAATTTGAATAAATATTGGTTCTGTAAAGTCGAAAATTTCGAAATTTTTAGTCAAAGTGATATAAAACTAAAATATCAAAATTTTGATTTTCGAAACGAAAAATAGGGGGAATTTTGATCAAAAATAATTGTCTTTTTGCAATTTTATAGAATCAAAATTTTCACTTTTGGCAAAGATTTTTTAATAAAAACACAAAAAATTTGTAAAATCGAAATATCAAAATTTTAATTTTAGGCAATTTATAAAAATGAAATTCAAAATTTCGATTTTTGTCACCGAAAAAAAAAATAAAAACTTTACGACAATTTTTGCAGATATGGCTTTTTTAAAAATTTTAACTTTAAAAAAAACTTAAACACTCGAATTTCGAAATTGCAGTTTTTTAAAACTCGTTTTTTTCAACTTCGAGCATAAACGGAAAAAAACGAAGAAAAAAAAGTTAAATTTTAAGCTACAGACATGAAACTTTTAGGATGGGCTAAAATACGGTTGAAAATAACGAAAATTAGAACCGTTTTTGTTCAAAATGCCGCAGGGGCTTTATGCAAATTTTCTGAAACTAAAATTTGCATAAGTTTGAAAAAAAAATTTTTTGGTTGAAATATGTTCCCCTAGCTCAGATCTATCATTTGATATAAGAACTTTCATATTTGACTCACTTTAGGCAAAATGCCATCAAGTTGAAATTTGCCAAAATCACATATCGACCTGGATCTGATTTTGGCAAATTTGGAAAATTAAAATGAAAAAAAGAAGACTGTATCAAAATTTTAGTATAACTTATGACATTTAAAAACCAAAATTTTGAATATTTTAAAAAATACAATTAATCAAAAAAAACTTACTTGTTGATAAATATTTTTATATTCTTCTACAACCCCTTGCTCTTGGCCCTTATCACACATTGCTCGATACCATTCTGAGAGACGTTTATGCTTTGGAATTTTTTGTTCTGGTGGATGACAATGAAAAATATAGTCATCACCTTCTGATGGCGGGCATGCCCATAAATGTGCCATTGTATATCCACCTTTTCTGGCATAATCCAAATATCCCAGCAAAATTTCATGATAAACATTTGTTCGAAGTTTTGCAGGTTCAAAAAAATGCACCGAATCCAAATATGCGATATAAACCCTTCGAGAATTTGGTGCTGGACATTCTGAACCATATTCTTGAACATGTAAACCAAAAAAGCATACTTCAACATCATTTATAATTTCAAATGCAAATACTGCTTTATTTCGATATGGGAATATTTCTGGGACACCATATTTTTGTCGAATTAATTGTTTTGTTTCAACTTTTTTGTCAGAACTTTGTAAAACTCGAATTACAACTTCATTTTTACAATTTTCACCAAGTTGTGTTTGCAAATAATTATTCACTCGAGATTCAAGGTATTTGGAAAGTTCAGAATGTGGCATCTCTGAAAAAAATGAAGAAAAGTTAAAATTTGGTAAAATTTTGTTTAAAGCTTTAGTATCTTAAAACGAAATTTTTTTTTCAACTTCGAGCATAAACGGAAAAAACGACGAAAAAAAGTTCAATTTTTAGCTACAGACATGAGAAACTTTCTGGATATGCTAAAATACGGTTGAAAAAAACGGAAATTAAATCCGTTTTCGTCCAAAGTACCTCAGGGGATTTATGCAAATTTTCTGAAACTACAATTTGCATAACTTCGAAAAAAAATTTTTTATGGTTGCAATATGTTCCCCTAGCCTAGTTCTATTGTTTAAAAGTCAAATTATTGAAATCTGTTTAGAAATAGTGAAATGGCATCAAATCGAAATGTGCCAATTTTGAGATTTTTGGCAAAAACTGATTTTGGCACATGCCATTTCTAAACCGATTTCAATAATTTGACTTTTAAACGATATAACTAGGCTAGGGGAACATATTGCAACCATAAAAAATTTTTTTTCGAAGTTATGCAAATTTTACTTTCAGAAAATTTGCATAAATCCCCTGAAGCACTTTGAACAAAAACGGATTTAATTTTCGTTCTTTTAAGTTTTCAAAGACATATTTTTTCTAAAATGTAAAACTTACTTTTAGCAGTAAAACGATTTTCAGGTTTCGGAATATTTTTTGTTTCTCGACATGTTGGACATATAAATCCATCGGGATAAACTCTTGTAGAATGATTAGCACAAATTCGATGCCATTTTCTTCGGCATATTTTACAATTATCAAATGGTTCATTATCAATTTCATCATTCTTCATTTTAATAAATCTATTTTTTGCAACCCAATTTGGGGGTGCATCAGGGGAATCATTCAAATTAATTCCACATTCTGGAAGTGCTTCATAACATTTTAAACAATAAATATATTTTTGTGAAACATTTATCCCAAATTTTGAGGATGAAGATTCATATGAATAATATTCTTGATTTCGTGCAATTGTGCATTGACTTGCTGAACCATAGCAAAGTAAAGGCAATGCTGTAAAAGTGTATCGATTTCCGCAACAATATCCAAGATCTCGCATTACAGGATCTAGAACATCTGTTAAAATTTCAAAAAGTTTTGTTGCAGATTTATAAATTTTTGTTGATTTTTTATTGAATAACCATGCATTATCAATCATTAGCCACATATCATTTGCAAAATCCCATGGAGTTCGATATGCAAATTGATCAAGCTTTTCACGGATTCGTGTTAGATCCATTGGATTCTTAATTACATCATAATATCCAATAACATTTGGATCAACTGCAGATCTGAAGGGTAGAGCTTCTTCTGGGGCATCAACCTGTTTCCAAACAGGAATTAGCTTTTGTCGAAGTTCTTCGGGTGAAATTATTTCTTCAATTGGTTCAAAAACTACTTCTGCCTTTGGTTCAATGATTTCTTTTGGTTCTTGTTTAATTTCATTCATCATCATTGATTGTTTAACAGATGATGGAGGCTCTTGTTTTATTTCTATGGGATATGAAGTTGATTGATGCTGCTGTTGTGGAAGGGAATGTGTTTGATTTTGATTTGGATGATGTTGTTGGTGGTGTTGTTGAAGTTCTGGATATGCATCTTCTCGCTTAATCTCCAAAAATTCAACAATTTTATCTTTTTGTGGTGGCTCTGGTATTGGATATGGTGAAGATTTAAATTCTTGTTTTATTATATCAAATGATGGCCCTTCAATTCTTAAATCATTTCGGAAAAACATTTCAACTCGACGATTTCGTTTTTCTGCCAACTCTTTTTGAATTCGATATATCTTTGCTGCAAGCATTTCATAATATTCTTCCTAAAAATATATATTTATTTAATTTAATTTAATTTATTTTCACTCCAGAATAGGCTGAGTGGGCAAAAGTTATGCAAATTTCTAAAAATCTAAAATCAAAATCCCATACCTTTGATTCAGCTTTTTCAAAAATTTCTTTTTCAATCTTTCTTGCATATGATATCAAATCTTTAATTCGTTGATCATGAACTGCTGCAGGATCGGGTGATGGAAAAATTGCTTTAATAAGTTTACAAATTAAATGTGTTTTTACATCCCTTCCAATGGATCTCTGCCATGGCTTTGTATAAACAATATCTTCATTCTCTTTTGTAATTGTTGCAAGCATTCCTTCTGTAATTATTTCATCAGGATTAATTTGTTGGCTTTGTTGTTTAAGGCCATCTAAAATTAATTTGCATATTTTTAGGGTAATTCAACAAAAGGGGATATTACTTTTTAATGGTACACATATTATACAATCATTTTTGTCACAGCTATCCCAATGATGTAATAGACGATTTGATGGTGCACAATGTTGTAGGGTACATCGAATACCGGCCCGACAATCTGACATATGATTTAAAAGTCCTTTAAATGCAGCACAATATCTTATATCACATGGTGGAATATTTCGATTTGCATTTTCCTAAATACATAATTTATCAATATTAAAAATACTTTACCGGAAAAAGGTCCTCACTTAATCCAATGCAATCCACTAAATCCCAATCTAATCCGACCCAAGAAAAATATTTGGATTAGTTTTTGTTTTTCTTGGATCAGATTGGTTTGGTTTTTAGTGGATTGGATTGGGTTCTAGTGAGGGCCCCGAAAAAAAGTGCTTACATGATCTCTTTGCCTACATTTTCGTGCATGTAACAAAAGTCCAAGTTGTCGTTGAAAAATTGCTTTTTTATTAGTTGGATTATTTGGATTATTATTATTTGTTGTTGGTTGTACTGATAATTGTTGGCCATTACTCATCATTGGAACAGACATTTGTCCATTGCTTAAAAGGGATGGCGGTTGATATGGTGGTGGTAGGGGTTGTTGAGAAGAAGAAGATGAGGATGGCTGTGGTGGTAAAGATGAAGTAAATGGTGATGAAGTGGAATTATTATTATTATTTATTGAAGCAGTATTTTGGAGATCTGATGTTGTTCTTTGAAATTGCATTGTTTGTTGTGGGCCTTGCATCTAAAAATTTTTAAGTATTTAAATACTGTATATTTTTTGGAAGGGATAAAACTTACAGATTGCTGCCTTTGTACATGTGGGGGAAGGCTATTATTTATATTTTGTGGTTGGGCAGATTGGGGTTGTTGCTGAGGATATGGCTGTCTTATTTGGTTTTGCATTGCAGCAGCTTTTTGTTGTTGATTAAAATTATTTTGGTGTTGTTGTTGCTGCTGTTGTTGAAGATATTGTTGCTGCTGCTGCAACTGCGGTCTTATCATTTGTTGATTTTGTATTGATGGATTTATTATCTGTTGTTGAGGCTGTTGTTGTCCATTAAGGAATTGTTGTTGCTGTGGACGTGATTGTGCTACTACTGTAGCATTGGCACTACCATTTCCATTTGAATGATGCATCAAAGATGCTTGTTGCTGTTGTTGATTTGTTAATATTTGTTGTTGTTGTTGTGACTGTCCACCTTGAGTTGGCATTTGTGAATTACTTGGATTTGCGTAACTCGTTGATGGTCCACCCCCATTCATCATTCCATATTCTTGTGAATTTTGTGAATGAAATATTTGTTGTTGTTGCTGATGTTGTCGGTGTTGCTGTTGTTGTAATTGATGCTGCCTTTGCTGATGCAAATGTTGTTGATATTGTTGTGAGGACATCATTTGTGATGGATGTTGTTGTCCATTCATATAACCATTTTGGGCATTTTGTGGATTTTGTTGTTGTTGTTGTAGCTGATGTTGTTGTTGGTAATACATTCGTTGCTGATGTTCCATCAATTGTGCCCTATTCATATGCGATTGTGGACCTGCAAAGTTTAAAAGATAATTTTAACGTTGTTTAAAATTTAAATAATTGTCAAAAATAGAATGAAAATAAACATCATACTTTTAAGGGGTTTCCAAAATCTGAGTAATTTTGGAAATTTGTTAAAAGTTTAAAAAAATTTCTACTACCGATCAAAAAATTTAAACGTTTTACAAATTTTTTTTTTTCAAATTTCTCACCTCTCATTTCTGGCATATTTCCATTTGGCAAAGTGCCGGCTGAAGCCATTTGATGCCTTGGAATATCTGCTTGAATTTGTTGTTGTTGTTGTTGTTGTGCAACAGCAGCAGCAGCAATATTTTGTTGTTGTTTTGCTGTACCACCTGCAGCAGCACCCGTTGGACGAGGTCCAGCATTTAAGAGTTTACTTAAAATTTGTGGATTTTTGGAATTGCCACCACTTTGTACACCACCATTAATATGATATCCTTCATTAACTTGCTGCTGCTGCTGATGTTGAAGATGTTGTTGCTGTTGAAGGTGATGCTGTTGTTGAAGATGATGATTATATGCAGGTGGAGGATATGATGTAGCTACAGCTCCTCCACTACCACCAGCTGCAGCTGTTTGAGGATGTGAAGAAGAAGATGAAGATTGAAAAGCTTGTTGCTGTTGATGTGGAATTGAACTACTGTACATATCTCACTTTTCATATAAAAAATAAAAATCACATATATATATATAATATTCGAATATTAATCTCTTAGATTTAAATATAAATGGTTCCGCAACGAATGAAAAGTAGCCAATCTGCTGCTGCTTTTGGTTATCTCTTTTTCTATGATAAAAAAGGTGCCAGTGATGTTATTTTTTAAAGTTGCGGCGGAACCATGTGGCTGAAAAAAAAACAAGGAAGTGAGAAAAAAAAATTTTTAAATTAAAACGCGCTTCAAACAAAAGAAAGGTAGCGTTTATCTTTTTAAAAAATAAATAAACAAAAATTTTTTTAGAAGGAGTCAATTGACTTTTTTTTCTTTATGTTGTTATGAAAGAAGATAACATTCTTTATTAATAAATTATATATATATATATAATATTTTACCAAAAACACATGAGAGAAAATAGTGTGCAACACAGAAGAAAGAGAGAGACAAACGACGACAAGAAAAAAAAATGCGTCTGAAATTTTTTTGCACTCTCTCAGAAAGGGAAGATATGCAGAAAAACAAAAAAAAATAAATTTTTTTAAAAGAAAAAAAAATAACGTAGTCTGTCAAGATACGCAGAGCAGAGAGAAAATTGCTGCTGCATATCGGTGGTCTCTGACTTAACTTTGGCAGTCGCAGAGTCGCAGCAGCAAATTTTTGTGTTGTTTTTTTTTGTCGTTTAATTTTTTTTTTCGAAAAAAGAGACTATGTGTGTTCTATTCTCTCTCTCTTTCGCGCTTGCTTTGTGTTCGAAGGGTTAAAAAAAATGATAGAGAAAAAAAGCTACTGCTACAAAAAAAACAACAGAGAAAAAAGGCGGAGCAAAAAAAAGTGGGTATTTATTGTGTATTGTTAACAAGGTTTTGAAAATTTATAAAAATTTAAATAATAAATACTTTCAAAAAAATTATATCGATATTAATTTTTTAAATGATTACGATTACTGTTTTCACGTTGGAATATAGTTCCACTATTTTTGTTCATTCAAGAAATGGGTTGGCATTGTGTTCTTTTAGTTTTTATTTTTTTTGTTAAAAAACGAAAAAACGAGAAATATCTTTAACAATTGTGCCTGATCTTATATTAACTTTTTATGCATTTTTATATTAATATTATTAATCAGCATAAAAAACTGAGTGGAATAGCAGAGAGTTATACAAAAAAAATGTATGTAAAAAATTAATATAAAATCAGACACAATCGTAAAAGATAATGCTTTTTTTAACAAAACAAATAAAAAAAAAAAAAAAACACAATGCCAAAGCATTTTTTGATTGAACTGCTGACTTCAACGGGTTTTTTAACAAGCTTTTGAAAATTTATAAAAATTTAAATAATAAATATTTCTGAAAAAAAATAATGTTGACATAAATTTTGTAAACAATTTTTTGAATACGATTACTGTTTAATTGCTAAAATTTAAAAACTTCATTAAACACAAATTTCAGTTTTTCCCCTATTGTTATAAAAAACGACTTTTACAATGTCGTCAACAAACAATTTTATTAATGAAATGATTAATCCTTCTTCAAATGAATTACCAACTGAATATCATAAATCTGCAACACATTCAACCGTAAATTATTCCAATAATTTTGTGTCAATTATTCCACCTTCAAGATTTATAAATGCTCATAATGTATATTTTGTAATTTGCATTTTAAAAAATTTTTAACATTTCATTTTAGGCATCTTCTCTGAAAATACTTTTGTTTTTACAACTGCAACGAAATCAACAGCTGTCAAAAATAAATAAAAGCAAAATCGCTGGAGCGTAATTTATGCAAATTTTGTTTATTTGTAAATTTAATTCATTGCTTTTTCAAATAAATGCATTTATTCACAGTATTTTTAAATTTTACAGTAATAAAGAATTTTTACTTAATTAATCGCAGTTAAAGAAAATATTTATTGTTGAAAAATTTCATATTTAATCAATTTCAAATTCTGCTCCATAATTTTCATTTTTTGCATAAAATGTTGAATAATTTTTTGTATTAAACAAATTAACAAAATAAATTCCATTAAAATTATTATGTCTTAAATTCACATAAATTTCTTTAACATTTTTGGGCAATTTTTCAGGGTACTGTATTTTTCCACCTTTTGAAAAATAATGTGTTCCACTTTCTACAATACTTTTGTTAATATTGAATTTTAAGAAAGGTAAATTACCTCCATTAAAATAAAATTGAGGATTTTCGACAAGAATGATTTTATCACTTTTAAAAATTCCTTCTGGTCCAAGTTTTATTTCATAACCGAAATATTCGCCCTGAAGCGAAACAGATCCTTTTGAAATGTTTGGTTTCAAACTAAAATGTTTCTGTTTCAGTAAAAAAAATTTCTTTCTTTCAAATCACGTTGGAATCAGTTCCAATCTTTTTTGTTCAGTCAGTTAAAAAAATGGATTGGCATTGTGTTCTTTTAGTTTTATTTTTTAAAACGAAAAAACGAGAAATATCTTTAACAATTGTGCCTAATCTTATATTATGCTAATTAATAATATTATATTAATATTATTAATCAGCATAAAAAACTGAGTGGGATAGCAGAGAGTTTTGAAGAAAAAAAATGTATGAAAAAACTAATATAAGATTCAGGCACAGTTGTAAAAGATAATGCACATTTTTTCATTTTTTTTAACAAAAAAAAATAAAAAGAAAAAACACAATGCCAAAACATTTATTGACTGAACAGCTGATTCAAACTTGAAATGAACACAAAAATCAGGCATCCACTTTTGGAACGAAATTTTTTAGCATCAATAAATTTTACAAAATGGCAGGAGCCTGACGATCAAGGCCATTTTTCAATTGTTCTTTTGCCTTGTCACCCAGGTTCATGCATTTCAAAAAAATCGTTAGAAATGAAAAATATATCAAATCATTCCTTAATTTAACTATTTTTTGCAATGCAAAAACTTACGCTTCGTTTGCCAATTTAATATCTAATTGATGTGGAGGTATTGCGAGAATTGTATTTGTTGATTTTTGATTTATTCTCTGTAAAAATATTTTTTAGCCCAAAATCGAAATTAAAATTTTTTCAATATTGGAAAATTTCATTTCGATGAATTCTACTTACGTTGCCATCATATCTAGTTTTATGAGAATATTGTGCTTTTAAAATTGCGTTTTCTCTTAAAATTATATCAAAATTATTTGTTGTTAAATGTGTTGGCTGTAAAGCATGAATTGCGGCACTCGATTCTGGGTGAACTAAATTTTAATATTTATTTGTT
The DNA here is from genome assembly GCA_963922195.1 of Panagrolaimus sp. PS1159. Taxonomy (NCBI): domain Eukaryota; kingdom Metazoa; phylum Nematoda; class Chromadorea; order Rhabditida; family Panagrolaimidae; genus Panagrolaimus; species Panagrolaimus sp. PS1159. Next base: position 1,714,516 of record CAWUHW010000017.1, on the reverse strand, counting down.
AAAATAATTATTTAGAACAGGGATGTGCGGAAGTACTTCCGAGGAACACTTTTCCGCAAAGTTTTTCTCAATATTGAAGAAGTAATTGCTTTTTTTTAAATAATACATTTCTGATCTACTTTTTATCATAGCTCATATCTGTCCAAACTGAATTTAAATATACAATTTTATTAAAAAAACAGAGCTTATTTTCCCTCCCATTTTTAAACGGAATTCCGTTTAGCACATCCGCCAAAATGAGAGCGAAAATGAGCTCTAATTTTTAAAAAAAAGCATATATATAAATTCTGTTTTGACAGATATAAGCTATGATAAAAAGTAAATCAGAAATGTATTATTTAGAAAAAACAATTATTTTTTTAATATTAAGAAAAAATTTGCAGAAAAGTGTTTCCCGGAAGTACTTCTGCACATCCATGTTTGAAAACTTAATTAACCGGCTTTTCCAAAATTTTCTTTCCAATTTGGCAATTTTAACAATGAATTTATGTTTTTAATTGTAATTTCGTTTCCATCATTTTCTAAAAAAACTTCTTAAATTATTTAATGGTAGCAATAACTTTTTAAAACCCTGAATTTTTAATACTTACCTGATTTACCAATTGAATTTGCTTTATTTTGGTACAACATTATTTCTCTATCAAAATTTATTTTTTGATAATTTTTAATATCAAGTTTTTTTCGAATCTCTAATAATTTTGCTTTTTGTGCCTAAAATTATCGTTGTAAAAAATTACTTTGTTAAAAATAAATTTTACATCTTTAATAATAGAATTTGCACTTTTAAGCTGTAAAAAGTTATGAATAAAAAATGCAGCAGAAACTGTTAATTGAAAAATTTCCATTGTTGTAATTCCAAAAAATAGATATATTAATCGTTTGACAGATTAATTGATTAACATGTTGTCCATTTTCAGCAGCATTTTGAAGATACTAAAATAATTTATTTTTTATAGGAAAAAAAATTGTGAAGAAAAAAAATTAACGTTTTATGTTTCGTAAATATAATAATAATAAGGGTAGGGTCGGTCGGTGGTAAATTTACCGGTAAATTAAAAACATTTGTGTGTAGAACAAATGAGAAAATTTTTAGAAAAATGATGAAAATTTTCCAAAATAGATTTTCATAAAAATTTTTTCAGTGGCGGATATACTAAAAATTTACCTCTTTTTTCTTAAAAATCATGTTTTTTGCGTTTTTGAAGATCGAAATTGTATTGATAGCGACAACGAAAAATCAAAAAATGATCTGTTTGGTCAAAAATAAGTTATTTTCACTTAAAATTCAATTATTAAGCACGCTTTAAACTTTTAAAATCGTACCGAAAATCCAATTGTTGAAATTGTTGCAAAGATTGAACTTCCAAGCGATAACCAACAAATAAATGATTCTTGATTCTTTAACGGATTTATTGGTTCAAGAATTTTATCATAAATAAAATGAATATTTTTTATTAATCCATAAAAAGAGGTAATACAAGTTGCACACTGAAGAATTCTATTAACATTAGGATTCTCGAATGACTCAATACATTTAATTGTAGCAATTAAAGTACCACCAATGCTAATTCCAATAAATATTTTATCTGCTATTTTAAGCCATTTTAAATATTTGTTTTTATTCTTCATGGCATTGTTTTTATTCAATATCATATTTGTGTGATAAAAATGTAAGTTTTCGCTGCCTTCAGAAATGTTGAAAAATTCAAGATAATTTTTTATGGATAATAATTTGAAACTGAAATCCATCATTGACAAACAACTTGTTTTAAAATATAAAAAATTTCAAACCAACACAAAAAAATGAAAGCAACAAATTTATTTTTTTCATTTAAAGAGAAATGTATAAATTTTTATCATCTGAAAATGATAAGAATCAAAGTCAACATTTAATTGCACAAAATTTTGCAACTATTGCAATAAAAAATATTGATTAACAACAAAGAATTATAACACTTTCACAAAAAAAATTTAATCGCAAAAAAATACAACATTGCTTTTTTAAAGTCAAATAATATTAATTATTTTGTTTATTTAAGTATTTTAAACAAAAAATACAGAAACATTAATAATTCACGATACAAAATTTTTATTACACAAAAAAAATAAAAGATACATTGATATATCTATGCTTGTTTTGATTTCTCAGCTTCAACAGTTGTTCCCTGAGATGGTGCAGCATTTGTTGTTGATTCAAGTTTGCTATAAACTTCAAGGACTTCACAACGAGAATTTAAAGCTTCAAAAATTCTTTGTTCTTCTTTTCTAAGAGTTCGACGATGATAGCAATCATAGCATGAAACAATGCAACAATTTATAATGAATCTAAAATAGAGAGAGAAATAAAAATAATAAAATTGTGAACATGAATTTTAGATAATTAATTTGTTTTGTTTGGGCCTAGAATTAATCTAAGACCCAAACAAAACACAATTGTTGATATCAGGATGATGCAATCTGTGGAAGGAAGACAATATAAATCAGGGATGTGCGGAAGCACTTCCGGGGAACACTTTTCCTCAAAAGTTTTTCTCAATATTGAAAAAATAATTGTTTTTTTTAAATAATACATTTCTGATCTACTTTTTATCATAGCTTATATCTATCCAAACAGAATTTAAATATACTATTTTATTAAAAAATTTGAGATGATTTTCGCTCCAGTTTTGGCGTAAATGCTAAACGGAATTCCATTTAAAAAATGGAAGCGAAAATGAGCTCTAATTTTCAATAAAATCGTATATTTAAATTCTGTTTGAACAGATATAAGCTCTGATAAAAAATAGATCAGAAATGTATTATTTGAAAAAAATCAAAGTTATTTTTTCAATATTGAGAAAAAATTTGCGGAAAAGTGTTCCCCGGAAAGTGTTTCCGCACATCCCTGATCCTGATCTTCACCAATACAGCTCTTTTACCACGCCCTTTAAATCCCCCAAATAAAAAAAAACTTACACAATTGGAGTAAGAAAGAAAAGAATAACAAATCCAATTGCAAGAACAACTGCAAGCCAAAGACCAAGTGGAATATATTCTTTAATTGCATTAAGGTTTGCATTAAAATCCATTGCAAAATCATCCATAGCTTTTTCAAAATCTTTCCCATCTCCTTCTGATTTTGCAGGTGGAGAATTTGCAGCACTTGTGGAACAGCATAACACAAATAACATAATTAAAAAACCATAGACAATAATTTTTGATAACATATTCTTTTTGTTATTGACCATGTTGATGGAAGGTGAATGTTGCTTTCGGCGTTCACTAAATCTCGAATCACACGTTAGAATCAGCAATTCAGTCAAAAAATGCTTTGTCATTGTGTTTTTTTTCTTTTTATATTTTTGTTTAAAAAAATGAAAAAATTAGCATTATCTTTTACGATTGTGCCTGATTTTATATTAGTTTTTTACATACATTTTTTTTTCAAAACTCTCTGTTATTCCACTCAGTTTTTTATGCTGATTAATAATTTTAATATAAAATGGCATGAAAAGTTAATATAAGATTAGGCACAATTGTTAAAGATATTGCTCGTTTTTTCATTTAAAAAAAAAAAAAGAACACAATGCCAACCCATTTTTTGACTGAACAAACAAGAGTGGAACGTGAATCATGCAAATTTTTGGTTTGCATGCGAACCAAAAATGATTTTGTCAACCAATACTTTTTTTTCGTGTAAAAAACCTATGGATTTTCTTGATTATATTAAAAAAATTCAATGAACTCAAGTTTTGACATAATTTTCGATTACTTACGCAATATTAAATAATTGTTGGGAAGCTTTAAATTCTGAAACTTCCGGCTCAGGTATTTTATCATTTTGCTGTCTTTGAAACTCAAATGGATTCTAAAAATATAAGAATAAAAGCTTTAAAAAAAATATTTTTGTTTATTTTTTAGTTTTACCTGTGAAACAAATTTTGAAGCAGGATTAATTTGTTTCTGTTTTTGAATTAACCAAGTATTTTGAAAACTTTTATCAAAATAATCAGAAGAATTTTCATGAGCAGAAATATGAAGGGAAAGGGTGCTATTATTTTTGGCATCCTTTGAAGATTCATTTTTCTTCCAACATTTATCAACTTCACTTTCATCAAAATTGGCTCCACAATTTGAGATTTTTGAATCAAAGTCGCTTTTTTGATATGTTCGTAATTTTTCCTTTTTTTCATAATTATTTGATACAACAGAATCTTATAATTTTAAATGTTGCTGCTGTCCTTCAATATTTTATTTTATTATCCTCAGTCAAAAAGTTGTCGCTTTAAAAGCAAAAGAAAAACGAAAGCAGTCCAAACAGGGATATGCGGAAGTAATTCCGGGGAACACTTTTCTGCAAATTTTTTCTCAATATTGAAAAAATAATTGTTTTTTTTTTTAAATAATACATTTCTGATCTAATTTTCATCATAGCTTATTTCTGTTCAAACTGAATTTATATATACGATTTTATTAAAAAATTAGAGCTCATTATCGCTTCCGTTTTGGCAAAAGTGCTAAACGGAATTCCGTTTAAAAAATGGGAGCGAAAATGAGCTCTAATATTTTAATAAAATCGAATATATAAATTCTGTTTTGACAGATATAAGCTATGATAAAAAGTAAATCAGAAATGTATTATTAAAAAAAAACAATTTTTTTTTCAATATTGAGAAAAAATTTGCAGAAAAGTGTTCCCCGGAAATACTTCCGCACATCCATGTTGCCCAAGAAAGTATACCTTTAAATATTATAATACCCTAAATTTGGATTTGCTTAAATATTTTATCGTAGGACAGCAGCATATTAAATGTTAACCAAAATGTTTTTTGCTGTATTTTTTGCAGTCGGTTTGAAAATTGGATGCTTTAGAAAATTTGAAATTTTGCTTTAAATTAAGATTTGAATATTTTCCATTTTGATCAATATCAGAAATGGCAGAAGAAACATAAGATTTGCTTTCAACAAACAAAAGATTATTCTTTGTTGCCATCTAAAAAAACACATAAATGTTTAAAAACTCAAAAAGCAGAAATTTTTGATGATCTGTTTTTGGCACAAATGCAAAAACAAAACAAAACTCCCCGAAACAAATTATAGATTAAATCAAATTTAACTCTTATCAATCAATTGTGATAATGAGAAAAAATTTGAAAAAAAGGTTTAAATTGTTTTTCCCTTCTCAAATTTACTGTAATCAGTTAAAAAAAAGACAGCAAAAACAAAAAAAGATTTTCTTTCTTTTTCGTGTGAAAGCGATAAAAAATTAAAAAGTGATTATTTTTCCAAAAAGAAAGAGCATCTATCACTTATAAAACACGCCCATTTTTTCTGTTTTAACAAAAAAAAGGCGTGTTTCAAATAAAAAAAATTGTTTCGTCTGATTCATGGCCGAAATATCATCTCATATGATATTTCTTCGCATAACAAAAAATCTCAATTTGCAAAGCTTTTCAGACATAACACATTTTTCTTTTCGCATAGCTTTTGGTTTTTGCCGTTAAAAAAACAAAAAAGCTGTTAGGCATATCTAAAAACAAAAAAAAATTTTTTTTCATTCTGTTAAAAAAAATGTGTTTTCTCTGATATGAATTGAAAATTTTGTCATGCGAAATATTGTGTGATGAAAAATTTATTTTTAATCAGACCAAACAAATTAATTTTGTATGAAACACGCTTATCTTTTTTTATTAACACTGAAAAAAGATATATTTATTTTTATTTACTTAAATTGTATTTTAGTAAAACAAAAAACATTACAAAAAGCAAACAAACAAAAAATCAACAAAAATTTACAAACTCTATTAAAAAAATTCTTAATCTTCTTTAACAGTTAAAACAATTTGATAAACAAATTTACCTTTGAATTCTTTCTTTTCCAAAACAAATAAAGGAACACATGATTCACCTCCAAAATTATTCCAATCACCATATTTTGTCCATGCTTCGTTACAGTATACCATAATTCTGCATTTAAACCATTGAACAATTGTTTCAAGATCTTTAGTAGTTAATACAGAACACATAATCGTTTTAAGTTTTTCTTCATCTAAAAATTGGTGAAACAAATAATTAAAAACATTTAAGACACGAGAATTAAAGTTTTGGATAAATAAAACCCGGTGCGGTGCAATAGTAAGTCCAGAGACCGCACCGGGTTTTACTAACATACTCAAAGTTCTAGAAAACACTTACCAAATTTAACCAAATCATCCATCATTTTTTCCCTTACTTTTCGCCGAATTACAAGAGTACTTTTTTCAGTTCCAGTAAAAAATAACGAAAAGCAACCAAATCCAGATTTATCATTCGCTGAAAAGATTGTAGCAGGTTTTGAATTGGAAGTGATAGTAGTAATTTTAATATTTGATAAAAGGCGAAGACATTTTTTGCTCATAAATTTTAGGCCAAGTTCTTTACAACATTCTTTAAGAAAAGTTTCTGCTGGAGTCGAATATTTAATAGGTTTATAAAGATTTTCAATTCTAAAAAGAGAGATAATTAATGGAAGAGAATATTAACGGGAAAAAATCATACTTTTGATGTTCAATTGCAACAATAATTTCATCAGATTGGATTGTTGGTGATGTTATGACAGGTAAACAAGATTCAGCGGAGGATGTAGAAGATCTTTCATTTTCATTAATTACATCAATAAGAGAATCAAGATGTGATGGAATTTCAGTTCTAAAAAAGTTTTGTAGTGCAAGAGAATGACAATGGAAAAATTACCTACCTTTGAAGATCATTTGCAACAACAATTGTTTGTGTTACTTCAGGTAAATTAGATTCACCAAAAGATGTTGAAGATTTTTCACTTACTGCCTCAATAAAAGAATCAAAATAAGATGGATTTTGAGCTCTAAAAATTTGATAATTAATGTAAAGAATTACAGTACGGAAAAGACATACTTTTGAAGATCATTTGCAAATGGAGTTGTTGATCTTAGGTCAGGTAAATCAGATTCAAGAGAAGATTCAGAAAATCTTTCATTTTCATTAATTACATCAATAAGAGAATCAAGATGAGATTGAATTTCAGTTCTGAAAAAGTTTTGTATGTAGTGCAAGAGAATGATAATGGAAAAATCACATACCTTTGAAGATCATTTGCAACAACAACAGTTGTTTGTGTTACTTCAGGGAAATCAGATTCACCAAAAGATGTTGAAAATTTTTCATTTACTGCTTCAACAAAAGGATCAAAAGAAGATGGATTTTGAGCTCTAAAAATTGGATAATTATTAATTAATATAAAGAATTATACGACATAAAAGACATACTTTTGAAGATCATTTGCAGATGGAGTTATTGATTTTAAATCAGGTAAATCAGATTCAAGAGAAGATGCAGAAAATCTTTCTGCTTTTTCAACTGCTTTGGCACCAACGGGAGATGAATTTTCTAGAAGATTGTATCTAAAAAAACTTGGAAATGAATGAAAATATAAATTTTAAAAAATAAATCAAATCGAAAAAAACTTTAAATTTATCGGATTGTCAAAGCATGCGTAAATGCCAAAGGTTAAAATTTTTAGATGGCAACTTTTTTTGCTTTTCATTTTTTGTGTTAAAAAAATTGAGCAGCAAAAGATTAAAAATAACAAAAACTTACCGCATTTCTGCTTTAAATTTCTTATCAGCTTCCGTTGCTGCTTTAACTGAATTAGCAAAAGCAGCATTACATTCAAATTTAAAAGTTCCTTGTACTTTTACATTACATTTTCCATTAACAATAAATTTCTTTTTTGAATCAAAAAAATCTTTTTTATCAGCAATAAAAAACCAATGACCAAATCGAATAATATCATGAATTTTCTTTGAATAATTTGCAGATTCAATTGTAAGAGTATAATCAGCTACAACTTTCTTAATGTTTTCAATATTAATATTAAATAAAATCCATGTTTGCCCATGACGTTCTTTTTCAAATCCATGTGGATAAAATTCAAAATAACAATTACAGCCTGGAAGTTTTGAAGAAAAATTTTTATCCAAATAATCTTCATTTAAATCGTCATCTTTGAAAGGGAGTAATTCAGATTCTGGAATTGACCATTCAATAGAAAACGGAAATTCCTCCATCTAAAAAAAGTAAAATAGCGTTAATAAAATTTAAGCATGTCACCATAGAAAATCAAACTCAAAATTTGAACACTGAAAGGTGCAATCAATCGTGTCAAAACCAATTCTGTCTTTCAACGCATCAAACAAAAAGAGAGAGAGAGAAAAAAAAATTTAATTTGGCGCTAAATCACCATAGAAATTTTTCAACCAAATGCAGTCCAAATTTGACAACTGATAGGTGCAATCAATCGTGTTGAGATCAATTCTGTGTTTGAAAGTATCACACAAAAAAAAATTTTTTCCGCTCCACTTTTTTCTTTTCTTTTTTTCTTCTTTTTTCTCTTTTTGTTTAAAGCTCATATTCTGAGAAACTCGAGCAATTTTCACAAAATCTAGCACAAAATTTTTTTGTCTTTTTTTTCGGCTTTGATGACTTTTCCTAGGTTAATTATACTCAAAAACACGAAAAAAATGGTGTATGGAGTCACTTTATATGCTATTTTTTGAGATATCATACTATCATACCAAAATTTCGATTTTCGTCTGACAAAATAGAAACTTTATAAATTTGGTATCAAATTGTAGCCCTGAATTTTCTGAGTCTAGAAAAGTTAAATTTTGTAAAAAAAAGTTGAATTTGACAAAAATTTTGAAATAGTGAAAAAATCGTATTGGGTTACGGTATTTCGGTTACGGTACTCCTTTTTCAATACTACCCGGAAAATTTTATTGCAAAAAATTATTCTCCTGTTGAAACTAGATCAAAAAATAACATTAGTAACACTCTAATCGGTGGCCTGCGGATTTTTTTATTTTGCTGAAAATGAGCCCCACAATATCTTCAACATCATTAAAATGGCAAAACTTTTGAAATATGCTATGGATAAACTTCTGGTGATTTTTATTATTACATATAATGTTGTTAAAGTATTCTGGAGAAGTTTCAGCCACCCAACAGCAAATCTGACAATTTCCGATCAATATTTACAGCATAAAATGAGCAATATGTCAAACATGACATAAAAAGATTTTTTCTTTACAGAATATGTTAATTAATGTTTAATAATGATAAATACTGATAACAGTAATGACCTAAATAGTTGCAAAATGGATTTTGAGCAGTTTTGGCTTTTTATGAATTTTTTACATTTCATCAATTTTTGATCAATTTTCATATATGGTAATTGGACATAAAGTGTCAAAAAATTTAATAACGCGGACCAGTTTATTTAGTCTCATTTTCTTCCCCACATAATTTTACATCTATGTGGAGCAAAATAAAAACGATAAACGGGATGTAAGATGCTTTTTTACTGGAAAGAAGGCAAAAAAGTGCATCTCCAGCATAATGTTGGGAGCATAAGTCAGTGAATTTGAAAGATATTGACTGGTGGTGACTTTTGTCATGTATATCTGTGCTATAAAAGTTATCCTGGAAAGTTTCAGAACTCCCGGATCATATTTCGCAATTTCGCTTTAATGCGTTCAAACACAGAATTGGTCTCCACACGATTGATTTGTCAGTGGACGATATCTTTCTTTGTACGATAGAGTTTAAAAAAAAAGCTTTCTGCTACGAAATTCTGAATTTTTTGCTGATTCAAAAAATACAAAAAACCAAATCATAAAAGTTTAGTCGGATGAGAAATTTTTGGGCGGGATTTTCTTTGCGCGTAATTGTTTGCGCGTTTGAATTTTGCGCGTAATGTTTTACGCGTAATTTTTTGCGCATAATTTTTTACGCGCATTTTTTTACGCGTTTAATATTTGCGCTTATTTTTTTTAGCGTGTTTTTTTTAGCGTGTGACATTTGCGCGTTTAAATTTTGCGCGTTTGGATTTTGCGCGTAAATTTTTACGCGCATTTTTTTAAGCGCATTTTTTTAAGCGTGTGACATTTGCGCGTTTTTTTTGCGCGCATTTTTTTAAGCGTTTGAATTTTGCGCGTTTTTTTTGCGCGTAATTTTTTACGCGTGTGACATTTGCGCGTTTCAATCTAGTGACCTCAATTTTTGACAAATTTTAGGATTTTTTTACATAAATACGTCTTAAATTTATTGGAGAATTTAAATTTGGGGATAACTTTAATACAACATGCATTTAATTGCATTTTTTAACAGATAAAATGATTCTTAATTAAAGTTATCCCCAAATTCAAATTCTCCAATAATTTTTAGACGTAAATATGTAAAACAATCCTAAAATTTATCAAAAATTGAGGTCGCTAGATTGAAGCGCGCAAATGTCACACGCGTAAAAAATTACGCGCAAAATTCAAACGCTTAAAAAAACTCGCGCAAAAAAAAACGCGCAAAATCCAAACGCGCAAATGCCACACGCTAAAAAAAACACGCTTAAAAAAACACGCGCAAATTTCAAACGCTTTAAAAAATGCGCTTAAAAAATTACGCGCAAAATTCAAACGCTTAAAAAAACGTGCGCAAACAAAAACGCGCAAAATCTAAACGCGCAAATTTCACACGCTCAATAGTCACGCGCTTAAATTTTTTCGCGCAAAGTTTGACGCGCAAAAAATTACGCGTAAAAAATTACGCGCAAAATCCAAACGCGCAAAGAATAACGCGCAAAGAAAATCCCGCCAATTTTTGTATCAGAATGTCCAATTGTTCAACTAACTGGTTTTAGTGTGATCTATTGGCTATATTTTAGAGCTTGGTTTTCTGATTCTAAATAATTGAAAACTGAAAAACATAAATGTTTAATTTAAATCCAGGATCGATCGTGAAAGCTGTTAAAACTCGTACTCAGTTCCATTGCGAATCCTTAAATTTTTTCTTATGTCAAAAAGCAATACATTTTTTAAAAATGAATAGGTTTTTTTTATTGAAAATCAGACAAAAGTTTATAAAATACACAAAAAACATTGTAAATGAGCGAAAATTATAATTGAAACTATTTTTTTCAAGAGATATGTAACAAACAATCAAAAGCGCCAAAATTTGTTTATCAAAATATAAATAAAATGAAATCGAAAATAATTTATCAACATTTCGTGCTCTTTGTTTAATGAAGAAAAGCTTATTTCTTCAAAAAGAAATGTATTTTAAGTTTCTTAACTTTTTTTGTAAATTTTTAATCTTTGCAAGCGAAAAACCAAAAAGTAAAAAATCATAATAATACATTTGTATAAAACGTTCCAACAATTTTGGATTTGAATAAATTTCCGCTTCCAATTTTTGTCGTTCTTTTTTTCCGACTGTTGTATGATTGGTATTAGATTCACGGGAAAAATCGCGCGTCAAAAACTGTCGATTATGCAAATTAAAAAGCTTCTTTTTAGGAATTTTAGGAAAAAATTTTGAGATTTTGTTAAACCATTGATTGTGGATATGAACAAGGACACAAGAAAACAGAATCAAGCATTTTTATAGGTTCAACATTTAATGGGAAAAATCGCGCCTCAAAAAACTGTCGATTATGCAAATTTAAAAGCTTCTTTTTAAGAATTTTTGGAAAAAATTTTGAGATTTTGTTAAACCATTGATTGTGGACCCGATGTAACAACGCTGCCAAGAATAAGGTATGCGCCAGGAAAGAACACGATTAACGTAAAATTCAGCTACGCGTAAGGTAAAAGCCAGCGCAGTCTAAGTTTAAGGTAAAAATAAGGAAAGAGGAACGTTTAAGGTAAAAATCCTGGCAGGATTTTTACGTTCATTATTTTTTTGCAAATATTTTTAAAAATGTTTTATGTTTTTTATATAAAATGATTGTTTATTTTTATTGTTTAAACACGAATAAATATTTTTTATTTACATTTAACAGAATCAATTATGTTCAAAGACATGAGCTAATGGTACAAACATTTTTTTGGTATTATTTTGGACAATTATTCCTTTTCTCAAAATTTTTGTATTTCTGCATACTTCACCCACTTTTTCTCCCAAAATGTAATAATCATGGAATTCAAATACATAAATATTACTGACAATTTCTGCTTCATAAGGTTGAATTTGAAGAATAAATTCTCCATTTGTTTCAACAATATATTCAAAATTGATTTTATTCTACAAATAATTAAAAATAGGTTTTTTACAATTAACGATTATATTTTAAAAGGCTATACTGATATCTCTGAGTTTAAATCATAACATTTATTAAACATATCTTTTAACATTTATTTATACCAGTAAAAATCATCTATCACAAAACAGATTTATCCAAATGAAAATAAAATATCCATTTTACATTTCCCTGATGAAATAATTCGTCTTGCAGTTTTTTCTTCTTGATTTACTTCATATCTTTGATCTTGAATGATATTATCATAAAAATCGACCTATAAACATTTTCAAAATTAAAAAATAAAGGAAAAAAACAGTAAAAAAACTTACATGACTTTGCTTTAAACATGATAAATAAAGTTCAAAATTGATTGTAAATTGAATATCTGGAAGTCTAATACTTAAAGCTTGAACAAATTCTTCAGTAAATTGAGCAGTTGAATCAAGGTTGTTTTGAATAAAAATTATAAAAATTACTGTAAAACGTTGAAGGTTCGGGAAATTTGTTGAAAAAGATGCAGCAATTTCATGAAGTTGAAGATTTGGAATATCAATATCATCAATGTAATCTTCAAGGGTAAGGGTTTTGATAGACATAAGATTCTTGCTACAAAAATAATGTTAAAGAAAAGTAACGCAAATAAGAAAAACTAACCTTGAAATAAAGTTTTCGTTGAGAGCTGCGATTCTAAAATTGAATGTGGAGCGTTAAAGGAAGCAAGTGTGAGTAAAACAAACTTTTTAAATTTCATTTTCATAAATCTTGAAAATCCAAAATCTTTTAAACAAAGTTCATTGCATGGAAATGGAAGCTGATGAATATTCTATAAATAGTAACAGTATTAAATTAGTGATAAAACTTAAACAAAAACCATTACCATTAAATCTTTTACGTTTGTTTGTAATTCAACTCTTTCAACAAATTCAATTTGTGCAAATGACTTGGAATATGTAAGAATATAAAATGCTTCAGCAGTAAGCTCATTTAATCCTATAAAAAATAGTGTAAAAAGTTTTAACACAAGATATATATTACTTTTAATATATTTAAACAATGGCAAATCTTTTGGATAATTTCGAAAGCATATAATTTTTTCAACAGAAGCAAGCAAAGTTTTTCCAAAAAGATTAAATAATGGAAATTCTCGATAAATTGTATATTCTTCATCTTTGTACTAAAAGTTAGGGAGCTGATTAAAGTCAACAAAAACATAAAACTTACATTTTTATATCCAATACATTTTTGTCCAATTGTAGCTTCTTTCATTTGATTATAAAAATTTAAAGCAAGATTGAAAGATTCTTTTCCAGCTAACATAAAAGCAGTTAAAGGATATTCTTCAGGTTCTTCTTCATTGCCAGAAGGAATTTTTATTTCATGAAAGATTTGTTCCAAAATCTCTGGATTTAGTTTTGGTCGTTTCGGAGCCATAAATTATAGGTTTCTGTTGATAAAAAAAATAGAATAAAAAAATAAAGGTTTTAAGTTTGTGTTAAAAAATATTGAAAGTTTCTTTGTTTTTCTGTTTTTTAATTTTAAAAATCAGCTAAAAAATTTCGCTGTGAGATTTTTACTCTAATAAATGCAAAATTACAGTAACAAAAATTTTGGAAAAACTTTTTTTGTAAAATAATTTAAACACAAAAATGATGTTAACATTCAGTTTATATTTTTTTGTTAATTGAAGCTTTTTTTATGTAAAACTCATAAAAAAATATCATTTCTTTTTTGCGCAAAGAAAAAAGCTTTTTTACTAAAAATGCAACCAAAAGAAAAGTCAGTCCCAAATTTCTAGCTCCTTTCGGCCGCTTGGATAGCGCAGTGGTGAAAGCTTCTGTGTCTGAGTCGGACCAAAAAATCCCTAAAATAAAAATAAAAATTCAACGGTTCGAGTCCCCGGATGCGTGCTTATGTACACCAACTTTAAAACTTGGAGTCTTCCAAGGGATAGCATGAGCTGTTGAATTTTTTTTTATATATTTCAGATTTGATTTTTTTTTTCCGCTAAAGTTTTATTCTTTTTGTAAGCTCCCATGAATCAAATTACAAAAATTATTTGTAAAAAAGTATGAGATTTTTGACTGATGAAACATTTTTATATTCAAACATGTAAATATTTTTTGCAATTTCTCCTGTAATTGTTGTCCAAGAAATTTTTTTCTATCCGAAATCAAAAACCCAAAATTTCGATTTCGGTATTTCAAACTTTTCGAAATCGAAATTGCGATTTCGCAAAACCTGCAAAAAAAGAGAGATATTTTGTGTTTGTGTCGTTCCAGCATTGAAGTCCTCCTTTTTTTCTTCTCTTTAAAAATCTACACCATTTTCTTTTTTCAGTTTCCTCTCTCTCAAAAAAAATTTTTAAAAAAGCAAAGCACAAAAAAAGACGAAAGAAAGGTTACTTTGTTCTTTCTTTTTTTGAAAAAAAAAGTGCGGCAAACATTAGCGACGGCGGCTGGCTCGAGTCCACACACTCTCCTCCCATTTTTTTTTAATATCCTCTCTCTCTTTTTCTTTTTTTTTTTGTGTATGTATTTTTTTCTTGTGCATTGAAAAAAATAGAGTTCTCAATAGTTTCTCTTCTTCTGATTTTTATTTGTCCCCGAAATTTTTTTGAGTTGGCAGCAAAATTTAAGCATGCAGGAAAGTATACTTTTATACATGACAGCCGACCGAACATATATGCCCTTCCTTTTCTCTCTCGACGGAAAACGACCGACCTTGTTCGACTGGCTCGAACATCATCGGCTGCCTGCCTTTTCGAACACAGAACAAATGATGACGACCGATGACCTCTCGGGGCAAAAAATAGAAAAAAATTTTTTTCAATGATTTTTTTTTCGTGCGCAGGCAGGCAGCAATAACATTGTTCTGTCACCCAAAACTTTTTTTTTTTATTTCTTTCAAAATTTCGTAATTTGATTTTTTTATACAAAAATTCGGCACTCTTTTTTTGCGTTTTTTTATTGAAGCAAATTTAAAAAAAAACATTTTCAGAAGCAATGTTTATGCTTTTCCTTTTCTCTCTCTATCTTTTTTTCTGTTAACCATAATGCCCTATGTTTTTGACCTTTATACTTGCCCTTCCTTCTCTCTTTTTTCAAAAAAGAAAGCAGCATTGTTTTTAAGTTTCTTATTTTTGTTTTTAAACTCACTCATTTTTATTGTTTTTCATTTTTAAATTTTTAGTGTTCGTTTTTATTCACATTTTTTTAGAAAAAAAATTTTTAAATGAAGCAAAATTTGTTTTGTTCGTTTTTTTTCATAGTCCATTTTTGAGTGGTAATTTTTTTATTATCAACTTTTTCTGCTGATTCCATTTTTTAGCATATGACACCCGATAAAATTAAAGAATGATATTGTTATTTTTTTGTTGTAATTTTTGGGGAAATTCTATTTTTGAAATGTTGAATATTTTTTTACAGAAACTTTCCTTTCAAAAAATTTAGAAATTAATTTACCGGAAAAGTTTTAAATTTAAAATTATTTCTATTTTATAAGACAATATTTGACTTTAAAATTTCTATTTTTAATTTTTGCTTTTAAAAATTTTAATTAAATTACTTGATTTTAATTTTTTTATATCTTTTTTACAGTATATTTTCTAATTTTATTATAAATTATAAATTTTAAACACCACTAAAGAAATTCATTTTCACACTATATGTAATTCATATCCTCCTTTATCTCCTCCCAAATAAATCCTGTTTCAATTTTTAAAGAAAATAAATCCTTAAAAACTTTCAACAAAAAACTTTTTTTGACCTTTGCCATTGAAAAAAGAAGAAAAAAGTTTTGTTATGTAAAACGTTTTTTTTATTTTTTGAAAACTCGGCTACGTTTTTTTTCTTTCTTCCCATTTCTATTTTTTTTCAAAACTTTTTTAAACCGCATTTTTTCTTTTTTCAGAAACAAACACTTTGTTTTATTTTTCCTGCTTTAAATTTAAATTTTTAAAAAATACCCATATTTAAATGGTTTTAAATGGGTGACAAAGGTAAAGTTTTTTATAATGTTAATTTTGATAGAATTAAGTAAAGTAGGTAACAAAAATTTTATGTTAAAATTTTTATTACTTACTTGTTAAAATTTTTTGAATAATTTTAATGGAAAGACGTGCATGTTTTTGTCACTATGTAAAAATGTAAATTTTTTGAAACCCTCTTATTTGAGCATGATATTGGATGACGTAATCGAGTTCTGAAACAAATTATTCCATTTGAGACCGAATTCGTTTATTCATCATCCTCCTGAATCAGGGTTGCTTTGAAACTTCATTTTTGCAGTTTACTAAAAAATCTGGCCTTTAATTTAGCATTTTACAAAAACTTCTGTTCGAATTTTTATCAAAAATTTTTATTTTAGGAGAAGCAGGTTTTAATGATCCATTGGGAGAATATTTCGATGGATTTAATATTATTGAATTTATGAATGATAGCGAGTAAGTTTATGTCTTTAATAACATTTTTAAGATCTCTAAAATTCATTAAATTTATGATTTTAAAAGTTTCTGGGATTCTTATTTGTATCAAAAAATCATTTTATTTTACCTCGACCTTATTTTTTTCATTCCCGTTTTTTTTCGTTGCGTCATAAATTCTTATGCAATTTTTCGTAACCCTTTTCTTTCTTTATGAACTTGAACTTTGGTCTTTTTTTTGATTCCAGAAAGCCAGAGTCTTTAATTTGAGATTCTGAATCTTGAATCCTCTTTGATCAATTATTACGTAATCCCACTTCCTTTTTCCCTTATCTCTCACTTTTTTTATGCTTTTTTTATTTTTTCACGGAAAAAACGGAAATGCAAAAAAAACTCTCTTTTTTTGTTTAGCTTGCAAAATAACACAAAAAAAATAAAAGAGGAAAGAGAGAATGCTTAATAACCAAACAGGCGGCGGTACCAGTCTGCGCTGCAGACGACGTCCACAAAAAAAATTTTTTTCTTTCGTTTTTTTGAATGAAAAAAATAAAAAAATTTTTTTTGAAGGGAAGCATGTGAGGGAAGAGGAAAAAAAGGTTTTGAAATTATTTTCGCAGTGTTATTTTTTGTGTTTCGCATTGTTTTGTTTAAGGCTGCATTTTCTTTTTTTGGGTGTGGACACTTTTAAAAGAGAGAGAGTGTTTCGCAAAGAGAGAGGGACAAAAAAATAAGACGGAAGGAAAGAAAAAGAGCAAAGGGTAAAAAAGGGGTTTTTTAAAAACATTAAATTAACGCAAAAAATGACCCACAAGTTTTTAAGCTTTTTAATATTTTCGAAATTTAAAGGCTCAAAATATTTTTTAAAATCTGTTCAAAAAATTATTTTTACATAATTAATTCTAAAAATAGCTATTTTGTGTGCCATCGAAATTGTGGCACTTTTTTCTGTTTTGGTTGATATAATTTTGAACGCAAAAAAAATTTTGTAAAATAAATCTTATTCTTAAAAACCCTTTTAAGAATAAGATTTAGTTTACAATTTTTTTTTGCGTTAATTTAATGGTTTTAAACAACTCCTATTTTTGGATTACTGTAGCTTTCAAAGATCACCCTTTTATTTTTCCAAATCCTTTGTTTAAATCAAAATTGCTTATTTACATCCAATCTAACTTTTTTCCAAATTGATTAAAATCATAGTCGCCCAATTTTTTTTCTGTGACCATGTTTTTTTTACAAAATATATTTTATTTATGTGTCAAGGACAAAGCCATTAATCAATCGATACAAATAAAAAAAAGAACTTTTTTCAATAAAAAGTTTTGGATTTATTTTTTCTGGAAAATTTTAAAAAGAAGTTAGGATCTGTCCAGATGTTACGTAATAAGGGGGGGGGGGGGTGGGGGTCAAGACCTGGTCGCCTTTGATGTGCTGCAAAAAGTGCCTTTGATGTGAAGGGGTAAAACGAAAAAAGCTATTACGTAACATCTGGAAAGCCCCTTACAAATTAAAATTTTAAAATCCATTAAATTTTATGTAGAAAATTTAAATTTTGATCAAAAATTATTTTGTATTCCATGTTTATAGCTTTACTAAATCCCTGTTTTTTCAGTGATTTGATTGAAAGTTTAGCCGAACGTTCAACATCTTCAAAATCTTCATCATCAGCTGCGAATAAATTACCTCACACACATACAACAATTGATCAAAATTCTTCTTCACGAAATACTGAATCTGTTGAAGGTGAAGTATGGATTTCACCAGTGCCATCTGATGACTATCAATTACCTCAAACAATGAATCCACTTAATTTTGCCAGTAGTAATAATAACAGTAATATTAATAATAATGTTTATATTATTGATCCATCAACATCTGAATCAAATAATGCTATAATTCAAAGACATTTACAACATCCCCAACAACAATCACTACAAACAAATATACCTCATAATCCAAATTATCCTTCAACAATTTCATACTCAAATAATAATACTAATAATAATCCACAACAAATACAATATCCTTCACCTCCACAATATTCAACAGTTATAAATAATCAAAATCAACCGCAACAACAGCAACAGCAACAATTTATTTCACCTTCTCAACTTCCACAAATTCAACAAAATAGCTTTTATAATATTAATGAAAGACAAAATAATATTAATTATTCAAATAATATAATGGGTCCACCACCATTAAAACGAAAAGCTGCTCCACCAGCATCTTCAGATTTATTAATTCCATCTTCAACACCAATGATAATTAAACAAGAACCAATATGTGATTATGGAAATAATAATATGATGATTTCTCCAAGTCTTTCAAGAATGGAAAGTCTAGAAGATTTACAACAGCGACAAATTAAAGTAAGCTTTTTTTCCAGTTGTGATTTTATCATAGTGCATCGAAATTTTGATTTCGAAATTCTGCCTATTTTTTACTCTAAATTTCGATATTTCACAACCAAAAATTTTCTAAAACTGTACACTATCGAAAATAGGACAAAAAGAAATTTCAGTTTTCGTCTTGGGAGCAAAAAATTTTTAATTATGCCCGACACTTTTTTTTTAAAAAACCAAAATTTTGGCAATTTTCGTTTAACTAAATATTGTGTTCACTTTGAATAATATTAAAAACAAAAATTTTGATTTTAAAATTTCGCTTAGCTCTTGTTTTTAAATTTCGGTTTTTTAAATTAGATTTTGCTTAAATCATAGCATAACAAATATAACATGAAAAGAAATTTCGGTTGTGTTTTTGTTTTTAGGTTACAAATTCTTTATTTTTTAAAATGTAATTTTTCCTTTTTTCAATTTTTTTCGTTAATTAAAATTGTCGTGCTATGTTAATACAGCTACAAATGACAAAAAATTTTTCGTTTATCAACATTTTTAATTTTTTACCACTTCTATTTCAGTTTATTCCGTTTAATATTGATCAATGGACAACTTTGTATAATATAAATCAGCAACCATTTAATTCCCTTCGAATGGAAGTAATTGCGGATAAAGGATTTAATTATAATTTTATTGAAAATGCATTTATCAATCAAAAAAAGAATCATTTTCAAATCACTGTAAATATAAATCTTGGATCTCCAACAAAACCAGCATATTTTTGTGTGAATGGAATTTTAAAAGAGATTACAGATTTTAAGCTTGCACTTTGTGGAATAAAAGCTGAATCTCCAACCGTTGAAATTGGAATAAAGCAATCAAATTCTGAAAGGCAGCCAATAAATTATGAGCCAACTTCGGTGCAAATTGGAGAAAAGCAACAAATTCAAATTAAAGTTCCCCGACTACATTTCTCTGAAACAACTTTGAATAATGCTCGAAAAGCTGGAAAACCAAATGATCAAAAATTTTTTCAATTAGCAATTAAATTACAAGTTTATGCAAGTGATGGATCATTTTGTATTGTACAAGCTTATCAATCTGAAAAAGTTATTGTTCGAGTAAGTTTTTTTATTAATTTTTAAAAGCTTTAATTTTGTTTGATAAAAATCGAAATTTCAATTTTCAAATTTCTTCTTCACTTTTTCCAAATCAAAATTTTTTAAGTTAATATGTCTTGTCTTAATTCTTAAAATTAAAATTAAATTTCGATTTCGATTTTAAGAAAACTGACAATATTTCCCCGAAAATTTTAATGCTTGACAAAAATCGAAATTTCAATTTTCAAATTTCTTCTTCATTTTTTCCAAATCAAAATTTTTAAAATTTAAATATCTTGTCATAATTCTTAAAATCAAAATTTACTTTCGATTTCGATTTTGAGAAAATTGAAAAGATTTTCCCGAAAAGAAAAAATTTCAATTTCAATTTTAATTTTATCGAAACTTTTTCCTTTAAGTTTCTTGTTCAAAAATTAAATCTGTCTCAACTGGAAAATTTTGATTTCGATTTTTTTCACTAAAATTTTTGACTAATTCCAATTTCGAAATTGCTTTTTGCTTCCCGAAAATTTTTTATTTCGATTTTTTTTACTTAAAGTTTTGACTAACAAAATTAATCTCCACCAATTCCTTCCCAAATTCTAACACACATTTTAGGCGACACATAAAAATCATCAAACTGCTTTTCAGGCAGGAAATCCGGCACACTTTGTTCATCATCAAAATAATCGATCCTCACTTGAACCAAATTCTTCAAGTGGTGCAAATGGAGCAGGAGCAGGATTATGGCAAAATAATAAAAATCTAATTTATACATATTCTCCCGTTTCAATTGGCACCGATCAACAATTTCCTGGTGCATTGCTTTCAATTTGTGGAAATGTTGTTTCAACAGAAAATTGGACAAAACCTTCTGATCGTCGAGTTAAAGAAGATATAGTAAATGTAAGTGATTATTTTTTTGGGGTTAAAAAATTCTCTGTAAGACAATTTGAATTTTTGAACATTTTTAACTTTTAAAAATTTTAAAAGTTTAAAATGTCTTAAAACGAAAATTCCGAAATTATTTAATTTTCTTATGGGATTTTTTTCACAAAATTTTAACAGAAATTTTTTCTGCAAATATTTTTACACAGAATTTTTGTGTTTTTTAACAGTGTTTTTGCGACCCCGACTCCGGGGTCGGAGCCGGAGCCGGAGTGACTGTGGTCAAGTCGACTCCGGGTGAAAATTTAAAATAAAGGAAAAACCAAGAAAAAAGTGCTTTTTTCCAGAAATATTTAGTTTCCTGTTTTATTTTTTTGGCATATTAAATGCAAATTAAAGTTAATATTGTTTTTAAAATCGCTTTAAAAAATTCTACAAAATTAGAAAAAATTTTCACCATCATTTTTTATGATTAAAATTACTTTTTTGAAGATAAAAAACGGTCTTTAAACCTTAAAAAAAAGACGAAAAAAGCATCAAAAATGCAATCCCACGTGCTTTTGGAAAACATTTTATTATCGGAGTCGAACCTTTAATTCGACTCCAGAATCAGAGTCATTTCAAATTCGAAAGCACAACACTGTTTTTTAAGAGCTTTAATTTGATATCCCTGAAAGCCCCTATAATGAATTTTTTTAGTATGATACCCGTGGAGCAATGGATCGATTGGCACAAGTTGAAATTGTTGAATATTTGTATAATTCAGAATTTGCGGATGAATGGGGCATAGATGAATCAAATCGGCATCGGATTGGTGTTATCGCTCAACAGGTTGCAGATGTCCTTCCAGATGCAGTAAAAGAGAATGGAGAATATTTAACTGTTGATGAAAATCGAATTTTTATGGAAACTGTTGCTGCTGCACAAGAGCTTTATCGGGTTACAGGCAATTTGGAATCAAAAATTGGACAAGTTGAAAAAATTAGTATAAAACTTGCAAAATTTGCTAAAAATAATAAACAAAAATTTGGTGGTTCAACAATTTCTGGACTTACAACATATTTGGATGAAAATAAAAGTAGTACTGTAAAAGATGAAGATGGAAAAAGTATTTATTCAATTTCATCAACTGCTCCATCATCTTGCAATGGTGGTTCACCAACACATCATCGTCGTTACAATCAACAACAACAACAACAACAACAAGATATGTGCTCATCAAAATTTACACAATATACTGTTACATTCCTTATTGGAATAATGGCCCTTTGTTTACTTTCAATGTGTACATTATATATTTTGGATTGGTATCGAAGAATATCCAATGATCCACATGGAAATTTTATTCCAACATTTAATTATTCTTCTGATGATACATCAATTGGAAATTTGATTGAACAAAAATATGAGCTTCCACTTTCTTGGTTACCTGATTCACAGCCGCTTGCGCCTTTGCTAGCTTCAAAATGTGGGCTAACAAGGCAATGCCCAGTTTATTGTTGTGAAAATGAAATTGGAAAAGATGGAAAACATCATCTTCAAACAAATCGATCCATTACTTATCCGGATATGTCATTAATAACAAATGTGGATAAAAATTGTGAGTTTTTAAATAATGGCGAATTTTGAAATTGCGATATAAAAAGTCGAAAATTTGGTTTTGACAAGAAAAAGTCGAAATTTTGGTTTTGACAAGAAAAGTCGAAAATTTGGTTTTGACAAGAAAAAGTCGAAATTTTGGTTTTGACAAGAAAAGTCGAAATCTGGGTTTTGACAAGAAAAAGTCGAAATTTTGGTTTTGACAAGAAAAAGTCGAAATTTTGGTTTTGTAAAGAAAAGTCGAAATCTGGGTTTTGACAAGAAAAAGTAAATTTTCAATTTTCGTCGTTTAAATTTATAGTTTTTATTAGTTATTTAAAAAATAAGTCTATTTTCTGATAAAAACTAAATTTTGACATCGAAAATTTAAATTTTGGTCTCAACTGGAAAAAATTTAAACAAAATTTATCAAATCCCTCTCTTTTTTAGTCTATGATCTATCAACCCCTCTCCCATTTGAACATAATTTTTCGCTGAATATTGTAAATTTGAATGTATCAATTGATCAAAGATTTTGTGTTGAACATAGTTGCCGGCCCCGAAAAGGAAGATACAATTTATATGTGCCAATTTCACCCTTACTTCCAACCATTCCATTAAAAATTAAATTTACGTAAGTTTCGCGCTAAAATTTGATTTCATTTTAAAATATAAATTTTTCACTTTTAGTGTAGAAGAAAATAAATTTATTGATAATTGTGGAAGTTTGAGAGATTTCTTTCACAAAAAATGTAATAATAATTTTATGGGAATTGAAGAAATTGAACGTCCAACTTCATATACTGTAAGTTTTTTTGTAGTTTTATGTTAATTTTGCATGTTGGAATCAGCTGTTCAGTCAAAAAATGCTTTGGCATTGTGTTTTTTTTTCCTATTTTTTTTGTTAAAAAATGAGCATTATCTTTTATGACTGTGCCTAATCTTATACTAGTTTTTTACATATATTTTTTTTTCAAAACTCTCTGCTATTCCACTCAGTTTTTTATGCTGATTAATAATATTAATATAAAAAAGCATGAAAAGTTAATATAAGATCATCCATAGTTGTTAAAGATATTCCTCGTTTTTTCGTTTTTTTTAACAAAAAAATAAAAACTAAAAGAATACAATGCCAACCCATTTTTTGATTGAACAAAAAGAGTGGAACTGATTCCAACGTGTTTGAGCTAAAAATGAAATCTGAAAATCCTGCACTTTTTTAAACCTACAACTTTATAAAACATTAAAAATTTTTCAGTTAAATGAAAATACATTTGAATTATCTGTTGGAGATTTTGTTCATAGTGCTTACCGATTCCGAATTGGTTATACAACAGAATCATGTAATATGAGTGAAGATCAACGTGGAAGGAGTTTTGATGAATTTAATATTGTTTTTTATCGTAAATGTTTTTCTTAAAGTATCCATTTTTTTGTTTCTTGAAAATTTTTAAATATCCTGGTGTAATTTTAGGGGCTGTCGTAATTAAAGATTTTTCTTTGCTATTTGCAAAATTTTTAAAAATGTGTAATATTTTTTTATTGTTAAATCTTCTTTTTTAATCCCAATAACTTTGTTTTAAAAGTCATCTTTCTCTGGTGGAATTATTATAACCCTATTCAACTTTAATTTATTCCTTTATGTGCATTTTTTTCTATTACTCCGGTTGACTTCTAAAATCTCAAGTATTTCTGTTTTTTAAAAATAACAATAATAAATTATAATTATTTATTTTTTCCTCCTCAAAAAAAATTTTGATGTCTTCTTTTCTTTTTTTGTAAACGTGTAAATAATAGAATTTAGTCTTCACTCTTTTTTCTTCCGCAATTTTTTATTATTTATTTTTTTTGTTAACGGTTTTTTTTCTCAGGTATACTAAAAATAAATGTTAACAAAAATCAAGCTTAAATTGAGTTTAAATATTTACAGCAATTTTGATAAAAGAGTTTATATGAAAACATTTTTACAGAAAAATTTAGCAGAATTATATTTTATAAATAATACAAATATTACTACAGTAATGTTTTTAACACTTTTTACATGTGTATGCGCAATCTTCTGCCATTATATCATTGAAAATGTTGCATAAATACGAAATTAAAACACATCCGAATCTTTTATCTTTGCATGTTACTGGAGCAGATGCATCTCTAACACAAAATCCATGTCTGCAGGTAGATTTTATATCAGGGCATGAATTACCAATACATGCTAAAAAATAATTATGTAAATTTTGCTTTAAATAAATTTTATTTCTTACGTCCTGTAATTTCAAAGGGTTCTTCGGATGTTGATAAAATGGATTCAGGGGAGGAATTAATGGAAGATGAATGTGGGGTTGTTGATGATGATGAGCCAGAAACATCATGTGATTGAGAAGCCGTTTCAGTCGTTAAAGTTGTAGATGTTGAACTTGAGGGTGATGAAGAAGATACTGTTGATGATTTATCAGAAGTTGATTCTGCTCCAACAGGTGAATCCCTTAAAGTATATCCTCGTGGGCTGGTTGTTGATGTTGATGTGGCTTCACTTGGTGAAGAAGTTGGAGACGACGTTGTTGTGGGGGTTGTTGTCGAGGGAATGGTGGTGGATGATGGAGTTGATGATTTTTGTGTGGATGAAACAGAAGTTGATTCAACAGTTGTAGTTGTTGTTGAAGGAGTTGAGGATGATGGAACAATTGTGGTGGTTGTTGAAGTAGGAGTAGAAGTGACAGTGCTTGTAGGGGTCGATGTTGTAGTAGTTGATGGAACAACTGTGGTTGTTGTTGCATGGGGAGTGGAAGAGCTTGCTGAAGGTGAAATGCTAGTAGGAGTAGTTGTTGTCATTGAAGAACTTGTAGTGGTTTTCGTGGAAGTTGATGGAGAGGATAGGGGTGTCGTTGAAGTAGTTTTAATTGTTGTTGTTGGTGGAGTGGAAGTGACAGTGCTTGTAGGGGCCGATGCTGTAGTAGTTACAAGTTTATGCAAGTGATGGATCATTTTGTATTGTACAAGCTTATCAATCTGAAAAAGTTATTGTTCGAGTAAGTTTTTTTATTAATTTTTAAAAGCTTTAATTTTGTTTGATAAAAATCGAAATTTCAATTTTCAAATTTCTTCTTCACTTTTTCCAAATCAAAATTTTTTAAGTTAATATGTCTTGTCTTAATTCTTAAAATTAAAATTAAATTTCGATTTCGATTTTAAGAAAACTGACAATATTTCCCCGAAAATTTTAATGCTTGACAAAAATCGAAATTTCAATTTTCAAATTTCTTCTTCATTTTTTCCAAATCAAAATTTTTAAAATTTAAATATCTTGTCATAATTCTTAAAATCAAAATTTACTTTCGATTTCGATTTTGAGAAAATTGAAAAGATTTTCCCGAAAAGAAAAAATTTCAATTTCAATTTTAATTTTATCGAAACTTTTTCCTTTAAGTTTCTTGTTCAAAAATTAAATCTGTCTCAACTGGAAAATTTTGATTTCGATTTTTTTCACTAAAATTTTTGACTAATTCCAATTTCGAAATTGCTTTTTGCTTCCCGAAAATTTTTTATTTCGATTTTTTTTACTTAAAGTTTTGACTAACAAAATTAATCTCCACCAATTCCTTCCCAAATTCTAACACACATTTTAGGCGACACATAAAAATCATCAAACTGCTTTTCAGGCAGGAAATCCGGCACACTTTGTTCATCATCAAAATAATCGATCCTCACTTGAACCAAATTCTTCAAGTGGTGCAAATGGAGCAGGAGCAGGATTATGGCAAAATAATAAAAATCTAATTTATACATATTCTCCCGTTTCAATTGGCACCGATCAACAATTTCCTGGTGCATTGCTTTCAATTTGTGGAAATGTTGTTTCAACAGAAAATTGGACAAAACCTTCTGATCGTCGAGTTAAAGAAGATATAGTAAATGTAAGTGATTATTTTTTTGGGGTTAAAAAATTCTCTGTAAGACAATTTGAATTTTTGAACATTTTTAACTTTTAAAAATTTTAAAAGTTTAAAATGTCTTAAAACGAAAATTCCGAAATTATTTAATTTTCTTATGGGATTTTTTTCACAAAATTTTAACAGAAATTTTTTCTGCAAATATTTTTACACAGAATTTTTGTGTTTTTTAACAGTGTTTTTGCGACCCCGACTCCGGGGTCGGAGCCGGAGCCGGAGTGACTGTGGTCAAGTCGACTCCGGGTGAAAATTTAAAATAAAGGAAAAACCAAGAAAAAAGTGCTTTTTTCCAGAAATATTTAGTTTCCTGTTTTATTTTTTTGGCATATTAAATGCAAATTAAAGTTAATATTGTTTTTAAAATCGCTTTAAAAAATTCTACAAAATTAGAAAAAATTTTCACCATCATTTTTTATGATTAAAATTACTTTTTTGAAGATAAAAAACGGTCTTTAAACCTTAAAAAAAAGACGAAAAAAGCATCAAAAATGCAATCCCACGTGCTTTTGGAAAACATTTTATTATCGGAGTCGAACCTTTAATTCGACTCCAGAATCAGAGTCATTTCAAATTCGAAAGCACAACACTGTTTTTTAAGAGCTTTAATTTGATATCCCTGAAAGCCCCTATAATGAATTTTTTTAGTATGATACCCGTGGAGCAATGGATCGATTGGCACAAGTTGAAATTGTTGAATATTTGTATAATTCAGAATTTGCGGATGAATGGGGCATAGATGAATCAAATCGGCATCGGATTGGTGTTATCGCTCAACAGGTTGCAGATGTCCTTCCAGATGCAGTAAAAGAGAATGGAGAATATTTAACTGTTGATGAAAATCGAATTTTTATGGAAACTGTTGCTGCTGCACAAGAGCTTTATCGGGTTACAGGCAATTTGGAATCAAAAATTGGACAAGTTGAAAAAATTAGTATAAAACTTGCAAAATTTGCTAAAAATAATAAACAAAAATTTGGTGGTTCAACAATTTCTGGACTTACAACATATTTGGATGAAAATAAAAGTAGTACTGTAAAAGATGAAGATGGAAAAAGTATTTATTCAATTTCATCAACTGCTCCATCATCTTGCAATGGTGGTTCACCAACACATCATCGTCGTTACAATCAACAACAACAACAACAACAACAAGATATGTGCTCATCAAAATTTACACAATATACTGTTACATTCCTTATTGGAATAATGGCCCTTTGTTTACTTTCAATGTGTACATTATATATTTTGGATTGGTATCGAAGAATATCCAATGATCCACATGGAAATTTTATTCCAACATTTAATTATTCTTCTGATGATACATCAATTGGAAATTTGATTGAACAAAAATATGAGCTTCCACTTTCTTGGTTACCTGATTCACAGCCGCTTGCGCCTTTGCTAGCTTCAAAATGTGGGCTAACAAGGCAATGCCCAGTTTATTGTTGTGAAAATGAAATTGGAAAAGATGGAAAACATCATCTTCAAACAAATCGATCCATTACTTATCCGGATATGTCATTAATAACAAATGTGGATAAAAATTGTGAGTTTTTAAATAATGGCGAATTTTGAAATTGCGATATAAAAAGTCGAAAATTTGGTTTTGACAAGAAAAAGTCGAAATTTTGGTTTTGACAAGAAAAGTCGAAAATTTGGTTTTGACAAGAAAAAGTCGAAATTTTGGTTTTGACAAGAAAAGTCGAAATCTGGGTTTTGACAAGAAAAAGTCGAAATTTTGGTTTTGACAAGAAAAAGTCGAAATTTTGGTTTTGTAAAGAAAAGTCGAAATCTGGGTTTTGACAAGAAAAAGTAAATTTTCAATTTTCGTCGTTTAAATTTATAGTTTTTATTAGTTATTTAAAAAATAAGTCTATTTTCTGATAAAAACTAAATTTTGACATCGAAAATTTAAATTTTGGTCTCAACTGGAAAAAATTTAAACAAAATTTATCAAATCCCTCTCTTTTTTAGTCTATGATCTATCAACCCCTCTCCCATTTGAACATAATTTTTCGCTGAATATTGTAAATTTGAATGTATCAATTGATCAAAGATTTTGTGTTGAACATAGTTGCCGGCCCCGAAAAGGAAGATACAATTTATATGTGCCAATTTCACCCTTACTTCCAACCATTCCATTAAAAATTAAATTTACGTAAGTTTCGCGCTAAAATTTGATTTCATTTTAAAATATAAATTTTTCACTTTTAGTGTAGAAGAAAATAAATTTATTGATAATTGTGGAAGTTTGAGAGATTTCTTTCACAAAAAATGTAATAATAATTTTATGGGAATTGAAGAAATTGAACGTCCAACTTCATATACTGTAAGTTTTTTTGTAGTTTTATGTTAATTTTGCATGTTGGAATCAGCTGTTCAGTCAAAAAATGCTTTGGCATTGTGTTTTTTTTTCCTATTTTTTTTGTTAAAAAATGAGCATTATCTTTTATGACTGTGCCTAATCTTATACTAGTTTTTTACATATATTTTTTTTTCAAAACTCTCTGCTATTCCACTCAGTTTTTTATGCTGATTAATAATATTAATATAAAAAAGCATGAAAAGTTAATATAAGATCATCCATAGTTGTTAAAGATATTCCTCGTTTTTTCGTTTTTTTTAACAAAAAAATAAAAACTAAAAGAATACAATGCCAACCCATTTTTTGATTGAACAAAAAGAGTGGAACTGATTCCAACGTGTTTGAGCTAAAAATGAAATCTGAAAATCCTGCACTTTTTTAAACCTACAACTTTATAAAACATTAAAAATTTTTCAGTTAAATGAAAATACATTTGAATTATCTGTTGGAGATTTTGTTCATAGTGCTTACCGATTCCGAATTGGTTATACAACAGAATCATGTAATATGAGTGAAGATCAACGTGGAAGGAGTTTTGATGAATTTAATATTGTTTTTTATCGTAAATGTTTTTCTTAAAGTATCCATTTTTTTGTTTCTTGAAAATTTTTAAATATCCTGGTGTAATTTTAGGGGCTGTCGTAATTAAAGATTTTTCTTTGCTATTTGCAAAATTTTTAAAAATGTGTAATATTTTTTTATTGTTAAATCTTCTTTTTTAATCCCAATAACTTTGTTTTAAAAGTCATCTTTCTCTGGTGGAATTATTATAACCCTATTCAACTTTAATTTATTCCTTTATGTGCATTTTTTTCTATTACTCCGGTTGACTTCTAAAATCTCAAGTATTTCTGTTTTTTAAAAATAACAATAATAAATTATAATTATTTATTTTTTCCTCCTCAAAAAAAATTTTGATGTCTTCTTTTCTTTTTTTGTAAACGTGTAAATAATAGAATTTAGTCTTCACTCTTTTTTCTTCCGCAATTTTTTATTATTTATTTTTTTTGTTAACGGTTTTTTTTCTCAGGTATACTAAAAATAAATGTTAACAAAAATCAAGCTTAAATTGAGTTTAAATATTTACAGCAATTTTGATAAAAGAGTTTATATGAAAACATTTTTACAGAAAAATTTAGCAGAATTATATTTTATAAATAATACAAATATTACTACAGTAATGTTTTTAACACTTTTTACATGTGTATGCGCAATCTTCTGCCATTATATCATTGAAAATGTTGCATAAATACGAAATTAAAACACATCCGAATCTTTTATCTTTGCATGTTACTGGAGCAGATGCATCTCTAACACAAAATCCATGTCTGCAGGTAGATTTTATATCAGGGCATGAATTACCAATACATGCTAAAAAATAATTATGTAAATTTTGCTTTAAATAAATTTTATTTCTTACGTCCTGTAATTTCAAAGGGTTCTTCGGATGTTGATAAAATGGATTCAGGGGAGGAATTAATGGAAGATGAATGTGGGGTTGTTGATGATGATGAGCCAGAAACATCATGTGATTGAGAAGCCGTTTCAGTCGTTAAAGTTGTAGATGTTGAACTTGAGGGTGATGAAGAAGATACTGTTGATGATTTATCAGAAGTTGATTCTGCTCCAACAGGTGAATCCCTTAAAGTATATCCTCGTGGGCTGGTTGTTGATGTTGATGTGGCTTCACTTGGTGAAGAAGTTGGAGACGACGTTGTTGTGGGGGTTGTTGTCGAGGGAATGGTGGTGGATGATGGAGTTGATGATTTTTGTGTGGATGAAACAGAAGTTGATTCAACAGTTGTAGTTGTTGTTGAAGGAGTTGAGGATGATGGAACAATTGTGGTGGTTGTTGAAGTAGGAGTAGAAGTGACAGTGCTTGTAGGGGTCGATGTTGTAGTAGTTGATGGAACAACTGTGGTTGTTGTTGCATGGGGAGTGGAAGAGCTTGCTGAAGGTGAAATGCTAGTAGGAGTAGTTGTTGTCATTGAAGAACTTGTAGTGGTTTTCGTGGAAGTTGATGGAGAGGATAGGGGTGTCGTTGAAGTAGTTTTAATTGTTGTTGTTGGTGGAGTGGAAGTGACAGTGCTTGTAGGGGCCGATGCTGTAGTAGTTGATGGAATGGATGTGGTTTTTGACGAGGATGTTAAAGATGATGTTGTCTGGGTTGTTGTAGTAGATGATAAAGGAACTTCTGTTGTTGAAAATATTTTTGTGGAACCTTTTGTTGTGGAAACACTTGTTGAAGGAACTGTACTCATTAGGGTAGTTGAAGCTGTTGAAGTTGATAGTGTAGGTGTTGATGAAGATGCAGTAGTTGAGGTGGATGAAACAGTTGATGTTTGTTTAGTAGAAGGTGTTGAGGACGTTGTTTCAGTTGTTGATGTTTGGAGTGGAGAAGGTGATGAAATTATTGTTGGTAAACTTGTTGTCGAATTTTTTGTTGTCGACGCACTTGTTGAAGGAGAAGTGCTTGTGGGGGTTGTTGACGAAGAAGTAAAAGTTGATGATTTTTGAGAAGTCGAATCCACATTGGCTGAAGTTGATGGAATAAACGAGGATGAAGATATTGTGGGGGACGTTAACGGAAATGTGGAGAAAGAGGTAGATGAATCTGTTTCAGAAGACGTTGTGGTAGTTTTCTCCGTATTTGAAATTGTGGGAGTAGTAGAAGTTGAAGTTTGGGAAGAATGACCTGAAAGGGAAGAACTTGAGTCAACATTTGATGGAGTAGATGATGATGTTTGAGAAGATTCTTTTTTAGTTGATGAAACTGAAGTAGAAGTGAAAGGATCAGTGGAAGAGGAGTCATCATTTGGGATTGATGTAATAGATGGATTAGTCGTTGAAACAATTAACACTGGAGGAATATCTGATAATGCAATAGGAGCAGTTTGAATACCATCAAATGTAGCCGATGTTGAATCTAATGAGGAAGACGATGTAACACCTGATGGAATGGTCGTTGATGATACGGTACTAGAAAAAACTGGAGAGGTGGAATCAGATGAGGGACTTGAAGCAGAATCAGAAGTAATAACTTCTGTTGTTACTGAGGCATCAGAACTTTTTATAAATGTACATAAATTTTTTAAACATTCAAATTTTGGAGGACAAGAATTATGGATGCAAGCTAAAAATGATAATTTGCATAATTTTATATAATTGAGAAATCGAAAGTTTTGAGTTACTTACGTCCAATAACATCATTTTCATAATAATTATCAGAGGCTGTGGTAGTTATTGTTGCTGGAAAAGCAAGAGTACAACAAATAACAGCAAGAAAAGTAACGAAAGCTAAAGAATGAAAGCTTGACATTTTGTACAATATTTAAAAGAAGAAATAAATAATAAAAATAAATTACAAATGGATTTCATGCTTTTTAGTGGATTATCGGAAGCTTTATATACAAGACAGAGAGGGGGACATTTGTTATGGGAATGTAACCCCAAAAATAATGCAACAAAAATATTTTGCAGCTGTTTTAATAAAAAACAAAGGATTTAATTAAAAACATTAAAAGGTTCGCAAAGGTTAAATATTTATGTAAAAAATGAGACGGAAGTGTTTATTGTTTATTTTTTATGAGGTAAAAAAAACACGGAAATTTGGGTGATTATGATCAAATTTTGATTTTCGATTAATTAAAAACACTTTTTCGGTAAAAATAAACTATGTTTTTATATAATTCAAAAATAATAAGAAAAAACAAAATAAATTTTGAATTAAAAGATTCAAACAAACTTAAAACAAAAACAAATTTTTAATATTTTAAAAAAACATTTAAAAATAAAATGTTTTAAAAAATCTATATTATCAGATTTTAAGCAAATGTCATTAATGTCATTAAATTTGAAATAAGAATTTTATTTGTGTTAAATGTTATAGTTTAAAAATTAAATACATGAAATTAATTTTAAGCAGGAGATTCAATATGAGATTCAACTTTAAGACAACATTGACAGCAGCATAAAGCTATTTTAAATCTGTTTAACCATTTTATTATTGGTTTATGCTGTTTTTCAGTTAAAAGTTCTTCAAGAATTGCGCCGAGCCATAAAACACTCATAAAAAGTCCAGTTAGTGTTAACTCACTCTGAAATAATGCATCAGAATCTTGTGGACAAAAATTTCCTAACACAATTCCGAGAACCGCTGCTGAAAAAAAATTTACGTAATTTGAAGTTTTACAAAACATTTTTTTACCAATTATTCCAAGAATTTCAACAATTCCAAACAAGATAAAATGAAAATATTCTTGACCAATTCTATTTTCTGACTTTATTTGGTCCCAAAAATTTTTTTGGTATTAATAAAATTTCGATTTAGCTGAACTAATAAACACGCCCATTAAATAAGAGAAAGTAACATAAAAATAATATAAAATATTGCAAAATATTTAGCCCATTCAAAAGAAGGACAGGCATTGAAATCAGATACTATGCCTAATAGCAATAAAGCCCAAAACACACCTAAAAATTTTTATATAACACGAATTAGTTTTGTATATATAACGTCCAGATCTCACAAACATATAAAGTATTAGTGACAAGTATGTCAGTCTAAGTAGTTATGGATACTTATTTTTTAAAAAGTGTTTCAGTCCTTATATTCTTATTTTAAGCACTTTAGAGTATAATATTGAATTTAATAATACGATAGTTAATTAATGCTTAAAAACTGGAATTTATGACTGAAATGGCTAGAATCTATCTTGTATAACATTATCATAATATAACATAGTGTAAAAGCACTAATTAAAGCTTATATCATCCATATACTTAAATACTTTATATGGTTGTAAGATGTGGACGTCAGTTTTAAGATCTGGACGTAACATTTATTTTACCTGGAAAAAACCAAAAAACAAAAAACCACAAAATAATACTTCCAATTTTTGCACGCCGAGATTTATGAGGAGCTTTAGGTTTCCGTTGAAAATTGTTTAAAGCACATGTAATTGTTCTAAACCAAAAACACAGCCACCCTGGACTGATGCATCCGGAAAGAAAAAGACTATTCCAAAAACAGATTTCAAAATTGGAAAAAAAATGTAAAAGCAAATCGGCTTTCGAAAATTTCTTGTAAAAAATATCCATTATACTAATAATGATACCTAAAAAGCCATTAAACTTTTTTTTAAAAAACCCTTAAGAATTTTACTAATAACACCCAAGAAAAAAAAATAAATGAAAAAAGTATGAATATAAGCTATCCAAATTTTATGTCCAAGATTAGCTTGACATTTTTGCCATCTGATATCTGATATTACTGGAGGTGATCGAATTTTATTGTTTTCAAATATTAAAATAAATAAATATATTGAAAGAAACATTGTAAATAAAACAATAAATCCATAAAAAACTGCAAATGCTGAAATCCATTGAAATGATGAATCAAATATAATTTTAATGACACCTAACACAATCAATAAAGATGATAAAAAAACTAAAACCATTGGTTTTTCAATTTAATAACAATAATATTTGTTTTTACCTGGTGTTACAAAACCGATCAATATTAATTTTAAAAAAGCTATTATCAATGTAAAAATATTTGAACAACATTTAAAGCATGCTTTTTGTTTTGAAATTTCCTTTTTCTCGTTTGTATCATCGTTGAGAATAGACATTTATGTTCTTTTTTTACAAAAAAGTAAAACAATGACAAACTTTTTTCGAAAATATTTAATCTTTTTTTCCTTCTGTTATTTTTGGTAACTTTGATTTTTGTCTCTCTAATTGGGAATCGATTAGCCGTAACAGCCTTAAAAGACGTTATCAAACACAAAAATGAAATTTAGCAAACTTTTTCATTTATATTTTGCTTAAATTTTTGGTCAATCATTTTTTTAAAACCTTTTGTTTTACGTTGTAAAGCAAAAAAACGAACACGATAAAAATTTCCATTTTTTTAAAAAAATTCTAAATAATGTTTTTCAAAAATTTTTGAAGAAAACAGAACACATTTTTTGGATAGAAAAAAAATGTTTTGCGACAAATATTTAATTTTGAAAAATAAATTTTACAAAGGAAAATAAATAAACTTTTTTTCACATTTAATTTTGATTGATTTATGTTGTTGTTTAGATTTTTGAAAACAAATATCAACAAAATTTATAGTAAAATAAAATAAAAGTTGTTTCAGTCTAACTTTTCATGATGAAATTTTTCAATCTTGCTTCATCATAATTTTTTTAAATAGTAATCTTATGTGTTTGTTGTTTTTAAACCGCACTATATCGAATATGTTTGTCATAACGGTAGCTATTATTGGTAAAAAATCCGGCCCCAGTGTAATACAAAATTCTCGAGATTCAGGCAGGAATCTGATTTTGGCAAATTTCAACTTGATGGCATTTTGCCTAAAGGGTGTCAAATATGACAGTTGATATATCAAATCATAGTTCTGAGCTAGTGGAACATAATGCAACCATAAAAATAAATTTTTCAGAATTATGCAAATTTTAGTTTTAGAAAATTTGCATAAAGTCCCTGAGGCACTTTGAACAAAAGCAGATTTGGTTTTCTTTCTTTTCATATCCTGAAAAGTTTCATGTCTGTAGCTTTAACTTTTTTTCTTTGTTGTTTCTTTGAATTTGAAGAAAAATGAGCTTTAAGAAAATGAAAAATAGTTTACTACGCAAAATATACATTATTCATACAGTGTTATTATTTAAGGTTTACAAATAAAGTTTCAAAAAAATTTTAATTTTTTAAAAATGATTTTTTGAAGAAAACATATTTTTTAATTTTTTAAATTAAAAAGCATCAAAAAATTATGAATAAAGTTTAAATTTTTTTTTAAAATTCTGTCAATAATGTTAATTATTTGTTAAAAGATATTTATTAAAAGAGAAATCAAAAAACATATAATTACATAAAATAAAATGTATATATAAAAATATTATTTGAAGGTAA
Organism: Panagrolaimus sp. PS1159; assembly: GCA_963922195.1. Taxonomy (NCBI): domain Eukaryota; kingdom Metazoa; phylum Nematoda; class Chromadorea; order Rhabditida; family Panagrolaimidae; genus Panagrolaimus; species Panagrolaimus sp. PS1159. The sequence continues at coordinate 1,678,888 of CAWUHW010000017.1, read as the reverse complement.
AAATAAAAAATTAATAAATTTAAAGATTTTGTCCATAGGCATTGCTGTTGCTTGTTGTGAACTTAGATTCTTGTCCAAGGGTGGTTGTAGTTGTGGCAGGAATGTGTTCGACTTCTCTGAAAGTTTGAACATCATGTGCTGCAGCAGCCATTTCTTGGCCCGCAGCTGAAACGACAGTAGTTTGTCGAACTTCACCTTGCTAAAACAATATCATCATTGTTTTTTCAATAATAACAATAATATTTTTACCTGATGCACATTGAATGGTGCTTGGCGTTGTGTAGCTGCTGCTTCCCTTTGAAGTCTTGCACCAGCTTCAATCATTTGTGCCCCAGCTTCAGCAAGAAGTTGTTGGCCACGTTCTTGATTGGTTAAAGCTTGTTCAGTTTTGGCATTTGCAATTTCAGCTGCAATTCTTGCAGCATTTTGTGCCTGTTGAGCTTGTTGAAATTCAATTTCATTAGTTTTTAGGGCAGCTTGAGCTTGTTCTCGAAGTTCTTTTGCACGACGTTCAAGTTCTTCGGCAGGTAATCCGGAAGTATCAGATTCTTGAATGAATGCAGATTCATTGGTTTGGGAAGTAAGATATTCAGTTTTTTGATTGCCGCCATGTTGGCTAATTTTTGAGTTGTTTTGTTCATGGAAAGAAGTTTGTTGATGAGCCATTTTTTGTAAATAAAAGTTTTGTAGGGAAGATAAAATTAAATTCTGAAAATGGAGGTAATTGTTGTGTTTGTGTTAAGAAACCATTAAACACGATATATATATCAACACGTTAACTATCTTAAGGCATACATCTGATGGCGATATGTACGATACCCGTCGATACTTTGATTTCAGGGCATGCGCATTTAAAATGCGCGCAACATGCAAAACAACTGGCTACTTGAAAAAAACGACACAATAAAAATTTGTTGAAAAAACGACACTTTTTCAAGTCGCCAGTCGTTTTGCATGTTGCTCGCATTTTAAATGCCCATGCGCTGGAATCAAAGTATCGACGGGTGTTGTATAATACAGTATGACTTAAGATAGGAGATTTTGAAGTCAGGTAAAATTGAAGCTTTTAAGCCTAACACAGATTCAGATTCACCAAACTCCATCACCCTAACTAAACTTTTGTTCCTTCTCCAAAAAATGGAAAGAAAACAACAAACAAATTCTTAACTACAAAATTAACTGTTTCCAGTTTCTTCTTTTATATGCAATTATTTTCTTTAATGAAGCACCACCTTTGTACTCAAAAAAAGAAGAAAACATAAACAAAAATAAATTTCATCAAATCAAAAAAGGGGGCAAAAAACAATGACCATTAAAAGATCATTGATGTTTTATTTTTTTATTTGGTCAAAAAAAGAAGAAGAGAAGGTACGATTGAAGGTTTATGTGTATGTGTGCATTCTTCTTCACCATCTTACGTAATGTAGTGAAGTATGTATATCCTTCATTATATTTTTTTTCTGTTATTAATGGAGCAGAAATAAAATAAAAAACAAAATGTTTTTGATAAACATTCGAATTCGATCAAAGTATTCCATCTTTGTTTCTTTCAATACTTTTTCTTTCTTCTGTTTATTTTTATTTGTTGTTTCACGGTTACTTTTTTTTTGTCAAAGAAATTTTTCTGCACCATTGCTGTTTTTTGATGAAATTTAGTTCATTGATGTAAACAATGGTTTTATCATGTGAAAAACAAATGTATCAATAATTATTATGGGAAAGAAAGAGAGAGAGAGAGAGATAAGGATAGGTTTCAATGAAAACTTTAATACAACAAAAACCATCAGTGTAATTTAACGTTCTTTTAAACATTCAATCCTGGAAACTTTTGAAAGTGTTGATCCTTAAAATTCAGATTTCATTCCTGTAGTTATACAGTTTAGAACGGGTGTAAATGTGAATTTTATTTTTGGCAAAATCAGTGTAATTTTTAGTGTGTACTTCAATATTTTTTTCAAAAATACATTTTTCTATTTTGCAAAAAAAAATTAAAACACCTGCGTTTAATTAAAAGCTTTATTCAACAAAGAATGTCGTAAACAAAAAATAGCCTCTTATTTTTCAACATTTAAGTTTTCAAAAAAGTTTTTTATTAATTTTAAATTACAAATACTGTAATATTTTCTTCAAATAATAAAAAAGAATTATAATTAAGATTTTGCACTTCCAAGAACAGTTATAACTCCGCTATATGTAACACGTTTAAATGTATTCTTTAAAGTACGGAAATAAATCCATGAACAAAATGCAATATTCATTGACATAAGACATGTTGAATATGGTCCAAGATAAAATCCTAGTGGGATTTGTGTAATCTAAATATTATTTGATTTTAAATTTTGATTCGACTTTTTTGAATGTTAAAAATTAATTTTTGCATAAATCCTGATTCAGGGAAGATAATGGGCGATGCAATTGGTCTCAAGTGGAATTATCCGTTTGAGACAATTGTGTCATTTAATGATGAAATTCCTGACACGAGTCGACAAACTAAGACAAACGCCATTTAACAAATGTGCTTTCCGCGCGGCACCAACTTTTTGCAAAAGCAATTTTTTCATCCAAAAAAGTGATAATCTTTATCATTTTTTTTGTAAAAAATATATGTTAAACGTCATCTCATGGTTTGATTCTACTAATATATGTTCTTCAATATGCTGACAACGATTATTGATAAAAAAAAACACTAAAAAATAATCAACACCGGAAAAAAATGACAAAGATTATCACTTTTTCGATGAAAAAATTGCTTTTGCAAAAGACAAAAAAGTTGGTCCCGCGCGGAAAACACATTTGTTAAATGGTGTTTTTTTTCAGTTTGTCGACTCGTTTTTAGGGTTGGTCATTTACCGGTAAATTTACCGAAAATGCAAAAAGTGCCTCCAGATTCAACCAAATTTAGCTTGGAAATGATTTTAAAAGTCTAAAGCGTGCTTAATAATGAAATTTTAAGTGAAAATTACTTATTTTTTACCAAACAAATCATTTTTTGATTATTCATTGTCGCTATCAATACAATTTCGATCTTCAAAAACGCAAAAAACATGATTTTTAAGAAAAATCAACTAAATTTTTAGTATAACCGCCTCTGAAAAAATTTATATGAAAATTAATTTTGGAAAATTTTCATTATTTTTCTAAAAAATTTTCTCATTTGTTCTACACACGAAATTTTTTTAATTTACTGGTAAATGAGCCCTAGGTAAATTTACCACCGACCAACCCTATTGAACATCAGCAAAAAATATTTTTTTACAAAGTCTAGTTTTTTGCTTACAGAAACATAAACTGAACCAATAGCATTTGGGATAACTTCAAAAAATACTGTCGAAATAATTACTGCAACAATTGTAATATGCATTCGTTTACTATCTTTATTATTAATATTTGGAAGATAAAATTTTATTAATCCAAATAAAATAATTCCAACAATTGCAGTAATAATAATACTAAATAATTTTAAAAAATAAACTGATGGAATTCTCTGCTGTAAAATAATACAACCAAAAAATACACAATTTGTTGTTAAATTTTTTGTAAAAATTTCAATAAAATTATTTGCAAAAATCAATACAATAATATAGAGTAAAAATGCAATAAGAGTAATTCCACCAAAAACTTTTTTTAAATTTGTTTTGTATCTTAACGGGAAAATAATGCATAAACATCGATCAATTCCAACAAATCCTTCAATAACATTATTTGCCAACATTATAATATAAAATGGAAAACCAAAAATAAATAAAATTTTTTGATCATAAATTATAGAATTTGGTCGCCAAAATAATATTGCATATACACAATAAATTATTTGTAAAATTCCCCAAATTTGTTGATACCAAAGATAAATAGTTATCGTTGGAGAAAAATATTTTGATTTTTTATTAAATCTTTTTCGAAATAAAATATTTCCAGAAAAATACATTGTTAAAATTGCAGAAAAAAGTGTTAAAAATGTTTCAATTAAAACTGCAAAAAATAAAATTTCCATTTTACTGTAATTTTTAAAATTAACAATTTTTAGTTTTAAAAAAATATTAATATTTATTAAATTTTTTTAATGTCGTTTTTGACAGAAAAAAGAAATACGGAAATACACTTCAATTAAATATTTATGTGTTTTTTTTAAGCACTGAAAAAAAGGCAAAAGTTTACTTAAAAGAGTTTTTAACATTAAAAAAAAGTCGGTAATAGCAATTATAGTTTTTTAAAATTTAATTATAGACATTTGCATTTCTTTGAAAAATAGCAATCAACTTTTTAATCCCCTTGAATCTATAATAATAATGCTAAAAAAATTGTTTCTTTGTAAATGTTATTACATAAAATACTTTTACAAATGGAAGTAAAAGTGTTACCAGCCTACGAAATCATCCAAAATCGATAAAACGAAATGGAAAATTGAAATATTACACATTTTTTTCCACGTTGGAATCAGTGTTGGCGGTCTTTCGGTCTTCGGTCCGGTCCATTTCGGCCCGGTTTTTCGGTCGACCGGGACCGTGGACCGGAAAAATTTCGGTCCGGTCCAAACGGACCGGACCGAAGCCAAAGATTTTCGGTCCGGTCCGAAATTTTTTCATCTTTTTTTTCATGTTTCCACGTAAAAACCGTTAAACTTTTAATCCAATGAAGAAATTATGATAAAAAAACCCAGATATTTTTAACAAAAAAGGTCTAAAAAATCAAAATCAAGGAAAAAATGTCGGACCGGAGGACCAAAGACCGGAAAAATTTTCGGTCCGGTCCGGTCGACCGAGACCGTGGGCCGGAGGAGTTTCGGTCCGGTCTGGACCGGACCGGACCGAAGACCGAGAAATTTCGGGCGACCGCCAACACTGGTTGGAATCAGTTCCACTCTTTTTGTTCAATCAAGAAATGGGTTGGCATTGCGTTCTTTTAGTTTTTATTTTTTTTATTAAAAAAACAAGCAATATCTTTACCAACTATGGATGATCTTATATTAACTTTTCATGCCTTTTTATATTAATATTATTAATAAGCATAAAAAACTGAATGGGATAGCAGAAAGTTTTGGAAAAAAAATGTATGTAAAAAACTAATATAAAATCAAACACAATCGTAAAAGATAATGCTAATTTTTTCATTTTTTTTAACAACAAAAAATATTAAAAAAAACACAATGCCAAAGCATTTTTTGACTCAACAGATGATTTTAACGTGGTGATTCAACGAACAAAAAAAGGACCAAACTTCTCTCTCCATTTTTATGAAGCTTTTTCTCACTTCATTGAACAAAAAAAACAAAAAAACATTTGATGATGAGCAATCGATGATGATTGCTTTTTGCTGCATTTTCGTTCAATTTTAACAACCACAAAATATTTTTATTCCATCAATTGTTTTACATTTTCGTTTGAATATTTTATTTTCTTTTTCAAAAAAAAGTTGTCAAAACATTTTTCTTGAAACAAAAATTTATTTGGAATTTAAAAAGTTACAGTAGTTTCCCAATATTTTTAAATTAACGATTAAAGAATTGAAAAATTCATTAACCATTAATAAAAATGAATCAGTTTTCTTCTTTTCCAACAAACAATCTTATGTATTTTTTCGTCTTCTTTCATTTACACCAAAAAAATTGGTTTTTTTTTCTTTTTTTCTCAAATAACAATAAAAATGTTTGTACAAAAAATGACGTTAACGTTTTTAAAAAAATGCATTGAAATATAAATATCTCAAACAATCAGTTTCAAATATTTGTAAAGCTGTTTTTCAACAAATTTTTCTTTGGTCAGCAAAATTTTTTTATTGTCCACAAATAAAAATAAAAGCAGGAAAAAAAGTAGGAAAAAAGAAACAGGAAAAAAAACAGCTTTTTGTTGTGTCTTTTTTTTAAAGCATTCATTTTTTTGCAAGATTTTGTTTGGATTCCTTTTTTATTCATTAAATTCCAGGAACTTCAAAACGTTTTTAAAAAAGTATAAAAAGAAGCAATTTTTTTCACTGAAAACAGTTGTTTTTTGAAAGAAGCGCAAAAAATGATTGGCTTTGAAAGTTTTATTTTATTAATATTTTTGTTTCCATTAAGTTTTGCTCAAATTTGTTTAAATATTGGTGGACGTAAGTTTTAAAGGCGCAGAATTAAAAAAATTAATTTTTATCATTGTCAATCAAATTATAGTAGGGTTTGAATATTTTTCTATTTTTTACGTTTCTTTAAATGGCATGAACCAAACGATCATTTAGATCTTTTTCTTTTGCCTCAGGGATACTTCCGGGGAACAATTTTCCGCAATTTTTTTCTCAATATTGAAAAAATAATTGTTTTTTTTTTTAAATAATACATTTCTGATCTACTTTTTATCATAGCTTATATCTTTCCAAACAGAATTTATATATATGCTTTTATTAAAAAATTAGAGCTCATTTTCGCTCCTATTTTGGCGGAAGTGCTAAATGGAATTCCGTTTAAAAAATGCGAGCGAAAATGAGCTCTAGTTTTTTAATAAAAGCATATATTTAAATTCTGTTTGGACAGAAATAAGCTATGATAAAAAGTAGATCAGAAATGTATTATTTAAAAAAAACAATTTTTTTTTCAATATTGACAAAAAATTTACGGAAAAGTGTTCCCCGGATGTACTTCCGCACATCCCTGATTTTCAGTTTTGTAAAAAAACGTAAAACATGAATATTGTACCAAAACATATCCAATCCAATCTAAACATAATTTTTTTTCTTTCTTAAAAATCCATTTTTATATCGTTTTCAAAATTTTAAGCTTGTATTGCTGGAAATTGTTTAACGGGTGAAAAATGTATTGAAGATGTTTGCTGTGTTGTAAATGCATCACAAAATTGTCTAAATACGCTTAGTGATGAATTTTGTGATTCACATGTTCATCATTGTAATGATCCAATAATGAAAGAAACAATGTCAAAACAATGCGCTCGAACTTGTATGAAATGTGAAGAGCTAAATCGTTCAAATATTACTACAACAATTGCGCCACCACCTGCACCAACACAAAGCAGGTAATTTAAAAATTAAATTTGAAAAAATCTTAAAAATCAAAATTTTTGTATTTTAATTTATTTTAGCAAAAATTTAAATAAAACCTATCAGAGAAAAATCGAAATGAAGATCTCGGAACTTAGTTTATCAGTTTTATTTAAATTTAAATTTAAAATCACGAAATCAAAATTTTGATTTTCAAAACATTTTTTTAGCTGCATCGATATTGAAAAAGATTGCGCAAAATATGCATATTTATGTTTAAATATTCATTACTTTGATTTTTTAACAAAAAATTGTGGAAAAACTTGTAATCGATGCAATTATATTCCACAAGTTCATCCCCATCATGGACATTGTATTGATAAAACAAAACCTGATGGAACTTCCGATTGTCCTTCAGAAGCTAGCCTTTGCAATAATCCCGTAAGATTTTTATCTTTAAATACAAAAATAATTTTGATAATTTAGGTATATCACGATTTAATGACATATGAATGCCCAAAAACATGTGGTCGTTGTTAAAAATATTAAAACACAAACTCTCAATAAAATTTTATTAGAAATTATATTTAAAAAACACATAAAAACAAAACACAACCATAAAATTGAATAAACAAAGAAGGAAACAAATTTTTTCATTAACATTGACTTAGCGAAAGACAGGGTTGAAATTTAGCAGTTTCAACTTTCTACGTCGGTCGTAGTTTATGTTCAACAGCAACAAAAATCCCATAGATATTATATTGCTTTAATGTTGCTATTAAAATTTTATTAAATTTTGAATAAATGTATTTATTTGAACCCATTTTTAAACGTTTACAAAAGGAAAAAAAGCATAAAACAACTTTTTTTTCAATTTCGAGCAAAAATGGAAAAAAAAGAAAAAAAAGTTAAATTTTAAGCTACAGATATGAAACTTTCTGGATAGGCTAAAATACGGTTGAAAAGATGTTATAGCACAAATTACAGTAATCTTTTATATATATGAAAATATGGTGAATAACATTTTCGGTTTTTTACAACTTCATAATTTCGGCAAAAAACGTTTGCTGTTTTTTTTATATCAGATTATCAAATTTGCGATGGTTTTTTTTCGAAAGAAATACATAATTGTTTTAAAAAAAATTTGAATGCATTTTCTTCGATTTTAGTGTTTTTGATTTTTAGAATAAATTTTTGAAATATACTTTTAAAACATAGAAAACTGTGATTAAAGAAGAAAATGATTCTTTCTAGAAATTAAAGCAATACTACTTTTTCAGTTTAAAAAAATTATGAAATGCTTTCAACAGTCTTAAAATCCCCAAATTTCTAAGGCTACAAAAAATTACTGTATTTTTGTCAAACATCATTGATCTCATTTTGTTGTTTTGTATTTTTTCTTATAAAAGATTTTTTACATTTTTGACAAAAAAAACAGTCATAAAAAGTATTTTTCTTTTGTTGTTTTATAAAATCTTTTATTTCGTTCCTTTTTTATTATTGCATTTCCAAGGAAACTTTTTAAGATTCTGTTTCCAAGATATTTTTTTTTATGTGTTTTTTAAATCGTCAAAAATCCAAAAGCATAAACTAGAAAAAATTCATTAAAATTTTGTCATTTAAATTTAAATGACATCATCAAAAAAAATCATGAAGGCACAGAAATGACGATAAATATTTGCAGATAAAATTTTGCCATTTCGATTCCGATTTGATGCAGTTTCACTATTTCTAAACCGATTTCAATAATTGGACTTTTAAACGATAAAACTAAGCTACGAAAACATTGCTACCATAAAAAAATTTATTCAAAAATAAAATTTAACCTTTTTTTTCTTTTTTTTCCATTTTTGCTCAAGATTGAAGTCGTTTGATGCTTTTTTGCTCTTGTAAACGTTTAAAAATGGGTTTAAATAAGTATATTTATTCAAAATTTATTAAATTTTAAAAGAGGCGGTTGTTTTGATACAGTTTTGAAATCTTGGACATTCGTGATTTTTAGGCAAACTGAGAGTCTTGAAACGAAAAGGCATTTTTTTGGATATATATAGATATTTGCAGATAAAAATTTGATTTTTAGGCAAACTGAGAGTCTTGAAACGAAAAGGCATTTTTTTGGATATATATAGATATTTGCAGATAAAAATTTGCAGCTTTTCAGATTTTAATTATCAAAAAAGTTTTTAGGGAATCGAATTCTCAAAAAAAAGCACAGTTAAACTGAAAAAAATTTAAAAAACATTTTAGAAATTTTGTAATAATAGAGTTATTTGACTAAATTGAGATATACAAGTCAATTACCAGTTTTTTCATTTGACTAAATTGAGATAGCAAGTCAAAGCGAAATTTATTCCAAAAATTTTGTGGTTGGTCCAAGCGGGATTCGAACCCACGACCTGCTGATTACGCGTCAACTGCTCTAACCACTGATCTATTGTACCACACTCACAAACCTGAAAATTGTGGAATAGAATGAACAATGGCTTATTTTACAGTATTTGACAAAAAAAGCTTCAAATACAAACATTTGACTATCTTTTAAAAAATCAATTTTTTCGAATTCTAACACTTTTTTTCAAAAATCAAAAAAAATTCAAATTACCATAAATATCATGTTTGATGATTTATTTTATTAATTTCACATGTGTTAAAAACTTTTAGAATGCAAACATATTTATTTCACTTGAAAAACTCGAGTTTTAAGACCATTTCCTAAACATATCCAACGTTGCTTATTTTTAAAACTATATCTTGACGCAAAATTAAGAAATCTGATCGGAGGTGTTGAAACTTGTCAGGATAACTCTTATAGCACAGATATACATGATAAAAGTCACCGCTAGTCAATGTCTTTCATTGAGTTAGTTATGCCCCCAACATGATCCAGGAAATGTAGTTTTTGCAGAAAAATAGGACAAAAGTACATCGCACCCCCCGTTTATTGTTTTTTTTGCTCGATATAGATGTAAAATTATGTGGGGTAAAAATGAGACCAAACAAACTGGTCTTTGCTAAGGATGGACGGGGACCAAATTTCAGGCCCCGTGCCCCGCTTTTTTTTCAGGCCCGGGTCGGCACCGGTGCCTGGGGCCTGGGGCGCGAGGCCTTAAAAAAGCCCCGAAATTCTTTTTTTTCCAGATTTGATTAAAAAAATTTTTTCCGGACTCGATTAAAAATTTTTTAAGACATTAAAAGCGTTAGCACTCTTCATTCCTTTGTTTAAAAAAACTTTAACGAAGAACAGCTTTGATTAAAATCACCTCAATAGAGGTCATTTTGTTCATTTTTATGATAGATCATGCTTAAAACCCGTTACAACAGCCGTTTTGCTAAAGCCCCTGGCCCCGATATGGGGGCCCGGGGCCTTCACAGAGTCCCCAGGCTCCGTAAGGCACCGAAGGCTCAGGCCCCAAGCCCCGTAAGGTCCCGGGGCCTTCAAAAAAGCCCCGGGCCCCCGTCCATCCTTAGTCTTTGCCAACAAACTTTGGCACTTTTTGTCCAATTACCGTATATAAAAAATGATTAAAAATTGATGAAATTCAAAAAAGTCTCAGTTGCTGACAATCCATTTTGCAATCATTTAGGTCATTAATGTTATCAGTATTTATAATTATACGGATTTGATTTTTGTTCTTTTCAACGGTATTTTTGCCTATCATGAAAGTTTCATTGCTTTTGCAGCTTAAATTTTACTTTTTCTTTCTCCATTTTTTAGAATGTTCGGTTTTGAAAAATAAAAACATCATGCATTTCTAAGGGATACAAAGTTGATTTTGTCGAAAGAAGCTCCTCATTCAGCAAAATTTGTTCCTAGCAACAAAGATTGAAAGAAGAAATTCCATATAAAAGAGATTAGCTTTCCTTCAAAAATACATCAGTTTTTCATTTTTTCTTATTTTAATGAAAATCTGAAAATGATTATCCCTTTTCTTTTCTGTTTTTTAATTGTTACATTCGCACCAGAAAGTACGTCATTGCCAAATGAAAACAAATGGTTTGAATCCAAAAGTAAGAAATTGGGTTCTGGGCTAAATTTTAAATAATTAAGTGATAAAAAAATAACGTAAAAAAATCTAAAAAATGTGGTTTTAGGTGGTGAATACAAAGATATTTGTTCAAGTTATCAATTTCAAAAGCTGATTACTGTAACAAATTTTTGTATGCTAACACGTTTTTTTTTCAGCATCAGAACTAATGCAAACAACAACTTCTGCACGTGCCGGAATTTCAACTTCTACAAGTACCGAAATCCCAACTTCTACAAGTACCGAAATTCCAACAACTTCGTCTTCAGTTAGACAAACAACACCAAGTGAAACGACATTATCAACAACAGCATCTCTAACTTCGACCACTTCACCTATTGAAACTTCTCAAAATTCAACAAGTTTACCTGTTGAAACAACAACTGACCAAATTAGTACTGAAGCTTTAACTACTGAATCTTCTAACCCTAAATCTTCAACCCGTCCAACAACAGAAGATACAGCTTCAAGTTCTAAACCTTCTACAACTTCATCGCTTTTTTTTGAAACTTCAAAAGGTGATACAACACTTCCTTCCACAGAACAGTCAATCAGCACTTCTTTTATTCAAAGTAAAATAACATTCGAATTAATTCATTCAGATATAAATTTAATTTTCAGAGGAAAGCACCTCTCGTGTCACTGATGCCACTTCAACCATCCTAAATGACAAAATATCAACAGCAACTTCGACGAAAGGTAATACCGGTGAAAGTTCACAATCAAATATGAATGATGGTAATCATGTTTCGACAACAGAAATGCCTTTATCACTTGATCCATCTACGAAGACTTCTGCTGCTACAAGCAATGAAATGTCACAAGAATTTCTAACGACAACTCCAACTTCTATGATAGATAAAACTGAAACGGCATCAAATACTCAATCAGTATCAACAACAATTGAAAAAAATGAAATTTCATCCGCAACACCACCACCACCATCTATTGCATCAAGTGAAAGCAATATTCAAACAAGCACAACACTTCTAAAACGTTCTTCAACTGTCTTACCAAAATCAGAAACAACAACAACAGACGAAATTGCCAAAGCTAAACAAAAAACAACTTCAGTTTCAACCGAAGAAATTAAGGCCTCAACAGAATTAACACAAAATGAACAATTAACAACAACAAAAACAGAATCTGGATTTGGTGATACAACAACAAATTTACCATCGTCTTTAGGAACAGAACAAGCATCAACATTAGAACCGCCAACACCAAAACCATCATTAACACCCCTTGATGATTCACCTGATTCACCATTAGTATATTCCAAAGTTAAATTTGAACTTCCACCACCTAAAATATATCAAGATCCTCCATTTTGGGTTCAAATTGTTATACATGCATTTTGTGTCTTTTATTTATTTTTCATGATTATGATTGGTGCGGTTAGGATCTTTGCAAGGCCTCAATTTGGTGCACAGTAAGGAGTGGGGGTTTACCAAAGGGAGGGCGGGGTTCCTTGGGAGGGTTTCAAAAAATTTAATTTTTCCTAGTATGAATTTAATTTTTCCTTCTTTAATTTGGCACAAAGTGGGGAGCTCAAACCAACCTCCCAAAGGCAGTTGCGGCCCTGGTTCCTTTTATAAAACGAGGGCCGCTCAGCCCCTCCGGGGCTAACGACCAAGCATTCGTTTATACGGCAAAATATTTTAATAACATTTTAATTATGCTACACTAATAAAATTTTATTTATCTACTTTTTTGTTATTAATAATTTCTTGATTTCTTTGTATTATGACAGAAAATGCTTTATTAAAAATACCATTGCCAAAGTAAGTAAAAATAGTTTGGCATGGTTATGCATCAGGGTTTCATTACCTAGCAATTTCACTTCGGATTAAAAATTAATTTCTTGTGCTATCAAATTCTTTTTCGTCCAAATTTCATATCTTTATTAGCATCCATTTTTGCGAATGAATAATAAAACTGGACGCACAAACATACAATGAAAATTTAAAGAAAGGATAAATTAAAGGGGGCGGATGTTTTGATACAGTTTCGTAATCTTGGACTTTCGTGATTTTCAGGCAAACTGAGAGTCTTGAAACGAAAATGCATCTTTATTTGGTAAAAAAATTTAAAAAAGGGTCATTTTCGTTTCTAGACTCTCAGTTTGCCTGAAAATCACGAAAGTCCAAGATTACGAAACTGTATCAAAACATCCGCCTCCTTTAAAAAATAAATATAAGATTTTATTGCACTCTTTTTGTTGTAATAAATTCAGATACGTTCATAAGCAAAATGCGAATTTTTTTGTAATTTCTCGTAATATTGTTTTATATTTTTTTTTTAAAATCAGAAAAAAAATTCTGTATCTTCTAGACATAATCACTAATCTTAGCCCGAATTAGGTTAAAATTCGAATGAAAAAATTCTTTTTCATTATTTAATTTTCAAATAACTTTTTTATAAAATAAAAAAAATTTAAAGATGTTTTTTAAAAAATAAATCAAACGAAGAAGGTTTTATAAATGTAAAACAACAATAGAAATTTGGCTATTAGCAAGTTTTTTTTTGATAAATCCAAAAAATTCCTTGTTTAAGAACAAAATTTCTATTGTTGTTTTACATATAAAAGCTTCTTTGTTTGATTTATTTTTTTATAAATTTTTTTGTTCGTTTTTTAAAAACATCTTTAAAATTTTTTTATTTATTATTTTTTATTCCATTATTTGTTTTTCAGATTTTTTCATTTCCAAGGGATACAATATCAATTTTGTGCTTTTAACGTCTATAAAAAAGTCGTTTCCCAAAAGAAAGAACTTTCAAAAAAATTTTTGAAAAAAATTTGCATCGAATATTTTTCATGGGATGTATTTTTTAATTAACGTTTCCCTGAAAAATATTTCAACGCTGTTTAATGTAAAATTAAAAGAGATAAAATTTGCAATTTGCAACAAAAAACATTTTTCATGATTTGTAAAAAAATAATTTGATATTCAAATTTATTATGATAAATGAATTGCAGGTTTTTTACACATTCCATATGTTGAAGAAGATTTTACAACATTTGAAAAACAATACATTTTTGGATTTGTCATAACACAACTTGAAGCCTGTTGAAATGGAGCATTTGGGCACCATTTTGTAAATTTCAACGGTTTTCCATCAATCCAATTCCAAGTTTTACTATTGTCATTTGAACAAAGTCCAATCCAATACCAAAAATATTGCATTGTTTCTAGAAAATTTGAATTTTTATAAAATTGAATTAATTGAGATACATTAATTTCGAGATTGTTTCTGAACTGCCTTTTTTTATGAAAAAAACTCACGATTAAAAAATGCATATTCTGCTGCATTTTCGACTGATGCAAGTTTTGCACCGAAAGAAGTGCAAACTTTTTCAGCCCCATTTAAATCGTATTTGTATGTTGTATTTTTGTAACAAGAATGTGTTGGCTCAAAATATACCCAACCAAATTCACATACAGTACCTTGGGAGGCTGTAGTTGGCGGAGGTTGGGGTTTAGCAGTGGCGGAGGTTGTTGATTGAAGGGAGGCATTGGATGTTGGAAATTTTGATGATGATCCAGTATGTCCTTGAATAGATGTTGTTGGTTGTTGTGAAGGAGTTGCAACACTTATGGGGTTAGCTGAAACATTTTCAGGTGTTGTGGGAACAGCTGGGGAAGAATATATTGTTGGTGTTTTACTTGAACCTCCACCACTACTTCCCCCATTTCCACTTGTACTCCCCCTTTGTGTAACTACCGAAACTGCCACCCCCGTTGTGCCATGTCCTCCATCAGGTGTTGAAAAATATGTATCAGCAGGAATTTGACAAACATATGATAAATCTTTATAACAATCTTGTGTATACCATGACTTTGTGGAAGTATCAACAAAAATACATTGAAAACCTGGTAATATATCTGGTTCACCCTGAGCCCATAGATTAAAATCAAAATTACTTCCATCTGTCCAAGACCATTTCTCGGAATCTGTTAGCTCATTTCCACCAATCCAAAATTTGTTCAAATTATATCTTTTTGCAAGATCTGAAATCATCTTGTCAAAAAAAACTTAAATTGTTGGTAAAAATGTACACTGAAATTATTAAGTTTCTAACGAAGTTGAAAAGTCTCGGTTTTTTAATTTATTAAATTAAAATGTGCATAAAATTTCAAATATCAAAACTTAACAAATATCGATTAGAGAATTTTCCAGTCAAGACCAAAATGTTTGAATTTCAGTTTTAACAAGATAATTTGAACACCCCCGGTGAGTTCAAATTTTTCTTAGCACGAAAAATAGGTGGAACTTTTGAATTTTTTCGATTCAAAAAATTAAAATCTTCCGACTACTTTTCGTGCTAAGAAAAATTTGAACTCACCGTGAACACCATTACCCCCCCCCCCAAACACCCCTACCTCCAACGATATCATTAATTAAAATATCATGAATAGAAGTTAAATGTCCATTATAAAATTGCCGACATGCTAATTCAGCTTCTGTAAAACCTTTGGAATTATTATAAAATTTGTAACAAAAGGAATCAAATTTTGGTGAACATTCTTCTGTTGAAACATTTAGTATAAAAAATTTTAAACAACAGATTAAAAAAATCCATATAAATTTCATAATAATAGAGTTTAAAATGAAAAATAGTTGAACAATGATTTTTTAGGAGTGACACTTTCAAAGCATTTTTTTTATCAGAGCGGATTTCTTTTTCCAATCTTTAATCTGTCTTAAAAACTCGGTCATCAAATATTTTGCAAGATTGTTTAAAAAACTGCTTTAAAATTGTTATCTTTGAAAAAAAGAAAGAAAAATGAAAACAGTTTTAATCCGATTTTTAAACTTTGCCATTTCCGTAAAAAAAGTGTTTCTAGAAATTTTTTCCTAGAACATTTTTTTTCTTGTTTTAAATTTTTGTGAGTCAGTTTTTACAAAAATGGTTCAGTTTATTTTTTATTCGATCATTTTTGGAATAATAGTATTTTCTGCATCAGCAAGGAAAAATAATATTTTAACATCTTTAAATCCAGATTGTCCGGGTATGTTTTAAACGGATTAATAACAAGGTGAAGGAAATTTGTGGCATCTGCAGGATTAAATTGATCACGAAAATCCTATCACCATAGAAATTTTTCAATGAAACGCAGTCTGAAGTTGACCACTGTAAGGGCGCAATCATTCGCGTTGAGACCAATTCTGTCTTTGAACGCATCAAACAAAAACACAGAAAAACGGGTTGCGTAAAAAGTGTTTCCTCCATTTTTTGCGCACATTTTTAGAATTTTTTACGCATATTTTATGCACTTTTTTAATAAAAAATTGTCTTGTAAGGAAAATGCGCAGTTTTTACTCACGTTTTAAACAGTTTTTACGCGCTTTTTTAATTTTTTTTTGCAGGAAAAAAGTGCTTTCTCCACTTTTTTCTCACATTTTTGCAACTAATTATGTACATTTTTAGCGCCTTTGAACTCATAGGGTGATGCTAAAAGCGTGTTTTTGCAACTTTTTACGCAACCCATTTTTCTGTGAAGAGACAAACAAAAAAAAGTGGAGCAAAAAAAAACAAAAATTTCTTTTTCTGTCTGATTCAAACACAGAATCGGTCTCAACACGAATGGTTGCATTCTTTCAGTGGTCAACTTTGGACTGCAAATTTCTATGGTGTTATAAAAACAGTTTTTTTTTCAAAAGCTTAACATGAAAATCATCGATTTTTTTACGGTACACTTTTTGACAACATTAAAAATTTTGCTTAAGAAATCCCTAATTTTTATGTAAGAAAAAAAATATACTGGCTTCTCCCTTTCAATATTTTTTTCATTTTTTTATCAATTTTAACGATATATTTTTTTGTAGCTGATTGTCAAGATACTGCAACAAATTGCCTTGAAAATTTAGCAGCATGTTTTGATCCAACACAATATACACAAATGTTTCAAACATGCCGTTGCACATGTTCATTCTGTCCTGATGCAGAAACAAAATGTCAAGATGTTGATCCTCAATGTACTACAAAGGCATATGAATGTAAAAATGATAGATATAAACCTTTAATGTGTAAATATTGTCGAAAAACTTGTCGTTTATGTGATGATCCATGTTCATTATTACCGTAAAGTTTATAAATAAAAAAATTGTTATTTTACAAAATTTTATCACATAAAAATTAGTTCCACTCTTTTTGTTCAGTCAAAAAATGGGTTGGCATTGTGTTCTTGGAACAATTCTAGAATAGTGAAAAAAAATTCTTTTTTGCATAAAATCAGTGTCTCCAAAGTCCCACTTTTTTTTGGGACGCGTCCGTCCCGTCCCTATTTTTAGCACTACCCGTCCGTCCGTCCCGTCCCTAAATTTAAAAAGATACGTCCCCGTCCGTCCCGTTCTTAACGTCAGGGACGGGTATCCCGTCCCGTCCGTCCCCGTTATTTGAAAGTAAGTCAAACAATAACAAAAAATTTTTCTGAAATTGTTAATATATATGTATAAGTCGAAAATATTTTTACAGGGATTTACCGAAAATTTCATTTTTAAATGCAGCTAACATGTTACTTGCATTATCAGTAACATATCGAGAAACATCTTTATCAGATAAGTCATAACGATTAAGCAAAATATCTGAATACTTTTTAATAACACCTACATCATGCTTGGGCGGAAGAGGTGCAACACCAAGAAAAACTTTAACACTTTTGTAACTTTTATCCAAAAAATGCGCAGTTGCACCAAGGTAACCCTTTTTAAGTGCAGGATCACTCCATAAATCCAATTCTACCGTAATAAGTGATGATTTTTCGTTCAAAATTAAAGATAATTTTTGTATAGTTTCTTTATAAAATGAAGACAAAATTGATTGCAGACCTCCAGTTGAGGTCTGCAATCAATTTAGCACACCAGAATTGTTAATTCCTTATCCGCAGCACATACTATTTTAACGTTTAAATTTCAATCATAATTTAATTTTGCAGAAGAAAAAATTTAAAGAAAAACGGGACGGGACGTTCAAAACCTGAAAAAGAACGCGTCCGTTCCGTCCCTATTTTTAGCACTACCCGTCCGTCCGTCCCGTCCTTAAATTAAAAAAAACACGTCCCCGTCCGTCTCGGGACGGGGACGGGACGGAAAAACGGACGTCTCGGGACGGGACGGTGGAGACCCTGCATAAAATACAGGAAAAAATACTTTGAAAAAAATTTTTTCAATTTTTCTAGAATTATACCCTAAATTAGAATTTATGAGAATGAAAAAGCAAATCTATGCATTCATATTTTAATCTTGTTGAGGTTTTTTAAGAATTATGCAAATTTTATCTTTCGACTGACAATAAAAAAAACAAAAATTTGAGTTACTCAATTTTTTTGGATAATTACATTATGTGTATCAAATAATTTATTCAGTCAGAAAATTTCTTATATTATAATTATACAAAAAAAACCCATGTTTTTTCTTCTTTTCAATTTTCTTTCGGACACAACTGTCAATTTTTATGCAGCACAAAAATTCTCTTTGATAAAAGATGTTGTTTTATTATGTATTTCTTCTAAGATAAATATTTAAATTCTTTTTAAGCTTTTATGTTTTAATTACTTTATTTTACAGTAAAAAATAATGGCATTGCAAATTTTTAAAACAAACCAATAAAATTATTTTTACAAAAAAAATGAAAGCAAAAAACTTTTTATATTTTTTTATACATTAATCATTTTACATTTCTTTTTTGATGTACCGAATTTCTATTGTCATTTTATAGCATTTTTTTATTTTTTTTTTCAAAAACATTTTTATATTTAAAAAAAAACAAGTTTCCATTGTTCTTATTTTGTATTTTTGTTATTTCTTTTATAAAACCAAAAATATCAAGCATATTTCCATAGATACTGTGTCGATTTTGTTCTTATTACACGTTGACTAAAGTCATCAAAATTTAAGATTTTTGGATAAAAAAGTTATGTAATTTTATAGGAGAAATTTTTTTAGGGATTTAAATAAAACGCGTGCAAATGATAATAAAATGAATTTTTTTATAAATAGCAAATAAAGTAAATAATTAAATGGGTGAAATACTTTTGTTGCATTTTTGGTAATAAATTTTATATTCATTTCCTTTTATACTAACAAAGTGATTCATTATCGTTGATCTTTAAAAGTATAATATTTTGAGGTTTTTTTTGCTCTACTTTTGAAAACTTCAGCAAAAATGAACAATATATTTTTAAGTCTTTCCCTGTTAAACGTCATCCGATGTATTTTTCTTTCCTCCCTTTTTAATTTTTTTCCTTATCATAAAAGAGATTATACCATTTCCGTTAAAGCCATATTCAATAATTTTTATTCAACTTTTTTACTTTTGATCCTTTGTTTCTTTTCTTTTTTCATCATTGTCATCAATAAAAAGAAAGGAAAATGAAAAAAATTTTTATATTTATAATTTTATTTAAATTTATTTCTGCTTCATGCCCGGATGGAACTGTTCCATCTTTTAATAATCCATTAATATGTTATCAATTTAATCAAAATCCAATTGTTTTTACTGAAGCTGAAATGAATTGTCAAAATCGAGGCGGACATTTGGCAGCTGTTACAGATGGCTTTACAAATACTTTTTTGGCACGTAAGAAAATTTTTTATATTATTTAAAATTCTTTTTGAAAGAAAACATATAATTAAACAATTTTTTTTTCATAAATAATTGGAGTTGGAAATCTAGCAAAAAAAATTTGCATAAAGCTATCATTTAAATAATTATACCTTCCCTTTTTGCAAAAATTATTTGTTTTTTAGAAAATGCCAATCGAACTTTTACTTATGATTTCCCAGATTTTTGGGTTGGCGGAGAAGATTTAGATCAAAAAGGTAAATGGGTTTGGACGGATGGATCTGCATTTACATTTCAAAATTGGGCTCCAAATGAACCTGATTTATTGCCAGGATATCAATGTATTAGTATAACAAAAGATAGAAGTTTTTGGTAAGAATTTGAAAATTTCCCGAACAGAGTTCTGCGAAATCGAAATACCAAAATTCTTAAATAATTTTTCTGCTTTAAAGTCGAAACAATAAAAAACCGGAATTTTTTTTCTACTCACGTTGGAATCAGTTCCACTTTTTTTGTTCTGTCAAAAATTGGATGGGCACTGTGTTCTTTCAGTTTTTATTTTTTTTGTTCAAAAAAAAACGAAAAAACGAGAAATATCTTTACCAACTGTGCCAAATATCTTATAATAACGTTTCATGCCTTTTTTATATTAATATTATTAATCAGCATAAAAAACTGAATGGGATAGCAGAGAGTTTTGAAAAAAAAAATGTATGTAAAAAACTAATATATGATCCGGTTTTCTTTTTGTCTTTATTTTTTTGTCCTAGCGCCTACCAAAGCATTTTTTGACTGAACAGCGAATTGCGACGTGTACTCGAAATCAAAATGCCAAAATTTCGATTCCAGTATTTTTGTTTTTTTGAATTTCGAAAACCGAAAAAATGATATAATTATAATGTTTTTAAGGTTTACAACAGACTGTTTTGATGAAAAGCCATATATTTGTGAACTTCCAGCCCTTATTTTACCAACTTCTTCAACACATATTCCACCAACAACAACATTCTCTTCCATTGATGCAACTACCACACCTTCTTCTGTTGATTTTACAACAACAGAAGAACCGACAACATTAGGTCCACCAATTTATACATGTGATGGAGGATGGTCACAATTTAATGACACACATTTTTGTTTTAAAATTTTTCCAAAAAATGTTTTTGATGATGCTGAAGGGGCATGTAAAAGTTTTGGAGGGCATTTAGCTTCAATTCATTCTGCAGCAGAGTTGGCATTTGTTAATAGTAAGTTTAAAACATTTTTTTAAAACGTCCTTTCAATTTTTTTTGTTAGCTCTGCTAGATAATTCTTATTATTGGTTGGGGCTATGTTCAGCTGATAATGGAATGACTTGGGCATGGACAGACGGAACTTCAACAGCAGATTTTGCTTTGGATCATTGGTGTGGAGTTGGTCCTGATCATCAAAGTGCCAATACATGTGTAGTATATAACCATCCTTCTAATAATTGTTTTACAAATGTTCGAAAAAGTCTTCCTACGATAGGACTTTGCAAAAAACCTGCAAATGTTTCATATGGTTCTATATAGCGATTTTGTTTGCTAAATATTAATAAAAAAATTTGAGGAGCTTGTTATTTGCGTTAATTTGTTAAGAATTGTTTTACAATACTGAATGCTCCAAAAGCTTTATTTGGAAATTCTTTATCACGTCGGAATCAGTTCCACACTTTTTTTGTTTAGTCAAAAAATGGATTGACATTGTGTTCTTTCAGTTTTTATTTTTTTTGTTAATAAAATGAGTAATATCTTTAACAACTATGGATGATCTTATATAAACTTTTCATGCCTTTTTATATTAATATTATTAATCAGCATAAAAAACTGAAGAGGATAGCAGAAAGTTTTGAAAAAAAAGGTATGTAAAAAAAAGATCAGGCACAGTCGTAAAAGATAATGTTCAGCTTCTCATTTTTTTAACAAAAAATAAAATGAAAAAAAACATAATGCCATTCCATTTTTTTGACTGAACAGCTGATTCCAATGTGGATCTTGGTGTGGCGGAAATAATTCCCCTTTTTCCTAAAGGTAAAAAAGAAAGAAAAAAAATACAGTTTCTTAAAGTTTATAAAATTGGATTTGCTATTTGCATTTTAAACCTTTTTTCAATTTCAAGCTTTTATAAATTATGGAATTTATTGGCAAATTTGACAAAGCTAGAAAAAGTAAAACTTGAAGAAAATTACAGAGAATATAACTTTATGAATTTCGAAAACATAAAAATACTATTTTTTTTCATTTATTTTCAAAAAGAAAGCAGCTGTTGATTCTGTAATAAACCTACAGTTCCTGTTATTCTAGCAAATGGGGATATTTTTTCAAGGGATCCAGAATAAGTGAAACATCGTTTCATTGAAACATGAATTGAATAATAAAGCAAATTTTGCACGAACTAATATTATCCAAATTATTTTTTCCACGGAAAATCTTTTTATTTTTGTAATTTTTTTTAAATATTTTAAGTTTTCGTTTTTTTCTCTTAAAGCATGTTTTTTCTAAGGGCACTTTCTCTGGGGGAAGGAGGAATTATATCCGTTGGAGCAGGGATGAGAAATTTGTTCGAAAAAATCAAGGCCGGGCCGGCCTCGTTAAATCAAAAAAATAATAGAAAAACCCTATATTATAGGGTTTTTCTATGTTATTAGAGTTTATTTTAGAGATTTTTACTAATTTTTCTCCTTTTTTTTCCTTAAATCCCTTTGCGATTTTTTTGGTTCTTTCTTTTTGTTTTTTCAAAGGGTCCCTCATTTGTTGTTTTTTTCTGTTAAAATATTGTGGCCGGCCGCATGTCTCATCCCTTCGTTCTAGAATTATTTCCGCGTACGCCGCCTTAATAATAAAAATCAATAAAAAATGACATTTGCCGTTTCTCACTTTTTTTTTTCACTGTGCGTATCAACTTTTTTTTCTTTTGCTTGCAAATTTTGTCATTTCTTGAAAAGCGAAAAAATCAACTTTCAAAATTTATCGACTTCTTTTTTGTTTTTGGTTCATCATTTTCTTGTCAAAAATAAATTGCTTACAAAAAATTTTAAATTTATTAAAAACTGTATTAAAATCACAAAAAAGTAAATGGCACTTAAGTTTCAAAGTAAAACAAATAAATGTTTTAAACCTGATTAATAAAAAACGTTTATCAAAGGACAAACAATGTCATAAAAAGCATTGTTTGATTTTTTTACAGTATTGTGTTTATTGCATTGTGTCTTCATTACATCGAATGTTTATGTTAGTTATAAATGTTCAACAAATTATTGGAAATAAAAGATTAGAATTTGCTAAAAATAAAAATTGCCGTGCATTTTTAGCATTTTTTAGTGGAATTATTTCTTTTATTTGCGTTTATTCTTGCTTCTATTGACGGCTTTGGAGACAGTGCCGCAAATTGGTGCCAAGTAAGGGGGGAGGTTTCCTTGGGAGGGTTTCAAAAAATCTCATTTTTCCTAGTATGAATTTCGTTTTTCACCTTAATTTTGGCACAAAGGGGGGGAGGTCTCCCCTACCTGTTTACCAACATGATCAAATACAAGAAAAATTTTTTCTTTCAAGTACTATAAAAAATTGTTGAATGTTTAAAAGTGTAAATAAAGTAGAAATGTATTTTTTAACTCAAAGATAAACGTTTTTTAATTTAAAAAACTTCGCAGATATCATCAAAAAAAATTTTTTATAGTACTTGAAAGAAAAAATTTTTCTTGTATTTGATCATGTTGGTAAACGCATGAGCTTGTGTAATTCGAAGTTTATTAAACATTTTTTCATGTTGTAATAAAACATCTTGGATCACCTTTTGCCAACCAACTGTAGAATAATTTGTTAAAATAAAAAAATGATTGCAATCATTGATTAAAAATTTATCACAAGCTTTAAGATCATGTGCAGCAACACGAATTTCACCACATCCCTCATCAATTATATCAGCAAGTTTAGAATAAAGTTTTTCAAATGGACTGAAAATAAGCGTTTTTTTAAAAAAATTTTATTAAGAAAAAATTTACTTTTGTTTTGAATATTTGCTGATTTTTACAATCTCTGAAATATCTGTAATAACATTTCGAACAAAAAACCTTTGAATTCCTTGATCATTAAATTTGAATAAAGAATATAGTGAAAGATTGGTTGAAATTTCAGCTGATCCATTTGGAAGTCTTTCAAGTCAAAGATGACGTTTGATTGCATCATTTTCATTTGCAGCAGCTTTTGAACAATTAATTCGATTTAAGAACAATGTTTTGGCTTTAATATTGTCCAACAATAGTGAAACTTTCCGTTTTTTTTTATTTACAAAATACCTATCATTCACAGAAAATTTTTTTAGTACTTAATTCTGGTATAGTGTTTAAATAACTTTTTTTTTCATTGCTTCCAATTTTAATATATCTGCCTTGTTGTAGCTAATATTTAAAGATTGAAAGAGTTTATCTCAATAGTTTTTCTGAACATTGAAAATTAACATTTTTACATGAATTTTATCAAATTTATTGTGTATTAAATTCTCTATTTCGAATGTTTATGCTAGTTTTTGATGTTTAACGAATTATGGGAAAAATGAGATCAAAATTTCAAGAAGATGAAATCTTTCCTGCTATTTTAACAATTTTTATTGGTGCTTTACAATTATTTACATTTGTTCTTGCTTCTATGGATGGCTTCGGCAGTGGAAATATTCTTAACATTCTATTCTTCTTCCATTATGATCTTTTTACCTTTGCATTTTGATTTAAATAATAATTAAACTTAACAAAAAAGTTTTTTAATTTTGATTTGTCAGTTACTATTATTATATGTGTTAATTTTGATGTAAATTATTAATAATAAATTTTAATCAATGTTTTTATTTGTCGCTTTTTTTTTGCTAATACATGAATGCATTATCATCACTTTTTTAAGCTGCGGAATTATTTGTGTATGAACATAAATTTAAAATTTTTTAAACGACATGAACCTGAAAATCAGGCACAAGAACAGTAGAAAAAGACCCTGATCATCAGGTTCATGTCATTTCGAAAACAAACGTTAAACTTTTTTTGTCAAAAATAAATTACTTTCAAAATATTTAAATTTATTAAAAACTACATTAAAATTTTAATCACAAAAAAGTATATGGCACTTAAATTTCAAAGTAAAACAAACAAATGTTTTAAACCCGATTTAAAAAAACGTTAATCAAAGAACAAACAAAGTCAAAAAAAGTGTAGTTTGATTGAATTGAATTTAATTGTTGAGCAAATTTTTTGCTTTTAATTGTTGAATCAGGGCTTGTGCAAGTTCTTTTTGAGCATCATAGGATAAAGAATCGAGTGTACTGAAAAAATTTTTTTTGTAAAATGTGTAAATTAACAATTAATTTAAAACTTACGAAAGTAATGAAAAACTTGAATTTTGAATAGCTGAATTTTCAAGGACTCGTTTGAAATTGGAACTTTGAGAATATTTTTGAATTTCAGTTGCATTGTATAAAAATCTTGAATAATTTTTAGATGAATCAGATTTTTGACAGAAGGAAATATTATTCGCTGATAAATGTTCATCAACCCATTTGCATCCCATTTCAAGGTCCTTGATTGTAACAGAGTTTTTAACTCCTTGACTTTTAAGATATAATCGAGCCATTTCCATTTTTGCAAGCTTAACTTGAAGTAATCGATGAATATAATTTCGAGATTCTGACCATGTTAGTTGATCCTAAAAAGGGGTGAGCGGTTAATATTTTTATCTTTCAATTTGTCATTTCTATTTCCCTTTTTAGCTTGAAAAATGCATTGTTTTCAGCACGTTTTAATTATGCTATATAACGACACTTTTTTCATTTTCGAAGAGAGGGCGAAAATAAAGAGTTAAATTTTAAGCTACATACATGAAATTTTAAGGATAGGCTAAAATACGGTTGAAAAGAACGAAAATCAAATCCATTTTCGTTCAAAGAGTCTTAGGGACTTTATGCAAATTTTGAAAAAAAATTTTTCTGGTTGCAATATGTTCCCCTAACCTAGTTCTATCGTTTAAAAGTCAATTTTTTTCAAAATTATGCAAATTTTAGTTTTACAAAATTTGCATACAGCCTTGAGGTTCTTTGGACGAAAACGGATTTGATTTTCGTTCTTTTAAACCGTATTTTAACCTATCCAGAAAATTTCATGTCTGAAGCTTTTTTAACTTTTTTTTCCTTTTTTTCTATTTTTGCTCGAAATTGTCGTTTTCCAACAAAAGTTATTAGAAATATCCCCTCTAAAAACAAAACTTACATGAATTGCATCTTTTGCTAACATTCTTGAAGTAGTATCATGTAAATCTGCAAATTTAACTGCAATTGTTCGATAAACAGGCATTAAAAATTCTTTTCGTTTTGAAATTCTTTGTTGTAATTCAATTTTTTCATTTTCATTTACAACTTTATCCAATGCAATTTTATCGCCTTTAAGTTGTTCATCACATTTCATCATTAAATCATGTAAATGTTGTTTACGAAATTTAATTTCAACAATTCCATCTGGTTCAAGTACACCTCCACGAGATTCTTTATCTGCTAACATTGTAATACAAGTTGGATTAATTTTTGTATCGAGAACAGCCCATGCTCCACCACGAAGTTCGCCATATGGTGGAATATAAACAATTACAGGTTGAAGATATCCTTGAAGGGCATCAACAATTCCAGCTCCGAATTTTAAAACCATTTCAAACATATCTTTTTGTCCACCACTAAATCCTCGAATATTTGCAAGAAGAATTAAAGGAAGTCCTTCACGATTAAAATCATTAATGGCTTCTGCAGTTTTATATGCAGAATCTGGATACCAAACTTGTCCCGCTTGTGTTACTGTACGAGTTGTTGAATCAGCTGCAGCAGGATCTGCAAGAATTTCGAAAGAAATTGTTCGAGGTTCAATTGCTACAACTCCAACAGGTTGTCCACAAAGTTTTGCTCTTGCAGATATAATTGTTTTTGCCCAACCATCCATTATTTCATCCAATGACCCAGCATCAAAAAGTCCACCACCTTCTGCAGGATCCAAAATTTCACGTGGATCATATTGTCCTTTTGATGGCAAAGTTGTAACCTTTCTTTCACCATCATCTGCTTCAACATTTTTTGATGATGTTGGAGGAAGATATGTCATCCATTTAACAATTTTATATATCCCTTCAAAATCTGATGTTGCTGTTGAATGTGTTACACCATTATGAAACATAATTTGTGTACCACCAAGTTGTCCATTTGATGTATAAATTTCTTTTCCAAGTAAAGAATTTAATGCTGGTGCACCGGTAAGAATTATATGAGAATTTTGAACTTGTACAATTCGATGTGCAAGCCGTGCAGCATATGCTCCAATTCCAACTGCCCTCCCAGTTACCAAACAATATGTTGGAACTTCTTGATATGCTGCAGATGTTTCACCAGCAATAAGACCAGAGCCAACAAGATTTTCAACTCCAATATCATCTTCTTTTCCAATTATCGCATCAATAATCGTTTTTCCATCAGATGTTTTTGTGTATTCAATTTGTGATAGAATTGAAGGAGAATTTGAAGCAGATTTATCCAAGCATAAAGCATTAAATCCATCTTCTGGTTTTGTTGAATCATTCCAACAAACATTTAACTTTTCTTTGATATCAGCAGCTAATCCAATTCTTGCACCAGAATTTGCAGAAATATATACTCTTGGATATTTATTTTCTCGTGAAAATTTTGATGCAAAATTATACATTCGATGTTCTTTCATTGAAAATGATCCCATTTGATGTGTTATATCATTTGCAATAACAATAATCTTTCGACCTTTTGGACATTCTGGTGTGAACATTTTCATTTCCCATGCAATCATTCCACAATCATTTCCACCTTCTTCTGCACGTTTTTTAATTATTTCAATATCTTTTAGCACTTTGATAGGACCTTGTTCAGATTCCAAAATCATTTCTTTCATTTCACAAAATCCTTCAAAATTTTGTAATCTTAAAGATTCACGTTGTTCAGCAGTTAAGCATTCTTTAACAATTTTTTCAAAACTTTTTAAATTTGTTCTTTTAAATTCCATCCAAATATCAAAGATTGCTTTTTCGAATACTTTTGGCAAATCGTAACAATATGTTGTTCCAAGTTTATGAGCTAACATTCGTTTCTTTTGAATTTTAATATGTTGAATTGCTTCATGCTTTCTTTCAATAGATTTTTCATTGAATTTTGTTGAATTTGTTCCACATGTCTGAAGATGGCCATTTAAAGATTTATAAAATCCAACAGATGGAATTGCACCAGTTTCATTGTCATAAATTACGTAAAAGGTTTCATCTTTACCAGAATCCTAAAAAGATTATTATTTTAATTTCGATTTTTAAAAAAATAAGCTTACATTTGATTGAAAAACAATTTCAGCTTGTGTAATTCGAAGTTTATTAAACATTTTTTCATGTTGTAATAAAACATCTTGGATCATCTTTTGCCATCCGACTGTAGAACAATTTGTTGAATTATCAATAAAAATAAAAAGATGATTGCAATCATTGATTAAAAATTTATCACAAGCTTTAAGATCATGTGCAGCAACACGAATTTCACCACATCCCCCATCAATTATATCAGCAAGTTTAGAATAAAGTTTTTCAAATGGACTGAAAATAAGCGTTTTTTTAAAAAAATTTTATTAAGAAAAAACTTACTTTTGTTTTGAATATTTGCTGATTTTTACAATTTCTGAAATATCTGTAATAACATTTCGAACAAAAAACCTTTGAATTCCTTGATCATTAAATTTGAATAAAGAATATAGTGAAAGATTGGTTGAAATTTCAGCTGATCCTGTTGGAAGTCTTTCAAGTTGAAGATGACGTTTGATTGCATCATTTTCATTTGCAGCAGCTTTTGAACAATTAATTCGATTTAAGATATTTCGAACAAAAATTGCAAGATTTTGATTTTCAGAATTATAAAAATTTGCAATAATTTTTAAACTTGTTTGTAAAACAGAAATTGAAGAATCAGAAAGTTTTGAAATAATTGATTGAAGAAGGGCATTTTTATATTCAATTTTTGTATGAGAATAAATCATTCGAACACATTCTTCTGAATCTTTGATATTTGAAGTAATTCCTGCCACACCCTTTTCATATGAAACGTCTTGAAAATATGCTTCTGTTTTAATATATTTTTCTAGAAGTTGTTGAATAATAATTCGTTTATGCCCTTCTAAACCATGTGTAAAATCATCACAAATTTTTTGAAGGCTAATAAAATGTTGTCGTTCAACACCAATTTCTTTTGGATTTAAACTTGATAAATAGCACTCAAGGGTATCAGATAAATCAATTGCATTAAATTCTGTTGTTTCAGAAAGTAATTCTTCAATTTTTTTTAGAGTATCAGAATTTCCAATTCTTGTTTTAACGGATGCCAAAATTTGAGAATACATTGAAAATGGAAGTTTTGGATTGTTTAAAATTGCATAAAATTCATTCACAAGTTTTTCTGTTGAATTTTTGTACATTTGTTGTGGTACAGTATATCCATCAAGAATATCTTGGCACGATTTTAATAATAATTCAAAATGATTATTAATTCGAAGTTTTGCATTTCGGCTTTCTTCGGCACGATCCCATTTTCCAAATCCGCCTTCAAATTCAACTGGACGAGAAGTGGAAACATTAGATTCTAGTTCAAGCTTTGCAATTATCGTTCCAGGAAATAAAACTTGCCCAGGTCGAGCAACTTGTACAAGAATTCCGCCAACTTTTTTAATATCCAATGCAATTACCATTTTCATGGATTCCATTTCAGCAAAATATTCTCCAACTTTAATCTTTTCTCCATCTTTTTTAAGGTATTGTAAAAGGCGGCCAGCATTTCGGGAACGAAGAATTGTTGGATCATTTTCTTTTTCAAATACAGTTAAATTATGAGCGATTGTGACTTTGTATCGTTCAAGCTTAAAAAAGTTTATGGTCAAAAGTGTAAAAGAGTTGATGCTATAAATATCGATATTTCGATATTAAATGTTTTTGTCAAAATTTCGATTTCGAAATTTTAATGTTAAGATATTGATTTCGAAATTTCGATAAATTTTGACGTCAAACTTTTGATTTTTTAATTTCAATGTCAAAGTTTTAATATCCACACTTCGATTCAAAATTTTGTTGTCAAAATTTTGGTTTTAAAATTTCGATGTCAAAATTATTTCCATGAAAAAACTTACTTCTTCTTCCAAATAACAATGAAAAGTTTGATCAGCATATTCAACCAAAATTCCACCATCAGAATTATATTGATGAACTTTTGTATGAGTTTTTGCATCATTCAATAAAATCATATATTCATTTACTCCACATCGATTAACGGTAACAGAATATTTGACATTATTATGTACAAGTTCAAGGGTAATAGTTTCAGTTAAATCAGTTGTTGGTAAAATTTGTCCTCGTTCAATTGAAGATTTAAATTTGCTAAACATTTCAGACATTTTTTGTTGGCCAATAACTGTTGCACCAACAGCAATTTTAATGTCTAATGCATGTTCAGGAGCCGATTGAATCTTGGCTGCAATTCTTTCATCCAACCAACCAGTATGAAAAGTATTAAGTTCAAAAACTGGATCACGAAGAAGTCCAACAAGATATGAAACTTGGGATTGAAAAGTTGCACGAATTTCAAGTTCTTTTAATGCACATAAAAGAGTTGAAATTGCTTCATGTCTAAAAAATTATAAGAATGATGAAATAATGAAATATGCTTTGAAAGAAGTTTTGTATACAAACCTTGTAGAACCTCTTGCAAAAATATGGCCAAATTGTGAATCAGCAAATTCATGAACTTTTCCATCACTCGTTACAGAAAAATATCCCCAGACATTTTGTGATGAACGAAAAACTAAATCTTTGACTTGTCCAGATGCAGGTCGAAAACCTTCTGCTGGATCTTCAGATGTTATCCGTGCAGCAATAACACATTGTTCAGATTCAACTTTAATATCATCAAAATTGATTAAATCTTCACCATATCTTGAAAGACCATATAAAAGTCGAATATCCATAATTTTATGAAGTGGTAAACCCATTGCAATTTGAAGTTGTACACCAGGAATATTAATATTTGAAATCATTTCTGTACATGGATGTTCAACTTGTAGACGAGGATTAAGTTCAAGAAAATAATATTTTTGTGTTGATGGAAGATACATATATTCAACGGTGCCAGCAGAAATATATCCAACTTTTTTTGCAAGATTTACAGCATCAATTTGCATTTGTCGAAGAACATGTGGTGGAGCAATTGCTGCAGGAGCTTCTTCAATAATTTTTTGGCATCGTCGTTGAATTGAACAATCTCGAGTATAAATTGGTATAACATTTCCATAATTATCTGCAATTAATTGAACTTCAATATGTCGAGCATGTTCCATACATTTCATTAAAAATATTGGTGAACCAGGGACTTCAGCCTAAAAAAAGAGTGAAAGAGATTAAGCTTAATAAAAAAGTATTAAAAAAAGAACTTGATCGAAAATGTTTAACATTGAATTTATGTGTGTTCACGGTGAGTTCAAATTCTTCTTAGCACGAAAAATAGTCGGAAGATTATAATTTTTTTAAATTGAAAAAAGTGCAACCTATTTTTCGTGCTAAGAAAAATTTGAACTCACATCAAAAAAAATTACTTACTTGAACACGATGAAAATTAATAATAAATTCTTCATCAGTAATACACTTTCGAATTCCTTTTCCACCACCACCTTCACTGGCTTTAATCATAACTGGATATGTGATACCTTTTTCCTTTAAACATTTTAATCCTTCTTCTGCTGATGTAACGGTTGCCCGATTAAATAATTCTTTTGAAACTTCTAAATTTTCATTGCCATTCTTTTCTTCAACTTTTATTCCACTTCCTGACCATTCAATTGTTGGAATATTTGCTGTCTAAAAAATTTTTTTATGTTTTATTTATACTTTTTTAATTTTAAATTAAAAACGATAGGTAACAAACCTGTGCAATAATTGTTGAAGCAATTTTATCCCCTAATGCAAACATGGCATCTGCTGGTGGACCAATAAATGTTATACCATTTGCATTTAGCTCAGATGGAAGTCGAGGATTCTCAGATGCATGCCCCCATCCAGCCCATACTGCATCAACTTTAAGCCGTAAAGCATGTTCAAGAATTTCATCAACATTTGCATAATTATTTGTATTTGAACCCGATGGTGAAAATACAATATTATCCGCAAGTTTAAGATATTCTAAAAAATAGAAAAAATAATTAATAAAAAATTTCTATAAAATTTTTAACATTGGATCGGATTTACGGATTTCATAATATTTCCTTTTTGCCATTTCTGTCCCTCTTTTAACCTTTGTCCCTTCTTCCGTTTTTTTAAAAACTAGAAACTTTGATAAAAACTCGTTTCTTTCCTTCCTGTTTTTTTTTTCAACGAAGAAAAAAAAAACAAAAAATTTAAAGATTTTAATCAGAGGTAAAAAGCAGCAGCAGGCCTCTTTCAACGTTGTCGCTGTCGCTGTTGAAAAAGGGTGAAAAAAAGAAACTAGTCTTTCGAGAATTATCAATACTATCACACAAACAATGTATTTTTTGACAAATAAGCGTTAAAACTGTCAATCAAATATCTCGAAAAAAAAGTTTCAAATATTTTAGGCAACAAAAAATGGCAAAATTATTGTTTTTGAGTTACTGTAAATTTTAAAAATTTTTTGAGATCAAAAAAATGTGATAAAGATTTAAAAAGACATTTTTTTAATTTCTAGGAAAAATTAAAAAGAATGAAAAAAGTTTTTAAGTTACAGGCTAAAATACGGTTGAAAAGAACGAAAATCAAATCAGTTTTCGTTCAAAGTGACTCAGGGGATTTATGCAAATTTTCTGAAACTAAAATTTGCATAGTTTTAAAGAAATTTTTTTTATGATTGCAATATGTTCCCCTAGCCAAGTTCTATCGTTTAAAAGTCAAACTATTGAAATCGGTTTAGAAATAGTAAAATGGCATAAAATCGAAGTTTGCCGAAATTAGTTTATCACCAATATCTCGAAAATGTTCCGGTTGACGGGATCTGATTTTTTTTACCATTAATTAACCTCACTGTGACAAACATTTTGCCGAATGTGGCTTTTTTTAATTAGTTAACTTTTTTTCCATTTTTGCTCGAAATGGAAAAAAAATGTCGCTTTATATTTAAAAAAAATTTTGTTGATACGGTAACCCAAAAAACTGCTTTCGTGTTACTACCAATTTTGAAACTGTAATTTTTTTGGTTCTAATTCGGTTTATTTTAACTAAATTTATATCCAAAATTTTTAACTTCACTTACCAGCTTGTGATGCAACTTCTTGTTCGGTTGTTAAACAAATAAATTTAATAATTCGATCATTTTGAAATGTTTGTTGTAAAATTTTTCTCATTGATGTAATACATTTTACTGCAGCAATGCCATTGGTTGCAATTAAAATTTTTTGAATATTACATGTTTTTGGGCTTGAAATTGTTGAATCCCGTAAAACAAAATAATCAATGAAAGAATTAATTGTTGGAAAAATTTTATTTTCTTTTGATACCATATTTTCCCCGGATGCATATGAAGCAGCTGTAGCTTTACGCTGTTGATGATGCCCACCTCCAAATGGATGAGATATTGTTGAAGATTCTTCCATAATTAATTCATATGGTCCTGGCATTTCGTTTTTTGGGAAAAGAATGGAAGAAATATTTGTTACCTAATAAATAAAAAGTACGGTAATTTTCGTTTCGAAACACACAAAAATAAAATACAAATTTCTCGAAACGAATTTCCTAAAACAATGATAAAACAAATACAAATTTTTTCAAATTTTATATACCCTCCTTTTTATGGTCCCCTGAGATATTTCTCAACCGTAAATTTGGCCAACTTGTTTTTTTACCTTTTTAAAAGACCCTCAAAAAGCGTAAATAACTGTTTCATTGTTCAGTTTTTTTTGTCAAATAAAAACATCAAAAAGAAGAAAGGAGTCAAATGACAAAAAAACAAGGTTCAATAAACTGTAAAAAAAACTTTTTGACGAATAATTATTTCCTCAAGCATAATATAATTTTCAATCGGAGATCTATATCAGATATTTTTTTATGAAATTATTCAACGGATCAAAAAACATTTGTTTATACGTCACTAAAAGAATCCTCATTTGCCAAAAAAAATGTTTATCAGAATTTAAATTGATCGAATACTACATTGAATAAAAATGTTGAATTCCACTTGAGACAAAAATTTTTATGACTATACTTAAAAATTAGAGATTCATTGCAGCAGGTGTTTTTGTTTATTCAAAAGCTCTGCTGCAACGAATCCCTGATTTTCAAGTTCAGTCAAAAAAAAGTTTTGTCTCAAGTGGAATTCAACTTTTCTAATTACACTGTTAAAAATCCGGTAATTGGAATAAATATTTGAGTTTTAATGAATAAAAAAATAAAAGGAACTCATTTTTCTAACATTTTTTTGATTTCCTTTTAAAGGATCTTCAAAGAAGAAGAAGAAAAAAGATTGCTGTGTTTAAAAGATTGGAGGGAAAGGAAAAGAGATAGAAGATAGGAGAGAGAGAGGCAGGAGACAATCACGCCATTTAAAAATGCAAAAAGCAGCAAAAGAAGAAAAAAAAAAGCTCATCCGTTTTTCTTC
This sequence comes from Panagrolaimus sp. PS1159, assembly GCA_963922195.1. Taxonomy (NCBI): domain Eukaryota; kingdom Metazoa; phylum Nematoda; class Chromadorea; order Rhabditida; family Panagrolaimidae; genus Panagrolaimus; species Panagrolaimus sp. PS1159. The sequence continues at coordinate 1,644,646 of CAWUHW010000017.1, read as the reverse complement.
TTCTTTCCTTTTCCTTCTCCTTCTGCTGATGGCTCCCGAACAAAGAACCCTCGATCGAAAAAAAGAGCAGCGAAAAAAAATAAAAAGTACATATCTGTCAAAAAATATTGCAACCCTAAACAATAACCTTATTGGGTATAAAGAACAATTAAGGAAAAAAAAAGATTAAAACCCGTCAAACTTTTTTTTGGACATAAGCAAAAAAAAAGTGATAAGAAAACCGATTGTAAAAAAAACTGTCAACAGCTGAGAAAAATAATTTTTAGCTATTAGCTTTGATTAAAAAAAGCAATCTGATTTTAAACGTTTCTTTTTTTACAGCCCCATTTTAAAGAACTTTCAAAAGAAATTTGAAGGCGGAGAAAAAGTTTGAAGCTGTGATAGTCTCAAAAAAATGTCATGGCCTGATCTTTTTTTTATCTCTCTCTCAGAAAAAAAGCTTTGAACGGAAACAAGAAAAAAAGTAAAGGAAGAACTTTGATTTAAAGAATCCCAAAGAAAACGTAAAAATCCAAAGAACAGGGAAGAATAAAAAAAAGAAAAGAAAAGATTTTTTTGTAAAAACAAAATACAAAAAATGTTGTTTGAAAAAAAAGAAAGAACGGAAACGATCGGATCGAAAAAAATGTTGCTAAAAAAAGTTTTGGACGTTCTTTGATGATTACAAAAAAAAATTATGCAGATTAAAAGAGAGCGGAAATTTTTGACATGTTTTCTGGAATGGCATAAATCTGACAATCAGGCAAAAGAACAATATAAAAGGACCCTGATTGTCATGTTCACCATTTTAAAAAAATTATTATAAATGAAAAATATATTTAATCATCAGTTCTCTTTAAAGAGCAACATGAAAAATACATTAAAAAATTAATCGAAAAAATGAATTTTAGTTATTTTAATAATAAGCGTATAATACCGTTAAAATTAATTTAAAAAACTGCAGTATCGCAATATGATAAATTTTTAAAGTTGAAAAACTGATTTTACAGTTTAAAATGGAACAATAAAAAAAAGTAGCAAAAAAATACAAAAAAAGCAATATTGAAAATTTTTTTCAAATATATTTAAAAAAATTTTTAAAGGCATTAAAAGCTTATTTTTATAGTTTTTATGCCAAAAAAGGAGTTTTAGAATCAAAAATTAGGTAAAATAAATGTATTAAGTATTTTTAAAGAAAAATTTTTCGGGGGCCACAACAACAACGGTAGGGGGTATATAATAAGTCTTTAAACTGAAGTTACTATTTTAAATTTTTTATGACTTCAAAAAAATCAATTTGGGCACAAAAACATTTTGTTCTTTTTCTGATTCAAAGCTCCTTCATTCTAATTTTTTGATTAATGCCCTTTAAAAAAATATTAAAATTTTTAGTATCACACGATTATTAAAAACAACACAAACAATCAATATATCCCCAATTAATTATTATTAAAAGATTATTGACGACTTTTTTTGGCAAGCGTGAAATGAATTAAATAAATCAATCTCTCCAAAATCAATTTTCAAGGCCGCCTAAAAAAAGTATAAGAGGAAAGAAAAAAATAAGAAGAAAAAGATTTAATCAAAGAGAATCGGTTCCGAGAGATACATTCCAATAACAATGAATGAATTATTTTAAAAAAAAGAGTAACAAAAAAACAAAAAGAAAAAATGTTGCAAGTTTTTTATTGGATTTTTAAATGTCAAATTTTGTAAAAATTTTATGGCATTAATCAAACAAATACAATGAAGGAGCTTCAAATCAGGGTTGTGAGGAAATACTTCCGGGGGAACACTTTTCCTCAAAAGTTTTCTTCAATATTGAAAAAATAATTGTTTTTTTTTAAATAACACATTTCTGATCTAATTTTTATCATAGCTTATATCTGTTAAAACAGAATTTGAATGTACGATTTTGTTTAAAAATTAGAACTCATTTTCGCTCCCATTTTTGCAGAAGTGCTAAACAGAATTCCGTTTAAAAAATGAAGTAAGCTCTAATTTTTTAATAACATCGTTTATTTTAATTCTGTTTGGATAGATATAAGCAATGATAAAAATTAGATCAGAAATGATTATTTAAAAAAAAAACAATTATTTTTTCAATATTGAGAAAAAATTTGCGGTAAATTGTTCACCGAAAAAATTAAAATAGTAGCTTCAGTTTAAAGACTTATTATATACCCCCTACCGTTGTTGTTGTGGCCCCCGAAAAATTTTTCTTTAAAAATATTTTAGACATTTATTTTACCTAATTTTTGATTTTAAAAACTCCTTTTTTGGCATAAAAACTCTAAAAATAAGCTTTAAATGCCCTTTAAAAACTTTTTAAATAAATTTGAAAAAAGTTTTTCAATGATCTAAAATAGTCAAATAGAAACAAACAATGATAAAAAATTTTTTTTATAAAAAATGTGACAACGAAAAAGTCTGTTAAAATTAACGTAAGATTTTCATATTTTGTCAAAAATAATTTGTGTGAGGTCTATCAAAATATAGCCAAAACAATTAAATCCGTCTTACAAATTTAAAAAATGGACAAAATTCCATGAATGTGTTCATTTTTGATAATAATCTCAACATTTTCAATCATTTTAAAATTGTGATGCAAAAAAAGCATAAATCAAAGAAAAACATATTGAAGCAAAAATACGTCATTTTTCTGGAAAATGTAAAAAAGCGCGCTGCAAAAAAAGAATTGATAAAAACAGAGATCACTTTTTTGGAATTTAAACGTGAAAAAAAAAAAGAGAAAAAAGATCACGCCAAAAAAAAAGGTCTCAAAAGAAAGCATTTTTTTGACGAAAATTATACCTCAAAAAAAGAATGATAGCAGAAAAATAAAGAAGAAAAGGAATAGGAAAAAAAATAAGGTTCCAAGTTCAAAATCATCACCTCTCCTGATTTTTATCTTTTCTCTTCTTCTTTTTTTGTGTGTCAATTTTTAATGTTTCATCAAAAAAAAAAGAAAAAAAGAAAGAAATATGTACTTCTTTCTTTTTGTTGATTTAAATGATTAAAAAATAATTTGTGAAAAAGATGGGAGAACAATAGAGAGAGAAAAATGGAAAGTAGCTTTCTTTATAAAAAAAAAGTGTGTCCAAAAAAAGTGGAAAAACAAGAGTTTTAAACTATTAACTATTACTTTTTTTTTCGTTAAAGTTCAAATATGAAAAATTACGAGTGTTTTTGTTTCAAGAAAAAAAGAGAAAAAATGTGATTCACGTGATTGGAAAAGAAAAACGCTATTTAACAATGAAAAAACCTCAAATTTCAATACAATTAATTAGCTATTTTTAATCTTATATTTTAATAGCCATGGCATTGTTAATTTATTCAATGACAATTTTACTCCAACCACAGAGATAAAAATTTAACGTAAAGCAAACAGTGTTGTTGCGACTCCGACTCCGGAGTCGGAGTTGGAGTCACGGTGGTGGAGTCGATTCCGGGCAGTGTTGTTTCGACTCCAACTCCGGAGTCGATTCATCGACTCCGGAGCCGGAGTCGGAGTCACCAAATATTTTTGGAACAACACTGATTCCGGGTGAAAATTTTAAATAAAGGAAAAAAGAAGAAAAAAGTGCTTTTTTCCATAAATATTTAGTTTTTTGTCTTATTTTTTTGGCATTTTAAATGCAAATTAAAGTTAATATTGTCTTTAAAATCGTTTTAAAAAATTCTTCGAAATTTGAAAAAATTTTTACAATCATTTTTTATGATTAAAATAACTTTTTTGAAGATAAAAAACGGTCTTTAAACCTTAAAAAAAGAAGAAAACAAGCATCAAAAAAACAATTCCACTTGCTTTTGGAAAACTCGACTCCGGAGTCAACTCCAGTGGCTCCGACTCTAATAACGGAGTTGGAGTCAACGCCGGAGTCATTTCAAACTCGAAAGGAGAACGCTGAAAACAAAATTTCTATTTTTTTCGTTTTTTAGAAATAATTAAATTTTTTGCAGTAAAAAAATCGTTGTCACGAAAATCTTTCAAATCCAACTTTTTTGCCACAAATGTTTTATGCCAAATGAAAAAATACACTTACGTTTTTATTTTTCAAGAAAATTTAGCGTTAAACAATTTTGATTTAAATATATCTTAAAAATATATATTAATATTTTGTATTCATTTGATTTAAAACTTGTTGTAAAATAATTTCGAGTTTTCTTTTCTGTTCTTTGCAATATTCAAAATTTTTGTGTTGAAACCAGGGATTGAAAATCGGGCCGAAAAAGTCGGCCGGCCCGGCCCGTCGTCGGAATTTTCTCGGCCCGGCCGGCCCGGGCCGGCCCTAAAATATTTCAAGTTTTTTAAAAGTTTTTTAGAATATTTTTCGAAACCTGCAGCTTGCAAAAAATAGTTTTTTGCATCTTTTCTCATCAATATGAATTAATATAACAATGATTCGTAGTGATGAGAAAAGAAAAAGTGCGTACTGCGCACACCACAAACATAAAAACTACCAAAAAACAAAATTTGAAAAATATGCCGGGCCGGCCCGCGGGCTTCTTAACGCGGCCCGGCCGGCCCGCGGGCCAGAATTACTAAGGCCCGCCCGGCCCGGCCCGGGGCCGGGCCGGCCGGCCTCATTTTCAATCCCTGGTTGAAACAATATTAAAAATTAAAGTTCAAAATTATGTTTTTTTTTGTTTAAAACATTTGACGACATTTTTTACATTTTTTTCTTACAACAAAAATGCACCCGATGCATATCATTGATAAAAAAAAAAGAAGAAAGATATTCATTCATTTATTCCATTTCAATTTCCGGATGGATCAATGTTGAGATAAAAAATTGTTTTTAAACAAAAAAAGACATGAATGAGAAATCAAAAATCAAAGCTGGAAAAAAATGTTTTATTGGAAACAAAAAAAAGAGCGGGTTTTGAAAAATCTTTTAAGCTTGTTTTTTTTTATCAAAAAAAGATATATTGTAAGAAAGCAACTAAAAAAAACCGCAGTTCCACTTAAAAAATTTGATCAATGTGAGTCACAAAAAATGCAAATATACAAAAAACTATTACTTTTTCGTTTGTTTCTAAAAATATAAACAAAAAACACATTTTTGTTAATCACAGCTAATACGTTAAACTCTTTGTCGTTTGCTTTATTTTGATTTTGTCTCACTTTTAAAAAACGATTTCAATTATATTATTTGTTTACCTTTTTCTTGTTTTCTGGCAACGTTATATTTGTTCCTCGGGTTTCTAATTATATTCATTCTGTATATTTTGATCGAAATCGCTTGAATACATTCAATGAAATTCCGTGGATTATGGTTGTTTTTATTTTCTCTGATATTTTTATATGAACGCTGTTTTTAAATAAAAACGGTTATTTTAAAAAACGATATTTTTGCACAGAATTATTATGTGGGGATTTGAAAATATGACTTGCAAAATTTAAATACTGGAATTTGCATAAAAACACAATATTGACATTCATCAGCTTTAGCGTATAAAGATTTAATTGTTGGTTTTCTCCTCCAATTTAATTGCAGAAATTCTGTGATGAAAGCCGTTATACGGTTTTCAGTGCAATATGTGATTCCGCTTGGTAATTTCTGAGATAAATATTTATTTCTTGCCGACAAATATAAACGTTCCAAAAGGGATGTAAAAGAAGAGAGAGAGAAAAATGGCAAAAAAGAAAAGGGCTTCGCTGCAAGCGACCTTTAAAGAGAAAGGAAAGGCGGAGTTATTCTTCTTTCTCAACAAATTCGTAACAGAAAAAAAAATGCGAGGTGTCGGGCATATAAAAATGTCCTTTTTGAAAATAATGAGCAGAGTTAGGTGATGCTAATGTTTGCTGCAGCGGCGCCACTCAAATAACATATAAGCCATTTTTTATAAAAATTGTACATTTTTGCTGATTTTACGGATTAAACGCTAATTCGTTGCCTCTAGACCAAATCGAAGTCGTAGAATCCGTCGAAGTCGTAAATGCCATGCCACAAATCAATGAGGTGCTGTGCCGTAAAAAGTGCCAAAAATCAAAATTTTTAAAACAATGCTAAAAAAATTCGTATGGATTGATTCTTCTCAACGCAATCTATCAGATGAAAACTTATTTGACCGTTTAAAGCCATTTTTTCAATAAGTTTTTCTTAATTTAAGTTCGGGGTATATGATAATTGGACAAAAAGTGCCAAAATTTGTTGGGAGGGACCAGTTTTTTTTTTGGTTTCATTTTCTTCCTCACATATTTTTAAATCTATATGGAGCAAAACAAAAAGAATTACCGTATATGGAAAAAAATGAAAATTGTGACAATTCCGCTTTTTATAATGTTTGCATTTTTAGAAATGCTGGTTTTTAATGCTTTGGAAATTTTTTTTCAAAGAAAAATTACATACGCTTCCATAATGGCATTTTTCGTTTTTCAATAAATAACATAAATTTATTAAACTATAAAAAAATAAACAGATTAATTTTTATTTTATTACTTTTAAAAAACATTTTTTCTATTTGTAATCAAAAAAGAAACATGTATTTTTCATTTAACAATTTTTATACAAAAAATGCTTTTAAATTTTTGAACAAAAAATTTTCGATATGGTTTTACAAAGGCAATAATAATAATAGAATCATATGGAACATATAAATTCATAAAAAGGAATGCAAAATTTGGAATCATTGATGGGGCTGAAATAAAATTTAATGAAATTAAAACCCCAGAACCACAAAAAACAAAAAAGATTGACATTCCAAAAAACTGAATAAATATCATTCGAAGTAACATTGTATTAGATTTTTGAAGCCTTTTAAAAACTTTAAATTTTAAATTTCGAAAATGTAAAAAATTTAGCGTCAAAATTATTAAAGCAAAAGAAACGCGAGAAATTGCAGAAATTGCAATTAAAATTATCGGAAATGAAAGATTGCTTTTTTCGGTTCCTCGAATCATAACTAAAAGTTCAGGATTAATAAAATCAAAATTTGTAAATTTTTCACTCCAAAAATTAATTAACTCATTTTTTGAAAGAAAAAATATTGTTTTTAAAAATGGCACAGAAATGCAAATAAACATAAAAAGAAAAGTGCAAAAATCTGTTGCAATTAAAAATGAATAAATCCTAAATGGAATTTTTGAATTTGTTGAATTTGAATTTTTCATTGCATAAAATCTTTCAAGCGACATTCCCGTTGAAGAATCAATAATTGCCATAGAAAAATTAAAACCAAGTGCAATTAAAATAATCGAAATATTTGGTGGAAATAGCTTTGCAAAACCAATTGGATAAAAGCATATAAATGGATGAAAAATTATTGGTGATAAATTTCCGAGTATTACTCCAAGGGATAAATTAAATCCCGAATAAAATAGTAAATAAGTTTTAAAAGATTTCATTTCTTTTGGAGTTTTAAATATTATTACCCAAATTAGCAGTGTTGTTAGAAAAGTTGTAAATAGCGAAATTGTATCAAAGATTGGATTCAAAATTCCAAAAATTCTTTCATTATAAACTTTTGAAAAATTATATTTTTCTTCAACCATTTTTCTGTCAAAAAAAATGTTGACACTACTTTTATTTTGACAGAAAAGGAAGTGCTTTTTTTGCTTTTTAATTTTTAAAGTTCTCTAAATTTTATTATTATTGCTTATTTAATTATGTTTTTTAATGGTAAATTCTTACTTTGACTTTTCAAAAAAAAAAATCAATTAAAAATTGTTAAAAATAAAAGTTAAACAAAATTAAAATTTCCTGCAAGAATTTTGGTTTCGGAAGAAAATTTGTATTTCAAAGTAAAAATTTTGAGGCAATATCTGGCACTTTTATAGTATTCCCCCCCCCCCCCATTTTCAAAAATTTTTTTACAAGTTTTGCAACAAAAATTCACATTTTTTCTTTGAAATTTGCATATCAACATAAAATATATTTTCCCTTTCTAAAATTTTCTTTTTTTTCTATTTTCCAAATCATGGATGAACTTCGAAATTTAACAAATCGTGAATTTTATGATATTATTAATAAACCAGAAGATGATAATATCTATTTACTCGGGATTTAAAGTATTTTTGCTGTTTTTTTAAAACTATGCTGTGGGGGGGGGAATACTATAAAAGATGGCAACTGACTTCTTTTATAGTATTTCCCCCCCCCCCCCATTTCTGCGAAAAAATATTTCTCAAAATTCCCTGAAATTTACATATCCGGCGTTGTTTCTCTTACAAAGACTTCTGTGTATTTTTGTGCCGTGTTTTCAAACTGCAAAATGCGCGGGGAATACTATAAAAGAAGTCAGTTGCCATCTTTTATACTATTCCCCCCGCATTCTCATCGATTATGTTTTTTCATTCACAAAGAACAATTTACATGACATCAAGCAAAATCAACGAAAGTGCTATAAAAGGAGAGAAAGCACACAAAACAGGCTTTTTTTCACTCTTCGACGGTTTGCTAAACGGTTGCTCCATCACTCTCTCCCCAACTTCGAAAATTTTTCAAAGTCTTTTTTCTCATAATTTTTACAAGTTTGAAAAGAAAATCGGACTTGTAAAAATTACGAGAAAAAAGACTTTGAAAAATTTTAAAAAAAAAAGGGGGGGAAAGCTATAAAAGTACCCAATATCTTATATCTTGATCTGTCAAACTTAGAACACCACATCGAAAAATTTGTAGAACTATTGAAGAAAGAAATGATCGTGGAGCACATTTTGCTTCATATAAATCCGTAAAAAGTTCTTCGGTCATCCATACTATACATGTAAGATTTTTAAAGCAAAATACTTTATTGCAAATTTCCCAATGATCATTTGAATACCATATTCTTCATGAAAAATATCCATTTAAAAATGTTGAATACAGAAAATTAGTTGGTAAAAATTAATAAGTTTTTTGTTTGTTAATTTTTTATGTCCAATGCATACTTGTTTCTTTGTTTTTTTAATTATAACTTTTATAAATTTGTTGTTATCACTAATACAGTAATATTTTTTGGGATGTAAATATTTTTGATGAATCAACTCACAAGGGATGCCTAAAAAATGATTTTTTTTTCTAAAATTTCCTTTTTCTTGATCTCTAAAAAAATTGACGTGAAAACAAGATAAAAATTTCGAAAACACATTTTAAATAATTTTAAGTTAATGGAAAAATAATTTTAAAAATGTAACATGTTGATGGATCAAATGAAAAAATGCAAATTTTCAATGTCCAATTTTAATTCCTGTTGAGTCTTCTAGCAAATCACATAAAGATAAAAATTTTGGTGAATTAAAATGCTGCAGTCCTTAAAAACTAGCTTTAAACTTTTTCTTGCACATTATGTTTGAGTCCAAAAAAGATTAGGATCGTTTGATAAAAATGATAATTTATTTGATTTTGTAAAAATTCATGAACAAAAAAAATGCCAAAAGTGTCGGGACAATTCAGAGGCAGAAAGAGGCAAGGGATTCTTATTTGGTATGGACTATGATTCCAACAATAAATAACAAATTTATTATAAAAATATAATAAATGGCAAATACAAATAAATAAAATACAAATACAAATACACTAAAATAGTACAACAAAATACAATAAAACACAAATAAACACACACAATAAAATAATAGCAGGAACAAGGCAAAACAAGGCAAAGGCAAGGCAAAGCAAGGGTAACCACAACGGTTGAGACGAAACTAAAAAACTGAACTTCTTGGTTCATTGCTGCTGCTTTTATATGCTTGGTTGACCCAGACAGTCTCTTAGGGGTTTTTCTAGAATAAACTGGAAAACAACTTGCAAATCAGGGACTTTCTGCCAAAGTTCCTGACACTCCCGCCGCAGAAGTTGTTATTTGAGGAGTACGATAGCGACAAGAATGGCAGCAACTCCAATAATAATAAATAACAGGTAATCATATAAATGTTGCATCGTTGAAAGAAATCCAATACCAAAACTTTTAATTCCTGAAGTATTATCTTCACCAATACCATGAATAACATTCCAATCATCGGCATGTTTCTTTTGATGTAGATGACCTTTAATCTTGAAATGATGCTGGGAAATTTGGCAAACTAGAAGACATTCTTCATCGATGTTGACATCATTGGTATACCAACGACGTTCTGTCCAAACACCATTTTTAGTGCATTTAACATCAAACATACGACTGTTACAATAAACATGACCAATTGAAGAACCGAATTTGGTTTTACAAAAGGTTTTTACTAAAGCTCCTTCAGGGCCATTTGTACCAGATACTGAGATATTATCAATCGAGCAATCGGTGTAATGAATAAGAGAAGAAGCTGATAAATTATAAGTTTCAATAACAAGATCAAGATCAGCTGCTACTTGAGCAATTGGTCCATGCTTTGAGTTTGGTAAAAATAAATGTTCGCCAATACGATTGGGCAATTTATTTTTTAACCATTGTTCTTTCATTTCTTCTTGATCGTCACAAGCACATTGAACAGTAGAATCTGCTGCACGGCAATTGCAAGCACCATGACGTAATTTGCATCCGAATCCATTTGCACAGGTAAATAATCTGGTTTCTCCGGCAGCTTCTTTGTTGAGCCAGGCAATTTCGTTGTCTTTTTCCAAAAACATTACATCTGTTGGGAATTCACGAAGAAATTCAAGGGAGGCTTTTCTAATACTGATTTTAATATCTTCAAATAAAAGAGTTTGACCTGGTTGCAGTGTGAATACTCTTGCATGGGTTACGTTGTGGGATTCAAAGGTGACAGTAATGTTGTACCATGGTTCCCATTCTGGACAACTAAATGTTTTAAGTTGTTCATCATTTTCAATTTCAGCGTAATAACGGTAAAAAGTGCATCCAGTTCCAAAAAGAGCACAACCACAAGTTATAGAACCACAACTTTCGACACATTCAGTAACACCAGGGTAATCGTTGGCATTGCCTAACTCATCAATACGACTTTGACTCCAAACTTCAGCACAATTATTGTTTGTACAACTTCCCATTCCAGGACATCGTTTAGCTGATTTAACTTTAATGTTGATAAACTTTGTGGAAGCGTAATGTAATTTGCTACATGTTGCAAAAGCTTTTGCAGAAATTTTAATACTTCCAACTGGAATCTTTTCGTCGGATTGGAGTAATAAACAGGCATCTTTTCCGGGACCAACAGTAATCCAAGATTTGGTTGAAAAATTGCAAGCAATATGATTTTCACTTGTCATTAAACAACTTTCACTTTTTGCTTCGATGACAAAGGAATCAGAACAGGCATTGACGCTACCAAATAACAACATAATAATTGAAAACATCAAAGCTTTCCTTTGAACGAAACGAATGGAAGGCATTTTGAATAAAGCTTTTACGCTGACGGTATCGGCTGTTCTTTTACTTTCAGCATCGCCTTCTTCCATTTTAGCATTTTCAACATTATCAAGCCTTTTTGGTGAAACTCGAACCATATGTCTTTTTCGACTTGCAGTATCACCTTCTTCCATTTGAGCATTATCAGGGTCAGAAGGATTTTTTGACAGGGATCGAAGCATCCATCTTCCCCCTTTAACAAGGAGGGGAGAATGAGTTTGGTGGCATTTTCGGGATATAAGAATTCCAACTAAGGAGAAGATCAAAAATATACCGAACCATGTTGACCATGCCCAACAATGTGGATGAGTAATATGATCTTGGCAAAATACACAGGTAACCAAATCGCAAAAATCAATAAATTCACATTCAAGATTTATCGTAGTTGAATCACCAGTATTTGACCAAAAGGTTGTTTCAAACACTGAATAAGAATTAAGAATTTCACCAGGTATTGGGATAATTGTAATTGTATCAGTTACATGGATTAATTTTGAACGATGAGGTAAATGAATAGAAATTTTAGTAACATTTGAAGTTTTTGAAACAATCTCTCCATTTTTACAATAAGAATCATAAATAACAGGAGGAGAGGCAACCGATAACAAAAATAATTGGAATATCGTTAAGAAGAAAAATAATGAATTTACAGTTGATTTCATTGATCTTGTAATTCTTCGATTTTCAGGAGTAGTTTTAACTTGTTGAGCTGTTTCGCGAGGTGGAGTATCAGGAGTATTGCTTAAATCAGAATTTGAGGTTGTCTTCGGTTTTCTGCATTCAGGTTCCAAGTTTGCTTCCAGGGGATACAAATGTGCTGGGGATCGATTTAATAAATTTCCGTTTGATGTTTGAACAACAACAGCACGAACTTTACCATCTCTACTTTCATTTACTTGTACAACTTTTCCTAAACGCCAGCTGCCACGCGGGACTTCATCATCATCAATTAAAACAACTTCTCCAACTTCAGGAATAAGATCAAGACCTTTTTGTTTGTGGAGGTTCTGGGATGTTTCACGAAGCTTTGTAAGATATTCTTTATTCCATCTTTTCCACGTTCTGTCGATACAAGTTGTTGTAGTTTTGAGGGTCTTCAGAAGTTTCGTTTTGAAATCTTCTTGAGGGAAGTAAGTTGGATCAGTGGATTCATCAGATTGATCGTTAAATCTTGATGTACCAAGGGAAGCATTTGGAAGTATAAAATCGATGGGGCGAATAGCTTTAAGTTCACCTTCAGCTTCAACAAGTGGACGGCTGTTTAAGATGCCTTGAACTTCAACTAACAGTGTTCGAAAATCTTCTTCCGATAAGCGTTTTCTACCAATACCGTATTTTAAAGCAATTTTTACAGAGCCAATAAGTCTTTCATATACTCCACCTTTCCATGGTGCACGTTCAGTAATAAAATGCCAATCGATCTTCTTTCCAGCTACATAATCCATAAGTTCTGGATCAGGATTGGAATTATGCCATATAGGAGCAATATGAGTTCCAGTAGCTTTAAAATTTTTGCCGTTATCAGATAAAATAGACGAAGGTGTTCCAAATGTATTAATAAATCGTCGAAAAACATTAATAAAGGCAGAAGCTGACATTTCTTTCACAAAATCAAGATAAACTGCTCTTGTGGTGAGGCAAGTAAATAAAGTAATCCAGACCTTTTGATCTTCGCCATTATTTTTAATTGTAAATGGACCGGCACAATCTACACCAACATGTTGAAATGGTAAATATTGCTTGACTCTTGAATTCGGTAAAGCTGCCATTTCGGGGAGTTGATAAGGTTTGGCCTTATATTTCAAGCATGGACGGCACGATTTGATAGCTTTTTTCACTGTTGACAATCCTTTTGACAGCCAAAAATTTTGTCTGATTTCTGTAAGAACATGTCGAGGACCTGCATGTAATGAACCATGATGAATTTTTAAAATTAATAAATTAGTTTCTTCGCTTTGGGGGAGAAATAATGGTGAAGCAAGATCATCATTTCCAGAATTTTCAAGTCGAGAACGAACACGAAGCATTTCATCACCATCTTTAAAAATTCGTAGTTCACGGCATGTGGATTTGTTAGGGGGATTTGCTTGCTGAATATCTTTAATTAATACTTTTTCAGCTCTTTTGAAAGCTTCTGTTGATCGTGGGTCTGGAGATTCTTGCTTTCGGCATTTTTGAACAAAATAAAGGCAATAAGCAGTAACACGAACAAGACGATTCCAGGAAGATCCATGTTTTGCAGAAATAAGCTTTTCTTTCTTTTCATCAATAACAGGATGAACAGCAAAAATAAATTCTTTCTCAACTTCTGGACATATTTCTTGTACATAAGATGATTTAAGAGTTGGCCATTTCTTCTCATCATTTTTGAGAAATGCAGGACCATTCCACCACAAATTGCAATTTTTTAAGGTTGAAATACTGGCTCCACGAGATGCAATATCGGCAGGGTTTTCTTTTGTGGGTACATGACGAATATCTGCATCTGAAGCTTTGATAATTTTAACACGGTTGTCAACAAATCTTTTCAAAGGTTTGTTTGAACGAAGCCAGTAAAATACAGGTGAAGAATCAGTCCAGAGTACAGTTTTATCCCATTTCAAATCAACATTCGCTATAATATAGCAGAGAACTTTTACACCCAAGGCCAATGCTAATAATTCAAGACGAGGAATAGTAACCGATTTGATGGGGCAAAGTTTAGATTTTGATAAAATAAGATAAATTTTGTATTCACCACTTTTGCTTCTGAATACAATAAAGGCAACAGCAGCATAAGCTTTGGCAGAGGCATCACAAAATATATGAAGTTCTACTGTATACTCGCCTTCAGGTCGTTTAAGGAATCTTTTGATAGAAACAGCCATTGGTTCTTCAATTAATGATTTCCAACGAATAGCTTCTTCTGGAGTTAAAGGTTCATTCCATCCTGTCTTTTTCTTCCAAAGATCTTGCATAAATAGTTTCAAACGAACCATAACAGGTGTAAGAATACCAAGTGGATCATATTTGCTTCCAATTTCAGCTAATACATCTCTTTTGGTGATTGTAGGTTTATCCAGGGTTTTGGAAGGCATTTTGATGGTTAAGTCATCATCCACTGGATTCCATTGCAGACCAAGTACTGATAATAAGGAAGGTTCTACATTGAAATGATTATTAACTTCTGAATTATTTGACATAATATCCCGGAGATTCATTTTTATTGTTTTAAATAACACGTTGGAATCAAATGGTCAATGGAAAAATTCCATACGAGACATTTTCTAAAAATTTTCTCGAGGAAAAAGAGAAATTTTTTAAATTTATATTCACGATCTTTGACAACTTTTCCTGATATTGCATTAATTTTTTATGCTTTTATCATATACATAGAAAAAATCAGGGAAAAAAACTGAGTCGGATAGCAGAGAGCTTTTTTTTAAAAAGTATCTGAAAACCAAAACCAATAATTGCATGGTAAAGAAGATATGAAAGTTTTGGAGTTGTATAACATTATATTTATTTAAAATGCATTATAAAGCGTAATTAAAGCCTTTTAAAGGTAAAGAAATCAGTATATGGTTGTAAAAATTAAGTTTCTGGAAGATATATGGTGATGAAGAAGTATACTATCAACGGTAGTTTTTTGAATCAGGTAGGTATTTTTCTTTGTTTTAAACATTATTTTAATAGTTAAATGTTTTAGATATCACATATGGATGCTCCAGAATCTATTTGTTATTTTATTTTTGGTTGTTTTTGTATAATGACATCAACATCGTTTTCCCTGGGTATATATGATACTGCACAAATCCTTGTTTTTGAAGATATTTATATACTATTTCAACCATTTACATCATATTTTTTGTATAAATTAGCTATATTTGGTAAGGGATAATGAAAAGTGAAGCAGAAAAGCTTGAAAAATATATATCCATGGATAACGATGTTGATGTCATTATACAAAAACAACCAAAAATAAAATAACAAATAGATTCTGCAGCATCCATATGTGATATCTAAAACATATAATTATTAAAATAATGTTTAAAACAAAGAAAAATACCTACCTGATTCAAAAAACTACCGTTGATAGTATACTTCTTCATCACCATATATCTTCCAGAAACTTAATTTTTACAACCATATACTGATTTCTTTACCTTTAAAAGGCTTTAATTACGCTTTATAATGCATTTTAAATAAATATAATGTTATACAACTCCAAAACTTTCATATTTTCTTTACCTTGCTATTATTGGTTTTGGTTTTCAGATACTTTTTTAAAAAAAGCTCTCTGCTATCCGACTTAGTTTTTTTCACTGATTAAAACTATAATTGTAAAAAAACATAAAAAGATAAAAAACTAATCTGAAAAAGTTGTTAAAAATCGTCAATAAAAATTGAAAAATTTTCTCTTTTTCCTCGAGAAAAATTGTCTCGTATGGAATTTTTCCATTGACCAAAAAACCCGTGGTTGATTCCAACGTGATAAATCAACAGCTGTTTCAGTTTTACGAATCACATTTTCAACATTTGAATCGCCAATAAATACATTATCAACATAAATATTTTTCTTCAATTGAGTTGCAAATTCAGCATCATCGAGATTCAATAATAATTTACGAATTGCAGCATTTAAGGAAAACGGACTGGATTTGCTTCCAAAGAAGATTCTGGTGAATCGAAGTTCAATGATATTTTCAGTTTTGAAGCCATTTTTGATGTAATCATTGACGTCTTTTATCCAAAAGAATCGAGTAAAATCACGATCATCAGGATGTAGACTTAATTGTAAAAACGCTTTTTCAACATCAGCAGATACAAGAATTTCTTCAGTTCGAATCCTTAATAATAATCCAGGAATTTCAGGAATCATGGACGGGCCAGCATACAACCAATCATTTAATGATTTTGAATCTTTTGAAGTTTTTGCTGAAGAATTGAAGACGATTCTAACTTTCGTTGATTTATGAGGTGTTTCAATGGCATGATGTGGCAAATAAACTTTTTTTGCAGTAGGAGATGATTTTGGAGCAATTTCAAGCATTTCATCTTGAAGTTGTTGTTTCATAATTTTGTCAATTTCAAAGAGCAATTCTGGCTTCTTGCTAACTTTCTTCAGTTGACTTTCTAAGCATTTTAATGACAAAAATCGATTTGATTCCAGAGGGGGGTCAGGTACGATAAAAGGAAGACGACATTGCATTCTACCATTTACAATTTCTGTATCTTGAACAAATTTTTCAACAGCTTTATCTTCTTCCTCGGTGTACGGTGATTCATCTGTACCAGCTTGATCGATTTGAAAAAACTTTTCCACAATTTCATTTGTTGTTGGAGGGGCTTGTGGATGATTGAGTAAGATAGAATTGACAGGAACACCAGTACCACATACCATTTTTCCTAATAAGGAATCAATTACTTTGTAACCATCTTCCGATTTTTCAGTTGTAAAGAATTCCCAGAAGAAATCATTTCCAATAAGAATATCTGGTTTAACCCATTTCTTGTTTCTGGTTTCAGGATCAATTGTTGGAAGAACATTGGTAAGATGTTTGATGGTGTAAGCATTAATAGGAATGTCGCTATTATTTTGGGCTTTAACAACCAAGCTAACTTTTTTACATGCAACTTTTAAGGATGTAACTTGACCATCATCACCAAAACGTTGAAGATCTAACATTTCTTCTTCAATAACAGGAAGTTTAAGACGACGAGCAAGATCTGCATGAATAAAACTGCAACCAGCACCACAATCCAAAAATAAATTAGCATCACAGGATTTTGGTTTTTCAGCAGAAGCATGAACCGGAGCAGTAATAACCATCATTGAAACTTCTTTCTTTTGTTGAAGTTTGACGACGTGAACAGGTTGTTTGCTTTTTAATGAAGGATTTTTAAAGCATAACGAATCATGGTGATGTTCTTTGCAGTGAATGCATGGCTTACTATCTTTACAACTATTCATCAAATGACTATCAAGGCATTTAAAACATAGTTTCTTTTCAGCAGCAATTTTTCTTCTTTCTCTTGTATCAGTTACGGCTTGACAAGAAGAAGGATTATGTTGTTTGGAGCAGAAAATACAATGCTTGTTTTTACTTCTGTTTTTATCATCTGGTCGAGGTTCAAAATTCTTTCGATGTTGTTGTGTGGCAATTTGACGAGGAAAATGTTGACGATCATTTTGATTCTGAGAATTTGCATGGAAATAATTCTGGCGTTGAATATTTGGCAAATCAATTTCAGAATTAACGACAGTCATAACTCTTTCTCGTAATTGACTGAATGTTGGATTCAAGCCATAAAGGTTAGCTTGTTGCAAAATACGAGGAGGCACTTTTTGTTTGTACAAAATCATCAAAGTTGCATCTTCGACATTAAAACCATTTGCTTTAATCTGTTCCAGAATACTTTCCATATCGTAAACAGCTTGAGCAATATCATTAATACGATTACTTTTAACATGAATATTTGCAAATTCATTGAACAATGCATCCAACACTTTTTCAGGACGACCAAAACGATCATACAATGTCCTCAAGACCAAATCATAATTCAAATAATTTACATCATAAAATCGTACAGCTTCTTTTGCTTTTCCTTTAAGCAGGCTCATCAACAACATCATTTTTTCAATTTGTGACATGTTGGGGTTATGATGAATGAAAGAGAAAGATGACGCCCAATGTCGGAAATCTCGGGGGTTTCCATAAAAGTAGGGAAGATTCATTTTAGGAGTATTGTAAAATTGATTTGGTTGGTTTGTTTGAGGAGGCGGAAAGATTGACGCTGGAAAAGGGAGCTGATTCGTTGGTTGAAGAGGAGTTTGAGATAAAGCAGGATAAACGGGATTTTGGCCGGATGCAGGAACATTTACGGAGAAAGGAGTTGGTTGAGGATTTAGAGTTGTATTTTGAGAAGTAGCTTGAAGAATAGAAAGAGGAGGCAGTGAAGGCTGATTAAAAAGAGCAAAGGGATCAGGATTTTGTTGAGCAGCATTTGTTTGAAGCATTGGAGCAAAGGAAACTTGTTTTACAGCACCAGGTTGTTGGTTTACAATGGCAGAAGTAACAGTTGTGGACGAAGCGGCAGTAAAAGCAGGATTTGAAAAGGCAGAAGCAGTCGTAATAGGCATTGTTGAAGCAGGAATTATTGAAGCATGGACGGTTGAAACTGGGGAATTTTGATCAGATTGAGCAACTTGTTGATCAGAACTTGTTGTATCATCAATAGGAGCAGAAGGAATGATACCGTTTGCGGTACTGGCTTGTGCAAAAAAGGATTGACCAGTATTAAAACTTTGTTGAATCATGGCATCAATATGGGCATAGGCATTTTTAATTTTTTCATATAATTCTTTGATTCCATCAGTTTCGTTATAAAGCTGGTTTAAGGCCTCTTCTTCCACTACAGCTCTGGAGTCGTTAGCTGCTTTCAGAGCGGCATTACAATCCATCCAAGATTCATGGTATTCTTTACAAGAAGTATGGACTTTTTCCAGATCTTTTTTGATAGGCATTAACTTGGAACCGAACTCCATCACTTCCGAAGGAGAAGACATAACAGGCATATTAAGTTCCATTGCTTTGGCACAAAGTTCAGCAGCACGCTTTCGTGCATTGGTGAAAGGAGATTTATTCTTGAAATTCATAGTTGACCAATACCAAACGGTCGATGCACCAAAATGTCGGGACAATTCAGAGGCAGAAAGAGGCAAGGGATTCTTATTTGGTATGGACTATGATTCCAACAATAAATAACAAATTTATTATAAAAATATAATAAATGGCAAATACAAATAAATAAAATACAAATACAAATACACTAAAATAGTACAACAAAATACAATAAAACACAAATAAACACACACAATAAAATAATAGCAGGAACAAGGCAAAACAAGGCAAAGGCAAGGCAAAGCAAGGGTAACCACAACGGTTGAGACGAAACTAAAAAACTGAACTTCTTGGTTCATTGCTGCTGCTTTTATATGCTTGGTTGACCCAGACAGTCTCTTAGGGGTTTTTCTAGAATAAACTGGAAAACAACTTGCAAATCAGGGACTTTCTGCCAAAGTTCCTGACAAAAAGTTTTACAATGACTGCAGCAACATCATAAATTTACCAGATTCTGTTGTATCTGATATCCATAAAGAAAAAATAAATTCTCAAACATGCAATAAATTGCCTGATTTATGCTTAATCTCACTCCGCTCCGGATTTTATCTCGGATCTGAGTGAGATTATTCGTCTCGAATAAATTAAATTATTATAAATGCAAATACAAAACATGATTAATCAATTGTATTTCGTTTTTAAATTTTAGAATCTATTCGAATTTCCAAGACACTTTCGTTTTTACAATTTTTTATTGCCATTTTTTCGTTTAATATTTGCTTCTTTGAAAGTGATTCTTTCAACACCCTTTTTAACTTTATTTTATTAAAAAAATGCAAAATGAAATTCTTTTGTTTATATTTTTTTAATTAATGGATCAAAAATTTTCACATTTTGCTGTTTTTTTTTTATTTAAATTTTTAAATAAATTTTTTCATTAATCAAAATTATTTTAAATGTAATTTTTCAGTTTTTTGTACAAAAATAATTACAAAATATTAAAAAAGAAGAGAAAAGCAAAAACACTGTCTAAAAATTGCTAAAAAATAGTGTTATGATTTTTTTTTAAACAAACAGAATGTTGCTCTTTTTTTTGGCTGACATCTAAAATGAAATATCTCAGCTGTCACTGAAAGCGGCAAATAGTGTGTCTTTCGATATTTGAAATAAAAACAACGGAAAAACAACGCGGAAGAAATGGATGATGTTTTGATTAAAAATTTAACAAATGTAAAAGATGACCGATCATTGCTCCCACCCGCCCACCTTTTTAAATTCTCAACACAAGCTCACTGTATCTATTTTTAATTAATAAAATATTGAAAAAAATACTTGACAAACAAATTTTCCAAAAATTAGATCAAATAGGTGGAAAAAAATATTTTTCTTTTGACAGAAAATCATTGAAAGAAAGGAGATTTCAAAATGCTTTTTTCTTTTCATTTTTTTGAGCTGTAACAAAAATTCTTTTTCCAATCAAAGGAAAATATCACCGATTCTTTAAAAAACTAGCTTTGCTATTTTTATTTTTTTGCAATCAATAAATTTTTTATATTTTTTATTTGTTTTTACATGCTTGAATTAAAACGCTTAAATTAAAGACAAATATATGCTTGTTTTTTGTCTAATAAATACAAAATATTTGATGTTGATGCATTAAATAATAAAGTGAACGATAAAATAAAGATTACGAACAAAAAAGAAAAAATAATAAAATTATTAAAAACCATTGAAAGAAAAAAGGTTTCGCAATGTTTTTTTTTACTTTTCCTTTTTTTAAATCTATAATATATAATTCATTTTATGTGCGTTGTTTCAATCGAAAAAGATGTCATCGTTTTTCAAAAAAGAGCTTTGCACTTTTTATTTTTTTTAATCAATATATTTTTAAATATTTTGATTCATTAAAATTTATACAAAATTCTGTAAAAAATCTAAAAATTCATTTTAAATGTATAAATGATTTACAAAAAAATATGTTGAACGCAAAATTATAGAACAGGAACAAATTTTTGTAAAAATGCTGTTAAAAAAATTTCATTAATAATTGTCAAAAAATGTGAGAACTATTTTGTGTTTTTTATTCATTTGAAAGATCATTATTTCGCAATCCAACATTATTAATAATTGTCCTGCTTTTGTTAATTGTTTGCTTTTGACTTACGAAACAAATCCGATAATTTTCCCATCATATAACTGATTTTATAAAAAATTAAAAAAATTGAATTGTAATAAAATATTCAAACTTTTTTGTCTAACGATTGTGTGTAAATTGAGCGTCAATGGAAAACCAAAAAATTTTAAAAGCTCTACTCTATTTTTCATCATCAGCGTTGCTTCTTTTGTTTCCATATGTTTGAATTTTTTGATCGAAGACAACTTTCATCGAAAATAAATAAAATTTCAATGAAATGCAAAAAAAAAGATCAAAAGTTTAGTTGAAAAATGAATGAATACTTTTTTTGAGAAAAAAGAATGTCGTGCAAAAAAGTAAGCTTTTGAAATTTTTGTCTATCCACTGATTTCGAAAATAATAACATTTTTTTTTAAATCTTTGTTACATTTTTTTCTAATCTATTATTCTATACCTTAAAAGCTTAAACCAAGGACTTTTTTTTTGATAAACTTGTCAATCAACTAGAACAGATGTACAAAAAAAAACTTTTTTTTTATTATTGTACTTTGTCTTAAAATAAACATTTGTGCACAAAATAATACATATATATTTTGCTCCAAAATTGAAGGTGGTTGAAACTCTTCAATCCTGGAGAAGGCAATTTTTAAATTTAAGGTTTTGCCATTTTCAATAGTTTTTTTTCGCTTTGGTAAACAAAAAAATGGACGCCAACATTTTTTCTTTCAAAAAACTCAAAGAAAGTCAAAAACAAAATGAATAAAGTGAAAGAAAAATGTTGGGAAACGCATTTTAAATGAAAAAAAGGAGATATTTATCAAATTTGTGAATCTGCAAAAAATGGACATCCAAAAACATGTGAGAGGCAAAAAACTTCTTTTTTTGTTATAAAAATTTTGGCATTTTTTTAAACTGCTTTCTGCTTTTGTTTATGAGATAAAAATAAAAAAAAGAACATTTTCCAAATTTTATAACTTTCGTCGCTTTTTTTAAAATTATATCTTTTGTTAAATAGCAAAAATATATTTGTTGAAACGTAAAAAATCAGTGTTCCTGTGTCGTCGTCGTCAGACAGCAAACGGTGCCGTCACCGGCGACGGTAGTAGTTAGAAAAGATCAAAGAAAAAAGACACTAAATGCCGCCTGACGGCGCTATTTTCAAAAAACGAAAACACAGTAAAAAATAAAGCAACTTCCGAGAAAAAATTTGAGATTTTTATGCTTCTGTTATTCATTTAAAACTGCAAATATAATTGCTTTCCACCCATAAAAAGCTTTTTGTTAAACAGATTATTTTATTTTTTATTTTCGTCAAAAAATTTTTTGTTGTCATTTAAAATATAAAAAATTCAAAATAGACATTTCATTCGACTCAAAAATTTGTCGAGTGTAAAACAAAAAAAAGAACGACTTTTTTTAAAAAAATTTTTTAAGAAACGATAAACAACTTTCAAATGAAAAATGGAGAGTGGAAAAAAAGCTGCAAAAATGTTTCTTTCACTTTTTTTGTTAGCGACTTTTTCGTTTTTTAGCAAAAAAAGGCGGTGTTTTTTCAAATATTATTTCTTCGTTTTTTAAACATTCATTTTTTAGTTTTTGAACAGCTGTCACATATGTAATTTTTTTTCTACAATTAATAAAAAAATAATGTTTGAGTATTTCACATTTTTTTCGATTCAAAATTGTAGCTTTTTAAAATAAAGTTGGAAAAACAAGAAAAAACATTAAATTTAGCAAAAGCATATCTTAAATAAAAAGGTGGATCAAGATTATATAACACTATTTAAGAAAATGTGTGAATAATTTTAAAACCCTTTTCATGAATGATAAAAAAAAACAAGAAATTTTATTTTTACAAAAAGTCCAAAAGAAGTATTAAAGAATATTTGTTACGGATTTCACATTATAAAATAATTATTCATTTTTCTCTATTTTTTGCGTCAAAATTACCAAATTTTTTACCATTTTAAAGCATTCAATTTCTTCTTTAGTTTCTAGAAAATGTTGATTTTCAATTTTTCAAAGCATTCTTCTTTTTTTGACGTTTTGTGTGATCTTTTTTAAACCCTTTTTTGAATATTTGAATTTTTAAACGCATTTTTTTTTCAAAATTAAAAATAAGTCTGATAAGTATTTGTTGCAAAATTTGATACACAAAAACAGCAACTCAAAAAAGCCCATTATTAATTAAAAATATGAAATAAATGAATAGTTTTTTTAATTGTTTTGGTATTCTAACGAAGAAGAAGAAAAATGAATATTTTTGAAAATTTTATAAAAAGCTTAATGGGGTAAACAGTTCCCCAGAGAACATCGAGTGTCCCTCAAGAAAACAACATCCCTAGATGTTAAAATTAATATTTAACATCTAGGGATGTTACTTTTTTATTAAATCGAATTCGGTCTTTTTTCAAAGTTGCAAATATTTGTTTAATCGTTCACATTTCGAAATATTGTCTCAGACATTACAAAATTTTTTTTTAAAAAAAAAGAAAAAGCACTTTGCGAGACGTATATTTTTCTTTTCTTTTTTATTTTTTTCCACTTGTCTTTTTTTTGTTTTCTTAAAAAGCTGAGACCTTCATTTTCGTCGATCTTTTCTTTAAAATAATTTATTTTTCAGTATTTTAGCTATATATCCAATAATTTTATTAAACAAAAAGCAAAAAGTAAAAATTCGATGTTCGATAACCTTTTTTTGTAACAAATTGTACTGAAAGTGGAAGAGCATTATTAAAAAAATAATGTGTTGTTTTTTCACTAATTTTTACAATGTTTTGCTTTAGACTCTCAATCTTTCTTTGCTTATACAGATTTTATATTTTAACATTAAAGTCACAGCCAATTTATAAAAAATCACAAAAAATGTTAAATTTTCCTTTTTATTTTATTCAAAATTAAATTGAATAATGTTTTACAAAACAAACGGATAAAGTAGCATTTCTTTGTTTTCAAATTTTTTTCTTTTTTTTAGTAATAATAAAATAAGTGTTCAGCAAAATTATATTTAAATATTCACAAATTCATTTTCAAAGAATTCGAAAGAATCGTTTTAATTACTTTATAATGAATAACTGATGATGGGTACTAGACCAATAAAGTAGCATTGTTTTCACAACCTTTTTTTTCTTCGTTTTTTATAGTAAATGTCTCTTTAAATGATAAATGTAAGAGTTGCAAATGATAATTTATTAAATAAATTTTTTTTGATTTCTAATTGTTTTTCTATTCTTTTTAATTAATGTCTGATTCCTTTTCCATAAAATGTGAACAACTGCTTTTAAAAAAGCTTACAACATTTTTCATTTTATTGAGTTTTATATTTCAAAACTTTCATTTAAAAAATTTGTTACAACTAAATAATCGAATATTTAAAAAAAAAGACTTCTCTAAATTCAAATGACTAAAAACTTTAAAAAAGAAAGAAAAAAATTGAGCACCAAATATGTTTTATGAAAATGAAAGAGAAGGAAAAAAGTTACATCAAAATTCGATAGAAAAAAAAAGTATTGATTCTTTCATTCGAAAAAAATGATTTTAATTTCATTGTTTCTCTCTCACCTTTATTATTTATTTTTGAAAAAGTTTTGCTTTTTAAGTTTATGATTTTATTATTTAAATAATTAGATTATAAACAATGTATTACAAACTGTTTAAGTTAATTTCGTGTATTTGCGTAGACACTGGCAGGGAACACTTTTTTTTCTTTCACATTTTTTTTGTTACAATATGAAAAATAGAATTTTTTTATACAGATTAATGATCCGACCTATTCGATGTAGTTTTTTACGCTGATTCCGAAAATGCTATTTAAAAATTTTTTTATGCCGGAAAAAATGCCGAAAATGCCGGATTACTGCATCGTTATAACTACAAAAAAAGTATATAAAGGTATATTTGAGATTTTTTGATATGTGATTGAGAAATTAATTCTGAATCAGATGTATGTTTTTTCCAGCCGGGTAGCGCAAAAAATGGCATCAAACGCAGAGCTAAAATTTGGTAAAAAACGCCCAAAAAAAAAGAACAAAGCAAATGCATTCTTTTTTTGCAAAGAAGGGAATAAAAAAATGTCAAACAAAAGTGTTCCCTTTCCTTTTTTTCGACGAAAAATTTTTGCTTCATGAAATTTTCAGATGACATTTTCGGCACTTTAAATTAATTTTTTTTAATTTTTGTTTTTATTTTCGTCTTATTCAGGGTCAAAAATACTATAATCAAACAAGAAATTTTATTTTAGCAAAAATTTTTTTTTCGACTGCCAGTGTCTATATTTGCGTATGATTTTATCAAAATAACTTTTTCAAAATTGTTAAAAAAATATTCAAAAAAGGCTGGCTTTTCTGCTTTAAGGAGCAAAGTTATCAGCAATAAAGAAAAAAAAATAAACCGATCCAAAAACAGTCTTTTAACTTTGCAAGTGAAAAAAAAAAGAAGGAAAACGGAAAAACGATCAAAAAAAATTGTCTATTATTCTTTTGCATTTACAAAAGTTACACTTTTATTGCCGACATGAATCTTTAAAGATTAATTTTTTCTGTGCAAATTAATGTTCACTAAGCTTTATCTTTTTTTCATAATAAATTTTGTTATTTGTTATTAGACTTCAGTTTAATTTTATATTATCAATTTTATATTTTTTCCTTATCATTTCACTCCAGTTTTAAAAAAATGTAACAATTCATTGCATATTTAGATTATATGAAAATTTTCGTAGTTTTAAATTGGCATGTAATTATTTTTACCCTATATTTTTAATGAATTTCCCTATAATTTTTAAAATACCTATATTTTATCGAATTTTTAAAATTTTGTAAATTTATTGAAAAAAATCAAAGAAATAAGAAACAACAACAAAGTAAAAAAAATTATTTAAGTTCTTGATAATGCTGGAGTATGATTTCTGGGACGTCCTGGTCGATTTCTTGCAGTTCCATTGATTGTTTGACGAAGTGCAGGCATATTTGGCCATTGTCGATGATTGCAAATTGTTTGAAGAAGAAGAACATGCTTGCAACGTATACGTAATGCTCCGACTGGACAATTGCATGTATATTCATTGTCATATAATAGTGATCGAGTAACAGCTACAATATTTTGTATCTTCAGCATCCAAATCATTATTTTCATCACAATAATATTCAAGACAATCACGATAATCAGCATCATTCCATTCAGATTTTGATCTTCGAAGATATTAGTTTTGACAGAAATTTCATGATCATGTCCACATTCTGTATCATAAATTAAATATTTGAATTGATCAGTTTTTTTGGCTTTCCATTTGTAACAACATGCTGGATTTTTACATTCATAATATACATTTCCATTTTGTGTATTTATCCTGAAACATTTTAAATTAATTTAAGTTTAAGAAATAGTTCACTTACTTTGTTAAACCAGCAACATTCGCTTTTTGTTTGAGATCATCCGAAGTTTCAACTTCTTCAACAAATTCGTATTTAACATTTGCACCACGTCTTTTCTTAGCTGGGGGTTCACCATTATCAAAAATATCAAAAGATTCATTTGCTGGTTCAGTTTCATTCAAATCACAATAAACACTAATAATTATTTTCCTTTTAAATTTTTATTTAAAAAAGAAATTTTTTTTGTTTGTTCTGGTTTTTGTAAAAAAGCGAATCAAAAGTTGAATAAATAACGTGAAAAATTTATTTTTTACTTTTTTTCAAAATGCCATAAAAAAATGTTTCCTTTTTTTTAATACTGAAAAGTATTGTCTGCTTCGTCTTTAAAATTTTGATCTTTTTTGTAAAAGATATAACAATTATTTTACGCAATAATCAATGATTGTGAAAAATTCTTCTGTTTTTTGCACTGAAATATTCAAAAAAAGAAATATGACTTTCAAAGAAGCAAAAATCAAACGAACGAAATGAAAATGAAAAATTGTAAAAACGAAAGATTGCAAAAAATCATAAAAAAAAAGAAGAAAGCGTCTGTTCTATCTAAAAAGCGATTTTTTACACCTTTTTGGTCGTCGTTTCTTCCTTTAAAAAAATGAAATGATCCAGGTTTTATTTTGACATAAAATTTTTTCTCTCAAACAAAATAACTTTTGAATATTTGAATGTTTTTTATTTCACAAAATTAAAACTAATGTTTAAAAACTGTAATTATAAACTAAAAGCACTATCTTTAATGAATTCCGTATATTACTGCAATGTTTTCAGGTATTGATCATTAAAAATAAATAATAAAATGAAAATTTCACAATGGTTTAAAAAATTTTGAATTTACTTTACATTGCATTATTTGGGACTATCAAAAACACTTTTATAAACAAAAAAATATTTTTTCAGCAGATGTTTCTTTTTTTTTCCTTCGAATGAGACAAAAAAGGAAAAAAGCGCTGATGAGACAGGTCAGATGTGGATAAAAAGAAATGAACCATTTTTTTAATAAAGACGAATGCAGTGAATCAATCGCACGTTGGAATGAGCTGTTCAATCAAAAAATGCTTTGGCATTGTGTTTTTTTTTCTTTTTATTTTTCTTTTGTTAAAAAAAATGAGCATCATCATTTACGATTGTGCCTGAATCTTATAATAATGGATTCCATGAAGAATCTCGCCATCATAAAAATGGTGCTGGTATCACCGCTCTTGATCTATTGGCTGGATTACGTACTTTTTATTCAGCAGTGCCGCTTTTCCGCCCCCAATTTTCCGGTCTCAATTTTGCGGCTGTAACATTTGCGCCCAATCATTTTTCAGCTTTGTTTTTTGTGGTTTTTCATTTTTTTTCAGCCATGTGTTTTTTGAAATGTGTAGTTTCATCCTATATGTGTTTTTGATGTTGGAAACCCAATTTAAAAATTTTTCAATGTAGTTAAAGATGTCAAAGCAGTTAAATTTTGATTTATTATAAATTTTGTTGATTATTTGATAAAAATAACATTTTGTTAAACATATTATTTTGACGCTTACGAAAAATGATTTAGCTGCAAATGCTGCAGCCGCATAATTGAAGCTACAAAAAGAAAGGGCGCAAACATTTCAGATGCAAAATTGAACACGCAAAAATTTTGGCCGCAAACTTTGGGGCGGAAAAGCGGCACTGCTGAAAAAAAAGTACGTAATCCAGCCAATAGATCAAGAGCGGTGATACCAGCACCATTTTTATGATGGCGAGATTCTTCATGGAATCCATCATCTCCATTTGATTCAAAACCATTTGAAAAATTGAAAATCAACATTTTCTAGAAACTAAAGAAGAAATCCAATGCTTTAAAATGGTAAAAAATTTGGTAGTTCTGACGCAAAAAATAGAGAAAAATGAATAATTATTTTATAATGTGAAATCCGTAACAAATATTCTTTAATACTTCTTTAGGACTTTTTGTAAAAATAAAATTTCTTGTTTTTTTTATCTTTCATGAAAGGGGTTTTAAAATTATTCACACATTTTCTTAAATAGTGTGATAAAATCTTGATCCACCTTTTTATTTAAGATATGCTTTTGCTAAATTTAATGTTTTTTCTTGTTTTTCCAACTTTATTTTAAAAAGCTACAATTTTGAATCGAAAAAAATGTAAAATATTCAAACATTATTTTTTTATTAATTGTAGAAAAAAAATTCCATATGTGACAGCTGTTCAAAAACTAAAAAATGAATATTTCAAAAACGAAGAAATAATATTTGAAAAAACACCGCCTTTTTTTGCTAAAAAACGAAAAAGTCGTTAACAAAAAAGTGAAAGAAACATTTTTGCAGCTTTTTTTTCACTCTCCATTTTTCATTTGAAAGTTGTTTATCGTTTCTTAAAAAATTTTTTTAAAAAAAGTCGTTCTTTTTTTTGTTTTACACTCGACAAATTTTTGAGTCGAATGAAATGTCTATTTTGAATTTTTTATATTTTAAATGACAACAAAAAATTTTTTGACGAAAATAAAAAATAAAATTAATTACAGAAGTTTTATATTTAGCATAAAAAAATATACGGTAATCCGAAAGCTGCAAGCACTAATTATTTTGCTACCTTAATGTCCTCACGCTAAGTTTCTTAAATAGTGCTTGAAACTCTTATTTTTTTTGCTAATGTAAAAATAAAGAAGTTGCTCAACAAATCGTTAGTGCGTGTTTACGTTTACGACATAAAGCTCTAAATACTGCTTAAAACCTTTCATTATATTTTCTAGGATACAAAAAATTTCTACGTTTCTTTATAAAAGATAACCAAGTTTTGTTTAAATATTTTAGATTATTTTTAGACAAAAAATGTAAAGACAAAATTTTTGATATAAAATATGTCAACTGCAGGAAAATGATTTAATGGAAGGAAAAACAATGTAATTTTCTTCAAATGCTCGAGAACAATAAAGCATTTATAAAAAAATAACACAAAAAAAATAATTTGGAGTTCAGTTTTTTGCTAAAATTATTGCTATCAAAGATAACATAATCTTCCATATCGGTCATGGATGTCAACAGGTATCAAAAAATAGCTGATCCAAATTTTTTATTTGAATTTATTTGATTTTTATGTTGTTAACAAAATTGTTACATTTATTTTAAGCTTTTCTTTCTTTTGAATTAAAAAAAAACTTTGTAAATAATTTTGTTGCAAAGCTCATAAAACATTTCTTTTTATTAATGGTCCGAATTCTTTTTCTGTTATATTTAACTTCTAATATTTTTATATGTCAAATTCAGCAAATTTAAAAAATAATTACAAATTTTCTGTAATTTCAATAATATAAAAAATAGAATAAAATATTCAAAAACCAGAAATAATCGGAAAATATTTTTAGCATGAAATTAAATCGAATATAAATCTTCGCACCTGGCATTTTACGTTTCAAAAGAAAAAACGTTTCCTTTTCATTTTCATTCATTTTCCATTTGAAAAAAATAAAAAGCAAAGATCTTTGTAAACAATATCCATTTCGATTGAATGAAAAAAAGTGTACTATTTTGTTGTCTCAATTTTTTTTGTTTTACAAACAAAAGCAGACGCTTTTTAAAAAGGCCGGCCTTAATTTTCACGAACAACCAGCAGGTAAGCAGGTAATTAAACAAAATTAGTCCACCTAATAATATCACTTAATGTTTTTATCGAAAGACAAAAAATGAGACAAAACTTTTGATTTTTTTAATGGCACAAATTTTGCGATTTCCAATTGCAAAACAAAAACATGGGAGCCTAATTTTTTCTTTCATTCTTTTCATTTTACTTATTTGTTTGAATCTTTTATTAATAATATCACAATATTAAAAAAAGTTTAAAGTTTAAACAAAATATATTTTTAAATGTTGAAGGAAGAAAAAAAGAAACCGAATGAATAAAAATAAAAAACTGAAATTTTTATACAACTGATATGAGTTAAATCAGAGGGTTTTGAAAAAGAAAAAAACATCTCTTTTAAATTATAAGCTGCATAAAAATTTGAAGTTTCATTCCATATGAAAGTTAAAAAACCTTTTCATTATACTTTATTTTAAAATAAATTTCAAAATGTAATTGCAAAGTTTTTAAAAAAGTCTTTAAATTATCGTTGAAAAAACTCAAACATTTTTAAATTAAAAATGGACCAGATTTTGATGATATTATTGTTGCATGAGTAAAATGTGTTTTTTTTTTTTAATTTTTAAATTAATCATTGTTCATATTAACACAAAAATAAAAAATTTTAAAAAAAAGCATGTTGCATACTTTTCTAGCAGATCTGATGTGTTTTCATAAAAAGAAAAAATGAAATGAAAAAAGAAGTTTTTAGGTCACCGAAAACACTTTCGATAGAAAACAAAAACAAACAAATGTTTCATTTTTCTTTTGCAAAAAAATGCAAATTATAAAACTACAATGTGCAACAAGAAAATGGAGACATTTTTTTGCAATGCAAAGGAGAAAAAAAAGCTAAAAAAGGCTAAAAAAGGAGAAAAAAATCAGTTGTTTTAAACTTTTTTTCTCCTTTTTTAGCCTTTTTTAGCTTTTTTTAGCTTTTTTTTCTCCTTTGCATTGCAAAAAATATCTCCATTTTCTTGTTGCACATTGTATCAGTAATGCAGCATTGAATAAACTTTTAAATTTATTTTTATATGGCAAATTCAATGTTATAAACTTTAGTGTTATTATAGTTTATTTTAAAATCACAATCAAATCGTTATTGCAAAGTTGAAATAAAAGTTTTTAAAACGGCTTTGACAAAATTGAAAACATTTTTAAATTTAAAATGTCGCTATCATTTTCAACCGAACTTTTGCATGAGTAAAATATATTTTCCAATGATTTTTAATTGTAATTTACGATTATCCTTTTTTAATCAAAAAATAAAATATTTAAAAAAACAACATATTTTTATAGAATACATATGGCGTTTTAAACCCCAAAAATAAAGAGAAAAAAAATTTTGGTGCATCAAAAAAGATTTTGAAAAAAGAAAGTGTTTCTTTTTTCATTTGCGAAAAAAGATGAAAAAACTGGTTTTTCTCCAACCAGTTGGATCTTTAAAAAGCAGAGACACCTAAGAAAAAAGTAAAGCAAACTTTTACATATAACGGGGCGCCAAACAGATGTCTTAACAAAAAAGAAAAACTTTTTTTGTTAAGGAATTTTACCCGAGAAAAAATAGAAGAAAAACTTTTCGTGTTAAGAGAATTTGCTTGAGTAGGGAAAAAATTCCTTAACAAAAAAAGTTTTTCTTTTTTGTTAAGACATCTGTTTGGCGCCCCGTTATATTTTTCCAATGTTAAATATTTTTTACCCTTATAAATACATATTTTTAAAAAAAATTGTACTCTGTATTTCCTTTATTATTCTATATTTTATTATCAAAACTCATCTGAAAAAAATTAATGGTAAAAATGATGAAAAAAAAAATGTTTTTGTACAGCTTTTTTCGAGAGTTGTAATGTTTTTCATCATAATTTTCATGAAAGTAGCAAAATAGTCGAAAAAAATGTAATAAAAGTTTTTAAATTTTTTTTGTTTTCTGTTTTAGATTACATAAAAATTTAATTATAATGAAATTTATATAATACAGGAATTAATAAAAACTTCTGGGGTATCACTTCATAAAAGATTTGTAAATATCTTCATTTTATTTTATTTTAAAATCATAATCAAATCATTTTTGGAAGGATAAAATCAAGTAAAAGTTTTTAAAACGGCTTTAATGAAATAAAAAAAAAACATTTTTAAATTAATAATGTCCCATGTTGGTGGTTTTTTCAGCATACTACAACTTTTGTATGAGTTAAAGATATTTTCAGTGATTTTTTATTGTAATTTACAATAATCCTTGTTTAACCGAAAAATAAAATATTCAAAAAACAACATATTTTTATCAAATCGAAATTGCTTTTTAAATCCCAAAAATAAAGAGAAAAAAATTTTGATGCATTAAAAACGCTTTCAAAAACAAGCAAAAAAGCAGGTGTTTCTTTTTTCCTTTGCAAAAAAGGATGAAAAAATTGCACCATCGCAAAAGAATTTGATCTTTAAAGAGCAATAAAGAAAAAAGTAAGGGTAAAAAATATGCAAAGTTTGTGTAAAACAATTTTTCAATTTTTAAAAAAGAAAATTGTCAAAAAGAATATTGATTTCTGTTATTTTTCGATTTCTTTATTTTTTTAAAAATATATGTTTGTGTATTGATTTTAATTTGAAATTAAAATAAACAATTTCTTTAGTTTTATTATGTGATCAACATTATCCATTTTCCTAAATTAGCCAATATAAATAGACTTTGATTTTTCAACTGTATTAACAACAAATTATATTTTGAAGAGCGAATTATTTAAGGTTCGAACAAAAGATTTTAAATTAAAATTGATGAAACAAGTAAATTTTTAAAAATTAAAAATGAAAAATATTTTTGTATCAATTTGTTTTAATATTGCTTTTTTGAGACTGAAATAACTTCGTATTAATTTTATTAATATTTTCTTTATGTAATTGAAAATCAAATATTCAAAAAAAAAGCAACTTACGTATTTATATGAAATATCACAATAAAAAACTATTCTCCGCCGAAAACAATTACAGAAGAAATATTTTTATAGCAGGTGTTAGTGTTTTCTTTCATATTATGTAAATTTCCTTTCAAACACTTGTATTTTTAAAGGGCAGAAAAAAAATATAGCTTTTTGCTTTCAATCACTTTTTGAATGAATGACTCATATTTTTTGCTTTTTTTTTTTTTTCAACATTGACACAGCTGTATGATATTTTTTAAAAACTCTTTACCTTCTTCTTTAATTCCAATTTCAAACAATACATTTGTACATTTTCTTTACATTTCTCATACCTCTTTTTTTGGATCTTTTGTAAATTTTTATTCACAAAAATTCAAATGTTTAAAAACTATAAGCCAGTAGATTTGAAAGTAGATTTTGTTTTTTTTGCAATATCACCGAAATAATATTATCGATTTCGGTTATCCCCATTTATAACAAAATAAAAAAAGTAATTTCTTACATATTTTTCTGGAAACTATAAATTCGATTCATTAAAAAACCACAGGTGTTTTTAAGTTTTAAAAAATTAGCATTGCAAGAAAATGCTAATTTTGCAAAACATTGTAAAAATTAGTAAAAAAACAGCACTTCTTTTTATTTTAATAATGCTGATATCAGTTCTTCTGATCTTGAATATGTTACAAAAAATACTATGGCGCCGTGACATAATTCCCCATGACGTAATTCCCCCATGACATAATTCCCCATCATGATACAACTGAAAATTGGCAGGGGAATTATGTCATGGGGAATTATGTAACGACCCCAATACTATCAAACATCGAATTTTTTTTTGCTTTTTGTTTAACAAAATTATTGGATATATAGCTAAAATATTGAAAAATAAATTATTTTAAAGAGAAGATCGACGAAAATGAAGGACTCAGCTTTTTAAGAAAACAAAAAAAAGAAAAGTGGAAAAAAATAAAAAAGAAAAGAAAAATATACGTCTCGCAAAGTGCCTTTTCTTCTTTTTAAAATAAAAAATTTTGTAATGTCTGAGACAGTATTTCAAAATGTGAACGATTAAAAACCATTTTTTGTAATTTTCGACTTTCACGTCGGATTTCAAAAAAATGAAAAATCCTCCGTTGAGGCTGAAAATTGGTGGGTAGACTAATTTGAGGTCGCTGATCACGAATTTAAATTCCAAATTTCTCATTAAATTTTGATATTTTAACATGTGTAAAACATTTTTATAATGCAAATATATTTATTTTAATTGAAAATTTTGATTTTTAACACCATTTTCTGGATATACCCAATGTTGCTTATTTTTGAAATTATATCTTGACGCGAAATTACGAAATCTGATACGGGGGTGTTGAAACTTTTTTGGATAACTCGTATAGCATAGATATACATGATAAAAGTCACCATTAGTCAATATCTTTTAAATTCACTGAGTTTTGCCTTTGAGATAATGCTGGAGATATGGTTTTTTGGGTTTAGAGTGATTTTTGAAAATGATGTGCGCCATTTGAATTCATGAAATTGACATATGTGATGTAGAATTAAATGAGGAACAATATGCAATGCTCAAAACATCCACCCATTATATAAGAATAAAAAGTTTTTATAGGGTCAACTAAAATGCTCCAACTTCAAATACATTTTTGACATGTAAAATTTTGTCTTAGACATATGAACCCTTAATAAAAAGGTGTATCTCATCAAGACGCGTCGAATGATATATGACTTGTAGCAAAAAAAATTTTTTTCGATTTTTGGTGATTTTAGGGGTACCACCTATGGTAGATGAAAAATTTGCATAAAAATGATAAATTTGGAATTTAAATTCGTGATCAGCGGCCTCAAATTAGTCAACCCACCAATTTTCAGCCTCAACGGAGGATTTTTCATTTTTTTGAAATCCGAAAAAAAGGCAAAAAAGGTCGAATTTTACAAAAAATGGCTTTTAAACAGACATTTGCAACTTTGAAAAAAGACCGATGTTTATTTAATAAAAAAGTAAAGGGGTCATGCCATTAAAAAATTAATGGCATACTTTTCAATAAATTCAATGAAAACTGCATTTTTTATTCCCTAAATTCTTGTTTTTCTTTTTTTAGATTACTCATACGTATTTGGACTCTCTTTTGTTTTTATTTTTTATGTCTTTCGAAGTATGTTATGAGAATGATTTAATTTTTATATTTCAAACATTGTAATTGCAACATTTAATTAATTTCTTTTTTTAATAATGTCATCTATTCCAGCTATTCTTCTTTATTAAAAATGTAATGAATTTAATTAATAAATTCGAATTTTTACAATTTATTTTACTGAAATATATAAAAATGACGAAAAAACATGTAAAATATTTTTAAAAAAAATTACTTCAAAAATTGCGTAGCGCATGCTTTAAAGAAAGAATAAATAAAATAAGAAAAAAGGAAAATACAGCTTTTAATGTCTTTTTTTTCAAAGTTGGACTTTTAATTATTGTTTATTTTTTCCTTTCAAACGATCAACTTTCAACAAAAAAAACATTTTTTTCTTCAAAAAGTGAATTTTAAAAAAAAACCGAAATGTGAAAAAAAATTTTAATCTGTTATTGCAACAAATCATTGGTTCAACCATTAAAAAAAATTAAAAATTCTTTTAAAGTGCAAAACGGATTTTGCCACAATCAACCATATAAGCTTAAAAACGCCGTTTGGTTCCATTTGTTTAAAAATAAAATTTTCAATTTCTGATGCTGAAGGCTAAAATGATACTTTATAAATAATCAAAAATTCTAATTTTGTTGATCATTTAATTTTTGCTGCCTTTTCGTGTGATGTCAGGGGGTTCTATAAAAGTTTTATTTCAATAAAATAAGTAAACTAAAAACCACACTAACTTAAACTTCCTCAGATTTGGCGCATTCGATAAAACAATTTAAAATATGTCATTATCGTTTGTAAATTCATTCAAAGATTCCAAAGAAGGTACCAAAAATTGCTTCAATATTTCTTTTGTAATTTCGCAAAATTCAATTTTAAGCTTTTCAATAAATAAAAGACCAAGACTTTGAGAAATTTTCAACGCAAAATAAAATAAAACCAAAAAAGCAGAATTAATCTTTAAGCTTTTTTGTTATACTGGAAATTTGGTTCTTTTAAAGTTTTGAAATAAAAACTCAAAACACAAATATACAAATGTTTTTCAACCCTGTACTTGCATTTTTTCTTTTTCAAAAAGAATTGTGGCGCATATTTTTTCTTTTAAAAAAATTTAAAAAAATTAATTCGGCATCAAATTAAAATCAAGAAGATTTTCAGTTTTTCATCAAAAAAATTTCAACGAAAAAATTTCAACAACAACAAAATGTCTCGCATCGAACATTCTCTCCTTTTTTTGCAATAACCATTTTTTAAAATTTCTCGACTTGCATTTTTTCTTTTTCAAAAAGAATTGTGGCGCATATTTTTTCTTTTAAAAAAATTTAAAAAAATTAATTCGGCATCAAATTAAAATCAAGAAAGGAAAGGATAAAAGCTTCATTGCATTTTTAGTTTGTTTTATTTTTTGAAGAAAACTTGTTGTCTTTGTGTTAGCACATTTTGTAAAAGCGAACTATTTTAAAAATGGACGATGAACTTTATGTGATACATAACTTAGTCATATTTTGGATTTGACTACTTTTTTTTCGGTCTGGTTATGACTGCAGAGTTTTTCGAATCAATGATGGATATTGGATGAAAGATTTTTCACTTGATAATCGATCATTTGTTTGCCAAACTTCAAATTTGGAAACTTTACCGCTTTCAAATCCATATTTGGATAAAGATTGGTATTTGTATGAACCAACAAATTCATGCTATTTAGTTTCGATAGAAACATACAATCAAATGGACGCAAATATTTTTATAAGTCATGGGGGACATTTACCTTTACTTCATAGTCATGAAGAAGCTATGTTTTTAATGGGTATTTTTTAAATTAAAGCATGAATCAATTAAGGCTTAAATTATTCCTAACTTGATTTTAGACATTGAAACAGTAGTATACTGCGCAATGAGGCTTGGATTACATTTTGACAATCAATATCAAACTTGGAAATGATTAGACGGCACTTTAACGGATTATATTCCATGGTATTCTAATACTCCTTCCCACCCTTCAGCTAATGCTTCTTGTGTATCCCTTTTTGAAAAGGAAAACGGTGAACCATTTATGGTTCATGGAATGATGTGAAACCATTCCTCTGTAAAAATCAAGCTTGCAGCTTGAATTAATTAAATAAATTTTACATCGTATACGTTTCTACAAACATTATAAAATAAATCATAATAAAAAGTAAAAAAAGAGAAAGAAAAAGACAATAAATATAGAAACATGCAAGCCCAATTCAAAAAGCGAATGTTTCGTGCATTTTTATCAAGCAAAGAAAAATGAAAAAGAGTCATGCGAGAGAAATTTGAACTTTTTTTAAATTTAAATTATCATTTAATTAGCAATTTTATTTTCTAACAAGATAAAAATTTAATGTTTAAAAAGAATACAAAACTTTTAAACAACAGCCAATAAGTAATAAATTAATCGTAATCAACAAGAAAACTTATATAGGTATTTTCACAAGATTTTTCATAGTCTTTCATAACTTTTTTAAATTCACCAATAAAATCTGCATCAAAATCTTCATTATAAAAAGTAAGATAACATTCGAAATGTTTTTCATTTCTATTTGCCTAAAAAATATTTAAAATTAAGTTCAAAAAATATTTAAAAAAAACTAACAATTACAAACTTGAGAAATTCATGTGCATTCAAAGGTTCACCTTGAGTTTTAAGAATATCAAATTGAACAATTTTTGCATTAAAATTTAATTTCGTTAACTCAAGTCCAGTATTTATAGTAGTTTTAATATTTGGTAATCTAAAAATATACTATTAATTGAAATGTTTTAAAAGAAAAAAAACATACTTTAACCATTTAATATTAGGTAAAACTGCCATAAATTTTTCCAATTCAACAAAACCATTATTTTCATTTCTGATATTCGAATCTTCAATATCCAAATCAACAACTTCACCATGACCAATAAGAAATTCAAGTTCATTGAATGATAATTCTTGTTCACCGATATAAATATATTTTGCATCACAACGAAAAAGTCTTGGAATAAGTTTTGACATAAATGTAAAGTCATGGTTTTGATAAACATCATAATCCCGACATCTTTTGACATCAATACATCCAATAATAAAAGTATTTTTAATCAAAAGATTTTGATTTGATGAATATTCCAAATAAAGACTTTCTTTTACATATTTTTCGCAATAACCATTTTCAAGTCGATAACAAATTGGTGTAGGTTGTTTAGCAAAAAAATATTTGCATGCAGAAAATAATTTTCGTAAAGTTCGATGATTGGCATTTTTGAGAAGATAACGAATAATTGGATCATGAAAAGCAAAATTTTGAGTTTGATAAGTATAATAAAAAGCAGAAAAAAGTCTTTTATCAAATTCTGGAACTTGTGCATTTTCAACAGTACTATTTTCACCTTCAAATTCATAGCAATTATTCCATGGAAAATCATTACAAACTTTTCCAACATTATTTTCACCTTCAAATACATAGAAATTATCCCATGGAAGATTAATTGGTCCATATCTTAAAATAGCTTCTTTATATCTATCTTTCATTTCTTGATCATCCAAAAAGAATCGGCAATATTTCGAGCAAGTTTCAAGAAGCAGTTTGTATTTTTCATGTTCTTCCAAAAATTGAATATAAAGTTTCCATAATTTTGCATCCAATAAATCTTGGCCAAGACGATATTCTACATTATGCATAACAAAGGTATCATCATTAACTTCAGTTAAAACTTGCAGCCATTTTTCAACATCGCTTTCAGCAGTTTCAATTTTTAGATATAACTCTTTCATTTCTTCATATCGTTTGAGAAGTTTAATTGATGAAAGACAATCTGAAAAAAAGAAAGGTAATTTTAATTAAGATATTTAAAGACAAATAAATCACATACTTGCACGACCTTCAAAATATCGAAGACATTCTTCAAGTGAATCATGAGGATAAACAAGATCACGTTCATTAACAACATAACGTTCATAACACATATGTTCAAGTTGTTCTTTCATTTGAAAATTATGCAATTTAAAATGTTTACGACCATTTATATAATCATCCTTAAAAACAATGGTAAGAATATTATTTCATAAAATTAATTCCACACCCAACAAAGATATGCATAAAGATAATCCATAAAGTCATCAGTGATAAAGAAATGATAAAATGCACTTTCAGAAATTTTCCAGCTATTACCACTTCTAAAGCTAAAAATATCCCCTATAATTCATGAACGTGTGGTAAAAGACATACCTAAACTTTCGGAAACAATATTCCCAATATTCTTTTGGTGTTAGATATCTTTTAGAGAAATCCAAAATTGCTGATAGAATTTTTTTTGCATTCATTGTTTTTTCATCATTTGATTTATTAATATCAGAAAGCTTCTTTTCAAGTTCTTTAATGACTTTTTTATATGATGGAGAACATCGATCATAAAATTCTTTTGGAAGAATCATAGTTAGTGAATCTATAAATTTAGCTGAATTGTTTTACAGAGACATATTAAACTAAAGCATGTAAAAATAAAGCAAAAAAAAATATAATATCCGAGAAGAAAAAATTGCAAAAAATACTTTGCGAATGTTTCTCTTTTCCTGTGTCTGACAAAATAGAAAAAATAATTTTCCACTCTCTTTGTTTTCGTGGTGGGAAAATTTTGTTAGTAAAAAAAGAGGCGGAAGAAAAAATCTGTTGCATTTCAATGTGAAAATAAAAATGACAAAATATTAAAACAAGCTAAAAAGCTATCATTTGCGCTATATCAGAAAAAATATAAAAATGGTGGAGATCTTTAGTCATTGCGTGGCCACCGATAAAATTTCCGTCTAGTGCCTTTTTTTAAACTTTACAAAGGGGTCATTGGGGAATATGCAATATTCCAATAAGTTTACATTAAAATAATGTTGTAATAAATTTTTCCGTTATTTAACAAACATATTTCATTAATTTTGGCTTTATATTGCTGAAAAGTTTTTACTTTTGTTTAAAAATTATTTAATAATTTGTTTTAAATAATTGCCCTGTTTTTGTGTGGTTTTTTTTAATAACTGCAAAACAATTTTTTAGATGACAACAAAAGATTATTCTTTGCCGTTTAAAGATAAGCAAGCTTTTGGCAATAATAAAATTATTTCAAATGGGCAATACAATAAGCTAAATTTAAAACAAAATTCTTCAAATGCATTTTTAAGATTTCTAAAACCTGTTTCAATTGAAAAAATAAAAGTTTCAAACTACGGTAAAAAAAATTATTGCAAAATGTTGCAGCCCTTTTTTTAAAAAACTACTTTTTAAGGTTAAAACTTTTTTTAATGTTTAAAAAATTTTGGACAAATAAAAATTGTTTTATTTTTGGATGAATAAAAATTAAATTAAAAAGGACTGCAGCTTTCAACAAAATTTGATAGATTTTGTAAATGATAATTTTGAATCAAAAAAAGATTTACAATCATGGAAAAAATCAACAAAAGATTTACTTCCAAACTTTGAAAATAATTATTATAATTCAAAAAAGGAAAAAAATTCAAATCCCAAAAATAGCAGCTGCAGCAGCACCCTTTTCCTTCATATTTCAGCATATAAAAATGAGAATAAAGATTTGACGACTGATTTATTTAATGAAACAAAAGAATCTTCAAAAAAAGGTGGAAAAAATAAAGGTTTTATTAATTCAAAATCTATTTTTCAAGTAAAATATAATTTTATTTGTTAATTTTTTTCTAAAAACTTGATTTATAGAATCCTTTTGAATTTCCAAGACAGCAAGAAAGCAAAGGAAAAACTCCAGAAGTTGCACAATACA
Organism: Panagrolaimus sp. PS1159; assembly: GCA_963922195.1. NCBI lineage: Eukaryota > Metazoa > Nematoda > Chromadorea > Rhabditida > Panagrolaimidae > Panagrolaimus > Panagrolaimus sp. PS1159. The sequence goes on along the minus strand of CAWUHW010000017.1, from coordinate 1,603,781 downwards.
AAGCATCCCAGGGATTATCTAATCCAAATAACGGTATTCAATTCATTAAACAATTTATGGGTTTATTTTATGCCGAAAACTTTGCAAATTTGCTTATACCCTAAAATGTGCCGTACGTTGTTGAAAAAAAGCTGTACATTTCGCCTCACCGAATTTTTAAAAATAACTTTTTCGGATACCCCATATTTTTTTAAAAGTTTTGCAATTATTTTAGGCATCTTTTGTTTTTCATCTTTTTTAAAACGTTTGAGCTCTGGAATATTTGATAAAAGTGACTGCTTTTCTATTTTTTGCTAATTTTTCAGTGTGAAACTTTTTTTGTTGTAAATGTAAGACGACTAACCGAAAAGTGATTTTTTATTTATATAATTTTGCCCTTTTTTCATTTTTCTTTTATAAAAAATTGCATTTTTGAATCAGGCATATTGAATAAAATTGCCTCAACAAAAACTTTGTTTCTAGTTTATAAAATCCAGCCTCACCCAAATAAAAGTTGAGGAAGATTTTGTAAAAGACATATTTCTGCTTTAAGAAAATTTGAATAAACTAACGTTCTTGTTTTTTCTTTTTTTCAAAAGTGAGGCAGATTTTGAAAAAAATAAAAAACATTGTTTTTTCAAATTCGTGTTTTAACTTAAGCCTTTATTTTTCAATTTTTTTGGATAAAAAAAATGAAGTGGCCTTGGCTCTGGCCGTCAAAAAAATTTTTTTAAGCTTGATGTCTCAAAAAGGCAACACGAGTTTTATCAAAATTTTTGTGCGGAGATTTTAGGCATTTTGGTCAAAATTTTTTTAAAAAGAGGGGTAAAATTACTCAAATTATAAATCGCAATTCGTTCTGGCGTCTCAAAGCTGCAAAAATTTCTAAATTGATATTAACAATTTAAAGGGAGAATTGTCATTTTTAAAAAACTCAAGTCTTTTTCTTAAAAAGTATTTAATCATAAATTCCTTTTTTTATTAGAAAAAAATATGTCAACAACCCCTCCAACAACAACTTCATCACAGCATCAATCACCTCTACCAGAAAACAATAATAATAATGAAGATGGAAATAATACAAAATCTGAAATGGGTGCAATTGCAGAAAATGTTCGGCGGGCATCTTTTTATCATGGTAAATTAATTTATTTTTTGAGGTTTTAATGATTGTTATTACTTTTAGGACTTATGCCTCGACAAGATATTGAACCGTTACTTGTTAAAGATGGAGATTTTTTATTAAGAAAAACTGAAAAAATGGGCGCAATTATTTTGGCATTAGCTGTACGATGGAATGGTGCTGTAAAGCATTTTATTGTTAATCAAGATAAAGATAATTATTATTTTGAAGCACATCAGGCATTTTTATACTTTTTTTTCTAATGCTTTAATCCTATATCTTTTAGGAAAAATCTGTTGTTGATTTAATTGATTGGCATATTCGTTCAAAGACTCCAGTATCTTCAACTTCGGGAGCAAAGCTAAAAAATTCAATTGAAAGACCCCCATGGATTTTGAATCATGATTCAGTCAAAACTGTTAAAAAATTGGGTGAAGGTGCTTTTGGAGAAGTATATATGGCAGAATTAACAACTGAAAAGGGTACCATTCCTGTTGCAGTTAAAACAATGCGAGAAGAAATAAGCCGAGAATCAAGATTAAAATTTATGAAAGAAGCAAGATTAATGAGGTTTGTTTATCAATAAATTTTTTGATCCTTTTTAAAACGACATTTTTTCAATTTCGAGGAAAGGAGGAAAAAAAGAAGTTAAATTTAAAGCTACAGAAATGAAACTCTCAGGATAGGCTAAAATACGGTTGAAAAAAAAGAAAATCAATCCCTTTTTGTTCAAAGTGCCTTAGGGGATATATGCAAATTTTCTGAAACTAAAATTTGCATAATTTAGGAAAAAAAAATTTTTATGGTTGCAATATGTTCCCCTAGCCTAGTTCTATCGTTTGAAAGTCAAATTATTGAAATCGGTTTAGAAATAATGAAATGGCATCAAATCGAAATTTGCCGAAATTTATTTTATCACTAATATCTCGAAAATGTTCCGGTTGACCGGATCTAATTTCTTTACCATTAATTAGCCTCACTATGACAAACATTTTGGCTAATTTGGCTTTTTTCAATTTTTAAGGCTAGAAATTTCCCAATCGAAAAACGAAATTTTTATAAAAAACTTTAAGGGAGACAAGCAAAATCAAAAATTGCGAAAAAAAATTTTTTTTTGCAAATGGTTGGAAAATGTAGCTTAAAATCAGGGATTGAAAATGAGGCCGGCCGGGCCGCGTTAAGAAGCCCGCGGGCCGGCCCGGCATATTTTTCAAATTTTGTTTTTTGGTAGTTTTTATGTTTGTGGTGTGCGCAGTACGCACTTTTTCTTTTCTCATCACTATGAATCATTGTTATATTAATTCATATTGATGAGAAAAGATGCAAAAAACTATTTTTTGCAAGCTGCAGGTATCGAAAAATATTCTTAAAAACTTTTAAAAAAACTTGAAATATTTTAGGGCCGGCCGGGCCGAGAAAATTCCGACGACGGGCCGGGCCGGCCGTCAATTTTTAGGCCCTGGGCCGGGCCGGCCGACTTTTTCGGCCCGATTTTCAATCCCTGCTTAAAATTTAATTTTTTTTCCTTTTTTAATTTTTCCTCGAAATTGAAAAAAATGAGTTTTAAGTAATTTTTTTTAGAAAATTTCGACATGAACATGTTGTACAAATTCTTGGAATTGCTGTACATGAACATCCTTTAATGCTTGTTATGGAATTATGCCTTGGTGGATCTGTATTATCATATTTACGAAAGAATAAGGTAAAGCTATTGTTGTGTTTTTTATAATTTTTTTAATCTATAGTTCTTTTAGGGTAAAACAACATTAGAAACAAAGTTGCGATTCATTCAAGAAGCTGCAGCAGGACTTACATATCTTGAAGAAAAAAGTTGTATTCATAGTTCGTTTATCTTTATTACCAGACAGATTTAAAATAATTTTTTTTATAGGAGATATCGCTGGAAGAAATTGTTTATTAACTGAAAAGCATACTGTTAAAATTAGCGATTTTGGGATGAGTTCAGAACGGAAAGAAATTACTGATGAAAAATTGGATAAAGTCCCCGTTAAATGGTTATCACCTGAAACAATGCAAAAAAAGATTTATTCAACAAAAACGTATGTTTCTTTAAAAAAATTTTTAATTAAAATAAACCATGTTAAAAAAAAATTTTTTTAAGGGATGTATGGAGTTTTGGAGTATTATGCTATGAAGTATATGCAGATGGATCAGAACCATATCCAGGATTAACAAATATTCAAACTCGTGCAAAAATTGTTGTACAAAATTATCGAATGGATATGCCAAAGGAAACTCCAACAGCAATTTCTGCATTAGTTACAGAATGTTGGGCAAAAGAACCAAATGATCGGCCATCATTTTCAAAGATTTATGAAATTTTGTCAAAGGAATACAAAGCTGCTTATGGTGGAAGTGGGGGTGGTGGTGGAGAAAATAAAAGAGATGAAATGGCTACAACTAAAAAAGAAAAGAAGGCAAAAAAGTGATATGTATTGTTTGATTTTTTTTATGAATAAATTTTTATATTTGTAAGCTATTTTTGGAATGTTGAAACATAATTGTCTCTTTCAATATAATTCATTTAAAGTCCAAAAAGCCTATGTTTAATATAGGATTTTCGTCGAATAAAAAAAGGCAGAAATCAAAACCAAAAAAAGTAATTAATTTATGTCAGGAAAATTTCGATTTCGAAAAACTGCTACTCTGCTCACATAAAAATTTTTATCCACCATTTTAATTTTTCAAAACTTTATTAAAATGTAACAACAAAAAAGAAATAAACTCAACAACAATATTTCAAAAATAAACTTTCAAAAACTCAACAACAATTTTTAATCCTAAAATAACAACCAGAACAATTTTTTAAATGGGTGGTTTAACTTCTGTAATAACTCGAATATTCATTGCAGCTAATTCTGCAGCAAGATAACAAAAGACACGTGGAACTTGCATATGATAAATTTTTTGATCTTTTTTAGGACAAGATTTGCATGTTTCACGAAAAGTATGAAAAGAATCTTCAGATTGAAAATTTCTTGTTACAGTAAGAATTGAACCACAATTTCCACAAACTTTACAGCTGTCAAGATCTGATGAAATTAATAAACGATCCTAAAAAACAAGAAAGATTATCATTTGTGTTAAAAGCTTTTTCATAGTCAAAAACATACTTGAAGACAAAAAGCAACTCCATGAGCAATCAATGAATCACGTTCCATTTCACCAAATCGAATTCCACCACCTTTTTTTCGGCCTTTTACAGGTTGAAGGGTTGCAGGATCAACAGGACCTGTACCACGAACTTGAAATTTATCAGCAATCATATGACGAAGTCGTTGATAATAAACAATTCCAAAAAAGATTTGTACTTTCATTTCTTCTCCGGTAATTCCAGAATATAAAACTTCTTCCCCATAATAATTATATCCAGCTTTTTGTAAAAGTTCACCAAAATGATTAATTGCTGTATTCTTTTCACTGAAAATGGATTACTGTAGCTTTTAAAAAAAATATTTTGTAAAAAAAAACATACTTAAAAACAAATGGTGATGCATCATAATATTCTCCATGCGTTGCTGCAGCTTTTCCTGCCATACTTTCAATCATCTAAAAAAATCTAAAATTAAAAAATTGTGATTAAAAGCTCAAAACTTGCCATTCCAATTGTCATACGACTGGGGTATCCATGAGGGCTAAAGAATTATTAGGATTAAAAGTCATGCCGCAACAAACAACAGCAACTTACTTGAAAATAATATCCGGAACCATACCAGATTCAGAAAACGGCAAAGATTCTTGTGGCCATAAAAATGAATTAATACCTTTTTGTCCATGTCGAGAAGCAAATTTATCACCAATAATTGGATTTCGAGGATATCTCCATTGAATAAGAGCTTTCTAAAAATGCAATAATTGTTAAACATTGGTTACTGTAAGATTTTATATAAACTTACAGTTTTGCCAAGATCTGCTCCACTTTCAACAATTCGAATATATCCACAAATTGCAGATTCAACATATTTAAATTTTTTAATTTTATATTCTTTATTTTCTTCTTCCCGATATGAATAAATTGGATCATCCTTTTTATATAGCTTTCCTTGATACGGTAAACCATCTTCACCAATAAATTCTCGAATTGTAATATCATTATTATCACGAGCAAAAGTTTTTCGATTTTCTTTTGTTGCAAATCGAATTCCTTCCATTAAATCTACGACTTCAACCTTTATTACAGTACCATGCCCAAATCCACGTTCATATGAAGATTTATTAATTGTCATTGCTAAAAAATAAACATTATTAAAATTGTTTAAAGTTTAAAACTTTGAAAAATGTCGTGTATGAGAAATGATTTTTCCTATAAATTTTGTACTTTGTCATTCTTTAAACTTTTGAGAAAGAAAAAACGGAACACGTAGTTTTTTTCTAATCGATTATTTTCAACAAAAACCTTATTTGAATATTTAATTCATTTTAAAACAATAAAAAGAACGGCTCTGAAATATTTTCTGCACTGAACCGATTGATCCTTCACATGAACGGAAATTAGCACTTGCAAATCAGTTCAATGTCGATATCAAAAAAATTCGTGCTTGGTTTTGGGACGGAAGACGGCAAGATAGCAAAAGAATCTCTGTAATTTGTTAAACTTGAATTTTTTAATTTGAAATTTTTTTAAAGTTAAAAAAATAAATTGTTATCAGTGAATTATATTTTTACTCAAAAGTATAAAAAAAAGAATGAAACTATCCCCCAGGAAATGTTTCATTCTCTTTTCTTTTTTTTACCATCTTCCATGTCATAGCCGGTGTATGAAATAACAGCAACACATGCATTTGTACCAAGTGGATAATCATCCATTTTATAAATATCATATGCTTCAGGTTTAAGTAAAGGTTTTTGAGGGAATTGTAGACGATACATTTTATTATCACATCTTGCATGCCATGCATGTACTGGAATTCCCATTGTTTGTTTACCCATTTGACATTGATATACATTTCGAGGAGATTGATTATGATCTGGAAATGGAATAAGATTTCCTGCAAATGAAAATAATGCTGATGGATGAAGTTCTTGATGCATTGTAACACCTGGTTCAGCTTCAGTTGGATCAATTACAATAGAAAGATATACTTGTTCAAATGTACCTAAAAAAGATGAAATTCATTTAAAAAATATTTAAACAAAAAATTTACCAATCATTTCAATAGTATCAAAAAGAAGATTTTTAACAGGACGAATAAATCTACCAGGATTTGTAAAAATATATAAACCAGGATATTGTGTTAAAACATTTTGTGGATCAGTTGAATGCCGAATAAGTGTTATTTCTGCAGTTGATGGAAGTCGAGTATCAGAAGATGTAATTTTAATTTTTCTTAAATGTTGTACAACTGCTGGAGCACGTGCCCGTTCAATATATCCAACAAATTTTCCATCAATATAAACATGATACATATTTTTAATTGCTGCCAATTCAGTTAATGAATGTGGGATTACACCAAGTTCAGTTACAGTACGAAGGAGCTTTGCTGGACGTGCATCATATGAATTTACAATTCGACACGAAGCCGTAACATGATTTAAAAGACCACATGGTGCACCATCTGGTGTATGAACAGGACAAATAAATCCCCATGCTTCAGGACGAAGTTTTCGAGCATCTGTTGTTCGCATTTCCATAAAGAATGAACCACGATGAACGGCACGAAAATGTGAAACAAATCGAAGTTGATTAATTCGTTCTGCGATAACCGCAAATCCAGTTGTTTGCATTAGACCAATTCCAGTTTTTGATAATAAATTTCCTGTTGCTAAAAAATATTCCAAGCCATTTGTAATTTCAGCAGCAGTTGAGCCACCCCATGAAAGTTGAATTGCTTTTTCAGAAAATTGAAATTTATCACCCTTTTTCTTTTCCATAAAATTCAGCTTTCTTTTAAGTAGAACCAATTGATTTTCAAGCCGTTCACGAATAAATGCCAAAAGGATATGCCCAGAAACGGATGCTTCTTGAAATTGTGGAGAATCAGGTGTTTCTCCAAGAATTTGGCCTTGAACTAATGCCATCAGCTTTTGTGCTTGATAAATTAAACAAAAGAATTTATCTTCATCATTTTGTAAATGAATGCAAAGGCAATATTTAAGAATAAAATTTGCAGCATCTTCATCAGTTTCCCATGGAGCAAGTCGATCATTTAGCACAACTCGAAAGCTTGAACCTAGAGCATTTAGGGCAGCTTTTCGAGTATCAACCTTTTCACCTCTTGCATTTCGAATCATATTTTTAACACATGAAGCAAAAAATCCATCTCCAGGACGTCCACGAGTAATATGTTCAAAAATTTGATAATCATTCAAATCTGTTAATGCTCGAAGAAGATACATAAAAGGAACATAAAAAATTTCACGACGATACTAAAAAATATAATTTTATAGTAGTTAAAAAGGAAAGATATAAAAACAAACTTGAATAGACATTACAAAAGTTGATGTATCAAGATAATGAAGCACGGAAATTGCAGCAGAATGCATTTCACGAACTGATCGCATCATAATCCCATATTCAGTAAAGAATTTTCCTTTGCCTTTATATGAATTTCGGATAATTGCATATGGATAATTACTACGATTACATACTAAAAGACGAATAATCTAAAAAAGATACATATCATTAAATTATCTTGAAAGACATTAACAAACCTTTTCAGAACCTTTACAAATAAAATATCCTCCTTTTTCAAGGGGTTCTTCATTGTGAGCGATAAGTTCTTTCTCTTCCATTCCATATAAATGGCAACGATTTGATTTAAGCATAACAGGAACTTCACCAGCTTCAAAATTTAAATCATATGCTTTTACACCATTCATAAAAACTCCCAATCGAACAGATAAAGGTGCACGATATGTTAAACCTCTTTGACGACATTCTGCAGGAAATATTGGAATTCGATCAATTGCAACTGATGATTTCTATAAAAGTAAACATTTAATAAATTTCTCTTTAAAAGCAACTTACAGAAGCTCCAATAGAAGGTTTACCAAGTTGTGCATCAATAAATTTAATTTCAGTATTTTCACCAGTAATTGTTCGAAATTTAACTGCTGGTACATCCAATGCTGCTAATTTAACACCAGTATCAGCAAGATAATTATATGATTCAACATGGTAAGATGCAATTTCACATTCCATTTGTTAAAAAAATATATTTAAAAATTAGGAAGAAGAAAAAAAATTGGGAGTCTCTCTTTTTTTTTCAAAATTTTATCTACCAAATTTCGTGTTAAAAGTTTTGGGAAAAAAAGTCGTGATTTTTTAAGACCGCTCTGGAGCGGATATTAATTGCTCCGTAAATGCAGAAAAGTGTGCAAGTGCTCGTTTCAATGTTAAAGTTTTAAAGAATTTGAAACAAAATTTCAACAAAAATATTTTGCATATTTTCTAACCAGAAATTTGAATATTTGCAAATTTTATAAAGAAGAAAAGAAAAAGCAACAAAAAATGAAATTAATTTTTTTGATATTTTTATTACCCAGAATTAAAGTCTCTGCGATAGGGTTGTCGATTTCCCTTTCCCGGGAATTTCCCCGGAAATTTCCCGATTTTTGCGGGAAATCGAGGGAAATTTCCCGGAAGTATTTGGTAGAAAGGCAACATTTTTTACTATTTTAAGCTCATTTAGCATAAAATATGGCATTTTTTGTTATAAAAAATCATTAATTGAAAAATTCATTGAAAAAACATCAAATTACGAGTTTTTAGTAATTTTAGGTATTGAAAAAAAAGAATTACCAAAATTACGTTTCCGGGAAATTTCCCGCTTTTTTCGATTCCCCGGCAAATCGACAACCCTACTCTGGGAACAAAGTCATTTTTAAAATTCCAGCTTTTTTCCATGTTTTTGCAGCTTCCAATAAAATCAAAATTCACCGATCCACCAGAAAACTGTGGGACTTGATTCATTTGATTTGGATCAAGTAAACGTTGGGATATTGTGTAACTTCTGGCTCGGTTGCTTCATTTTCTTGTTGCCTTGGAAATTCAAATGGATTCTAGAAATTTTTTGTTTTCTTTTAAATAATTCAAATTTAGCATTATTACCTGAGTAACAAAAGTTGAAGAAGTAAAAAAATTTTGTTTTAAATTTCCTCCACCCAAGGCATTCTTTTCTAAAGATTCTTTTGTTTTATCAAATAAATCCGATTTAATTGATTTTTTTTCATATGAAGTGAAAGAGTGCTATTATTTTTGATGGAATTTGTAGATTTTCCTATCTTTTTTCAAATTTTGTTGGTAAATTTTTTGTTTTCGATTTATTCCGTAAATCTTTTCTTAATTTATTTTTTATCAAGTTTTAGAATTTTATTGGAGGTTGCAGCCCTCTTCTTTAACAGGTTTTACTGGTTCAAAAGATATTAAAATTATAATAAACAGATTCTAATATTTTATAAAATAGAAACATTATTTTTCTATTTTTGCCTAAAATTTTTTTTTAAAAAATTACTGCAGCATTCCAGTTTTTATCGTAATCAAAAACTTTTTTAGTAAAAATATTTTTTGAAGGCTTAGAAAATGAATTTAAAGAGTTTTGATTTAAATTTAAATTATTGTATTGGCAGTCATTTGAGGAATCAATAATAAAAATATTATGTTTTTTATTCTTAAACGACAAACAATAATCCTTTGTTGTCATCTGAAAAAAAAAATGTAATTTATTTTACAAAAATAATTCATTCATTAATAATATCACGCAAAAGCGGATAAAGTTTTACTAAAAAAATGTGTTTTATATTTTTACATACTTTGCTTTTACAAATAGAATTTTGTCCGAAAGTATTGGGTTTGATTTTTAAACTATATTAATTTCAACAAAATGAAAAAAATTTTTGCCAAAACGTGAAATGATACTGTAATAAAAAATAAAAAAGTGTTTATTTTAAATTCAGTACTACTTGACTGACAATTTTCCAGATTTGCAATGTTTTTACAAAAAAAAAAGGAAAAACATCAACACCTAAAAAAGCTGACAAACTCTAATTTACATCTTTTATTTTGTTTTTTCAATGATCAAAATATATTTCTGTCAATAGTTTTTTTTTTCAGCTGAACAAAACTTGCACTTTTTTGTTTTCCGCGGATTTCAATCATTCTTATTATTTTTCCAGTAAATAATCAAATAAGAAATGAACGAAGAAACGTTGGCTACATTTGAAAAAAAAAACCGGACATATTTTTATGAACACACTTAAATGCTGCTTTTAAAATTCTGATAACAAAATTTATTCAAAAACAAATTTTGAATTACTTAAATTTTTAATTTAAAAAATTAAATAAAAAGTTTAATTAATTCCATTAAAAGAAAAAAGAAATTTGTCAAAAGATCTGCAATCAAAGGAGAAGTTTTTAAACTTCTCATTTGATTATAATAGTTTGTATTAAAATATTCGATTTTTACAGTATTCATTGCTGCCGTTTCTTGGTTTTGTCTAAAATTTGCAAGCATTTTTATTTCCAAAATCAAACAAAGTGAAAAATGAAAAAAATACAAAATTGAAATTCTTTCAATACAGTAATCTTTGAAATTTAAAGTTCGATTTTAAAGAAATTGAAATAAAAAAGAGAAAAAGCTTTATAAAACCTTTTATATTACGGTCGTTTTTGTCATTTTCATTTGTAAACCAATTTTTACTGTCAGTGTTTAAAAAATTGCAAAAAATCAACAATAGTTTTAAAATAATTAAAAATTTATTTGCAACAAACTAAATTTTAAGAAGAAAAAAAACCTGTAACACATATGTCTAAACAAATATAATAATACTATATTAAATATTAACATTTACAAGTTGAACAGTTCCATCATCGAGGGCTGCTGCAAGAAGTGAATCATTTGTTGAATTCCATGCAATTGAATTTATTTCTGCATCAAGTTTTAAAGAAATAAATGGTAAAATTGCTGAAGATTCTTGATTAAATTGAAGAATTCTTAAATGTTGATCACCGCCACCAATTGCAATAAGATTGGAGAATGGATTCCAGCTTACAGAATATAGCGGCCATACAGTATCTTTAATTTCATATGTAGCAATATTGAGAAGTTTTGCCGAGGATGTTGGAAGAGGCGATGTAAGCTCCCAAATATAAAACAATAAAATAATGTTAAAGGAAAAAGATAGCAATAATGATTACTTTTACAACATGTTCAGCACAAACAGATACCAAATATTTTCCAGTTGAATCAAAGTCAGCTGACCAAATTGTTGAACCATGTGCACCTTCAATATCTTGTGCAGAAACCCAATCATCTCCATCAAAATAATACATTCGTAAAGCATTATCATATCCACCCGAAAGTAGCAGCTCATGATCAGGATGCCATAGCACAAATTTTACATCACCAGAATGTCTTTGTAAGATTGAAAGCACTTCATAATCTCCATCTTCATCAACCTGCCATACCCATACAGTTTTATCTCGGCTACATGTAGCTAAATATTCTCCAGATGGTGAAAATTTACAGCACTTTACTTCATTTTCATGGCCTTCAAGTTTATGTTTTTCTTCAAATTCATTCCTAAAAAAGATGTTATTTAACAAGAAAAATGCTATACAAAAATATATACCCAATATATTCATAAATTATCACCGTTGCATCCCAGCTTGCAGTTGCTAAAAATCTTCCACACGATGAAAAATGTGCATATCGAATTGCACGAGTTTGATCACCAGATATTTTTTGAATCATTTCAAGCTTATCTAAAATTGCAACTTTATTAAAAAGAAAAAAAGAGATAAAAAAACATACCTGAATTAAGTTTCCAAATTTTAACACTTTTATCTTCTCCACATGTAACAAGATTCTTTCCAGATGAATTCCAATTTAGCCCCCATACTCTTGGTGCTATAGGATCTGTTGAATGTTGAACAAAAGATATGGAATGAATGGAAGACATTTATTTTTTATTAAAATTTAATGATTGATAAAAAAAACAGTTGCAAAATTATCAATCATTTTTGTTCAACAAAAAAAGTTTACTGATCACCCAATAAATGTTACATAACGATCAAATAAGCGCGTCAATGACTGAAAAAAAAATTTTTCAAAAATTTCGAAAAAATTTTGCTTTCGTTTTTACAAATTTTATTAAAAAGTTAAATTAACTTTTTTAATCTTGTTTTTTTATCAAAAAATATATAGAGAAAATATATTAGAGAAAATGTTAATGAACGATAAAAACTTAAAAGGTACAAAATTAAAGCACAGGTTGTTGAAGGTTTTTTATGAATCCACGGATATCTGCGAATTCTGAACAAAAATTAATTTTGTAACATTTTTGTTCAGAATTAATTCTGTTCGCTTTTTTTGAAAAAAAAAGCGAACACTTTTTTAAAACAAAATGTTTTTTAGAGAGTTATATTTGACTACCGTAACCCAATAAAATCTTTTAAGCATGAAATATAAAATTTCAGACTACAGCAATTTGTTTTTAACCATAGATTTTTGATTCAAAACAAATAAAACATAGATATTTATAATTCTGATTCTTAAAGGGGGCGGACCCTTTGATCCATTTTTTAAAAAAGAAGGATTTCGAAATATTTCTTTCTTTTCCAACCCTTCGATATTCGTGATCAGGCAAACTCTTGAAACGAAAATGCAGCTTCTCTTGTTTTTATTTTTTTAACAAAGGAAATATTTTTTCGTTTCAAGAGTCACCCTGATCACGAATATCGATGGTTTGGAAAAAAAAGGAAATATTTCGAAATCCTTTTTTTTTTAAAAATGGATCAAAGGGTCCGCCCCCTTTAATTCAAATAAAAATATATCATTGTTAAAATTAATGCCCTATAAAGTTGTTCTTTATTCTTTTTAATAATAATGTCTTTTGTTGACGTTTTTTCGATTTTAAAATAATTACAATTTATCTGATTTTTAATCCAATAAACCATTTTATCCCTTCTTTGTCTGATCTCACATTTTACCGTAATTTTTGTTGCCTAAAAATTATTTTTTCAAAGAGATTTCATCAAAATTAAAAAATTTTGCCTAAGCACGAAATGATAGTGTAATTAAAAACAAAAATGGGGTCTGTAATGAACTGAAGTGATAATTTATATTATTATGTAAATTTTTGAAAACACGTTTTTTTAATTAAAAATGCCAAAAGTAGAGCAAAATAAAAAAGTCAAATGTTAGATTTGGTGAAGTTCGGTATTGCAAAAAATGTATGTTTTACCTTTTTTATGTTGAATTAAAAATTGTTTAAAATACAGCTGTTAAAATCATGAAAATTAAAAAAAAAATAACCGTAATTTTATTTTTATTAATATTTTTAAATAATTTATTTTGTACCGCAATTTTTACTAAATTTAAAAAATAACTTATATGAAAAAAAAAATTAACAAAGTGTAAATTCAAATACTGCATTAATTCCAAATTCAACAACCGGAGCTTCCAAGGCTTTAAAAGCAGCAAAAGACAAAGTGATTTGATTTTTTTCACAATTATTACATTGATCACTGATTGGAACTTTTATACTAAAAAATATGGCACAATTGTTGTTTTAGATTTTAAAAATAATATTTCAAACCTTTTATTTCTATATAAGACGCGGATATGAAAAAGTTTTCCCAACAGTTGTAAAAATCTCACTTTTCCCAACTGTTGGGAAAATCTCACTTTTTTGTATGGAAAAAATGAGATTTTTTTTAACAAAGGGGCTGTCCAGATCTGACGTCGGTGTTTTTAGGGGGGGAGGGGTTTAAGCTAAATCTGACGAAATCTGACGGGCAGGGGTGGGGGGTTTTTCCAAAATCTGACGTCGGCATAAACTGGTATTAAAGGTACAAAAAAATATTATTAAATTTTTTGCACCTTTTTTTCATTTGCTTTTTTGCTTTGCCGCCCACAACAAAATATGAATAGAAAAAGAACAATGCATTTTTCCCGATTTTCAGTATTGAGCATAATTAAAAAATAGTTAGAAATGCGATTCCCCTTTTAAAAAAGTCGTTTCAAACAATCAACAAATAGAGTTTAAACTAACCTCGGGCATTATAAACAAATGCAAAAAAAATATATGTTAAATGATTAATTTTTTAAAACTTAGTATTTATCACATTTTTAAAGAATCTGACGATTTTTCTGACGCAGGGGGGTGGGGGGTTTTACCTGAATCTGACGCTATCCGATTTCGGGGGTGGGTGGGTGCAGAATTTCCGATTTTTTCCCGACGTCAGATCTGGACAGTCCCAAAACGCGTTTTTTTGGCAAAATGGCTTTTTTGTCTTTTTCGAACCTTTTTTGAATGGGGTAAAAAAACATTTTTCATATCCGCGTCTTATATTCAATATTTATGCAATATTTGCATATTGGATCTTGAGATGAAATTTTTGAAATAAATTTTTTTTTCTTACACCTGCAATTTTTTGAATTTCAGAATTTACATAATCCCCGCATGCCCGTTTTCCTTCTCCACCAAAATTTGTAAAATTTCCAATAAATGAAGTTCCAACGGGGATCTAAAAAAATGCATTTTTGGATCATGGAATCAGCTGTTCAGTCAAAAAATGCTTTGGCATGGTTTTTTTTCTTTTTAATTTTTTGTTAAAAAAAATGAGAATTATCTTTTACAATTGTGCCAGATTTTATATTAGTTTTTTTCATACGTTTTTTTTTCAAAAGTCTCTGCTATTCCAATCAGTTTTTTTATTAATAATTTTATAAGATCATGCACAGTTGTTAAAGATATTGCTCATTTTTTCATTTTTTAACAAAAGAAATAGAAAGAAGAAAACACAATGCCAACCCATTTTCTGACTGTTCGAAAAGAGTGGAACTCATTCCAACTTGTTTGACTGACCATTTTCAGGATTTGCAAGTTTTCTCGATAGAATGTTTCATATAATTTTTTACAACTGTTTTGTTTTTAATAAACGAATACTGCACACACAATTCGGTACCAGGAAAATTTATTGAAAAAAACAATGACAAAATAAATTTAATAATAAAACATAAGAAAAAAAACTGGTAGTGGTTCGTTTGAATGATAGAAAAATAAGTTTAATAAAGTAATACGAAAAACATACGGGGAACAAAAAAGAAAGAAAGGGAAAATCTTGCACTTTCACTCCAAAAAAAGAGAAAATGTAAAATTTGTAAATTTTTAACAAATAAAAAAAGTATAACAGCAATTCTTACAACTTTATCAATTTCTCAAAAGCTTGTAATGAGATCTGTTGTGGTTGCATAAGTTTTGGATTCTGAAATATTGGAAATTTTTATTAGGGAATTTTTATAGATATATGTTACAGCCGAAGTTGTGCCGTTTAGCTAAAAGATGAGATAACTCAAATACTACTTTGTATATGAAATTGAAGTGTTGATACTCGGAATTTACAGCTTCTTTTTGGTCTGTAAAAAGTATTGTATACTTAAATTTCCTACAAATCCCATAACAGCATTTCTAAACACACTGATAAATAGTTAACAAACTAAACAGAAGCTGTAGATTCCGAACATCAACACTTGAACTTTATATACAAAGTAATATTTGATTAATCTTATCTTTTAGCTAAACAGGCCGCAGTCGGCTGTAACTTATATATATGCAAATTTGAGGGACATACTATTTCTTTGGGCGACCACGTCCTTTTGAAGCAGCACCAGATGAAGCAGCGGCAGTTGGAGCAGGTTTGGCAGCAGGAGCAGGACGGCCTCGACCTTTTGAGGCTGCTGGAGCAGTTGCAGGTGCAGCAGCTTCTGCAGCATCATCAGAAGATGAGGCGGAAGCTTCGGCAGTTTGAGCAGGTTTTTGTACAGGTTTTTGTGCAGTAACAGTAGCTTTTCCGGTCTAAATTTAAAAGATTTGGATTAGTTTTTGTTACAGCAAAATATTTTTTAATGAACTTACATTACGGGCACTTGAACGAGTTCCTTCGGTTGTTGGTTTCTGAAAAAAAGAGAAATCATAAGTTGTATTTAAAAATTTCTAGTTATAGGGGGAAGAATTTTTAATACATATCCATTATTAAAATTTCATAATAGTATGGCCCTCACTAAAACCCAATTTTATTCAAGTTCTAATCCACTAAAAACCAATCCAATCTTAATATTTTCCTTGGATTGAATTTTAGTGGGTTGAAACTTGGAATGGATTGGCTTTTGGCCTAATAGTATTATTAAACAAAAAATTTTTTCAAATGATAAAACATTCTATCACATGACCCCTCATAAACAGATGTTATGTGCATGCACTCAAAATGTCCCCATTTTGCACCCCAAAAAATTATAATTTTTAACTTACTTTAATAGCTTTTGAACTTGCTGAAACTCCAGAGCTTTCACCCTTCTTTGGACGACCACGCTAAAATTTTTTTTAATATTTAATATTTTTGCGCCAAAACCTTTGTACAAAAATCGCTTACCCCACGTTTTGAAGCATCACTGCCCTTTTCATTGCTTTCACCGGTGGGTGGGGAATGAACTTCTTCGTCAGACATATTTAATTTAATAAAATTTTATTAAGATTTTTAAAAATTAACCTGAAAAAAATAAGTTTTTTATTATATTTTTTAAAAAAATCATTTGAAAAAAAAATGAAGAGTAGCAATGAAGAAGAAAAAAGAAAGAATAAAAACAGAGAAGAGCAGCACAAATAAGGGGGGAGGAAAAAAATAAAAAAGTGGAAAGCAAAAAAAGACACAAACATTTTCAAAAAAAAAATAAAATGGACGCTGCTGCAGTGTTTTGTGTTTTTGGAAGTCAGCAAAATTGCGCGCGTTTTTTTTTCCTTTTTTTTCCTTCTTTTTCCAAACGAGAAAATATTCTTTCTTTTTTAATGCTACTTTTGCCGATAGGGATTTTTATTTATATTTTTTCTTCGGTTCGACTTTTTTTTAACCCTCCTTCTTTTTTTTGCTGTGTGCAGCAGCTCGTTTGGTTTTCTCCCCCTTTTTCTTTTCCTTTGCTTATAAAAATATTTTTTTTTTCGATGGTGTTTCGCTGCTGCTATTTTTTTCCCCTTTCTAATATTTTTTTTGTTGCCACCATTTTGCGCTGCTGCCGATGCAAGTCGAAAAAAATATATATATGCAGGCTCAAACAACGACACTGAAAAAAAAAAGTTTTCAAAAAAATTCAAAAAAATAGATATTGCATTTTCACAAAAAAATAATAATTAAAAACCAAAATATAAAACAGTTTTTTAAGAGAAAAAGCATTAAAAAAATATTTAAACGCTTTAATTTCTTGAAAAAAAAAGTTGATTTCAATTTTTTCGCTTAAAAACTTGTTAAAACATTTGATAAAATTTTTTTCTGTTTTTTGAATACAAATAAAACAAAAAATAAAATTTTAGTATTTTTTATGCTAAAAAATTTTATTTTAAGCATAATATTTTTATGTTTAAAATATAACAGCAAAAATTTTAAACCCGAGAAAAAATTTTTGGATAAATAAAAATAACGTAGATTTTCAGAATCTTATTAAAACTACAGAAGTCTTTTTTTTTCGAAAAACCCAAAATTTTCTTTATTTTTTTTAAACACAATTAATTATTTTTCAACTTCTTTTTAGATGGATTTTTTACAAAATATGAATGTAGAAAACTCTTTGTTCCCATTCAAATCGTATAACTTTATAATTAAAAAGTCGAAAAATGTCAAAAGTTGTTCTTCTAATAAATATCCACAAAATTTTTCTTTACCTAATACAATCATTTATTATATTTCAACAAAAAATCTTTCCTCTCCAACATCATATCAAAAATTAATCAAATGTTGCAAATATTTTTATCAAGCTAAACCTTTGCTATCCCTTCATTGTTTAATATATATGAAAAAAAAAAAGTACCTTCAATTATTCCAGAAAAGAAATGAACTACTTTTTTTTAAACCCAACAATCAGTTTTGTATTCAACTTTCAAAAATACTGTAATAAAAAAACTTTTATTTATATCTCTTTTCAAAAATTAAAAAAAACTTAACAAAATCCAAAAACTATTATTACAATGATCGTCGAGAAATATTATCTTCACGATGATGAGCTTTGTATCGTTCAATAACTATTAATAATTCACTTAAAATTTGCATTTCAGGTAGCACAATTTTTTCTGCAAATGGATTTAAGGTTGTTGGTTGAAAAGTTTCTTTAGTTCTTTCTTCAGAGGTTCCATGAAAAAGTTTTTGAATAAGTTTTGGATTATTTGTTGCTGCAAAACTCCATAAAATTGTTGGATTTAATGAAAGTTCTGTTGAAAGTAGCCATTCATTCATATATTTTGCAACTTCAGTTCGAATTTCACTTGAACAATCTTGTAAACCACAAAGTGACATTGACATAAATTCATCATAAAATTTTGAAGTTCGATGTGTCGTTGCTGTTGTTAACCAAATTTTCATTGCTTTTAGCCGAATTTTATCTTCATATGAATTTGAAGCTTCTTCAAAGAATTCCTTAATTTTTGCAGTTTCTTTTTTTGATAACTTTTTTTCTGCTCGAAGATACGTAAAACAATCCATTAAATCAAAATATATTTCTGATGATGGAGAATAAACTGTCAAAAGCCGTTCAATAATTGGAAAAATATCTTCATCCAAATAATCATGATTCAACGTTAAAGGTTTTAAACACTAAAATTATGAATTTATAAAAGCTACAGTATCCCCCTATAAAACATACCATAGAAATTTCTTCATCACTTTTAACTTCACCAATATCTTTATAAAGTTGATCCAAAAATTCAACATCCAATTCGTTTGCCAAATTATAACATTCAAGTCGAAATTTGAGTGAAACTTTTTTCTTTCGATCTTTCCATAAATCTTGATGAAATACAAATAATTCTGCAAATCCAGTAAATGAAAGGCATTTTTTATCCTCTGCTTCATTTTGTGCCAAAATTTCAATTCCAAAATCTGCAAGCTTTTGTAAGCTTTCATCATTTGCAAGATATTTTGCTGAAGTTAAAAGATAATATAATGGAATATCAGAAAGATTTTGAAAATTTATAGCATCAAATAAACCTTGAAAAAGTTGTTGAAGTGTTGAAATAATTGTTTCAGGAATATCTCCACCATGTCTTTCAAGGCATAAATTAAGTAGCAAAAAGCATCCATCTATTGCATTATTTGATGTACAAATATATTCAAGTCTTTCATAAATCCATTGACAAATTGTTATAAATTCAAGTTCTTGTGTCGTAGTAATAAGTGCAACAGCAGCAAGCTCACGAATTTTTTGACATTTTGATTGTAAAAAAATTTTAAGTAAATATGGATGAAAAATTGATAGCGGATAATCAGCTGTATTTGATGGAGTTACATGTGTTAACATTGTCAAAAGTGGATACATATGAAATTCATTTCTTGGATTTTGACTTTCTTCTTTTGCATAAGTTTTAAATAATTCTTTCATTGTTTTATAGAGTTTTGGAAGTTGAATAAAGACATCATTTGAAGCTTTACTGCATCGTGGAGTAATAAAAAGTGATTTTTGACCTAAAATATAAAAAATATATATAATCAATTTTGTTACAGTATACTTTTTTTAAAAACATACTTTTATTTGGTGTTCCAAACATTCGACGAATAACAGCATTAAAAAGACGAGAAATTGTATTTCGAATTGGCCAATGATCTGTAAAGCTTATATTTGTTTCATCATTTTCTGGTGGTTCTCGAAAGCATAACAAAAATGCAGGAGTTAAAAATTGTTTAACAATTTCAGAAAGATCTGAATTTTCAAATATTGCAACAAGGCAATTTATTGTATGTATTCTAAAAAAAAGTAAGAGTACAGTAATATGGAATTATAAAAGGGCTAATTAATCTGGTTTGGTTTTGAAGAAGTTTTTGAAAAAGTTTTTTCAAGTAAATTTTTTAAAGAATTTTTGTTTAAAATAATGAAAAATAAATAAAATACACCCCTAAATTTAGTTTAAAATAAAAATAAGATTTAAACAAGTGTTTTAAAAAAAAGTATTCTACAAATTTAGAACCTTTAAACAAGAATTCTTAAAAAAAATTCCTCGAAAAAATATTTCTTCAAAAACAAATTCTCGATAGAATTACAGCACAGTTTTGAAAAAGGATGGCAATCATATCTCTGAATATCCTGATAAAATGGATATAATTAAAACTCAAGCTACAGTATCAATTTATTACTAGTTTGTACAAAAACATAATCTTTTCCTTGGATAGCAGGTGATATTTTCCTACAGAAACCCCTCTTATTAAAAAAAAGCAAACTTACATCATTCCAGGATCTTGTGATTTAACTTGGATCCTATCGCCCGTGATAGTAATGGTGGGGTTTTAATATTCATATTTAATAATCCTAAACTATAAAAATACTAAACCCAATCCCCAAAAATAATATAAAAAAAACCCGAAAAATAACTCACCAACAGATCAGCTATCACCCCAAACGACCAAACAACACTAAATAAATCCAATCCAAATGGATAAACACCAAAACAAAGGAGTAAATCAACAACCTTTATTAAATAATAAAATAATTAAACCAAAACACAAAATATCACAGCTCCAAGTTGCAACGACCAGTTCAACTTGATGGACTGACGTTTTTATAAAACAAACTCAACAACAAAACTAAAGAATCGGTTGTTACACATTTTGCCAAGAACGGCGGCTAACATAAATAAATAAGTAACAATCTCACCTAACGCAACTCGCCCCCGCCCCCTATGATTATCGTCCCCGATAATTTTTAAAATCATGTTGCTTTCCTTTTCCACGACCATAATTTGAATAACCATGATACGTTCCACGAGCAGCAAATCTTCCACGACCAGAATAACTTCCATGACCAGAATAACTTCCACGACCAGAATAACTTCCACGACCAGAACCAATTCCACGAGCATAAGGCTTTCTACGATCATTCCCACGAACTTGTTCTTGACCATTTTGGTTTTCTCCATGACTTTCTTCAGAGGAATTTTGATGTATTTCACGAGATTTGTAGTTGAAAGTTGGTTTTTCATTCCACTCACGAAGACGATCTTTTGAAGCACCAGTGATGATTGAATTCTTTGATGACCCATTTGAAGATATTTCACGTTCATCTTGATTCCTTTCCATTAAACAATTGACATTAATTTTGAAGGAATAACCAAGGTTTTTCAAGTATTCTCCAAGCATTTGAACACCATCTTTTGTAAGGATGCCCTGATGATCAACATATTTCACATTTGTTTGAGAAAGTGGAGTAGCTTTAAGCCAGTGAATGAGTTTCATTTCATCAAATTCTTGATTTCCTCCAATTAAAACACGATTTTGCGGAATTTTCAGTTCCTTGTACCAGATATTGAGTTCTTGATTTATATCTGGAAATGCGCAATTTCGAAGGATTGGAAGAACCAAAATATCAACATCATTGTGACGAGCAATATTTTCCAATGCTTCTAAGAAGATTTTTGTGGCTTCAGCGAATTTCGAGTCGTAGCGAAAGAACAGTTCACCAGTTGGACAGTAGATCACTCTTTTGACAGCACCACCAAAGATTACTTTTGATTTTTGAATGTAGTCATCCGGCAACAACATTGGCCAATGTTGAGCCCCCATAGCTCGAGCAATGATTGATGCGTTTTCACCTCCCGCTACTACAGTATCAGATTTTCCAGAAGGCATAAACTTTGCATTTGTGACGAATGCCATGATGCTATTGATTCCTTCCAAATCTTGAACATTTGTATTCATCAAAGGTTTCCCAACATTTTCCATGAATGCCTTCCGACGATGTCGGCATTTGCATACGGCAACTTTCCAAGCTGCATGGATCAAATTCTTTGGGGCAGTAATTACCTCATCATCAAGGTCATTACCCCCTTCTCGAAGGCACTTTTCTTTAAGTTCAACCTTGAATCTTGTTGATCCAGCGATATAAGTCTTCTCCGCCAAGTCCATAACAGATTTAGCCTTTACATCTGCAAATGCCGATGCAGGATTAAGATCTCCAATTAACAATTCGCATTCAGGATCATTGCAGCAATACCCGTCCATCATTAATTGCCCATAATCAACCACTTTGCTAAAATTTACAACATTAATATCACGACGATTCCTTGTTTTACGGGTTGTTGTTCCCTTCAAAACCTGCGCATCGCTTTCCTTGCCTTTCCATTTTACAACTTGAGATAAATGGATCTCTTTAACAGTACCCCCTTGTAAAACTTTAACTTTAACATGAGTTTTACCCACTTCAATAACCCGAGCAGGACCTTCCCATCGAGACGCTAGTTTACTGAGCGCATTTTTGGATCTTTCAGTTGGTAGTTCAACATATACCAAATCGCTAACCCGAATCTCTGTTTCTGACGTACGTTTTCTGCTATTATACTCTTTTTCCATTGCTAAGCGATACTTTTCCAACTTTCCTTTTACGACCTCTTGACATGCGTGCAGATTTTCCAATACTTGATGTTTGTATTCATCAATATCAGCTTGATAAACTGTTGGTTTTGCAGTTGGATCGATATCCCTAGGAATAACAGCATCATATCCGTGTAATAGAAAATGTGGAGTTTCACCCGTCGCTTCATGTGGGGCAGTATTATATGCAAACAGAGCAAATGGAATAACTGAACTCCATTCTGGGGCAGTATTAATTCGTTTTGCTAAGATCTTCTTTAATGTTTGGATAAATCTTTCCGATAGACCATTAAATTGTGAATTGTAGCCACACGAGAAGACGGATTTAATTCCCGTAAGTTCTGTAACCCTCTCCATCAACTTATTATCAAATTCCAAACCCATATCAGAGATAATGTGATACGGAAATCTTTGTTCTCGTAAGCACCAATTTTCAAGAAATCTCGAGGCAACTTCTTCAGCTGTTTTCGTTTTCAATGGCCAAGCTGCAGCGAATTTTGTAAAATGATCAATTATTACGAGAATATACCTGTAACCTTCTTCACTCATTGGCATCTCAGCAAGGTCCATTCCAACAATTTGCATTGGAAATTCAGTTTTAATTGAACAAAGTGGTGGACGATCACGTCTATGACTCCGATGAGCAAAACATTGCATACAACCTTGCGTCCATTCTCCAATATCTTTTCCCATTCCTGGCCAAAAATATCGATCACTTATAATTTGCTTTAATTTCTTAGCTCCAAAATGACCACCAAGCTTTCCACAATGTACCTCTTCCCATAACGCTTTACGCTTTTCCATAGGTACCACCTTCCGTTCAAGTCCTAACTTTTCAATCTTAACTAAGCTATCATTTGCAAATCCAAAGATGTTTCTTCCCTGCAATGCTCGACCTTCCTTTGCAACCTTCTCACAAATTTCCGTCCAACTTTCTTCAGTTTTAAGTATTTCAAACCAATTTTCATGTTGTTCCTGAACGGTGCAGACAACTGAATCCATAACTTCAACATGTTCACCAAAATCTGACCTACTATGACACCTGCTTAATGCATCAGCAACGGTATTTGCTTTTCCTTTGACAAATTCAAGCTTAACATCTCGATATTCTTGCAATTCTAACGCCCAACGGACCAATTGTGGAGATAAATTTGCACCTTTAAATAATCCCAAAAGTGGTTGATGATCAGTTCTGATAACAACTTTAGCTCCCATAATAAAAGTACGAAGTTTACGCATTGCAACTACAACTGCTAAGGCTTCGAGTTGAGTAATGTTATAATTTCTTTCCGCTTCAGAACAAGCTTTGGAGACATAAAATAAAGGATGTAGTCGTCCATCAATCCCTTCTTGGGTCAAAACAGCACCAATTCCTGTTTTACATGCATCTGTCCAAATGATAAAAGGTTTTGATCCTCCAATAGCCGCTTCATAATCCGGTTGAGCTAAAATAGGAGCACTAATCAATTTTTCCTTTAACGTATCAAATGCAGCTTGTTCACTTTCACTCCAACAAAATTGTGCATCCTTTCTCGTTAATGCTACTAATGGTGATGCAATAACGGAGAAACCTTGAATAAATTTACGATGATATGAGGCAAGTCCAATAAATTGTCGAACTTGGGTTACTGTTTTTGGTACAGGGAAATTTTTAACTTTATCCACCTTATCCTTTCCCAATTCAACTCCACGTTCAGAAATAACATGCCCAAGATAACAAAGTTCTATCTTTCCAATTTCGCACTTTTTTGGTTTAAACATCAGACCATACTTTATTACTCTTTTCAAAATCTCCTCAAATAACGCTAAATGCTCTTCTTCAGTTTCTGTAGCAAGCAAAATATCATCAAGATATACAAAAATTGATTTTCCCATCAAATCGCCAAAAACTTCTTGCATCATACGATTAAAACAAGCAGGGGAAGTACTTAATCCAAATGGTAAGACGACAAATTGAAACAGTTCACCAAGTGCAGAAAAAGCAGTTTTTTCTTTATCTTTATCAGCCATAGGGATTTGGTAATATCCCGATGCAAGATCTAATGCTGTGAAATACTTTTTACCACGCAAACTCATGAGCAAGGCATCCTGATTTGGTAAAGGATAAGCATCCTTCTTCGTAACTGCATTCAATTTACGGTAATCAACACACATTCTTATTGTACCATCTTTTTTCAATACCAAAACAACAGGACTATTCCACGGCGAAGAACTTCTTTCAATTGCTCGTTGATGCAATAGATTCTCGACTAGCTTTTTAACTTCAGGTCTCATTGGAACAGGTACTGGTCTTGCCGGCTGCTTGATTGGTCTTGCATCCCCTGTATCAATAACATGCTCAGTTACTGTAGTTTTTCCAAATTCTTCATCCGATGCTGCAAAAGCTTTATGGTACCTTTCAGCTAACTCCTCCAATTTCTTTCTTCCTTCTGCTGAAAAAGCTGGAGCACTTAAATCTAGCAGCTCCTTAACTTTAGCACAACGCCCTTCATCTTCCAACTGAATTACAACCACCTTTTCATGATCTTCAGCAGGTAATTCCCTTATAACTTTTGTAGGCCATGCTTCACCAATAACTTCACCTTGTTTAATAACTTCCAGCTCATTCCCTTGATTATTGAACTCCATCCATGCTGCACCTCCTCGACTTCTGCAAACTCCACTTTCCATTCCAACCTTTTTAGCTTCAATGAATGACGGACTACCCGTTCTAGGAGTTCTAACTTTTACAAATGCTTTTGTGTGAGGTGGTATAACTATTGTTTTTGCAACATATACTTGATGGCCAACATGATTAATAAAAGCTAAGGCTTGACTTTCTTGAACAACTCCAACTTGTTGAACTTCTTTTGGCTTTCCTTTCAAAGAATAACTCAATGCTTCAATCCAATTATCATCATCTTGGAAAACATTAGTGCCAATTAAAGCATTTTGTTGTAAACCTTTAACAACAAAAAATTTTGCATATTTTGTAGGACATGTTCCCCAAGCTATCGGTACCCGAATGCAATTTACAACACATAAAGGATTACCATCAGCCCCAATAAGTCGTTTATGAATGTAACTTTCTGGAGGTAATTGTACAATCGAACACCCATCCTTATCACGTGCCCTCATAATATGACCAACTACTGTATCCTTAATGACTGAAGTGCTTGCACCTGAATCCATGAGAACTTTTGTCTTTACGCCATCAATCCATATCTCTAACAGTGCTTGCTTTCCAAACATCGGTTCACCTCCAACAGTATCTTCTTCACCATTATTAATTTCAAAAATACCCGAAACATTCAGCTTCATATCTTCAATACCAACGACATTTGCATTTAAGGGCTTCTTTTCTGTGCATTCCCGTGCAAAATGACCTTCTTTATTACAGTTGTAACAATGTTTGGGAAATGGATACCGATTACTACCAAAACCATTTTGTTGGTAATTTGAATTTGGTTGTGGGAAATTTCGATGTTGTGGCTTTACTTCTGCTCCAGCATTTGCTTGATTAGCTGATCGATGTTGGTATCCACCACCAGATGCATGAGTATCTGAACGATTTGAGAAGAACGGCCTTTTGGAACTGTTCGAAGATTTAACTTCGGCTCTTTCACCTTTATTTTTAATTGCTTGGGATGATTCAAGACCTAATACCAGCTCCTTAAGTTGATAATAGCTAGCTGCAACATTTGTAAGGACAATGGTTTTAAAAACCTGATCTGAATCTTCTTCAGTTAAACGTAGCAGAATTTTCTTTAACTCATTCTCCCGTGCATTTACATCATTCCCAAAAGCTTCAGTTACGCGCAGTTCAACTTCTTCAAATACTGATTTATAAAGCTTATTTGGTGGCTTCTTTATCCTATCCAATTCAGTACGTAAATAGAATGTGGAAATAGCACCATCAGATCCCATTGCAGCAAGCAGCTCCTTTTTCATTTCAGTATAACTTGCGCCCCGCTCTCTTAAATTATCATGATATACTAATAATTTTGGAAGGTAACTGCCCAAAAAAATTGCTCTATCTTCATCAGTCCAACCTTTGCTTTGCGAACTTGCTTCATATAGATTGAAGAATCTTTCCAGTTCTTTCCTCGATTTACCAGTAAACTTCTCTGGCATGGGCAGCGAAACTCGGCTTTGTGGTGCAGTAACCCCATTTGGTAAAAAAGAAGTTAACTGACCTTGAGATGGTTGATTCATCATCGATTTCTGACATCCTTCTTTTCCAATTGATAATTGAGAAGTTGCACGAGATGGTGGTGCTGTTTCTTTGAAATTTTTTTCAATCACTTGTACTCGATCCTGAAATTTCATGTATTTATTAATAAGCTCTTGTACATTATTAAACCCCAAATTTTTAAGCTGTTTACTAATGTTATTGCTTAATCCCGGTTTATGTGCTGCAGCTTGGCTATTCTCCTGGAGTTCAGCAACTTTTGCTTGTGCTGCTTCTTCACGCTCTCGTAAAACTTCAAGTGCCTCTTCTCTCGTTTTAATGCCATCAAAAAGATAATCGATCTGATCAATCAATACTGTTTGGAGCTCCTCAATTAAATCATCCGAAACAGCAGAACAAGCATTATTTAATACCTTTAATTTCTTATTGGCAACTTCAATAGCTGAACTAAGATTTTGATGAAGTTCTTCAGCTTGAGTAACAATATTACGAGCAACTTGTATTCCATCAGGTTTTGGTTCCCGATTACAATCAAGCTCTTTATCATCTTCTTCCTCATCATCATCTAATGGATCTTGATGTGTAGGATCAGTAATTGTTGGCTGAAATGGGTCTAATCTTGCTTCATCATCATCTCCAAAAAGATTGCCAATCAAAGCCCATTCAGTATTAGCTTTAACAGCACCTTGATTATCTTTAAACATATGTCCCCCATTTTGTTGTGTATGTGCAACATTTGTTGGACCATCTGTATCTTCAAATTTATTAACCCCATATATATCTGCACAAAGTTGTTGTGTATGTTCAACACCTTTTGGCATACCACCTTTACTATCTGCATAACCATTATCATAATCGCTTTTAATAATCTTTGCACCTGTTGGTTGTATTGTAGGTTTATCTTTATCATATATATCTGCTTTCAATCGGCTGCATATACCTTTATCTCCAATGTAACCATGCTGTTCTTCTAAAAGGTTGGCATGCCTTTTATCGGAATCGTCATGGCGACGGCGCGGGCCCTCCAACTTGGATCCTATCGCCCGTGATAGTAATGGTGGGGTTTTAATATTCATATTTAATAATCCTAAACTATAAAAATACTAAACCCAATCCCCAAAAATAATATAAAAAAAACCCGAAAAATAACTCACCAACAGATCAGCTATCACCCCAAACGACCAAACAACACTAAATAAATCCAATCCAAATGGATAAACACCAAAACAAAGGAGTAAATCAACAACCTTTATTAAATAATAAAATAATTAAACCAAAACACAAAATATCACAGCTCCAAGTTGCAACGACCAGTTCAACTTGATGGACTGACGTTTTTATAAAACAAACTCAACAACAAAACTAAAGAATCGGTTGTTACACATTTTGCCAAGAACGGCGGCTAACATAAATAAATAAGTAACAATCTCACCTAACGCAACTTTTAATTGCAAACATTCTTTCCATTGTATTTACAAAAGCTGAATGATCTCTTTGCTTTGGTTCAGTTGTAAGAATTGCAACAATTAGTGGTGGAAGACCAGCTGATCGACGAGTTTCACATAAATTTATTCGATCATCATCTTTACCTTCAAGGCATCGAATAAGTTTATCCAAAATTTTTGTTGGTGATTCAATGCTTGAATAATCATATGGAAGATTATCTTCTTCTTCTTTTTTTGTGGTATCTTCAAGTTTCCATAAAATTGAACAAATTATTTGAAATGTTGTTGCGGCACTTTCAAATGCACCAATTTGTCGGCATTCTGTTAGTTGAGTCCATAAATAATCTTTTAAATTTTGTAATAAATTTGGTGGTAGAAGCTTCATTCCATCTTTTGATAAAGGTTGAAAAGCATTTTTCTAAAACGTTTTACATTGTTAAAATCGTAAAAAAGATTATTAAAAAACATACCTCAAAAGCAAAACCAAGAAAATTTTTAAAAACCACTGAAATTTCTTTATGCGTTCTCCAACAATTAACTAAAAGTTGTTGAGCTTTTTTTGCACGCTCTTTTCCCTTTTTTCCATCAATGTCATCACTTTTATCATCTGGATAAAACCCTTCTGGTGCTGCACTATGAACAACCGGTGAAACCAGCTTTCCAACTGTAAGACAAAGTGGAATCAATGTTTGTGGAATATAAATTTCCCATGGTTTTATATTGTCACTAAAAAAACAATGCAATAAAAAACGCCTTCAAAAAATCTCAACACTTACATTTCAGAATAAATTCCAGATTCAAAAAATCCATTAATATAAATTATTAAATTTGTTAAAGGAATTTGTCCACCAAGGTATTCTTCTTTATCTCTTTCAATATTTTCAATTTCTTTTTTAATTAAAATTTGAATTTGTTTCATTACAGCTTGTAAATGTTGATCTCCACCCGCAAAAACATCCTTCCAAAAGCACCGAGATTTATAATAATTGTTTTTGAAGTTTAATGGAACTGAATCATAATGTGGTCTCTAAAAATTTACACTTTTAACAAAACAATCTTTGTTATAAATATACAAATTTACCTTAACATTTTTGAATCGAAGTTTTGAAAGTAGCCTTTCAGCAATACCTTGATTAATTTCAAAATCATCACTCATAACAGCTCTTAATCGATCATAACATTCTTGATTCAACCAACTTTGCATTTCAAGTTCTTTATACATCAAATCTAAAAAAGAAAAAAAGCTAAAGTAATTTTGAATTATATAAAGTTGTAAATTTTACGTTTCGATAAAAAGGATTACTGTAGTAGTAGCGATCCAGATCGAAAATTGTTTGGTGTTTTTGTAATAAAACATTTTTATCAAATTCATTCTAACCTATGGATAACCATTATGCTATATGCCGTTTTAGTATTTTCACAATATTTTGGAATATCAAAAAAAGCTGTTATCAAAAGACTAAAATTTCAAAAGTCTCGGTTCGAGACATTTGATTGTTGCTTTTTTGATATCTCAGAAAATTATAAAAACGGCCTATAGAAAAACGGTACTCTATCGGTAACAATGAATTTGATAAAAATAAAAGGTAAAAAATTTACAGCCAAAAAATCAAACGGATTTTAATCTGGATTTCTATCACTGACAATAACCAGCAGCAACAAAACATTCACAGAAATGCCGTAACCCAAAAAGTTGTTTCAACAAAATTATTT
This sequence comes from Panagrolaimus sp. PS1159, assembly GCA_963922195.1. Taxonomy (NCBI): domain Eukaryota; kingdom Metazoa; phylum Nematoda; class Chromadorea; order Rhabditida; family Panagrolaimidae; genus Panagrolaimus; species Panagrolaimus sp. PS1159. Next base: position 1,573,989 of record CAWUHW010000017.1, on the reverse strand, counting down.
TTAAAGCTGCCGTAACCCAAAAAAGTTGTTTCAACAAAAAAAAATTATTTTTTAAGCTACCGTAACCCCAGAAAATTAATTCAACAAAATTATTTTTAAAACTACCGTAACCCCAAAAAGTTGATTCAACAAAGTTATTTTTAAAGCTACAGTAACACCAAAAATCAAAAAAAAATATATTCACCTGCCGCACCATTCTTATATGATGCTTCACTTTCATGCATCATTTCAATCAAAAATAATGCCAATAACTTTCTATTAAAATTTGCTTCTTCACCAATTGAATCAAATATAAATTCATGAATAAATTGTAAAAATTCTTTATGATTATTTAAAATTATTTCATTACATTCAGAATTGGAAGAAATTTCAGAAGTTTTTGCAGGAAATAATTCAGAGCTTGCAAGTTCATAAAAAAGATCACAATTTTCAGGTGTTGACTTTTTCTTCAAAAGTTTATATGATTCACGCATACGTTGCATTAGAATTTTAAATTCTGCAACAATTTTTTGTCGAATTCCTGGTGATTGTTCTGTCATATTTGAAGTAATAAAAAGTCGAGCAAGTAAAAGTTCATCAAAAGAGAATGGTCGAGTAAGTCGAGGATTTTGACAGATTAAATGCCATGCAAGCATTCTCACTTCAACATCATCTACGACAATTGCTTCAGCAAGAAGTTGAACATCAACACAATCATGCCATGACAATGCAGTTGATGTTGGATTAAAAATGAAGAATTTTGTCATTGAAAGTACAACTTCAATTGCACGAATTGGATTAGCAGCTGCATAAAATTCATCATGTACATCTAAAATATTAAAAGCAAAAAACAATTTTAATTAGTAGTAGTTTTATAGTACTTACTGAGTAAAGTCATTGATTCATTATTAAAAACATTTCGAAGTTCAACAGATTTAAACATTTTTGGTAGTAGCTTAGTTTGAATTGCTCGTCGCTGTTCAATACTTCCTTCAAGTAAACATCGACGCATTTCATCAAAATGTATTCCAATATCTTTATTTTCATTTGCAAGTTTTATTCCATGAAAGACGATTAAATCTGTTATCTGAAAAATGAATATACTGTAAAAGATCAAACAAAGTTGGGACTGGCTAAACGCTAACCATTAGGATAAACTTGGTGGTGGCCGAGTCCAGGGTTTATCCTAACGGTCCACAGGGCCGCAACTGCCTTAGGGACATCGGGGACATGTCCCACCCTCAAATTTCAAATTTGCAGGGAAAAAATAAATTCATACTAGGTAAAATGAGATTTTTTAAATTTTTTATATGGATGTCACCCCCCTCGCTTTGGACCTATTTGCGGCCCTGACGGTCCAGCGTTTATCCAGTCCCAACAAAGTTATAAGCTAAAACTTACAGCAGTTGTAAGCTCAGGATGTCCAATTTTTGCATATAACCTTGTCCAAGTTTCTTCGTCAATTAAATCACATCTTGTATGTTTCATAAATAAAATCTAAAAAGGTAATCATCTAATTACATATTTAGGATGTTAAACTTTATTCTTTAAAAAAACAAACCAATGCTCGAATTGTAAATTTTGTAAGCCTTTCAAAGAACATTTGGCATAAACTTTCAAGGATATTTTCTTCATTGCTACCAAAATTTAAATTTGATTGCATAAAATTATCTAATGCATCCAAAGTTGTATGACATACAATTGGAATTGGATCACGAATATATCGAGAAATATAATTTTTCATTAGCGCTGCAAGTTCAAGATTATATTCTATTTCTTCTTCACTAAAAAAGTATACATATAATACAAAGGTAACGAAAGATGGCACCTACTAAAATGCGGTAGCGGTTGGCAAACATGTATTACCGCTACCGTACTAAAATGCGATTGCCAACCGCTACTGCATTTTAGTACGTGGTACGAAAGATAAGAACATACCGAAAAATTATTGATAAACGTTTAACAGCTAACGATAAATCCAATAGTCTTGTTGGAGTTCGTTGCCCTGGAGCATTCAGCTCTTGAAGGATAGACTTTAAAACATAATCAGCTAAAAAGATTCCATGATTTTCACAACATGATTCCTTCCATTCTTTACTAATTTTTTGATTCAAAAATCCAACAGATAATGAAACATTTAGCACTTGACATAGCAGCTCCTTCTTTTCAGCATCATCATTGTCATTGCTGCTGCTGCTGCAACCCGTAATAATTGTATCATTTTTTAGCATCCTATAAAAGTTTAGCTTAAGGTAAAGGGTTAAGAACAGTTGGTTATAAAAAATGTAAAAGTAATACACGTGATTTATAAAAGAATTTAAAGGAAAACAAAGACAATATTTTTGTTCAAACAAAGAAAAATCACATCAAAAAAATCAGTTCCACTTTCATTGTTAAAAAAAGGTTTTTGTGTGTTTTGTCATTCAGACACATAAAAACATGTTTTAACCGTAAACTTAAGAGAACATCCAGACCTTACGTAAGCACTTTTATGGATGGGTGGGGTTGAAAATTTAGGGTTTTTTGCTTATGTAAGATCTGCATGATCCCTTAAAAATATTAATCTCTCGTGAAATTCAAATTCTCTAAATGGGACAAAATATCAATAGTATTTCCCAAAGATTTTCTTTCAGATATTTTGAGCGTTTAATTATACAATTGTGGACTAAAAAAATAAAATTTTGGTTTTTTTGCAGGTTCAATGAAATATCTTAATTTTAGTCTAAAATTAAGATATTTCATTGAACCTGCAAAAAAACCAAAAAAAAGTTATTTTTGCTGCTAAGTTTAGTTCTTATTTTTTTTTTCGGGATTTGTTGAGAATATAACAAAAAGTTATATTAAATAAACAAATTTTTATTTAATTAGAAAACACAATAAATACAAAAATATTAATATGAAATTTAAACACAAAAATAAATACAAAAAAATAACTCAATAAAAGTGAATCGAGCTTAAAAAAAGGAAAGGAAAAGAATGGTAAAAAGAAAGAATCTATGAGTTACTTTTATACTCATAGACATTTACAAAAATGAAAAGAAAAATAATAAATAAAATAGTCGATCGTCTGTTGATCACTTTTTTAGAAAAGAGAGGAAAAAGGATGAATAATCAAATAATTAAAAAAAAAGATGATCGATAAAAACATAAAATATCAAAGATTGTAAAATGACAATATAAACAATTACAAATATTAAAAGATTAATGGAAAAACCAGCGACCGGACCGGAATGGACCTAAAGACCGCCAACGTTTTTTCAAAAATTAAACATAATTTTGGTACCAAAAAAATGCAGAATTTTAATATTAATACGAATTGGGAAAAAAATTATTAGGTTAAATGTTGATAAAAATGATAATTGATAAATAAAAAATAAAAATACCGTAATTTTTTTTATCAGAATTTTTTGTCCCTCCATTCCCCAATTTGAAATTGTGCCAATCAGATGCAGAATTTTTTTCTGAGTCACATAAAATAAAAAGTAAATGCGCGAAAGCGATCGGTCAATATTTTATTACACAAAAACAGAAAGTCGGAAATTGTCTCTTTTAATTTAAAAAACACAAAAAAGAAAATCTAAAAACATAAATACATGGTAATAAACTACATAAATATTTTTTAAGCCCAAATTTGTGTCCTATAACCTCAGATTCAATGTTATTTTTGAAAAGTTTTTTTCTATGTCTGAGTCTACTCTTTTTGATCGAGCTGTTTTTTATGCCTCTTTTTTGCTCGGTTCTTGTAATGGTTTTTTATTTATATCAGTTGTATTCATGTTTCTTGCTTGTAATACTTCAAGCAAACTTCATTCATTTTTTCGAGTCGTCTCACTCTTGTTTATATAATATTGTATGTGAATTAATCTATACTATCTTGTTTGAATAAACTTTTTAAATGTTCAACCCATTTTTTAATACTTTTCTACTTTTCTGCAATAAATCATTTTTCGAATTAGCTTTTTTTTATGATTTTTTGCTTTGCAGTCAGGTGGAAATTCTCTGTAAGAATGTTAATAACCCAAGAGAGATGTAAGGTTCTTTTGTCTATTGCATCCTGAAAAAATATGGAAAAACAAATTACACAAAGTTTTCACACTCATTGTAAATAAACGAATAATAATAAAATTATGCCTTATCTAAAAACAGTGATTCAAATCGTTCTAGCCTGAAAGGGGGAAAACATCAATAATACTTCCAGAGGATTTTCCTTGGGATAATTTTTGGATGTTAAATTACACCTTTGAGGGCTAAAAAAAAGATATTTCTTTTACCCTACAAAAAAAAACCAAAAAAAAGTTATTTTTTGCAATAACAACTTTTTTTTCTTTGGTTATTTTTTTCGAGATTTATTTTCTGACTGATTTTGTATACAGGGTGGTCACGCTGGACCACCCCCGAAACAAATTCCATTTATATTCCAGGGCTGCAAGTTTTAAAAAAACTGCTTGGGGGGATCGATAGCCTATATCATCGGATTTTAAAATGTGGTTTTGGAATTTCTACCGTAACCCTCGAAATTTTTTGGTCTCACAACGAAAACCTGAAAAAGCAAAAATTTTCAAATTTTGATAAAATATCATTTGGGATGGCTAGAGGACCTCTTTAGAAGACTCTGTGCCAAAAATCTCGAAAAATAATTTTCTTAGAAATTTTATCAAAATTCGAAAATTTCGACTTTTTCAGGTTTTCGTTGTGTGACCAAAAAATTTCGAGGGTTACGGTAGAAATTCCAAAACCACATTTTAAAATCCGATGATATAGGCTATCGATCCCCCTAAGCAGTTTTTTTAAATCTTGCAGCCCTTGAGTATAAATTTAATTTGTTTTGGGGGTGGTCCAGCGTGACCACCCTGTACTTTCAAATTGTTTATTTTTAAAAAAGAATGAATGAATCTGCGCAGCACTATTTTAATGACATCAAAAGGCTGTGGCTCGCGGCTATCTTTGGTTTATTTTATTATTATTTTATTTGCCTTCCAATGACTGTAATAGCGTCTCCATATTCACCTTGGTTAATTGCATTATTGTATTTATTCGTGTTACCAACATTTGGATATGTGACATATAATTTTATAGTCTATAAATTTTATAAAAAGAAAAAAGAATATTATTATTTAAAAAAACAAAATAATCCTGAAAATAATTTTGAAATTGATGAATTGGAAGAATATTTTTCAGATCCACAACTTCAATGGAAATTTTATTTTCCATGGGAATTTTGTCAATCTTTTGGTAAAGAAATTTTTGTTGAAATTTTTTATGGGCAAGCAGCTCCAGGAAATATCTTTTTTCTACGATTAGATTTATTGCAAAAAGTTTTTTAAGTAGATTTATTTTATAACCCAAAAATGAAAGAAAAAGAAGAATTTAATTTTGATTTATTGCCTTTTACAATCACATCAAGATTTATAGAATTACAGTATCCATATGAAAAATACAAGCTTCAGCGTGCTTTACCTAACAACAGCAAATTCAAAATTCCACAGCAATTAATTGTAGATAATTTAGAAATACATTTTGGAAAAGATTTAATTTTTTATTCAAAATGGTTTTATCTTCGATATTTAAATTGCAGCATTGACAAGAATATGAATTTAATTATTGATATGCCATGGCATTCAATCACTGATATCTTCAAATATTTTTTGGCTTTTTTCAACGACAAATTTGTATTAACTTTTACAGCAAAAAACAATAATCAAATAAATTTTTTACCAAAAATTACTCCAATTCATTCAATTCTTTTAAGTTCAATGCCCTCAAATTCTTTGTTTACAACTTTAAATTCATTGAATTTTTATTTAATAAAAAAGTTAGAAATTGTTGAAAGCCGATTATCTGAAGATGATCTGAAATTTTTAAAAACCTTGAAGCTAAAAAATTTAATATTAAATTTAAGTTTATGTGAAAGCTATCAAAATATTGATAGCATTTTAGAAGCCGTTCAAGGAATTCCTGATATTCTGCAAGTTTTTGATTTTTTAACAAAATATTTTAATCACACTTCTTTTTTTTAGCATTGACATAACCTTTTCATTTTATCTTAAAGGGTATTTTGAGACATGTGCTGTAAAATGGGTTAAAAAATATGGTTATCCAAAGAATTTTGTATTTATTATTAAAATTTTGAATGAATTTCATATAAAGTTTTTGTAATAAAATTTATGTGTTTTTTAACAATAAAAAGCAAATTAACAAATTCCAGAAGTCATAAGATAAATTTATTCAAAAAGTAACAATTTTTTTCTTTTAAAATCAACAAAAATAGAACAAAAAAAATTAAGCTTAAGCTTTTTTAGCAATTTTCTTCTTCAATTGTTTTGAATCACCATTTTTCTCTGATGAATTTACTGGAAGCTTTCGCTTTAATCCTGGTAAAACTTTTGGAGGATCTTGTTCAACAATTTTTGGCTGCTGCTTCTTTTGTGGTTGCTTGGGTTCTTGACCATTTGGCTGCTTCTTTGAAGGTTGCTTTGTTTTGAGTTCTTCAACTTTTGGCTTTTCTTCTTTGATTCCACCATTAAGCTTTTGCTTTAATGCAGCTGCACGACGCATATCATTCTTTCGTTTACGTTTCATTTTCAACTTTTTGAGACTTTTTTCCTTCTTTTCAGCAAGCTTTTCACGACCTATTTTTTTTCCTGCATAAAGCACATTCAAAGAAGAAAAAATATATTTTATAAATTTAAACTAAACATAAGAAAACATGAAAATTTGAAAAACTGTCTTGCGTATTTTTTTTCGGAAAAAACTTGGATTCACACAGCACAAGGGTTTTAACGTTTTATGAAAGCTACTTTTAAACTGCAGAATCAGCTTGTTTTAAAACTTTATGAAAATCCAACAAAAAAACGAAAAAATTTATTACACAACAACATTCTCTTTAAATGCAGAAAAAATTTTTCTTGGTTTTTCAATGAAAAAATGAGTTTTATCTTGAAATTTCCTTTTTTTTGTATATTTCAAAAAAAAGGAAATTTCTTAAAAAATTCAAGTGTGATACCACAAAATTCGTATGTATTAAACAGATTTAATTTTAACAATAAAGATCACATATTTTGTAACAAGAAGTACTTGTCATCGCTGAAAATAAATGCTTGGTACTTTGTAATCACGAATTTCCGTTTGAAGAATTTCGTCAACAATTGTTTGTAGTCGAGTTTTATATTCATCAGAGATTTGACGAGAAAAATGTAGATCAATTTTTGTTTTCTTATTTTCCTAAAAGTTGTGCAAATTATTTTAAAGAAAATACATTTTTAAAATCTTACTTTAATATGACCATAAAAACTTATAAGGTTAAAAGTTTCAGGAATTTCTCTTATTTGAAATTTCTCAAGGCTTAAAAAATTTGAAATTTTAAGCAATTCTTCAGCGGTTTTGGTTGTAATTATATTTAAAGAATTTTTAGGTAAATCGCTAAAAAAATTTTTTTTGTAAAAATAAAGTTTTTAAAAAGAAACCTACTATATAAAAGTTTTTACATTCGTAAGGGCTTTAATAAGAGCTTCTAATGAAACGGCAGTTTCAAAATAAAATTGATCTTCTTCTGTTTCAGGAACTTTCTCATCATTATTCATTATAACAACATTTGATAAATAAACCATTTCACATTTTGAAGCAATAACCATTAAATCATTGAAAGAAAACATTTGTCCATAAATAAATATATCTGCTGCATCACATTGATAAATTTTTGGCATAAAAGACGTAACTACTGACCAGTTGGGAGTAGGCCAGCATACATTCAATGAATCAGCGATCCATATTTTGCTTGTAATTTCATTTAAATAAACTGGTATACCATTTGGATGATTCTTTGAAGGGCGACTCCCGTGAGTAAACCATCCTTTATACTGAAGGGAGAAATATAATGTTTTAACGACAATGATAGGATTTTTGATGAAAAAATGCTTGCAACTTTGAATCATTTTTTGATATACTTTTGAAGATACCGGATTATTTGTAATATAACGAATTAGTGTATCACGAAAAGGAAATGCTTGGAGACGATATGTGGAACGGAATATATGCATTTTTTGTTCCAAATATCTTCGCCAAGGAGCCTTGTTGGAATTATTTTTCATTAATATATCAGAAGGTGTTGTTTCAGAATTTGACAAATCCATTTTTTTAACTAAAATTATTTTTTGCTAAAACACTACAAAAACTTTGGTACGAAAATGAATGTAATGAAAAATGTTTATAATGGAAAGAGAATGGTAAAAGCCAAAACATATTTCAACTAAAAGAATAATTGAGAAAAGCTCCGGAGATCCCAGACTTATCTGCAAAGCAGTTGCACTTTGTGCGCATTTAGCTTGCAGGTTATTTTGCATGAACGAAACAGTTAAGGAAATTAACTGCGCACTCAGTGCAAATAACCTGCGCACTAAATGCATTTTGTATGCGCACTTAGTGCTTTTAAATTTGCACTTAGTGCAAAATCTTTGCAGATAAATATATTTTTTCTTCGTCGACTTCAGATATTCAGCTGAAATCGAATATTCTGCCTTTTTTACCACTTTTTATCAACACTACTGATTATAAAAGTCAGTAGTATCAATAAAAAGATCACAAAAGACGTAATATTCGATTTCAGCAGCGTAGAAACAAAGACAAAGATAGACAACACAACCCACAACAAAAAGTGTTAAAATGAATTCCTGCAACATACCAAACAGGAATTCTCTAAAAAAACCCCAACAGATTAACACAAACAGGAAAATAACATTAACATAGAAGCAAAATCTAAACTTACGGTCAACCACGGTGAACTGCAGAACGGTATCTGAAAAATTAGTATTAAAAGAGGAAGAAAGATAGTTTGTAATACAAAAAACCTTGCAACATACACAACAAGGGTTCCTAAAAATGGCAAATATATAAACATAAATGAAAAACCCTACAACATACAAGATAGGGATTGCTGAAAAATAGTGTAATAAAAAGAAATAGAAAAATTAAACGTACCTTGTCTCTAACCAATACCATCAACGTTAAAAATCAAGGTAAATATGGGGGCATATTTATACAAGAATTTGACAAACGTAAAAAAGATTAGAAGCTATAGTAATTCTCTCATTCGTTGGTTAAAATGATAAAGTTCCTGGACTTTTAACAGGATCACCTACACATTTTTACCAAAAACTGAGGGAATTAAAAGATATAGCAAAGAATAGCTGTAACTATATGCAACACGAAAAACAACGGTTTAATAAATCTCTTCTACATGAAAACTGAGACGTTATTAATAATGTTTAAGCTTCTATACAAGCCCTACAGTTTAACGGAAAAAGTGTAAAAGTTTCTGGACTTTTAACAGAATCACTTTTACTTTTAGCCATCAAAAAGAGAAAAATTTAGAGAAATTTAAATATCAATAACAACGTCTCAGAAATGACATAGCGGAGAATTAGAAAACCCTTGCTTTACAGATTGCTCAAAAAACTCCTGGACTTTTAACAGGATCGTTTTTTGATCAAATTAAGTTACATCTAGTCCTCTGCTATATCTTAAAGTTCTTTAAAAGCAACTAAATGACTACTGTATTAGCTATTGCTCGCTGTTGATTGATAAAACTCCTGGACTTTTAACAGGATCGTTTTATTAAGCAACAATGAACAATAAAGAATACCTTAGTCATTTACTTAATGATAAAGAACAAACTAAGCTACTAAAAAATAAATGCTTACCAAAATTTTCAAAATCTTGTATAAATATAAAAATTGCTATAAATAATATATTTCCCCATAAACATTGACTTTGAAAAATAACGTTGAAGTTGATATTGATGAAGATAAATAATAATATAAATAAAATAAAGAAGGAGAAATTAATTATGTAATTTTTTTAAGTGTTAAAGAAAAAAATGTTTCAAATTTTTTATCCAAAAATATGGTCGTTATCATTGCGACTCATTGTGCCAATATCGAAATCAGCAAAAATTAAAGACAAATATTTTTGATTACAACAAACAATAATTATTATTGTCAATAAGATTTATATTAAATTTATACATTGCATTAATATTTTTCATTTTTAAATCGTCAACATTTTTTAGACTGTATGTTTTTGGCGGAAAAAGGCATATTTAAAAAGCGCATACTATCATACTGTAAAGAACTTTAATTATATTGCTGTAATTCATTATTTTTTTGCAATAAATTTTGTTGCTTTATTATGTTTTCACCAATATTCCTTTGTTTGAAAGCGCGCTGATTTTTAAATATCATCTGCCTGGCGCCATTAGTCTCACTTTCTAAAAACAAAGAAAACTTTTGCGAAATAAGGATCAAACATCTTTTTCTTTCTTTCAAAAGGGCATTTTGAATTTGAAAAAAACAAAATTATAAAAAATATGGCAACTTTCAAGTCTCTTTTTATTAATCATTGTTCAACTCCGAAAAATCCATTCAGCTGGCATTTGCGTACAGTTATTACAATGCAAAAGCTTTTTTCGATTGTAAAAGATTTTTCCGTAAACCTTCAAAAAAAATGCAGTGACTCATGTTAGTGAAAAGAGCTAAAAAAATTTCGATCAAAAAATTAGCATCTTAAAAAAAAGACAAGCATTTATGTTCAATTCATTCTTATGGAAAAAATTATTGTTACACTTTTTTAATTGGCAATTTGATCGTTTCTGCAACCAAAATTTTGATAGCAACAAAACTTTATTTTTGACATTTCCATGAAAAATGTAAATAATTTTTTTAAAATTAAACTACACATAAACACATTTTTAAATTTTTAAAAACACATTTTTAGCGTTGACAAATAGAAAACAAATTTTTTTCATCAGTGTTTCAATGTGCTTCTTCAATATATCCCAGTTCCGTTGCTTAATTAAAAAATTTGTGATTATCTTGAGTTTCAGCGATTCGTCCCTCTCCAAAGTCAACAAAAGAATCTCCAAAAACTGAAAAATGTTAAACAATTAATGCAAATATTTTAACCCGAGGTAAACGATCAAAAAAGAAATACATTGCAAATTTTAGAAACGATTCTTTTTTTGCTTCTTTATTCCAATTTTATTTTTAAAAAATAACAAATTATACCAACATAAACTAATTTACACATCTTTGTGAACAAACAACAAGCTATTTAAATTCAACGAACAAATTTATCATGAAATTTTATTTTCTGTTAACATTTACTTAAAATTTTATGGTAATTTTATTATAGCATTTTTATACTTAAAACAATTGTTCATCACACTAACTAAATTGATAATTTCACGTGCTATCACCAATGTCATAAAAATGCAATATTATTGATCAAAATCTGTTTTTTGCATTATCATTGCTATAAAAATTCAGTATTTATAAGCTTTTTATTACATAAAAGTTTTTTACAAGCAAAAGTATTTTGCAGTTAGTGCGCACTAAGTGCAAACAACATGCGCACTGAATGCAGTTTGCATATTATTTTTTTATCTGCAACGCTTTTGCACTGAGTGCGCACTAACTGCAATTCCGCACACACGTTGCACTGAGTGCAGTTTGCAGCTAAGGAAGCCTGGGATAGTAGGGTTGGGAAACCTCATGTTTTGTGGTTTTTAAGAATATAAAAAGCAAATTAACAAATTCCAGAAGTCATAAGATAAATTTATTCAAAAAGTAACAATTTTTTTCTTTTAAAATCAACAAAAATAGAACAAAAAAAATTAAGCTTAAGCTTTTTTAGCAATTTTCTTCTTCAATTGTTTTGAATCACCATTTTTCTCTGATGAATTTACTGGAAGCTTTCGCTTTAATCCAGGTAAAACTTTTGGAGGATCTTGTTCAACAATTTTTTGCTGCTGCTTCTTTTGTGGTTGCTTGGGTTCTTGACCATTTGGCTGCTTCTTTGAAGGTTGCTTTGTTTTGTGTTCTTCAACTTTTGGCTTTTCTTCTATGATTCCACAATTAATTTTTTGCTTTAATGCAGCTGCACGACGAATATCATTCTTTCGTTTACGTTTCATTTTCAACTTTTTGAGACCTTTTTCCTTCTTTTCAGCAAGCTTTTCACGACCTTTTATTTGAGCAGCAGGAAGTGGTTTAATATCATCACGAGGTTCATGTTCATCTTTATGAGTTGGATAAATAACATTTTTACCAGCTAAAAAACATTTTATTACTTTTCTTACTGTATTAAAGAAAAAAGCTTACTTGCAGAATCAATGACACGAACAACACCATTTTCAACTTTAACTTTTAAATTATCTGGAAGTGTTGAAACTTCATCAACAATAACTTCACCATTATTCTTCTTTGGTTTTGTTGTAATTAATTCAGTTTTTGGTGATAAATCAACATAGAATGGAAGTTGAATTGCATTTTGATCCGTAACAATTTGAGCAGTTTTAATATTTTTATGCCCAAATGGTGCATGAGCAAAAATTGCATCAGTAACAGCAACAAAATTTGCAGATAATTGATTATTTCCTTGTGTTAAATTACCAATACGAATTTTAACATTTCCAACACCGGAACGAAGATCCATTTGTGTAACACGATATGCCTTTTTAAGTTGTTCTGGAACATTTCGAGCAGTAACTTTGAAAGGAATTGGTAACCTTAAATTGATTTCTTGTTAAAAAACTAGAGACAAATGTAGAAAAAAATACATACCGTCCTCCCTTTTGAACTTCATTACCTAAATGATAAACAATGCTGCTAAAGATTGAACGATCAACAAGAAGAATATCATATGCTTGAACAAATTCACGTTTAGCTTTTTGATCACGAACTTCACGTTTTAGCTGTGTTAAAGTAACAATTTTTGAAATATCATGTCCAGTAATACCAAATTTATCCCGTAAAATATCTGCCCATTCACGAGCTTGTTTATCTACATCAGGATCTTTTTTATCCTTTTCATTATGAGAAAGATCAGGAAGAATTAGGCATACAGATGAATTTGATGGATTGCGTTCAGGAAATGCAATTTCACTAAAAAGCAGTTAATAGGATTACGGTAATCATAAAAATGTAAAACATACATAAGTTTTCGAGCACCATTACTCATACTAACAAAAGCAGGAAGTTTGTATTTGACATCAACGTAAACTCCAGAACTTTCTTCAGGAAAGAGTTTATTTTTTGGCTTCTTTTTGTCTTGAGAAACGAGGGCTTTGAGAGCAACTTTACCCTAAAAATGTAATATTAAAACTTTGAACAAAAAGTAAAGCTACAAACTTGTGTAATAAATTCAAATTTAGCACTAGCAGATTTAGGATCAGCACCACGAGTAACAGTTTTAACGATTTGAAAATCTGCTTCACTGTCATCCTCTTCTTCAAGATCTTCTTCTTCATTATCAGTAATTGATGCAGATTCTTCATCATCCTCTTCACCTTCTTCTTCTTCCTCACCTTCAAAGCTTATTTCACTTAATTCATCTTCGGCATCGTCTTCAAATTCTCCATCTTCAGCATAAATCATTCCATCATCACTTTCTTCTTCAAGTAAATCCAAATCACTATTAGATAAATCATCAGATGACCATCCCAATTCTTTAGCAAATTTATCAAAATTGATTGGTTTCTTTGCAGAAACATTTGACTTCTTTAATAATTCAGAAAGTTTTGAAGCTTTTGAATCTTTAATGATTGAATCATCCAATGAAACATTTTTCTTTGCATTGCTTCCATCCTTCTCCACCTTTGGCGTAGCTTTTGCAACCTTTTCTGCTACAGTAGCTTTGATAGCTTTTGGCGTAGCTTTTGTAACCTTTTCTGCTACAGCAGCTTTCACAGCTTTAGGTGTAGCTGTTGTAGTCTTTTCTGATACAGCAGCTTTTGTAGCATTTGGTGTAAAAGTTTTCTTTGCCATCCTGCAACCATAGAAACATGAAAAAATTCAAGGCAAAAAGAAACAAGATATTAAAAGATACAAGAAATCTTTGAAAAACATCATTAGCAAAGAAAAAACAAATAAAAAGGTTTTATTTACATACAAAATATACATTCAAAACAAATAAATGGTATCAAAGCAAAATGATTATTTTTTAGCAGCAAGAATTTTCTTTGGATATTGATCAGGTGTAAGTCCTTTGATTGAAAAGAGTCGAGAAGCTCGTTCAGAAAGTGATCCACCACATTTTAATCCACGACCTAAAACAAAAAAGTTATTACAGTATCTAAACGTGTGATTCATACATTCAAGTTCATGTTTAAGATGTTCAAGACCAAATGCTTCCAATTCTTTTGCATCCAATGCAGCTTCAACATCAATAGGATCGAAATGTTTCACTTCCTCATCTTTCTTTGTGCCATTCTTTTCTTTTTCATTAGCAGCTTTCATTTTTTTCACTTCTGCTACTGTAACTTTTACAGCAATCGGTTTGTTATCCCTTTTAACAATCATTTCTTCAGTTTTGATTCTTTTTTCTTCAACAACAGGAATATCAATGATTTTACGTTTACGGCTTTTTCCTCCAAGAAGTAATCCACCTTCCAAATCAATATCAGAATCACTATCTGCAGGTGCTTCAACGGGAGAAGTCGATTTTGATGATTCACCCAAGCCACTTTCAGGAGATTTACTGCCACCATGTTCTGCAGCAACACCAGCTTCAATTGCATCTTCAACACTTTCAAGAACAATATCACGTTGGCGCATATATTTTTTATCCTTGAAATGATATTTAACTTTATGTCCACTGCGAAGCTTTTCAAGCTTTTCTTCACTAAAAAATCGTTTATTAGTTATCGGGAAAATCTGACACACAAAGTAACTTACTCTTTTCGCTTTTCAGCTTTATCACGCTCTTCCTTCTTTCCAATCCATTTTCTTAAGCGTTCTTCTTCTTTAACATCAGCAAGACGTCGACCAGTTAAATCTCTGCACATTAATTGATTTGCACTTTTATGTATGCGAAAGGAACGAAGAAGTGAGCCACTAAAATAGAGATATGATTATCATATGATAAAAAAGTAAAGTAACTTACAATCCACCTTTACCACCAAGAAGTTTAAATTTTAAGGTAAAAATATCAGAAGGTTTTATATCATCAAGTGTTAAATATTTTGAACCAATAATTATAGAGAAAAAATTTGGATCAATTTTACGTAGCTCATCAATAAGCTTTTGATTTCCACCACCATATCTTCCAGGATAGATAATGTTACTGTTGGACATGATTTTATATCACAAATAACAAAAGAAAATCAGCAGTTTAATAAAAAAAAGTAATGAATCCGCGCGGATATATTTCAAAAGTGGAAAAAAGGAAAACAAAAAAAATTAGTAAGGAAAAAAGGCTCAATATTGAGACACATTTTGCCAAACAACTAGTTTTTGGGAAACAAAATTTTGTGCTTTAAAAATGCTCAATGAAAAAACCAGAATTTCTTTTTCAGAGACAGTCTACCAGAAAATTTGAAAATTTAATATCAAAGCGGCACATTGATTTTTTTCAAAGAATTCTGCGATTATACATCGATAAAAATAGGTGAAAAAAAATTATTTAAATCGCCATTTTTTGCATTTTATATTGAAAATCCGATTTTATCATTTTTTAAAGATACTACATGGCCGATATTTCAAAAAATCGCCAAAAATCAGGAAGTGAAGATATCAAAAAGTTATTTTCCATGATTGTATACTTGAATAAGGGCTATCAAATGGCTATCACAAAAATTTTTTATTTGATCTGGAACATTGAAATTTCGACAAATTAAATTTTTAACCCATATAAAAAAATCGTAATTTTCCATCGCTAGAGCTAATCTATGTATCGTTAGATAGCCCAGTACCTGGGGATTTAAAATATATATAGCTTGTTCTGTAAAAGTTACAGGCTTTTGATTCCGAGTAAAACACTATTCCTTTCTACCAACCATTTTTGAGGTCGTTAGAAACGATTTTAACATAAAAAACAACCGTTATCTTACCCACAAATGCTCAAACGAAGCTTTAAAGTTTTAATATCAAATTCAAAAAATAATACATTTCGCCAAGCTTTTCTTTGGCATTCGATTTTGTTAAAAAAACCGTTTTTTAAAATTTGTCGTCCGGTGACTAGTCCCTTTGCGATTTTTTTCGGTCCTTTTTTTGTTTTTTCAGAGGGCTGTTTTTTTCTGTTAAAATATCGCGGCTGAAAAAGTAACGGCTTGGCCGGCCGCATTTTACACCTACAGTAGCGTTCAAAAGTTTTGAGACAAAACGTTTTTTCACGATAATTTTTTTATGCAGGGGAGTTTTGTGAACCCCTACCATGTTTTGAAGCCCTATCCATGGCCTATCGAAAAAACACATCCTTAGGCCCTGAGAGTTCTCTCACGAAAATTTTCGAATTTTTAAAAAAAATTTGGTGTTCAAAAGTTTTGAGACAAAGTTTTTTCTCTTGGAAAAAATTGTTATTTCAGCTATTTTTTATGTTAAAACAGTTGTATTACATTTTTAACATCAATATTTAACATATTTAGGGCACTGGGCCCCATAAATATACCCATAACATCAAATGAAACGACTACGAAATACTTTATTTTTGCTATTTTTGATGTTTTTGCTAGATTTATAAATCGATACACCGGCGGTGCGGAGTTGCACCAAACACATTTTTCGGTAGCCCTACTCAATGTCAATAAGTATGCCAACTTTCATAGGTCAAGCTTTAACAGATTTCTCAAACCGATTTTTTGAAAGTGCATGGTTTTGGCCTTTTTAGACCCTTTTTGTCAATTTTTGCTGTTTTTTGACGTTTTTGACCTCACTTTGGTTCAATGACCTGAAGCGAGTGTTAGATGTATCAATATGAAACTTTGGGTAGTTGTTACTCATGGATAAGAGTATTTAATACTGCATATGGATAATCACTACACCGCTGCACCGCCGAATTACAGGCCCCGCAAAAATGCGAAAATCGCAATTTATGCTTATTTTAAGTGTATGGTAAAGCTTGTGAGCGATAGATATGCTTCCAAATGGGCTTAATTAATTAATTAGGGCTTAAAAAACAATATTATAACCCGCAGAACATTTTACGACGCCTAGAAACATTTTGACTCGTTTTTGAAAATGGAGTGCTTTTTAATTGCTCAAATTTGATATTTTCAGATTTATTATTTTTATTTAAACTGATGCAATTAAACTGTTCATTATTATTGTTATTCAACCCTTTTGAAGCATTTTTTCCATACAATTGATTGCTTTTTGATGGCAAACATCGATCTTTTGTTAATAAAATAACACGCTTTGAATCATCTATTAATTAGCTAGATATAGGTGTTAGCTTGTTTATTAATGCTTTTTAGTAATATATAAGGCAATATTAGCTGCCTTATATATTACTAAAAACGGCGCCTAGAAACATTTTGCCGATTTTTTAAAAAGTTGTCTCAAAACTTTTGTTCACTGGATTTTTGAATTTCGTGGCATATCTTTTCGTTGTGAGAAGCTCCCGGCAGTGTTATGTCACGGTAATAATGCCCACATATAGAGCTTCAAAAAATGTATAGGGGTCAAAAAATATACATCACCCAAAAAATTTCTGCACAAAAATAACTTTGTCTCAAAATTTTTGAACGCTACTGTATGTTCTCTTCTCATTTTTGTTCAAAAAAAGTTAACATTTTTCTTTAAATTTTCTTAACGTGAATGAATAACTCAAATTATTAAAAAAAGTTGTTTTATAAACTCCATTCAATAATACCTTTATTTTTATTTTATTTATTCACTCCTAAGCAACGTTAGTCACTTTAAGTGTAGTTTAAGAGAACAGTACAATATATACATTGAAAGTATAGTATTCTTCCTCTTTTTTTTATTTGAATTGTTATTCTGCATTTATACGTTTTTTCCATGCTTTTTGATCAATACAACATGCGTTTAAAACAACAATTGTTTTTTTTCGGGTTTAACATGCTTCCAACGTTGTTAACTTGCTCTAAAAAGATTGTTCCGAGTGGCTCAATTCGACATATTTCAATTTCAAATGCTAAAAGAGATCCATTTGCTGTTATTCGAGGAGCTTATATTACTACTTTGAACAGTGTTGAAGAAAAGAATGTTAATATAATCAAATTAAATCCCTGTAAATCTTTTTTGAAAAATTATTTGTATTTTATTTGTATCTTTTTCAGCAATCTTTCTCACAACTCTTCGCTTTCAAAAGCGTTTTTTTTTCAACAGATGACCAAAATAGTAAAAAAAATCAATTATTAAAAGAGATTCTTGATAAACGTATTAAAAATACTAAAGTATTGAATGAAATTCTTGAAGAAACAAAACAAGCAACAAGCTATACTCGTAAGGTGTGTTTCATTTCTTCCCTTCCCATTTTCGTGGTCTTGACAGGTCGAAGGACTGTTTTTCGTGTTGCAATTTCGCCAAAACTTTAGACGCAATTTTAAAAATTCCAAAAAATGCGAGATTTTGGTCGTTTTTTTCTGTTACCTTTTTTCATTGCCAGCATGCATAAAATGTGAATGAAAAAAGAACACATATTAATGAGATCATTTGAAACTTTATCCCACAAACAGTTTAAATTACTTTGGTCCTTCAGAATTTTGGATTAAAGATTAAGTTGAAACAATTTGAAATAAAATTTTTTCACCACTCGGCATATTGTGAACAGTTTACGTCTAGCAATAAGGGAGCGTCCAGATCTGTCGCTCCCTTAAGGAAAATATGGTGGTCACCTTAAAAGTGTCAAATATCAAAAAAAATCTGACGGAGGGCTTGGGATTTCAAATTTCCGACGTTTTGCTGATGTTAAATCTGGACGCTCTCTAATAACGTAAAATTTTTCCTTTTTTGCTGAAATGCAAAGCAAGTATTGGTACGGCGTTTTAAATTTTGTCTGAAGTTGACCCCCCTTTGCTGTTATGTTTAAGTTTTTTAGTCAAAGAGTTATAGTATCGTTGCTTAAAATTCCTCTCTAAAATGCCCCCCATCCTTACCATTTTAAAGTGGAAAAACGCCTTGACAAAATTCACATAATCTTCATTTGGTTTTAGGCAAAACGATGGCTTTATTTTTTCTTTTCTGTTTTGATAATGATCATTTGTGCCAAACTCTGGATGCATGAAGTTCAACAAAGAAGCAAAACTTCGACGAAACAATTATAATAAAATGTTCCAAATTGATCTTTTTAAAAAAATTGATTCCCTTATTCTAATTTTAACACAAACATGTGTAGCTGTTTTTGATATAAAAATATAAAAGTAACTAACTTTAAAATTAAAACAAGGAATAATAAGTGCAACTTTTTTAAAAAAATAACAAATTATAAAAATAAACAAAATTTTTAAATATTGTTTTATTAATTTAAATGAAATATTTGCGACTTTGTGGCACTTTTTTATCATCTCGTCTTTTTTATTTTTGATTTTTGTCCCCAGAAGAGGGCATACAAAGTATGGAAGTGTAAAATTGAAGAACTTCGTTGTAATCTTTTGGGAATCCAATTTCCCTTCCTATTTTTCGAAGTACGTAAGCACTTGATTCATCTTCAAATGGCATCTTTCCAGTTGCAAGATAATAAAATATGCATCCAAGAGACCAAATATCTGTCTTTTAGTCATATTTGAATTTCAAAAACATTTCCGGGGATTGGATTGTGGTATAGCCAACCTAAAAATATACATAAATAATATGAGGGTATTGTATTTTGAAACACATTTGTAAAGGGTACTGATTTAGGGAGAATGTAATGATACGAAATAAAGATCAAATGATTTTTTTATTTACCACATATCAATTGCAAAAGTGTTTGGAAATAAACTCAACCCTTGTTATAGCAAATAAGATAATAAAAACATACCCTCTCATATTTATTATTTTCAATAGTTGTTGCAACATCAAAATCAGTGTTATTTGATTTTACAAACTTTTGACAGACGCTGATAGAATATATTCGATTAAAAAAAATTTATAAATGTATTCTGTTTTTAAAATTAATAAGCTTATCAACATGTTTTGAAAAAAATACAAAAAAGGATTCAGAATCACTTCTATAAAAAAAATTTCAAATGCTATAAAAGCAGTCGTTTTTTGTTGGCTATAATAAACGTAAAATTTGTCGTTCAAAAAGATTCCGAAGCAGTGACATTTAAGCAATCAAATCAAAAACTTTTTTGTATTTATTTATTTTAAAAAAAACAATTACAGTAATAACTTTAAAAATTGTTTAATACAATTTTTTTTTCAAAGTTATTTTTAATTACAAAAAAAATGGTTTCAAAGTTCGTAAAAAATATCAAACGAATTTAAAAAATATATTTTAAATTCAAAAAACTTTAGAAAAATATTTTTAAGCAGTCATAATGGATGTAAACAGAAGAAAGAGAGGCAACACAAAATTTTACACAATTTGTAAAATTTTAATAATTTTTTATCGACGATTATTTGGTGAACAACAAACAAATCGAAGAAGGGTGCAAAAACAGCTGAGAAGAAAGCTGAGAACAATGAATGAAATAATTGCAAAGAGCCATGGCTAAAAAAAAATATTATAAAAATAGAGTTGAATTTTAAAGGGGATTGGAGCAGGGTTGTCAAAGGGAAATTCCCGGAAAATTAGCGGGAAATTCCCAGGGAAATTCCCCGGGAAATTTCCCGATTTTTGCGGGAAATGAAATTAATTTCCCGGAATTTTGGGTATATAATTACCAAAATTTCTTAAAAATTCTAATTTTTTTTAATTAAAATAGATTTTTTTAGCTTTAAAAATAATTAGAACGAATTAATATAGGTAAAAAAAGGGTAGTTACTCGTGAATCATGTTTTAAAATTTTTCGGGTGCGATATGTAAAATCTGAAAAATTGGGTTTGCGGGAAATTAGCGGGAAATTCCAGGGAAATTTCCCGGGAAATTTCCCGATTTTTCTGATTTCCCGGGAATTTAACAACCCTGGATTGGAGGAGTTCGATTTAATTTTAATTTTGACATTTTTTTCAAATGTCATGAACCTGAAAATCAGGCAAGAGAACAATAGAAAAAGATCCTAATTGTCAGGTTTATGAAATTTCAAAAAAAAATTATAAAAATAAAAGATATGACATTCCGTTTGCTTCCTTTGAAGAGTTGGCCCTCACTAAACCCAATCCAATCCAAGAAAAATATTTGGATTGGATTTTAGTTAGGGTCATTTACCGGTAAATTTGATCTTCGGTAAATTTACCGGTCGAATGATAAATTTACCAAAAATTCAATTTCGATCTTCAAAAACGCAAAAAACATGATTTTTAAGAAAAATGAGCTAAATTTTTAGTATATCCGCCACTGAAAAAATTTTTATGAAAATCAATTTTGGAAAATTTTCATCATTTTTCTAAAAATTTTCTCATTTGTCCTACACACAAATGTTTTTAATTTACAGATAAATTACTCCTCAGTAAATTTACCACCGACCAACCCTAGTTTTAGTGAGGGCCTGAAGAGTAAACACAAAAATAACGAACAATTTTTATTTTTCACAGATCCACCAAAAATCATTTTTTTCCTCTCAAAACCTTTATAAAAACAAACCTGTAAATGGAAATCACAATAATTTCCATTACAATTATAATAATGAAAATAATCTTCTTTTTGGCAGCGATTTGCTCCACATGATGCTGAAGATCTCATATACCAAAAGTCTGCAAAAACTGATGGCAAAATTGTTGCAAAAATTGCAAACAAAAAATTTATTGTTGATGGCATTTTTTTGATGATTTCTTTAATAAAGAAAAAGGTTGAGTTTTTTAATTAAAAAATTGAAAATGTTTGAGGAGAAAAATGGAGCCTGCAAAAAATGTTGTAATAAAGAAATGGAAAAATTTTGTAACACGGAAAAATTAAATGCAAAAAATATCAAAATTGGTAATTACGGCGGGATTTTGTTTGCCCGTTTTTGTTTGCTCGTTTGGATTTTGCACGTAATTTTTTATGCGTAATTTTTTGCACGTAATTTTTTGCACGCTTTTTTTTAGCGTTTAAAATTTGCGCGTGTTTTTTTACCGTGTTTTTTTTTGTGTGTGACATTTCCACGCCGCACTTTTAATCGTGTGACATTTGCGCGCCAGAGTCCGAAAACATCAATGAGGTTTCTGGACTCTGACGTGCAAATGTCACACGCTAAAAAAAAAGCGCGTAAAAAATTACGCGCAAAATTTAAAAGCTTAAAAAAACGCGCGTAAAAAATAACGTTTAAAAGTGCGACGTGGAAATGTCACACACAAAAAAAACACGAAAAAAAAAACACGTGAAAATTCTAAACGCTAAAAAAAAGCGTGCAAAAAATTACGTGCAAATTTTAACCGTTTAAAAAAATGCGTGTAAAAAAAACGTTTAAAAAAATGCGTGTAAAAAAAACCTTTAAAAGTGCGGCATGGAAATTTCACACGTTTAATTGTCACGCGCTTAAATTTTAACGCGAAAAATTCGACGGGGAAAAAATTACGCATAAAATTTTACGTGCAAAATCCAAACGAGCAAACAAAAACTGGCAAACAAAATCCCGCCGT
Organism: Panagrolaimus sp. PS1159; assembly: GCA_963922195.1. NCBI lineage: Eukaryota > Metazoa > Nematoda > Chromadorea > Rhabditida > Panagrolaimidae > Panagrolaimus > Panagrolaimus sp. PS1159. The sequence goes on along the minus strand of CAWUHW010000017.1, from coordinate 1,551,574 downwards.
AATTACGGTATTTTAAAAAATAAAAATTACTGTAATAAAATTTTTATTATAAAAAGAATGAAAAAAAATTAAAAAACCCGAAAAAAATATAGTTCAAAAACAAAATCGATGCTGCCAAATTACAATAAGTTTTGATAAATAAAATTTATTGTAATAAACGATTTTATAATTTCAAATTAAACTATCAAACGTAAAAAAAACGGATAAAAAAAGAAAATATTTTTTAGTCAATAATGAAGAAATAAAAGTCAAAAGTATTTTTTTTGATGGCAGCCGCAGCAGCTTTTTTATTGAAAAAGACAAATAAAATCGAAAGATTTATTATTTTGAATAAAAAAACAACAGCGCACACATGTGTTTTTTTTTATCCGAGTCAAACATTTTTTGAGCTTTGAAAAGTGAATAAAATATGCATGTGTTGCTGTTACAGTATATCATTATGCAATTAGTCAATTATTATCAGCAAGAAGAAAAAAAGATCAAGCGACTAGAATTAAGGAAAATATATCGAGGAGGAAAAAATGAAATGATAAATGACTGAGTGAGTGAGTGAGGGATAAAATATTTTTAAAAAACGAAAAAAAATCTTTAAAAACTACAGCAAAAATGAATGCATCTTTTTATAGGGAACTCTGACGGTTGCGCCTACTAAAATGAGGTCGCGGTAGGCAAATCAACCAAAATTTTCAAAACGTTATTACTGTGAGTTTGAATGTTATGGCTGATTTGCCGCTACCGCATTTTAGTAGGTGCCACTGACAATTTAACATTTTTTTATTTTAACTTTTTTTTTGTAATTGCATAAACGTGAAAATCAGGCAAAAAGAAGAATAAATAAAAAACCCTGATTTTAAGTTTATGCTATTTTAAAAAAAATGTTAAAATAAAAAATATATTCAAACCGTTTAATTAGAAATGTGCACCGTTTTTTAAAAGTTATGTCATAATTATGGTACCAAAAATGCAGAATCTTAATATTAATACGAATTGGTAAAAAAAAATATTAGGTTAAATGCTGATAAAAATGATAATTGATAAAGAAATAATCAAACTTCCGTAATTTTTTATCCGAATTTTTTGCCTTTTCTTTCCCCAATTTGAAATTGTGTCTATCAGATGTAGAATTTTTCCTGATAAAATAAAAAATAAATGCGCGAAAGTGAACGGTCAATAGAATATTATAGAAAAACAAAAAGTCGCAAATTGTCTCTGCACGTTTCTAAGTTAAATACTTTTAAATGAAAAACATCAATCGGAAAGTTTTTTTGGCACTCGATTTGCTAAACTGTTTATGGCCAAATTTGGCGAAGTTTAAATATTATATTTTGAAAAATACTCTAAAACAGAAAAATCTATATTATAAAAGTTTGATACAGACGTAAAAATAAATGTTTCAACGTAAAAAATGCAAATGAATAAAAAAAACGGAAAAAATTTTGACAGAAAAAAAACTCGTTTTATACCAAAAAAGTATAAAAACTAAAAAAATCAATTTGTTATTGATACGATTAATTTTGTTTTAAAAAACAGTTTAAAAAAAAATTTTTTTAAAACAGTGGAAACGCCTAAAAATGAAAAAATGTGACAATAAAAAAAGTGAGATAAAAGATTATCAAGGACATTATTTTTAATTAAGGTTAACCGTACTTTTTTTTAAAGGGAACTGATAGTTAGTTTGATATATTTTTTAATTTTAACGGTTTTTTTCCAAAATACCATAAACATGACAATCAAGGTCTATTTTTTTTGTTCAATTGCTTGCAGTGTTGTTGCGATTCTGACTCCGGAGTCGGAGCCGGAGTGGTGGAGTCGACTCCGGATGAAAATTGAATATAAAGGAAAAAAGGAGAAAAAAGTGTTTTTTTTTTCATAAATATTTAGTTTTCTGTCTTATTTTTTTGGCATATTAAATGCAAATTAAAGTTAATATTGTCTTTAAAATCGTTTTAAAATATTTTTTAAAATTAGAAAAAAATTTCATCATCATTTTTTATGATTAAAATAACTTTTTTGAAAATAAAAACGGTCTTTAAACCTTAAAAAAAAAGAAGAAAAAAGCATCAAAAATGCAATCCCCACGTGCTTTTGAAAAACATTTTACTTTCGGAGTCGACCCTTTAATTCAACTCCGGAGTCGACTCCAGTGACTCCGACTCCGGAGTCCAAGTCATTTAAAATTCGAAAGTACAACACTGCTTGAAAAGCAGGATTTTTGAAAGACAACTTTTTGTTATTCCAATATTTTCACTTTAACAACAAATGACAAATATTCTAAAACCGAAATTGCGTAAAAAAATATTAATTTTTACTTTAAATTAAGATTAAAATTACAAATTTTTCCAAATAAAACCAAAAATCGCTTCCGTAAAAAATGGGAAAAAATGTGTAAAATTTGATTTAACAGCAAAAACCTGCTAAATAAAAATAATATTGACAAAAAAAAGGAAGAAAGTGATCTTTTTTTCTGCTTAATCATAATATCTCACAACAGAGAAGAACTTAACTTATATAACTACCTTTGATTCAAAAAAAGAAGAGCGTTTTTTTCCGTAATACATAAATTTGATCAAACAACTGTTGTTTCCGCTATTTCCTGCTGCTGCTATTTTTTTGTCATGTTACCCTTTTTTTCCTTCCTCGTTTTTTTTTGCAATTAGAAAATTATAAATAGCTTTCGATCTTTAAAGAAAAAACACATGGCAAAAAACTAATCTGTGAAATTTATACCCTAAAAATTTTGTTCACCATATATGATTACTGTAAGCTTTAAAAAAAAGCTACAGTAATCCGACAAAAATTGTTAAACACAATTTTTAAAAAATAATAAATAAAATTTATTTTAAAATATAACAATTACAACCAAAATATAACAATTTAACAGGATTTGCGATTAATAAGAATCAATATACTTTTGTATCACATAAAACTTACAGTAACCGGATATGCAGTTACTTGTATCACATTGAAATTACTTTTTAATCATGCATTTCTTTGAGTCCATATATTTTTAGGATTTTAACCGTTTGATCTTTTGCACTAAAAAATTAACCTATTTTAAAAACATTCAAAAAAAGAAGAGACAAAAACATACCATCCTTCTCGTACAATTTTATATTTACCTTTAACACTTAAATCTACAATTGTACTACCATTTCGATTTCCTTGATTTTGAATAATTGGTCCTGCATCAATAATCAAATCCAATGATGGCCAAAGATTTTTAAAATCCTAAAAAAGTATTTAAAAATTGTTAAAAACAAAAGTTTTAAAGTTAAAATATCCTTTACTTCAATGCAGAGTGGACTTTCAGGTGTTCCACTAAGATTTGCAGATGTTTGAGTAATTGGTTGATTTGGAAATTCCTGGCATAAAAGTTGTACAAATTTTTGTTGAGGAATTCTTATTCCAACATTTGAAGTTGTTGGATTAAAATCATTTGAAAGAGCTGCAGATCGTTGAAAGATTAATGTTAAAGGACCAGGAAGAAGCTTTTGAAGAAGTGAAGATGGAACAGTAACATTTGAGAATCTAAAAAGATTAAAAAGAATTAATTTTTGAAAGCAAAAAAAAGGACATACTTTTCAATTTGATCAAAATTTGCTACAAATAGTCCCAATGGTTTTTCATGTGGTCGTTGCTTTAATTGATATATCTTTTCAGAATGTTTGACTAATGTTGATACTCCATATATTGTATCAGTTGGTAGTGCTATAATTCCACCATTTCTTAAAACTTCTGCAGCTTTTTGGACGGCATATTTTATATCTAAAATGGAGATGAGATAGAAGAATTGATGCAGAAACAAGTGGGGCTAGCTAAACGCTGGACTGGATTGATAAACGCTGGACCATTATGATAAATCATGGACTACCGTATGACCATAGTGGTGGCCGAGTTCTGGGTTTAGTAGTCCAGTCCAGAGCTCAGTCCAGTCCAGGGTTTAGTGTGGCACTCGTACTGTAGTCTAGTGTTTACCCTAAAGGTCCAACATTTAGCCAGTCCAGAAACAACTTTACTCGATATCAATCAGCAAAAAAAGATAAAGTTTTTTATCCAAAAAAGTTTGCTTTCTAAGCTTTAACTTTTTGCTAACAAAAAAGTTTACCAATACCGATTTTATGTTTACATAAAACATACAAAAAAAGCTTACCATTTTCATTTTGCAGCTGTATTATTGGAGCCATTTTTGAAGATAAAATTGGATAAAATTTTTTAGCCGAATAACAGCCTTTTAAATGTTGTAATAAATGCATTGAATTATTTTGTATTCCTTCTTCTTCTTCGATAGCAGCAGCAGCTAAATATGTTTGAGCATTGAACATTCTTCTGAGAACAAGATCTTGTAAGAGAGAGAAACACCAGCGGGTCGATAGTTTTTTAATCAAAATTAAATCGTTTAAAATATATTAAGCACAATGTTGATCTAATAAAATAGTTCATAAGTAATATTTTATAAATAAATCCACAGTTTATTCATATAAAAAATTACTGCAAAGTTGTGACAAAAAAAATTATGATGCAACGTCGAAAAAAGTGAAAAACGATTTGGCAATGCGCCAAAGTACAAAATACAAAAAAAATAATTCCTCTTCAAAAAAAATGTTGGATGATGGAAAAATAATTAAAATTAATTTATTTTCAAAATGTATTAACAGAGATTATGGTAATGAAGGATCCAAGCTTAAAAATATATATTAAAAATAACGCAGAATCTTTGTTAAAATTTTTTAAGAGTTTTGCAAAAACATTCTTCACAGCGGAATTTTTTGGAAATAGAAATGAAAAAGGGGCGGAGCTTAGACATTTTTGAAATCGTGTTTGCGCATATTCACAAAACGCCAAACGTTAATATTTTTAAAAAATCAAAGACTTTAAAATTTTATGAAAATTTTTGAAGCTTTTAAAAAATAGATATAAATTTATTCAAAAAATGAAAAAAATTTAAAAAACATAAACCAGCAGAAAACAAAAAAAATAATGTTTTATTTCCAGCTTTAATAAAAGCAACAACGTATATTTATATAAAAAACAACTATAAAACTTCAAAAACAAACAACATAAAATTATGATAAAAAATCTAACTACAAAAAAGGCTTAAAAATTATTTCTAAGAACACGTAAACGATAAAGGCAAATAAATTATGAACCATAATTTGATAAAAGTAATAATTCAATAATTGGAGTTCCACGTGAATTAAATCTGTCAGCAATGAAGGAGTTTTTTCTCACTATCAAAAATATAATTATCATCCAATAATTTATCTGGATCATTTTCTTATTGTAAACTCTAAACAAACCATATTAAATGGGTTACTGTAGCTAAGAAGATTCTGGAGCACTATTCATATTTTCCGAGATTGAAAGTTTATGTGGAAGATGTTCATATGTAATTGCAGCAACAGAAATTTATCGAGCAAGTTTAAAAACCTTCAATTCCCCAACATTCTCCAGCATTAATAGTTTGTGACTGTCGTTGAATAAGAATTCGAGGTTTAACTGAATTAAACCAAAGTGTTACTCCAAGCAATGTTTCACGGCGATGATATGGATAATATTCTTATGTTCCTCCAGTAGATAAGATTGCTCCACCTATAAATGAATAATTAGTATAGCTATATATACACATATGTATGTAAGCATTCAACAACAACAAAAGAAAAATTACCAGCAAATTCAAAAGCAAAATCAGCTTCACCAGTTTTATAATAATCATATTTTTGAAGTGCATCAGAAACTGTTGTTTGAATTTATTCTTCAATAACTTTCATTGAATGTTCTTGAGCTTCAGAAACTCTTGAATCAATTTGTTCTCGAACATTTTTATCAGCTAATGATTCAACATCCATTTTTTTACAAAATCTTGTACAAGCTTTGCAATTTCATCTTCTGTTGGAACATCTTCTGTTTGTTGTTGATAAACAATTTCTTCGATAGCTCTTCGACATTGTTCTTGTTCATTACGAATCTGTTGACGTTCTTTTTCTAGCAAATCATTAACAAAGTATTCACGTCTTTTCATATGTGTTGCTGCTGCTGTAATTCGTCTATCATTAAATTTGTGTGAAAAATAACAATAATAATAGCCTGTAATAATATATATATTAAAAGTTTTATATCATAATTTAAACTAACAAACCTTGTGGAGTTGTAAAGAAGCATTAACTTTATAAACAATATTAAACAAACAAAAAAGTAACGTTATTGTTGATAATTTATATAAAAAGTTTTGCGAAAAAAAACAATCTTGATTTTTATAATGCATAAGTCATTCAAATTTGTTTTTGCACATTGCATGACATAAAATCCTTAGGGAAACCCTTAGAGGATACTTATGTATTTGAGCAATATTGATTATGCTTTGCTAACTTGTCGGCAAAAAATGCACCTGCTGGGGGGAAAATCAAAGCAGAAGCTATGCTTTTCTTCCTAAACGGTTTTAAAAACAATATTGATCGCTAATATCATCAGTGATATCAATTTAAACACTTGAACATCATAAAAAAAAAGAAAAAAAAGGAAAAATGAATGCCAATTTTGGAAGCATTCTTTCAAATCTTAATGTTATCGTATAAAACTTTCTAAAAAGCTTCTACTAACACTTATCTACACTTTTAGTTTCAATTGTGTCATTTAGATGTCTACAAATAAAGTTCTTAATTTTCTAAGCATTTGAATGCTAAAATTTCCGTTTTTTTTTCCATTTTTTGAATGCCAATTTTGCAAGCATTCTTTCAAATCTTAACGTTATTGTATAAAACTTTGCGAAAAGCTTCTACTGATATCTATCTACACTTTCAGTTTCATAGAGGTTGATTGCTTTCAATCCGATGATTTGCTACCCTAAAACAGAAGCTTCATCGAGTTAAAATCTAACATTTCTATGTTTTTTAATGTTTAAAAATTCTCCCGCCACGAAACTGTCTGTCATCCTTGGAAAAACATGGCGTGCGTATCTTTTTCTTTTGATTTTTTTTCTATTTCCATTTTGTCGGGTGTCGATTCCGCTGTGTCTTGTTGGCACAATTTTGTCTTTGAAGTATGATCAATAATTTTCTGTCGAAAAAAAATGATATTGGATGAATAACTTTAAAAATAAATCATTCAACATTGCTGCATTTCATTGTCTCGAAACATCACAGCTTTTTTATTAATCAAAAATATTGCATTTTAAAAAGAGGGGAAAATTCTTACTTTTTTAAATTAAAGATTGATATATTTTTTAAATTTTAACAGTAATACTTTCGAAATATGTTTTAAAAGAAAGTGTTTGATTCAATTTGTGATATATATACGACCAATTTCTAGCCACTTAGCTTTTTTCAATTTTTTTAAAGTGCGCATTGAATTAAAAAAAAATTTTTTTCTATTATTATAGCTGACTAAAAATAAATATTTTACATGACAACAATAGATAAATTTTTGTTTTTTAAAGACAAGCAACAACAATGTTTTACAAAAGATGATTCTCAAACTAATTATGGAAAACAATATTCCAATGTAAATTTGAATCAAAGTTATTGATTACCATTACGGTAATAATTTCGCTGCAGTTCCTTAAAAACATAAACATTGTTAATTTTTTGTTCGAGCATATAAAAAAGCTACAGTAATAAATGATGGTTTTAAAACATTTTGGCATTTATCTGACATTTTGTAGCTTAAAATTTAACTTTTTTTTCTTCCTCTCCTCGAAAATGAAAAAAATGTGGTTTTAATCTTATTTGAGTAATTTTTATTATTCAAAAATTTCTAAAAACTCGAAATTTCTTCATTTTTTCATTTAAGCCCCGCTTTTTTGTTTTTAATTTTTCTTATGCATTACCATAAAAAAGGATTAGCATTTTCAAGTATAGGAACTTAAAAACGCATTATTGCATTTGACATATTTTTTTTGTTTCTCGGAGAAATGCTTACGAAAAACAACAAAAAATATTTTTTATGTTTCATGAAATGCATGTTTATAGGCAAAAAAAAAGCCGCAGCAGCAAAGTGAAAAAAATGAGAAACGTACAAGCTTTGCACAAATTTTCTCACATTTTTTCGTTTTTGCTTTTTGGTACAAAAAGTGTTCATCGCGATTCAAATAAAAAAAACTTTTCGATATCGATGAATGTTGCGTTTTTTTTTAGTTGTAAACATCAGTCTTTGTTTTACCAATCGCATGTAGCAGAAAAGATTTATATTTTAATCGCCAAGAAAAAGTTTAAATATTTAACGCAATCCAAATTGGAAGAACTTGTCAAAGATCAAAAATTATTTTTTCACCTTCAAATAAATTTTTTGGCAAATTGTTTACGAATGCAAAAATAAACCTTTAAAGTTTATTTTATACCTTTTCTGATTCCTGATTAAACGTGTAACACTGATAAAAAAAATGATGAAAACTTCAGAAGATCGACTTAAAAAAGAACGTAAAAATAAACGAGTTCTTTCAATTCAATCTCATGTTGTTTCTGGATATGCTGGAAATAAGTGTAGTGTTTTTCCTCTACAATTACATGGATTTGAAGTAGATTTTATTAATTCTGTACAATTTTCACATCATACTGGTAAGTGGATTTTAGAATTATACTTTTACAATCTCAACTTATGACATTCGAGCATCAATCGGTGAACAGTTTAGCAAAAAAGATTAGATATTTTGCTAAACTTTTACTGATTTTCGTTCAAGAATTAACGTTTTGGTATTTGTACATACAAAAATTACTTTATGTTTATATTTTTTAGGTCACAAAGTTGTTCGAGGTCAAAGATTAACAAAAGATGATTTGGATACTCTGTACCAAGGATTAAAAGAAAATGGAATAAACAAATATTCTCATATTCTTACAGGATATTGTGGTGATCCATCATTTCTTCATACTATTGCAAGCATTGTATCAAATTTAAAGGCACTTTATAAAGAAGATCTTCTATATGTTTGTGATCCAGTTATGGGAGATGGTGGACAATATGTAAGTTCGTCGAACTTTTTTTTGCATTTTTATATTTGTATAAATTACAGTATGCTCCAAAAGAATTAATGCCAATTTATCGTGATACAATTTTGCCACTTGCTGATATAATAACACCAAATATTTTTGAGTTATCAGAACTTTCTGGAATTCAAATTTCAACAGAAAATGAATGCTTAAATGCAATATCAACAATTCATACAAAATATCCAAATCTTTCAATTATTGTTGTTACTTCTGGACTTTTTTCAACAGATAATTCTCAAATGTTTTGTTATGCATCAAAGAAGCTGCTTTCAAACGATAATCCTACTACATTTGAACGGTATCGTTTTACAATCCCTTTAATTCGTGGAGAATTTGTTGGAACTGGTGATGTTTTTGCATCACTTTTGATTGTATGGTTGGATGAATTTAATGGTGAAATTAAGCCTGCTGTTAGCAATGTTATTGCCTCTCTTCAATCACTACTTAAAAGAACTTCTGAAGCCGCTTTTGGATCTGGTGCTGATAAACCAAGTGCATTTCAACGTGAACTTAAATTGATTGAAAGCCGTTTTGATTTGTTAGTCCCAAATTTATTTATAGAATCAATAAATATTTAAGACTTTTGTAAAATATAAAACAACAGTATAAACATTGGGAGAAAAAGAATAATTATTTTTGAAAAATTCCCAAACATTTTGCTCTTTGAAATTCTTTAGCTAAAAAGATATATTTTTAAGTTACAGAAAGATAAATTTTACCTTCTTCTTCACCAAGTAAAAATGCATTATTTTGTAAATTTTTCATATAATCCAATAAATTGTCTACTGTTAATTGACCAAGTTCATTTACAAGTTTAACATCACCAGAATCAAGTTCAGTTCGAAATCGCATTGCAGATTTTCCTGGTGCTATTGACTAAAAAAATAAAAAAAGTTAAAGAGCTAAGATAATACTATGTTTACCTTATGTTGTCGAACTTCATCCCATGCTCCAGGAACGTATTCTGGAAATTCATTTGGAGATGCACATCTTCCAAGATTTTCTTCACATTCTAATTCAATTGTTTCAGTTTTTGTTGTTGTAGGTTGTTTTGGAGGAGCTGCTGATGATGTTACTTGAGCAGTTGAAGATGATGAAAGTGAATGTTGTTGTTGTTGTTGTACATGATGATGTTGAAGTGGTGGTGGTCGAGTATGTACTAAATGTGGCACAGTAACATATCTTGTTGTATGATGTTGATGCTGCTGTGGTTGTTGATGATGAGAATATTGTATTGGCATTAATGGTGGTGGTTGTGGTTCTTCTCCAACACCTTCTTGTGAAGAAGAATAATATTCTTCATAAAGAAGATTTTGTTGTTGTTGATGTTGTGATGGATGTTGTTGCATTAAACGATTATGTTCATCCATATTTAAAAGCTGAAAAATTTGATAATAAATTAATAAAAATATAAAACCGCCAAAAATATAATTTAATTTTTATAGTTTAAATATTTGAACAAAAAATTTCTTTGTCGTTAATGACACAATTTTTCCTGAAGCGAAAAAAAAGAAAAAAATTATTTCAACAAAAAACTTTTTCACAGCTGATTTAAAAAGCAAATTGAAAATTTAAAAATTATGCCAACATTATTAAATCATCATAACCTTATTGATATAATTACAGAAGTAATACGGCAAAGTCATTGGCATGCATCCTTTGATCAAGTGCTTAAAATTATTCTTTCTGGAAAAGAACCATTAATGGCATTTGGAGATTTGCTAAAAGCGACTAAATCTGTTTCTACAGTTATTGATACACCTTCAAGAGTTGATATTACATTTGTAAGTTTCTTCTTTGCTAATTCAATTTATAACTTTTTTTTTTCTAGAAAGATGAAAGAATTTGTTTATCAATTTTAAAACGACATGGAAACTTTGGTTTAAGAATAATTGAAACTGCATTACAATATACTCCAACACTTGTATGTGATAGAATTCCAACATGGATGCGTCCAGCTTTTAAAGCTGCAACAACATTTAATCGTATGTTTTACATTTAGCATAAAAAGTAATGAAAAACTTTTTTTTATAGGAATAAAGTTGCTGGAAGTTTTAACGCTGGAAAATACAAATGTTACACAAATTCATGCAATTGCAAAAAATGTTAAACGTTTAGTTGATTATAGTGGTCGGCTAATTGGTGCCAAAACAACTGGATCATATGATTTTGTATATACTCGACAAACAAATTTAGCTTGGACAAAAGTTGGTGTTTTTTTTTGGCAATCATAAATATTACCGTAATTTATTTTTTAGAAGTTTTTTTCTGATATGAAATTTGATGTTAAAGTTTTAAAGATTGAAATTGTTGAAAATGAATATGGATTTTTGCAACTTGAAAGTGGATTTAAAAATGATAAATGGAAGAAAAAGTAAGTAATAGGATTTACATGGAATTCACCAAATAATAGAATTTTTTTTAGTCAAAAACTAAAGAATATTGAAAAACTTATTGTATTATTTACTCTTCATCGATCAAATAAACCTGTTATTCAAGATCTTGTCAATACACTTCTTTCAACATTTCCTTCTTTGAAATCAATGGTTTTTGAAATGAGTTATAACTTTTTGCATTCTTCTGAAGTATGAAATTTTGTATATGCCAAATGCTAAAACTATTGATTAAACATTTTTTTTTAGATCGAAAAGCAACATCATGGTCTTCCAAAAAAGCTTACAAAAATGTTTGAAGCTATTGAAAATGTTGAAATTCCAAAACAAATGTCAGAAATTAAATTTATTTTAGAAGGAAATTGTACAGAAGTAGGTTTTTTATTAAAATTTTTTTAAAAAAATAAAATATTTTAGAGAATTTTTACTCGAGAACAAGAATGTCCAATCAAATTGCGAAAATCTCTCGAATCTTATCAAATGATTACAGATGACAAAAGGCTATGTCAATGGAAAAAACATTTTGATTATGGTGAAAAAAAGACTGCTAGAATATTGTTGAATTTATTTTTAAGAAGAAGTCCATTTGCTATTTAAATTTTGTTATTTTTTGATCTCATTTTATTTTTTTAATTTAGTAGACACCATTTGTTTGAGCAAAGAAAAATTAATAAATACATTTTCATTTATTGAATTTTTTTGTTTTGTCAAAAATCGAACAAAAAAATATTTTTCCTCGAAAAACATAAATATTCATTTGCAAAACAAAGGCAAAAAACAAAAAATAGCACTGCTACTTTTTCAACTGTACATAGTAAAAATGTTCGAGAATTTTGTGAAGTAATTTTTTACAAATTTTTTCATTAAAACAATTAAAACAAATTAGAAAAAAAATTTTATTTGTTTACAAAAAAAACGTTTTTGTGCTTGCAATTAAAAAATCAATAACTTAAAAGCCCCTTGATTAAACTAAATATTTAAAAAAAGCCAATCAATACAAATATGATTTGGTGGTAAAAAATTAGCAGAAAAAATTTATTTTGGTAAGGTTTTGAAAAAAAATTAAAATCTCCATTAATTATTGCTTCACAATTTTCACTGTATTTTAAAAATTTTGAATCAGATTATTTTTGATATTAAATATTTTATTTGACCAATTTTTTATTATCCAATTGTATATCATCTTTGGCTAAGGTAACTTACAACTTAAATTGCTTTGAGTGCACATATAAATTAATATGCAAAAAAGTTTCAAGAAAAATTAAATACAGCGCCGTTTCTCATATTCAAATTTTTCAGTTATGGATATTAATAATGTCGAAATGAATAATCTCGATGATCTCGATCAAGCAGATTTACAAGATTTAGAAGGACTTCGTCAGATTGCACAAATCGCAATATTGCGATTAAAGAGTCTTGGAGAAGCATCTAAATCTGAAAGTGAAATTGAAATTGAAGAAAATATCCAAAATGTTGAAAGAGAAATGAAAAACGCTTGTTCGAAAATTATCAAAATGTCAAAAATTCGAACTCAATCACAAAAAGATGTCAATGAAAAACAAATAATTCTTTTAAATGCGCAAATAGAAAGGGAAGCAATACTTAAAAGAAAAGCTGATGCAGAAGCAGAAACGGCAAAATTAAATCTTGAAAAAGCTCGACTCGAACTTGAGAATTTAAAAAAAGGATTATAAAACTCACATTTTGTATTTTATTCAAAAGTTGTTCTTTTATATTTTATTTAAAATTTTATTGGTTTTTGATTTATTTTCTGATTTTCATTTTTGTTGAAAAAATAAGTTTGTACTTTTTTTCAAAGGCGAAAAAAGAAACACAAAAAAACTAAAAATTTAAAAAAGAAAATTTTTGTATTGTTTACATTTTGCAAAACAAGTTGCATTAACTAAACATTTATTTTGTTCAATGGCAATTTTTCTATGATTTTTTTCTTCAGTAAAATCCAAGCAAAATTAGTCGTACAACAGATGTTTCATTGAATTAATAATCATACTTTTTTTTACTAAAATGACAAACTTGGTAAAAAGTAAGTAGCAAAAAACATGGAAGAAAAAAACGTTGAAAAAAACGATGACAAAAAAAGCAAAAAATTTTTGCACGTTGCGAAAAATTTTTGTCGAATAAAATTTTTATTGTTCATGCTTTTCGTTAGGACTCACAACATTGACTTTTAATTATAAATTTGCATAAATATGTTAATGTTTTTAACAATAGCACAATGTTGTTCAAAAACTTTGCATACCATTTTTGACTATATATAGACAAATTTCTCATAATTTTCCCATTTCACTTCGTTTTTCAACGTCGACAACGGTGGTTTTTGCTGCAACGCTCAAAAATATGAATTTCTTCAAACTTTTGCTTATCTTTGCTCTTCTACTATTTGGATCTTTTGGTCAAAGATTTCTTCGATATTCAAATAATGATGCTTTGATTGATGAAAAAGATTCTGATAATCTTCTTTTTTCTGATGGATCAAATGCTCAACAGTTTGGCCGTGATGTAAAATTAACTGGATATGTTGAAGAAATTGAACTTAAATTGAATGAATTGAAGTTTGAATATTGTTCTAAACGTGATCATCAAAATGTACAAGTTTGTATAGGTCAACCGTAAGTTTTTAAATTTTATTGAATGTTTATTTTTATAACCATCTTTTAGGGTTAAGCTTTGTTATGATGCTAAAAATCCTTCTGATGCTTCTGTACAAGTTGGATGTAGACCAAATCAATGCAGATTTGAAGCTGGTATTTCACCTGCAGGGAATAAAAATGCTTTATGGTTTATGAAAGAACTACATTGTAAGCTTTCCTTTTTGTCATTACTTCATAAACTACGGTTTTTCCTAACCTTTTAAGCCTTTGAATATTCTAAAGACGAAGATATATGTGAATCAGCAAAGATGAAATCACCTGAAGCAGTAGCATCTAGATCAATTGAAAGTTGTGATCCTTCAATTATCAATGGAAAAATTAAATTGTATGATATAAAAGTTACACCTGATTGTTTTTTGACAGTCGTAGGTTTTATCTACATTTCATCACTTTTCTATATACATTTTTTAGAAAAATGCAAAAATTTGGACTCCGACAACCTCTCTTGCTCCAACAATTCCATCACCAGCTTCTCAAGCAACAGTTGGTTCAAAAGAAGAAACATCAAATGCAACACTTATATGGGCAATTGTTGGTGGTATACTTTTTATTCTTTTAATTGGTATTATTGCTTTTGTGTAAGTTTTTATCTTTACCAAACATGCATTACATCATCCTTTTTAGTGTCTGGTATTTTTGTATTCAAAAACAAAATAAAACTTCTGAAAAAAAGATGATTATTGTTGAACCTCCAAAAAGTAGTTTTGAAGCTGATGTTGTAAAAGAAAAAACTGAAGAGAAGCAACCACCACTAAAACCAAAGCTGACAACAGAAGATACAAAGGAAAAGAAGAAAGCTGTTGAAAAAGAAAAGGCATCAAAACCAAAAAAGAAGGAAAAGAAAGCAGAGCAAAAAATCCAACTTAAACAATCAAAAGAAATTACTCAAGAAAATGTACCCAAAGAAATTCCACCAAAAAAAGTTTTACCAGAGAAAGTGCAAACTCCAGCTGAACCAACTTTGGATGATCCAACTACTGGTGCTTCAATTACTGCACAAGAAAATGAACAACCACATGTATCTGTTCCAAAACATGTAATTCATCCAGCACCGTTACAACCTGCTTCAAAAGCTATTACACTGTATTCAAGAAGTTCAAGTAGAAAAGGGTCACTTTCTGAACGACATGAAAGCGGAATGCGAACAATGGTTGAAAATCCATCTGAAACATGTATACGTCGTTATCAAGGTTCAGTTGATACTCCAACGAAGGCTAAACTTGACATGTATGTTTTTTTTTTTTCAATTTTATATTTGTTTTTAGATTTTATCCATCTGATTCTGCTCGTCCACGTCCACTTGAAAAACGTGAAATTATGTTATTTTGCTGCAGAAAGATTAGCGTTATGTTCAAAACCATCGAACTTCTCATGTAAGTTATTTCCATTATTGACCTTTTTTTATTCAAATTTCTTTTTAGTGATGTTGCAATTGAAAAGTTAGCAGAACATGGTGCAAAATTTGGTGATAATGAAACTGTTATTGAATTATCTGCAGAAGCTGAAGGATATGTTCAAACAAGTACAACACCAGAATATATTCGAAGTTTTGCATTTGGTGGTATCTTTCGTGATTTGATTGATTCAGAAGCTGAAATCTATGAATCTTGCCCAATTCCTTTGTTATTTGTAATTGCCCTTCAAAGACGGTATTCAATTCTTAATCGTCGACAAGCTTGTACTTGGATTCGGTATATTTTTATATAAGTTTTAAGCTATCTTAATTCCTTTTTTTAGGCGTCAAATGCCTGTTATATTTGCTGAATTCTCTTTGAAAGAAAGGAAAAAGCTTGCATATCCAATTACTGCAATTGAAGATGCATATAATATGGATCCAGATGGATTTAAAAATACTTCGGTATTGGATACTGAATCTGGAATGGAAGAACAACCAACTCAAGATTCAGTAACTGAAAAGAAACGCAAAAAGAAATCTGGTGCTGGAAAAAAGAAACATTCAAAGAAGCGTCATTAAAATCCTGCTCAAAATTGCTGCTGCAAAATTGTCTTTTGTTGGTTTATGCTTTTTTATGTGACAAGTGTTTTGTGTTATTTTTTGGTAATAATAATAAAGTAAAAATTTCTTAAATTAAATTTTACACCTTGAAATGTTGGTTACTGTAGCTGTAAAAAAAAACGATTTGTTTTCACATATTTTGAAAATATAAATACATCCAATAGATTTCGTTTTTGTTTTTTAAAATTTTTTGGCACTATCCGAACTTTTACAGTTCTAAAAAATAATGACTTAAAAATGTATTAAAACAAGATAAAATTTTGAGTTTTTTAAAAATGTTTTGTCTACTTGAAGGAGAGACATTGAATAATAAAAAATTTGTATTACATTTTTTCCTTTCAAAATTTTTTAATTTTTTACGACCGGTTTTTTTACAAATATTTAACGATTATTTTTCAGCCGTGTTTTTTAAAGATGTTTTTACAAAATGCGTTTTTTATATATCTTTCTGTGAAAATGTTTGGAAAAAAACAGTAAAAAAAATGTTTTTTTATTAACAAAATCTCAAAAAATAAACAATACCGGAAAAGGAACATAAAAAAATCTTTTTTACAGTATTCACAAAATTTAATACTGTAGCAATCGAAAAAAATTAAAAGTCGTTATTTAAAAACAAAAAAAAAATGCAAACAAATAATTTGATATTTTATAAGCCATTTTTTCTTTCTTCTTTTCTTTGGTGGAAAAAAAATAATAGAGTAATAAATTAAAGTGGTAAATTAATAATTTCAACACGTTTTTGTTGTTCACGAAATTTTCGGCATTCATCAACCAAATCATTCAAATTTCGATCACTCATTTGTCGAACTCGTTTATCCAATTTTCTGAAAAAAAAATTTGAAGGAAATGAAAAAATAGAAAAATTTATTGTGTGCCAAAAGAGTTTTGGAATTTAAATCCCTAGTTTTTTGTTAAAAACAAATATATGTTGAAATTTCGATTTTTGGTTTTCGAAACCGAAATTATTTTTTTTTTAATAAAAAAATGTTCAATAAAATTTAAAAATGGCCCTAAAATAGTTTAACATTTTTTTAATCAAGGCAAAAACCGTAATTTTCGCAAAAGGCTGGATTTTAAATCGAAATTAGTTTTTAAAAGCAAATATCAAAATTTCGATCTTTGAAAATACTATAACTATTTTTACAAATTTCAAAAACAAGGTAAGTTCAAATTATTATTAGCACGAAAAAAAAGGTGGAATTTTTGCATTTTTTCAAGTCAAATTAAAATCTTCCGACTATTTTTCGTGCTAAGAAAAATTTGAACTCACCGTTGAAAAAAAATCAAGAACAAAAAAACTTACTGATATTCATCTTGTTTAAGAATTTCAGTAATATCCCGTATTTCATCATATCTTTCACTCAATTCTGTTAAAGTCATAGATTTCATAACAGGTAATTGAAAGAGCATTGCCAAAAATAATAAATCCAATAAAAGTGAAGTAAGTAAATCTTTTTTCTAAAAATAATAACAATTTTTGTAAAAAATTAATCAAAACTAAAAAAGAAGGAAAAGAAAGCAGAGCAAAAAACCCAAGTTAAACCATCAAAAGAAATTGCTCAAGAAAATGTACCCAAAGAAGTTCCACCAAAAAAAGTTTCACCAAAGAAAGTGCAAACTCCAGCTGAACCAACTTTGGATGATCCAACTACAGGTGCTTCAATTACTGCACAAGAAAATGAACAACCACATGTATCTGTTCCAAAACATGTAATTCATCCAGCACCATTACAACCTGCTTCAAAAGCTAATACACTGTATTCAAGAAGTTCAAGTAGAAAGGGTTCACTTTCGGAACGACATGAAAGCGGAATGCGAACAATGGTTGAAAATCCATCTGAAACATGTATACGTCGTTCTCAAGGTTCAATTGATAATGCAACAAAGGCTAAACTTGAAAGGTATGTTTTGTATTTTTTCTGCAACTTAATATTTGTTTTTAGATTTTATCCATCTGATTCTGCTCGTCCACGTCCACTTGAAAAACGTGAAATTATGTTATTTTGCTGCAGAAAGATTAGCGTTATGTTCAAAACCATCGAACTTCTCATGTAAGTTATTTCCATTATTGACCTTTTTTTATTCAAATTTCTTTTTAGTGACGTTGCAATTGAAAAGTTAGCAGAACATGGTGCAAAATTTGGTGATAATGAAACTGTTATTGAATTATCTGCAGAAGCTGAAAGATATGTTCAAACAAGTACAGCACCAGAATATATTCGAAGTTTTGCTTTTGGTGGTATCTTTCGTGATTTGATTGATTCAGATGCTGAAGTATGTGAATCTTGCCCAATTCCTTTGTTATTTGTAATTGCCCTTCAAAGACGGTATTCCGTCCTAAATCGTCGACAAGCTTGTACTTGGATTCGGTATGTTTTTATATAAATTTTAAGCTTTTAAGATATTTTAATCTATTTTTTTAGGCGTCAAATGCCTGTTATATTTGCTGAATTCTCTTTGAAAGAACGGAAAAAGCTTGCATATCCAATTACTGCAATTGAAGATGCATATATTATGGATCCAGATGGATTTAAAAATACTTCTGTATTGGATACTGAATCTGGAATGGAAGAACAACCAACTCAAGATTTAAAAACTGAAAAGAAACGCAAAAAGAAATCTGGTGCTGGAAAAAAGAAACGTTCAAAGAAGCGTCATTAAAATCTTGCTCAAAGTTGCTGCTGCAAAATTGTTTTTTGTTGGTTTATGCTTTTTTTTGTGACAAGTGTGTTGTGTTTTTTTTTGGCAAAAAATAATAATAAAGTTAAAACTTTTTAAAATTAAATTTCACACCTTGAAATGTTGGTTACTGTAGCTGTAAAAAAAAAACGATTTGTTTTCACATATTTTGAAAATATAAATTTATCCAATAT
This sequence comes from Panagrolaimus sp. PS1159, assembly GCA_963922195.1. Classification (NCBI taxonomy): domain Eukaryota; kingdom Metazoa; phylum Nematoda; class Chromadorea; order Rhabditida; family Panagrolaimidae; genus Panagrolaimus; species Panagrolaimus sp. PS1159. The sequence continues at coordinate 1,532,638 of CAWUHW010000017.1, read as the reverse complement.
ATTTCATTTTTGTTTTTTAAAATTTTTAACAATTCCTCAACCATTTAACTTTTACATTTCAAAAAAATAGAGTCTAAAAAATGTATTAAAAAGATTAAATGTTATGTTTTTTAAAAGTGTTTCTTGAATGACAGAGAATCACAAAAAATTTGTATTACATTTCTTCCTTTCAAAACTTTTAAATTTTTTATGATCCTTTTTTTACAAATATTTAACGATTATTTTTCAGCCGTGTTTTTTTAAGATATGTTTTTACAAAATGCGTTTTTTATATATCTTTCTGTGAAAATGTTTGGAAAAAAACAGTAAAAAAAAGGTTTTTTTATTAACAAAATCTCAAAAAATAAACAATACCGGAAAAAGAACATAAAAAAATCTTTTTTACAGTATTCACAAAATTTAATACTGTAACAAACGAAACAAATTAAAAAGTCATTTTTTTAACAAAAAAAAAGGAGGCAAACAAATTATTTGATTTTATAAGCCATTTTTTTTCTTCTTTTTTTTTGTGGATTTTCTTGCATATAAAAAGTAATAGAATAATAAATTAAAGTGGTAAATTAATAATTTCAACACGTTTTTGTTGTTCACGAAATTTTCGGCATTCATCAACCAAATCATTCAAATTTCGATCACTCATTTGTCGAACTCGTTTATCCAATTTTCTGAAAAAAAAATTTGAAGGAAATGAAAAAATAGAAAAATTTGTTGTGTGCCAAAAGAGTTTTGGAATTTAAATCCCTAGTTTTTTGTTAAAAACAAATATATGTTGAAATTTCGATTTTTGGTTTTCGAAACCGAAATTATTTTTTTTTTAATAAAAAAATGTTCAATAAAATTTAAAAATGGCCCTAAAATAGTTTAACATTTTTTTAATCAAGGCAAAAACCGTAATTTTCGCAAAAGGCTGGATTTTAAATCGAAATTAGTTTTTAAAAGCAAATATCAAAATTTCGATCTTTGAAAATACTATAACTATTTTTACAAATTTCAAAAACAAGGTAAGTTCAAATTATTATTAGCACGAAAAAAAAGGTGGAATTTTTGCATTTTTTCAAGTCAAATTAAAATCTTCCGACTATTTTTCGTGCTAAGAAAAATTTGAACTCACCGTTGAAAAAAAATCAAGAACAAAAAAACTTACTGATATTCATCTTGTTTAAGAATTTCAGTAATATCCCGTATTTCATCATATCTTTCACTCAATTCTGTTAAAGTCATAGATTTCATAACAGGTAATTGAAAGAGCATTGCCAAAAATAATAAATCCAATAAAAGTGAAGTAAGTAAATCTTTTTTCTAAAAATAATAACAATTTTTGTAAAAAATTAATCAAAACTAAAAAAAAACATACACTATTAAGTTCACCACAAAGATATCTTTCACATGCTCGTTTCAAAACTGGTAAATCATTTAATTCAGCATCAATTAAAAAATCTGCAAAATCTTCAACATATTCCATTTGTGGTAATGCAACTTTATTAAAATACATATTTGCAAGGGTCTAAAAAAATAGTGTAGGGATCAGATTAAGAAATTTGAGAACAAAAAAATTTCACTTATGGAATTTTTTAAAATTACAAAATCGAAATTGTCAAAATTTTGCAAATTTCTATGATTTTCGAAATCCCAAAATTTGATTTTCATCAAAATTTTGAAAATTCGGTGGTTTTCGAAAAACCTAAAAATAGCAAAATTATCGATTTTTTAGAAGTTTCATTTTTGTATTGAAAGTTATAAATTTTAATTAAACACCAATATTTCGATTCAATTTCATCATTGAAATTTTTAATAGTTTTGCAAAATTTTTAAAATTGTTATTTTTCAGATAATTTTTGGTTTTTGCCTAAATTCAATTTTGATTTCGTTTCAAGACCAAAATTACGATTTTACAACCCGTTCGTTAATGTTTTCAGAAGTAACTTCAACTATGCCCGATTTTCGAGTCAATTATAAAATCGAAATTGTCAAAATAATGCAAATTTCAATCATTATTGAAACCAGAAGTTTCGCTTTGTTTCAAAAGTAAAATAATCGATTTTTCATTTTTGCGTTAAAACTTCAAAATATTGATTTTTTCATTTAACGGAAAAATTTAAACTGCTTCATGAAACCAAAAATTCGATTTCACATTTCGTTTCAGAACCGAAACTTAGAGTTTCTCCACTAAAATTTTCAACAACTTTGCAAGATTTTTAAAATAACTTTCGGGTTTTTTTTCTTGAAATTTATATTATGTTAGAATCTCCTCATTGAACATTTAAGTTCAACTATGTCCAAAAAACTTACATCATGCATTTCAGCCTTATTTTCTTCCATGCATTCAAAAGCATTTTCTGTTTCATCTTCATCTGCATCTGCATCATGTTCACTTTCATCACATTCTGTATGATTGTTTTCATCTTCTGTATCCAATTCATCATTTGAGCTTCCAGGAATTAGTGATGCTCGACGTTCACATGAATCACAGCATGCAACAAGTAACTTTTTGAATAAATGTTCTGCCTGCTTTTCACCATTGCAAATGCTATTACTACGACTACTGCAATCATGATGTGGAGCAAAAATTTTTACAATAGTAATTTGTCGAGGCTTTGAGGATGAAGCTGTTCCTGCTGCAGAATCATCATCATCAGAATCAGATTTTGTTGTGGAATCCAAGCGATTCCTTTCCTGATCCATTACTTCATTAAAAGCTTTTTCTAAATCAAATTTTTGTTGATTTCTTTCATTTCGAGGCCTAAAAAATAGGATATTGTAAATCATAGGGTATACCCCAATGTAAGGAGCTCTGTCAAAACCAAAATTTCAATGTTTTCGAATTTTGATTTTTAGTAAATTTCGGATTTCGAAAGTACATGTATTTTCAAAATGGAAGTAAATCAAAATTTTTGAGACAAAAAATTTAAACTAAAGTCAGTGTTGCCGAAGTGCCGAGGCCGGCACCGGGCACTCGGTGCAGTGCAATTGCCGGTACTGGCACCGGCGCCAATGTTTTTCCCTGGCACCGACACCGATGTTTCTTGAAAATCGGCAACACTGACTTAAGTATTCAAATATCAGAATATTGATATTTTACAAATTTCTGTTAAAAAAACCTACTTTCGAGTTGAACATTTTGATTTTTTTCTCCAAACTTTTGAACGAACTCTTGCCCGATAATTTGCAGTTAAAAATGAATGCACGGGCGTCGGAGAAACAGCATTCAAATATTTATCAGTTTTAAATAAATTTGCATCCATTTCAAGGATAACAGAAAGTCGAACAACTTTTCCAATTCTTTCTTTAATATATGTTGTTAAAGATTGTCGATTGGAATGTAAAATTTCAGTTTCCCTTCCACGGGTTAAATGAATTGTACGAGATTTTGATGGAAGTGTTGGGAGAAGAGGCGTTGCAGAACCTGGTGGGGATGAATCTTTTGATGTTGAAATATCAACATGCGCATATACATCAACAGCAGAAATTGGCCCATCAACATAATATAAGCTTATTGCAATATAATCAGGATCTTAAAAATCTGCTGATTCATCAGAATCCTATAAAATAAAGTGTTTTTAAAATGTATCAAATTTTTTATTCTAAAAAATTTTTTGTCTGCAAATTTTTTCATACTTTTGATAAAATTTAAAAAGTTGAAAATAAAAAAATTAAGTTTAAGAAAATCAATAACGATTAATTTTTTGTTTGCTTTTTTTTAATTGTAAATAAAAATCTTAAAATAAACTCTGTTTTTTTAAGTAAAAAAAAGACACGAACGGTTTTAAGCAAAACTGCAAAAAAGCTGATTAAATTTTTTTTATTTTAGAAAAAGTAGTTTTTGGTTTTTTAATGGTTCTTTTATTTTTTTTTGAAGAAAATCGAAATTTAGATTTTGAAAGTCCGGATTTGCAAAAACTGCAAAAATCAGGCAATAATTCTATTCTCATTTTTTTATACTTAAAAAATTTTTAGGTTATAAAATTTTATTACAGCCAAAAAAAGAACTTTTACAAAGGACAAAATTGTAAAATGGAAATACACAAAATTTAAATGGATAAAACACTTGATTAAATTTTTTAAAACATTTTCAAAAAAATTATTCAAAAAAAATATATTGGATAATTATTCATTGCATCATCATAAAGAGATGATATTCTTGACCAGTAACAGATTGACCTCTTTCATAATATTTATGAATATGTTGATAAGTATTCCAGCCTGCATAACTCCATCCGATTTTCATAAGTCCTTCTGCTTTAAAACCGGTGCCGAAGAAAATATGACGGTAAAAATGTAAAATACGTGGACAAACTTTTTCAATTTTCGGCCAAATTGTTGCTGGATTATCGCCAGCATTGTTTCTAAAAATCATACCTTCAAATTTGAATGTAAAATAAGGAAATATTTTACTTTAAAACTTTTTTAATATCTTTGCTGCAGGTGGAATAATATACTTCAGCTGATAAAGTTGCATTCCGATCTTGTTCATGTTTACTCAAAAAAACAAACATTTTCACATCAGCAGATTTGACCATTAAACAATCACTTTTATGAACACAACTTGTATAAAAGTTATCCGATTCCATCAAATCGGTTAAAATGACATGGAATTTGGTGCAGAAAAAAGATTTTTTTTATCAACTAGTTTTTTTTCAACATTATGACAAATTGACTGCAAATATCAGGGAGTTCCAAGAATAATTTTCATTTAGAAAAACATTATCACGGGAAGAAAGGAAAAAAAAATTAGGAACTACCTGATATTTTCTCTATCATTACACTTTGTTGTAATCTACGTCAAAAAAAGTCTTTGAAGCAAAACAGCAACAAAAATTTATTCATGTGAAAAGAATTTTGTCATTGCATTGAAGCGATTTTTTTCAAATTTTTTTGCTGGCAGAAAAGATTTGTTAAATGTCTCCGTAATTCAACTTGTTTGTTGTACAGCATTTAGTATTATCAGATTTGTTAACAAAAATTTAAAGATTTAATTATTAGGAAGTATAAACCTTATGGTTTGATTTTTTTATCAGCAAAAAGGGAACATCCAGATATGACGTCTAGGGGGGGGGGGTAAATGACCATACCGCCTTTGATGTGCGGCAAAAAGTCCCTTTGATGTGGGGGGGGGGGTAAAACAAAAATACGAATGACGTCATATCTGGATGTTCCCAAAACATTGAAATCACTTTAATGCAATGGCGAAATTCTCTTCAACCTTAACAATTTCTGTTTTGTTCAAATGACGGTTTTTCGCGTGGAATGAAACGATAATGTTTTGCATTTCATTTTAGTCAAGGCGATGAAAATCAAGTGCGAAATAATGAAAAATTAAAACATACGATTTATCTACCATTAAATTGGCAGCATGTTTTATTGCTGTTGCTGTTGAATTGTATTTTTGCTTTGGTAATGTTGTAACAGGTAGAACTTCCAAGATTCTTCTTTCGATTGCAGATGGCCAAGCTTTTTTCTATAATGAATGATGCAAAATATAAATTTTTAGGAAAAAAGATTATGAACCATCATATCATATAATTTACATATAAGGAAAAAGTTAAAATTATTTCCGATACCCATTTAAAAGTGCAAAACGTTTAGGCATGGCTTTTTTTGCTAGTTGACTCCAGAGGCTTATCAGGGCCGAAACTGCCTTGGGGAACTTGGGGACAGTTCCCCCCCCCCTTGCTCCAAATTTATAAGGGAAAAATTGAATTCACACTAGGTAAAATGAGAATTTTTAAAAAGTTCCCTGGGAAGTTCCCCCCCCCCCTTTGTTCCCACCTATTTTCGGCCCTGAGGCTTATATTTAGGTATTAACTGAGTGGGGTCAACTTTTTGCCAAATATTTTGGCTTGGTTTCTTTAAGGTATACATGATGAAAATTCAGTCCTTTCTAAAGAATATGGAGGGTGAAAAACTTAATCATCTATCGTTAAAAAAATGGCGAGGCTTTAAAAAAATGGCCTGTTACACGAAAATGATTTTGTTTAATTTTTTTCACTACTGTGTTTATTTTTCCCGAAAAAAATGATTTTAACTTCCAAAACGTGTGCTGACCAAGTCTTTGTTAATTATGTAATATTTCTTATAAACAAAAAATATAATGAAAATAAATATGATAAAAACTCACAATCATTTTATGTTTATAAACATCAATATAATCTCCAACAAGTTTGGTAATATTTTTTGCTTGTTTCATAAAACCAATGCTGTCATTCATTGCTTGACAAGACATGAGTAAATCATCCTAGAAACGGTATATAAGCTTTTCAAACAAAATAATATTTGTTTTCCTTTCTATTTTGTTTTTAATGTTAACGAATAATAAATTGTAAACTACTGAAATAACAAAACAACTCACAGCTTTATATACTGCATTTAATAAAACAACACCAAAGTTTTCGTAATCTGGAATTCTTTGATGGCTATGTGAGAATACCATTTCTAACCAACATCTACAATATTTATCAGGGTAAAAAGGGAAAGGTTACTGAACTGTCACAGAGCACTTAACAAATGAATATTATCTTACTTTGTATTACTTTCATCATCTTCTTGAATTTCTCTTAATTTTGGCATTAATTCAGAACCAAAGTAAACATTCATTGATCCCAATGCTAAAATTGTATTAATAACTGCAGAAAAAAATATTATATTATTACCTTGAATTTTTTCTTCAACTACAGCAATATCACCTTCAAATAAAGTAAAGCTGAGAAGACCTAAAAATTATTTTCTAAAATTAAAAAAATGCAGAACATTGAAAAATTGTCAAGAGCTTATCAAAGTAAAAGAATGGGACAAAAAGTTTTAAACAATCAAATTAAGCTCTTCAGAAGACTGATTATTTGCAACACAAAAAAACCTACCACGTTTATGATCAAAGTATTCCGAATCCAAATCAAACTTTTTCTCAAACGTTTGGAAAACATATGAAGCTTGAAAATATAGATCAATGTTTCTTTCATTCGGAATTTGGCAATATTGGTAAGCATGTTTAGCAATGTTCTAAAAAAACCGTCTTAAACAACCTCTGGCAGGAAAACATACATTTAAAGTTTCAATTGGTCGAAGAAAATAAATTGTACAATAATCATAAAATTTGGATTTGGCATGATCCCTACTAGTTGTGTTTATCAAGCTAAGCCATAAATCACCAGTAGAAAGGGGACTTTCAACCTTCTTAAAAAAATAATATAAAATAATCCAGATGAAAACATTAGTAATTTATTACTTTATCAAAATCATTTTCAAGGTCTTGAATATTCAATAAATCGAAAAGACGCTGAGAATTTAAATGTATTCGTCGTGCTCTTTCTGTTAATCCATGAATTAAATTCGTTGTCGCTTTTCTGTGAAGATCATCAAGCTAGAATATTTTATATAATACTAGATAAAAATATTAAGAATGTAAAAAAATACAGTATCCCATTGGAAATCAATTAAGGACTTCACAGCTTTTGTAGCAGCACCACCAGTTTCGGAAAAAACAGCCAAACCACTATCTTTTAGCTGTATCAATTTTTCATAATCTGTTGTAATTAACTTATCAAAATTGTTATTATATTTTTCGACATCTGTTAATAAATCACCTGAAAAACAGAATAAAAGTTTATGAATACTAAAACAAATTACATACCATTAACAAAAAGAAAAACAACCAAAGTAAAGCTTAAAACCAATATCAAATTCATCCTGAACAAAATTCCGACATGAATTCCAGAAACAGATACCGGCTAAAAAAAAGCAAACATACAGATATAGGTTTTTTTAAAATAAGAAAATGATGGAGCAAACCGAATATAACAATTTGTCGCAGACACACAAAAAAGTAAAAAAAGGCAACAATTTTTCTTTCTCAAATGTCAAAAAAAAAAGTCTGCTCTTGTGACTTTTTTGCAAAAATCTTTTTTGAAAAGCCATTAAAATAGAAAACAATCACAGACACAAAAAAATGAAAAAAAGGCAGCAATTTTTCTTTCTCAAATGTCAAAAAAAAAGTCTGCTCTTGTGACTTTTTTGCAAAAATCTTTTTTGAAAAGCCATTAAAATCCTTCTATAAAACATTGAATGTTCGTTTTCTTTCGTGAGCGTGTCATTTTATTCTTTTTTTGATTGGCCGCTGCAAAAAAGGATGCGTCTTTTTTTGCAACAGCGAATCAAAGAAAAGAGAGGCGTGTGCAACCTTTTTTTGTCATCATTTTTTTTTGCTGGCTACTTTTTTAGATAATCTTTTTGTTGCTGCAAAATTTATTTGTGTTTTTGTTTTTCGGCTTATTTTTTTTTTTTTTTTTTTTTTGCATAAATTTTTTAAACATAAAATGAAGCAAATTTTTTTTCACTGCATAAACTGACAAGCACTGAAGAAAAAATATTAGCTGCGTGAGCATTTGGAGCTGTAAATCAAGAAGAAAGCAGGAGAATCTACTGTTTTGAAACTTAAACTATTTTAGAAAAGAGTTTCAGTAATTGAAACTCAAGGGGCCGCACCGCGTTTCAAATTATGTTTTATTATTACTATAAAAAAAGAATAAAGGTTATATTTAAAATGTTTTACACTTTTAATTATTATGAAAAAAAGTTGCAGGCGGGCCGAAGGCCCGCTTTTTGTCTAGTAGAAAATAATAACAGACACAAAAAAATGAAAAAAAGGCAAAACCACAACCAGTAAAACCAAAGCTGACAACAGAAGATACAAAGGAAAAGAAGAAACCTGTTGAAAAAGAAAAAGCATCAAAACCAAAAAAGAAGGAAAAGAAAGAGGAGCAAAAAATCCAGCTTAAACCATCAAAAGAAGTTACTCAAGAAAATTTACCAAAAAAAGTTCCGCCAATGAAGCAAGCTCCTATTGAACCAACTTTGGATGATCCAACTACTGGTGCTTCAATTACTGCACAAGAAAATGAACAACCACATGTATCTGTTCCAAAACATGTAATTCATCCAGCACCATTACAACCTGCTTCAAAAGCTAATACACTGTATTCAAGAAGTTCAAGTAGAAAGGGTTCACTTTCGGAACGACATGAAAGTGGAATGCGAACAATGGTTGAAAATCCATCTGAAACATGTATACGTCGATGTCAAGGTTCAATTGATAATGCAACAAAGGCTAAACTTGAAAGGTATGTTTTGTATTTTTTCTGCAACTTAATATTTGTTTTTAGATTTTATCCATCTGATTCTGCTCGTCCACGTCCACTTGAAAAACGTGAAATTATGTTATTTTGCTGCAGAAAGATTAGCGTTATGTTCAAAACCATCGAACTTCTCATGTAAGTTATTTCCATTATTGACCTTTTTTTTCTTTTTAGTGATGTTGCAATTGAACGATTAAATTTCTTTTTAGTGATGTTGCAATTGAACGATTAGCAGAACATGGTGCAAAATTTGGTGATAATGAAACTATTATTGAATTATCTGCGGAAGCTGAAAGATATGTTCAAACAAGTACAAAACCAGAATATATTCGAAGTTTTGCTTTTGGTGGTATCTTTCGTGATTTGATTGACTCAGATGCTGATGTATATGAATGTTATTTGTAATTGCTCTTCAAAGACGGTATTCAATTCTTAATCGTCGTCAAGCTTGTACTTGGATTCGGTATGTTTTTATATAAATTTTAAGCTATCTTAATATATTTTTTAGGCGTCAAATGCCTGTTATATTTGCTGAATTTTCTTTGAAAGAAAGGAAAAAGCTTGCATATCCAATTACAGCAATTGAAGATGCATATAATATGGATCCAGATGGATTTAAAAATACTTCGGTATTGGATACTGAATCTGGAATGGAAGAACAACCAACTCAAGATTCAGTAACTGAAAAGAAACGCAAAAAGAAATCTGGTGCTGGAAAAAAGAAACGTTCAAAGAAGCGTCATTAAAATCTTGCACAAAGTTGCTGCTGCAAAATTGTCTTTCGTTGGTTTATGCTTTTTTTTGTGAAAAGTGTTTTGTGTTATTTTTTGGTAAAAATTAATAATAAAGTAAAAATTTTTTTCAATTAAATTTCACACCTTGAAATGTTGGTTACTGTAGCAGTAAAAAAACGGTTTGTTTTCTTTACAGCTACAATGGGTGACAATAATTTCAAACTCTTTTTCTTTGAAAATCTTTCAAGATTTTTCAACATTTTTCAAGATGTTTCAAGCTATTGTTTTTGGCGAAATGTTCTTGAAAGATCTTGAAAGATCTTGAAAAATCTTGAAAGATTTTCAAAGAAAAAGAGTTTGAAATTATTGTCACCCATTGTACATTATGTCTGTTTTTTTTGTTACTATATCCTTCAATTTTTAGTACCGCATACGATTATGAAAAACAAAAACTTGTTGTCATTAAAAAAATAAAAAAAGGAAAAAAAAATTTTAAAAAATTTTTGACAGGGGGGTTCATGAAACCGTGAAAAATCCAGAATTTTTGATTTTTTTATAAAAAACAAAACGGTAAAAAAGGTCAAAAACGAATGCGAAATCTTTTTTTGAAAATATTTAGTAAAAACAAAATTCCGACCATTCAATGAGACCACTTTTTCTTGAATCACCCTGTACCTTTTCTGTCATCGTGCAACTAATTCACTAATGTCTTTTTTTTGCAATTATTTGCTTTCATTTAAAAATTGAAAACGTTCCAAAATTTATTTAATTTTTTTTCTCGCCACAAAAAAATTGAGCGGAATTTAATTATTACCTCAAACTTTGGGTAATTAAAGCAAAGAAAACATATATTTATATTTTATTTTTTAAAAGGAAAAATAAAAGAAAGAAACGATTGGGTCGTTTTTTCAAATGCAAAAATATAACGCTATTAGAAACAAAAGAAAATTATAGTTGAAAAACATAGCATCCTTTTTTGGCGAAATTTGTTTAAAAATGGTTAAAAAATTACAAGTTTTGAGCGCTTTGTCTCTCTTTTTAATCTAAAACTTGCAGATATTTTAACTTTTTCAATGGAACTTTGTCTATGATTTTTTCATCAGTAAACAATGTAAATAAAACTAAGGAAAAAATATTAAGGCAAAATTAGCTGTACATATTTTGCACAACAGATGTTTCATTGAATCTTACTTTTTTTTACAAAACCGAAAAACTTGGTAAAAAGCAGTAGCAAAAAACGAACGCCGGACACTTGGTGGAAAAGACACTTGGTGGACGGACATTTGGTGGCCACCAAGTGTCCTTTTTTTCCACCAAGTGTCTCAGACTTTCCACCAAGTGTCTTATGTTATAAAACATGTTTATGGTATTGTGGTGATAGGATAAGATGACGATTAGGATAGTTTTTGATGGAGATTTGTAATATAGAGTTTTTTTCGGATTTAGACTTCTGAATCTTGGAAACTGGGCAGATTCTGAATCAGTTTAATTCTTTTCTATAAATTTAAAGAGTTATACATACAGATGCCAAATATTTTTAATTGAATTCTGAAATAGGATTCAGATGCATTAAAAATTTTTTTTAACATTTTTTAAAGTTAAAAATTTTTTTAACAAGTTTTAAAAGACTGAATTACTTTGTTAAAGATGAGTGCAGATATTTATTTAATGCCAAAATTAAAACTTGTTGATATGATAAAGAGTAAAAATGAAGTTAAAGCAAGTTTTCTTGTACTTAATAAATGTATGGATAGAGAACTTTTTTATCAGAACTAAATAATTTTCCTTTTGTAACTTTTGCAAAATGAAATCCTTTTTTCAAGACATTTTTTTTCGAGTTTTAACCAATTTTTCAATTGATGGTCGCAAATGTTGCTGTAAATCTTGTATTGCAGAAGATTTAAGCTCCAATTCATCTGTTTCAATTCTCTCTTTTTCCCAAATTTTTTGCATATGAAAATAACTAAATTTCTTTGTAAAATATCGTCCAAATCTTTCAAAGATGATGGATTATTTAAAATTCCAAGTGAAATTTGATGTCCAACTACATGTAAGACTTTATCTTCATCCCCTCGAGCATGCATTTCTCGCCATGTTCAAAAAAATAAATCCAATTCAACGGCAAATAAATCATGAAAAGGTCGTTCAGAATTAAACATAATTCAATATGTTCAATTTCAGATAAATTTGGTCTTCTCATTGCCATATCTTTTAATTGAATAAAACATAACTCTTGAATAAGAATAAGTTATTGCTTAGTTCGATCATCAGGTTTTAAAAGTTCAAATTTAATAACATTTTCAATTCCAGATCGAAATGCTTTATTATGTAAAAGTGATAAAATTGAAAATTATTCTGTTGTATCCAATTTATTGTATAATAAATTCATCAGTGTTAAAACTGCCAATAATATACTTTCATCTTTTTTTCCAAATGTCAAATAAGTGATTCAAATTGAACTTTTTTGTACAACGCTTTCAAGCTTTCCAAAAAACTCTATATTACAAATCTCCATCAAAAACTACCCTTATCCTCATCTTATCCTATCATTTTTGAAAATATTCCGGGAAGAAAGGAAAAAAAAATCAGGAACTACCTGATATTTTCTCTATCACTTTGTTGTAATCTACGTCAAAAAAAGTCTTTGAAGCAAAACAGCAACAAAAATTTATTCATGTGAAAAGAATTTTGTCATTGCATTGAAGCGATTTTTTTCAAATTTTTTTGCTGGCAGAAAAGATTTGTTAAATGTCTCCGTAATTCAACTTGTTTGTTGTACAGCATTTAGTATTATCAGATTTGTTAACAAAAATTTAAAGATTTAATTATTAGGAAGTATAAACCTTATGGTTTGATTTTTTTATCAGCAAAAAGGGAACATCCAGATATGACGTCTAGGGGGGGGGGGTAAATGACCATACCGCCTTTGATGTGCGGCAAAAAGTCCCTTTGATGTGGGGGGGGGGGTAAAACAAAAATACGAATGACGTCATATCTGGACTCACAACGTCGAGTGTTAATTATAAATTTGCATAAATATGTTAATGTTTAACAATAGCACATTGTTGTTCAAGAATTTTGCATACCATTTTTGACTATATATAGAAAAATTTCTCATAATTTTTCCCATTTCACTTCGTTTTTCAACGTTTACAACGGTGGTTTTTGCTGCAACGCTCAACAAAATGAATTTCTTCAAACTTTTGCTTATCTTTGCTCTTCTACTTTTTGGATGTTTTGGTCAAAGATTTCTTCGACATTCAATTAATGATGCTTTGGTTGATGAAAAAGATTCTGATGATAATCTTCTTTCATCCGATGTAACAAATGCTCAAGAAGAAAGTGATGATGTAAAATTTACTGGATATATTGAAGAAATTGAACTTGAATTGAAATATCATCAGTTAAAGTTTGAATATTGTTCTAAACGCATTGGTCAAAAACGTGATCATCAAAATGTACAAGTTTGCATGGATAAAAAGTAAGCATTTGAATGTTTATAGTTTAGTTTTTACGTCATAATTTTAGAGTTTTTGCTTGTTATGATGCTAAAACTCCTTCTCTAGTTTTACAAGGTGATTGTGGACCAAATCAATGCAGATTTGATGCTGGTATTTCTAAGTCTTCATTTGGGTTACAAACACCACCTATTATATGGTTTATGGATTTATCATCAAGTGAGCTTTTTTTTGCGTAAATATGTTTATAACAGTTTAACATTTTTAGCAGCGCCATTAAATGAAAATGAAGATATTTGTCCAACAGCAATTATGCAATCTCCAAAAGCAGATGTAACCATACTTGCTGCTCCTCCTGGAAGTTGTCAACCATTAATTACCAATGGAAAGATTAAATTGTATGCCATAAAAGCTACTCCTGAATGTTTTTTGACAGTCGTAGGTTTTTTTTCTGTATTTCATCACTTTTCTGTATACATTTTTTAGAAGAATGCAAAAATCTGGTCTCCAACAACCACTCCATCACCAGCAATTCCGTCACCAGCTTCTCAAGCAACAGTTGGTACAAAAGAAGAAACATCAGATGCAACAATTATATGGGCAATTGTTGGTGGTATACTTTTTATTCTTTTAATTGGTATTATTGCTTTTGTGTAAGTTTTTTTCTTTACCAAACTTACATTACATTATCCTTTTTAGTGTCTGGTATTTTTGTATTCAAAAACAAAATAAAACTTCTGAAAAAAAGATGATTATTGTTGAACCTCCAAAAAGTAGTTTTGAAGCTGATGTTGTAAAAGAAAAAACTGAAGAGAAGCAACCACCACTAAAACCAAAGCTGACAACAGAAGTTACAAAGGAAAAGAAAAAACCTGTTGAAAAAGAAAAAGCATCAAAACCAAAAAAGAAGGAAAAGAAAGCAGACCAAAAAATCCAACTTAAACCATCAAAAGAAATTACTCAAGAAAATGTACCCAAAGAAATTCCACCAAAAAAAGTTTCACCAAAGAAAGTGCAAACTCCAGCTGAACCAACTTTGGATGATCCAACTACTGGTGCTTCAATTACTGCACAAGAAAATGAACAACCACATGTATCTGTTCCAAAACATGTAATTCATCCAGGACCATTACAACCTGCTTCAAAAGCTATTACACTGTATTCAAGGAGTTCAAGTAGAAAAGGGTCACTTTCTGAACGGCATGAAATTGGAATGCGAACATTGGTTGAAAATCCATCTGAAACATGTATACGTCGTTCTCAAGGTTCAATTGACAATGCAACAAAGGCTAAACTTGAGAAGTATGCTTTTTGTATTTTTTTGAAACTTTATAATTGTTTTTTAGATTTTATCCATCTGATTCTGCTCGTCCTCGTCCACTTGAAAAACATGAAATAATGCTTTTTTGTTGCAGAAAGATTAGCGTTATGTTCAAAACTATTGAACTTCTCATGTAAGTTATTTCCATTATTGACCTTTTTTTATTCAAATTTCTTTTTAGTGATGTTGCAATTGAAAAGTTAGCAGAACATGGTGCAAAATTTGGTGATAATGATACTGTTATTGAATTATCTGCAGAAGCTGAAAGATATGTTCAAACAAGTACAACACCAGAATATATTCGAAGTTTTGCTTTTGGTGGTATCTTTCGTGATTTGATTGATTCAGATGCTGAAGTATGTGAATCTTGTCCAATTCCTTTGTTATTTGTAATTGCTCTTCAAAGACGGTATTCAATTCTTAATCGTCGAAAGCTTGTACTTGGATTCGGTATGTTTTTATATAAATTTTAAGCTTTTAAGATATTTTAATCTATTTTTTTAGGCGTCAAATGCCTGTTATATTTGCTGAATTCTCTTTGAAAGAAAGGAAAAAGCTTGCATATCCAATTACTGCAATTGAAGATGCATATCATATGGATCCAGATGGATTTAAAAATACTTCGGTATTGGATACTGAATCTGGAATGGAAGAATAACCAACTCAAGATTCAAAAACTGAAAAGAATCGAAAGAAAAAATCTGGTGCTGGAAAAAAGAAACGTTCAAAGAAGCGTCATTAAAATCTTGCTCAAAGTTGGTGCTGCAAAAATGTCTTTTGTTGGTTTTTGCTTTTTTTTGTGACAAGTGTTTTGTGTTGTTTTCTGGTAAAAAATAATAATAAAGTTAAAACTTTTTAAAATTAAATTTCACACCTTGAAATGTTGGTTACTGTAGCAGTAAAAAAAACGATTTGTTTTCACATGTTTTGAAAATATAAATTTATCAAATAAATTTCATTTTTGTTTTTTAAATTTTTTAACAATTCCTCAACCATTTAACTTTTACATTTCAAAAAAATAGAGTCTAAAAAATGTATTAAAAAGATTAAATGTTATGTTTTTTAAAAGTGTTACTTGAATGACAGAGAATCACAAAAAATTTGTATTATATTTCTTCCTTTCAAAATTTTAAATTTTTTATGATCCCTTTTTTTACAAATATTTAACGATTATTTTTCAGCCGTGTTTTTTAAAGATGTTTTTACAAAATGCCTTTTTTATATTTCTTTCTGTGAAAATGTTTGGAAAAAAACAGTAAAAAAAAGGTTTTTTTATTAACAAAATCTCAAAAAATAAACAATACCGGAAAAAGAACATAAAAAATTTTTTTTTTACAGTATTCACAAAATTTAATACTGTAACAAACGAAACAAATTAAAAAGTCATTTTTTTAACAAAAAAAAGAAGGCAAACAAATAAGTTTGATTTTATAAGCCTTTTTTTTTTCTTCTTTTCTTTTGTGGATTTTCTTGCATATAAAAAATAATAGAGTAATAAATTAAAGTGGTAAATTAATAATTTCAACACGTTTTTGTTGTTCACGAAATTTTCGGCATTCATCAACCAAATCATTCAAATTTCGATCACTCATTTGTCGAACTCGTTTATCCAATTTTCTGAAAAAAAAATTGAAGGGAATTAAAAAATGGAAAGATTTGTTATGAGTCAAAAAAGAGTTTCAGAATTTAGATCTCTAGTTTTTCGTTAAAAACAAACAAATATCGAAACCGAAATTATTTTTTTAAAAATAAAGAAATGTTCATTAAAATTTTAAAATGGCCCCAAAATAGTTTAACATTTTTTTAATCAAGGCAAAAACCGTAATTTTCGCAAAAGGCTGGATTTTAAATCGAAATTAGTTTTTAAAAGCAAATATCAAAATTTCGATCTTTGAAAATACTATAACTATTTTTACAAATTTCAAAAACAAGGTAAGTTCAAATTATTATTAGCACGAAAAAAAAGGTGGAATTTTTGCATTTTTTCAAGTCAAATTAAAATCTTCCGACTATTTTTCGTGCTAAGAAAAATTTGAACTCACCGTTGAAAAAAAATCAAGAACAAAAAAACTTACTGATATTCATCTTGTTTAAGAATTTCAGTAATATCCCGTATTTCATCATATCTTTCACTCAATTCTGTTAAAGTCATAGATTTCATAACAGGTAATTGAAAGAGCATTGCCAAAAATAATAAATCCAATAAAAGTGAAGTAAGTAAATCTTTTTTCTAAAAATAATAACAATTTTTGTAAAAAATTAATCAAAACTAAAAAAAAACATACACTATTAAGTTCACCACAAAGATATCTTTCACATGCTCGTTTCAAAACTGGTAAATCATTTAATTCAGCATCAATTAAAAAATCTGCAAAATCTTCAACATATTCCATTTGTGGTAATGCAACTTTATTAAAATACATATTTGCAAGGGTCTAAAAAAATAGTGTAGGGATCAGATTAAGAAATTTGAGAACAAAAAAATTTCACTTATGGAATTTTTTAAAATTACAAAATCGAAATTGTCAAAATTTTGCAAATTTCTATGATTTTCGAAATCCCAAAATTTGATTTTCATCAAAATTTTGAAAATTCGGTGGTTTTCGAAAAACCTAAAAATAGCAAAATTATCGTTTTTTTAGAAGTTTCATTTTTGTATTGAAAGTTATAAATTTTAATTAAACACCAAAATTTCGATTCAATTTCATCATTGAAATTTTTAATAGTTTTGCAAAATTTTTAAAATTGTTATTTTTCAGATAATTTATGGTTTTTGCCTAAATTCAATTTTGATTTCGTTTCAAGACCAAAATTACGATTTTACAACCCGTTCGTTAATGTTTTCAGAAGTAACTTCAACTATGCCCGATTTTCGAGTCAATTATAAAATCGAAATTGTCAAAATAATGCAAATTTCAATCATTATTGAAACCAAAAGTTTCGCTTTGTTTCAAAAGTAAAATAATCGATTTTTCATTTTTGCGTTAAAACTTCAAAATATTGATTTTTTCATTTAACGGAAAAATTTAAACTGCTTCATGAAACCAAAAATTCGATTTCACATTTCGTTTCAGAACCGAAACTTAGAGTTTCTCCACTAAAATTTTCAACAACTTTGCAAGATTTTTAAAATAACTTTCGGGTTTTTTTTCTTGAAATTTATATTATGTTAGAATCTCCTCATTGAACATTTAAGTTCAACTATGTCCAAAAAACTTACATCATGCATTTCAGCTTTATTCTCTTCCATGCATTCAAAAGCATTTTCTGTTTCATCTTCATCTGCATCTGCATCATGTTCACTTTCATCACATTCTGTATGATTGTTTTCATCTTCTGTATCCAATTCATCATTTGAGCTTCCAGGAATTAGTGATGCTCGACGTTCACATGAATCACAGCATGCAACAAGTAACTTTTTGAATAAATGTTCTGCCTGCTTTTCACTATTGCAAATGCTATTGCTACGACTACTGCAATCATGATGTGGAGCAAAAATTTTTACAATAGGAATTTGTCGAGGCTTTGAGGATGAAGCTACTCCTGCTGCTGCAGAATCATCATCATCATCATCAGATTTTGTTGTGGAATCCAAACGATTCCTTTCCTGATCCATTACTTCATTAAAAGCTTTTTCTAAATCAAATTTTCGTTGATTTCTTTCACTTCGAGGCCTAAAAAATAGGATATTGTAAATCATAGGGTATACCCCAATGTAAGGAGCTCTGTCAAAACCAAAATTTCAATGTTTTCGAATTTTGATTTTTAGTAAATTTCGGATTTCGAAAGTACATGTATTTTCAAAATGGAAGTAAATCAAAATTTTTGAGACAAAAAATTTAAACTAAAGTCAGTGTTGCCGAAGTGCCGAGGCCGGCAGCGGGCACTTGGTGCAGTGCAATTGCCGGTACTGGCACCGGCGCCAATGTTTTTCCCTGGCACCGACACCGATGTTTCTTGAAAATCGGCAACACTGACTTAAGTATTCAAATATCAGAATATTGATATTTTACAAATTTCTGTTAAAAAAACCTACTTTCGAGTTGAACATTTGGATTTTTTTCTCCAAACTTTTGAACGAACTCTTGCCCGATAATTTGCAGTTAAAAATGAATGCACGGGCGTCGGAGAAACACCATTCAAATATTTATCAGTTTTAAATAAATTTGCATCCATTTCAAGGATAACTGAAAGTCGAACAACATTTCCAATTCTTTCTTTAATATATGTTGTTAAAGATTGTCGATTGGAATGTAAAATTTCAGTTTCCCTTCCACGGGTTAAATGAATTGAACGAGATTTTGATGGAAGCGTTGGAAGAAGGGGCGTTGCAGAACCTGGAGGGGATGAATCTTTTGATGTTGAAATATCAACATGCGCATATACATCAACAGCAGAAATTGGCCCATCAACATAATATAAGCTTATTGCAATATAATCAGGATCTTGAAAATCTGCTGATTCATCAGAATCCTATAAAATAAAGTGTTTTTAAAATGTATCAAATTTTTTATTCTATAATTTTTTGTCTGCAAATTTTTTCATACTTTTGATAAAATTTAAAAAGTTGAAAATAAAAAAATTAAGTTTAAGAAAATCAATAACGATTAATTTTGTGTTTGCCTTTTTTTAATTGTAAATAAAAATCTTAAAATAAACTCTGTTTTTTTAAGTAAAAAAAAGACACGAACGGTTTTAAGCAAAACTGCAAAAAAGCTGATTAAATTTTTTTTATTTTAGAAAAAGTAGTTTTTGGTTTTTTAATGGTTCTTTTATTTTTTTTTTGAAGAAAATCGAAATTTAGATTTTGAAAGTCCGGATTTGCAAAAACTGCAAAAATCAGGCAATAATTCTATTCTCATTTTTTTATACTTAAAAAATTTTTAGGTTATAAAATTTTATTACAGCCAAAAAAAGAACTTTTACAAAGGACAAAATTGTAAAATGGAAATACACAAAATTTAAATGGATAAAAAACTATTAAAAATAACACTTGATTAAATTTTTTAAAACATTTTCAAAAAAATTATTCAAAAAAAATATATTGGATAATTATTCATTGCATCATCATAAAGAGATGATATTCTTGACCAGTAACAGATTGACCTCTTTCATAATATTTATGAATATGTTGATAAGTATTCCAGCCTGCATAACTCCATCCGATTTTCATAAGTCCTTCTGCTTTAAAACCGGTGCCGAAGAAAATATGACGGTAAAAATGTAAAACACGTGGACAAACTTTTTCAATTTTCGGCCAAATTGTTGCTGGATTATCGCCAGCATTGTTTCTAAAAATCATACCTTCAAATTTGAATGTAAAATAAGGAAATATTTTACTTTAAAACTTTTTTAATATCTTTGCTGCAGGTGGAATAATATACTTCAGCTGATAAAGTTGCATTCCGATCTTGTTCATGTTTACTCAAAAAAACAAACATTTTCACATCAGCAGATTTGACCATTAAACAATCACTTTTATGAACACAACTTGTATAAAAGTTATCCGATTCCATCAAATCGGTTAAAATGACATGGAATTTGGTGCAGAAAAAAGATTTTTTTTATCAACTAGTTTTTTTTCAACATTATGACAAATTGACTGCAAATATCAGGGAGTTCCAAGAATAATTTTCATTTAGCAAAACATTATCACGGGAAGAAAGGAAAAAAAAATTAGGAACTACCTGATATTTTCTCTATCATTACACTTTGTTGTAATCTACGTCAAAAAAAGTCTTTGAAGCAAAACAGCAACAAAAATTTATTCATGTGAAAAGAATTTTGTCATTGCATTGAAGCGATTTTTTTCAAATTTTTTCGCTGGCAGAAAAGATTTGTTAAATGTCTCCGTAATTCAACTTGTTTGTTGTACAGCATTTAGTATTATCAGATTCGTTAACAAAAATTTAAAGATTTAATTATTAGGAAGTATAAACCTTATGGTTTGATTTTTTTTATCAGCAAAAAGGGAACATCCAGATATGACGTCTAGGGGGGGGGGGGGGGGTAAATGACCATACCGCCTTTGATGCGCGGCAAAAAGTCCCTTTGATGTGGGGGGGGGGGTAAAACAAAAATACGAATGACGTCATATCTGGATGTCCCCAAAACATTGAAATCACTTCAATGCAATGGCGAAATTCTCTTCAACCTTAACAATTTCTGTTTTGTTCAAATGACGGTTTTTCGCGTGGAATGAAACGATAATGTTTTGCATTTCATTTTAATCAAGGCGATGAAAATCAAGTGCGAAATAATGAAAAATTAAAACATACGATTTATCTACCATTAAATTGGCAGCATGTTTTATTGCTGTTGCTGTTGAATTGTATTTTTGCTTTGGTAATGTTGTAACAGGTAGAACTTCCAAGATTCTTCTTTCGATTGCAGATGGCCAAGCTTTTTTCTATAATGAATGATGCAAAATATAAATTTTTAGGAAAAAAGATTATGAACCATCATATCATATAATTTACATATAAGGAAAAAGTTAAAATTATTTCCGATACCCATTTAAAAGTGCAAAACGTTTAGGCATGGCTTTTTTTGCTAGTTGACTCCAGAGGCTTATCAGGGCCGAAACTGCATTGGGGAACTTGGGGACAGTTCCCCCCCCCCCTTGCTCCAAATTTATAAGGGAAAAATTGAATTCACACTAGGTAAAATGAGAATTTTTAAAAAGTTCCCTGGGAAGTTCCCCCCCCCCCTTTGTTCCCACCTATTTTCGGCCCTGAGGCTTATATTTAGGTATTAACTGAGTGGGGTCAACTTTTTGCCAAATATTTTGGCTTGGTTTCTTTAAGGTATACATGATGAAAATTCAGTCCTTTCTAAAGAATATGGAGGGTGAAAAACTTAATCATCTATCGTTAAAAAAATGGCGAGGCTTTAAAAAAATGGCCTGTTACACGAAAATGATTTTGTTTAATTTTTTTCACTACTGTGTTTATTTTTCCCGAAAAAAATGATTTTAACTTCCAAAACGTGTGCTGACCAAGTCTTTGTTAATTATGTAATATTTCTTATAAACAAAAAATATAATGAAAATAAATATGATAAAAACTCACAATCATTTTATGTTTATAAACATCAATATAATCTCCAACAAGTTTGGTAATATTTTTTGCTTGTTTCATAAAACCAATGCTGTCATTCATTGCTTGACAAGACATGAGTAAATCATCCTAGAAACGGTATATAAGCTTTTCAAACAAAATAATATTTGTTTTCCTTTCTATTTTGTTTTTAATGTTAACGAATAATAAATTGTAAACTACTGAAACTAGAGGACCCGTGTAATCTGTGTATTAGTGTTTAAAGTAGTAATATTTTTAATATTATTACTTTTTAAATCATCAAATTCGGTCAAGAAACAGCAAAGTTAGAAGCAAAAGCGTGAATGCTACAATAATTTCGAAAGAAAGAAGAAGGGAACAGAATGCCAAGCTTTCTGTAATGTTAATCGGGCATCTATGGCATGATCTTGAATCGACTCGGCGGTAATCCGTTGGATTACCGCTTTCGCGATTCACACCCGTGCCTAGCCCTTCGGGGGGGGGGTACAAAATCCGGTAATTAAATCTTTTAAATAAAACATTAAGCTAAGAAGTCTGAGAGTCTAAGCTTAAAAGCCTAAGAAAGCCTAAGAGTCTAAGCTACACGGATACTTAATACTGTGATAATATTCGTATGTTTGTCACTCTTTAATATACGATAGAACCCGTCTATGTGTTACCTTAAAACGTATGGCAGGACCCGTCTATGTGTCTCTCTTAAATGTATGAAAAGACCCGTCTGTTTGATACGCTCATTTGCGTCACTTGACCCGTCAGTGTGTTACTCTATAACGTATTTGTAAACCCATCTATGTATTATCTTTTGATGTATTAAAAGACCCGTTTATGTGTTACCTTTTAAAATATTAAAAGACCCGTCTATGTGTTAGCAAAGGTTATTGTTTTTTAAACAGTTTTATTACAAAAAAAACTAAACTACAAACTACATTTTATTGTTGATTTCTCCATTAACATTGTGATAAAACCCGTCTGTTTGTTACTCTTAAATATACGACTGGACCCGTCTATGTGTTACCTTTTAAAGTATTTAAAGACCCGTCTTTGTGTTAGTAAAGGCTGTGATTTTTTATACAGTTTCATTACAAAAAACCTAAACTACAAACTATTGACTCGGCGGTAATCCGTTGGATTACCGCTTTCGCGATTCACACCCGTGCCTAGCCCTTCGGGGGGGGGGGGGGTACAAAATCCGGTAATTAAATCTTTTAAATAAAACATTAAGCTAAGAAGTCTGAGAGTCTAAGCTTAAAAGCCTAAGAAAGCCTAAGAGTCTAAGCTACACGGATACTTAATACTGTGATAATATTCGTATGTTTGTCACTCTTTAATATACGATAGAACCCGTCTATGTGTTACCTTAAAACGTATGGCAGGACCCGTCTATGTGTCTCTCTTAAATGTATGAAAAGACCCGTCTGTTTGATACGCTCATTTGCGTCACTTGACCCGTCAGTGTGTTACTCTATAACGTATTTGTAAACCCATCTATGTATTATCTTTTGATGTATTAAAAGACCCGTCTATGTGTTAGCTTTTAAAGTATTAAAAGACCCGTCAATGTGTTAACAAAGGTTATGATTTTTTAAACAGTTTCATTACAACAAAAAGTTTTTACCATTTACCACAAATTACTAAAAAAAAAGCAATAACCATTAATACTGTGATAATATCCGTCTGTGAGTTACTCTTAAATATACGATATCACCCGTCTATGTGTTACCTAAAAACGTATGGCAGGACCCGTCTATGCGTCTCTCTTAAATGTATAAAAAAACCCGTCTGTTTGATACTCTTATGTGTGTCGCTGGACCGTCAGCGTGTTACTCTATGACGTATTTGTAAACCCGTCTCTGTGTTAGCTTTTAAAGTATTAAAAGACCCGTCTATGTGTTAGCTTTTAAAGTATTAAAAGACCCGTCTGTGTGTTAGTAAAGGCCCTGATTTTATAGTTTCATTACAAAAAAACTAAACTACAAACTACATTTTTTTGTTGATTTCTCCATTAACATTGTGATAATACCCGTCTATTTGTTACCCTTAAATATACGACAGGACCCGTCTATGTGTTAGCTTTTAAAGTATTAAAAGACCCGTCTGTGTGTTAGTAAAGGCCCTGATTTTATAGTTTCATTACAAAAAAACTAAACTACAAACTACATTTTTTTGTTGATTTCTCCATTAACATTGTGATAATACCCGTCTATTTGTTACCCTTAAATATATGACAGGATCCGTCTATATGTTAGCTTTTAAAGTATTAAAAGACCCGTCTGTGTATTAGCAAAGGTTATGATTTTTTAAACAGTTTCATTACAAAAAACTAAACTACAAACTACATTTTTTTGTTGATTCTCCGTTTTGCCTATTTTTAAGACAGAAAGTTTTTATCATTTACTACAAATTACTGGACACAAAAATTTAATTATTTTTGAAATCAGCATCAAAAATGAGGTTTAATCATAATTTTAAGTCAAAATTGAATTTTTTGACGTTTTTATCATTTTTTATCAGTAACACTGATAAAATGATAAAAATTCTTTTTTAAAATTTAACTGAAAAAAAATCATAATTTTATATCCCTAATCCTACCTATTTTATTTGCAACTCAAAACTCAATTTTTTTGCGCGCGTATCTTATCACAGCCGAAGCTTGGTTTTACTGATAAGATTTCCTGTTATATCTGCTGATACGAAATTTCACGAATGGCGCGTTAGGGTGGATCGTCATTTTATTCACCGTCCAGAGAAACAAAGACAACGCGCGCGCTTTTTCTTTTCTTTTTTTGCATTTTCTCTAAGGGCAAATCTTGAAGAAGAGAGAAAGAATTTTACAAACTTTGGGCGGGTGCGACAAAATTACTGGTAAATAAAGTACCGGATCTGTTGAAAGAAAACAGTGCAGTTTTTTATGGGCTATCCGAATATGTAAAAATTATCCACCTAAACCCTCCTCAAAAAAATCCCCACGCGAAAAACGTGTTTTTCGGACTTCAGAAGGCCATAACTCAGAATCCAACCGTGGAAATTTTTTTTAAGTATTTTTCCCGGATGCGGCATGCCAGAATTAGTCTACATGCCAATTTTCAGAATTTTTGATCGTCAAATTAATGAGTTATTTTTTTTTGTTTGTTCCCCACTTTTTTATATTAACGAATAATAAATTGTAAACTACTGAAATAACAAAACAACTCACAGCTTTATATACTGCATTTAATAAAACAACACCAAAGTTTTCGTAATCTGGAATTCTTTGATGGCTATGTGAGAATACCATTTCTAACCAACATCTACAATATTTATCAGGGTAAAAAGGGAAAGGTTACTGAACTGTCACAGAGCACTTAACAAATGAATATTATCTTACTTGGTATTACTTTCATCATCTTCTTGAATTTCTCTTAATTTTGGCATTAATTCAGAACCAAAGTAAACATTCATTGATCCCAATGCTAAAATTGTATTAATAACTGCAGAAAAAAATATTATATTATTACCTTGAATTTTTTCTTCAACTACAGCAATATCACCTTCAAATAAAGTAAAGCTGAGAAGACCTAAAAATTATTTTCTAAAATTAAAAAAATGCAGAACATTGAAAAATTGTCAAGAGCTTATCAAAGTAAAAGAATGGGACAAAAAGTTTTAAACAATCAAATTAAGCTCATCAGAAGACTGATTATTTGCAACACAAGAAAACCTACCACGTTTAAGATCAAAGTATTCCGAATCCAAATCAAACTTTTTCTCAAACGTTTGGAAAACATATGAAGCTTGAAAATATAGATCAATGTTTCTTTCATTCGGAATTTGGCAATATTGGTAAGCATGTTTAGCAATGTTCTAAAAAAACCGTCTTAAACAACCTCTGGCCAGGGATTGAAAATCGGGCCGAAAAAGTCGGCCGGCCCGGCCCGGGGCCTAAAAATTGACGGCCGGCCCGGCCCGTCGTCGGAATTTTCTCGGCCCGGCCGGCCCTAAAATATTTCAAGTTTTTTAAAAAGTTTTTTAGAATATTTTTCGAAACCTGCAGCTTGCAAAAAATAGTTTTTTGCATCTTTTCTCATCAATTTGAATTAATATAACAATGATTCATAGTGATGGGAAAAGAAAAAGTGCGTACTGCGCACACCACAAACATAAAAACTACCAAAAAACAAAATTTGAAAAATATGCCGGGCCGGCCCGCGGGCTTCTTAACGCGGCCCGGCCGGCCCGCGGGCCAGAATTACTAAGGCCCGCCCGGCCCGGGGCCGGGCCGGCCGAGGCCGGCCGGCCTCATTTTCAATCCCTGCCTCTGGCAGGAAAACATACATTTAAAGTTTCAATTGGTCCAAGAAAATAAATTGTACAATAATCATAAAATTTGGATTTGGCATGATCCCTACTAGTTGTGTTTATCAAGCTAAGCCATAAATCACCAGTAGAAAGGGGACTTTCAACCTTCTTAAAAAAATAATATAAAATAATCCAGATGAAAACATTAGTAATTTCTTACTTTATCAAAATCATTTTCAAGGTCTTGAATATTCAATAAATCGAAAAGACGCTGAGAATTTAAATGTATTCGTCGTGCTCTTTCTGTTAATCCCTGAATTAAATTCGTTGTCGCTTTTCTGTGAAAATCATCAAGCTAGAATATTTTATATAATACTAGATAAAAAGGTACTTATTTACTTTTCCCCCCCCCTTTTTTACAAAATTTTTCAAAGTTTTGTTCTCAAGAAAAAATACTCATATTTTCATATTTGTATTTTTTCTAGAGAACAAAACTTTGAAAAATTTTATAAGAGAGGAAAAAATGACGACCATCCAGCAGATTGTTTGTGAATGAAAAAAAGCTCGTTTTCGATGTCACGGCTTCCCTTTATGCGTTTTTTGCGGTTTTCAAAAATTTTAATGCAAATTGCAAGAATTGGAATGGAAAAGAACAAAAATGTTATTCAAATTTTAAAATTTTGTAAAAAAAAAAAGGGGGGGGGAATAGTAAATAAGATCGCTACGGCGATCTTATTTACTATTCCCCCCCCCCTTCCTGGCAATTTTTAAAAAATTTTTAGACGGTTAAGTATATTTTCAAAGTGTACAGGAATTTTTTGAATTAACATTTAAAATCATGTTATTATTGGTGGATTGGTATTGTTGTTCTTTTATCACTATGTGAAAATATCTTTGTGGCAAAAAATTCGAAGGATGTGAAAAAACAAAAAAAAGGGGGGGGGGAAGAGTAAACAAGATCGCCGTAGCGATCTTATTTACTATTCCCCCCCCCCCCCTAAAGTCATTTTTAAAAAAATTAACATATTTATTCGCCAAAATTGTATTTTTGTTGAACTTGAGACCAAAAATGGAAAAATGGATCATCCTTGAAAAATCTTTTTTTTTCTTTTCTACAATTTTTCGAAGTACATCTATATGTAACACCTTTTGCTCCGCGATTTCGCTTATTCATCGTTCCACCACATTCACAAGTGCAAGAATCATCAGGTAATAATCGTTTATCAATTAGCCATTGTTCAAGTTCTTCATCAGATTTGTTGAGCAAATTATAAAAAGATCGATTCGTAAGATTTCTAAGTTCGTCCATTCTTTGAAAAGAAAAAAGCACAAAAAAGGAAAAAACATTATTTTCAAATATGCAAATTTTACCTTTCAACTTCTGACTCAAAAAAAAAAATGAATTTTTTCTGAAAATCATTGCCAAAGAAGGGGGGGGGGGAATAGTAAATAAGTGCCGATAAAAATATTAAGAATGTAAAAAAATACAGTATCCCATTGGAAATCAATTAAGGACTTCACAGCTTTTGTAGCAGCACCACCAGTTTCGGAAAAAACAGCCAAACCACTATCTTTTAGCTGTATCAATTTTTCATAATCTGTTGTAATTAACTTATCAAAATTGTTATTATATTTTTCGACATCTGTTAATAAATCACCTGAAAAACAGAATAAAAGTTTATGAATACTAAAACAAATTACATACCATTAACAAAAAGAAAAACAACCAAAGTAAAGCTTAAAACCAATATCAAATTCATCCTGAACAAAATTCCGACATGAATTCCAGAAACAGATACCGGCTAAAAAAAAGCAAACATATAGATATAGGTTTTTTTAAAAAAAGAAAATGATGGAGCAAACCGAATATAACAATTTGTCGCAGACACACAAAAAAGTAAAAAAAGGCAACAATTTTTCTTTCTCAAATGTCAAAAAAAAAGTCTGCTCTTGCGACTTTTTTGCAAAAATCTTTTTTGAAAAGCCATTAAAATAGAAAACAATCACAGACACAAAAAAATGAAAAAAAGGCAACAATTTTTCTTTCTCAAATGTCAAAAAAAAAGTCTGCTCTTGTGACTTTTTTGCAAAAATCTTTTTTGAAAAGCCATTAAAATCCTTCTATAAAACATTGAATGTTCGTTTTCTTTCGTGAGCGTGTCATTTTATTCTTTTTTTGATTGGCCGCTGCAAAAAAGGATGCGTCTTTTTTTGCAACAGCGAATCAAAGAAAAGAGAGGCGTGTGCAACCTTTTTTTGTCATCATTTTTTTTTGCTGGCTACTTTTATAGATAATCTTTTTGTTGCTGCAAAATTTATTTGTGTTTTTGTTTTTCGGCATTTATTTTTTTGCATAAATTTTTTAAACATAAAATGAAGCAAATTTTTTTTCACTGCATAAACTGACAAGCACTGAAGAAAAAATATTAGCTGCGTGAGCATTTGGAGCTGTAAATCAAGAAGAAAGCAGGAGAATCTACTGTTTTGAAACTTAAACTATTTTAGAAAAGAGTTTCAGTAATTGAAACTCAAGGGGCCGCACCGCGTTTCAAATTATGTTTTATTATTACTATAAAAAAAGAATAAAGGTTATATTTAAAATGTTTTACACTTTAAATTATTATGAAAAAAAGTTGCAGGCGGGCCGAAGGCCCGCTTTTTGTCTAGTAGAAAATAATCACAGACACAAAAAAATGAAAAAAAGGCAAAACCACAACCAGTAAAACCAAAGCTGACAACAGAAGATACAAAGGAAAAGAAGAAACCTGTTGAAAAAGAAAAAGCATCAAAACCAAAAAAGAAGGAAAAGAAAGAGGAGCAAAAAATCCAGCTTAAACCATCAAAAGAAGTTACTCAAGAAAATTTACCAAAAAAAGTTCCGCCAATGAAGCAAGCTCCTATTGAACCAACTTTGGATGATCCAACTACTGGTGCTTCAATTACTGCACAAGAAAATGAACAACCACATGTATCTGTTCCAAAACATTTAATTCATCCAGCACCATTACAACCTGCTTCAAAAGCTATTACACTTTATTCAAGGAGTTCAAGTAGAAAGGGTTCACTTTCTGAACGGCATGAAATTGGAATGCGAACAATGGTTGAAAATCCATCTGAAACATGTATACGTCGTTCTCAAGGTTCAATGGATAATGCAACAAAGGCTAAACTTGAGAAGTATGCTTTTTGTATTTTTTTTGCAACTTTATATTTGTTTTTTAGATTTTATCCATCTGATTCTGCTCGTCCTCGTCCACTTGAAAAACGTGAAATTATGTTATTTTGCTGCAGAAAGATTAGCGTAATGTTCAAAACCATCGAACTTCTCATGTAAGTTATTTCATTTATTGACATTTATACGAATTTCTTTTTAGTGATCTTGCAATTGAAAAGTTAGCAGAACATGGTGCAAAATTTGGTGATAATGAAACTGTTATTGAATTATCTGCAGAAGCTGAAAGATATGTTCAAACAAGTACAACTCCCAAATATATTCGAAGTTTTGCTTTTGGTGGTATCTTTCGTGATTTGATTGATTCAGAAGCTGAAATCTATGAAAATTGCCCAATTCCTTTGTTATTTGTAATTGCTCTTCAAAGACGGTATTCAATTCTTAATCGTCGACAAGTTTGTACTTGGTTTCGGTATGTTTTTATATAAATTTTAAGCTATCTTAATATATTTTTTAGGCGTCAAATGCCTGTTATATTTGCTGAATTCTCTTTGAAAGAAAGGAAAAAGCTTGCATATCCAATTACTGCAATTGAAGATGCATATAATATGGATCCAGATGGATTTAAAAATACTTCGGTATTGGATACTGAATCTGGAATGGAAGAACAACCAACTCAAGATTCAAAAACTGAAAAGAATCGAAAGAAAAAATCTGGTGCTGGAAAAAAGAAACGATCAAAGAAGCGTCATTAAAATCTTGCTCAAAGTTGCTGCTGCAAAATTGTCTTTTGTTGGTTTATGCTTTTTTTTGTGACAAGTGTGTTGTGTTTTTTTTTGGCAAAAATTAATAATAAAGTAAAAATTTCTTAAATTAAATTTCACACCTTGAAATGTTGGTTACTGTAGCAGTAAAAAAACGGTTTGTTTTCTTTACAGCTACATTATGTCTGTTTTTTTTGTTACTATATCCTTCAATTTTTAGTACCGCATACGATTATGAAAAACAAAAACTTGTTGTCATTAAAAAAATAAAAAAAGGAAAAAAAAATTTTTGATAGGGGGGTTCATGAAACCGTGAAAAATCCAGAATTTTTGATTTTTTTATAAAAAACAAAACGGTAAAAAAGGTCAAAAACGACTGTGAAATCCGTTTTTGAAAATTTTTAGTAAAAACAAAATTCCGACCATTCAATGTGACCACTTTTTCTTGAATCACCCTGTACCTTTTCTGTCATCGTGCAACTAATTCAGTAATGTTTTTTTTTTGCAATTATTTGCTTTCATTTTAAAAACAAAAGCGTTCCAAAATTTATTTAACTTTTTTTCTCGCCACAAAAAAATCTAGCGGAATTTAATTATTACCTCAAACTTTGGGTAATTAAAGCAAAGAAAACATATATTTATATTTTATTTTTTAAAAGAAAAAATAAAAGAAAGAAACGATTGGGTCGTTTTTTCAAATGCAAAAATATAACGCTATTAGAAACAAAAGAAAATTATAGTTGAAAAACATAGCATCCATTTTTGGCGAAATTTGTTTAAAAATGGTTTAAAAAATTACAAGTTTTGAGCGCTTTGTCTCTCTTTTTAATCTAAAACTGGCAGATATTTTAACTTTTTCAATGGAACTTTGTCTATGATTTTTTCATCAGTAAACAAAGTAAATAAAACTAAGGAAAAAATATTAAGGCAAAATTAGCTGTACATATTTTGCACAACAGATGTTTCATTGAATCTTACTTTTTTTTACAAAACCGACAAACTTGGTAAAAAGCAGTAGCAAAAAACGAACGCCGGACACTTGGTGGAAAAGACACTTGGTGGACGGACATTTGGTGGCCACCAAGTGTCCTTTTTTTCCACCAAGTGTCTCAGACTTCCCACCAAGTGTCTTATGTTATAAAACATGTTTATGGTATTGTGGTGATAGGATAAGATGACGATTAGGATAGTTTTTGATGGAGATTTGTAATATAGAGTTTTTTTCGGATTTAGACTTCTGAATCTTGGAAACTGGGCAGATTCTGAATCAGTTTAATTCTTTTCTATAAATTTAAAGAGTTATACATACAGATGCCAAATATTTTTAATTGAATTCTGAAATAGGATTCAGATGCATTAAAAATTTTTTTTAACATTTTTTAAAGTTAAAAATTTTTTTAACAAGTTTTAAAAGACTGAATTACTTTGTTAAAGATGAGTGCAGATATTTATTTAATGCCAAAATTAAAACTTGTTGATATGATAAAGAGTAAAAATGAAGTTAAAGCAAGTTTTCTTGTACTTAATAAATGTATGGATAGAGAACTTTTTTATCAGAACTAAATAATTTTCCTTTTGTAACTTTTGCAAAATGAAATCCTTTTTTCAAGACATTTTTTTTCGAGTTTTAACCAATTTTTCAATTGATGGTCGCAAATGTTGCTGTAAATCTTGTATTGCAGAAGATTTAAGCTCCAATTCATCTGTTTCAATTCTCTCTTTTTCCCAAATTTTTTGCATATGAAAATAACTAAATTTCTTTGTAAAATATCGTCCAAATCTTTCAAAGATGATGGATTATTTAAAATTCCAAGTGAAATTTGATGTCCAACTACATGTAAGACTTTATCTTCATCCCCTCGAGCATGCATTTCTCGCCATGTTCAAAAAAATAAATCCAATTCAACGGCAAATAAATCATGAAAAGGTCGTTCAGAATTAAACATAATTCAATATGTTCAATTTCAGATAAATTTGGTCTTCTCATTGCCATATCTTTTAATTGAATAAAACATAACTCTTGAATAAGAATAAGTTATTGCTTAGTTCGATCATCAGGTTTTAAAAGTTCAAATTTAATAACATTTTCAATTCCAGATCGAAATGCTTTATTATGTAAAAGTGATAAAATTGAAAATTATTCTGTTGTATCCAATTTATTGTATAATAAATTCATCAGTGTTAAAACTGCCAATAATATACTTTCATCTTTTTTTCCAAATGTCAAATAAGTGATTCAAATTGAACTTTTTTGTACAACGCTTTCAAGCTTTCCAAAAAACTCTATATTACAAATCTCCATCAAAAACTACCCTTATCCTCATCTTATCCTATCATTTTTGAAAATATTCCTTCAGTAAAATCCAAGCAAAATTAGTCGTACAACAGATGTTTCATTGAATTAATAATCATACTTTTTTTTACTAAAATGACAAACTTGGTAAAAAGCAGTAGCAAAAAACATGGAAGAAAAAAACGTTGAAAAAAACGATGACAAAAAAAGCAAAAAATTTTTGCACGTTGTGAAAAATTTTTGTCGAATAAAATTTTTATTTGTTCATGCTTTTCGGCTGAACGTCCACAACGTCGATTGTTAATTATAAATTTGCATACATAAATACGTTAATGTTTTTAACAATAGCACAATGTTGTTCAAAAACTTTGCATACCATTTTTGACTATATATAGACAAATTTCTCATAATTTTTCCCATTTCACTTCGTTTTTCAACGTCGACAACGGTGGTTTTTGCTGCAACGCTCAAAAATATGAATTTCTTCAAACTTTTGCTTATCTTTGCTCTTCTATTTTTTGGATCTTTTGGTCAAAGATTTCTTCGACATTCAATTAATGATGCTTTGGTTGATGAAAAAGATTCTGATGATAATCTTCTTTCATCCGATGTAACAAATGCTCAAGAAGAAAGTGATGATGTAAAATTTACTGGATATGTTGAAGAGGTTGAACTTGAATTGAAATATCATCAGTTAAAGTTTGAATATTGTTCTAAACGCATTGGTCAAAAACGTGATCATCAAAATGTACAAGTTTGCATGGATAAAAAGTAAGCATTTGAATGTTTATAGTTTAGTTTTTACGTCATAATTTTAGAGTTTTTGCTTGTTATGATGCTAAAACTCCTTCTCTAGCTTTACAAGGTGATTGTGGACCAAATCAATGCAGATTTGATGCTGGTATTTCTAAGTCTTCATTTGGGTTACAAACACCACCTATTATATGGTTTATGGATTTATCATCAAGTGAGCTTTTTTTTGCGTAAATATGTTTATAACAGTTTAACATTTTTAGCAGCGCCATTAAATGAAAATGAAGATATTTGTCCAACAGCAATTATGCAATCTCCAAAAGCAGATGTAACCATACTTGCTGCTCCTCCTCGAAGTTGTCAACCATTAATTACCAATGGAAAGATTAAATTGTATGCCATAAAAGCTACTCCTGAATGTTTTTTGACAGTCGTAGGTTTTTTTTCTGTATTTCATCACTTTTCTGTATACATTTTTTAGAAGAATGCAAAAATCTGGTCTCCAACAACCACTCCATCACCAGCAATTCCGTCACCAGCTTCTCAAGCAACAGTTGGTACAAAAGAAGAAACATCAGATGCAACAATTATATGGGCAATTGTTGGTGGTATACTTTTTATTCTTTTAATTGGTATTATTGCTTTTGTGTAAGTTTTTTTCTTTACCAAACTTACATTACATTATCCTTTTTAGTGTCTGGTATTTTTGTATTCAAAAACAAAATAAAACTTCTGAAAAAAAGATGATTATTGTTGAACCTCCAAAAAGTAGTTTTGAAGCTGATGTTGTAAAAGAAAAAACTGAAGAGAAGCAACCACCACTAAAACCAAAGCTGACAACAGAAGTTACAAAGGAAAAGAAAAAACCTGTTGAAAAAGAAAAAGCATCAAAACCAAAAAAGAAGGAAAAGAAAGCAGACCAAAAAATCCAACTTAAACCATCAAAAGAAATTACTCAAGAAAATGTACCCAAAGAAATTCCACCAAAAAAAGTTTCACCAAAGAAAGTGCAAACTCCAGCTGAACCAACTTTGGATGATCCAACTACTGGTGCTTCAATTACTGCACAAGAAAATGAACAACCACATGTATCTGTTCCAAAACATGTAATTCATCCAGGACCATTACAACCTGCTTCAAAAGCTATTACACTGTATTCAAGGAGTTCAAGTAGAAAAGGGTCACTTTCTGAACGGCATGAAATTGGAATGCGAACATTGGTTGAAAATCCATCTGAAACATGTATACGTCGTTCTCAAGGTTCAATTGACAATGCAACAAAGGCTAAACTTGAGAAGTATGCTTTTTGTATTTTTTTGAAACTTTATAATTGTTTTTTAGATTTTATCCATCTGATTCTGCTCGTCCTCGTCCACTTGAAAAACATGAAATAATGCTTTTTTGTTGCAGAAAGATTAGCGTTATGTTCAAAACTATTGAACTTCTCATGTAAGTTATTTCCATTATTGACCTTTTTTTATTCAAATTTCTTTTTAGTGATGTTGCAATTGAAAAGTTAGCAGAACATGGTGCAAAATTTGGTGATAATGATACTGTTATTGAATTATCTGCAGAAGCTGAAAGATATGTTCAAACAAGTACAACACCAGAATATATTCGAAGTTTTGCTTTTGGTGGTATCTTTCGTGATTTGATTGATTCAGATGCTGAAGTATGTGAATCTTGTCCAATTCCTTTGTTATTTGTAATTGCTCTTCAAAGACGGTATTCAATTCTTAA
Source organism: Panagrolaimus sp. PS1159 (assembly GCA_963922195.1). NCBI lineage: Eukaryota > Metazoa > Nematoda > Chromadorea > Rhabditida > Panagrolaimidae > Panagrolaimus > Panagrolaimus sp. PS1159. The sequence goes on along the minus strand of CAWUHW010000017.1, from coordinate 1,497,924 downwards.
TCGTCGACAAGCTTGTACTTGGATTCGGTATGTTTTTATATAAATTTTAAGCTTTTAAGCTATCTTATTCTATTTTTTAGGCGTCAAATGCCTGTTATATTTGCTGAATTTTCTTTGAAAGAAAGGAAAAAGCTTGCATATCCAATTACTGCAATTGAAGATGCATATAATATGGATCCAGATGGATTTAAAAATACTTCGGTATTGGATACTGAATCTGGAATGGAAGAATAACCAACTCAAGATTCAAAAACTGAAAAGAATCGAAAGAAAAAATCTGGTGCTGGAAAAAAGAAACGTTCAAAGAAGCATCATTAAAATCTTGCTCAAAGTTGGTGCTGCAAAAATGTCTTTTGTTGGTTTTTGCTTTTTTTTGTGACAAGTGTTTTGTGTTGTTTTCTGGTAAAAAATAATAATAAAGTTAAAACTTTTTAAAATTAAATTTCACACCTTGAAATGTTGGTTACTGTAGCAGTAAAAAAAACGATTTGTTTTCACATGTTTTGAAAATATAAATTTATCAAATAAATTTCATTTTTGTTTTTTAAATTTTTTAACAATTCCTCAACCATTTAACTTTTACATTTCAAAAAAATAGAGTCTAAAAAATGTATTAAAAAGATTAAATGTTATGTTTTTTAAAAGTGTTACTTGAATGACAGAGAATCACAAAAAATTTGTATTATATTTCTTCCTTTCAAAATTTTAAATTTTTTATGATCCCTTTTTTTACAAATATTTAACGATTATTTTTCAGCCGTGTTTTTTAAAGATGTTTTTACAAAATGCCTTTTTTATATTTCTTTCTGTGAAAATGTTTGGAAAAAAACAGTAAAAAAAAGGTTTTTTTATTAACAAAATCTCAAAAAATAAACAATACCGGAAAAAGAACATAAAAAATTTTTTTTTTACAGTATTCACAAAATTTAATACTGTAACAAACGAAACAAATTAAAAAGTCATTTTTTTAACAAAAAAAAGAAGGCAAACAAATAAGTTTGATTTTATAAGCCTTTTTTTTTTTCTTCTTTTCTTTTGTGGATTTTCTTGCATATAAAAAATAATAGAGTAATAAATTAAAGTGGTAAATTAATAATTTCAACACGTTTTTGTTGTTCACGAAATTTTCGGCATTCATCAACCAAATCATTCAAATTTCGATCACTCATTTGTCGAACTCGTTTATCCAATTTTCTGAAAAAAAAATTTGAAGGAAATGAAAAAATAGAAAAATTTGTTATGAGTCAAAAAAGAGTTTCAGAATTTAGATCTCTAGTTTTTTGTTAAAAACAAACAAATATCGAAACCGAAATTATTTTTTTAAAAATAAAGAAATGTTCATTAAAATTTTAAAATGGCCCCAAAATAGTTTAACATTTTTTTAATCAAGGCAAAAACCGTAATTTTCGCAAAAGGCTGGATTTTAAATCGAAATTAGTTTTTAAAAGCAAATATCAAAATTTCGATCTTTGAAAATACTATAACTATTTTTACAAATTTCAAAAACAAGGTAAGTTCAAATTATTATTAGCACGAAAAAAAAGGTGGAATTTTTGCATTTTTTCAAGTCAAATTAAAATCTTCCGACTATTTTTCGTGCTAAGAAAAATTTGAACTCACCGTTGAAAAAAAATCAAGAACAAAAAAACTTACTGATATTCATCTTGTTTAAGAATTTCATTAATATCCCGTATTTCATCATATCTTTCACTCAATTCTGTTAAAGTCATAGATTTCATAACAGGTAATTGAAAGAGCATTGCCAAAAATAATAAATCCAATAAAAGTGAAGTAAGTAAATCTTTTTTCTAAAAATAATAACAATTTTTGTAAAAAATTAATCAAAACTAAAAAAAAACATACACTATTAAGTTCACCACAAAGATATCTTTCACATGCTCGTTTCAAAACTGGTAAATCATTTAATTCAGCATCAATTAAAAAATCTGCAAAATCTTCAACATATTCCATTTGTGGTAATGCAACTTTATTAAAATACATATTTGCAAGGGTCTAAAAAAATTATGTATGGATCAGATTAAGAGATTTGAGAATAAAACAATTTCAATCATGAGGGTTTTGAGCTAATTATAAAATTGAAATTGTCAAATTTCGATGATTTTCGAAATCCCAAGATTTGATTCTGTTTAAAAAAAATTATCGATTTTTTAGAAGCTTCGTTTTTGTATTCAAAGTTTTAAATTTTGATAAAACGCGAAAATTTCGATTTCATTTACGGTTGGTTGTTGGTAAATTTACCGGTAAATTAAAAACATTGGTGTGACAAATGATGAAAATTTTCCAAAACTGATTTTTCATAAAAACTTTTTACAGATAATTTTCGGTTTTTCCTTAAATTTAATTTTGATTTCGTTTGAAAACCAAATTTACGATTTTACACTCCCTTTTTTAATGCCTTCAAAAGTAACTTCAATTTTATGCAGGAAAAATTTACATCATGCATTTCAGCTTTATTCTCTTCCATGCATTCAAAAGCATTTTCTGTTTCATCTTCATCTGCATCTGCATCATGTTCACTTTCATCACATTCTGTATGATTGTTTTCATCTTCTGTATCCAATTCATCATTTGAGCTTCCAGGAATTAGTGATGCTCGACGTTCACATGAATCACAGCATGCAACAAGTAACTTTTTGAATAAATGTTCTGCCTGCTTTTCACTATTGCAAATGCTATTGCTACGACTACTGCAATCATGATGTGGAGCAAAAATTTTTACAATAGGAATTTGTCGAGGCTTTGAGGATGAAGCTGTTCCTGCTACAGCATCATCATCATCATCATCATCAGATTTTGTTGTGGAATCCAAACGATTCCTTTCTCGATCCATTACTTCATTAAAAGCTTTTTCTAAATCAAATTTTTGTTGATTTCTTTCACTTCGAGGCCTAAAAAATAGAATACTGTAAATAATAGGATATACGACAATCTAAGGAGCTCTGCGAAAACCAAAATTTCCAATGTTTTCGAATTCTGAATTTTGGCAAATTTCGAATTTCGATAGTACATGTATTTTCAAAATGGAAGCAAATCAAAATGTTTGACACGAAAAAATTTAAAAAAAACTGTTCAAATATGGCAGTTTTGATATTTTACAAATTTCTGTTAAAAAAACCTACTTTCGAGTTGAACATTTTGATTTTTTTCTCCAAACTTTTGAACGAACTCTTGCCCGATAATTTGCAGTTAAAAATGAATGCACGGGCGTCGGAGAAACAGCATTCAAATATTTATCAGTTTTAAATAAATTTGCATCCATTTCAAGGATAACAGAAAGTCGAACAACTTTTCCAATTCTTTCTTTAATATATGTTGTTAAAGATTGTCGATTGGAATGTAGAATTTCAGTTTCCCTTCCACGAGTTGAATGAATTGAACGAGATTTTGATGGAAGTGTTGGAAGAAGGGGCGTTGCAGAACCTGGTGGGGATGAATCTTTTGATGGAGATGTTGAAATATCAACATGCGCATATACATCAACAGCAGAAATTGGCCCATCAACATAATATAAGCTCACAGCAATATAATCAGGATCTTGAAAATCTGCTGATTCATCAGAATCCTATAAAATAATAAAGGTTTTAAATGTATCAAATTTTTTAATCTAACAAATATTTCTGCAAATTTTTTCATGCTTCTGTTAAAATTTAAAAAGTTCAAAATAAAAAAAAATTTAGTTAAAGAAAATCAATAACGATTAATTTTGTGTTTGCCTTTTTTTAATTGTAAATAAAAAAAGTCTTAAAATAAACTCTGTTTTTTAAAGTAAAAAAAAAGACACGAACGGTTTTAAGCAAAATTGAAAAAAAGCTGATTAAATTTTTTTTATTTTAGAAAAAGTAGTTTTTGGTTTTTTAATGGTTCTTTTATTTTTTTTGAAGAAAATCGAAATTTAGATTTTGAAAGTCCGGATTTGCAAAAACTGCAAAAATCAGGCTGTAATTTTATTCTTATTTTTTTATGCTTAAAAAATTTTTATCACAAAAATATTAAATTTTCTCGTTTTTGAGTAACGCAAAAATTTGCCTAATCCTTTTTTGACAAACACAACAACTAAAAATCTTTTGTTCTTTTTAACTTTTTACGTCACAATTTCGTACTTTTATAAAAAAAATGATAATCAATAAAATGTCTCTCATTTATGTTGCTAATCTGTAGCCGAAAAAAACGTCAAAAACAAAATTGTAATATTTTAATTAGAGCCCAAAAACTTACTAAACTTGCAGAACCATGCATTTTAATTGTCCATTGAAAAGCGACATGATCAAAGACGGTTGCAAATTTTGGTGAAATATGTAAAATAATCGCTTCATTATGATTTAATTGGCGTTGAACAACTCGAACAGGCCAAATATATCGGAAAGAAATCTTTTCTATTGTTTTTGGTATAGTGGGGGTTGTTGCCGCTGTTGTTGATGATGTTAGAGATGAAAGAGATGATGAAGACATCTGAAACAATTATTTATTATTTAGAGATTTAAAAATGCGGTAAGTTCAAGCAAAAACGCAAAATTCAACATTTGTTAAAAATTTAGGGCAAATATTTTTAAATTAAAAGCTGAGAAGATATCGGAGGCACAATCAAAAAAGTTTAAAAACTAAAAAATCTTTAACAACATATATTAAAGAAAGAATTGGAAAAGTTGTTCGACTTTCAGTTATCCTTGAAATGGATGCAAATTTATTTAAAACTGATAAATATTTGAATGCTGTTTCTCCGACGCCCGTGCATTCATTTTTAACTGCAAATTATCGGGCAAGAGTTCGTTCAAAAGTTTGGAGAAAAAAATCAAAATGTTCAACTCGAAAGTAGATTTTCATACAAGGGTTAAAACAGGCTATGAAAAAAATACAAACATTTTATTCGACGTTAAAAAATTGTCATGGGCTTAAAATTGTACTGAAAATGAACAGCACTATTTTTGCACCAAACAACTGTTTAAAACTTTTTGTGTTATAAAAATACTCATGAATTATAATTCAAAAAACAATAAAATAACCTCTGATTTCTCTTTTTATTCTAGAAAAAATAAATTTTACAAAAAATGAATAATTCACAAAAAAAGCACTAAATTTTTTTACAGTTTTTAAAACTGAGCAAAAAAAAAGAGAGAGAAAAAGAATAAACAGTTTTAAATTTTATTTTTATAAAGCTTTTTTTTCCTTTTTTCTCTCTCATTTTGTATTTGCTTGAAATATTAAATCTTTTTTTATAACATTTATATTTCACGTGAAAAAACAAAAATCGAGACTGATAGAGAGTGAGACATTTTTTGAATATCAAGGATGGAAGGAAGACAGAAAGGTTAAAGATTTTTTATTAAAACATGTATTTTTTAAAACGTTGATTCATTACTTAAACGTTTTTAAGAAATTTATTTCACTTTTTTCTAAAGAAAGAAGTAAGTTTTTGTTTTTTTAATTGATTTCTTTTGTTTACAAACGTGATTATGGGTTTTAGGGGAGCTCCATATTTTTTATAAAAAAGTTTTTTTTAGACATTTAGACTCTCTTTTAAAATATTTGAAATTATTTATTTAAGAAATTCCAATTTGCAAAAATTTTTTTAAATTTTACTGGGATAGTTTTAGCGTTTTCAGGCTCATGCAATTTTCGAAAAAAGTTGCAACAAAAAATGTATTAAACTTTGCGTCTCCCTTTAAAAAACAACTGAACAGGCACAAAAAATATCAATAACCCTAAAAAAACACGAATCGACAAAAAAAAAAAACGCCATTTAACCAGGGTCTCCACCGTCCCATTATCGATTTTATCCGTCCCTAGCTTGCGTGCGCTTAAATTAATTAATTTGAAAAATCTTTTTTAACAAAAAGTTTAGATTTATGCTCCTCTACATCTTCCAAGTCTTTTGAAATCAAAATATTTTGCCGTTCCATTTTTACAGCCAGGGACGGATGCAAGGGACGGATGCAAGGGACGTTTCGCTTTTTTCATCCGTCCCTGGCTGTAAAAATGGAACGGCAAAATATTTTAATTTCAAAAGACTTGGAAGATGTAGAGGAGCATAAATCTAAACTTTTTGTTAAAAAAGATTTTTCAAATTAATTAATTTAAGCGCACGCAAGCTAGGGACGGATAAAATCGATAATGGGACGGTGGAGACCCTGCATTTAACAAATGTGCTTTCCACGCGGGACCAATTTTTTTATCTTTTGCAAAGCAATTTTTTTATCGAAAATGTGATAATTTTTATCATTTTTTGTAAAAAATATATGTTAAACGTCATCTCATGATTTGATTCTACTAATATATGTTCTTCAATATGCTGAGAACGATTATTGATAAAAAACAACACTAAAAAAATAATCAACGCCGAGAAAAAAAATGATAAAAATTATCACTTTTTCGATGAAAAAATTGATTTTGCAAAAAAGACAAAAAAGTTGGTCCCGCGCGGAAAACACATTTGTTAAATGGCGTTTTTTTTTTAGTTTGTCGATCTGTGAAAAGCTTCATTTTTTTACTCTAATTATTCTTTGATCAAGGAAAAAGGGTTAGCAAAAAAGAAGACCAGACACCTTTTTTTCCTTCTTTTTTTCATAGACACTTTTAAAAACTCGGATAAAAGAATCATCACAAAGAAAGTAGTATTAATAGACCACCAAGAAACATTTTTGTATGTATGATAAACATGATTAAATATGGACACTGAAATCTCTTTTACAAACGTTTCCCATCTTTTAAAAATAATATACAAATGCTTTATATTTTGTTTGTATTCTTTGAATAATGAATACAAATATATTTTAGGGGGGGGGAGAACCATTATTATATATTTTGTGTTACACATTTATAAGTCTCGTCCCCGATAAAATCAATTAAAAGACGCAAGAAAAAAAAAAGAAGGAAAAAAATATGATGCAAAAAAGGTGCAAAATTGCAAATAAAAAAAGTATGTCTTTTTTTGCAAAAAAATTCAAAGAAAAAAACGTGGCTTTTTGAAATTTGACAACAAAAATAAAAATGGAAAAGAAAGATGCAGAAATAAAAAAAGAGGTGTATTTGAATAAACTTCTAATTTTTCACTTTTAAAAGCTAAAAAAGATTATTTCCATACAAAAATTTTGTGGAAAATTATTAAAAAGGAAGAGTCATATTTTTTGTTGACTTTCAAAAATTTAAAAAAAGGAAATGTGTGGCTTCAAAATTTTACAAAACCGAAAAAGAAAGAAATTTTGGAAAAAAAGTGCATTGAATCAATCTTTTTTAACTCTTAAAGGTTGTAAATTTGAAAGCTGGTTAAAACTTAAATCGAATTCCCAATAAAACTATCGAAAAAAGTGTTCTTGTAATGATTTTCAAGATTATTCATAAATGAAAAATTTGTTGAAGGTTAGAAATCCACTCTTTTTAGCAAACAAATTTTTTATATGCGATTGATTTAACACAAAAAGAAAAACAATTTTTAAAAAAAGTAAGCAAAACGAAAATAAATCAAAAATAATTTGCTGTTATTTATGGGCAATGAATTTATATTTGTGTGATCAGCTGAAATAAATTTATATATTTAATAGCCCGGTTAAAATATTAAAAAAATTTATAGAAATTATTTAAAGGTTATACAACTATAAAAAAAATTTGATGTATACAAAAATAAAATTTTAAAAAAAGGCAAATAAAATTAAAGAGCGCAAATCCCAAAACTGATTTTAAAATAAAAATAAAACGAAAAAAGTGTCAGTTTTAACGGTTCTAGAAAAATGTGTTTCAATTTCGAAATAGACAAAAAAAAATTTTGATTTCGAAATAAATAAAAAAAGCGCAATAGAAACTATGATTTGTTTTCAGACATTTGCAAAAAAAAGAGTATCAATGTTCAACAAAAAATCGTTCAATAAAAAAACAAAAAAAAAGCTAATAGTAGTCCTTTTTTCTATCACCATGACAAAAAAACCAAATTTTTGTTTTAAAATAAAAATTCAAGAAACAAAAATGAAGGTAAAAAAAACAAAGACACGCAAACAAAAAATGGAACAAAGTATTTTTTCTGCTGCCCAAAAAATAAAGTTTTTGTGTCAAAGATATATTGAAACAACTAGGGTTGGTTGGTGGTAAATTTACTGGTAAATTTACCGAGGGGTAATTTACCGGTAAACTAAAAAAATTTGTGTGTAGGACAAATAGTAAAATTTTTAGAAAAATTATGAAAATTTTCCAAAACTGATTTTCATAAAAATTTTTTCAGAGACGGATTTACCAAGAATTTAGCTCTTTTTTCTTAAAAATCATGTTTTTTGCGTTTCTGAAGATCGAAATTTTATTGACAGCGAAAATGAAAAATCAAAAAATGATCTGTTTGGTCAAAAATAAGTTATTTTCACTTAAAATTCAATTATTAAGCACGCTTTAGACTTTTAAAATCATTTCCAAGCTAAATTTGGGTGAATTTGGAGGCTGGAGGCATTTGTTGCACAGATTGACTTTTTTTAAAAATCAAAAGGAAGAAACAAAATAAAATTCGGTAAATTTACAAAAACCAAATTTTTGTTTTAAAAAAAGATTCAAGGAACAAAAATGAAGGTATAAAACAACAAAGACACGCAAACAAAAAAAATTGAATGAGTAATTTTGTCTTTTTTTGGCGCTATTCCTAAAAACAAAAAAAATTTTTTTGTTTACTCATAAAAAAGAAAGAGATATGGAAGTTGCAGCAGCAACAGCAAAGTTTGTTCTATGTTCATAAAGAAATTCCAACCTTTTGCATCATCAACAACATTTTTTCAGCGTACACATGTCCGCAGTTTTTGAAAAAAAGAAAGAAAAGGAAAGAAAAAAATGCCACTCAAAAATTGGTATCTTTTTTTTATCGCATAAATTTAATTTTAACCCTTGAATCATTGCTGCTTTGCTTTTTGATTTCTTCTTTCTTTTTTTGTTAAAAGTGGGTGCGGACATGTGTACCCTGAACAATGTTGAAGAAAAAGAAGGAAAAAAATGCCGCTCAAAAATATTTTTTATCGCAAAAAAATAAAATTCAATGAACCAAAAACGAAAAAAAGATGCCAAAAAAAAAGCAAAAGCAAAGATAAATGTCGTCATTTTTTTGTGTAAAAAAGAATTGAAAGAATTTTGCAATTTTTTGACCGCAGAAGAAAGTGTTTGCATCATATTTTTTGCTGCTACTATTTTTTTTGCAAAAAATTATCCGATTTTTTTCTAAAAAGAAGAGAGTGATGATCGAAAATTAAGTTTAAAAGCAAACATTAAATATATAATCGAGACTGGTCGATTTATTCTGCTACTACTTTTGCTTCTGTGTTAGTGGTACTAATGGGAGGGAAAGAGAGTGATCAAAGAAAGAAGAAAGAGATTATTTTGTTACTAATTGAAAATCAAACATCGTTGAAGGTGGTCCAAAAGTTGATCTTTAAAAAATACTTTTTTCTATGAGTAACAGAAACATTTTTTGGTCTATCATCTTAAAAGTATAATATAAGGGGACTAAAAATGGATTGCAATAAGTTTGGATTATACAAATCTTAGTTAACGTGTTTCGAAATGGCATAAACCTGACGATCAGGGATGTGCGGAAGTACTTCCGGGGAACACTTTTCCGCAATTTTTTCTCAATAATGAAAAAAATAACTGTTTTTTTAAATAATACATTTCTGATTTACTTTTTATCATGACTTATATCTGTCCAAACAGAATTTAAATATACGATTTTATTAAAAAATTAGAGCTCATTTTCGCTCTCATTTTTTAAACGGAATTTCGTTTAGCACTTTTGCCAAAACGGGAGAGAAAATTTGCTCTAATTTTTTAATAAAATCGTATATTTAAATTCTGTTTGGACAGATATAAGCTATGTTAAAAAGTTGACCAGAAATTTATTATTTAAAAAAAAAACAATTATTTTTTCAATATTGAGAAAAAAATTTGCGGAAAAGTGTTCCCTGGAAGTACTTCCGCATATCCCTGCTGACGATGCAGGTCTTTTTCTACTGCTATTTTGCCTAATTGTCAAGTTCATGACATTTCAAAAAAAACGTTCAAAAATATAGCAAATCGTTCACTCTTTTTAATGAGTTTTTTAAAAGATGATTTAAATAAAAAAATTCTTTTCCTAAAAATGATCTTCAACTAATAGTACATTTGAAGATGATCCGTAAAAGGATAAAAAAACAGATGTGGAAAATGACCATCCAAAAAAAAGCAGATAGTAAACAACCTGCACAACAAAAACCATTAGAGTAGCAGCTGATTGATCAAAAAATGGTCAAATCACGCAAACAACAAAAAAATATTAAAGTCAAAAAAAAGAAAGCAAGACGCTTATTTCATAAATAGGATTTATATATTACGAGCGTGAACGGACTTTCATTTTTAAGATCGATTTGGAAAAATTCCAAAAAAAATCAAAAGAAAACGAAAAGCGGACATTTTTTTTCTTCAAAAACAAACGTGACCAAAGAAGAAAAATAAAAAGATGGGATATTTGACATTTATGACAACAAAAAAAAGTGTAAGAATATGGGATTTTTTTTGTTGACGTCATTAAAATACGTATAATACACAAAAATTTTTTGACCAGTTTCAGATCGTTGGAGAGAGAACAAAAAGAAAGAAAATTCTAAAAATGAACGGTGGATAAATAAAAGAATGTATTTTTTTTGTACAATGAATTCGACGAATTCGAAAAAAAGATCTGATTTTATTTTTGAAATAAAGAAAAACAACAGTAATGCTTTTTAGAAAAAGCACAAACAAAAATGTGATTTATCGAAAAATTAATCAGAAAATTTTGTAGAAAAAAAGTAAAAACCTTTTAAAAAATATGAAAAAAAGAATGAGAAAGAAGAAAGTAAAATAATTTAAAAAACTTAAATTTTTAAATGAGTAACATCCAGCTGAAAATGAAATGGGATTTTTAAAAAAAATGTGTGAAACTGCAGTTTAAACTGTGAAAATTGTCTGAAAGAAAATTTTAAGCAAACATTTTGTTTTTTAACTTTTCTGTGCTACAAAAAAATATTCGAGGGTTTAAAAACCGCTAATACCTTGACTTCAAGCAGTGTTGTTGCGACTCCGACTCCGAACTCCGGAGTTGGAGTCACTGAGGTTGAGTCGACTCTGTTCAGATTTTTCAAATTCCAAGGGGGAAGTACGTTAAGAAAAAGAAATTTTTAATTTCAAAAATTTTATTTTTCCATTTCTATTTTTGTTATGTAATAATTATCGAGCTATTCTAACATTGCTATGTTAAAACTAACACTTAAAACATGTCTAGGCTTTTAAATTTCTCATAAAAAATTTTTGAAATTTTTTTTTCAACCTTAAAAAAATGGCTTTGGAGTCGGAGTCATCGCCGGAGTTATTTCAAATTTGAAAGTAAAACACTGACTCCAAGACGCAATAACCCCTCATACAATATATTACGGTAATTAGCAACATGCCATAAAACTTTTTTTTAAAAAATAATTTGTCAGTTAAATATGTTGTAACAAAAATTATGTTTTCTTTAAATATACATATTTTTCCTTTCCATTTTTCTGATATCTTTTTCTTTTTTCTTTATCATCATTATACTTTCAGAGATCAAAGTTTATTCAAACAAATATGGTTTATATTTATTTCTTAAAAACTTATATCACTTTTTTTAGTGCCAGTCACACATACCAAATTCATACACAATAAATATACATTATAAAACATAAATTCACATAAGAAAAACACGGAGGATTTTTTTCTATTTTTAAAGGAGGCGGACCCTTTGATCCATTTTTAAAAAAAAAGGATTTCGAAATATTTCTTTTTTTTCCAAACCATCGATATTCGTGATCAGGGTCACTCTTGAAACGAAAATGCAGTTTCCTTTGTTAAAAAAATAAAAACAATGGAAGCTGCATTTTCGTTTCAAGAGTCACCCTGATCACGAATATCGATCGTTTGGAAAAAAAAGAAATTTCGAAATCCTTTTTTTTTTTAAAAATGGATCAAAGGGTCCGCCTCCTTTAAACCACGCTAGTTTCCTCTGCTTCACATACAGCAAACGACGTCGATTGATATTTTTAGCCATGCTTATTACTTCCTTCAACGTCATGAAATCAAAGATTTTTTGCAAGAATATTTTTTTATCATCAATGATCTTAAAAATGAATGTACTTAAAAATCTATTTTTATGCTTAAAGTTGAATAGTATTCTATTTGAAGGTGATAAGAATGATAATATTATAAGGAAAAATTAACGACCACTTAAATTTCAACTTTTGATTTTTTTCAGCAATGAACTAAACCTATCATATACAGATTTTATTGACATTAATATTTAAAAAAATTTTTGTGGCATTTTTTCTATGTTTTTAAAAAATGCTTTAAGAAACATAATTAAAACTCATCTCTTTTAAAAAATATAATTCATATTTAAAAAAACGGAGGAATATTTTAGCAATTCAAAATAGCCATTAAAAAAAGTTTTTTTAAAGCAAAAAAACAAATATCAAAAAAAGAATTTTTTTGTTTCCTTGTTTTAAAAAAATTTTCAGCAACAGAAAAGAACACAAACTTCCACACTCTTTTTTTTGCTTTGTTGCATTAAAATTTTTTTTTCTCAAAAGGTGAATAGTTTTTTGGGGTTTGGTTTTTTTTGGTTGTCATTGAGCTTGCTGCTGCCTTCGAAATATTGGCTGCTGCCGATGAATAATAACAAAAACCAAAAAAAAATTTACAGCAACAAACAACTTTTAAAATAAAAAGAAAGAAAACATATGCAATAAAAAGCAAAAAAGAAAAAGTTCAAGCAATAATTGAATTTTTACTACCCTTAGGGTTTCTTTCAAAATTTCAAAGCTTTAAACCCCCCACAAAAAAGAAAGAGTAAAGATTGAAACAGAAAAATACACACGAAAAAAAATTTAATGCAAACAATTGGGGCTATCATGGATACATGTAAAAATATTCAAAAAGACAAAAAAATGAATGAATTAAATTTTCAAAAAAAGAATGAAATTTAATATTTTTTACGGTTTTCTCCTAATTTTAGAGCCTAAAAAACAAACAATGAAAACAAAAAAGTCAAAAATGGCATCTTTTTTTGTTATAAAGAAGAAAAAAGAAGCAACATTGTTGTTTCACTTTTTTTTTTCACTGACGTAAATTCAAAAGTAAAGATGGAAGAAAAAAGCAGGAAGAAAGTAATACTAAAACAATAGTAATAATGCTGTTGTAAGAAAATATCTCAAAAAAAGACAATACAAAATTTATATGTTACAAAAAATTTGGGACACCATCAAGAAAAAAAATTCGACAAAATATGTTGCATTAAAAAAGGAGCTGTAATGGTTTCATCGTTACAGAGCGTACAAAAATAAAATTTATTATGAAATTTTTTTATAAAAATACAAAAAATAGTAAAAAGAATCGGTGATGAAAGAACTATTGCATCACTTTTTTGGTCACTGATGCATCAATGAATAATCATCCATGGTCGTTTGTTAGAAACATAAAAATAATAGAGATGGAAAACAAAATGAGCGTTGAAAAAAATATAATTTTGAGTATTTCTAAAATTTTAAAATAAAAAACGCTTTACATTTTTTAATTTTCGTTTAAATTAGGGATGTGCAGCGTTTTTTCAAAGTTTTGCAATAATAATAATTTTGGTACCAAAAAATGCAGAATTTTAATATTAATATGAATTGGTAAAAAAAATTATTAGGTTAAATGCTGATAAAAATGATAATTGATAAAGAAAAAATGAAACTACCGTAATTTTTTCTGCCGAATTTTTTGCCCCTCCATTCCCCAATTTGAAATTGTGCCAATTTTTTTTGCAGATTTTTTTTCTGAATCACATGAAATAAAAAATAAATGCGCGAAAGTGAACGGTAAACATTTTATTACATGAAAACAAAAAGCCGCTAATTGTCTCTGTACGTCTCTAGTTTAAATGTTTCTCAACAATGTCAAAAAAAGAATCTCCAAGTCTCATAAAATATGTCAAAAACCGTTACACACGCATAAAATCAAAAAGAAAAGGCAAAACTTTTTAAGCCGTTTTAAAACAAAATCAAACAACAATGAAAAAGCGTTTTGTTTAAAAATAGCTAAAAAAAATGGTCCGTCTACACTTACAGGAATGTGCGAATTCGCACAAGGTTTGTGCGAACAAGGATACACAGGCGCACTTCCTGGATGTACGCACACTGAAAGAGTGACTGCATTTGCTTGCATTTTTTTTTATGAAGAATTGTTTAAATTTTTATTTAACAGTAAATTACTGCTAAAATGTTTATGTCATAATAAAAATGAACAAAAATAAAGTAATAAAATATAATAGTTTTATTTACTTAAACAAAACTTATAAACTTTTATAGTTTTTAAGTCAAATATCTGAAATATTAATATATTTTTCAGTGTTAGACTAGTTGGATTAGATAGTTTAACGCTAATAATGTTTTTATTATTGTTAAAAACAATACACAGTATTCTTAGAAAGCTTAAAAGCATATTTTATCATTGAATGATGATAAAATTGATAGATTTTTGGTCAAATGTGTAAAAAAGAAGAAAGTAGAGGACTTTGTCATCAAGGTATGTATTTTTTTCACCATTTTAAAGCACACTTGGGAGTTTGTGATATGTTTTATCATGTTTAAGTTCCTGTAGGTTATTGTGAAGCAAATTCAGATATATTGTAATGGTGTCTGAACTATAATTTACGTTTTTAGGCTGTGGATATAATCAATGGAAGGAAAAGGTGGCTTAGCTGTCCAAGGTATGTTCTTTTGGAGCTATTTATTGGTGTTTAAGATCGTTAATGACTTGCATTAGCTTGTATAGGTTCTTGTAGAACTAAATTTATTAGTCTGCAACTCGTAGTTGATCCTTTTTATATATCTTTTTTAGAATGTGAATATATATACCTTATTAAGGTAAGATTATTGGATTCATCGTGATATGTATTTTATGGATTTTTATTTAAAGTACCATCTTATTCATGCGGTGCTGATATTTCGTGAGCTGCTCTGCCTTCCATCCAGTATTACTCTTGGTTTTTGGTTATCCACATATGCAACCGAACATTGTGCTGATGCTGTTAATCAAGGTATGTCTTTTCGGGGTTATTTGGGAAACTTTAAGGTTACTGGTAGCTTATTTTTGGGTTAAGGTTGTAATATTTGATTTTTTAAGCAATGGAAGAAAAGATGTGATGGTATATATTTTTGAAACATTGGAGTTGCTTGTTGAATATGTGGAAATGAATTGATTGATTTGAATTTGGTATGTTTGACTTTCATTTAAAAGATATTTTACATTATCTTTGGATAGATAAATGTTTATTATTTTCTTGGGAAGTAATAAGGTCTACTGTAGATTTTATTGCTTTCCATTTGAAGGCCTTGCAGACGCTTTCCTGAAGATGACCCATCTGCAGGGCCTCTAAATTTTTTTTTCATTGAAGCATGTAAATCGTCGGAAGATTAAAGGGTCGAAACGTATTGCCTTTTTAGCTTTCTAAATGGAACATAAAAATAACCATGATATTTGATTCATGATGAAACGGTTATTTTTATGTTCATACAAACTATCATTTTTGTTGTGTAAATTTATTTGTTTTATGATATATGTTTGTTGAAATAAATATTTTTATGATAAAATTTTTTTTTTTGCTAAAGGTTTTTGTGAAGAGGATACTGTAAGCTTTTACAATCGAATATGTAACCAAAAAGAAACTTGCTTTCGATATTATCGTTAACAGATGCGAAGGGTATCATTTGTGATACTATAATCTATAGACATGCATAAAATTTATCTCAAAATGTTTAAAAGGTTTTTGCATACTGTATTTCATTGATAATTTGTTTTGGCATACGCTAGGTTTTGTATGTGTCTTTAAGTTACTTTTATTCTGGTTTCCTCTATTTTTAAGTAATTCTGGATAATAAAATATGGAGAACCTGATGAAATATTTCTTGTCGACCGGTAATAAGTAATTTGTGATAAATGTTGGATTACAGTAACCCAAAAATTATTTTTTGTTTCGGGGTAAACAATGGGATATGCTTTTTCGTATCTTTCTTACCGTATCAAAAAATTAAACCTTTTTGTACACTACTTTTTGAAGGCTTTTTTAAAATTTGCGGCTTTTACTTTATTGTTACTTCCACCGTAATATGTTCATGAAGGCAAAATTGCCCAAAATTCTCTTTAATGATTTTTGTTTGCGAACTTTCTTATTTTACTTTTACAGCGCTCCATGGTAACTTTTATAATGCAATACAGATTTTTGTGCGCAACTCCAATGTTAATAATAATAATTGTGGCAATGAGGTAAAAGGGGGCGAAGTTAAAATGCGTTTACGTTAGCGTGAATGTTATGTAGATAAATATGAACAAACATGCGAAAAATGCATTTTTGTGCAGTTAAATGCATATAATGTTTTGTGAATGTTAATATTTTCTGGGTAATTTTTGGTAAAAGGGGAAGATACAGTAAGAACTTTTTTAAAATTTTTTATGGGTTTGGTGCAGTGAAATATGAGAAATGTGAAAAGTTTTGTGTTGGTGTTGAAATGTTTTTGTAATTTTTGTGAGTAATTTATTGATCACGAGTAATAACATTGTTTGCAATTAATAAGCATATTGTTTAATACTGATTTTCTTTTACACCCATAACAGAATCATTCGAATGAAATATTTTCAGATGTCAACAACGGATTTTATATCCTCCAACAAACATCGACCTGTTTGTCACAATCCCAATGATTCTTTATACAACAATCTAAATTTAAAAAGCGGACATGGATGCCCGGTGACAAATTTTGCAAAGAACAATGTTACATCAGATAATAAAAAAAGAGCATACGGTAAGAATTCAGCTTTAATAAAACAAATATTGTTAAGAAATTTTTCGAAAAATAGAACTTATTTTGAATCTAAAGTTGTAAAAAGTAATAATAAAATCTCTCTGAGTTTAGTTATGAAGATTTAGGTTATACTGAGGATTACGGTATTCGTCCGTCCCAAAATGAATCAGAAACAATCTTGGGTTCATGGTATAGTTTTGGTAAAGAATTATGCTCAGCAGCTACACCATTCCTTTCACATTATGATAAGGACAATATGGATAAAAAAGAAAAATCAATTGGTGATACTTCTACAACACTTGAATTTTTTATTTCGGCATATGAAAACGCGATTCCAACTTCAGAAGCCCGCCCTAAGATAATGGCAAAAAGAATAACACAGGTAACAAATTTTCTTGATCGGTTCTGAAATTCACAGGGAAGCTTTTCGGCGCAGAAACCATTATTTTTTGTTTTCACATAATTTAAGTTTCGGGGAATACAGTAAGACATGGAAATATTCGTAGTCATTCTTGCTTAAGGAAAATTAAGGGGAAACGCTTACCTTATAGTTTAAAAGATAGTAATAAGTATAAATTTGTAGCCAAATCATTGGAATTTTTTTGAAACTCTATTAGAGAAGCAGCTTTTGTTGAATTAAAAGAATATGCAAATTTTCTCCGTAAGTATTTAAAGGGTCTGTTTCTAAATACATTTTTAATTTTTAGATGGTATCAAAGATCCGGAAGTCCAAGCTGAATATGCTATCAAATATCTTGAACTTGGATGTTTGACTAAAGGAGGAGTTGATAAAGATTACTGGGGTGGGACAACTGAATTATTGGGACTTGCAAATGTGCTTTTAATTAATATTGTTGTTTTAAATCCAAGTATAAACTTGTAGCCATGGCTTTCCTTCCATCTTCTTATTCACAACTCCAGGACATTACCAAGCAATTGTTGGAATAAAGACTCCCGAAAGTTTGTAATTATTCAATATCACTGCTTTCAACTTTTTTTGTTTAAACTTTTACTTTTGATTTAATAAAAATTCTCCAAATATTTATATGCTATTTGAATATTCAAGTCGTTATTGTATTAAATAATTGGCATCTGAATTGCTAAAATAGCTGAAAAAGATCTAAAGAACAAATAAGTTTATTTAGTAAATCAAACGAATTTTTACCAACAAACAACTAAAAAAGGATAGCTTTATGTTTGTAAAAATTAGGATTAAACACTACTAAATTAGAGTGGGGCTTTTTTTATATTACTGATATAAAACTATAATAAAAATGGAAGATAATATTTATTTTGTAAATCAAACAAATTTTTTACTGCTAGAAAAAAAAACAAGACTTTGCTTTTTTACAGCAGGATTGGCATTCGCCAGCATTTTGCCCCTTTCCTGTAAGTGTAGACATTCATTTGACCCCATTCCTGTAAGTGTCCACTGACCAAAAAAATGATGAAAGTTAAAAAGAGAGGAAATGTTTAATGACGATTTTGTGCTTTGATTTTTTTTCACAAAAAAATAAATCATTTTAATTTAAAAATTTATTTAGTTTCAAATTTTACTGAAAAATTTTTTTTTTTAAAATATCAAACAAAATCCGAGAACACTAAAAATCAAATGCAGTTTTGCCGCAAAAAAAAGAAAGATTAGTCATTGCTTAAAATTAAGTGATTCAATTTTCAACATTTTTATTATTTTTCCTTAAAAAATACTCTTTTCAAAATTTCAAATGATTAACAATTTATATGTGAAAACTAAAAAAAACGAACTGAAAAATTTTAAATGCTATAAATTTTAGAAGCAAAAAAGGATGGTCAAAAAAAAAGAAGGGTTGATTTAAATTTTCGTACTCGGAAGTACCAGGCGATAAAAAAATTTTTTATGTAAATGAATAGAAAACATGTTTTCTTTTGTAAAAATTTTATAATGATGAAAAAAAAAATATGATTGCATAAAAATTTTCCAATTTGCATAACAATAATAATACAGATGTTGTTACATATATATATGGTGTGATATAATAGTAGTAACAATGGGGTGATGTTATTATATTATCGTTTGAATAAGAAATTACAAAAAAAAGGAGAATTAAAGCAAAAAAATTCAAACTTTTGCGTAAAAAATGTTTTAAATAGTTCTATGAACTTTGATAAAAGATCAAATATGAATAAATATTATTGAAAGATAAAACTATAACATGTCAGCCAGAAACTTTACAAAACACAAAAAAGGGCAAATTAAAAATTCTTTCAGTTTTGTTTGTGATAAATGGAGATAGTTCAATGGCTTAAAAACAGATTTCTAAATTTTTTTCAACCTCAAAATGAATATTTATAAATAGGTTGACTATAAAAAAAGCAGATAAATCGAAATTACATTTGTATTTGAATGAATGGGTAAATATTTTTTAAGTCTGCAATGATTGTTCTTTTTTGGTAAAAGTCACTTTTTTCACTAGCCGATAAAATAAAAAAAGCGTCATCGTTAAAAAAGAAGAAAATCGTTTTTCATGCGGGACCACGGGCTCATTTTGACCCCAAAATTGTTCGGTTCCGATGGCCTTTGGCTGGATGATAGAAAATAGCTCAGAGATCAAGAAAAATGATATTAGAAACGTTCAGGGTCGATATCCCGTTCCTGCTATAGCTATACAAAAAAATGGCCAAAAATGGCCTTTTTTGGCACTTTTGACCTCGCCGTTTTGCGTGTAAGGCAGATATCAAAAATTTAACACCCATAAAGTTGCCGCAAATATTCCTGAATATGTTGCGCATATGAAAATCTTTCTATCTTTTCAGATTAAAAAATTATGATGATAAGAGTTTTGGCAATTTTCGCGAAAAAAAGGGGTTTTTTGAATGTTTTTTGATCTCCTGTGGTTCGTAGGTCAGCTAAACGAAATCCAACTCCTACAAATTTAATTTAGGACCTAGTGAACTGATTGATAACGTTTTAAAGGTTCTAGAGGTATTTCTGGCAAATTTGTAATGATAAGAAATATTTAGGCAGTTTTTGGTCTTTTTCACTTGAGTCCAGATAACTCGGTAATGAGGAGCTAAACAAAAAATCAAATGGCACTCGTTTGTTACAAATATTGTCCCAATCAATAAACAACAACAAGGAAATTTATATAGTCACACACGGGGGTTGAATTTCCATTTGACTATGTCGAGGTATAAGATGGCGTATAATATGATGAGCAATAAAATTAATTCTAGAGCCTAACTTAAAAAACAAATTGCATACGGTTCTTCTATTTTTAAGTGCGAATTTTTTGAGACCATGAGCAAGTTTTTATGTTCACAACAAAAATCGGAATTTCCAAAAATTGATAAAAACAGCTTTTTTATACCTCCAGGATCAAAACAGTACTTCAAAATAGTTTTAGAAGCTTTAAATTGTCATTAAAAAATTCCTTATACTTGGTTTAGTCATAACTGATTTCAAGAAAACCATAAAAAAGACTATAAAAACTTTTTCAGTTCAGTTGATCTTCATCAATACCCCCAACATCACTTTGATGCTATAACTCCAAAAATCAACCTTTTTAATCACTTTAAACGATTTTTATGGTGTTTTTTATACATTTTAGACATAGTCTGATAATTTCGAAACAAAAAAAAATTTTGAAAAAAAAATTTTTTTTCATTTTTTTGCCTTGGTACCCCCTGTCAAAAAATCGAAATTTCGATTTTAGGTGCGCAGGTCTCCAAAATTAACTGTGAATCATTTTTAAGCTATATGATATTACTTTTAACCGCATTTGACCTCTAAGATTTCAAATCCGACGGAACCGAACCCAAAATGAGCCCGTGGGACCGCTGCATTTGATTTTTCAATTTTTTTTAACAAAAATTTTTTCTGTTAAAAAAAGTTTTATAAATGCTGAATGAAAAATATGCTACACATTATTTCAAGACTTGAAAAAACATAGAATTGTAATTTAGCATGTGTGGAATACATTGGGATAAAAAAAATAAAATTAAACAGATGTCGAGATAAAAATTCCTGAAGTTGACCGCTTTTTTCAAAAAAAAATTTTGTCAAAAAATTGAAAATCAAATTCAGTGGTCCCGCATCAGTGTTTTCCCGATTCCATTTTTTCCGATTCCGATCCGGAATCGATTCCATTTTGCTTTTCCGATCCCGATTCCGATTCCGATTCCACCGATTCTCGTTCCGATTCCGATTCCATCGATTCCGATTCCTCAAAAATTTTTTTTGCTCAAAATGCTTCAAAAATGAGGTTTTATAATGTTTTTTTTGGCAGAAATACACATAATTAAGTAATAATAGACATATTTCTATCATTTGCAATCAAAAAACTGAAAAAAATTCTTTTCCATTTTTCAGCTTTTTCACGTGGATAAAACTTAAAAAAATATTTTTTGATTTTTGCGTTAAAACTGTCCAAAATTGATCAAAAACTATAAAAAATCATGTTTTAAAACACATTCGGGCATAAAAAATCCTTAGACAAGCTTTCACATAATCGAAAATGCATTTTTGTAATTACATCAGCTGGAATCGATTCCATTTTTTCCGATTCCGATCCAATTCCATCGATTCTCGTTCCGATTCCGATTCTTTCCGATCCCCTTATGAGGAATCGGAATCGAGAATCGGGATCGGAATCGGGATCGGGAAAACACTGTCCCGCATGGAAAACGATTTTCTTCTTTTTCAACGTTGACGCTTTTTTTTATTTTATCGGCTACTGTTTTACATGTTTAATGAGTGGAAAAGGTTAGTCGTCGTCTGCGGAATCGAACCGCCGACCTCTTGGTTTAGCCCTAAGTGTTCTCCCTTTTGAGCTATACGACCCCCAACCAAATCCTCTCATTTATGAATGTCATTGCCGCTGGGTCTTTCTTTCCTTCCTTTTTCTCTTTCGTTTCCAAAGTACATTCTTTGTATTTTTCATCATCCATTACACATGAATTTTGAAATTCTCGCATGAAACCAAACCTGAACATTTTTTCAAAGTGGTAGTGTAAGAAGTCACTCTCACACTACCGCCATCTGAACATAGGCTGCTGCACGGTGTGTCGACTCCCTTATAAACTGTCCAGTGAGATTTTTTTATCGTGTGCTTGTTTTCCATACAAAATTTTCAAACCTAGATTCTGAGAGATTGAAGCTATTTAAACGAATTCTGTAAAAACAGAAAAAAAGCTTAGCATCATCTTAATAGATGTCAGCACAAAAATCAAAAAAATCGGATTCTGATTCCACAGGATTCAGAATCCAAGAAATTTTTATTCTCCAGAATCCACAAATTTATTACCATTGGATTCGTCTCGATGAGTAGAATACAATAAAAAAAATTTTTTTCATTTTACCGATTCTGAAGGCAGGTTCATCATTTTAAAAAATCATTTTTTCAGTTTTGCTTTTTATTTCTTCGGCTCCAGAATCCACAAAATGCAAAAAATTTTTATTTTATTGTATTCTACTCATCGAGACAAATCCAATGGTAATAAATTTGTGGATTCTGGAGAATAAAAATTTCTTGGATTCTGAATCCTGTGGAATCAGAATCCGATTTTTTTGATTTTTGTGCTGACATCTAATTAAATGACGCTAAGCTTTTTTTCTGTTTTTGCAGAATTTGTTTAAATAGCTTCAATCTCTCAGAATCCAGGTTTGAAAATTTTGTATGGAAAACAAGCACACGATAAAAAAATCTCACTGGACGCTTCGACACACCGTGTGCTGTTTTTTCTTTTCAGTATGAATAAAACTCTCGACATGAAAAGACATCAACTGAAAGAAAAAATGTTCAGGTGGTGGTAGTGTGAGAGAGACTTTTAAGTCCTGAAGCCTTCCTCTGCCCAATTTTGCTTTGATTATTCTTTGATTCTTTCTTCGCTTTTATCCCTTTTTTTATCACTCTTATCAGCTTATACCAGTTCTTGTTTTTGCTGATGTATGTTTCGTGCAAGTTATGTGTGTTTTTCGTCTTTTTTGTAACAAATTTTTAATCTTTCATATTTTTTCAGCTTATTCAATCTGAATAACAACTTTACACTCTTTTACTTTAAGATTGCTAGCAATTAGAAGAAGGAAGCTGAATTGGTATTGTTGTGTTTTTCGTAATTTGCTAGCTAAGGTGTGTGTCTTTTTATATAATATTGTTATGAATGTAAAAGTAGTAATTTTTTAGATGGGAGAGCAAAATCGTTCTGGTATTAATAAGAATATGGGATGGTGCATAATTTTCAACCATTTTGTCACTATTTACATCTTTAATTGAAATTTCAAATGCTAGCAACGTTGTCCTTGATCCACAAAATGAAGCAATAGAGAAATTTATGGAGCAAAAAATGAATATGTAAATAAGATTTGGGATGAACAAGAATAACAATTGCGGGGATCTACTAGTATTTCAAATATTGAGGAAGATTTGCTAGCACCGGATGATGCAACTTCAGCGCAAATCGAATTCTTTCATGAAGAATTTTTTGCAGTTCTACAAGAATCTTTACCACTAATTCCAGCTCCAAAGAAAAAAAGGCAGAAAATCAAAAGTTTACATAAGATATTTTCAATATATTATCATATTTCATTGAGACAAGGCACAAAAAAGGGCAAATTAAAAATTCTTTTAGTTTTGTTTTTGATAAACGGGAATAGTTCTAGGGTTGAGAAATGGTGATCATCCACTTTTTGGCCAGTGTTTTCCCGATTCCATTTTTTCTGATTCCGATCCGGAATCGATTCCATTTTGCTTTTCCGATCCCGATTCCGATTCCGATTCCATCGATTCTCGTTCCGATTCCGATTCCATCGATTCCGATTCCTCAAAAATTTTTTTTGCTTAAAATGCTTCAAAAATGATGTTTTATAATGTTTTTTGGCAGAAACACGCATAATTAATTAATAATAGACATATTTCTATCATTTGCAATCAAAAAACTGAAAAAATATTTTTTTGATTTTTCAGCTTTTTCACGTGGTCCCCCCTGTACGATATAACTTAAAAAAATTCTTTTTTGATTTTTGCGTTAAAACTGTCCAAAATTGATCAAAAACTATAAAAATCATGTTGTTTAATACATTCTGGCATAAAAAATCCTTAGACAACCTTTCACATAACCGAAAATGCATTTTTCTAAAAAAGGACGAAACATCGATGTTACTGGTTAATAAAACATTTAACTGATATTTGCTAAAAAGACTAAATTTTTTCACGAAAATCAAATGGAAAATGAAATATTTCAGCACATGTGATGTTTTTTAAAATCTCATTTAAATGTAATTACAACAGCGGGAATCAATTCCATTTTTTCCGATTCCGATCCGATTCCATCGATTCTCGTTCCGATTCCGATTCTTTCCGATCCCCTTATGAGGAATCGGAATCGGAATCGAGAATCGGAATCGGAATCGGGATCGGGAAAACACTGTTAAGGATGTACATAAAACGGAATTGTAATTTGTTATTTTCAAGATGTCGAAATTTGTTTGAACATGAGGAAATTTTTTTTGTTTTTGATAATTTTTTTTTAAAAATGAAGATTATTAGATAAAAATCATTTTTTGAAAAAAATTAGAATCAATCTCGACAACATGCAAAACATTCATTATTAAACTTATTGGAAAAGAAAACGCAAAAATAAATATCCAAATTTTTTTGATTCTTTCTTTAGAGACTGGCAGCCGAAAAAAAAATTTTTGCTAAAATAAAATTTCTGATTATAGTATTTTTGACCCTGAATAAGACGAAAATAAAAACAAAAATATAAAAAAATTAATTTAAAGTGCCGAAAATAGGGATGTTAGGGGGTGGCGCGCCCGGGCGCGCCCGGGCGCAAGGGGGTCTGCGCCTGGGCGCGCCCGAGTTTTGCGCCCGGACAAAAAAAAAATAAAAAACCTAAAACAAAAATTTTTTAGAAAACTGAAATTACTATTTTTTTTGTTTTTTTGACTAGAGATGATGCGGACATGATAGCTGAACTTTGGTGCATTAATTTTGATGACTGCTGGAACTATTTAGCTGTTCTTTGTTCTTTCGGCAGACAACGTTTTATATTGAGTTTGATTGATCTCTTTTTTTAACGATCATTGAAAAATAAGAATGATGCAATCTAAAACAAAACGAATTTGCTCGTAGCAAAAAAATAGTTTGTTGAAATTTATTTCGACAGAAAATATCGCAGACAAAATATTTTTGTCTACCACTGCTAGAAAGATTTCATAATCCTTTGAAGTGTCTAGAAAGAGGCATCATTTTTAAAGATTATAAACCTTTCACAGTCTGTTTAAATATTTTTGAAAGCGATTAAAATCAGTAATTTTTGGCTTTGTTTTTTTTGCAATTTGAGTTTATTTATAATAAAACGGTTTTGAGAACTGTATTATAACTCTCACTATTATGTATATTGTTTTAATAAATTTTTTCCTTTAAAATTTTAACATTTTTTTAGATGGCAACAAAAGATGATTGTTTGCCACTTAAATCTAAACCAGATTCTGTTGTAGTAATTTTTTATGTCAATCTATAGTATGACAGCAATTTTTGATTCCGGGCGCAAAACTCGGGCGCGCCCGGCTTTTTGAAAATTTCGGGCGCGCCACCAACCCTAGCCGAAAATGTCATCTGAAAATTTTATGAAGCAATAATTTTTCATCGAAGAAAAAGAAAAAGGAACACTTTTGTTTGACATGTTTTCATTCCTTTTTGCAAAAAAGAATGCATTTTCTTTTGTTCTTTTTTTCTTTCCTTTTTTTCTTCCTTTTTTTGGGTGTCAATTTTTCATACTGTAACGAAAAAAATGTGAAAGAAAGAAAAGGAAAAAGTGTTCCATGCCAGTGTCTACCTTTCTTTTCAAAAAAACTAAGCTTGTATGTTTACCAATCCTTGGATTCATTTCAAAGTTATACGACGAAAAAATTTTTATGTGAAATTGACACACTATTTATTCGATTATTTAATTGTTTTTTGGGTAATAAAAAATTACAGACTTTTATGGATTAGCAACAACAATGTTATACTTTTATGATAAAAAAAGTTTTATTAACACATACTATTTTTGCAAAGATCAAAAAATTGTTTGCGAATAAATATTTGCATTTCCGGATATTCCCCGAAAATGCTGATCCAAAAATTTATAATTTTTATGGCACAACTCGAAAGTTGGTCATATGAAAACACCTAGTACCTTTGATACTTGGGTAAAAAACCAACAGCAAAATATTTTTTCTTTCTTTTATGCATTTTTCGAAGGTGAACGAAAAACGCGTTGCATCTTTTTTTGCTTTTTTGTCTTTTTTTCTTTTTGCTCTCTGCTATTTTCTTCCATTAAATTTTTGCTGCCCGTTTTTTTGTTGAAAAAAGAATCCCTCAAAAATTGAAAAAAACGGTATTTGTTTTCTTTCTTTTTCGTCTCTGTTTTTTTAGTGTTATATTTTGCATTTGAAAAAACGAGCCAATCGTTTCTTTCTTTTATTTTCCCTTTGAAATAATAAAATAAAAAAATATTTTTTCTTAGGTTTAATTACCCAAAGTTTGAGGTAATAATTAAATTCCGCTCAATTTTTTTGTGGCGAGAAAAAAAATTAAATAAATTTTGGAACGCTTTCGTTTTTTAAATGAAAGCAAATAATTGCAAAAAAAGACATTACTGAATTAATTGCACGATGACAGAAAATTTGTAGGAAAAATTGTTTTTTTGACTTGTAAAAGTTAAATGGTATGAAATCGCTAGAAATTTTAAAAAACAAAAATGAAATTTATTGGATGAATTTATATTTTAAAAATATGTGAACACAAATCATTTTTTTACAGCTACAGTAACCAACATTTCAAGGTGTAAAATTTATTTCAAAAAAAACTTTTTCTTTATTACCAAAAAATAACACAAAACACTTGTCACAAAAAAAGCATAAACAAACAAAGGACAATTTTGCAGCAGCAACTTTGAGCAAACTTTTAATGACGCTTCTTTGAACGTTTCTTTTTTCCAGCACCAGATTTCTTTTTGCGTTTCTTTTCAGTTACTGAATCTTGAGTTGCTTCTTCTTCCATTCCAGATTCAGTATCCAATACCGAAGTATTTTTAAATCCATCTGGATCCATATTATATGCATCTTCAATTGCAGTAATTGGATATGCAAGCTTTTTCCTTTCTTTCAAAGAGAATTCAGCAAATATAACAGGCATTTGACGCCTAAAAAAGAGATTAAAATATCTTAAAATTTATAAAAACATACCGAATCCAAGTACAAGCTTGTCGACGATTAAGAATTGAATACCGTCTTTGAAGAGCAATTACAAATAACAAAGGAATTGGGCAAGATTCATAGATTTCAGCTTCGGAATCAATCAAATCACGAAAGATACCACCAAATGCAAAACTTCGAATATATTCTGGTGTTGTACTTGTTTGAACATATCCTTCAGCTTCCGCAGATAATTCAATAACAGTTTCATTATCACCAAATTTTGCACCATGTTCTGCTAATCGTTCAATTGCAACATCACTAGAAAGAAATTTGAATAAAAAAAGGTCAATAATGGAAATAACTTACACGAGAAGTTCGATGGTTTTGAACATAACGCTAATCTTTCTGCAACAAAATAACATAATTTCACGTTTTTCAAGTGGACGAGGACGAGCAGAATCAGATGGATAAAATCTAAAAAAAAAATATAAAGTTGCAGAAAAAATACAAAAATCATACTTCTCAAGTTTAGCCTTTGTTGCATTATCAATTGAACCTTGAGAACGACGTATACATGTTTCAGATGGATTTTCAACCATTGTTCGCATTCCAATTTCATGCCGTTCAGAAAGTGAACCCTTTCTACTTGAACTTCTTGAATAAAGTGTAATAGCTTTTGAAGCAGGTTGTAATGGTGCTGGATGAATTACATGTTTTGGAACAGATACATGTGGTTGTTCATTTTCTTGTGCAGTAATTGAAGCACCAGTAGTTGGATCATCCAAAGTTGGTTCAACAGGAGCTTGCTTCTTTGGTGTAACTTTTTTTGGTGGAATTTCTTTTGTTACATTTTCTTGAGTAATTTCTTTTGATGGTTTAAGTTGGATTTTTTGCTCTGCTTTCTTTTCCTTCTTTTTTGGTTTTGATGCCTTTTCTTTTTCAACAGGTTTTTTCTTTTCTTTTGTATCTTCTGCTGTCAGCTTTGGTTTTACTGGTTGTGGCTTTTCTTCATCATTATCTTTGACAGCCTCAGCTTCAAAACTACTTTTTGGAGGTTCAACAATAATCATCTTTTTTTCAGAAGTTTTATTTTGTTTTCGAATACAAAAATACCAGACACTAAAAAGGATGATGTAAAGCATGTTTGGTAAAGATAAAAACTTACACAAAAGCAATAATACCAATTAAAAGAATAAAAAGTATACCACCAACAATTGCCCATATAAGTGTTGCATTCGATGCTTCTTCTTTTTTACCGTTTGCTTGAGCTGGCGATGATTGAGTTGCTGGAGATGGAGGTGGAGTTGTTATTGGTGTCCAAATTTTTGCATTTTTCTAAAAAAATGTATATAGAAAAGTGATGAAATGTAGAAAAAACCTACGACTGTCAAAAAACAATCAGGTGTAGCTTCTTTGACAGACAATTTAATCTTTCCATTGGTAATTAAAGGTTTACAACTTGTAAAAGTTCTAGATGCTTGTGCTAGAGGTGATTTCATCTTTGCTGATTCACATATATCTTTGTCCATAGGAATATCAGTAGCTTAAAAGGGTGTGTAACAGCATATTTCATAAAACATTGACAAAAATAAATGCTTACAAAGTTCAGGCTTCATAAACCACAAGAGATTTCCTCCTTCTCCTGTGAAAATACCAGCTTCAAATCTGCATTGATTTGGTTCACATTCACCGTGTAAAGAAATATCAGGACTTTCAGCATCATAACAAACAGAAACTCTAAAAATGTGATGATCTCAAAAATAAACCGTAAATATTAAAAAGCTTACCTTTGATTCATACAACGTTGTTCATTTTGACGAATGCGTTTAGAACAATATTCGAACTTTAACTCATCCAATTCAAGTTCAATTTCTTCAATATATCCAGTTAATTTTACATCACGGCCAAACTGTTGAGCATTTGATCCATCAGAAGAAAGAAGATTATCAGAATCTTTTTCATCATCCAAAGCATCATTAATTGAATGTCGAAGGAAACGTTGACCAAAAGAACCCAAAAATAGAAGAGCAAAGATAAGCAAAAGTTTGAAGAAATTCATATTTTTGAGCGTTGCAGCAAAAACCGCCGTTGTAAACGTTGAAAAACGAAGTGAAATGGGAAAAATTATGAGAAATTTTTCTTTATATAGTCAAAAATGGTATGCAAAATTCTTGAAAAACAATGTGCTATTGTTAAACATTAACATATTTATGCAAATTAATAATTAACCCTTGACGTTGTGGACGCAGGGGTGTGCGTTCGGTCAGTCAAAAAGCTGTTAGTCATAAACCAAACGCATTTTTTCTTCTTTGGTTTGGTTATGACTTAACCGAAAAAAAGAATAAAATTTTTCGGTCAGTCAATAACTGACTGAAAAATTCTCGGTCAATGATTAACCGATTCAAACATTGACCGAGAAAAAAAAATGCTGTCCGTCACAATGATAAAGAATGAAAAAGTACGTGTGTCCGCATGTAAAAAAATGCATTCACTTTTTTTTTCGTTTGTTTGTCTCGGTCAATGATTGACCGAACTTTTTTCAGTCAATGTTTGACTCGGTCAAAGTTTGACTCGGTTAATCATTAACCGAAATTTTTTTCGTCAAAGCGTGACTGAGTCAATGTTTAACCGACGAACTTGTGTCAAAGTCAGTCAAGACTGACCGAACGCACACCCCTGTGTGGACGTTCAGCCGAAAAGCATGAACAATAAAAATTTTATTCTACAAAAATTTTTTGCTTTTTTTGTCATCGTTTTTTTGTAACAAATTTTTTGTCTTCCATGTTTTTTGCTACTGCTTTTTACCATGTTTGTCATTTTAGTAAAAAAAATGAGAATGTGCACTACAGGTCCACCGGTTGAATAACATTTTGCCAAAATCGGTAATTTTGATGTTGAACATTCATTGTTTTTAATAAATTTAATTATTAAATATGTTTTTTTTATTTCTTTGTTACAAAAAGGATATAAGAAAGATATTATAAATCACAGTTTGCATTTAAATACAATAGCCGTGATTTGTGATCGATTTTTAGTTTTTGTTCACTTTGGAGTAATAACTTATTTTTTCCATCAGATTTTTTTGAACCACAATTAAAAGGTTTTGTAATTTAAAAATGATTTCAAAGGTCCTAAAGATTATTGTGGTGTATTCTATTGTAATTATTTGGCGAAATTTACAGAAATATCGAGTGATTTGAGCAAAATGTCATATTTTCGGTGGACTTGGAGCGAATGTGTGATGATTCAAAACCAAAACACGATGACATATGTGTCTATTTTTCAATAGTCTATTTTTTTTCGTTGCTATTTTTACACTTTTTCATTGTAGTAAAGCGCTCCTTTTTTTCTTAATTTGTCTCCATTTTTTTGACTATTTGAATATTTCATTCTTTTTTTTTCACTACATTATAAAAGATGCTTTAAAAATTTGTTTGAAAAAACTACTGCATTGAAATGTTTCTACTAACTTGTTACAGTTTACAAATCATTCAATAAATACGAATTTTTACTAATTTTAATAATCGCTTATAAGTTTTAACAACTTTCACATTTTTTACAGGTAAAATAAAAGATTCAAAAGTCATATCAAAATTTCTTTTCCATGAGAGACGTCATCATCGACATCGATTTTAAAAGCCTTAACTTTAAAATTAAAATAAAAAGCCATATGGCTTTTTATTTTTTTAATTTTACATTTTTAACACTGTCACAGGCGATTATATTTTTTGCATTTAACGATTGCGATAACACAAAAGTATTAATTTGACTAATTTTTGATCTGATTTAAGTTATTAGCAAACTAAATAAGTGCCAGTTATAGCATTTTCAAAGATCGAAATTTTGATATTTGCTTTTTTTTAAGTTATTAGCAATTAATTTTCGATTTCAAAGTCTTTTTCGTAAATTACGATTTTCGTCTTGATTTTAATTTTTTTTAAAAATATGTTAAACTATTTATGGCCATTTTTAAATTTTAATGAACATCTTTTTTTTTATTTCAAAAAAATAAAATTTCGGTTTCGAAAATCGAATTTATTTGTTTTTAACAAAAAACTAGGAATTTAAATTCTAAAACTTTTTTGATACACAACAAAGATTTCAATTTTTTATATTTTCCTTCAAATTTCTTTTTTCAGATAAACGAATAATAATTAAATATCTGTAAAAAAAGACAGATCGTAAAAAATATTAAAATTTCAGATTAAAAATTATATGAAATCTTTTGCAAAAAATTTTGTTTCCTTTACTTTGATTTTGTGTTGTTCCAAAAAATTTTTAAAAAAAAGTTAAATAATTTTCTTATTCACTTTATTCAAACATGGACTTTGAATAGAAAAGAGCAATAAATAAAAAAAAGATATTTTTGCAGCAAATTTTCAATGACGTTTTTTAGTTCGAATAAAAAAAACTCAAAATTTAATCTATTTTTTTACATTTTTTAGTCTCTATTTTTTTGAAATGTAAAAGTTACATGGTTCAAGAATTTTTAAAAAAATTTAAAAAACAAAAATGAAATTTATTGGATGAATTTATATTTTCAAAATATGTGAAAACAAATCGTTTTTTTTTACAGCTACAGTAACCAACATTTCGAGGTGTGAAATTTAATTGAAAAAAAACTTTTTTTTTATTATTAATTTTTACCAAAAAATACCACAAAACACTTGTCACAAAAAAAGCATAAACAAACAAAAGACAATTTTGCAGCAGCAACTTTGAGCTTTTAATGACGCTTCTTTGAACGATTCTTTTTTCCAGCACCAGATTTTTTCTTTCGATTCTTTTCAGTTTTTGAATCTTGAGTTGGTTGTTCTTCCATTCCAGATTCAGTATCCAATACCGAAGTATTTTTAAATCCATCTGGATCCATATTATATGCATCTTCAATTGCAGTAATTGGATATGCAAGCTTTTTCCTTTCTTTCAAAGAGAATTCAGCAAATATAACAGGCATTTGACGCCTAAAAAAAGAGATTAAGATAGCTTAAAATTCATATAAAAACATACCGAATCCAAGTACAAGCTTGTCGACGATTTAGGACGGAATACCGTCTTTGAAGGGCAATTACAAATAACAAAGGAATTGGGCAAGATTCACATACTTCAGCATCTGAATCAATCAAATCACGAAAGATACCACCAAATGCAAAACTTCGAATATATTCTGGTGTTGTACTTGTTTGAACATATCTTTCAGCTTCTGCAGATAATTCAATAACAGTTTCATTATCACCAAATTTTGCACCATGTTCTGCTAATCGTTCAATTGCAACATCACTAAAAAGAAATTCGAATATAAAAACGTCAATAATGGAAATAACATACATGAGAAGTTCAATAGTTTTGAACATTACGCTAATCTTTCTGCAGCAAAATAACATAATTTCACGTTTTTCAAGTGGACAAGGACGAGCATAATCAGATGGATAAAATCTAAAAAACAATTATAAAGTTTCAAAAAAATACAAAACATACCTTTCAAGTTTAGCCTTTGTTGTATTATCAATTGAACCTTGAGAACGACGTATACATGTTTCAGATGGATTTTCAACCATTGTTCGCATTCCAATTTCATGCCGTTCAAAAAGTGAACCCTTTCTACTTGAACTCCTTGAATAAAGTGTAATAGCTTTTGAAGCAGGTTGTAACGGTGCTGGATGAATTACATGTTTTGGAACAGATACATGTGGTTGTTCATTTTCTTGTGCAGTAATTGAAGCACCAGTAGTTGGATCATCCAAAGTTGGTTCAGCTGGAGTTTGCACTTTCTTTGGTGAAACTTTTTTTGGTGGAACTTCTTTGGGTACATTTTCTTGAGTAATTTCTTTTGATTGTTTAAGTTGGATTTTTTGCTCTGCTTTCTTTTCCTTCTTTTTTGGTTTTGATGCCTTTTCTTTTTCAACAGGTTTTTTCTTTTCTTTTGTATCTTCTGTTGTCAGCTTTGGTTTTACTGGTTGTGGCTTCTCTTCACTTTTTTCTTTTACAACATCAGCTTCAAAAGTACTTTTTGGAGGTTCAACAATAATCATCTTTTTTTCAGAAGTTTTATTTTGTTTTCGAATACAACAATACAAGACGCTAAAAAGGATGATGTAATGCATGTTTGGTAAAGATAAAAACATACACAAAAGCAATAATACCAATTAAAAGAATAAAAAGTATACCACCAACAATTGCCCATATAATTGTTGCATTTGATGTTTCTTCTTTTGTACCAACTGTTGCTTGAGAAGCTGGTGATGGAATTGCTGGAGCAAGAGTGGTTGTTGGAGTCCAAATTTTTGCATTTTTCTAAAAAATGTATATAGAAAAGTGATGAAATGTAGAAAAAACCTACGACTGTCAAAAAACAATCAGGTGTAGCTTTTATATCATACAATTTAATCTTTCCAGCGGTAATAATTGGTTTACAACTTCCAGGAGGAGCAGCAAGTATGGTTACATCTGCTTTTGGAGATTGCATAATTGCTGTTGGACAAATATCTTCATTTTCGTTGACCTCTTTTGCTAAAAATGTTAAAACTCTTATAAATATATTAAAGCAAAAAAAGCATACTCGATGTAAAATCCATAAACCACAAAATAGGTATTTGTGACGCAGAAGAGGACATAGAAATACCAGCTTCAAATCTGCATCGATTTAGTTCACATCCAACTTGTGAAGAAGTATCAGAAGGATTTTCAGCATCATAACAAAGCTTAACTCTAAAAAAAGAATTATCTCAAAAATAAACCGTAAATACTTAAAAACTTACGTTTGATCCATACAACGTTGTTTATTTTGACCATTGCGTTTAGAACAATATTCAAACTTTAACTGATGATATTTCAATTCAAGTTCAACCTCTTCAACATATCCAGTAAATTTTACATCACCACCTTCTTCTTGAGCATTTGTTACATCAGATGAAAAAAGATTATCATCAGAATCTTTTTCATCAACCAAAGCATCATTATTTGAATGTCGAAGAAATCTTTGACCAAAAGATCCAAATAGTAGAAGAGCAAAGATAAGCAAAAGTTTAAAGAAATTCATATTTTTGAGCGTTGCAGCAAAAACCACCGTTGTCGACGTTGAAAAACGAAGTGAAATGGGAAAAATTATGTGAAATTTGTCTATATATAGTCAAAAATGGTATGCAAAGTTTTTGAACAATGATTGTGCTATTGTTAAAAACATTAACATATTTATGCAAATTAAAAATTAACCCTTGACGTTGTGGACGTTCAGCCGAAAAGCATGAACAAATAAAAATTTTGTTCGACAAAAATATTTCGCAACGTGCAAAAATATTTTTGCTTTTTTGTCATCGTTTTTTTTCAAACATTTTTTGTGTTCCATGTTTTTTGCTGCTTACTTTTTTTACTAAAATTACTAAATTTTGTAAAAAGAAGAATTTGATGAATTCATATGACAAAAAAAAGTCAAATCATTCTCGTTTTTAATGATAATGAAGATCGGAGGTATGCTGTAATATCTTAACCATTTTACTCTGTGCTATTTTCTTCCATTAATTTTTTTTTGCTCGTTTTTGTTGAAAAACGAGTCGCTCAAAAACTGAAAAAACTTTGTTTTGTTTTCTTTTTCGTCTCTGTTTTTTTAGTGTTATATTTTTGCATTTGAAAAAAAGAGCCAATCGTTTCTTTCTTTTATTTCCCTTTTAAATAATAAAATAAAAAAACTATTTTTTCTTTGGTTTAATTACCCAAAGTTTGAGGTAATAATTAAATTCCGCTCAATTTTTTTGTGGCGAGAAAAAAAATTAAATAAATTTTGGAACGTTTTCATTTTTAAAATGAAAGCAAATAATTGCAAAAAAAAGACATTATTGAATTAGTTGCACGATGACAGAAAATTTGTTAAAAAAATTGTTTTTTTGAATTGTAAAAGTTAATGGTATGAACTCGCTAGAATGGTGATCATCCACTTTTTGAAATCATTTCACCCGCAAATCATGCAAATCACGCAAACATTTTTTTTTTCTATTTTTAAATAAATTTTAAAACTTGTTTTTTAGTTAAAAAAATTATAAAACATTATACACAAATTCGAGATTACGATTATTTAATTGCTGAAATGTTTTTTGAGGACGAAAGTGATGGATTTTATTTTACAGAAAATGGGATTATTGGAGTTGAATAAGCATCTTTTTTTCATTTTATTTGTCTATATTTCTGTTGTATTTACGTTTTTGTTTTTTGATTAATAACATTTTTTTCTGATAAGATTATATTTATTAAGGATGTACATAAAACTGAATTTTTTAGTCTTTTGTAATTTGTCTTTTTCAAGATGTCGAAATTTGTTTGAATATGAGGAAATTTTTTGTTTTTGATAATCTTATTGTTATATAAATGAAGATTGTTAGATAATAATCATTTTTTGAAAAAAAAATAGAATCAATCGTTACAACATGCAAAACCTTCATTATTAAATTGGAAAAGAAAACGCAAAAACAAATATCCAATTTTTTTTGATTCTTTTTTTTCAAAAAATCAAAAAGTTATGCTGGCATGTTTAACCACTCCTTGAATTCATTTCAAAGTTATACGACTAAAAATTTTTTTTGTTAAATTTAAACACTTTTTGATTATTTAATTGTTTTACTGTAATAAAAAATTACAGAAATGGTTTGATTCTGCCACTTTCATGGATTAGCAACAAAAATGTTATACTTTTATTAATGCAAACTGCTTTTGCAAAGATCTAAAAATCGTTTATGAATAAAAATTTGCATTTCCGGATATTTTCCCCAAAAATGCTGATCCAAAAATTTATAATTTTTATGGCACAACTCGAAAGTTGGTCATATGAAAACACCTAGTACCTTTGATACTTGGGTAAAAAACCAACAGCAAAATATTTTTTCTTTCTTTTATGCATTTTTCGAAGGTGAACGAAAAACGCGTTGCATCTTTTTTTGCTTTTTTGTCTTTTTTTCTTTTTGCTCTCTGCTATTTTCTTCCATTAAATTTTTGCTGCCCGTTTTTTTGTTGAAAAAAGAATCCCTCAAAAATTGAAAAAAACGGTATTTGTTTTCTTTCTTTTTCGTCTCTGTTTTTTTAGTGTTATATTTTGCATTTGAAAAAACGAGCCAATCGTTTCTTTCTTTTATTTTCCCTTTTAAATAATAAAATAAAAAAATATTTTTTCTTTGGTTTAATTACCCAAAGTTTGAGGTAATAATTAAAATCCGCTCAATTTTTTTGTGGCGAGAAAAAAAATTAAATAAATTTTGGAAAGCTTTTGTTTTTTAAATGAAAGCACATATTTAAAATACTTGCAACTGAGGTCATGCTTAAAAAAAAATTTTTTTGCTCGACATTTTTGAGGAGAAAAATTCAGGAGAAAAGAACATTAATTCGGGTACATGGTCTAATGCACTCTAATTAATGTTCTTTTGGTTATTGGGAGTTTATATGTATGAAATAACCAAATCAGATTTTAATTTAAAAACAAAAATCAATAAATTTGTCGGAATGAATTTGAATGGAACAAAATTTTAAGTATTTTAATTAATTTAAAAAAACAAAATAATTAACATGTTTGAGAATAATTTGAAGTAATATTTTATAAATAACTAATAAAATAAATCAAACAAAAATTTTATTTGTTTACAAAAAACAGGTTTTTGTGCTTGCAATAAAAAAAATCAATAACTTGAAAGCCCTTTTATCAAACTAAATATTTAAAAAAGCCAATCAATACAAATATGATTTGGTGGTAAAAATTAGCAGAAAAAATTTATTTTGGTTAGCTTTTGAAAAAAAATTAAAATCTCAGTTAATTATTGCTTCACAATCTTCACTATATTTTAAAAATTTTGGATCAAATAAAATTTTTTTTGCGGTGAGAAAAAAAATTAAATAAATTTTGGAACGCTTTCATTTTCAAAATGAAAGCAAAAAATTGCAAAAAAAACCATTACTGAATTAGTTGCACGATAACAGAAAATGTGTTGAAACAATTGTTTTTTTTTGTAAAAATGAAACAAGAGGTATGTATTAAAAAACACTCTTTGTTCATCACATGGAACAATTATAAAATTTGCACCATTGTTTACATTACTTTGATTTTGTGTTGTTCCAAAAATTTTTAAAAAAAAGTTAAATTTTTTTTCTATGTCATTTTATTCAAACATGAACTTTGAAAAGAAAAGAGCAATAAATAAAAAAAAAGACACTTTTGCAGCAAATTTTCAAGGACGTTTTTTAGTTCGAATAAAAAAAACTCAAAATTATATCTTTTTTTAATACACTTTTCAGTCTCTATTTTTTTGAACTGTAAAAAATAAATGGTTGAAGAATTGTTAAAAAAATTTAAAAAACAAAAATGAAATCTATTGGATAAATTTATATTTTAAAAATATGTGAAAACAAATCGTTTTTTTACAGCTACAGTAACCAACATTTCAAGGTGTAAAATTTATTTCAAAAAAAACTTTTTCTTTATTACCAGAAAATAACACAAAACACTTGTCACAAAAAAAAGCATAAACCAACAAACCCAGGCTTCCTTAGCTGCAAAACGCACTAAGTGCATGATGCATGCGGATTTGCATTTAGTGCGCACTCAGTGCAAAAGCGTTTGCAGCTAAAAAATAACATGCAAGATTGCACTTTGTGCGCATGTTGTTTGCACTTTGTGCGCACTAACTGCATAGATTTTTTGCATGTTAGAGACTTGTATGTATTAAAAAAATTTAGCAATACTATATCTTTTCAATAAAAACTGAAATAATAATGCAAAAAGAACTTTTAAAGCAATAAATGGTTTTTTATTTTGTTTAACATTGATAATAAAATTTATTACTATTTATTTAAAAAGTGTTTACAACGTTGAAAAAATTTGCAATTTGAAAAATTTTTTTATTTATTAAACTAATGAATATGAATATGCAAATATAAAAATCACTGTACTAAAAGACAAATCAAAAAAATTTAGAAATAACTGGAAAACTTATTTTTAAAGCAAAAATACATTTTGGAAAGAAAAAACAAAATGTTGATAAAATTGAGTATTAACGTCTGAAAAAAAATAATGAATTACAGCCAAATATTATAGTATGACAGTATGCGCTTTTTAAATAAGCCTTTTTACGCCCAGAAAAATATACAGTCTAAAAATGTTGATGATTTAAAAATGGAAAATATTAACGCAATGTATAAATTTAATATAAATCTTATTATTATTTTTTGTAACCAAAAATATTTGGGTTTAATTTTTGGCGCTTTCGATATTGGCAAAATGAGTTTCAGTGTTAACGACAATATTTAAAAATGAAAAATATTAATATCTTTGGAAAAAAATTAAAAATATTTCTTTTATTTAACATTTAATTACTGCTTAATTATTTTATTTTTATTATTATTTATCTTCATCAATATCAACATCAACGTTATTTATCAAAGTCAATGTTTATGGGGAAATATTCTATTTATGGCAATTTTTATATTTATACAAGATTTTGAAAATTTTGGTAAGCATTTATTTTTTCGTAGCTTAGTTTGTTCTTTATCATTAAGTAAATGACTAAAGTATTGTTTATTGTTCCTTGTTGCTTAATAAAACGATCCTGTTAAAAGTCCAGGAGTTTTATCAATCAACAGCGAGCAATAGCTAATACAGTAGTTATTTAGTTGCTTTTAAAGAACTTTAAGATATAGCAGAGGAATAGATGTAGCTTCATTTGATCAAAAAACGATCCTGTTAAAAGTCCAGGAGTTTTTTGAGCAATAGTTACATCTATCCTTTGCTTTATCTTTTAATTCTCTCAATTTTTGGTAAAAATGTTTAAGTGATCCTGTTAAAAGTCCAGGAACTTTTTCATTTTAACCAACGAATGAGAGAATTACTATAGCTTCTAATCTTTTTTACGTTTGTCAAATTCTTGTATAAATATGCCCCCATATTTACCTTGATTTTTAACGTTTATGGTATTGGTTAGAGACAAGGTACGTTTAATTTTTCTATTTCTTATTAATACACTATTTTTCAGCAATCCCTATTTTGTATGTTGTAGGGTTTTTCATTAATGTTTATATATTTGCCATTTTTAGGAACCCTTGTTGTGTATGTTGCAAGGTTTTTTCTATTACAAAATATCTTTCTTCCTCTTTTAATACCAATTTTTCAGATACCGTTCTGCAGTTCACCGTGATTGACCGTAAGTTTAGATTTTGCTTCTATGTTAATGTTATTTTCCTGTTTGTGTTAATCTGTTGAGGGTTTTTTAGGGAATTCCTGTTTGGTATGTTGCAGGAATTCATTTTATGACTTTTTGTTGCGGGTGTGTTGTCTATCTGTGTCTTTGTTTCTACGCTGAAATCGAATATTACGTCTTTTATGATCTTTTTATTGATACTACTGACTTTTAAAATCAGTAGTGTTGATAAAAAGTGATAAAAAAGGCAGAATATTCAATTTCAGCTGAATATCTGAAGTCGGCGAAGAAAAAAAATATTTATCTGCAAAGATTTTGCACTAAGTGCAAATTTAAAAGCACTAAGTGCGCATATAAAATGCATTTAGTGCGCAGGTTATTTGCACTGAGTGCGCAGTTAATTTCCTTAACTGTTTCGTTCATGCAAAATAACCTGCAAGCTAAATGCGCACAAAGTGCAACTGCTTTGCAGATAAGTCTGGGAAAGACAATTTTGCAGCAGCAACTTTGAGCAAACTTTTAATGACGCTTCTTTGATCGTTTCTTTTTTCCAGCACCAGATTTCTTTTTGCGTTTCTTTTCAGTTACTGAATCTTGAGTTGGTTGTTCTTCCATTCCAGATTCAGTATCCAATACCGAAGTATTTTTAAATCCATCTGGATCCATATTATATGCATCTTCAATTGCAGTAATTGGATATGCAAGCTTTTTCCTTTCTTTCAAAGAGAATTCAGCAAATATAACAGGCATTTGACGCCTAAAAAAGAGATTAAGATAGCTTAAAAATTATGTTTTTCAAGTGGACGAGGACGAGCAGAATTAGATGGATAAAATCTAAAAACAAATATAAATTTGCAAATAAATACAAAAAACATACTTTTCAAGTTTAGCCTTCGTTGGAGTATCAACTGAACCTTGAGAACGACGTATACATGTTTCAGATGGATTTTCAACCATTGTTCGCATTCCAATTTCATGCCGTTCAGAAAGTGAACCCTTTCTACTTGAACTTCTTGAATACAGTGTAATAGCTTTTGAAGCAGGTTGTAATGGTGCTGGATGAATTACATGTTTTGGAACAGATACATGTGGTTGTTCATTTTCTTGTGCAGTAATTGAAGCACCAGTAGTTGGATCATCCAAAGTTGGTTCAACAGGAGCTTGCTTCTTTGGTGTAACTTTTTTTGGTGGAATTTCTTTGGGTACATTTTTTTGAGTAATTTCTTTTGATGGTTTAAGTTGGATTTTTTGCTCTGCTTTCTTTTCCTTCTTTTTTGGTTTTGATGCTTTCTCTTTTTCAACAGCTTTCTTCTTTTCCTTTGTATCTTCTGTTGTCAGCTTTGGTTTTACTGGTTGTGGCTTCTCTTCACTTTTTTCTTTTACAACATCAGCTTCAAAACTACTTTTCGGAGTTTCAACAATAATCATCTTTTTTTCAGAAGTTTTATTTTGTTTTCGAATACAAAAATACAAGACACTAAAAAGGATGATGTAATTCATGTTTGGTAAAGATAAAAACTTACACAAAAGCAATAATACCAATAAAAAGAATAAAAAGTATACCACCAACAATTGCCCATATAAGTGTTGCATTTGATGTTTCTTCTTTTGAACCAACTGTTGCTTGAGAAGCTGGTGATGAAATTGCTGGAGCAAGAGTGGTTGTTGGAGTCCAAATTTTTGCATTTTTCTAAAAAATGTATATAGAAAAGTGATGAAATACAGAAAACCTACGACTGTCAAAAAACAATCAGGTGTAGCTTTTATATCATACAATTTAATCTTTCCAGCGGTAATTAATGGTTTACAACTTCCAGGAGGAGCAGCAAGTATGGTTACATCTGCTTTTGGAGATTGCATAATTGCTGTTGGACAAATATCTTCATTTTCGTTGACCTCTTTTGCTAAAAATGTTAAAACTCTTATAAATATATTAAAGCAAAAAAAGCATACTCGATGTAAAATCCATAAACCACAAAATAGGTATTTGTGACGCAGAAGAGGACATAGAAATACCAGCTTCAAATCTGCATCGATTTAGTTCACATCCAACTTGTGAAGAAGTATCAGAAGGATTTTCAGCATCATAACAAAGCTTAACTCTAAAAAAAGAATTATCTCAAAAATAAACCGTAAATACTTAAAAACTTACGTTTGATCCATACAACGTTGTTTATTTTGACCAATGCGTTTAGAACAATATTCAAACTTTAACTGATGATATTTCAATTCAAGTTCAACCTCTTCAACATATCCAGTAAATTTTACATCACCACCTTCTTCTTGAGCATTTGTTACATCAGATGAAAAAAGATTATCATCAGAATCTTTTTCATCAACCAAAGCATCATTATTTGAATGTCGAAGAAATCTTTGACCAAAAGAACTAAATAGTAGAAGAGCAAAGATAAGCAAAAGTTTGAAGAAATTCATGCTTTTGAGCGTTGCAGCAAAAACCACCGTTGTCGACGTTGAAAAACGAAGTGAAATGGGAAAAATTATGAGAAATTTTTCTATATATAGTCAAAAATGGTATGCAAAATTCTTGAACAACATTGTGCTATTGTTAAAAACATTAACATATTTATGCAAATTTATAATTAAAAGTCAATGTTGTGAGTCCTGTCGAAAAGCATGAACAATAAAAATTTTATTTGACAAAAGTTTTTCGCAACGTGCAAAAATTTTTTGCTTTTTGTCATCGTTTTTTTCTAACATTTTTTTCTTCCATGCATGTTTTTTGCTACTGCTTTTTACAAAAATTGTCGGTTTTGTAAAAAAATGTAAGATTATTTATTCAATGAAACAACTGTTGTGCAAAATATGTACAGCTAATTTTGCCTTGATATTTTTTCCTTAGTTTTATTTACTTTGTTTATAGATGAAAAAAATCATAGAAAAAGTGCCATTGGATAATATCTGCCATTTTGAGATGATTAAAAAGAGAGAAAAAAGCGCTCAAAATTTGTGACATTTGAAATTTCTTTAACCATTTTAAAACAAATTTCAACAAAAAACTATGTCAAAAAAAGGATGATATGTTTTCCAACGATAAATTTCTTATACTTCTAAATAAAGTGTTTGATTTGTATGGTTGTTTACAGCAACAAAAATACTTTTTTTTTAATTAAATATATTTAAAACCTTGTTTATTTTTATCTCTCTGTTTTTCCAGTGAAATTTTTCCTTTTTGCACATTTATTTTTGTAAAAAACAAAATAAAAAAAAATTTTAAAGGGTTTTTTATCCAAAAGAAAGTTCCAGAATTTTTGTTGTTGGAAAATAGCCGCTTAATTTTATTGTATTTCAAAAAAAATAAACATGATTAAAAAATTTGCGTCAAAAAAAAAATCTTCTTGCTTCCGAATAAAGAGTTTTTGGATATTTGTGTTAACTGTAATGATACACAATACCTTAATCTCAATTTAAATCAAAATCTTCAAAAATCTTTACATATTTTTTCTGAATCCACAAAAAGCATTTCAACCAAAAAACGAATATCTTTGAATTACGGTAAATCTTAAGCTTTGCAGCAGTTCTTTTTTTTAAATTTTTTTGTAAAATTTAAAATAGATTTTTATATCTTTTTTAATCTGATTTATAAAAATTTCTTAAAATTTGGATGCAAATTGCGTTTGCTTTATTTTAATCAGATTTTTAAAAAATTTAAAAAAGGACTGTAGCTTCAACGAATCTGTTAGATTTTTCAAATAATATAAATTCAAAAAAAGATTATTCAAATCCATGGAAGAAAAATCCAATTATG
Organism: Panagrolaimus sp. PS1159; assembly: GCA_963922195.1. NCBI lineage: Eukaryota > Metazoa > Nematoda > Chromadorea > Rhabditida > Panagrolaimidae > Panagrolaimus > Panagrolaimus sp. PS1159. The sequence goes on along the minus strand of CAWUHW010000017.1, from coordinate 1,454,979 downwards.
AAAATGAAGAAGAAGTATGAAAGAAAGATAAAATTACCAAAAACAAAAACGTGTTGAAATTATTAATTTACCACTTTAATTTATTACTCTTATTATTTTTATGTGCAAGAAAATCCACCAAAGCAGAAGAAAGAAAAAATGGCTTATAAAATCAAACTTATTTGTTTGCCTCCTTTTTTTTTGTTAAAAAATGACTTTTTAATTTGTTTTGTTTGTTACCAGTGTTTTCCCGATTCGGTGGAATCGATGGAATCGATCGGAATCGATATAAAAAGAATCGATTCCAAAATTAAAATAAAAAAATTTCAGAATCCTAAAGCAAAAAAAAAATTATTTTTAAAATCCACATACTTTTTGGAGTCAAAAAAAAAGTTTTTGGAATCAAAACAATGTTTTTGGAGCAAAAAAAGGTGGAGCCAAAAAAAATGTTTTAAAAAATGAACCTTTTTTGAAGTCAAAAAAAATTTTATTCAATAACGGGAATCGAAATCGGAATCAAAAAAAGGTGGAATCGGGAAAACACTGTTTGTTACAGTATTTAATTTTGTGAATACTGTAAAAAAAGTATTTTTGTGTTTTTTTCCGGTTCTGTTTATTTTTCGAGATTTTATTAATAAAAAAAAACGTTTTTAACTGTTTTTTCCAAACATTATCACAGAAAAAAGAATAAAAAAACGTTTTCGAAAATTACGGTTTCGCCTTGATTTAAAAAATCTTAAACTATTTTAGAGCAATTTTTAAACTAACACTTTTTTATTAAAAAAAAACTTCGGTTTCGAAAATCGAAATTTCAACATATATTTGTTTTTAACGAAAAACTAGGGATTTAAATTCCAAAACTCTTTTGGCACACAACAAATTTTTCTATTTTTTCATTTCCTTCAAATTTTTTTTTCAGAAAATTGGATAAACGAGTTCGACAAATGAGTGATCGAAATTTGAGTGATTTGGTTGATGAATGCCGAAAATTTCACGAACAACAAAAACGTGTTGAAATTATTAATTTACCACTTTAATTTATTATTCTATTACTTTTTATATGCAAGAAAATCCACAAAAGAAAAGAAGAAGTAAAAATGGCTTATAAAATCAAACTTATTTTTGCCTCCTTTTTTTGCTAAAATAAACTTTTACAGTACAAAAAAATAGAGTCTAAAAAATGTATTAAAAAGATTAAATTTTGAGCTTTTTAAAAGTGTTACTTGAATGACAGAGAATCACAAAAAGTTTGTATTACATTTCTTCTTTTCAAAATTTTAAATTTTTTATGATCTCTTTTTTTTACAAATATTTAGCGATTATTTTTCAGCCGTGTTTTTTAAAGATGTTTTTACAAAATGCCTTTTTTATATCTTTCTGTGAAAATGTTTGGAAAAAAACAGTAAAAAAAAGGTTTTTTTATTAACAAAATCTCAAAAAATAAACAATACCGGAAAAAAAACATAAAAAAATCTTTTTTTACAGTATTCACAAAATTTAATACTATAACAAACGAAACAAATTAAAAAGTCATTTTTTAACAAGAAAAAGGAGGCAAAAATAAGTTTCATTTTAATAAGCCATTTTTCATTGTTAAAAAATTTTAATAAACAAAAATGAAATCTATTGGATGAATTTATATTTTCAAAATATGTGAAAACAAATCGTTTTTTACAGCTGCAGTAACCAACATTTCAAGGTGTGAAATTTAATTGATAAAAATTTAAACTTTATTATTAATTTTTGCCAAAAAAAACACAAAACACTTGTCACAAAAAAAAGCATAAACCAACAAAAGACAATTTTGCAGCAGCAACTTTGAGCAAGATTTTAATGACGCTTCTTTGATCGTTTCTTTTTTCCAGCACCAGATTTCTTTTTGCGTTTCTTTTCAGTTATTGAATCTTGAGTTGGTTGTTCTTCCATTCCAGATTCAGTATCCAATACAGAAGTATTTTTAAATCCATCTGGATCCATATGATATGCATCTTCAATTGCAGTAATTGGATATGCAAGCTTTTTCCTTTCTTTCAAAGAAAATTCAGCAAATATAACAGGCATTTGACGCCTAAAAAAAGAGATTAAGATAGCTTAAAATTTATATAAAAACTTACCGAATCCAAGTACAAGCTTGACGACGATTTAGGACGGAATACCGTCTTTGAAGGGCAATTACAAATAACAAAGGAATTGGGCAATTTCCATAGATTTCAGCTTCTGAATCAATGAAATCACGAAAGATACCACCAAATGCAAAACTTCGAATATATTCTGGTGTTGTACTTGTTTGAACATATCTTTCAGCTTCCGCAGATAATTCAATAACAGTTTCATTATCACCAAATTTTGCACCATGTTCTGCTAACTTTTCAATTGCAAGATCACTAAAAAGAAATTCGAATAAAAAAAGGTCAATAATGGAAATAACTTACATGAGACGTTCGATGATTTTGAACATAACGCTAATCTTTCTGCAACAAAATAACATAATTTCACGTTTTTCAAGTGGACGAGGACGAGCAGAATCAGCTGGATAAAATCTAAAAAACAAATATTAAGTTGCAAAAAAATACAAAAAACATACTTCTCAAGTTTAGCCTTTGTTGCATTATCAATTGAACCTTGAGAACGACGTATACATGTTTCAGATGGATTTTCAACCATTGTTCGCATTCCAATTTCATGCCGTTCAGAAAGTGACCCTCTTCTACTTGAACTTCTTGAATACAGTGTAATAGCTTATGAAGCAGGTTGTAATGGTGCTGGATGAATTACATGTTTTGGAACAGATACATGTGGTTGTTCATTTTCTTGTGCAGTAATTGAAGCACCAGTAGTTGGATCATCCAAAGTTGGTTCAGCTGGAGTTTGCACTTTCTTTGGTGAAACTTTTTTTGGTGGAACTTCTTTGGGTACATTTTCTTGAGTAATTTCTTTTGATTGTTTAAGTTGGATTTTTTGCTCTGCTTTCTTTTCCTTCTTTTTTGGTTTTGATGCCTTTTCTTTTTCAACAGGTTTTTTCTTTTCTTTTGTATCTTCTGTTGTCAGCTTTGGTTTTACTGGTTGTGGCTTCTCTTCACTTTTTTCTTTTACAACATCAGCTTCAAAAGTACTTTTTGGAGGTTCAACAATAATCATCTTTTTTTCAGAAGTTTTATTTTGTTTTCGAATACAAAAATACCAGACACTAAAAAGGATGATGTAATGCATGTTTGGTAAAGATAAAAACTTACACAAAAGCAATAATACCAATTAAAAGAATAAAAAGTATACCACCAACAATTGCCCATATAAATGTTGCATTTGATGTTTCTTCTTTTGTACCAACTGTTGCTTGAGAAGCTGGTGATAAAATTGCTGGAGCAAGAGTGGTTGTTGGAGTCCAAATTTTTGCATTTTTCTAAAATCAAACAATGTTTGAAAAGAAATGATGAAAGATAAAAAAAACTTACAACTGTTAAAAAACAATCAGGTGTAGCTTTTATATCATACAATTTAATCCTTCCCTTGATAATTGAAGGTTTACAACTTGCAAATGATCTAGAAGCTTCTGCCCGAGGTGATTTCATCTTTGCTGATTCACATGTATCTTTGTTTTCAGGAATGTATAAGGCTTAAAAGGTTACGTAAAATCTTATCATAAAAGAATAACGAAAAGAAATGCTTACAAAGTTTAGGCATCATAAACCATAAGAGATTATCTCCGCCTCCTGTAGAAATACCAGCTTCAAATCTGCATTGATTTGGTCGACATCCATCTTGCAAGAACTCTTGTAAAGACGTATCTGTAGGATTTTCAGCATCGTAACAAGCAAAAACTCTAAAATGATGATATAAAAAAAAATAACCATAACATGTAAAAGCTTACCTTTGATTCATACAAGCTACTTCACTTTGACGAATGTGTTTAGAACAATATTCGAACTTTAACTCATCCAATTCAAGTTCAATTTCTTCAACATATCCAGTTAATTTTACATCACGGCCAAACTGTTGAGCATTTGATCCATCAGAAAAAAGAAGATTATCAGAATCTTTTTCATCAATCAAAGCATCATTAATTGAATGTCGAAGAAATCTTTGACCAAAAGAACCAAAAAATAGAAGAGCAAAGATAAGCAAAAGTTTGAAGAAATTCATATTTTTGAGCGTTGCAGCAAAAACCACCGTTGTCGACGTTGAAAAACGAAGTGAAATGGGAAAAATTATGAGAAATTTGTCTATATATAGACTATATATAGTCAAAAATGGTATGCAAAGTTTTTGAACAATGATTGTGCTATTGTTAAACATTAACATATTTATGCAAATTAATAATTAACCCTTGACGTTGTGGACGTTCAGCCGAAAAGCATCAACAAATAAAAATTTTGTTCGACAAAAAATATTTCGCAACGTGCAAAAATTTTTTGCTTTTTTGCCATCGTTTTTGTTCTAATATTTTTTCTTCCATGTTTTTTGCTACTTACTTTTTTTTACTAAAATGACAAACATGGTAAAAAGAAGAATTTGATGAATTCATATGACAAAAAAAAGTCAAATCAATCTCGTTTTTAATGATAATGAAGATCGGAGGTATGCTGTAATATCTTAACCATTTTACTCTGTGCTATTTTCTTCCATTAAATTTTTTTTGCTCGTTTTTGTTGAAAAAAGAGTCGCTTAAAAACTGAAAAAACTTTGTTTGTTTTCTTTTTCGTCTCTGTTTTTTTAGTGTTATATTTTTGCATTTGAAAAAACGACCCAATCGTTTCTTTTGTTTATTTTTCCTTTAAAATAATAAAATAAAAAAATATTTTTTCTTTGGTTTAATTACCCAAAGTTTGAGGTAATAATTAAATTCCGCTCAATTTTTTTGTGGCGAGAAAAAAAATTAAATTTTGGAACGTTTTCATTTTTAAATTGAAAGCACATAATTGCAAAAAAAAGACATTATTGAATTAGTTGCACGATGACAGAAAATTTGTTAAAAAAATTGTTTTTTTGACTTGTAAAAGTTAATGGTATGAAATCGCTAGAAATTTTAAAAAACAAAAATGAAATCTATTGGATGAATTTATATTTTAAAAATATGTGAAAACAAATCGTTTTTTTTACAGCTGCAGTAACCAACATTTCAAGGTGTAAAATTTAATTTAAGAAATTTTTTACTTTATTATTAATTTTTACCAAAAAATAACACAAAACACTTGTCACAAAAAAAAGCATAAACCAACAAAAAACAATTTTGCAGCAGCAACTTTGAGCTTTTAATGACGCTTCTTTGAACGATTCTTTTTTCCAGCACCAGATTTTTTCTTTCGATTCTTTTCAGTTATTGAATCTTGAGTTGGTTGTTCTTCCATTCCAGATTCAGTATCCAATACAGACGTATTTTTAAATCCATCTGGATCCATATTATATGCATCTTCAATTGCAGTAATTGGATATGCAAGCTTTTTCCTTTCTTTCAAAGAGAATTCAGCAAATATAACAGGCATTTGACACCTAAAAAATAGACTAAGTTGCAAAAAAAATACAAAAAGCATACCTTTCAAGTTTAGCGTTTGTTGCATTATCAATTGAACCTTGAGAACGACGTATACATGTTTCAGATGGATTTTCAACCATTGTTCGCATTCCAATTTCATGCCGTTCAGAAAGTGAACCCTTTCTACTTGAACTCCTTGAATACAGTGTAATAGCTTTTGAAGCAGGTTGTAATGGTGCTGGATGAATTAAATGTTTTGGAACAGATACATGTGGTTGTTCATTTTCTTGTGCAGTAATTGAAGCACCAGTAGTTGGATCATCCAAAGTTGGTTCAGCAGGAGCTTGCACTGTTTTTGGTGGAATTTTTTTTGGTGTAACTTTTTTGGGTACATTTTCTTGAGCAATTTCTTTTGATGGTTTAAGTTGGGTTTTTTGCTCTGCTTTCTTTTCCTTCTTTTTTGGTTTTGATGCTTTCTCTTTTTCAACAGCTTTCTTCTTTTCCTTTGTATCTTCTGTTGTCAGCTTTGGTTTTACTGGTTGTGGCTTCTCTTCACTTTTTTCTTTTACAACATCAGCTTCAAAAGTACTTTTTGGAGGTTCAACAATAATCATCTTTTTTTCAGAAGTTTTATTTTGTTTTCGAATACAACAATACAAGACGCTAAAAAGGATGATGTAATGCATGTTTGGTAAAGATAAAAACTTACACAAAAGCAATAATACCAATTAAAAGAATAAAAAGTATACCACCAACAATTGCCCATATAATTGTTGCATTTGATGTTTCTTCTTTTGTACCAACTGTTGCTTGAGAAGCTGGTGATGGAATTGCTGGAGCAAGAGTGGTTGTTGGAGTCCAAATTTTTGCATTTTTCTAAAAAATGTATATAGAAAAGTGATGAAATGTAGAAAAAACCTACGACTGTCAAAAAACAATCAGGTGTAGCTTTTATATCATACAATTTAATCTTTCCAGCGGTAATTAATGGTTTACAACTTCGAGGAGGAGCAGCAAGTATGGTTACATCTGCTTTTGGAGATTGCATAATTGCTGTTGGACAAATATCTTCATTTTCGTTGACCTCTTTTGCTAAAAATGTTAAAACTCTTATAAATATATTAAAGCAAAAAAAGCATACTCGATGTAAAATCCATAAACCACAAAATAGGTATTTGTGACGCAGAAGAGGACATAGAAATACCAGCTTCAAATCTGCATCGATTTAGTTCACATCCAACTTGTGAAGAAGTATCAGAAGGATTTTCAGCATCATAACAAAGCTTAACTCTAAAAAAAGAATTATCTCAAAAATAAACCGTAAATACTTAAAAACTTACGTTTGATCCATACAACGTTGTTTATTTTGACCATTGCGTTTAGAACAATATTCAAACTTTAACTGATGATATTTCAATTCAAGTTCAACCTCTTCAACATATCCAGTAAATTTTACATCACCACCTTCTTCTTGAGCATTTGTTACATCAGATGAAAAAAGATTATCATCAGAATCTTTTTCATCAACCAAAGCATCATTATTTGAATGTCGAAGAAATCTTTGACCAAAAGATCCAAATAGTAGAAGAGCAAAGATAAGCAAAAGTTTAAAGAAATTCATATTTTTGAGCGTTGCAGCAAAAACCACCGTTGTCGACGTTGAAAAACGAAGTGAAATGGGAAAAATTATGTGAAATTTGTCTATATATAGTCAAAAATGGTATGCAAAGTTTTTGAACAATGATTGTGCTATTGTTAAAAACATTAACATATTTATGCAAATTAAAAATTAACCCTTGACGTTGTGGACGTTCAGCCGAAAAGCATGAACAAATAAAAATTTTGTTCGACAAAAATATTTCGCAACGTGCAAAAATATTTTTGCTTTTTTGTCATCGTTTTTTTTCAAACATTTTTTGTGTTCCATGTTTTTTGCTGCTTACTTTTTTTACTAAAATTACTAAATTTTGTAAAAAGAAGAATTTGATGAATTCATATGACAAAAAAAAGTCAAATCATTCTCGTTTTTAATGATAATGAAGATCGGAGGTATGCTGTAATATCTTAACCATTTTACTCTGTGCTATTTTCTTCCATTAATTTTTTTTTGCTCGTTTTTGTTGAAAAACGAGTCGCTCAAAAACTGAAAAAACTTTGTTTTGTTTTCTTTTTCGTCTCTGTTTTTTTAGTGTTATATTTTTGCATTTGAAAAAAAGAGCCAATCGTTTCTTTCTTTTATTTCCCTTTTAAATAATAAAATAAAAAAACTATTTTTTCTTTGGTTTAATTACCCAAAGTTTGAGGTAATAATTAAATTCCGCTCAATTTTTTTGTGGCGAGAAAAAAAATTAAATAAATTTTGGAACGTTTTCATTTTTAAAATGAATTGCAAAAAAAAGACATTATTGAATTAGTTGCACGATGACAGAAAATTTGTTAAAAAAATTGTTTTTTTGAATTGTAAAAGTTAATGGTATGAAATCGCTAGAATGGTGATCATCCACTTTTTGAAATCATTTCACCCGCAAATCATGCAAATCACGCAAACATTTTTTTTTTCTATTTTTAAATAAATTTTAAAACTTGTTTTTTAGTTAAAAAAATTATAAAACATTATACACAAATTCGAGATTACGATTATTTAATTGCTGAAATGTTTTTTGAGGACGAAAGTGATGGATTTTATTTTACAGAAAATGGGATTATTGGAGTTGAATAAGCATCTTTTTTTCATTTTATTTGTCTATATTTCTGTTGTATTTACGTTTTTGTTTTTTGATTAATAACATTTTTTTCTGATAAGATTATATTTATTAAGGATGTACATAAAACTGAATTTTTTAGTCTTTTGTAATTTGTCTTTTTCAAGATGTCGAAATTTGTTTGAATATGAGGAAATTTTTTGTTTTTGATAATCTTATTGTTATATAAATGAAGATTGTTAGATAATAATCATTTTTTGAAAAAAAAATAGAATCAATCGTTACAACATGCAAAACCTTCATTATTAAATTGGAAAAGAAAACGCAAAAACAAATATCCAATTTTTTTTGATTCTTTTTTTTCAAAAAATCAAAAAGTTATGCTGGCATGTTTAACCACTCCTTGAATTCATTTCAAAGTTATACGACTAAAAATTTTTTTTGTTAAATTTAAACACTTTTTGATTATTTAATTGTTTTACTGTAATAAAAAATTACAGAAATGGTTTGATTCTGCCACTTTCATGGATTAGCAACAAAAATGTTATACTTTTATTAATGCAAACTGCTTTTGCAAAGATCTAAAAATCGTTTATGAATAAAAATTTGCATTTCCGGATATTTTCCCCAAAAATGCTGATCCAAAAATTTATAATTTTTATGGCACAACTCGAAAGTTGGTCATATGAAAACACCTAGTACCTTTGATACTTGGGTAAAAAACCAACAGCAAAATATTTTTTCTTTCTTTTATGCATTTTTCGAAGGTGAACGAAAAACGCGTTGCATCTTTTTTTGCTTTTTTGTCTTTTTTTCTTTTTGCTCTCTGCTATTTTCTTCCATTAAATTTTTGCTGCCCGTTTTTTTGTTGAAAAAAGAATCCCTCAAAAATTGAAAAAAACGGTATTTGTTTTCTTTCTTTTTCGTCTCTGTTTTTTTAGTGTTATATTTTGCATTTGAAAAAAAGAGCCAATCGTTTCTTTCTTTTATTTTCCCTTTTAAATAATAAAATAAAAAAATATTTTTTCTTTGGTTTAATTACCCAAAGTTTGAGGTAATAATTAAAATCCGCTCAATTTTTTTGTGGCGAGAAAAAAAATTAAATAAATTTTGGAAAGCTTTTGTTTTTTAAATGAAAGCACATATTTAAAATACTTGCAACTGAGGTCATGCTTATAAAAAACTTTTTTGCTCGACATTTTTGAGGAGAAAAAATCAGGAGAAAAGAACATTAATTCGGGTACATGGTCTAATGCACTCTAATTAATGTTCTTTTGGTTATTGGGAGTTTATATGTATGAAATAACCAAATCAGATTTTAATTTAAAAACAAAAATCAATAAATTTGTCGGAATGAATTTGAATGGAACAAAATTTTAAGTATTTTAATTAATTTAAAAAAACAAAATAATTAACATGTTTGAGAATAATTTGAAGTAATATTTTATAAATAACTAATAAAATAAATCAAACAAAAATTTTATTTGTTTACAAAAAACAGGTTTTTGTGCTTGCAATAAAAAAAATCAATAACTTGAAAGCCCTTTTATCAAACTAAATATTTAAAAAAGCCAATCAATACAAATATGATTTGGTGGTAAAAATTAGCAGAAAAAATTTATTTTGGTTAGCTTTTGAAAAAAAATTAAAATCTCAGTTAATTATTGCTTCACAATCTTCACTATATTTTAAAAATTTTGGATCAAATTAAATTTTTTTTGCGGTGAGAAAAAAAATTAAATAAATTTTGGAACGCTTTCATTTTCAAAATGAAAGCAAAAAATTGCAAAAAAAACCATTACTGAATTAGTTGCACGATAACAGAAAATGTGTTGACTAATTTCTGTTATCTTTTTTGTAAAAATGAAACAAGAGGTATGTATTAAAAAACACTCTTTGTTCATCACATGGAACAATTATAAAATTTGCACCATTGTTTACATTACTTTGATTTTGTGTTGTTCCAAAAATTTTTAAAAAAAAGTTAAATTTTTTTTCCATGTCATTTTATTCAAACATGAACTTTGAAAAGAAAAGAGCAATAAATAAAAAAAAGACACTTTTGCAGCAAATTTTCAATGACGTTTTTTAGTTCGAATGAAAAAACTCAAAATTATATCTTTTTTTATAGACTTTTCAGTCTCTATTTTTTTGAACTGTAAAAGTTAAATGGTTGAGGAATTGTTAAAAAAATTTAAAAAACAAAAACGAAATCTATTGGATAAATTTATATTTTCAAAATATGTGAAAACAAATCGCTTTTTTACAGCTACAGTAACCAACATTTCAAGGTTGGAAATTTAATTGAAAAAATTTTTTACTTTGTTATTAATTTTTACCAAAAAAAAAACACAAAACACTTGTTACAAAAAAAAGCATAAAACAACAAAAAACAATTTTGCAGCAGCAACTTTGAGCAAGATTTTAATGACGCTTCTTTGAACGTTTCTTTTTTCCAGCACCAGATTTCTTTTTGCGTTTCTTTTCAGTTACTGAATCTTGAGTTGGTTGTTCTTCCATTCCAGATACAGTATCCAATACCGAAGTATTTTTAAATCCATCTGGATCCATATGATATGCATCTTCAATTGCAGTAATTGGATATGCAAGCTTTTTCCTTTCTTTCAAAGAGAATTCAGCAAATATAACAGGCATTTGACGCCTAAAAAAGAGATTAAGATAGCTTAAAAATTATGTTTTTCAAGTGGACGAGGACGAGCAGAATTAGATGGATAAAATCTAAAAACAAATATAAATTTGCAAATAAATACAAAAAACATACTTTTCAAGTTTAGCCTTCGTTGGAGTATCAACTGAACCTTGATAACGACGTATACATGTTTCAGATGGATTTTCAACCATTGTTCGCATTCCAATTTCATGCCGTTCAGAAAGTGAACCCTTTCTACTTGAACTTCTTGAATAAAGTGTAATAGCTTTTGAAGCAGGTTGTAATGGTGCTGGATGAATTACATGTTTTGGAACAGATACATGTGGTTGTTCATTTTCTTGTGCAGTAATTGAAGCACCAGTAGTTGGATCATCCAAAGTTGGTTCAGCAGGAGCTTGCACTGTTTTTGGTGGAATTTTTTTTGGTGGAATTTCTTTGGGTACATTTTCTTGAGTAATTTCTTTTGATGGTTTAAGTTGGATTTTTTGCTCTGCTTTCTTTTCCTTCTTTTTTGGTTTTGATGCTTTCTCTTTTTCAACAGCTTTCTTCTTTTCCTTTGTATCTTCTGTTGTCAGCTTTGGTTTTACTGGTTGTGGCTTCTCTTCACTTTTTTCTTTTACAACATCAGCTTCAAAAGTACTTTTTGGAGGTTCAACAATAATCATCTTTTTTTCAGAAGTTTTATTTTGTTTTCGAATACAAAAATACAAGACACTAAAAAGGATGATGTAATTCATGTTTGGTAAAGATAAAAACTTACACAAAAGCAATAATACCAATAAAAAGAATAAAAAGTATACCACCAACAATTGCCCATATAAGTGTTGCATTTGATGTTTCTTCTTTTGAACCAACTGTTGCTTGAGAAGCTGGTGATGAAATTGCTGGAGCAAGAGTGGTTGTTGGAGTCCAAATTTTTGCATTTTTCTAAAAAATGTATATAGAAAAGTGATGAAATGTGGAAAAAAACCTACGACTGTCAAAAAACATTCAGGAGTAGCTTTTATATCATACAATTTAATCTTTCCAGCGGTAATAATTGGTTTACAACTTCCAGGAGGAGCAGCAAGTATGGTTACATCTGCTTTTGGAGATTGCATAATTGCTGTTGGACAAAATATCTTCATTTTCATTGACCTTTTTATCTGAAAATATATTTATTTGCTTTAATATATTTATAAGACTTTTCATATTTTAAAATATGAAGTCTTATAAATATATTAAAGCAAAAAAAAACATACTCGATGTAAAATCCATAAACCACAAAATAGGTATTTGTGACGCAGAAGAGGACATAGAAATACCAGCTTCAAATCTGCATCGATTTAGTTCACATCCAACTTGTGAAGAAGTATCAGAAGGATTTTCAGCATCATAACAAAGCTTAACTCTAAAAAAAGAATTATCTCAAAAATAAACCGTAAATACTTAAAAACTTACGTTTGATCCATACAACGTTGTTTATTTTGACCAATGCGTTTAGAACAATATTCAAACTTTAACTGATGATATTTCAATTCAAGTTCAACCTCTTCAACATATCCAGTAAATTTTACATCACCACCTTCTTCTTGAGCATTTGTTACATCAGATGAAAAAAGATTATCATCAGAATCTTTTTCATCAACCAAAGCATCATTATTTGAATGTCGAAGAAATCTTTGACCAAAAGAACTAAGTAGTAGAAGAGCAAAGATAAGCAAAAGTTTGAAGAAATTCATTTTGTTGAGCGTTGCAGCAAAAACCACCGTTGTCGACGTTGAAAAACGAAGTGAAATGGGAAAAATTATGAGAAATTTTTCTATATATAGTCAAAAATGGTATGCAAAATTCTTGAACAACAATGTGCTATTGTTAAAAACATTAACATATTTATGCAAATTTATAATTAAAAGTCAATGTTGTAAGTCCTGTCGAAAAGCATGAACAATAAAAATTTTATTCGACATAAGTTTTTCGCAACGTGCAAAAATTTTTTGCTTTTTTTGTCATCGTTTTTTTCTAACATTTTTTTCTTCCATGCATGTTTTTTGCTACTGCTTTTTACAAAAATTGTCGGTTTTGTAAAAAAATGTAAGATTATTAATTCGATGAAACAACTGTTGTGCAAAATATGTACAGCTAATTTTGCCTTGATATTTTTTCCTTAGTTTTATTTACTTTGTTTACAGATGAAAAAAATCATAGAAAAAGTGCCATTGGATAATATCTGCCATTTTGAGATGATTAAAAAGAGAGAAAAAAGCGCTCAAAATTTGTGACATTTGAAATTTCTTTAACCATTTTAAAACAAATTTCGACAAAAAACTATGTCAAAAAAAGGATGATATGTTTTCCAACGATAAATTTCTTATACTTCTAAATAAAGTGTTTGATTTGTATGGTTGTTTACAGCAACAAAACTACTTTTTTTTTAATTAAATATATTTAAAACCTTGTTTATTTTTATCTCTCCGTTTTTCCAGTGAAATTTTTCCTTTTTGCACATTTTTTTTTGTAAAAAACAAAATAAAAAAAATTTTAAAGGGTTTTTTATCCAAAAGAAAGTTCCAGAATTTTTGTTGTTGGAAAATAGCCGCTTAATTTTATTGTATTTCAAAAAAAAATAAACATGATTAAAAAATTTGCGTCAAAAAATGATTTAAAAAATTAATTTTCAGATGGCAACAAAAGATATGTTCTTGCTTCCGAATAAAGAGTTTTTGGATATTTGTGGCAGCTGTAATGATACACAATACCTTAATCTTAATTTAAATCAAAATCTTCAAAAATCTTTACATATTTCTTCTAAATCCACAAAAAGCATTTCAACCAAAAAACGAATACCTTTGAATTACGGTAAATCTTAAGCTTTGCAGCAGTTCTTTTTTATTAATTTTTATATAAAATTTAAAATAGATTTTTATATCTTTTTTAATCTGATTTATAAAAATTTCTTAAAATTTGGATGCAAATTGCATTTGCTTTATTTTAATCAAATTTTTAAAAAATTTAAAAAAGGACTGTAGCTTCAACGAATCTGTTAGATTTTTCAAATAATATAAATTCAAAAAAAGATTATTCAAATCCATGGAAGAAAAATCCAATTATGAAAATGAAGAAGAAGTATGAAAGAAAGATAAAATTACCAAAAACAAAAACGTGTTGAAATTATTAATTTACCACTTTAATTTATTACTCTTATTATTTTTATGTGCAAGAAAATCCACAAAAGAAAAGAAGAAAAAAAAATGGCTTATAAAATCAAATTATTTGTTTGCCTCCTTTTTTTTTGTTAAAAAATGACTTTTTAATTTGTTTTGTTTGTTACCAGTGTTTTCCCGATTCGGTGGAATCGATGGAATCGATCGGAATCGATATAAAAAGAATCGATTCCAAAATTAAAATAAAAAAATTTCAGAATCCTAAAGCAAAAAAAAAATTATTTTTAAAATCCACATACTTTTTGGAGTCAAAAAAAAAGTTTTGAAAAATGAACCTTTTTTGGAGTCAAAAAAAAATTTTATTCAAAAACGGGAATCGAAATCGGAATCAAAAAAAGGTGGAATCGGGAAAACACTGTTTGTTACAGTATCAGATTTTGTGAATACTGTAAAAAAAGTATTTTTGTGTTTTTTTCCGGTTCTGTTTATTTTTTGAGATTTTATTAATAAAAAAAAACGTTTTTAACTGTTTTTTCCAAACATTATCACAGAAAAAAGAATAAAAAAACGTTTTCGAAAATTACGGTTTCGCCTTGTTTTAAAAAATCTTAAACTATTTTAGAGCAATTTTTAAATATTTAATAACACTTTTTTATTAAAAAAAAACTTCGGTTTCGAAAATCGAAACTTCAACATATATTTTTTTTTAACAAAAAACTAGGGATTTAAATTTTAAAACTTTTTTGACACCCAACAAACATTTCAATTTTTTAATTTCCTTCAATTTTTTTTTCAGAAAATTGGATAAACGAGTTCGACAAATGAGTGATCGAAATTTGAATGATTTGGTTGATGAATGCCGAAAATTTCGTGAACAACAAAAACGTGTTGAAATTATTAATTTACCACTTTAATTTATTTTTCTATTATTTTTATATGCAATAAAATCCACAAAAGAAAAGAAGAAAGAAAAATGGCTTATAAAATCAAATTATTTGTTTGCCTCCTTTTTTTTTTGTTAAAAAAATGACTTTTTAATTTGTTTCGTTTGTTACAGTATTAAATTTTGTGAATACTGTAAAAAAGATTTTTTTATGTTCTTTTTCCGGTATTGTTTATTTTTTGAGATTTTGTTAATAAAAAAACCTTTTTTTTACTGTTTTTTTCCAAACATTTTCACAGAAAGACATATAAAAAAGGCATTTTGTAAAAACATCTTTAAAAAACACGGCTGAAAAATAATCGTTAAATATTTGTAAAAAAACCGATCGTAAAAAATTAAAAAATTTTGAAAAGAAGAAATGTAATACAAACTTTTTGTGATTCTCTGTCATTCAAGTAACACTTTTAAAAAGCTCAAAATTTAATCTTTTTAATACATTTTTTAGACTCTATTTTTTTGAAATGTAAAAGTTAAATGGTTGAGGAATTGTTAAAAAATTTAAAAAACAAAAATGAAATTTATTTGATGAATTTATATTTTCAAAATATGTGAAAACAAATCGTTTTTTACAGCTACAGTAACCAACATTTCAAGGTGTGAAATTAAATTGATAAAAATTTAAACTTTATTATTAATTTTTGCCAAAAAAAAACACAACACACTTGTCACAAAAAAAAGCATAAACAAACAAAAGCTAATTTTGCAGCAGCAACTTTGAGCAAACTTTTAATGACGCTTCTTTGAACGATTCTTTTTTCCAGCACCAGATTTTTTCTTTCGATTCTTTTCAGTTATTGAATCTTGAGTTGGTTGTTCTTCCATTCCAGATTCAGTATCCAATACCGAAGTATTTTTAAATCCATCTGGATCCATATTATATGCATCTTCAATTGCAGTAATTGGATATGCAAGCTTTTTCCTTTCTTTCAAAGAGAATTCAGCAAATATAACAGGCATTTGACGCCTAAAAAAAGAGATTAAGATAGCTTAAAATTCATATAAAAACATACCGAATCCAAGTACAAGCTTGTCGACGATTTAGGACGGAATACCGTCTTTGAAGGGCAATTACAAATAACAAAGGAATTGGGCAAGATTCACATACTTCAGCATCTGAATCAATCAAATCACGAAAGATACCACCAAATGCAAAACTTCGAATATATTCTGGTGTTGTACTTGTTTGAACATATCTTTCAGCTTCTGCAGATAATTCAATAACAGTTTCATTATCACCAAATTTTGCACCATGTTCTGCTAATCGTTCAATTGCAACATCACTAAAAAGAAATTCGAATATAAAAACGTCAATAATGGAAATAACATACATGAGAAGTTCAATAGTTTTGAACATTACGCTAATCTTTCTGCAGCAAAATAACATAATTTCACGTTTTTCAAGTGGACAAGGACGAGCATAATCAGATGGATAAAATCTAAAAAACAATTATAAAGTTTCAAAAAAATACAAAACATACCTTTCAAGTTTAGCCTTTGTTGTATTATCAATTGAACCTTGAGAACGACGTATACATGTTTCAGATGGATTTTCAACCATTGTTCGCATTCCAATTTCATGCCGTTCAGAAAGTGAACCCTTTTCTACTTGAACTTCTTGAATAAAGTGTAATAGCTTTTGAAGCAGGTTGTAATGGTGCTGGATGAATTACATGTTTTGGAACAGATACATGTGGTTGTTCATTTTCTTGTGCAGTAATTGAAGCACCAGTAGTTGGATCATCCAAAGTTGGTTCAACAGGAGCTTGCTTCTTTGGTGTAACTTTTTTTGGTGGAATTTCTTTGGGTACATTTTCTTGAGTAATTTCTTTTGATGGTTTAAGTTGGATTTTTTGCTCTGCTTTCTTTTCCTTCTTTTTTGGTTTTGATGCTTTTTCTTTTTCAACAGGTTTTTTCTTTTCCTTTGTATCTTCTGTTGTCAGCTTTGATTTTACTGGTTGTGGCTTCTCTTCACTTTTTTCTTTTACAACATCAGCTTCAAAACTACTTTTTGGAGGTTCAACAATAATCATCTTTTTTTCAGAAGTTTTATTTTGTTTTCGAATACAACAATACAAGACACTAAAAAGGATGATGTAATGAAAGTTTGGTAAAGAAAAAAACTTACACAAAAGCAATAATACCAATTAAAAGAATAAAAAGTATACCACCAACAATTGCCCATATAATTGTTGCATTTGATGTTTCTTCTTTTGTACCAACTGTTGCTTGAGAAGCTGGTGATGGAATTGCTGGAGCAAGAGTGGTTGTTGGAGTCCAAATTTTTGCATTTTTCTAAAATCAAACAATGTTTGAAAAGAAATGATGAAAGATAAAAAAAACTTACAACTGTTAAAAAACAATCAGGTGTAGCTTTTATATCATACAATTTAATCCTTCCCTTGATAATTGAAGGTTTACAACTTGCAAATGGTCTAGAAGCTTCTGCCCGAGGTGATTTCATCTTTGCTGATTCACATGTATCTTTGTTTTCAGGAATGTATAAGGCTTAAAAGGTTACGTAAAATCTTATCATAAAAGAATAACGAAAAGAAATGCTTACAAAGTTTAGGCATCATAAACCATAAGAGATTATCTCCGCCTCCTGTAGAAATACCAGCTTCAAATCTGCATTGATTTGGTCGACATCCATCTTGCAAGAACTCTTGTAAAGACGTATCTGTAGGATTTTCAGCATCGTAACAAGCAAAAACTCTAAAATGATGACATAAAAAAATAACCAAAACATGTAAAAGCTTACCTTTGATTCATACAAGCTACTTCACTTTGACGAATGTGTTTAGAACAATATTCGAACTTTAACTCATCCAATTCAAGTTCAATTTCTTCAACATATCCAGTTAATTTTACATCGCGGCCAAACTGTTGAGCATTTGATCCATCAGAAAAAAGAAGATTATCAGAATCTTTTTCATCAATCAAAGCATCATTAATTGAATGTCGAAGAAATCTTTGACCAAAAGATCCAAAAAGTAGAAGAGCAAAGATAAGCAAAAGTTTGAAGAAATTCATTTTGTTGAGCGTTGCAGCAAAAACCACCGTTGTCGACGTTGAAAAACGAAGTGAAATGGGAAAAATTATGAGAAATTTTTCTATATATAGTCAAAAATGGTATGCAAAGTTTTTGAACAACATTGTGCTATTGTTAAAAACATTAACATATTTATGCAAATTTATAATTAAAAGTCAATGTTGTGAGTCTTGTCGAAAAGCATCAACAAATAAAAATTTTGTTCGACAAAAATTATTTCGCAACGTGCAAAAATTTTTTGCTTTTTTGTCATCGTTTTTGTTCTAATATCTTTTCTTCCATGTTTTTTGCTACTTACTTTTTTTTACTAAAATTACAAAATTTTGTAAAAAGAAGAATTTGATGAATTCATATGACAAAAAAAAGTCAAATCAATCTCGTTTTTAATGATAATGAAGATCGGAGGTATGCTGTAATATCTTAACCATTTTACTCTGTGCTATTTTCTTCCATTAAATTTTTTTTGCTCGTTTTTTTGTTGAAAAAAGAGTCGCTTAAAAATTGAAAAAAACTTTGTTTGTTTTCTTTTTCGTCTCTGTTTTTTTAGTGTTATATTTTGCATTTGAAAAAACGACCTTATCGTTCCTTTCGTTTATTTTCCCTTTTAAATAATAAAACAAAAAAAATATTTTTTCTTTGGTTTAATTACCCAAAGTTTGAGGTAATAATTAAATTCCGCTCAATTTTTTTGTGGGGAGAAAAAAAATTAAATAAATTTTGGAACGTTTTCATTTTTAAAATGAATTGCAAAAAAAAGACATTATTGAATTAGTTGCACGATGACAGTAAATTTGTTAAAAAAATTCTTTTTTTAACTTGTAAAAGTTAATGGTATGAAATCGCTAGAAATTTTAAAAAACAAAAATGAAATCAATTGGATGAATTTATATTTTAAAAATATGTGAAAACAAGTCGCTTTTTTTTTGCTACAGTAATCAACATTTCGAGGTGTGAAATTTAATTTAAATAATTTTTTACTTTATTATTAATTTTTACCAAAAAATAACACAAAACACTTGTCACAAAAAAAAGCATAAACCAACAAAAAACAATTTTGCAGCAGCAACTTTGAGCAAGATTTTAATGACGCTTCTTTGAACGTTTCTTTTTTCCAGCACCAGATTTTTTCTTTCGATTCTTTTCAGTTTTTGAATCTTGAGTTGGTTGTTCTTCCATTCCAGATTCAGTATCCAATACCGAAGTATTTTTAAATCCATCTGGATCCATATTATATGCATCTTCAATTGCAGTAATTGGATATGCAAGCTTTTTCCTTTCTTTCAAAGAGAATTCAGCAAATATAACAGGCATTTGACGCCTAAAAAAAAGACTAAGTTGCAAAAAAAAATACAAAAAGCATACCTTTCAAGTTTAGCGTTTGTTGCATTATCAATTGAACCTTGAGAACGACGTATACATGTTTCAGATGGATTTTCAACCATTGTTCGCATTCCAATTTCATGCCGTTCAGAAAGTGAACCCTTTCTACTTGAACTCCTTGAATAAAGTGTAATAGCTTTTGAAGCAGGTTGTAATGGTGCTGGATGAATTACATGTTTTGGAACAGATACATGTGGTTGTTCATTTTCTTGTGCAGTAATTGAAGCATCAGTAGTTGGATCATCCAAAGTTGGTTCAGCAGGAGCTTGCACTGTTTTTGGTGGAATTTTTTTTGGTGTAACTTTTTTGGGTACATTTTTTTGGGTAACTTCTTTTGATTGTTTAAGTTGGATTTTTTGCTCTGCTTTCTTTTCCTTCTTTTTTGGTTTTGATGCTTTTTCTTTTTCAACAGGTTTTTTCTTTTCCTTTGTATCTTCTGTTGTCAGCTTTGGTTTTACTGGTTGTGGCTTCTCTTCACTTTTTTCTTTTACAACATCAGCTACAAAACTACTTTTTGGAGGTTCAACAATAATCTTCTTTTTTTCAGAAGTTTTATTTTGTTTTCGAATACAAAAATACCAGACACTAAAAAGGATAATGTAATGCATGTTTGGTAAAGATAAAAACTTACACAAAAGCAATAATACCAATTAAAAGAATAAAAAGTATACCACCAACAATTGCCCATATAATTGTTGCATTTGATGCTTCTTCTTTTTTACCATTCGCTTGAGAAGCTGGTGGTGCTTGAGTTGTTGGAGATTGAGTTGTTGCAGGAGTCCAAATTTTTGCATTTTTCTAAAAAATGTATATAGAAAAGTGATGAAATGTGGAAAAAAACCTACGACTGCCAAAAAACATTCAGGGGTAGCTTCTTTAACAGACAATTTAATCTTTCCATTGGTAATTAAAGGTTTACAAGTTGGAAACGAAGGTATCGGAGTTACTTGTGCTGTTGGTGATTGCATAACTGCTGTTGCACAAATATCTTTATCATTATCAAGACTTGTTGCTAAAAAAAAACTGAAGAATAAAATCATTTAAAAGGTGCTTACAATATTCAGGCTTCATAAACCATAAGCGATTTTCCCTCTCTCCTAGTGAAATACCAGCTTCAAATCTGCATTGATTTGGTCCACAGTTACCTCGTGAATCTATATGAGGATTTTCAGCATCATAACAAGCATAAACCCTAAAAAAATGATGATCTCAAAAATAAACAGTAAATATTAAAAAGCTTACCTTTGATTCATACAACGTTGTTCATTTTGACGAATGCGTTTAGAACAATATTCGAACTTTAACTCATCCAATTCAAGTTCAATTTCTTCAACATATCCAGTTAATTTTACATCGCGGCCAAACTGTTGAGCATTTGATCCATCAGAAAAAAGAAGATTATCAGAATCTTTTTCATCAATCAAAGCATCATTATTTGAATGTCGAAGAAATCTTTGACCAAAAGATCCAAATAGTAGAAGAGCAAAGATAAGCAAAAGTTTAAAGAAATTCATATTTTTGAGCGTTGCAGCAAAAACCACCGTTGTCGACGTTGAAAAACGAAGTGAAATGGGAAAATTATGAGAAATTTTTCTATATATAGTCAAAAATAGTATGCAAAGTTTTTGAACAACATTGCGCTATTGTTAAAAACATTAACATATTTATGCAAATTTATAATTAAAAGTCAATGTTGTGAGTCCTGTCGAAAAGCAAAAACAATAAAAATTTTATTCGACAAAAATATTTCACAACGTGCAAAAATTTTTTGTCATCGTTTTTTTTCAAACATTTTTTGTGTTCCATGTTTTTTGCTGCTTACTTTTTTTACTAAAATTACAAAATTTTGTAAAAAGAAGAATTTGATGAATTCATATGACAAAAAAAAGTCAAACCAATCTTGTTTTTAATGATAATGAAGATCGGAGGTATGCTGTAATATCTTAACCATTTTACTGTCTGCTATTTTCTTCCATTAAATTTTTTTTGCTCGTTTTTGTTGAAAAACGAGTCGCTCAAAAACTGAAAAAACTTTGTTTTGTTTTCTTTTTCGTCTTTGCTTTTTTAGTGTTATATTTTTTCGTTTGAAAAAACGACCCAATCGTTTCTTTTGTTTATTTTTCCTTTTAAATAATAAAATAAAAAAACTATTTTTTCTTTGGTTTAATTACCCAAAGTTTGAGGTAATAATTAAATTCCGCACAATTTTTTTTGTGGCGAGAAAAAAAATTAAATAAATTTTGGAACGTTTTCATTTTTAAAATGAAAGCAAATAATTGCAAAAAAACAATTACTGAATTAATTGCACGATAACAGAAAATTTGTGGGAAAAATTGTTTTTTTGTAAAAATGAAACATATTTAAAACACTTTATTCATCACATGGGACAATAATAAAAGTTGCACCATAAACAGTTCCAACATCTGTAGGATTTTGAAGGGATGTAAAAGCTTTATATGAAAGATATACCTGATCCCTTGGACAAAATGGACATCGATCTTTGATAGGCACCGTAATCCTGGAAATGTTGAAATTAAATTATAATAATTAAAATTTAAAAAATTTACGTTTTATCATTGTAATCAATTTCTAAGCAATAATTACACATTGGATCTTTCATTGTTCTGGATTTTGAAAACCATTGAAAACTTAAAGCTGCAAAGTTTTCTTTTTCTGCATCAATTTTTACACCACATGCAGCACGTCCAGCTTTTTTATAAAAAGTAAAATGTCCGCTAAATGGAGTATCAAGGGAAATTTGATTGTTATTTGTGAAGAGTGAAGTGATGGGAGAAGACAATTTAATTTTGGAATTTGGTTTTATCATTGCATGAGGTAATGGTGGTGATTGCTTATCTTTGGCACTTTTTGGTGGAGAATCTATAATAAGTTAAATAAACAAAAATTTTTGAAATTTTCAATGTTAATAAATTACGGCAACTAAAAATCTTTTTCTGCGCAAGAAAGCTTTTCTTTTTTTTACTAAACAAGCACCCCAAAAAAAAGTATTGGCGGAACATTATAAAAGCTGATTCATTTTTATGATTGTTTTAAAAACTATATTTTTTTAAAGCTAAAATTTGGTTTAAAAAAAGAAATGATTAATAATAGATTTTTATTGTTGCTGTTTTTTGTAACTATTATTTCTGGGTTTAATATATTTAATAATTTAGAAGAACGGTCTTCAAAAGAAATTTATGAAATTGAATCAGATAAAAAATTTAAGGTAATAAAAAACATTGTTAAAATTTATTTTAATAAAAATTAATTTTTGGCAATATTTAGGAGATTTTGGATATCTCAAATCCTCTTATTTACATGATGGTTCAAATAATGAAAATGTAAAGGAAGTCGAAAATACTACTGAAAATTCTATTGAAAATGCATTAAAAAGATTTCAAGAATCTTCAGGTTTAAATCCAACAGGAAAATTTAATAAAGAAACAAAGCTTAAAATGTTATTACCAAGATGTGGGGTAATTGATATGAAGGCTGTAAAAATTACAAATGGTTTGTTTTAAAATGTTTAAAACTGCAAAAAATACTTTACTTTGGAAAAAAAATTAAATAATTTAAATAAGAATTAAATTAAGATTTCTATTTTTAGATGTTCCATGGAAAAACAAGGAAATTACGTTTTCCATTTTAAATTTTCCATCTTTTTAAACACAATTTGAAGTTCGGTCTGTTTTTTATTTTTGAAAACGTTTTTCGTGTGGTGAAAAAAAATCGTGTTGACGCTTTCAAACACTGAAAAAAAGGTAAGAATATTTTTTTCGTAAAAAAGCTCTTTTTTCAATGCAAAAAAACAACAAAAATAAATGTCAGTCCCAAATTTCAAGCTCCTTTCGGCCGCTTGGATAGCGCAGTGGTGAAAGCTTCGGTGTCTGAGTCGGACCCTAAAAAAGTCAATGGCTTTCGAGTCACCCGGATGCGTGCTTATGTACACTAACTGTTAAAGGTTGGAGACTTCCATAGGGAAAACAGACAGAACCATTGATTTTTTGTTTTAAAAATATATTTCTGATTAAAATAGAAATTCCATTTTTACTGTTTTTGCACAAATGTGCCACTTTTTATGCAAAAAATTTAAAACTGGCACTCCAATTTTAGCATTTCAACTTTTAAAATAAAAAAAACAAATCCCGAAACAGCTATATTTGATTAAAAATCAATCGAAATTACCTGGTTCCAAAATTCCGATTGTAACACCAGGTAAATCAATTACAGGTTCAATATCATTCTTTAAAACACATGTTCCACCATCCCAATCACTCCATGTATAAGCTTTACAATTTGGAGTTGCTTTACAAATTCCACAACAATCAGAAAGTTTTCCTTGTACAGATTTAATATCATGCACAATAATGGCTTTATTATTTTGATGTGCACTGCATTCTAAAAAATAAAAAATTTTATTTAAATTTTATCATAAAAAATTCTTTAAAAACGTAAAACAATGCCATAGAAATTAAGAATTTTCAAAAATTTTGAAATCCTTTTTTTGCTGCAAAAATGATTATTAAATTTCTTTTCAAGATATTTTATATTTTAAAGGAGGTGGATGTCTTGATACAGTTTCGAAATCTTAGATTTTCGTGATTTTCAGGCGAACTGAGAGTCTTGAAACGAAAATGACCCTTTTTTACATTGTTTTTATCAAAAAAGATGCATTTTCGTTTCTGGACTCTCACTTCGCCTGAAAATCACGAAAATCTAAGATGTCGAAACTGTATCGAAACATCCGCCTCCTTTAATTTGGTTGTACTTTTTTTTGATACAATTTTGGTAGAAATTTATAAAAAAAATGAAAAGAAATTTAAAAATCATTTTTGCAGCAAAAAAAGAATTTCTAAATTTTAATTTCTATGGCAAAGAATTTTTTATAAGTTTTGATTGTTGGAACATTTTTTAATAATTGCCATTTAATCATAGTTCCAAATAATCATTCAAAAAAATTAATATTCGGTAAAATGTATAAAAACTTACTTGCACTTTCAACAATCGAATAAAATAAAATGTTAACAAAAATAAAAATTAGTATAAAAATTTTCATAATTTTTAAAAATATCAGAGCTTTAATATTAAAATTACGTCAACTTTTCAAAGTTTTTGTTTTTTTTAATGACTAAAAAAAGAAAGAAAAACAATCCAAATCAAACGTCTCTTTTTTTACTAAATACTATTTTTTAATGAATCATTTTTGACGCGTGCGGTTTTTTCCTTTGTTTTAATTTAAGGGTGGTAATTTTTATTTAATTCTCTTTTTTTTGTCACAATTTTTACACAACTTTGTGCTTTCACTTTTTTAAAAACTTATTTTTTGTGTCCGATTTAATCAATAATTTTTTTTATCATCAATTAACTTGTATATAATTGCATTAAATTAACGTAGTCTAATAAGTTTTTTTGTAGTAAATTTTTAAATAAAAGGTGCGAAAGGTTTGGCACTTTTTTAATTTTCAAAGTTATTTTCGAAATGGTTTCATTGCTTTGTCGCAAAAAAATGTGACACGATGAATGGTTAAGAATATATTGATTCGTTTTAAAACATCTATTTTGTGTGTGTTTGTTCAAAGTCATTTCTCTTTGTTTGTCAAAAAATATGTTTCTCTCATTTAAAGCAAAAACCGAAGTTTGTTACAAGTTCTTTTAAAATATGAATTAAAAAAAAAACTAAAAATGAGTCCAAAATCAGAAATACAATTTTGTACAAAAATGTTAAATCAATTAGATTCATGTAAAACTTCAACAATTTATGCTCCACCTTTAATTTTAAGTTCACTTGCAATGGTTTATGCTGGATCGGAGGGAATAACTGCGAAAGAACTTGAAAAAGTTATCGGAGAAGGTAATTTATTTAAGGTTATATTATTATTATTCTCATATTTCAGGTAAAAGCCGTAAAGAAAAGCTGCTAAACGGAATTTCTGGTTTTGTTATATAAGACGACTATAAATAAAAAATTTTCAAACTGATGAAAAAACACTAAAAATCAAGGAATTTTACTCAGTTTTCATTCAATTGCTTTTTTTCAGCTTTTTAAGTGATTTTACTCATAAATAAAATTAATGAGTAAAATTTCAGAAAATGTTGCATTTTTGATTTTTTTACTCAAGCATTATTTGGGTAAAATTTTAGACCAAAATTTTTTACCCATTTTTATGGGTAAATTTTTTAACTATTTTTTTTTACCCATTTTTTTATGGATTGCCACGCATCGGATTCGAACTTTTGACATTTTTTCAAAGTCTAAAGTCTTAACCGCTGCGCCATAGCGTCGATCACATTTTAGTTTCTTTTTTTGCTCATAAACAAAAGGCGTTTGTGACAAAACGCCAAGAGAGAAAAAAAGGTTAATCGCCGCAAACTTGAAAAATGCATTATTAAAAAGTCTTTTTAAAAATTAAACAAAATCACTTTAAAAATATTAAAACGTTAACATTATTTATTGTTAATTATTAATTAATAATAAATAAATAACATACAATACAAAAAAAACAACAAAAAGCAGCGTTTTTTAACCTTTTTTTCTCTCTTGGCGTTTTGTCACAAACGCCTTTTGTTTATAAGCAAAAAAAGAAACTAAAATGTGATCGCCGCTATGGCGCAGCGGTTAAGACTTTAGACTTTGAAAAAATGTCAAAAGTTCGAATCCGATGCGTGGCAATCCATAAAAAATGGGTAAAAAAAAGAGTTAAAAAATTTACCCATAAAAAATGGGTAAAAAAAAAGAGTTAAAAAGTTTACCCATAAAAATGGGTAAAAAATTTTGGTCTAAAATTTTACCCAAATAATGCTTGAGTAAAAAAAATCAAAAATGCAATATTTTCTGAAATTTTACTCATTAATTTTATTTATGAGTAAAACAACTGAAAAATGCAACATTTTCTGAAATTCAGCTCGTCAATTTTATTTATGAGTAAAATCACTTAAAAAACAGCATTTTTTTTAAAAGTGAGTAAAATTTCATGATTTTTAATGTTTTTTCATCAGTTTGAAAATTTTTTATTTATAGTCGTCTTATATCAAAAAAAATTTTTGTGTATTAGTGTTCGAATTTAATTATAGAGGGACCATTTTTTGGGACACCTGGTACATTTTTTTTCACTTTTTTGTTAAACTAAAAAACTTTAAAGAAGCAGTACTTTTTGGGATTTTTTTCTAACTCTAGTTTTTTTGATCGCCATTTTTTTTACAAAAAAGTATATATGTTGTGTCCAGATTAGAGAACCGTCCGGTTCTCAGCAAATTTGTTATTACATGAATTTGAATTATGGCAGGGGCTATTGCAGAGATTTTTACATCCTTTTGTACAGCTACAATGGATATGTCCCTGTCCGCCCGAAGCAAACAGGGACATATCAGATTTTTATATATTTACTTGTATAAAAATGGTTTAAACGGATAATTTAAAGAATCAAAAACTTTTTTTGAAAATAAATTAATATATTTGAATAATTTGTACTTTAGCATTAAAATGCATGGTTCAGGTTCTCAAATATGGACGTCCAGATTGGAGAACCGTTCAAAAATTTGTTGTTCTCTAATCTGGACGTCCAGTTCCGAGAACCGGACGGTTCTCTAATCTGGACACAACATATACATATATATATTTATCAACAAATATACTATAAAACATTCAACCAAAAAGTGAGTACTTTAATTTAAAAACTGTTGT
This sequence comes from Panagrolaimus sp. PS1159, assembly GCA_963922195.1. Taxonomy (NCBI): domain Eukaryota; kingdom Metazoa; phylum Nematoda; class Chromadorea; order Rhabditida; family Panagrolaimidae; genus Panagrolaimus; species Panagrolaimus sp. PS1159. Next base: position 1,427,961 of record CAWUHW010000017.1, on the reverse strand, counting down.
TTAACTATTTGGATGAAGAACGGCTGTCAATCGAATAAAACCAAAAGCAAAAGATTTTCTTTTCATTTTTTTTTTATTTTATGGATATAATCCTTCAAATTATGAGAACTGAAAATATTTCGGAAAAAAAGAGCTTAGAGAATTAATAACATCCTCTTTTAACAATTATCATTAAATTATTAATGAATCAAATGCATAGTACTTTAAATGGAGAGTAAAGGGCTTGGAACAATTTATTTGTCATTATAAAATGAATAACAAAAAAAAGGATATGCTTCAGCCTCCCTTTATGTAATGATGGCCAATCAAATTTCACACACGACTTAAACTTTTGTGCGTTGCTTCTTTAATCTTAGTAACAATTGTTTGAGGGACTTTTGTTGTCTTTTTTTTCAATAATCGTTAAACTCAAGAAAAATTGAAAAACGTTGTTTTGCAAAGTGTCTTATTTTCATCTTTCAATCTGTTTGATTCCTGTATAAATAAGTTACAACATTGGAAATTGATCAACATTTTTATTTTTTACAAGTTTAAATGTTTGAAGATTGCTATTTTAAAAAATTTTTAGATTTTTTGTAAGAAACATTTGTCATTAAAAATAAGATTGATGTCTCAAAGAAAAGTGATTAAATTTACATGTTTTTTGAACAATAAAAAATTTTTTTATTTGAAAAAAAAATCTTATGGAAAAGAGTTTTTTCTTTTTTTGACTTCTATTTTTTGTACTTTGGACAACGACGCTTAAAACCATCTCTAATTTTCATATAAAAAGCTGATTGACAGCTATGCTCTTTTATTCCGTTAAATTCATGATTTCAGTTTTTATCTTTTTTTAAAAAACACTTACGTCAATGGTAATCAGGTGATGGTTATATTATTTTCATTTCTAAAGATTTCCTATTTAAACAATAGTTGGACGGATTTGCTTTAGTGCTTTTTTTCTAATTTAAGTTTTTTTTTTCCTTTTACTTCTTTGTGTCATTATTTTGATTGAAGTAAAGACGTGTTTTGAAAGAAAAGCAACTGAATTTTTTTTTGATTTCTAACGTTTGCTAAAGTTTAATTTAAAAAGCCTTTTCGCATAAAAATTAGATATTTTCTGCTAGGAAAATTATTTAAAATGTTTTATCGACTCGTCAATTAACAAAGCTTTTAGCCTCTTAATTCTTCATATTGTTCACAATGAAAGTCTTGTTTTTTCTTACGTTGTTTACACTGTATTTGTTGCCAGCATTTTCAAAACGTAAGTAAATTATATTTTCGCTGCTTCTAATACACTTTTGTTTTATATGGTCCTTTGGAAAAAGATGTGGACAATTTTAATTCAAAAATTGGTGAAGTAATTCAAAGCAATGTTTTATTCGCTGCAAAAACACTTCAAGAATTTGCAAAAGTTTTTGCTGCTACCGGAAATACATATAGTGCTGTAATTTCAGCAGGCTTGGAAGTTGGAATTAGTAAGGTAACTGTTATGGATAAAACTCTGTTTTATCTCTTTATTTGTTAATGTCGGAAGAAAGGGGAAAAGGTTAATTACATTAATATTTATTCAAGAGAATGAGCCTGCGCTCAGCAGCGACACAAAAATACAGACAAAATAAAATCAGAGAAAAACATTTCAAGGATAGAAAAAAGAGAGCGATGAAAATTGCTAATAGGTAACAATTCGCCAAAACTTAATAAAGTTCAAATCTGTTCTCATCACCTCCCCTAGCTGAATATACACTTTTCAAACGGCATTGATCATGTGAAGGAGAATCACGACTTTCTTTGCTATATTCAGCTTTGCTTTCTTCAGGACCAGTTAAAGATGTTTGACCAACGTTAACTTTCGAATAAAGTTTCTTGCTACCGTAACCTTCGCGTTTTACGCTGGAAAAAGTTGAGTTGCTCTTTGCATCCTCTGGATGTCCACCTTTAACACCTTGTTTAAGCTTTTTAAATTCCTTTGAAATTGCATGATTGTTACAATAAGCTACAGTATCCATATTTGCAGTTGATGCACGAAAAACAAGCTTTGGTGGTTTCCGCCAATCTTTAACATAATCACATTTGCTTTTCTTGTTTGTTTCGACCTTAACTTTGTTAAGTACAGTACCCATTTGAGGTTTTGCATAAGTTTTTTGTCTCAAAAAACCTTTTCTACCTTGCTTTTGAGCTTCTGATGATCGACCAGTTTCCTCCCTTTGCATGGAAGCATGCATATTTGCTTTGGTAATCTTATATTCCCAACTATCAGAACCCTTTGGTGCCCGACTATCATTATGAGAAACCGTTACCATATCTTGCATCAATTTTGCTTTTCTACCAAATTTACGACCATCAGCTTTGTTGCAATATCCTTCCTTTGGAATATTGAATGCTTTTATCCAATTTCTGCCAAACAAGCATTTACCTTTTGGAACAATTATGATTCGTTGCTGCTTTATAAGCTTTCCAACTTGTACAATCTGCTTGCATTGTCCAATAACAGGTATAACTTTGTTATAGCTTTCCAACCGATCGCTGCAAGGATGGATTCTTGGCTTTCCAATTGCATGCCAAATTTTCTTGTTGATTACTGTAACCGCTGCTCCAGTATCATGTTGAAAATCAACAGCAACACCATTAAGCTTTGCTTTAACTTTAAATGGAGGATTTTCTTCTTCAATCTTTGAAGATACTGTAAGAATGTTGGATATGCCATTAAGATTTTGATAATCTTCTTCGATGAGGTTTTGTCTTCTTGGACGATAAAGTTGTTCTTCTTGTTCACCAGTATTTGCACTTTTGCTTCGGCAAACTTTTGCAAAATGACCAACCTTTTGACATCTGCTACAACTTTCATCTTTTGCTGGACAATTATCTCTCCCTCTGGGATGGCATTTACCGCAATGTCCGCATTTTTCACCTCTTCCAACAAAATTCATTCCAACAGGTTTATTTCTGTCGTCTCGACTTTTTATCTCTTTTGCTGCCATTCTGCTTTGCTCAAAATTTACTGCTAATGCTCTTGTCGTTTCGACATCAGTTAATTTATTAGCAGGATTCATAAGATATTGTCGAAGTTCATCGCTTTCAAGACCACGAAGGATTGCTAATACCCCATATTCTTCTGCAGTCATTTTTGCCATATCACATTGACCAAAAAGTTGTGCCATATGCGAAAAGTATTCTTGTACACTTTGACCTTGATGCTGCTTTTCATTGAACAATCTTACTCTTTGAGCAAAAATGTTAGTTGCTGGGGCACAATGATTTTTAAGCAATTGTATAAGATGAGTGTATTTCATTGCATCATCAGATAATTTCTTTGGATTTGCCCAATCAATGAGCTTTTGAAGCATTGGTAATCCAATATGCTGTAGTAAAGCTACTTTCTTATCAGCATCTTCTGTTATTGATTTTGCTGTCATATATAATTCTAGCTGCAATTCCCATACATCGAATCGAACTTGACCATCATATGCTTGTGGAGGCCATAAGTTATTGCTTAAACTCATTTTTAATGGTTTTGGACTTTCACAGCTTTTAAAGGACGATTGTGATGAACTCGATCTAGCAGATGAAACACTTTTAGTGCTTTTAAGAATATTGCGAGGTAATTCTGTCTCAGAATTTTTTCCAGAATCCAGCTTTTAGCTTTTTCTCTTCGGTCTGTGTTGAATCCTAACACTCCTCGTCACCACTGTTATGGATAAAACTCTGTTTTATCTCTTTATTTGTTAATGTCGGAAGAAAGGGGAAAAGGTTAATTACATTAATATTTATTCAAGAGAATGAGCCTGCGCTCAGCAGCGACACAAAAATACAGACAAAATAAAATCAGAGAAAAACATTTCAAGGATAGAAAAAAGAGAGCGATGAAAATTGCTAATAGGTAACAATTCGCCAAAACTTAATAAAGTTCAAATCTGTTCTCATCAGTAACCATTAAAAAATTAATAATAAAAGCGAACATCGATGAAAAAAGCATCTGACATACATCGATTCAATGTCATTGACAAGATGAAAAACGATTTGTGTTGTTTTTTTATTAGTCGTTGATTTAAATTAGTAATAATCTTTGTTGTCATTGACGACCGCCATCTCTTTAAACCCTGTTTGTGAAGTCATATAATTATTCATTTTTTTAGCTTGATAATGACACTGCTGCTGCTGCAAAAGCGGCTTATAATAATACAATTGCAAAACTGGATTTTCTTCAATCAACTGTATCTGGAATACAAGGTGAAATTTCGTTTAACTTATTCAAAATAAATTATGCAACGGTAAGAAAAATTTTTTATTCTTTTTTGCCTAGGCAGGATGTTTATGTGTAAACAAAGCTGAAAAAAATTGATGACAAAAATTTGCGTTTAGGTTGTTTCACATCCTTTGTCTCATTTATTAACAAATATTAAAATAGCTCTTGCAGCAACTCATCCTCATCAAGGATTTGAAATCTTGAAAAGTGGATGTGAAAAATTCAATGCATTTTGGGCTTTGGAGGTTTGTAATTTTGTAAAATATTCATTCATCGATTGTTTTAAGGAAATGTCTCTTTTAACCAAATGTGCAACTTTGAAACAAGATTCATTCACAAATTATGCAAAAGCTGTTGAAATTGTAAGAATAGCTGAAATCAATATGGATTTACAATTAATTGAACCATCAAGAATGGAAAAATATACTGATTTGAAAAATCGTAAGTTAAATTTTTTGGTGGGTAGTCACACTTCGAACTGATTCTTTGTTTATAGGTTTTTTTTTGATGTCAATTCATCATAAAAATTTCAATTCAATTTTTCGTCGTCTTACAAGAGGTATATTAAAGGATTAGTTGAAAAAGCTTTTATTGAAAATAATTTTTAGATTTTGGTCGTGGAAAAGCAGATTTCTGGAGTTTTTATTATGATTTGATGGGTATCGTATCTTCTGATTACAGCGAATCTAATGAGTAAGTTTTATATTGCTGTACACCGGTTTTTTAATAAATCATTTTGTAGATGCTGGACAAATGTCGTTTATAATGGCGTTGAAAATTCAAGGGTTAAACTACAAAAGTTTTTGGAAATTGTGAAGTATGATTGCGCAAGAGCAGTGGGTTTTTGCTGTTTACTTTGAATTCTTTAAATTCACATTTTAGATGCATTCAATTGCAGTTTGTGGAAATGTCACTTATCATAACAATCCGGGATCACTTAATGAAATGTTTAATCGCTCTGTTCATTTCGCATTAGATATTTCAAAACAAATAAGTGAATATGTAAATAAAACAGTAGTAAGATTTAAAAAAAAATTTTTGCATCGCTATAATAGAGTTTGGTATTTAGAAGCTTGCATATCCTGATATTATGAAAGTTGCATTAATTCGAAAAGTTGGAAATAATCCTGTTGAATTATCTTCATTACCTGCATTATCAACAAAAATTCGACAAGCATTGAACGAACGAGATCTTCCTGAGTAAGCTTTCATGAAAATATTTCTGGCTACCGAAAAAAGCCGGGCCTGACCGTAATGGTCCCCAACTCATGGTCGGGTTTTGGCATGATATATGGCCTACGTGATAGGCCTGGTGTAGAGAAATATTTATGCAAAAAATCAGCTGCGGAATCCTCACACCTGGGATTTAACAGCGGCATAAAGATGCTCTCATTTCCTTTAACACCAAAAATCGATTTAACTGCGTTTGAATTTTTTGGTATAATTTCGACTGATTTATAGGTTTTCGACATTGCTGAACACGATAAAATACTTTTCAAGTGGTCTTTCCTTGCTAATTTTCGAGATATACGGTATGAAAAATTTAAAATGATATATACAAAAACTTACAAAGTTCGAAATCCTGTATCTCGAAATTTTGCAAGGAAATACTACTTGAAAAGCATTTTATCGTGTTCAGCGATGTCGAAAACTTATAAATCAGTCGAAATTATGCCAAAAAATTGGAATCCAGTAAAATTGACTTTTGGTGTTGAAGGTATTGAGAGCATCTTTGTGCCACTGTTAAATCCCAGGTATGAGGATTCCGCAGCTGATTTTTTGCAAGAATATTTCTCTATACCAGGCCTATCACGTAGGCCATATATCATGCCAAAACCCGACTATGAGTTCGGGACCTTTCCGGCGAGAATGTGAGCTCCTATCCATCTTTACGTTCCCCCAGCTCCTTCCGTCAGATTTTTTGTTTTGATGTTTGTCGCTTTTAACACAAGCGTCAAATTTTCCTTTACTCCTCCCTCTTCCGACGTCAGATTTTGACAATGCCGAATTATTAAATTGGAAAAATGGCCATTTTTCTTATGAAATAATAATAAACTTAATCATTTTTATTTAGATTTCAATATCATATATTTGTTACAACATTGGCTGAGGATAATGTTGATAGTCGTTATAAATGCAGAACCAAACATGATTGTTTTGATGTTTCAATCAACAATATACGAATATTTGTTTTAAGGTATTTGACACAAAATAATATCACAGAAGCTTTAGAGGCAAATGAACAATTTTGGAATAAAACTTCAACAGATCTTAATTTTCTATTACAGTATGTTTCTTAAACTTGTGTTTTATTCTGGAAGACATTTTTTAGATCAATGAATCCCTCTTTTCATTTAGATAATATTGCAAGAATCGTTTTTATTCCTGATGTTCTAGCTCGATGGACAATAATTATTTTTCATGTTGATGAATTACAGGCTCGAGCAGGAGATGCAAATAAAAAAATCGGATTTGATTTTTCGGAATATCAAGGCTCTAAAATGTATGAAACTTTGGCTCGATATGAATGGTATCCATTTTTTATTTTTAATCACGACTATTTAATTTATTTTATTTATTAATAAACGGGAGCTTTAAAGAAATTTTACAGAAAGAGTACAGGGTGGTCACGCTGGACCACCCCCAAAACAAATTAAATTTATACTCAAGGGCTGCAAGTTTTAAAAAAACTGCTTAGGGGGATCGATAGCCTATATCATCAGATTTTAAAATGTGGCTTTGGAATTTCTACTATAACCCTCGAAATTTTTTGGTCACACAACGAAAACCTGAAAAAGTCGAAATTTTCGAATTTTGATAAAATATCATTTGGGATGGCTAGAGGACCTCTTTAGAAGACTCTATGCCAAAAATCTCGAAAAAAAATTTTCTTTGAAATTTTATCAAAATTCGAAAATTTTGGCTTTTTCAGGTTTTCGTTGTGGGATCAAAAAATTTCGAGGGTTACGGTAGAAATTCCAAAACCACATTTTAAAATCCGATGATATAGGCTATCGATCCCCCTAAGCAGTTTTTTTAAATCTTGCAGCCCTTGAGTATAAATTTAATTTGTTTTGGGGGTGGTCCAGCGTGACCACCCTGTATATCTTTATTAAACTTTATTAAATTTCTTTTGTTTAAAATGAATAAATTGTGCAGCTTTATTTTCTCATTTATATAGTTACATTTTATATCTTATACACAGTTTTTCCCTTAAATTTGACAAATGAAGAAAAAAAGAAGTTAGAATATCATCAAAAAATTTGTGAATTATTATATCCGGTTTTGAAAGCTCAAGATGAACTTCGTATATTGTGTTCATTTACAAAAACTTTTGGTTATGCAAAAACTCCAACCGCTTATAATTATGAAAGAGATCCTGAAATTCTTAAGCAACTTGAAACTTACAAAAACAATTATAAAATGAAAAAATACAAAAAATAATGGTATCCAAGAAATCAATAACAATAATGTCGTTATAAAATTTGATACTTCAAATGCAAATTATTCAGAAAATAAATTTTCTACAATTATAGACTTTAATGAAATCAAAAAATCCGCATCTGATTTTCAATCACCTGAATTGAATAAAAATGGATTGAATATTGACAAAATAAATAATTTGGAAAATATTGTTAAAAGACTTGAAACTCTTGAAAATCTTGTAAAAACAAAAACCTTCAACTCCTTCATCTAATAAATTTCGCATTCCATGATATATTTTTTTTGGCTTATAATTTTTAAGTAAGAAAATATATTATTTGTGCTTTAAATTTTGTTTACAAAATTTTTTGGTGATTAATTGTGATAAAACATATAAGACGGTAAAATATAAAAATTTTCATTTTTTTCCATTTACAAAAAATCATCATCATTTTTTGTAAATGAATTCAATAAGCTCGTCTTTCTGACTCAATAAGTCCACACTTTTTGAGTCTTATTGAGCAACTAAGACGAGCTTATTGAATTCATTTACAAAAAATGATGATGATTTTTTGTAAATGGAAAAAAATGAAAACTTTTATATTTTATCGTCTTATATGCACGCTTGAAATTGTATTTCAAAAAGCGACACACATATTTTTTTTACGAAAAACACATTCAAGCAGGAAAAGTTTGTTTATCAAAAATTGGGCACAATTTCGAAATATTTTTGTTCGTGTTATTTATTCTTTTACAAACGCTTTCGTATAAAATAATTTTACGAAATATTTTAAAAAAATACCATGAAACAATATTTTTTTTTGGACTGCTGCTAGCCCGAACACTAGCTGAATTTTTGAGGGTGGTTTTGTGGTGCACATTAAAGTGTGTTAACACAGTGCTGGTTTACAAGAAAGCCTTCATATGATTATTTTATAGAGTGTTCGAAGGGTTAGAATTCGTTTTAACCTCGGATCCACCGAGCATCCACTTTTTACGTCTTGGTGCTGACGGCTGGAATTCGTTTTAACCTCGGATCCACAGCACCCAATGGCTGCTGAAGAATCCAACCCGGGATCTTCCGGGTTTTCATCAACAGCACGTCCGAGGGGGAGTCGAACCGGGATCCTTCCGGTCGACATTCCTCAGCACTAACCACTAGGACAAGGAAGCGGCAGGACAAGGAGGCGGCTATTTCGGTTTTTTATTTTAATATTTTATAAAAATTTGTAAAACAAAGCTATAAATTTTTTTAAATTGTTACACAGTAATAATGCTTTGAATTTTTTGCACCGGACAATAAAGCTTTAAGAAACGTTATTTAATGAAAGAAATGAATTTTAATTTGTTGCTGAACGAAGATTATTATTTTAATTACAATGTATGATGTTTTTCGACTAACAAATTTATGAACTTTAATAAAGCCTTAAAAAATTTTAAAAATATGGAACAAAATTTTAAAATCTACACATTTGGGTACGCAAGTACAAAAATATTTCAATCATTTTTTAAAGCAAAAAAAAAAATTTATCTTCGTTTCAAAAAATTAACGTTGTAAAATTATCGATAAATAATATTTAAAAAAATTCACATATTTTAATTTTAAAATATATTTATTTGTTGTTATTTAAAATTTTGTCTTTATTAATTCATATGGATGTTTGAATTTAAATTAATAAAAGCGTTTTTATCAGTTTTTCAAAATATTTTTTAATAACTTTTTGAAATCTTAAAAACAAATATTGTTTTAATGTCCCACATGCAGCTTCTTCTTGATTTTGATTTGCCATTTGTAACTTTTTAGCCTGAATCAGTGTTTTCCCGATCCCGATTCCGATTCCGATTCTCGATTCCGATTCCGATTCCTCATAAGGGGATCGGAAAGAATCGGAATCGGAACGAGAATCGATGGAATCGGATCGGAATCGGAAAAAATGGAATCGATTCCAGCTGATGTAATTACAAAAATGCATTTTCGGTTATGTGAAAGCTTGTCTAAGGATTTTTTATGCCCGAATGTGTTTTAAAACATGATTTTTTATAGTTTTTGATCAATTTTGGACAGTTTTAACGCAAAAATCAAAAAAATATTTTTTTAAGTTTTATCCACGTGAAAAAGCTGAAAAATGGAAAAGAATTTTTTTCAGTTTTTTGATTGCAAATGATAGAAATATGTCTATTATTAATTAATTATGTGTATTTCTGCCAAAAAACATTATAAAACCTCATTTTTGAAGCATTTTGAGCAAAAAATTTTTTGAGGAATCGGAATCGATGGAATCGGAATCGGAACGAGAATCGGTGGAATCGGAATCGGGATCGGAAAAGCAAAATGGAATCGATTCCGGATCGGAATCAGAAAAAATGGAATCGGGAAAACACTGGCCTGAATTGAACAGACATGATAATAAAAAAGGGCTGTTTTTGGTCATAAGACTAATGTACAAGTGTTACTTTTTTTTCCCATAAATTACAGTATATCCGGGCATATTTGTGAAGGTTTGAAAAATATTAAATAATAACAACCGACTAATTTCGAGTTGTTTAAAGTTTTCCATACAAAATCAATTTTCATTTGAAACTTTGATGACAACAAACAATTATCACAAAAACTTAAGCTCGTATAAAAAAACTTTCTTAACAACTTTTCTTTTGTACCACAATGCTCTATCTGTTTCGAAAAATTGAGCCAAAATTCTTTTTTTAACTGCTCGATCGTCCCCGTTAAGATTTCCTAATTGCACTGATATGAAAGATAAATATATTGCTTGCTCGTTGTGTGTTAAAAAAAACGTTAGTAATTAAAAAACGGTATTAATATTAAAAAAACTTTGTTGGTTGTCGTTTTTATTAAAATTGTTGCTAAAATTAAAATTATAAATAAATTGTAAAAGTATTGCATTTTGTGTAAAAAAAAAGATTTATACAAAAATGAGAGTTTCTCGATCAATCAGTTTTTCTCATAGAAGATTTTTTTTTGCATTTTCTACATCTGTAAAATACTCAATTAATAAGCAATGTTATATTTAATAAACTTCATTGTTTATTTTAAAATTTATAATCACTTTTAAAAAATTTGCTAACTAAAATATAATAAAAACTGATTTTTTTATTTAATGATAATATTTGTGGAATCAGGTAATATTAAAATTTTATTCTAATGTTATTACATATTTTCCGCATATCCCTGATATACCTGACTATTTGGGTTTTTTTTTTCTATTGTTTTTTTGCCTGATTTTCCGGTTCATTGCATTTCGAAGGAAATAAGTTAAAAATAAAAAATATATTAAATTTTTCGCTCTCTTTAAATTTTTCAAATATTTATAAAATTCCAAGTGAAACACCATAGAGATCAATGACGGGCCCAGTAGCAGATTTTAACCAACAAGTTCCACCTTCCCAATCATTCCATGAATATGCTTTACATTTTGATGTAATTTTACAAATATCACAACAATCTGTGATAAGTCCTTTAACAGATTTTATATCACTAACTGCAATATCTTTATTCTTTTGTGGAATAGGGCAGTCATCTAAAAAAAGTTAGTTGAAATATGTAAATTTTCAACTTTATAAAATTCTTACTCGGCTGTAAGCCTTCAGAATTAGTAAATGGAGATTCTGAAGTTGAATCTTCATATTCTGCTGATTCTTCATTACTTTTAGCTATTCGTTCTCCATAAATTTCTTGAACATCTTCAATATCTGATAACAACAATTTTGGTTCAATATATTTTCCATTGCCATCTATTGGATTAAGATAAAATGGTGCCATTACAGATCCTTTAATCCTTGTATGATCTAATCCCAAAACATGCCCAATTTCATGTAATGCAACAGATAAAATATCATGAATATTTTCATAAACTTTTTCAGATTTCTCATATCTTTTCCATACTTCATCATCATCAAAATGTAAAATGCCATTTGTTGCTCCATGTGCCAAAATGCCCCCTTCACCATCAAAGGGCCATGGATCACCATGTTGAAGGACACCAAATTCAAGTTTAATATTTGCTGTTAAATCTGTGAATGGCACTTCTCGAAATGTTCGAGGAATTACTGTAGACCAAATATCAAAAGCTCGTCGAATGGCATTCCTGGAAAAGAGATATATATAGGGGATATATTAAATCTGGATTTAACAAACTTGGCATGTGATGGTGATAAATCTGGTGAAAAATTAAGAATAGCATATGTGATTTCATCATTCTTCCATGGCAAATCTAAAAAAATAAAATTTTTGGATAAAAGGATTTTATATATTGCTTTTGGATATGTCAAATCTCTTACAGTTTGAAATCCTCAAATTTTTAATATCTGCAACGCCACACCTTGGCTCTAACATTTTTTCTTTTGTTTCATTATCTAATTCTCCTGTTGGTTTTAATCCAGCAAATTCTTGAAATTCTTTTACTGCATTCTCACGAATCCCTAATCCTCCTTCTTTAAAATTTTGGTCATTTTCAAATGGCACAGTAGAAGGTCTTTGAATTAAATTTGATGGTTTAATATATCCAAATTTTTGTAAATATCTCTGAAAATTTACTTTATTTTATAAAATTTAATGAAGAAAAAATTTATTTACCGCAGCTTCTGAATCTGAAATTGAATCTGCTCTTTTATTTCGATGATTTATTCGATTAAATAGATTAAAACTGTATACTGTAGAAATTAATAAAAATATAATAAATATTGATTTCATTTTTTAATTAAAAACCAAAAACAATTAAAAAATCGGGTTTAACAAAAAAAATACATTTGTTTTTAAAGAAAAATCATTTTAACAACAATCATTGATTTTTTATCATATTTTTTTTTGATTAATTACTTCCGAGACCACCCTTTTTTATTTATTCGTTAAACTTCAAAAGATTAAAAATTGGTGTGATTCATTCTTTCCTTTTTTTGATTTTAGTTTTATACGAAATTTATCGGACATGTTTAAACTAAAAAAAGCCATTTATTAAATGTGCTTTCCGCGCGGGACCAACTTTTTTGTTTTTTGCAAAAGCAATTTTTTCATTGGAAAAGTGATAACCTTTATCATTTTTTTTCTCGAAGTTGATTATTTTTTTAGTGTTGTTTTTTTTCAATAATCGTTCTCAGCATATTGAAGAACATATATTAGTAGAATCAAAACATGAGATAACGTTTAACATATATTTTTTACAAAAAAAATGATAAAGATTATCACATTTTCGATGAAAAAATTGCTTTTGCAAAATAGACAAAAAAGTTGGTCCCGCGCGGAAAGCACATTTGTTAAATGGCGTTTTTTTTAGTTTGTCGACTGTTTTTAACTTTTTTATGTTGAATTGAAAAGTGTTTAAAAAACAGCTGTTGAAATCATGAAAATTTAAAAAAACAGCTTAATTTTTTTTATTAATATTTTTAAATAATTTAATTTGTACCACAATTTTTACTAAATTTAAAAAAATAACTTAGACAAAAAAACTTTTTAATTAACAAAGTGTAAATTCAAATACTGCATTAATTCCAAATTCAACAACCGGGGCTTCCAAGGCTTTAAAAGCAGCAAAAGACAAAGTGATTTGATTTTTTTCACAATTATTACATTGATCACTGATTGGAACTTTTATACTAAAAAATATGGCACAATTGTTGTTTTAGATTTTAAAAATAATATTTCAAACCTTTTATTTCTATATTCAATATTTATGCAATATTTGCATATTGGATCTTGAGATGAAATTTTCGAAATAAAATATTTTTTGCTTACACCTGCAATTTTTTGTATTTCAGGATTTACATAATTCCCACATGCGCGTTTTCCTTCTCCACCAAAATATGTAAAGTTTCCAATGAATGAAGTTCCAACGGGGATATGGGGATCTGAAAAAATGCAAATTTTTGGGTCATGTAATTTTATTTAAATAGAGTTACCAGGCCTTAAAGCAGCATATGAAACACCATAGAGATCAATGACGGGCCCAGTAGCAGATTTTAACCAACAAGTTCCACCTTCCCAATCATTCCATGAATATGCTTTACATTTTGGTGTAATTTTACAAAATCCACAGCAATCTTCTAAATCACCTTTCATGGATTTTATGTCGCTAACTGCAATATCCTTATTTCGTTGAATTGGACTACAAGCTGAAAAATAAGTTGTTTTTTATTAGTTTTATGCAATTAAATCAAATTTAAAAAATTTCGACGAAATATTAAAAAAAAACGAAAAAAAGTTAAATTTTAAGCTTCAGACATGAAACTTTCAGGATAGGCTAAAATACGGTTGAAAGTAACGAAAATCAAATCTGTTTTCTTTTAAAGTGCCTCAGGGGGTTTATGCAAATTTTTTTCTGAAACGGGAATTTGCATAATTTTGAAAAAAAATTTTTTATGGTTGAAATATATTCCCCTAGCCTAGTTCTATCGTTTAAAAGTCAAATTATTGACCTCAGCTTAGAAATAGTGAAATGGCATCAAATCGAAATTTGCCAAAAATCAAATTTGAAAAAATTACGATTTTGAAAATATCGTAATTTCGATATCAAAATTTTGAAATTTCAGTCAACAAATTGTTTTTTCAGTTTTTGAATTCCAAAATTTCAAAATTAAAAGGTCGTAATCCTAAATTTTAAAATTTCGATATTCAAATGCCAACAATAATAAACCAACTTCCAAGTGCTCTTTCACCATAAATTTCTTGAATATCTTCAATATCCGCTGTTGAAAGCCGTGGCTCAATATAATATCCCATTCGATCCAAAGATTTTACATAAAATTGTGCCATAACTGACATTGGCATTCGAGTATGATCTAAACCCAAAACATGCCCAATTTCATGTAATGCCACCCAAAGCAAATCATATTCCTGATCAATCATTTTTTCAGAATTCTTATAAATTTTCCATTTTTCATCATTATTAAAATGTAAATCTCCAAGAAGGGAAGCATGTGCCAAATGTTTCTTTTCATTAAATGGGGAGGAATCACCATGATATCCGGTTGCAAATTTTATTTTAATATCGGATGAATCATCTGCTGATGAAATTTCTGTAAACTTTCTTGGAATTACAGCTCCCCAAATTTCAAAAGCTTTTTGAAGAGTTTTTCTAAAAAAATTAAATAAAAAAAAAATTTTGTTGGAAATGAAAGAATTTTTAAAAATTCTTTCATTTTTAATTGAAAATATTTAAGCATAAGCAAAAAATTTTTGACGGCTTTCAAGTTTCGCAAAAAAAAGAACCAAACAAACTTTTCAACGTTTAAGAGTGATTAGTAAATTTTTTAGTTATCAAAAAAGAATTGAATTTTTATTTGGTCCAACTCAGACACCGAAGCTTTCACCACTGCACTATCCAAGCGGCCAAAAGGAGCAATAAATTTGAGACTGACTTTTCTTTTGGTTGCGTTTTTCTTGCATTCGTAAAAAGACGCTTTTTAACGAAAAAAATTTCTTCTCTTTTTTTCAATGGTAGAAAGCGTCCTTTTTCTTACGATCATAGAAGAAAATTTTTTAAGGAAAACAAAAAACATACCGAACTTCAAATTGTGTTAAAGAAGATGGAAAATTTAAGATTGAATATGTAATTTCCTTATTTTTCCATGGAACATCTAAAAAACTTAATATAATTTTAATTTAAATTATTTAATTTTTTTTCCAAAGTAAAGTATTTTTTGCAATTTTAAACATTTTAAAACAAACCATTTGTAATTTTTACAGCCTTCATATCAATTACCCCACATCTTGGTAATAACATTTTAAGCTTTGTTTCTTTATTAAATTTTCCTGTTGGATTTAAACCTGAGGATTCTTGAAATCTTTTTAATGCATTTTCAATAGAATTTTCAGTAGTATTTTCGACTTCCTTTACATTTTCATTATTTGAACCATCATGTAAATAAGAGGATTTGAGATATCCAAAATCTGCTAAATATTGCTAAAAATTTATTTTCATATAAATAAATTTTAACAATTTTTTTTTATTACCTCAAATTTTTTATCTGATTCAATTTCATAAATTTCTTTTGAAGACCGTTCTTCTAAATTATTAAATATATTAAATCCGGAAATAATTGTTACAAAACACAGCAGCAATAAAAATCTATTATTAATCATTTCTTTTTTTAAACCAAATTTTTACTTTAAAAAAATATAATTTTTAAAACAATTATAGAAATGAATCAGCTTTTATAATGTTCCACCAATACCTTTTTTTTTCTATTTCATTAAAAAAAGAGATCTTCGATGTCAATTGTTTTTTTTCTTTCATTTTTTGTTGCTTAATCAATGATGAATAAAATAAATGAGGTGGCACTTTTTCTTTCAAAAAGAAAAAAATGTCAAACTTAAATATATTTTTTTTCAAAAACAGTTGTCAGACAAAAATTTCGTTATTATAAAAAAATGTCATACGATAAAAAAAATTGTTGATAACAAACAACAAAAACCTCTTCCTTGTCGAAGAATTGATTCGTTTTTGTTAAAAATGTAACTTTAAAATTAAAAATTAATAAACGTAAAATTGTTTTTTTAAACATCTCTCATTTATTTATTAAAAATGCAGGAATAAAAAATATAAAAACAAGAGAACAAATAATAAAACAAAACAATTTTTTAAAAAAACAATTAAAACGTAAAATAAAAATTTTATCGATCAATTCAATTTTCGACTTTAAGGAGTTGAGCATGATGAATTTTGCGGGAACAAATTTCTTCAAATTTTGCTATAAAAAGATGAAACTACAGTAATTACAACCGTTAAAATTCAAGAAGATAAAACTTACAAGAGAATAAGCAATAAACGAGATCAAGTTCTTTAATCTTGCAGATCTAAAATAATTTAAAATAAAAAGAATATATTTTTGGTAAAGAAAAATCTTACATCAGTAAAAATCCAAGTAAGCATAAAAGGTACACGAATTACATCAATTTTTGGAAATTCTCGAATATCATCAAATGGAATTGGTCTAACAACTTCAAAATCAGCAAAATCAAAGAGACCATAAATGTTATCACGAGCTGGAACAAGATAAATTCCACGATAATATTTTCCACCGTATTTTACAAAATAGCATTGACCAATTTTCAATTCTTTTCGAGGGATGATTGGTAAAGCATCGAGAGCAAAATGGGCATTTATACAAAATTTAAAGAATTCTGCATCCGCGATTGTTGGCTGTCGTTTTAAGGCAACTTTCCATTGTAATTCTAAAATATATAAAAAAATTATATGTGAGCATTACATTTAAAAATGGCATACTTTCTGTATCAAAGATAACTGCTTTAGCGATGTATTGAGGAAGGTTATGCTTCTTTGGATCAAAAACTAAAATGAGTCATTAAAAATGAATTATAACAAAGAATATAAAAGATAATTTATACCTTTATATTCATCAAATGAAAAAGTATCAGTACCAGAGGATTCAGAAGAAGGCTGATCTTGTATAGATTGAGAAGTAGGCATTGAACTAACTGCTGAAGAAGCGATATGTTGATTTTCATTTGAAACATCTTGATTGTTGCACGATATTGAAATGCCAGGATTCATATGAGAATTTGAATATTGACTACTGATTGGCTCTTTATTATCAGCTGCAGCACTGCTTCGACGAGGAGGAGGCATTTTTGGAACAGAAGTTTGATTTTGTTGAGGTCGAAGTTGTGTTGAAGAAGCAAGAATTTCAGAGGAACTTCGTTGTGCAGATGGTAAAGCATGATAATATGTCCAAGCCGTTGGAAAAATAGGTACATTATTTTGATTTAATGGACGTGGAGCTGGAACATGATGTCCCGGTCTTGAAGTTGTAGGATAATGTACAGTACCAGTAAAAGATGATTGAGAAAGCCTTGGTTGACGTCCAAACTAAAAATAAAAAATATAGTCAAAACAGTGAAACATAAACAAACCTGAGGTTTTGGATTATCTTTTGTTTTTTGCATAAGATCAATAACACCTGCAGCTCCATTTTCCCAAGTTCCAGGTAATATTGTTTTTACCATATCAGATGAAGTAACATGAAAATTTAATTTTTGCAGAAGTGATTTTACATTGGAACAGCTTAAATTCTTCATATCTTCTTCAAGACGTGTATTACCAATATATCTATAAAATTTAGCATTAATCTAATAAAAAATATATAAAAAAACTTATTTATAATCTTGTGCTAATGTTTGAAAAGAAATAAGTCTACTGCCATTACCAGTATGGTAGTTGAGCACAGTTGCAATTCGATCATAAATAATCTTTTCAGTATCTTTAAGATTAGACATCATAAGCTGAAAAAGAATGATATAAAAAACACGGGAAAAATATATCGGTTTATAGAATAAATTTTTGTGTTGCCATTATTACTTATTTTTGCTTGCCAAACATCTCTTTAGCTTGCTATAAAGTGAGCAATAACGGAAACACAATAAAACAAAGTATTTTAAAAGATATTGGCAAAAAAAAAATTAAATTTTGTTGCAATTTTTAGCAGTTTTTCTTCAACGTCGTCGATCAAAGTAAACGTAAACTTTCGAAAAGGCTCTGGCGTTTTGTTACTCAATGAAAGCAATCAATGTTAAAAATAGTGTTGACGGTTTTGTTTTTGTTGACCGGAAAAAAATTAAATTTTAAAAGCTGCACAAGTTTTTTCAAAAGATTTTTATGTTAATTTTTTAAATAATGATTCATTATTAACAATTAATTTTATAGCATTATCAGATTTACATATATATATATATATCTGCATAATATTTAACAAAAACTTGGTGTTAAATTTAGAGATTTTTGAAACATAAACGTGCAATTCCATTTGTTTTTCGAGATTCATGTACAGTGTTCGAATAATTTTTTACAACTAAAAACTTAAACCTTGTCTTCAATGAAAATATCATTTTATCTAAAAACGAATGTTATATTTTAATTTCACCTTTTCATTTTCATCAACCACGGATGCCATTGCTTTTGTGATATTTTTTAAATTGGCTTCCAACAATGCTTCAACTATTTTTCAAATTTCCATTATTTAGTTTTTGGATATCTTTTTCAGATTCCATAAAAAGTGATGAAAGTTTATTTGTTATTTTCTTAAAATGTTTATCTTTATTTTACAGCAATATTCCTGTTTATCAAAAATCAAACCTTAAAATTTTTGATGTTTAAAAACTTTAAGAACAAATTTTGTGGGAAAATTTGTCTCCAAAAAATTAAAAAATAGAAGGTGAGAGCTTTTTTGTTTTCGCCGGGTTTTTGGGGTAGTGTTGACTTTTTTTGGACGCATTGAGCGTTTTTAACTCTGCCATAAACTCACATCCTAAATCGACCTCCGTTAATTAAAAACTTATTTATAGTTAGCATTAAAAAACATTTTAATATTATTTAGGCTTGGATTTAACATGAAAAGCAGACATATATGCACTTCTAGATTTACGAAAAAAACAAAAATTCAAAGATCTTTGCCGAATTTTTTTTGGGTCATATATTTTTAGATACAAACAAAATTTAAAACATTTCCAAGTGCGCCAAAAAATTGCTTTTAAAAAAAGAAACTTTTATTACACAAAAAAAACTAACGTCTTTAAACTATAATTAAGCAATATTTAAATGAATTGTTTTTTTTTGTTTTCAACGAAAAAATGCAAAAATAAAATTCCACAAAAGATCGATCACAAAATTTTTTTCATTCATTTTTTCAATTAAATAAAATGATTCAAAATTAAAAGAAGCAGCAAAAAAATAATAAACAAATTCGAGCAAAACCTAGAATTTTTCGCTACAATTTTTATGAATGATTATTATCATCAATGATGTAAAAACAATAACAGAATGGTTAATAATTATCATTGATCATTGAGAAGCAAAAAACATAAAATTTTTCAGTGATGTATCAATTTTTTTTTTATCATCATTTTTTGAAAATAATGCAACTCATCTCTGTGAAAGATGCTTCTGTCTCTCTCTACTTTTTTTTTGTGGAATGAATGTACAGTTTTGAAGAGGAAAAAATTTTGCAGGACAAGAAAAAAATACCCGAAAAAGCAAAGCCCATATGGTTTTTTTTACAAAAAAATCACAAAGGAAAGGGAACACAATTTTCTGCTGCCGCATTTTGGATGGTTCAAGCTGTCGATTTTATTTTTTGACGACTAATATACCCTTTTTGCAAAATCGGTATAAACAATAATCAAAAATAATTTTTTTTTAAATTTTCCTTTTCTTTTTTTATCTTAAAGAACATTTTTAAATATTCAAAAGTTATAAAAAAAAGAAACGGTTATTTTTTTATACATTTATTACAAATTTTTCGTCACGTATCCGTTTTTTATGATTCTTCATTTTTCGATTTTTTGCTCGAGTTTGCAATTTTATAAGGTTGTTCCATAAGTTCGTGCCGCACTTACAACGGTTGGAAAGCCAGAACTTTTTCACCAGGTCAGACAAAAAAATTCTGTCTTTACATTATGTATAACTCGATGAGACGATTCAAAATGTGAAGACAGAATTTTTTTACCTGACCTGGTGAAAAAGTTCTGACTTTCCAACCGTTGAAAGCGCGGCACGAACTTATGGAACAACCTTATATTTAAGTAATATATAACTGTTATTGATGTTATTAAAAATATTGTAAATCTTTAAGAAAATTTCTGAAATAATATTGTTAGGGTCAGTCGAGATCTGACGTCGAGTAAAAAAACAAAATTTTGGAACCCCCCACCCCCACCGTTAGATTTTTCCCTTTGGTGTTTTGCCGCTTTATAAGGAAGCGTCAGATTTTGGTTAACCCCTTCCCCCCCCCCCCCCCCTCCCCCTAAAACACCCGACGTCAGATCTGGACTGACCCCTATATATCGTATTGTGTTTTAAATGAATGTTTAATATTTTCAGAGTTAAAACAACTCCAACAACAATGAATGACAATATTATTGGTGAAAGTCTGGAAGTATTAAAAGATTATGATAAACTTGAACCTATTGTTGTTCGACGTGAAAATCGACTTTCAAATATTCCTAATTTTTATGGCGAAGAATTTCATGGTGTTCTTCGACGCTCCAAAGCAGAAGAAATGCTCCAACGTACTGGCGAAGGTTTGTTTCAATTTGGTTATATTTTCAACGAGAAATGCTGCAAATTAATAATATTTTTTAAACTTAAAGGAGTCGGACGTTTTGATGCAGTTTCGAAATCTTAGATATTCGTGAATTTCAGGCAAACTGAAAGCCTTGAAACGAAAACGCATCTTTTTTGATAAAAAAATTTAAAAAAGATGCATTTTCGTTTAGAGACTCTCAGGTTGCCTGAAAATCACGAAAATCTAAGATTTCGAAACTGGATCGAAAAATCCGCTTCCTTTAAACATAATTTAAGACAAAAAAATTTTATAAGCCCATATTAATCAAAAATTTTGAAAATTTTTAGGTGCATATTTAATTCGACTTTCAACAACATCTGAATCTTGTATTTTATCATTTATTTTTAATGGCAAAATATTTCATTATGAAACAAATTTTTTTGATGGTTCATATTTGATAAATGGAAAACGATTTTCAAATGTCACAAAAATGGTTAAAAATGGTTTTGAAGAAATTATTGAAAAAAAGCATGAAATGAATAGTGAAAAAGAAAACGAAACTGAAAAGCTGTCACACAGTTTCAAATCTTATCAATTTAAAACTCCAAAAAATTGCAAATTTTGTCAAAATAAAATTTGGGGGCCATTTCAAAAACGGCTAAAATGTTGTAATTGTGGATTTTCTTTTCATCAAAATTGTTCATCAAAATTTGTCCATGATTGTTTACCAAATTTAAAATATGTGAAAAGAATTTTTGGTGTTGATTTAATTGTTGTATGTTTGGCACAAAATGGCGAAATTCCAAAAATTATTGAAAAATGTATTGAAGAAATTGAAAAGCGTGGTTTAAAGGAAGAAGGAATTTATCGATTGTCTGGATCTGAAGCAGAAATTGAAGCGTTAAAGAATAAATTTGATAGTGGCAGCAGTGAAATCGATTTCACTGTTGCCAAAAATATTCATTCCATTTGTAATTTATTGAATCTTTATCTCCGATCTCTTCCTACTCCATTGATACCATGTAAAACACTGGAAATTATTTTTGAACAATTTCAAATGAATCAGCAAAAAACTAATGAACATAAAATTGAAGTTTTGAGGTTCGTTTTTTGGTATTTTCTTAAAACAACATTTTTTCAATTTCGAGGAGAGAAGGAAAAGTAAGTTAAATTTTAAGCTACAGACATGAAACTTTCAGGATAGGCTAAAATATGGTTGAAAAGAACAAAAATCAAATTCGTTTTCGTTCAAAGTGCCTCAGGGGATTTATGCAAATTTTCTGAAACTAAATTTGCAAAATTACGAAAAAGTATTTTTTATGGTTGCGATACGTTCCCCTAGCCTAGTTCAATTGTTTAAAAGTCAAATAATTGAAATCGGTTTAGAAATAGTGAAATGACATCAAATCGAAATGTGCCTAAATCAGTTTTTGCAAAAAATTTCGAAATTTTTTTGCTGGGCCGATTCTGGATTTTATCCTAGTTTGTAGCTCTTTTCAAGACGAATATTTTAGATATAAAAACCTTTTTCTACCCACAAGGCATAGCGACAAAATGGCAGAAATTGTGATTTCAACCAATATCTTTAACATTAATCGGTTCATCCGTATTTTAGCCTATCTTGAAAGTTCCATACTTGTAGCTTAAAATTTAACTTTTTTTCCCTTTTTTTTTCCATTTTTGCTCGAAATCGAAAAAAATGTCGTTTTAGAGCATATAAGACGCATAAACAAAAAGTGATTTTCAATTTCACTTAAGGAAATCTTTACAGCAAAAATCTCCTCACTTTTACGAATAAAAAGTATAAAAAGTAAGGCGATTTTTGCTGTAAAGATTTCCTCAAGTGAAATTGAAAATCACTTTTTGTTTATGCGTCTTATATATATAAAATTCGTTAATACCATTACAGAAATGAAATTTTAAAATTGGATATTTTTCGCCAAAAAACTTTGGCATGTCTTTTCAGGCATTTTAAAAATGTCGTTCAATTTTCTGCGCAAAATAAAATGAATGCAAATAATTTGGCTCTTATTTTTGTTCCATCTTTATTTCGACTTCTTTCAGTAATGGATTATATTTGTAAGCCAGCTTATTTTAAAATTATTGAATTTTTAATCAAAATGCCAGATATTATTTTGCGCTGTGATTGAAATTTAATGGATGTTTTCTAATAGTAAAAGCTTTTTATTAGATACACGTATTATTTACCATTTTTTTCTGCAATTATTGTTGTTTAAAAACTACTAAGTTGGAAAAAATTCAAGTAACTATAAAATTGTGAAGAATCCGGTAAATTTTTTAAGACATTTTATTTTACACAAACAAAAAGAAACGAAACTTTGAAATCAAAAAACAACAAAACTATTAATTATTTCTCAAAGCAAAATTATTTGATAAACCCAAAGTTTTTTTGATAAAATTTAAAGACATCCATTGATCATCAACAGCTTTCATTGATTTTCTTCCAGAAAGATAATTAAAAAAATTTAAAATTTGTTCAAAAATCATAAACTGCGGAATAGCAGGTGGAAGAGAAGGTTCAGGAATTTGACAAGTGAAAGATATGCAGATTCTGAGAGTGAAAGCATTCGAAGAGGAATTGTTACAATTGAATTTGAAGTAGTGTGTGGAATACAATAAAATGTGGTTGTAGGCCAACAATTCGTCTCTTCAAAGATGAAATTTTGACGCCAACTTTTGGATATGAAAAAAAGAATGGCACAGATTCAAATGAAGGAAAATTTGAATCAACAGTAAAGCATGAACTGAAACAAACCCTAAAATATTTAATTAACAATTTCGTCAAAAAATGTTTAAAAGCTTACTTGAGAGATGAATTCGGAACAGAGAATTTAAAATATAAAATCCGCAATAAAATATCATCATCCCTTTTTGTATTTTCTTCAGTTTAGCGGGCAACTTTTTTTTCATTTTTTCAAAGTTTTTGAAACAGTTTATTTCCAGTTTTCTTACAATGCAAATTCTGCATCGCGCGATTTATCACACGTCCGCCACAGCAGCCGACGTCCACTCATGTTTTTAATTCGAAAAAAAGGAAAGGGGAAAAAAATATGAAACAATGCGAATTGAAAGTATGCTTTTCTCATTTGCTCGCAAATTACCACATTTGTAGGACAAAATAGATGCTTCTTAGACATACCGCTTTCATATTTCATGTACTTTTTCGTTTTTCGTTTTTGCAGTCTGTCGTAGGTTCTTCTTGCCCGCTAAAGTAAAAAAGTGCGACAGTCGCACTTCTTTACTTTAGCGGGCAACTTTTGGAGTTTTTAAAAAATAGTTTATAAATTTATAAATTCGCATAATGTTCTCGAACTGGAGTCCAAAAATTATCAAAGCAATCATTTCCCGCGAATTCTTTTCTCCAGTAAAATTCTTCGACGTAATCTTGTTGCCCGCTAAAGTAAAGAAGTGCGACTGTCGCACTTTTTTACTTTAGCGGGCAACTTTTTGTATTTTTAAATAAATCACACAATCGGAATCCTTTCAAACAGCTAAATATATCAACCATTTTTTACATCAACAACTACTGCGACTAATTTTCTTTTTTTGAAAAAGTAAAAAAATTTGCATATTTTTGGCACATTTTTGTAAATGAAAAACTTTGAAAAAATGAAAAAAAAGTTGCCCGCTAAACTGAAGAAGACCCCCCTTTTTTGTCGAGATAAAGAAAATGTCAAAATCACATCATGACAGAATGCCATATACAAGATTTTCAAGAACGTTTGCATTTATTTGTATGTCCGAATCACCCAATCTCATTTTTTTGATTCGCCCATTTTCTTTTTCGACAACACACATAGCTTCTCCTTCACGATTAACAGCAATATTTGAAGAAATAATTAAATCAAGCTTGTATGAATTTGAATCCATTTGTAAAAGACAATAGCGAGATTTATTAGAGTATACCAAAATACGATAAATACCAACATCTTTGTTATAGCAGCGTGGAGTAATAACAAATGAAAGAAGATTCATATCAAATCCGTGTACACGAAGAACTGGACTCAAACATTTGCAACATAAATTCAAATCAGGAGTTGCAAACCCATCATAAAGTTTTTCCAACATTTTTAATGTAGTTAATTTCTTTGTAAAAATATCAAAGAAAAATGCATGTGTAAATTCTTTGTCCTAAAAGTTTAGCACATGCATATATAAAAAATTTAAAAAAAAGAAAGCTTACCCGTGCAGTAATCCATATTTTTGTAATATGCATACCAGAAGCAACATGTAAACCATTTTCACAGCATTCAACTTTCATAACATTAATTTCAGTTGCAAGAAATTCTTCCCAATCACCATTGTCAAAGATACATTTTTGATATAAACAAAGCTTTTCATTCTTTTTACCAAAACCATATAGTTGATTTTCATAGATTCCAATCAAGAATACATTTGGATTTGAAGGTGTAACAAAATATCTCATTGGTTATAAAGCTGCGAGTAAGAAGAAAGAAAGCACATAAGCTGAAAAAGAAAGATATAAAAAAAAAACACGGGAAAAACATATCGGTTTATAGAAAGATTTTTTGTATTATTACTTATTTTTGCTCGATTACTTGCCAAACGTTTTCTGTTTAGCTCGCAATAAAGTGATCAATAACGGAAACACAATAAAACAAAGTATTTTAAAAGATATTGGCAAAAAAAAGATTAAATTTTGTTGCAAAATTTTTAGCAGTTTTTCTTCAACATCGTCGATCAAAGCAAACGTAAACTTTCGAAAAGGCTCTGGCGTTTTGTTACTCAATGAAAGCAATCGATGTTAAAAACAGTATTGTGCTTTAGAATTTGAAATGACTCCGGCAGTGACTCCGACTCTGGAGTCGGAGTCGGAGTCAACTGGAGTCGACTCCTGAGTCATTTTTTTTAAGGTTGAAAAAAATTTTTCAAAAAATTTGAAAAATGTTTTATGAGAAATTTAGAAGCACACACACGTTTTAAGTGTTAGTTTAGACATAGCAATGTTAGAATAGCTTGATATTTACTATGTTAAATTACAAAATTAGAAAAATAAAATTTTAAAATTTCTTTTTCTTAACGTACTCCCTGTGAATTTGAAAAATCCGAACGGAGTCGACTCCACAGCCGTGACTCCGACTCCGACTCCACTGGTTAAAAATAGTGTTTTGTTTTTTTTTTTGACCGGAAAAAAAATTAAGTTTTAAAACTTTTAAATTAAAGCTGCACAATTTTTTTAAAAGAGTATTTATGTTAATTTTTTAAATATAAACCACGGAGAAAAAAAAAATTAATGCAAAATAAACAAAAATTCAATAAACAATTTTTTCCACTTTTTTAAATTTTGTAGATTTAACCAGCTCTTCTTTATCCCATAAATCACGTACAAAATATTTTATTCAATTTTCTTGAAAAAGTTTAAACGATCAATTTTATAGTATTATCAGATTTACATATATTTATAGATATATATCTGCATAATATTTAACAAAAACTTGGTGTTAAATTTGGAGATTTGAAACATAAACGTGCAAATACCATTTCTAATTCGAGCTACAGTATCCAAATAATTTTTAAATGCTGTAGCTCATCTTGAGCAACTGTGACGTGTATTCAAAAACTTATGCAAAAATCAGAAAATTAATCAAAAACATTTTTGTAAGAAAAATTATTAAATTATTTTATATGGTAGAGATCTCATGAATAAATATAATTGAGTAAAAAAGTATAAAAATGTTACAAAAATTTTACAAAAGAAAAATTTACAAAAATGTTAAAAATTATCGACGTTTTCGAGAAATTTGTGAAAGATTATGCATAACAAATTCATCATTTTCATCTTCTTGCTTACTTTCAATTGCTTCTCTTTCACATTCTGGATGTTTAATGAATTGATTTGAAAGATATCGGCCTTCAATTTTGCATTTATTTTTAAGCATTTGAGGTGGATGTAATTGCTGTTTTGATTCAAAAGTTTTTGTATTTGAATCACCCCACATTGGAACATTATTTCGGATTAAGAAATTCTTTGAATCATACATTTCATCAGGGACATCTGGAACCTAAAAAAAACAATGTAAAAATAAGTAGTTATGCACAGACAAAATGACCATATTTGATCTTTGATCTCTTAGCTCTCAGGTTACCGTAACTTTCGGTAAATCGATTGATCCCTGTAAATGACAGTAAGCCTTTGGATTACGGTAGCAAGAGATCAATATGGTCATTTTGTCTGTGCATAACTACTAATATAAATAATACAAAAAAACATACCCTCCAATATTTTTCACTATCATGAAATCCCAATAAATGATAAAAAATATAAATTTCATTACATTTTGTTGATGCAGTCAAAAATTTACAGCTTGAATTCATTGTTGCACCAATAATAACCTTAAAAATAATAAAAGTTATTAGCAAAAATTAAAATAAACATACTTTTAAAGTTGGTGCAGACCAAACCATTTTGGAAGAAAAAAAAATTTTACCAAAAAATGGATGTACGGTATAATTAAATTCTGGTGGAGTAACAGTTGGAGAAATACCAGGTGTAAAACTTTGAGCTTTTAAAGATGGCATTTTAATATTCCATTGACCAATTATAGGTTTACCAACAATTGTTTTAATCTAAAAAAGGTCAAAAATTATATATAAAATGAAATAAGACCTACCAAAACAGATCCATTGCTTGTAACAAAAGTTTCGATATATCTTCTTTTAAGCTTTACAGGCTTTGATTTAGTCAAGACAACAGTTTGAAATCCATTAATTCTTTTAATTTCATATTCACAAATATGTGTTGAGCCTAATACAAAATCCTAAAAACAAAGATACAGTATATAAAAAAAAGTATGTTAATGTCTTACCTTTGGACAATTAATTAAATGATGAAAGACAGCAATTTTTCCAATTCCAACAACAACTCCAAGTCTTGGTCCATTATCATGATTTGAAAACATATCTTTCATTTTTGCATATAATTTTGAGAATGTATATAAAGGTTTTGGAAGAATTGCAACTGGTACAAGAACCCATTCAACGAAACCATTTGCAGAAGATCGAACACTAAAAAAAAGTTATACACAAAATGATTACTGTATATCTTTCTGAGTGCAAAAATAACAAATAAATTAAAAACCAAAAGTAGTTATGCACTGATAAAATGACCAAATTTGATCTTTGATCTCTTAGCTCCCTGGTTACTGGTTACGTGGTTAGCTAAGAGATCAAATTTGGTCATTTTATCAGTGCATAACTACTAGCAAAAAAGAATGATATGAAAGAGGTAAAAAACGAGAGACAAACAGCAACCAAAAAAAAAACTTACGGAGTAATCCAACAATCAATCAATCGATCAACAACTTTATCGCGAACATATTCTTTTAAAGAAACATTTCTATCAAAAATTTGAAGAACATTTTTAATTCGAATATTAAGACCTGTAGGTTGTATATAAAAAAGTTCATTGCCGAAACATATATCTTGAACTACTTTACAATCTTTAACTCGTAAAGCAAAAGCCTGCAAAAATAAGTACACGTATTTTTCATTCTTTAAAAGCAAATAAACATACTTTAAATGATGGAGGTTGTAAAATTTCTTGAAGAAGAAAAGAATCGCAATAAATGTCGTACAAATATTGTTTTTCAATATTGCAGCGGACATTAGGGTTAGTAGAATGACAAAGATGTCCAACCTGAAAAAAGAAAATATAAAAGTAGTCGTTAGATAGATAAATTGTCAGCCATGTTAGCTAAATTTCAAAAGGTTGTTCAATGTCTGTACAAAATAAGTGTGCACTTTTTGCTTTGAAAATCCAAAGCAGCGAAAGAAGAAATGTATAGCAAATGTGCGTGCAGCTTTCAACCATATTTCGTGCACCTTTACAGACACCGAACAAACAGACTTTATAAATACCGCAAATATGACTTAAGATCCATGGATGCAAAGTAAAGCAAATAAAAAACTTACAGGTAATCTATCATGAATAAATAAACATTTTCCATTATCAATACTAACAATTTGTGAACCTTCTTCAGAAGAAGCCATTACCAAATATGCATTTTTGTTGTCTTCTTCAAACATCTTTCCATGAGCTAAAATAATATAATGGTAAAAAAAATGCTTATATAAATAGGAAACACTTACCCATTTTACTCTTGTTTGATCGATAGTGTAAGAAGTTTATTAGTTATTCGTTCAAGATTACCTAAAACTGTACAAGCAAATTGTTAAAAGTTGCAAAAATAAATAGTTGTGAAACGGCAAAACAATGAATGAACGAAAAAAAATAACGGAAAAGATTAACATATTTCATTAAAGGGAATGTTGAATTTTCACAGCAGTGGTTCATTTCACAAACGAACTTTTATAAAAAAGGTCGGTGCGACTTTTTTTCTATTGAAAAAAAGTTCGGCTTTTATATTTGTTCGCGTATTCGCGTATACGCGTACACGAACGTTCGTGGTGGGACTTTTTAGAAAGTGTTCGCGTATGAATAAAGAGTTCGCGTATGGCTAAAAAGTTCGTGAAAAGCTTAAAAATTTTATTTTATTTATTTTAATTATATTAAATCTTTAAAAACTTTGCAAAAATTAATGTCTAATGCTTTTTACTTGTAACAAAAAAATAGTATATGCATTGTTTAATTGTTTTTTAGTAATTTGAGCAATTTTTTTTCGGTAAATTTAAAAAGCAATAGCAATTATATATACTAAAGGTTTAAATGTGTCAAAATATTGTTATAATTTTAGTTTAATTCTTTTTTATTGCTCATAATTTTTACAGTTATCAGTAATAGGTTGATACTAATCATCAGTAAAACTTTATAACTATTTTGGCACACTTTAAAGTAATATTAACAGCATCAAAACTAATTTTAGTATTAAACCATTGTTTTTGTATACTTCAAACATTACAATTTTTTTGGAATTAAAGCTTATTACTGCTTTATTGATAAACACTAATAAACTTTTGTTTATTCATTAGTGTAAAAGTCGATGTTTAACTTTTTGCAAATAGTAAATTAAATCTTAAAATGTTTTTCGTTTTTGGCATTGTTATAACACGGTTCTTTTACGCTGTTTGTAAAATGCAGTGGAAATCTAAACTTAAATATTTTAAACGGTTGATAAAGTTCAAAAAATTTTTAAAAGTTTTATCATTAGTTTGTTGTTGATAAATAATAACATATTAAACATATTATGATAAATATAAGTTAAAAGCTTTTAATTTAATGATTAAATTATTTTTAAATAAATTTTCAGCTAAAATAATGATAAAATATTATCCTTGTATATTAGTTTATTACTTAAGAAAATAAAAAAACAAAATACGCTTTGGCTTTATTCTCGTATAAGAGCATTTATGTTTAGGATTGCGGTAAATAAAAGTCTACCGTATAATAACAAACAGTTCTGTTAAGCCTTATATTATCCAGAAAAAGTTTTAAGAATATTATGTTTAGCAAATTTTTGTCTTAAAAAGAGCTTTTACAAATATTTATTCAACAGTACTCTGCGTTGATACCACTGCTTTGGGAAAAAATAGGCCGACCAATCATTCATCCCTTTACATTTGTTCTTTATCTTAACGGTATCGGTGGAAAAATCAAAGCAATGGGAAGATGTAAAGTATGGGTAGAAATACGAGGAATAAAAAAACAAGAATGGATTGTTATTGCA
This sequence comes from Panagrolaimus sp. PS1159, assembly GCA_963922195.1. NCBI lineage: Eukaryota > Metazoa > Nematoda > Chromadorea > Rhabditida > Panagrolaimidae > Panagrolaimus > Panagrolaimus sp. PS1159. The sequence continues at coordinate 1,397,619 of CAWUHW010000017.1, read as the reverse complement.
CATACATCTGAATTGATATTTGGCAGAAATTGGATGGAAATTTTTGGCCATTCTGAAACTGTAGAAAACTTGGATGAAAAAATAGACAAATTGTTGAATAATATTCCACAAAGCAGAAAAGTTAAAACGCTTCTAAAGACTTTAATTACAAATTCAACTTTGAATTCAACAACACCAGAATTCAATACAACAGCAATTCCGAAGTTTTACAATGTTGCAACAGAACTGCTTCTATTCATAGATATTCCATGCCCTCCAACTGTTTCTGTAAAATTAAAAGAAAAACTTTACATTTTTATGTACGACACAGGGTCAGAAGTTTCAATTGCAGACTCAAATGTTTGGGAAGAAATTGGAGCTCCAACACTTTATCCCCTGTTTATGCCACTCAAAGGAATCAAAGGAATTCCAGAAACACTGGGACAATGTCAAGTTTTAGTTGAAGTAAACAAAAAAAGCCAGCTTCTTTGGTTAATTATTGTTGAAGATAACAAATTAATTTTCGGTAGAAAATGGATGCAAAGCTTTAATTTACTGTAATTCATTTGTTTGAGCAATAAACTTTGTTGTTTTACAGTTGAAAGCGCATTTAACCAATTAAATTTCAGCAAAAACTTGATTTTAAAACATAAATGTCAAGAATAATAGCAATGTTACAGTTTTTAAAACTATTTTTTTATCGTTTAATGTTTAGCAAAATTTAACGATAAAAATATCTTTTTCTTTAATTTACTATTTAAAAAAAGTAAAAACATCAACTTTTGAGTAAAATTCCTTTCATTTATCTCTTTTTAATATTGATATTTTTTTCATTTTTATCACTAGCAATAAAAAATATTAAAATGATAAACTAATTTTATTTTAGTTTTTACGATTAATTTAAGTTAATATTATATCGATAAATTTTGAATTTAATATATTTTTTACTTAATGCTTTTGTTTAAAATTTGTATTTAAGTAAAACAACTTAAAAAATTAGAGCTTCTTGCAAACTGTTAAATATTTAAACAAATTAAAGAAAACAAATAATTATTTGAGAAGGTCTAAAGGCTCCTTTGGCAAATTTTGAACTAAGATATAAATAGTCGACATAAAATTATTTGAACTTTATCAACCGTTTAAATATTTTAAGTTTAGATTTCCACTGCATTTTACAAACAGCGTAAAAGAACCGTGTTATAACAATGCCAAAAACGAAAAACATTTTAAGATTTAATTTACTATTTGCAAAAAGTTAAACATCGACTTTTACACTAATGAATAAACAAAAGTTTATTAGTGTTTATCAATAAAGCAGTAATAAGCTTTAATTCCAAAAAAATTGTAATGTTTGAAGTATACAAAAACAATGGTTTAATACTAAAATTAGTTTTGATGCTGTTAATATTACTTTAAAGTGTGCCAAAATAGTTATAAAGTTTTACTGATGATTAGTATCAACCTATTACTGATAACTGTAAAAATTATGAGCAATAAAAAAGAATTAAACTAAAATTATAACAATATTTTGACACATTTAAACCTTTAGTATATATAATTGCTATTGCTTTTTTAAATTTACCGAAAAAAATTGCTCAAATTACTAAAAAACAATTAAACAATGCATATACTATTTTTTTGTTACAAGTAAAAAGCATTAGACATTAATTTTTGCAAAGTTTTTAAAGATTTAATATAATTAAAATAAATAAAATAAAATTTTTAAGCTTTTCACGAACTTTTTAGCCATACGCGAACTCTTTATTCATACGCGAACACTTTCTAAAAAGTCCCACCACGAACGTTCGTGTACGCGTATACGCGAATACGCGAACAAATATAAAAGCCAAAAGTTCGGACAACTTTCGCTTCGAGAATTTTTGAATGAGACAAACTTAATTTTTTTTTCAAAAAGAGATTTTTTTACTGTTTTTTGTTTCACAAAAAATTCAAAAATTCTCGAAGCGAAAGTTGTCCGAACTTTTTTTCAATAGAAAAATTTTTTTTTATAATTTTATAAAAAGTTCGTTTGTGAAATGAACCACTGTTTTTCACAGAGAAAGAAAAGATTTAGTTCTGACTTTAATAATGCAATGTTTTTAAAACAAAAACAAAAAACATTAATAAAATCAATTCAACGTTTAAAAAGAAAAATTCAAAAAAAGGAAAAAGGAAAAAAGCTGAATGGTCAAAATTATTTTTCAACTTCAAAAAAAATCTTTTTTTGGCTGTTTCATTCAAGGACAAAACGCCAAAGAAAGCATTGATTAGTTTTTAAAAAGCGTTTTTATAAATTTTTTATTGACAGGCACTGATTATAAGTTTTAGCATTATCCAATTGAGCAATATTATGAAGTTCACAGTTTAACAGCAGAATCAGAAAAATTGTTTTTTTAAAGCAACAGTATTAAATGGATTTTCGATAAAAAAGCTTGGTAAAGTTTTTTTTAGTTTATTTGTTGTTATGGTGAATTAAATGACAAAAAAATGAAAAGGGAAAAAATTCAAATGTAAAAAAATAATTTTTTTATAATCTTTTTTGTTGTATTTCATTGTCTCCGAAAGACAATATTTTTAAAAAACCAATAATATTGCACCATTCTTGTTGTTTTTTTTTTTATCATAGATTGATCGTAATTCTCACAGCAAAAATATGATATATAATAGAAAGTGTTTGATTCATTTCGTAACACAAATGTACAATCAATGTCTAGCCACTTTGCGTTTTTTTTCATTTCTTTAAAAGCCAGCATTGAATTAAAAAATATTCTCTTTATGCAGCAATTGTTTATTAGTCATTATTTAATATTAACTGACTATAAATAAATATTTTAGATGGCAACAAACGATAAATTTATGTTACTCAAAGAAAATCAGCTATGTTTTACAAATGAAATTTCTCAAAATGATCGTCGAAATCAATATTCCAATTTAAATTTGAATCAAAGCTATAGACTTCCGATCAATTCAATTCCTGTTCAAGGTTTTAGCAAATCATATAACAATAAAAATTGTGGTAAATGCTGCAGTTCTCGAAAAAAATAACATCGTTAATTTTTTGTTCAAGCATAAAAAAAGGTACAGTAATACACAAAGATAATAAAAACATTCTGGCATTTATTTTTTTGGCATATAGACCATAAATGGTACTGCTTAAATTGTGTAAAAATATTAGATTTGTGATATTTATTGTAATAAAAAATCTGTATAAATTTTATATTTCACATTTTTTTGTATTGCTTATTTATTATGACTTTTTTCATGTATAAATTTTTATGTATTATTTTTACAGAAGTAATATTTTGTGTAAAATTCAGGAAAAATTAGGTAAAATTCTGCACAAATTATCACTTCTAAAAAAAATATTACATAAAAATTTATACATGAAAAAAGTCTAAATAAATAAGCAATACAAAAAAATGTGAAATATAAAATTTATACAGATTTTTTATTACAATAAATATCACAAATCTAATATTTTTACACAATTTGAGCAGTGCCCCATCAATATTATTGGCAAAAAAATGCCAAAACTTGTTTGTAGAGGGAACTGCAGCAACATCTAAATTACCAGATTCAAAAGAATCTGATTATTGTAAAAAAAGAAAAAAATTATTATTATTGGAGAAATCTTCGAAATGGTTAAAACTTAATAATAATGCTGAAAAAGAGTCTAATAAGCAATGGAAGAAAGACAGCAGCTTTACAACTACCAACAAAAGCACTTTATCACTTTGTTAGTTTTATCCTTGTCTCTATTATTGATAATAATAATAATATTATTACAGATGTTTCCGCATATGAAAAATCTGTTAAAACTGCTGCTGCAAATGATTCATTTGGTGGCAAAAACAAGGAAGCTTTGAAAAATGGTGTTTCTGGATCAATCAGAAATGGAAAACAGCAGCTTTTAACTCCACCATTTAATGTTCAAGTAATATCACAAAAGTAAACAAGTAATTTACACATATATCAATTATATTTTACAGAATCCATTTGAATTTCCAAGACAGCAAGGTGATGAAATGACACCACCACCTGAAGTCTCAGAATTTCGAGGATCACAATCTTTAAAGAAGAAGAATCTCAGTAGGGCACAAAATAAAAAACAAAAAGGTATATATTTTGTACAACTTGTGTTTTTTTTTGTTGTTAGCTAGCGATATGTTAGAACATAACGCCAAACGCACTTTTCTTTATAAAAAATTCGCGTTTAAAAAGTTTATCAAAAAAACTGATTTTTCAGTCTAAAAATTAAAAAAAAATTTTTTTTTCTTGTTTAATCATGGATTTCCATAGCATTTTTAATGCCACTGTGTTAAAATTATTAATATATTTGTAAAGATCCTAATTTACCGGTATAATTTTCACCATCGCAAACTTTACAATTTTTGAATTTCGCGAGTTTTTTGCATAAATAAAGGGTGTTTATGGAGCAAAGTCAAATTTTTTTTGTCCGAAGATTTTCACATTTTTAACAAATTTTAAACAGTAATTTAATACTAAAACTTATTTTTTTTATTTTTTTCTTTTTTATTTATCCATCGTATGGATGAGCTCTATCTTTTAAGACCAAAATTAGCGCAATCTGAGAACTTGGAAAAATCCAAGCACATCGCTCACTAAAAAAATTTATCCAAAAAAATACATGTAACAGAAAAATTTTTTTAGGAATGGCAACTCCTGTAACAAGTGGTGAATCAATATATGATGGTGAATCGGTTGCAGATTCTGATCGATCTGGTCCTGAAACAAAGCTTTTAACAGGAAAAAGCTTTTTACTTGGTCATCAAACAATTAATCGAAAAATATTTAAAGTTGAACCACAAAAAGAATTTTTAAAAATTGGTGGTACTATTTCTCCAACATTAAATAATTTAAGTGATTCAAAATTGGGATATAAAGTTATTCTTCCAACATATCCATATATTTCAATAAATCCATCACAAGGCTTTCTTGGTCCAAGAAAAAAAGTTACTTTAACAATTTCTCATGAAAAATTGGATGGCAAAGTATGTTATATAAAAGGATGCGGACCTTTTGATCCATTTTTAAAAAAGAAAGATTTCGAAATATTTATTTTTTTTTCCAACCTTTCGATATTCGTGGTCAGGCAAACTCTTGAAACGAAAATGCAGCTTCCATTCTTTTTATTTTTTTAACAAAGGAAATATTTTTTCGTTTCAAGAGTCACCCTGATCACGAATATCGACGGTTTGGAAAAAAAAGAAATATTTCGAAATCCTTTTTTTTTTTAAAATGGATCAAAGGGTCCGCCTCCTTAAAGAGAGGATTTCCATTTTTAATAAATATATATTTTTTAGAGAGAAAGTGAAATTAAAGCAATTACTTCAACACTTCCACCAATTAAAATTGTTGGATTTGAAGTATCAAATTCTCCAAAAACTGATAATATTGATGAACTTTTAATATATGAAAATGGTGTAACATGTTTAACCGTTTGGACAGAAATTTATTTAACTCCTATCTCAAATTCTCTCCCTTCTGCTGCTGCTACTTCTTCAACACCCGAATCAAAACCAACTCCACCATCTTAAATTAAAAACTTGTCTCACTTATTTTTTCATTGAATATTTTAAAATGAAAAAATAAAATTTATTGTTGAAATAGTCCATTTGAAGAAGTAGTGTACATGCATATAATTAAATTTCAAAATTCAAAAACACGGAAATTATTTTTCAAATTTTTTCTAAACGGTGTATCCGTAAAAAATGTACAAAAAATTCTTTTAAGGCTACTTCTGAAAAAAAAACAAGAACGTTAGTTTATTCAAATTTTCTTAAAGCAGAAACATGTCTTTTACAAAATCTTCCTCAATTTTTATTTTGTTGAGACTGGATTTTTCAAAAACTAGAAACCAAGTTTTTTTTTATTAAAAATCTTTTTAATTCTTGAAAAAAATTCTGTGATAAAAATAAATCCATATTTTAATACTTTTGAAAAAAAGAAAAAAAATGCATGAAACAAATTTGTTTTCATCAAAATATTTTTTCATTATTCTAAAAATATTTTATTTTTTATAGTGTTTATTCTAAATTAAATGCTTTTCCTCAATGCTGAAATGTTGTTGTTGTTCTTTCTTTCTAATAAGTCACCCAAAAGCAATAAAAATGGTTTTTACTTGCAGTGTTGTGCTATCGAATTTGAAATGACTCCGGCGATGACTCCGACTCCGGAGTCGGAGTCAATGGAGTCGAATAAAAGGGTCAACTCCGATAATAAAATGTTTTTCAAAAGAACGTGGGATTGCTTTTTTGATGCTTTTTTTCTTCTTTTTTTAAAGTTTAAAGACTGTTTTTTATCTTCAAAAAAGTTTTTTTAGTCATAAAAAATGATGGTGAAAATTTTTTCTAGTTTTGAAGAATTTTTTAAAACGATTTTAAAGACAATATTAACTTTAATTTGCATTTAATATTCCAAAAAAAAGACAGCAAACCAAATATTTATGGAAAAAAAGCACTTTTTTCTTCTTTTTTTCCTTTTTTTTTAATTTTCACCCGGAGTTGACTCCACCACTCCGGCTCCGACTCCGGAGTCTGCGTCGCAACAACACTGTTTACTTGATTAGTTTGTCGTTATTATTTGAGTACATTTTGTAATCTTTAAACCTTTTATCACAATAATCAGAACAAAAATGTTTCAACATTTCGTTTTTTATGTCTATGATCTTTAAAAACAGACATTGCGTTAAAAATCAATTATCACACAATCAAACGGGGTCTTTCCACTTTAATGAATACTGATTTTTGGGCTTTCTTTCTTTTTTTCATTCGACTTTGATTAATTAATCATTTCATTTCCCCAAAAAAAGTTATTTTTTTTGACCAAAAATAGATTGATTAAAGGTTGGTTTTTATAAAGTTTCTATCTTTTTATCAATGATTGATAAAATATTGGATAACATTATTGATTTTAGAAAAATGAAAATTTTTATTTTTTATTATTTTTTATTAAATTTAATTTTATATATTAAAGGTTTGTGTTTAAAAATGTTTTTTTTTAAATAATGTTATTAAACATCTTTTTTTAAGGTTGTAAAGTACATCAAAATACAGATATTGTTGAAAATAATTTAATGTTTATCAAAGGTCAACCTACTGATTGTTGTGGATATTGTAAATCGATAGAAGCTTGCAAAGCCTATGCATGGAAGGATGAAGAAGGTGGAACATGCTGGCTTAAATCTGCTACAGGTCCAACAGTTGTTAATAGTGGTGTAATAATTGGATATCCGGTTTTGGGTAGGCTTTTTTTATTTGTTTAAAAAAAGCGACAATATATATTTTTCATTTTAACGTTTTTTTTGAAGTCGCATAAACCTGACTATCAGGGTCTGTTTTTTTTTTTTGCCTGATTGTCAGGTTCATGACATTTTGAAAACAAACGTTAACATGGAAAATGTATAAAAGCGATTTTTTGTAAAATTCAGTGTTTGCTTCGGATTTTGAAAAAAAATTTTTTTAAGTATGAAGGCTAATTCGTTGCATATAAACCAAATCGATTACGGAGAACACGAATTTAAAATCTATTTCGCCCAAAAGTTCCTGGGGACGAAGTTACGATATCCACAACCCCCAGGGGTCCCAAAAATCAAATCCATTTTTTTTTTTTGAAAGTACTACAAATTGCATATCAGTCGATTTGTCTTGACCTAAGGAGTCTGGCAAAACAAAATTTGACCGTTTAAAGTCATTATATCAATGAGTTATGGTCCATTAAAGTGAGAGGTGTACGGTAATTGAATATAAACACCCAAAATTTTGACATCGGACAAAGTGACAAAAAAGGTTCATTTTTACAAAAAATCGCTTATAAAACTGCTTTTAAATAATGTTTTTAAATGAGCAAAAATTTGCATATTTCTATGTCTCTTTATTATTATACATCTAAAACTTGTAAAATCGGATCTGGTTTTTGAGTCCATAAAACAAATATTCAAACTCGCGTAAAATTTTTGTTGTTAAAATTAAAAATCAATTTTAGATTTAAAAAGCGGTGAAATCAATGAAGAAACATTAGAAATGTTTATTAAATCTGCAAATATTGAACCGTCTGAAAGATTTCATTTTGAAATTGAAGGTATTAGTTTTATTATTTTAATTTAAATCGCTAAAATAATAATTTTAGATTGCAGTCCGGCACATTTTAATAAAGATATTGCTGGAAAAAATATTAAACATATAAAAGGAAGTTTACATGATTGCTGTGGATTTTGTAAAGTTACACCAAAATGTAAAGCCTATTCTTGGAATGACATGGATGGTGGAACTTGTTGGCTAAAATCTGATGTTGGACCAGTTATAAATAAAAATGATGTATTTGTTGGAGTTTTGGATAAAGGTTAATAAAATTTTTTGTTAAAGTTTTATTAATTTAAATATTGTTCAAAAACGATTACTGTCGAAAAAAATGATAGCAACATAAAATTTAGAAATATCGTTTAAAAAATGTTACTATCGAAAATGATAATAAAAAAAATTAAAAATATCGTCTAAAAATTTTACTATTAATTATAGCACAATTTAACAAATTTAAAATTTTTGCTAAGGTTTTATTAATTTTGGAATAATTTTAGATGTATGGAATTATCATAGAATGGCATTTAATAAAAATTAATGAAATTTGTTTATGAAAAAAATTTATATATTTTGACGAAAATAAAATTTGTTTGTATTTAAAAAAATTGTGTTTCAATGCAAATTTTCCAAATTTTAATATTGTTTATTTTTTATGGAAAAGTTTAAAAAATTTTAATTACTCAAAATTAAATATTTTTCAAATTACAAAGCATGATGCAATACTTTTTCAAAAAGACATTTTTTAATCGCAATAGCTGCTTTCGCTATTTGGAACAACCTTTAAATCAATTGTATGAGCTTGATAAATGCTTTCTGGTTTTTCACCATCTGTAATAAATTCATCTGGAATTTCGATTGTAACTTGTTTATAACATTTTGCTGTTCGATCACCACATTTATGGAAACTAAAAAATTTGCATAAAATAGTGTTTGGCACAGAGTATGCAAATTTTGCATATATTTAAAGAAGGCGGGCCTTTTGATCCATTTTTAAAAAATGAGGGATTTCGAAATATTACTTTTTTTCAACCTTTTGATATTCGTGGTCAGGCAAACTCTTGAAACGAAAATGCAGCTTCCATTCTTTTTATTTTTTTAACAAAGGAAATATTTTTTCGTTTCAAGAGTTTGCCTGAATCACGAATATCGAAAGGTTGGAAAAAAAAATAAATATTTTGAAATCTTTCTTTTTTAAAAAGTGGATCAAAACATCCGCCTCCTTTAAAACAACAAACATACATTCGAACTTGTGGATCAATGGTTGTTAATTCAGATTCTTTTCCTTCAAGGTAAAATCCGCCATCTGAGAATGTTGTAGTATTTGCCATTAAATCATCAGGATCAATGGTATCTTTATCCCAAAGTTCAATTTTTGCTTCTGCTTCTGGCTTTCCATCACATGTTACAGTTCCTGCAATTGCAGTTGATTGCATTCCAGCAAAAACAGCAGCAATAAAAGAACCAAAAACAAAAATAGCAAAAAGTTGTTGCATTTTTTAAAAAAACTTTATTCCACTACTTTTTTCTTAGAAGAATAATAAAACAAAGACAAAAATGATTCTTTAAATATTCCTTTAAAAAAGATGTCTATTTTTTTTCAAAATGTGAATCAGAAACATTTTAAAAAACTAAAAACCAAATGATTCCATATTTGTTTTGCTTTAAATTATTTTTCTTAAAGTTTAATGATTAAACTTAACATTTTCATAAAAAAAATTATATTTCAATTTTTAAAAGGTTAAAAAATTTAAAAATAGCCAAAAACTTAAAAAGAAAATTTATTTTTTAGTAAAATTTTAATTCAATCTTAGAGTAACCAAAAACAAATCGTTGTTAAAAGTAAAAAAGTAGATTAAACTGTATAAACTTTTTCTTTAAACGAAAATGTTGATGTAAACTCTGTAAAAAAAAACTTATTTAACATTGCATATATATTTATTTATTTAAAAAGGAATAAAAATAATACGATAAATAAAATATTCCAACAGCAATATCATTAATTTTAACAGAAATAAAGTTTATGATAAATAATTGAAAAATATTGAGGGAATTTTTGTCACTAAAAGATTGTCCAGAAATCATGTGACCTTGGAAGGGAATTTGTTAAATGGCAAAATTATCATTTTATTTATCGAAAAATGCGCAATAGGTTTTTTGGACATAAAAGGAAACGGGGATGGGGGATCTAAGAGATTATGATTTACAAGTCACATGATTTCTGGATAATCCTTTTACTTTTTATTCTTCTCTTTTGAATGATATCATGGTTTTGGAGAATCAACAGAAACATGGATTTCATTTGTTGATGAAATTGGCATTGAATCAATTGTATCAAAAATTGTAATGACATTTTCATGTGCAGCTTCAATAACTTTGGCATTTGAATCAAAATCAATTGCATTTGAATCATCGGATTTCATTGGAGGCTTATCAATAATATTTTGAACAATAGATTTATCAACATCAACAATTTTTGCATCTGAAGCAATATGAGAATCTGATGCTGATTGTGATGGAACAGTTTTTTCTTCAACAACTCCAAGCTTTGCTGATTCCAATGCTTCTGTAAAAAAAAGGTGTGTTAAATTTTTTGAAAAATTCAAAATTTTTTACCGTAATTATTATCAGGAATTATCATTGTATCTTGATTAATAAAACCACTATCAACACTTTTATCAGTATCAGAAATTGCAAAATATGGGATATGATTGAAATTGATAAAAGTTTTATCAGCTTCAATTTCATGATTATCATATTTTTCATGTTGTTGATTATCAAAGTGTTCATTTTTATCAATGCCAAGTTTTTCATTGACTGAAAAATCAGCATCAAGAGAATCAACAATTTTATCATTTTCAAATTCTGGAGCTGAAGGAGCAGGGGCATAAGTACCAAAAAGTGAATTTGCCATATTTTTAAATCCTTGCCAAATTCCAGAACCAGGAAATCCAACAGCTGCTTCAATTTCAGCAACAGGTTTTTGATCAATTTCATCATCAAAATTATTTAAATTAGATGTTGGAAGAGGTACTTCAACTTTTGGAATGAAAGCTTCATTGGCAAAAACTGGCATTGAAGCGGATTTATCAAGGTCAATGAATGTTTGAAGCTCTGCAGGAAGATTAAGATGATCAAAGGCAAGTCCAGGAAGTACAGTTTCATCAACATTTTTCATGCTAGGTTGAATTGATGAATCTTCAGAAGTTAAAATTTGTAAGGCTTCTGGAGTTGCAGTGACAGGAACTGAAGCATTCATAGATTCAATTTCAACAAGTTTTTCAATTTTCGGTGAACAAGTTTCATCAGCATTTTTCGTGCCGAGACCACCATCAGGTAATACAGGTGTAGTTGATGAATCATCAAAAGTTGAAAGCTTTGGAATTTCTAGAGCAGCATCAGAAGCAGCAGAAACAACCCGTTCATTCATAAATTCATCAAATTTTGCAACATGTTTTTCAGCTTTAGGTGAATGAGGTTCATCAGTTACAGTAGCTTTGAGATTTTTAGCATCAACATTTTTCTTGCTAACATTATTAGAAGTTGTTACAGGTTTATTGGATGAAGGCTTTGGTACTTCTGGAGCACCAGAAACATCACGCTCTTTCATAAATTCATCAAATGTTGAAACACGTTTTTCAATTTTCGGCGAATGATTTCCATCAGAATTTTTCATGCCAAGAACACCATCAGGTAATACAATTGTAGTCAATGAATCTTCAACAGTTGAAAGCTTTGGTACTTCTGGTGCAACAGTAGCAGCTGAAACAACCCGTCCATTCCATAATTCATCAAATGTTGGAGCACGTTTTTCAATTTTCGGTGAACGATTTTCGTCAGCATTTTTCGTGCTAAGACCACCAACACTTGATACAGGTTTAATGGATGGAGCTTTAAATTGTGAACTTTTCGGAACTTCTGGAGCAACAGAATTTACTGGTTCACTGACAATTTTTTTAGATTCTGAAGGAGGATCAACGAAAGGATTTCTATAAGCTGGAATTCCAGGTGGCTTTAAAGGATTTGATAAAGCTTTACTTCCATAAAATGAACTTTGACTTGGCTGATCATCTTCATAAAATGCATTTCTATCATTAACAGTTGGCATTTTATGTTGAACAACACATTTTTGAGCAGCATCCGCTTTTTGTCGAATAACAAATTTTTCATATTCTGCTTCAATCATTGGTCCCATATGATCGATCATACCATATAAATCAAAAACTGTACGAAATTCTACATCATCATCTGGATCATCTGGATCATTATTCATTTTTTTATAAGCTTTAAAAAGCTTTTGAAATGTTTCTTTATCCAAAGTGATAAGCATTTGTTGAAGCTTTCGTGAACGCAAAAGACTTTCTTCATCATAAAAATGATCACTTGAATCACTGCTAATATCTGATGAAGAAGAAGAATTTCCAGATCTTGGATTCCATGTTTGAAGGAATTTTAAAAATTCTTCACTATTGTCTGAAGAAATTGGATGACCACTATTTGCATAATTATCAAAATCTCTTAAGCATCTGTTCACTGTATTTTCATCAAAATTTTTCATTTTTTTCAAAATCATTGCATCAACTTTTTCGTTATCATAATTACTATTTCCAGCATCATCAAATCCGCTGTTATCATTTGTACCATTATTTCCACCATCAAATCCACTGTCATTTGAATTATTTGCGTCATCATTATTCCCTTTTGCAAGTGTTATTGACTTCCAGTTAATATTATTTGCAGTTTTTTTCTTTGATTCATTTGCAGCAGCTTGAATTTCTTCCAAATAATCATTAAACATTTCTCCAACAATTCCAGCTGTATCACGATCACCAATATTAATTGCCAATAATCGAAGTGCCAATAAACCATCCCAAAAAATTCGAGTTTCAATAAATTCTTCAATTGTACTTTGCGGAACCTTTTGAACTTTTGAATATTCGAGCATATCTTTGATACACATATATCGGAATTTTTTTGAAAATGATGTAATAATCCAATATATAGCAGAAATAAGATTTGTAACAGCCAAAAATGTGAACCAAAACCATAAAAGAATGTACATCAATTCATTAAACATGTTAATCATCTAAAAAGGGTGTAAAGCCATTAACATTGGTAAAAAAATGATGTTTAAACGACATTTTTTTCAATTTTAAGGAAAAATTTAAAAAATGAAAAAGAAGTTAAATTTTAAGCTACAGAGAAGAAACTTTCAGGATAGGTTAAAATACAGTTGCGAAGAACAAAAATCAAATCTGTTTTAGTTCAAAGTGCCTCAGGGACTTTATGCAAATTTCTGAAACTAAAATTTTGAAAAAAAAATTATGGTTGCAATATGTTCCACTAGCCTAGTTCTATCGTTTTAAAGTCAAATTATTGAAATCGATTTAGAAATAGTGAAACGGCATCAAATCGAAATGTGCCAAATTCTAATGTAATTTGAAAAAATGTCGTTTTAAGAAATTTTCGAAAATCGAAATTTTACAAACCAAAAATATGTATTTTTTTTTTCAATGTAAAAAAGCTATTGTTTAAAAATGATCAGGCCAGAAAGTCTGGCGTTAAAACGAAAATCGAAATTTTTAGATTTATAAATTTCCAGTCGAGACCGAAATCGAAATTTTTGTGTCAAAATCAAAGAAAGCAATGAAACCTACCAAAACACACTGAATAGGAAAACTGATTGGAGCACTTGAAGTTTCATCACGTCGGATAAAATCACAAAAAGTTACCTAAAAAATGCCAATTATAAGATGGTCAGCTTTAAAAACAAATATTTTTTCTTCTTTTAATCCGAAAAATAAACTCATACCCTTGGAAAATGTCCGCTTGATTTCCATTTTCTTTCCATAATCAAATCTTTCAAAACTCCAATTCCCCAAAGCCAACCATATTCAGTATTTAAATATCGAGTCATCATCCAAAGTTGAAAGAAAACATTAACGCAAGAAAGAACCTTATAACATAAATACGTAAATGTAAAATATGAAGTATATGGAATAATATTCCAAAATTTTCCATACATTTTTGATGCAAAATGCAAATTTTCATCAATTCTATCACCAAAATGTGAGTAAACTGTTCTAAGCTTTTGTTGTTCAAATCTTTGTATCGGAGCTGTCATTGTAATTGAAGTTACATCCAATCCAGTAGATTCTGATGCAAAAGACCAAAAATTTCTTGTTAAAATAAATAGAACCATTTGAACGGATAAGAAAACAGGAACCTAAAAAAAGGGAAAGATGCAGCAATTTAAAAAAATATTATTTTTGCTAAAAGGAAATTCCGTCTCTGATTAACTTTTTTTTGACTGAACTTGAAAATCAGGGGACTCATTGGAGCAACGTGTAATACATAGTGATTCAAGAAAAAGTGGTCACTTTGAATGGTCAGCATTTTGTTTCTATTAAATATTTTCAAAAACGGATTTCACAGCCGTTTTTGACCTTCTTTACCATTTTGTTTTTTATAAAAAAAATCAAAAATTCCGGCAAAAATTTTTCACGATTTCACTTACTCCCCTGTAATAAATTTTTTTTTCAAATTTTTTTTCCTTTTTTGACACTTCAAAAAATTTTCACAGGTATGTGAAATCGTGAAAATTTTTTTCCGAAATTTTCGATTTTTTATAAAAAACAAAATGGTAAAAAAGGTCAAATAACGACTGTGAAATCCGTTTTTGAAAATATTTAATAGAAAAAAAATGCCGACAATTCAAAGTGGGGTCTTTTTCGAAAAAGACCCCACTTTGATCCCTGAAATGTGCGTCAAATTTTTTTTCGATGCACATTTCAGAAAATGATCAGGGGACTATTTGAAACCGTTTGGTACCAAATTTACCCCGCTAGAACCCCCCAGGGCGGAAAACCCCTTAAGTAAACACCAAATGAGTCCGTGTTTCTTGAATCACCCTGTATTTGTCTGCAGGGAACAAACGACTTTATAAATTCTTTAATTTTAACATTTTTTTCAAGACGCTGTAAACCTGAAAATCAGGCAAAAGTATAACAGAAGAAAACATTGATTGCCAAGTTTTTGCCATTTCGAAAAAAAAGTTAAAATTTAAAAATGTATAAAACCATCGGCTTCCTTTCAAGAAAAAACTGTGCTCCAAAAAATGTTCCTGATTTTCAATTTTAATGATAAAAAAAACATTTTTTTAGAACACTTTTAAACTTTTCCAACTCAAAATCGAAATTTTGATTTTGTGCCATATACACTTACCCATTGATAATATCTTAATTCAAGCCTTTTCTTCTGTTCATTTGATGGCATAATTAAATTTGTTTCATTAACAAAATAGGTATTTTGAATGTAACCTAAAATTAAAAATTTTTATTGCTTTTATTAATTTTTTAAAACTGAGAGCCGCAGCGTTAAAACAATTTTTTTCTCCCCTAACATGAGAAAAAGGGATTCACTGAAGCTGCTTTTTTTTGTTCACTAGCGGTTTTTTTTGTCTCTTTTCGCTGCTTCAATGAACAAGAAAAAATTAGCTTCAAGAGCCCTGATTTTTAAGTTATGATAGAAAATTTTTTATTAATATTGCTATCCTTTAAATAAATAAGACTTACAATATCTTTCGATATATAATTCCCAAGAAGGGATAGTTTCAGCAGGAATCCAACATTGAATTGGTTCTCCAACATATTGTTTAATGGAAATTAGAATAATTAAAAGGACAAGAATATTTGAGGTTACAGAATAATTTAATCGATCAATATTATCCCCATTTGGCCTTGGTCGGGCATTCCAAATAATTCGTTTTAACACACGAAACATTTTTCTAAATTACCTAAAATTTATGAAATTAATTCTGATACAGCTATTTTAAAGAGAAAATTTCCGCCACGAGAAAATTCTTTTTCAAGCAAAGCTTGAAAATCAGGCACATTCATTGAAACAGGGGTTTTTAGAGTTTGTTTAAAAAAAAAAAATAAACAAACCCCGATAAGTATCTTAATTTTAAGATTTAATTTCAAAAAAAAAGTTTTGTCGAGGAAGTGTTCTCTTTTTCATGGATATATCGAACATTTATTTTGTAAATCAAAAAAAATTATGTAAAACAAAAAACTCAAAATATTAGCTTTTAGTTTTACAAATTAATTTTTTTTTTGATTTACAAAATCATCAAAAAAAGAAGAAAAAAATATATTCCCATATTTTTTACAAACATTCGTAATAAATTTGAAAGCAAAAAAAAGCGCCGCAGTCAGCCTTTTCAAAATTGAAATGAGACTGAAAAAATTTCTTCACATCTGTTTTTTGTTTTTCTTCTTTATGGCTTTTAACGCCCCATTTTTTAAACACTGAAAAAAGAGATTACTCTCTTTGTAAAAACGAGCATATTTTTTGTTTTTGAACAAAAACGGCAAAAAGGCTAAAGTCTGCAAAAATATGAGAAAATATCGCTGTGCAGTGAGACATAACAAAAATGATGCAATATTTTTTTTTCACAGAATTTCGTAATACTTTATGGAATATGTCTGCTTTAAAGAAACATCTGATGAAAAAAGAAGACGTTTTTTTTTCATTTAAAGGACGCGAACGTTTTGATCTAGTTTCGAAATCTAGGACATTCGTGATTTTCAGGCAAACTGAGAGTTTTGATACAAAAATGCATCTTTTTTGATAAAAAAATTTAAAAAAGGTTCATTTTTGTTTTAAGACTCTCAGTATGAGCGAAATTCACGAACATCCAAGATTTCGAAATTGGATCAAAACATCCGCCTCCTTTAAATGATGAAAAAAGAATGACGAAAGTTTCTACAACCGAAAATAAAAATAATCAGAAGTAGTTTTTCGAAAAGGTTTAAAAAAAATAAAAATCAAAAACAAATCTAATTTTTTGTGCGAAAATACAATTTTTTTATTGAAAAATTAAATTAAAAACATAAAAATTGAAAAAATCTGTTTTAAATTTTATTCAAATAATTTGAAATTTTTAATTTGAGTAAATCATAACTATAAAACAATTTACAAAAAAGATAAAAAGACGACAATCGATAATTACAAAATCACGTTGGAATCAGTTTTTCAGTCAAAAAATGCTTTATCATTGTGTTTTATTTCTGTTTTTTTGTTAAAAAAAATGAAAAAATGAGAATTATCTTTTACGACGGTGCCAGATCTTATATTAATTTTTTTACATACATTTTTTTCAAAACTCTCTGCTATTCCACTCAAGTTTTTTATTCTAATTCATAATATTAATATAAAAAGGCATGAAAAGTTCATAAAAAGAGTAGAGCTGATTCGAATTTGAAATGTGATAAAACAAGAAAAAAAAAATGTTTTTCAAAAAAGGAAAGGGAAAACATAAAGTTGAAAAAATTCACAAAAAGAAGAAAGAAATAAAGCATAAAAAGCGCCATTTTTTAAAATCATTTTTAAGATATTTATTCTCTTTTTTTTTAAATCGTCCTTTGGTTTTGACTATAAATGTTTTTAAAAAATTTAGAGACGGGAAAATGCAGAAATGAAAATAAACTAAAAAATTAAATGGTATAACATTGAAAAAGATTTGTAAAATGAAATGAAACTGTGAAAAGTAATCGCTGAAAGCAATAATATTACTAAAAAATTAAAGATCAGCAGTGAATATTGTTTGCAGTGTTGCCGATTTTCAAAAAAAAAATCGGTGCCAGTGCTGGTGCCGGCATTGGCTGTGAAACGGTCTCGCATGGAACATCACTTCTCTTCTGTTTCAACGATGACGCTTTTTTTATTTTATCGGCTAATGTTTGCTTTATTAAATACTCAAAAAAATATGTGAATTAAAAATTTAAGAAACTTTTTTTTCACTTTTCTATAGTACATCAAACAAAAGTAAACAAAAAAATGATGCAATAAAAATTTTCCTAAATTTTTAAAGCTTTCTTTCAATTTTATTCATTTTTTAGTGAACGTAGAAAAATGTACATGTACAAAAGTGAACTATGGTGCTTCTATTTTTTTAGGATTTCATTTTTTTCAATACTAAACTTCACGAATTGAAAGTAAAAATTCAGAATTTTAATCCAATTTTATAATTGGCTTGATAAATAAGTGTCGGTCAATTGACCGTTCAATTGACCGGCCAACACTAGTGATGGAAAAATTCTTAAAGTAATTTTGTTTGATTTTTAAGCATAAAAATTTACACGTTTAATCTTTTTTAGGTCCATTTATTGGTTTTAACATCACAGATTCCAATCTTCCAACAATTAAAAGAATCAAATCAAACCAAATTTGATATTCCTGATTTTGATTATGAAATTATTGAATTTGCAATAAAATTTTGTTATGGTATTTCAATTGCTGAAAATTTAAATGCTTCGATTGCTAAAAACTTTTACAATTTTCTATTAAATATCAAATATCTGACCTTAAAGTTAGTTCTAACTATTTTGTTTATTTTATTCATTTTAATCAAAATGATTTTTTAGGATTCGATGGAAGAATATTTATTAAAAGAAAAATCTCCAATGAATATTTGTGAAATTTTAAATGCTTCAATTTCAATGAATTTAATAAAACCTCGTGAAAAATGTTTTGATTTTATATTGGAATGTATGAAAGAATCAAAATATATCAATGATTTGGAAAAATTGGATAAAGAATTTGCATTACTTTTATTGAAGACTTCTTTTTCTGTTTTTTATGTTTAAAATATTTTTTGTGTTTTGTTTCTTTTTTTTCTTTGTGCAAAAATATATATTTTTTGATTTGACGAAATTTTGTGTTAAAAGAGTTGTAAGAAAGTAATTACATTTGATTGTTTTCTATCGAAAAAAGTTTCAAAATTTTTTTTACGAAAAATTCCGAAATTTGATAAATCGGTAAAAATTGTAGTTTTTCAAATTCTGTGATAGTTTAATTTTATTTAAATTTCAAAATTATGCAAAATAAAAAACAAATTATGTTTCAAAAAATTAATCACAATATTTGCTTTCAGTGTTTGGAAGAATTCGTAAATTAATATTTCCGGCATCATAAAAGTTTTTTGGTTCTGCTCCATCAGTAATAAATTCATCTGGAATTTCAATGATTGTTTGTTTGTAGCATTTAGCTGTTTCAACACCACATTTATGAAAGCTAAAAAAGATTTGTAAATTTTCAAAAATCAAAAAAATTTTTCACATTCGAAGTTCTGGATCAATTGTTGTAACTTCAGATTCTTTTCCTTTAATATAAAAATTTCCAGTTTTTCCAGTTGTAGTATTTGCCATTAAATCATCAGGATCAAGGCGATCTTTATCCCATAGCTCAAGTCGAATATTTGCAGCAACTTCGCCATCACAATTAATACTTCCATGAACTCCAACAGATTGAACTCCGGCAGCAGCAAATGAAATTACAAAACCAAAAATAAAAGCAGTAGCAAAAAGTTGTGACTTCATTTTTTTCAAAAATAAAAACTTTTTAACAACAAAAATTTTTTATCAATTTTCAGAGAAATAAAACAATATGATTTGCTTAAATAATGAAAGATTGAAAATGATTCTGATGAATCAATGGCATTTGATTTATAAAAAAAACAATTCAAAAATTAAATGGTATTGTATTTTTTAAAAAATTATTCATCAAATTCGTCATTTTTCCAAAAAAAAATTCTTTTTAATAAAGTTTATTTTTAGCATCATAATGATATCAAAAAATAATTTCATAATAATTTTTGTACATAATTATTTCAATAAAATTTTATAAAATAACAAAATTCATTTACTTTATTAATCCAGATTTTCAAGAAAAATCCAATTAAAAATTTTAATTTGCTGCAATTTTGTCATTTTAAAATATATTTTTTAAATGAAAAAATGGTTAAAAATGATAAAAACCATTTTTTGTAAAAATCGTACAACGCTGAGATTCTGAAAAAAAAAAACATTTGTGTAATTCACTGTCATCGTTAAATAAAGGATATGGAAATCCGTTTAGAATATAAAACTTTTTTTATGAGTGTCTCTTTCATTTTTAGTTATATTTAAAAATTGAAATTTAAAAATTTTTTATTTTTAACGTGTTTTTTGAAAATTTAACAAAAAAACGTAACTATAGACTCTTAGATGGATATTTAATAAAAAAACAGTTAAATAAAATCCTGCGTTATTTATTAATTTAGATGAAGTAATATAACCGTATTTTTTGTGAAAAAAAAGTTTGTATGCAACAAAAAATTGTTTTGGAACTCAAAAGACATGTATTACAAAACATTTTTGCTAGGTATAAGTTTTTATCATTATAAATGAATATTTTATAATGATAAAAACTAATAATGAATCGGCAGCAACAAAAGCTTGAAAACATTCTAATATAAAATTTGCTAGTCTTTCTACCATCAGTTGACATAAAAATCTGATTCATCTGTTTAAAGTTGTATTTCACTGCCTTTCTCGAAAACAGAAAACTATTTTAAGAGATTTAATTTTGCTTTTAAAAAAATACAGCGTTGTTTGATTTAAAAATTGAGATACAGCTATCAAAAAAAAATTTTAGAGTATGAAAAATCTTCGAGAAATAAGAATTTTTAGCGGTTATTTCTGAAAATAAACGAATATTAATTTTTGAAGATCTCAAACATTAAATTTGGATTTTAATTACAAAATGCACCAGTATGAGCATCATTACAACGTCGATCAAATGTTAATAAAAGTTTTGTAATTCTTGCTTTTCTTGTTGTGGTGAAGTTGTGGAGAGAGTAAAAAGGGCCTCGAGGGTGAAGTTTTTGAACTGTTGCCTTCCTTTTTATATAACGCTGTTTTTTTCAACTTCGATGTCCCCTGTCCATTTTGAACTTGCACCCCACTTAGATTGATTTTTAAAGGCTTATGGTGTGTATTTATATACCCAAAACTGCTTCGGATAAAACAATTCACCGGGCGTAACTTGAAATTAATTGTTAGACCAAGAAAACTGCCAAAAATTGGCATTTTTTCCAAAATTTGATATTTTCAAGCTCGTGTCCCAGAGTTTCGAGGTTTGATATGGGTCCAAAAACCTTTCCATTATTATTTTTAACACATATTTATATGTGTGCAAAGTTTCAAGTCGATACGATTAAATTGAAATTTCGTCGATGGACAAATTTTTGATTTTTGCTCGAAGTTGAAAAAAACAGTGTTATATTGAATTATTTTTAACAGTCATCAAAAAGCGGAAAACTCGAAAAATGCCATTTTGCCAAAGCTAAAATCAGATTTTTGGGATTTCTTTTTAGTGAAGCAGAAATTCGACTAGATCCGAAAAATTTGGAAGCAGTTTCAAAATTTACAATTCCAAAAACGCTTTTCAACGATTATGGCACCCCTCTATGACTTAACATTGGTCACTATAAGTTGTTTTTGGACTTTACAATTTTTATTCAAATAGAAAATATATTTAAAATATTCAAAAGAAAAACCGAAAACGCATAAGAACTAAACAAAAATATGACTAAATTCTTTTTTAATAAAAAATGCCAGCAACAATGGTATTTTTTCTTGTTGCATTTTTTGTTAAAAAATTCAATAAAATCGTTTTTTCCTCATAACTGTGTGGTTTTTATTTTTGGCTGGCATAAATATGTGCTGCAAGAAAAACTTATTTATAAATCAATAAAATGTGTATTGGTGCAATTTTTTGCTGCTGTCTGTTTTCTTTTTCTTTCAATGCAATATCGTCTTTCGTTCACTTTACTTTTAGGAGATACTTGCTTTAATTAATGATTCATAATTTTTTTATAATAAAAATTCTTCTTTGATAAAATTGTGACATTTTTAACACATTTCCTTTCCTGTTTACAAATAGCAAATCAGTTTTTAAAAGAACAATCACAAAAAAAGGTGTAACAATCAATAAACTCTTTTTAAAAAAAATTAAGTTCAAAAACAAAATCATTCTTTTCCATTTTTATTTATTACTATTTTTTAAAACAAAATGAACTCTATTTTTATTGTTGTTTTTATTTTTGGAATCCTTTTTTTTTCTCCAGCTTTAACCCTGTTTTCAAAGGTTCAATCCACTGCTGTTAAAGGTGTTTTAACATGTGATGGAGAACCAGCAGCAAAAAATATAAAAATTCAGCTATGGGATATTGATCGAACTGATCCAAATGATTTAATGTCTGAAGGGATAACAGATTTTCAAGGAAGATTTTTGATTCAAGGTTCCGAAAAAGAATTTACAACTATTGATCCAGAACTTCAAATGTAAGCTTTGATTTTTAAAGGGATGTAAAAAGATTTAAAATATATTATATTTTTGTGGTTTTTTCGAAATGGCATGAACCTGACGATCAGGGTATTTTTTTGTAATGTATTTTTGCCTGAATTTCACGTTCATGTCATTTCAAAAAAAAACGTTAAAATGAAAACTGATTGAAATCAAAACAAAGTACTTTTTATTAATTTTTATCCAAAAAGTGTTACTTCAAAAAAAAGATCAATTTAAAATTAATTTTTTGAACAAAAAAATTTCAACGTTTCAATTTTCCCCTTAGAAGGCTCCAACTTTTAACTGTTAGTGTACATAAAGCACGCATCCGGGGTTAGAAACGGAGAAAATTTTGACGGCCGATGGTCGCTTGAAAGGCAGCAGCTTTCACCACTGCGCTATCCAACCTCCCGAAATAGGTCTCAAATTTTTGACAGACTTTTTAGTTGCCCGCTTTTTTCTCTGGCAAAAATAAAAAAGGTTTTTTTTCTAAATACTTTTTTGTAAAACTGAAAGAGATTTTTGAAGTAAATTAAATGTTTTGTCAAATTCTTGTAAAAATATTTTTCAAAATCATAAAATGAAATTTAAAATTATGCGTTTTTTTAGTTTCCACAAATGCAGCAATGTTGAAGGCCGATGTTACAAAAAAGCCAGCTTGGATATCCCGGATGAATATGTAAGTGAAGGAAAAACTCCAACAAAAGTTTTTGATCTTGGAAATATTGAATTGAAAGATCTTACAAGTCAAGATACAAAAGATTGTAATTAAATTTTACTAGTAATATTTTGTAATAAAACAAATTTGAAATAATATAAAAAATTATGAAAAAATTTTGCTTTTTTTAAAAAAAATGTTTAAACTTTATTTTTTTTGATTTCGATATATTTTTATTGGATTTTTAAAACTGATTTTGAAATAAATTTTATTCAAATTTTTTCAATATTTCACATAAAAAATTAACCCGTATTTAATCCTATAAAAAATTTTAACCAAAAAGTGTTGCAGCAAATTGAACAGCCTTTACCAAATTCCTAAATGGTTCTTTCTTTTCTTTTCCATAATCGGCAGGTAGATCATCTTCTCTCTCCTTTGTTCCAACACAGCCCAGCTTTCCTAATGCTGAAACTTTATGTTCAAAATAATGTGTATGTGCATAAATATATTGATAATGATGTTCAGGCTTAAATGTGAGGGCATCACTACATTTATAATCTTCACCTTTTGGGCCATCCAAACATTCAAAATATGTTGAATTATTTTCATGCATTTCATGTGGATAATATATTTCAATTCCATGATGATATGGATTTTCTGCATGTTCTGGATTACATGGATGTGTTGAAGCTCCCATTATCTCTTTTTTTTCACATCCTGGTAAATGTGGCACAATATCAATTGAATGTACGATTCGAAAACTTTTTGGTACAAGTTTATCATGATTTCGTGCTAGAACAACATTTCCAACACGTGGTTGTCCAAATGTATAAAGTGTTACATCATTTTTATCCCTGAATTCTTTGTGAACAGTTTTTAAAGCTGCCAAAGATGCCATTGCTCCACCCAAAGAATGCCCGGTAAATGTTACTTTAAAATTTGAATATTTCTTTAAAGCTTTTTCAACATCTTGCCATAAAACTCGAAGTGCATTCACAAAATATTTATTTGCTTTTCCAAGTCCATAAAAATCCATTGATGGATCAAGTGAGAACCAGCCTTCAGATAATAGTTGTGCCTTTGTTGAAGTTCCACGAAAAACTATATATAAATGTTTCGATTGGGTATCAGCAAAATGATAGGAGGAACATTTATTATGAAAAAAGTCGCAAACTTTTCGTTGAGATGAAAATACTGTTTCAATGTTATTGGATGGATGGGAGGGAAAGGTTCTACAAAAGAAATAAAAATTAGTGGTTTTCTCTTATTAAAGGAAGGCGGAAAGTTTTTTGAAACAGATTTCATTTTAGTGTATTTTCTTCCAAAATGGCATTAAGAAATATGTGCAAGACAAAAAATGTCACAATATCCTCACGGTGAGTTCTAATTTTACATAGCACGAAAAATAGTCGGAAGATTTTAATTTTTTGACTTGTAGGGTTGGTCATTTACCGGTAAATTTGATCTTTGGTAAATTTACCGACAGTGCAAAAAAATGCCACCAGCATTTTTAAAAGTCTATAGCGTGCTTAATAATTGAATTTTAAGTGAAAATAACTTGTTTTTTACCAAACAGATCATTTTTTGATTTTTCATTGTCGCTTTTTAATACAATTTCGATCTTCAAAAACGCAAAAAGCGCAATTTTTAAGAGAAAAGAGCTAAATTTTTAGTATATCCGCCTCTGAAAAAAATTTTATGAAAATCAATTTTGGAAAATTTTCATAATTTTTCTGAAAATTTTCTCATTTGTCCTACAAACAAATGTTTTTAATTTACCGGTAATGAGCCCGCGGTAAATTTACCACCGACCAACCCTATCCTTGAATCATAATTTTTTCAGTTCTGTGGAAGACCCATTAAACACAAATTAGCCCCCAAATATCTGTAATTGAAATTTTACAACGAAAGTGACATTTTACTTACATATAAAATTTTTTTTTTATTTTTAAAAAACCCAAAATGTTAATTCATCTGTATAGCCAAAACTTCCAAACTCCTCTCCATCAAACTTTTAAAAATACTCACTTTTTCACACATTCTTCTGGAAAAACTCCATAAGCTCCAGCAGCAAGATTTAACAATTTTCTTGCAGTTTTTTCATCATAGCCGGTTTTTGGATGTTTCAATGGTGTACATTCAATCAATGAAAAACAATAAATTACAAAAATAATATAATTAAATTTTAACACCATTTTTACCAATAATTTTTTTCTTTGATGTTGTTTCACCAAAAAACCGATGGAACAAATGTCTTTCAAAAATAAATTACATTATTTTTATACATTTGAGAAAAACGAACAAAAAAGAGATATTTCGATTACACGCATTCAAAAATTGATTGTCTTTTCTGACGTTTGATCAATATGAAGTTTTTAAAAAGATTGTTTGTGAATCATCGAAAATGACACAGAAAAAAAACCTGTTTTAAAAAAAAGTTAAAAATAAATAATTTAAAAAGACGTAACTTTTGAAAGTTGAAGAGGTGTGTTCATGGGTCGTTTAAAGTCTTTCAAGAAAAATTTTTACACTTTTTTTTCTGGAATTAAATGCCAAATAAATACAACAGTTTAAAGAGTGTCTGATATCACAATTTGAAAATAAAAAAAAGGTATTTAGATTTTGGCCGAAAAAACAATTTCGATAATATATTTATTTATAAAAAAATTGTGGCGCTTAACCTTCATTGTCAATTTGTTGCATTTGTTCCAAATGGTATATGTTTTTAATATTGAAATATCTGTCTTTTTTGTTAAATTCAATTTTTATCCAAATGTGTTGCGTAGTTCGTATCTCCCCTTCTTTTTATTGTTTGTCTCTCATTCTCTCTCTTTTGCTTTGTTTAGTGTTGGCCGGTCAATTGACAACGGTAAATTGACCGGTCAATTGACCGACACTCATTTACCCGGTCAATTGATATCAGTCGACCGACACTTATTTATCAAGCCAATTATAAAATTGGGTTAAAATTCTGAATTTTTACTTTCAATTCGTGAAGTTTAGTTCTCAAAAAATGAAATCCTAAAGAAATAGAAGCACCATAGTTCACTTTTGTACATGTACATTTTTCTACGTTTTTATAAATTTTTTCAAATTGTTTAACTTCTACTAAAATAACTCTATTTAGTTCTTTTTTGTTAATAAAATTAAAATTCTTTGTTCTTACAGTATAATTCGCACCTAAAAGTTACTTTGAAAGCGTTTCAAACTGGTTCATACACTAAACTGCTATTTCGGTCTCCTCCGGTCAATTGACCGAAAAAAAATTTTCCGGTCAAATGGCCAACATTAGCTTTGTTTGAGGTTGGCATTATGTCACCCAATCTCTCCCTTATTTTTCTATAAAAGGATCGCTTGATCACTCTGGTCATTCTGGTCGTCTTTCTTGTTGCTCTTTATTTTATTAGATGTATGTGAATATGTTTATCCAATAAATCCGCCTTGATTATTTAAACACTCAACTCCTATCATTCACTTCGTAGTCAGCACCTTAATAAATGTTTAAGAAATCATTGTTGAAAGAAGCGACTTTTGTGAAAAAAGTTTTTCCATGAAAAAAATACGATTCAGATTCTGTTAATTCTTGAAGTTAATTTATTTATTTTATTATTTTTTCTTTTTACTTTCTTTCAGTAAAAAAAAAAAGAAAAAATAATGAATCCGGCTTCTAGACCTGAAGATGGTCTAGAAGCCGGATCTTCGAAAAAGTTAAAATTTTATGCGCAACCCTAATCACAATTTGAAAATGAAAAAAATGTATTTTGATTTTGGTCGAAAAAACGATTTCAATATTTCGGCATTTAAATTTTGGACAGCAAAAAATTCTTTCTGTATTTTGATTTGGGCCTTTTTTACCAAAAACACACGGAATACAAAGGTAATATTTAACATCAGAAAATGGTGTGGCATTTATTTTTTGACTGGATAAAATTGCATCGTTTGATTCTTTTTTCATTGCTTTTCTTAAATCTTCTTCTTTGATTTTCCATTGCATTGAAATTGGAGTACAAATTACCTAGAAATAATAAAAGTTATTTCGACATTAATAAAACCACTTACTGAAATCAAAGGATTTGGTGATTCGAAAATCCCTTTAACTTTAATTGTAATTTCTCCATCCAGGCCTCTCAGCAAACTGACAAAGAGCGACATTCAAACTGACAGTAGTCAGTTACAACTGACAAATTTTTTTCTTGATTTTTTTGATCAATTATTGTTATTTAATGTCTAAAATATATAGTACAATGTTTTTTTAAATTTAAACACGTTTTGAAATTTTTTGTTCAAACTGACTATGCGTCAGTTTCAACTGACTTTGTGTCAGTTCAAACTGACACTTGTCAGTTTCAACTGACTATGGGTTAGTTGTGATTGCTAAAGAATTTTTATAGTTAAAAATGATAAGTAATAAGTTATTTTAGAAGGTTTTAGACATATTTTAATGATTATAAAAACAAAAAAAAAATTTTTAAATTTTTTTTTTTCACAGAGAGTACCAAGGCAATATTTTTTTTGCCTTGGTCCCCCCTGTGAAAAAAATCGAAATTTTGATAAAAAATTTTGTTCGACGCACACGTCAGGGATTGATCAGGGGACTATTTGAAACGATTTGGTACCAAATTTACCATTGTAGAATCCCCTTGGGCGAAAAAAGCAATCACAACTAACCCATAGTCAGTTGAAACTGATAAGTGTCAGTTTGAACTGACAGGTGTCAGTTTGAACTGACACAAAGTCAGTTGAAACTGACGCATAGTCAGTTTGAACAAAAAATTTCAAAACGTGTTTAAATTTAAAAAAAACATTGTACTATATATTTTAGACATTAAATAACAATAATTGTTCAAAAAAATCAAGAAAAAAATTTGTCAGTTGTAACTGACTACTGTCAGTTTGAATGTCGCTCTTTGTCAGTTTGCTGAGAGGCCTGGTCTCCATCAACAAAAAATTTTTTTGGAATAATTTGCAGATTTAACAGAGATTGCCCATTCAGCAGTGATTTTTTTTTCATCTAAACCATTTACATGTAAATATACCCAAGTTTGTCCACGATATTTGGATAAATTGCAGGATAATATTGAAATCCAGGAATATTACATGCATAATAAATTTTGCCATTTATATATCCATTTTTTTTATCCATTAAATCCATCAAATCAGCTTTGTGAAACTTCCATTCATTTTCAAATGGACAAACAATTTCCTGAAAATATTTTTTTTGTTGATTTTTTAAATATTTTAATAAAAACTTACATTGAACGAAGAATTCATTTTTTAGCAATTAAATGAATGAAACTAAAATTTAAAATTTTTGGATTTTGGTCAGACTTTATTTTTGATAACTCATATATTTTTTTTTGCAAACAAATATATTCGAAGCTACAGCAGGATCAACATTTACTTAAACTACACCAACAACGCTCTCCACATCAACAGTTGAAAAAGTTTTATTCTCATCAACACATTCTGCCAAATCTGCAGCTTCTAGAAACAGTACTCTAAGAAAAGTAATTTTCACAAATTTTTTGAACAATAAGCGGAAAAAAATTTTCACAGGTATGGTTCACAAGTAACTCTGTATTTTTTCTATCTCTGATATTATTGAAACGCAAGCTTTTTCTGCTATGAATAAATTGGAGGAAAAGTGGTGTTTACATGCTCAATAAATATTTTTAAATGAAATTTAAAAAAAATATATTGTTATAATTTTTAATAAACATTGATTTTTTTGTTATAATTTATAGGCTTCATTTTCCTATTTTTAAATCTGCAAAGAAATTTGCAACGAAAATTTTTATTTTAGGAAAAGCTTTAGCTAGTTGATGGATTTATTGCTAATAATGACTGGCTTGAAAATTTTAAGAAGCCACATGGGATCGTTTTTAAGGAATTTTAAAGTGAAGCTGACGCCGTCAATTTTGAAGCTGTAAATGATTATCGTGTTGATAATTTAAATGAAATATGATATCTTTAACGTTGATGAAACTGGTTTATTTTGGAAAGTTTTACCGAGCAAAACGTTAACTTTCAAAGTAGATAAATGCACCAACGGTAAAAAAAAGCAAAGAAAGAAATACCGTTTTTGTTGGATCAAACATGAGTGATACAGAAACAGTACTTTTGCTTGTTATTGGAAAATCCTTGAAGCCTCGATGTTTCAAAAACGCAAAACTTCCACTGGAATATAATGCTAACAAGAAAGCTTAAAAACTACGAAAGGAAATCTTTATCAAAAGTAAAATAATTTATAAAAACATGTAAATTTACAAAATGCACAAACATTGAGATCAAAAAAAAGAAAATAGATCCTTGCCATTTTCATTCTTCAGCAGCATCTTCATAATCTTCTTCATCAGAAGATGACCATAAATCTTTGCGAAGCTTTCTACGATTTTCTTCTGCTTCTAATTCTTTGGCCCGTTCTAAGGCCAATTTCTTTTCACGCTCAGCTTCTTCACGCTTTCGTTTTTCAGCTCGTCTCTTTTCTTCCAACTTCTTTTCAATGATTTCTTTTGCTTGCTTTTGTTCGATTTCCCTTTTACGTTGTAATTCGTTTTTATTGATTGCAAATTCAGGATAAGAGCTTTCAAAAATTTTAATTCTTTTGGATGGCTGGAAGGGCTTGAATTTCTTTGCTGGAACATTTGTAAAGCTTGAATGTCTTTTTTCAGCAGATGCATTTTTTGAAAATTTTGATTTGCTGGTTGTT
This sequence comes from Panagrolaimus sp. PS1159, assembly GCA_963922195.1. Taxonomy (NCBI): domain Eukaryota; kingdom Metazoa; phylum Nematoda; class Chromadorea; order Rhabditida; family Panagrolaimidae; genus Panagrolaimus; species Panagrolaimus sp. PS1159. The sequence goes on along the minus strand of CAWUHW010000017.1, from coordinate 1,368,005 downwards.
GGTGGATCATTTTCATCATCATCAATGGAAAAAGTTCTTTTTCCCTAAAACAAACAACAACGAGTATTTTAATGAAAAACATTTTTATAAATAAAAAAATGCTTAAACAAAAAAACTTATATTCTTTTTGCTTTCCTTCTTTTGACCGACATCACCAGCTGATATTTTTACTGCATCAGGAGAAGAAGTTTTTGCATCACCACCATTTTTCTTTTGTTCTTTCATTTGTTTCTTCCATTTCTTTTGATAAAATAAAAATATTGCCATTTTGGAGCCTTTGGTGAAAAAATTTTCTAATGGTTCCCATGTTTGCTAAACAAACAACAAAATTGAATCAAAAGTTTTTAAGATGAAACTTACATCATCTTCATCATCATATCCAAGCCATTTAACCAAGAATTTCAATTTTCCTTTTTCCACTTTTTCAGCAAGAACTTTTTCTACAACATATTCTTCTTTTTCTTGATTTGGTTCATCATCATCATCTTCATCTGAGGAAATATCACTCCAGCCATTTTCATTTTCATCAAGTTCAAGAATTTCTTTGAGTTTTTTGGTTGCATCATTTATATTATCTTCTTCAATTGAGTTCTTGAAGTATGGAGCACGAAAAACGCATGACATGTTGTTGAACCACGAATAAAAATAAGAGAGCGGCTAAAAATTACGGATTTATAAGATATAAAAAGCAGCAAGTTTTATCAAAGAGCGAGTTCACCAATTTAGAAAAACTTGTTTGGAAAAAGCAGAAAAATAATTCGCTTTTAAGAGCTGAGCTAACCATGGAAAATGTATAATACATGTTCCAATATTAGCTCAGCTCTTAGAAGCGAGTTGTTTTCCTGCGTTGTCCAAAAAAGCTTGTTCTAAAATGTCGAACTCATCTTTCGACAAAACTTGCTGCTATAAAATATTTGTCAAACCACCAGAAAAATTACGCAAAATTAATAAGAACCACGAGCTTCAGAACAAAATGAAAAACAAGCAGCAACAAGTTGAAACAAAAATGCAGCAAGGTAGAAAAGCAATACAAGATGTTTTCAGAAAAGTGTAGGATAAAAATAAGTTCGATAAAAGGCATGAAACAGTAAAAGGATACAAACAAATATGGATATCGAGGCATATTTTAGCGCAAAAATAGCCCAACACCCATTTTAATTTTAAACGCAAACATTTGGTAGTTGTTTTTTATCCGACACTTTTCTTGAAACACCTTGTACTTGTTGAGAAAAAAGAATGAAAGTGAAGCAAAATAGGAGTTTAAACAGGGCTTTATACTATTTGACGGAACAAAAAAAGAAGAATAAACGCAATGCAAACTGTTACAATAAAAAAAAGTAATAAACAGTATGAAATAATTAGAATAGATATCGAGAAAATTTGATATATCCAAAATCAGGTTTTTTTTCCAACGCAAAAAAAAAGATTAGCCACTTTTTGTATTGAATAAAATTATTTGATTTGTGTAGTAATATCAGCTTACACAGTTGTAATAATAAAATAAATACAAAGAAATAAGAAACCTTTGACCCGGAAAAAAAAATACAACAGAAAAAAAAGCAACACTAAAAAAATGTATCAACGAAAAAAAGGAGCAACCATTTTATACAAGTGGTGACACTTTACATCGAATCGAACTTGACATTTTTTGTTCAAATTTGGCAAAATATGTGTGTTTTTTTGCGGGAATCTTAAAATATTTCTCTTGAGCAAAGAGAAAAGAGAACACAAAAAAAGTTCCACCGAGACAGCAGACAGCGAAAGACGCGCACTTTTTGCATGAAAAAAAGCATGCAACAAAAAAAAGATTTTTCTTTCTTGCATTTTAAAAAAAAAGTGCGTGTCTTTCGCTGTCTGCTGTCTCGGTGGAACTTTTTTTATGTTCTCTTTTCTCTTTGCTCAAGAGAAATATTTTAAGATTCCCGCAAAAAGACACACATATTTTGCCAAGTTTGAACAAAAAATGTCGTCTTTTGATGCTTTTCGATTCGATGTGTATAAAGCTCGCTTCTGTGTTTTGGATTTGCGCAACATTTTTTAAAAGAACTACAGATTTCAGTTAATTCAAGTTAGTTTTAGATTGTAAAATCTATGAAACGCGAAGGGATAAAATTAAATGATAAAAAGATTTAATCTTAGAAGATTTAAAATGCATAAATCGGTAAATGAAAATTATAACAAAAAAAACAGCGTTGATTCTTAATAAAATTTTAAATAGCAGCAGATTTATGATATATTATTTTAAATAAATATAAAAATTTTTAACAAAAAGTTTTTCAAAAAAATGACATCTTTTTGCTATTACGATAAAAAAATTTGCTGTAATCAACAAGGGTTAAAAATTAGAAACATAAAAAAAGTTTGAGGGGACTCATTGCTTTTCATGATTAGTATGACATTCCTGAGTGAGGTTTAAGGGTTAGTTTGGTTTGAAAAAAAAAGACAAAAACTAAATTTTTAAAAAAAAAATCCTTTAAAAAGGAGAAAGATTGTATCAAAATTTTTTGGCGGGATTTTTTTCCAACTTCTTTTTTAATGTATTAGAATACAAAAATTGATGTAAATGCCTACTGTTTTTCTAAAGAAAAATTTTTCCAACACAAAAAAAAATGCATTCTTGAAAATTTTTGGAGGGACGTTGAACAAATTCTAGCGATTTTTTCAAGCAAAAAAGTACTAAATCAAGAATTCCAAAAGTTCAAAGAGCATAAAATATTCATTTTTGTCGGTAAACATGTAACTCACAAAAAAGGGTTGAATGAGATCTGCTACTTGAAAATGTCCTTGAAAAAGAAGAAAAATTTGCACTTTTATTGTTTTTCGCGCGTCTTTTTTTTTATCAAAAAAAGAAGCGCGATGAAATTGGAAAAGAGCCAAAAGACAAAAAAATTGTCCAAAAAACAAATACTTAAAAAAACGAGTGGGATATTTTCTTTGATTTAATTGCTTAGGTTTTATCATTGTCATGAAATTAGCAGCGAAAAAGAAAAAAAAATTAATTAGGTGTTAAAAATCTGCTGATCTATTAATGGTGAAAAAGTGCACTTTTTCAGCATTAACACACGTGTGTCTGCATCCAATTTCCAAATCCAATATTGATTTATTACATTTTAAAAAGGGAAGCAAACACATTTCACACCCCTGCCAGCCACGTAGTGGTGTGAAAAGTGGCTAAAAAAGAACAATGAATGATTTCTTTTGTTATTTAAAAATTTTTTAAATTTTTAAATAACAAAATTCATATACTTAAAAAAATATAAGAAAATTTTTTTTGACAAAAGAATTTTTTAACATTTAAAAGCGAAAATAAAATGCAGTTCTTTTTTTTAAAAACGTTTAGATAAAAAACATAATTCAAAGGAAACAATTAATCGTTCAATGGTAAATGATAAAAAAAGTATATACCTAGTTTAACACAAACATTTGATACATGTTTGATTGACAGAGACAAAAAAATTTGAATTAAAAAAAGTAAAAAAAAAAGGTAAATGGTTGAAAAAAAGAGATATATAAAAACAATAGCAATGAGCAAAAAAAAGTATATGCGCAGACTAATGTTGCTTTTATCAGTTTTTTTTCTTCCTAACAGTGTTAGACTAACACATACAATTAGAAATGGTTAGGGATTGCCTGCCTTTTTGGCTTTTTTTTCAATGGCAGTGTTAGAATGTATAAAAGCAACGCAAAGAAAAAAAGAAACAAAGAAAAAGAAGGAAAAAAGAGTTAAGTTTTTTTGAATAAAATTTTTAAAAAAATATAAAAAAACAAAAGATAAGTGTTGGAAATATTGAAACGGAAAAAATATGTAAGATTTAAAGTAAAATAAAACAAAGTTTAACGTAAAACAAAAAACAAATCCATTCACCCAAAAATGAAAAAAAAAGAATACAGCAGCAAAAGCGAAAGAAAAAAATTTAGCAGTTTAAAAAAATGTCAAAAAAAAGAAACAGAAAATGGAAGAGAAAAAGAATGGTTTAAATTTGTTGAAATACATCCAAAAAAACAAAGCAAATATTAAAACGGAAATGTAAAATACATAAACATAACAAAAAAGAAATTTTAATATAAAACAAAATAAAACAGCAAAAAATGAAAAAAAATAGCCGCAAAAAAACGTGAAACAAAATTTTCTAGAAAAAGAGAGAACACTGAAAAAAGAAAGAATAATCTGCTCTCACCTATTTTTCGTTTCTCTCTAAAAAAAGAAAGCGAAAGGAACGCATTTGAAAAAGAAAATAGAGTGTCAGACGTTTTTTTTTTTTGCTTTTTTGATCGAAGAGAGAGGAGAAAAGGTTAAAGTTTTTTTAGTCAAAATTATTTGTTGGGGAAAAGTCAATGAAAAGAAGAAAATGTGTTTAATCAAAAATTTAAGAGGCTCTACAGAATTTTAAAAAAGGCAAAAGAAAGTTTAATTTGTAATTTAAATGACAAACTTTCAAGGATACGGTATGCCAAATTGAAGTCATAGTGAAAGAAACTGAAAAATTTTGCTGATTCGAAAAAGTTTAAACAAAAGAACTTGAAAAAAAATTTCTTTCTTCCAACATTTACTGTTGAACGAATTTAAACGTTAGCATACTGTTGGAAACATGGAAAAAGATATTGCCCAAAAACGTTTTTTTCTCACCAAATATGTGAATTAAATAAATTTTGAGACTCAAAAGTGTTTGATTATTTTGAAAGTTGTTTAAAGCTTGGTTTTTTCATAAAATTTTATTAAACAATAATCAAAAAAAGTACAAACCAACAGACGGAATATTAATCAGAAAAAGAAACACATGGTTTTTCGTTTTCTGGAATCCAATTTTCTAGCATTTTTTTAATTGCATCTTCAAAAGCTTGATTTTTGACCATGAATTTGAGTTTGAATACAGCATTGGGAGCAGCATTTTTCTAAAAGTCAAATTTGTTATACCCTTTTTTTAATGGAGTTTTTGGGTTTAGAAAACCTAATTAACTTTAATAAATTCATACAAATCAGCAATTTCAAGATTATTAATATCAACCATTTTGAACATTGAAAATTTGATCGGTCGTTGGTAAGTTTTCCCTCTTAGATCTTTTCCCCTCCTCTTCTTTTTCCCATTTAATTTACCTTAAAAACCTCTTTTCGTGCCTTTCTGGCGTACTCTTTTTAACAAAAAAACAAATTTAAACTTTTTTGGCTTAGCACCTTTCTTTTGACCCGTCTTTGTTTTCATCAACTTGTCTCATTTCCTCCTCAGCACTTTACCAAAAAAAACAAAAGTTTCAAGTGCTTTGCCCGCCAAAAAACTAGGGTATAGTTACACCATATAGCAAACTAATCTTTTCGTTCTTACAATTGTTTTTTAAACAACAAAAGTTTAAACTGTTTTAATAATTTAATACAAATTACCAGTTTTTCTTTTAAAACCTTTTAAATTCCATCTCTTTTGAGCAATTCGTTACTTTCCTTGAGCAAACTTCTTATTTTTTTCGTGCAACGTCTTGTTTTTTTTTTCTTCGTGGAACGATTCGAATATTGTGTTAACAAATTTCTAAATTTTAACTGTTTGTAACTTGATTTTACTTAAAGGAAGCGGACCCTTTGATCCATTTTTTAAAAAAAAAGGATTTCGAAATATTTCTTTTTTTTCCAAACCATCGATATTCGTGATCAGGGTGACTCTTGAAACGAAAATGCAGCTTCCATTGTTTTATTTTTTTAACAAAGGAAATATTTTTTCGTTTCAAGAGTTTGTCTGAATCACGAATATCGATGGTTTGGAAAAAAAAGAAACATTTCGAAATCCTTTTTTTTTTAAAAAATGGATCAAAGGGTCCGCCCCCTTTAACACTAAAAATTTTATATCTTTTCCTGTCTGTAGTTATTTCATTTTAACTATTTTATTCGGTATTTCAATTATAATGAAACATTGTTCATTTAAGTTTTAAGCTTCCTAAATTTTGTAATAATATTTTTCTATTTGTAAGGAATATAGAAAAAAAAATTTAAAAAATTATAATAAAAATATTGAAATTTGTACTTCTTTTGTTTTGTCCAGGGATTGAAAATGAGGCCGGGCGGGCGTTAGTAATTCTGGCCCGCGGGCCGGCCGGGCCGCGTTAAGAAGCCCGCGGGCCGGCCCGGCATATTTTTCAAATTTTGTTTTTTGGTAGTTTATATGTTTGTGGTGTGCGCAGTACGCACTTTTTCTTTTCTTATCACTATGAGTCATTGTTATATTAATTCATATTGATGAGAAAAGATGCAAAAAACAATTTTTTGCAAGCTGCAGGTTTCGAAAAATATTCTAAAAAACTTTTAAAAAAACTTGAAATATTTTAGGGCCGGCCCGGGCCGGCCGACTTTTTCGGCCCGATTTTTAATCCCTGGTTTTGTCTCTTCTAATTTTAAAATCTTACATTCTTTTAATAAAAACTAATCAAAAATCGGCAGCTTATTGCTGTTAAAAGAGTCAGCTTTTCTTGCTCATATTTTTATCTCATTTTGCTTTCAGTTACTATCAAATAAATATCAATATTTTTGGATATTAAAGGAGGCGGACCCTTTGATCCATTTTTAAAAAAAAAGGATTTCGAAATATTTCTTTTTTTTTCCAAACCATCGATATTCGTGATCAGGGTGACTCTTGAAACGAAAAAATATTTCCTTTGTTAAAAAAGTAAAAACAAAGGAAGCTGCATTTTCGTTTCAAGAGTCACCCTGATCACGAATATCGATGGTTTGGAAAAAAAAGAAATATTTCGAATTCTTTTTTTTAAAAAATGGATCAAAGGGTCTACCTCCTTTAAAATTTTCGCCACTTTTTTTATTCTTTCTTTTTCGTTCAGAATAACTATTTTTACAATACAGTCGAACATCGATTTTACGTCTGTCTGCTGCGGTCCCTCCAAATGGAAATCCCTGTAGACGGACCTAGATTTTACGTCCTTTTTTTTACCGGTCTCTTGAGAGTCGTAAAATCGAGGTTCGACTGTATATTAATAAAAAACCATTTGAAAATGTAGAACTATAATTTAATTCCCGAGGTTTAAAAAATTTATTTAAATCTGACAAATTTTTTACAAAAATTGAATATTGTTTTTTACGCTAAAATAAAATAATTTATATGAACTATAGTTTTTATCGCGATAAAATATTTTTCATTATTTTTTAATGCGTGTTTAGATGATTTCGTTGCACTTTTTTTTGTTGTTTTATTAAAAATCCTTCTTTTTTCAGTCAGAATGTTTGATAAAGTTTCTGAAAAAGAATTAACTGTTGAAAAAATAATCGTTGAACTTAATAAGTTTATTGAAGCTCTTGATGATGAGCAAATCAAAACCTGCCAGAAGCAGTTACGTGGAAATATTTTTCCAGATGATGATGCTGAAATGCGTATTCCGGAAGCTCTACCATTAATTGTTGAATCTTTGAAATCTGAAAAGTAAGTTATTCTCTTTCATTTTTTACAAAAATTCGTACATAAAAATTATTTTTAGTCATTTACTTCGACAAATTGGTTCTCTTTTTGCTGCAGCAATTATTTTAAATTCAGATGATACAAAAAAACAAAAGGAAAATATTGGAATTTTAATTGAAGCACAAGTTCTTCCAATTTTCGTCAATCTCTTGTCATCACCGAATTATGAAGTTGTTGAAAAAAGTTTATGTTGCCTTAACATGATTTCTTTTCATTTTCCCAAACAAATTGTCATCTGTCAATGTCTTCCTCTTGTTTCCACATTGCTTAAATCAAAACATGATCGAATTTGTTGGGGTGCTGCACAATTGATAGTGAATATTACAAATGAACGCGTACAACAAAATATTGCTGGATGCATTGGATCATTGGTAGAACTTTTGGATTCCAAAGATGCCGACGTTCAAGAAGCAGCAATTGCAGCTCTTGTTAATATTATATTTCATGAATCAAAATGGTGTAAAATTGTCCTTGATAATGGTATTTTGGATCGCTTAAAAAAGCTCTTTAATCATGAAAATCAAGAAATTAACTTTTATGCTACTCTTTTTATTAGAAATATTACCAAACATGGAAATGTTGATATTGCTGTTAATGAAGGCTATATTGATTTAATTCTTGATCAAATTAGTAATGGTTCAACTCTTGAAATCAAGATTGTGAGCTTTTTTGAAAATAATTGTAGAATGCTTTCGCTATACTGATTATTTTTAGGAATCCATCAATGTAATTCATAATATATTTGAAGTGAAGGAATTATTTGCTTCAACTGTAGTTGATGCACATCAGCTTGTTCCTGTGCTCTTAAAAATGGATGAACCTTTAAACAGAGATATGGATTTTGTTAAAACCGCTTTATCAGCACTAACAAATATTTTTCAACTTTGTGAAGAAAAACTGTGTGAAGAAAATTTGGTTCGTCGAAAGATTTTTGAATGTGATGGTTTACGCAAAATCGAAAATCTTCCTGATAATATTCTACAAAATAAAAAAATTCAAGAACTTCGGAAGAAGATTATGAAATTTTGTGCAGTCAAAAGTGATGATGAAGAATATTCTCCAAAGACATTAAATCGATCAAATAGTTCAGTAATTACAAATACTAATTCAGTTAGACGAAGCAAAAGAATCAAAAAATCTGTTTTGTCACTTGAGTCAGTTTTTTTTATTCCAATTTAAAAATTTTATAATTCATTTTTTAGGCCTGTTAATTCTTCACAATCTGGAAATCTTGCTGATAACAATATTGATATTCCATCAGTCTCTCAATCTCATGTTTCTTCTAACTCTGCAGCAGCGAATGATCTACTTCAGTAGGCTTTTTTTTGTAATACACTGTTATGATTAGGGTTGTTCATTCCCCGGGGAATCCAAAAATCCCTGAAATCCTGTTTTGACTGATTTTTAATATTGTGCTTCATCTTGACTTAAATTTTGAAATGTTTTTAAACAGTAAACAAAAGCTAAAACAATAAAACCAAAAGTTAATCTTCGTACACAGTATTCTGAAGTTCAATAACATCGCGAATATTTTTTGGAACCTCTTTATTTAAAGTATTTTGGGCTTCAAAATATATAAAATGGGTAATGCTATTAGTTTTTGACGATTTCTATGTTATTTTTGTATTGAAAAATATTGTTTATTATAAAAACAATCTCTGTTCTTTAAAGCTAAAAAAACTTTTGCGGCGAATCCGTTTCATTCTCCGGCAAAAATCGGGGAACCCCCATGGGAATTCCCCGGGGAAGGGGAATGAACAACGTTAATTTTATCTCCTTTTTTTGCTGAAATATACATTTATCACAGCATATAATGTTCCAATTATATGGCTTGTAAAAATATAATCAATCTTTTTTAGAAATGAAGAAATCATTAAATCAGATGTTGTTGATGAAGAATTATATAATGATTTTGATGAACCTTCAGAACTTCAATTGCCTGTAAATCCAAACAATGCAGATACACCTTCTAAGTAAGTGATTGTAGAGCTTTAATTTGCATTAAAATATGTAATGATTTTTTACTTTTTTTTTAGCCAAATCGATACTGTTCTTTCTCGAAATCCTGCTCTTGATGTTCCTTCTACTTCTCGTGTTTCTTCTGAAATTTCAGCAATCAATAGTCCAATTCCAGTTACACGTCCACGTTGTAAGCGTTCGCTAATTAATCAAGTTCAAGTAAATGGAAATAAACGAATCAAGTGAATTTTTTTATCGTTTTTGAAATATAATCGTTGGATATTTTAGAGTTGAAATAGAAGAAACAAATGATCATGCTGTTGATGGTGAAATGCAAAATAATTTAAATGAACCTTCTCAACGCCAAATGTCCGTTAATTCTGTTATTGTTGCAGTAGATACATCTGTTAAGTAAGTAAATGATTCTTTATCTTTTTTACTGTAATTATTCTTTTCAGAAATGAAGTTGAAGATTATTCGACTCCTGTTGATGACAATGTACAATTAAAAAGAGAACTTTCTGAGCTTGATAATTTGGATGATCTTTCAAGAGCTTCAGCTTCTTTCGAACATTTTATTCCTGAAGGAATGACTGAGTAAGTTTTACATTTTATTATTTTACAAACTGTTTGAATTTGTATTATATTTTTCAGAAACGATATTAAAGATTATTCTATTAAAAATTCTGATAGTTCTGTTATCGAAATTTTATATCCATCACCAATGATGAATGATGCTCCTCGGTACATTTATTTATTGCCTTTTCATTGTACTTATTCTTTATCTTTTTAGGAATGAAGAAAGTTTCTTCTCTTTTAAATATCAAAATTCTTCTGAATCTTATATCGAAAACATTTGCAACAAACTTGGATTGGAATATAGTTCCACTATTTGTCAAAAATTCCTTTCTCAAATGGAACTCAACGAAATTGCATCCAATTCAAAGCCTGATTTACTTCTTCCATCAAACGAAAAAACTGGATTCGGATGGATTTCATTACTTTTAACTGGAAATGAAGGAAGCATTGGATCAATTAAAGATGAAGTAAATAAATATTTTTATAATAAAAACTGCCATGCTTTGGGTATTTTATTTTATTTATAAGTTTAAAATTATCATGGTATTTATTTTTCAGATCCAGAAACTATTGGTGAAACTATTTTCTCTAAAACTATTACTCCAGCACATTTTGATGCAATAACTCAATGGTTCAAATGCCGAATTTTGGTATATTCTAATGGAATTTGGGAGAGATATGGTGAATGGGGTAATAATGAAGATCCAATTTTTGTTTTGGATAAAAAAGAAACTCAAAATGGCAGTTATCATAATGTTTTGCGAGTTAAAAAAGATTAATTTGTTTCTTGGATCATTTTGGTCGTTTTTTTTTCAATAATTTGTATTGTTTTCCTCTTTTTGTTTAAATTTTTATAGAAAAACTCTAACGATTTTTAATCAAGTTTAAAAAAAAAGAATTTTAATGGAAAACTTAAATTTTATTTAATCGTGTTTTTTTGTAGTTTTCAAAGATTTGATTTTATTTGTACTACCAATTTCTATTTCTTGGTTCACTTTGCCTTTTTTTTCCAATAATTTGTATTGTTTTTGTTTTTTTTTGTATTTTTCAAAAATTTGATAAATATTTCTTGTTTATGTTTTTTTATTTATTCACTTCAAAAAGCGATTTTACTCATTTTAAGTGCGGTCCTACAACAAACATAAATAATGCAGTATAAAAGTGGAATAAAATTTTTGTTTTTAAAATAATAAGTGCATATAAGACGATAAAATATAAAAGTTTTCATTTTTTTCCATTTACAAAAATCATCATAATTTTTCGTAAATGAATTCAATAAGCTCGTCTTTCTGACTCAATAAGTCCACACTTTTTGAGTCTTATTGAGCAAATAAGACGCGCTTATTGAATTAATTTACAAAAAATGATGATGATTTCTTGTAAATGGAAAAAAATGAAAACTTTTATATTTTATCGTTTTATATACTTCGGGTCAGTGATGATAGTTGTTGTTTGTAATGGACTAATTTAATCTAATCATTTTAGTTATGTTTAATGGTTGGATCTTACATTTGTATGTATTTATCTTTTGTAAATATATGTAATATTTGTGTAGAAAGAAAATTTTATGAACGAGTTTTTGTTCGTGGTTATCCACCTCGAGGTGGGGATGGGATTCGAATTAGGGTTGCCGTCCCCCCTCGTTTCCCCGATTTCCACGCGGGGATCCCCGATCGAGGATCCCCGTTTTCCCCGTCCCCGAAAGATTTTTGATTTTTGGGGATCCCCGTCTCCCCGTCCCCGAAAGATTTTCATCCCCGAAAAAATTAAAGTTTCGATAATAAAGGAAAAATCACTAAAAAGTTATTTAATTAGTGCTCCTCTAATGATTACTGTACATAATAAACGACTTTTACCACGTTTTAATCTTTAAATTTGAAAATATCCAAATTTTTTCTTTCTCCCGTCCCGTAGAAAACAGGGTTCCCCGAACGGGGATCCCCGTTTTCCCCGTCCCCGAAAATTTTTGCATTTCGGGGACGTCCCCGTCCCCGAATTTTTCGATTTACGGGGGGGACGACAACCCTAGTTCGAATAAGTATGTGTTTTGGATTTTTTCGTTTACGGAGAGACAAAATTTGATATGTCTTTTGGATGCATGCATCTTTTTTTTTGTTTATTTTTTATATTCCAAAAAAATATTTTAATGGATCATCGATAAAAGTTCAAAAAACATTTTTTTAATTATTGCTGCAATTTTAATGATAATTTATACATGTATTTTTTCAATTCAATTACTAGATATTTTGCTCGTTAACGTATTGTTCGCTTTATTGATAATCCAAATCAAAGTGCTAAATGATAAAAACAAACAAAAATACATTTTTTCCTGGTATTTGTCATTTTTAATGTTTATAAAAAAATGTAATTTTGAAAGAAAAATATAATAAAATATTTTCGTAAATTCATTTGTTAAAGATATGACGCGAAAAAAGAATGAGTTAAAACAATTAAAAAGAAACATGGTTTTGAAATTTTTAACGTGAAAGAAAAAAGGGGGATAAAAATGTTGTAAAAGCAATCAACGGTTTTTGACAGATGTTTCACACTTGAAAATCCTTATTTGGGTTTCTTTGCGGCAAAACAATAAAAATAAAAAAATTTCCATTTTTTTGCTGTGCAGCCCTTTTAGAAAAAACTAAAGGAATACTTTTTAAGTATAGCCGAAAACGGGAGTAACATTTTTGAAAAAAAAAAATTAAACGAACGCATTTAACTTACAAAAAATCTTGTTTGAAAACATGGAAACTTTGGACTTTACATTCCACAACAACGAAATACAACGAAATACAATATCCAAAAAAGCATTTTTTTGTTTTGTCTTTCTTTTAAAAATGTTGTATTTTTCTGCTCTTTTTTTGGTGGAAAAGTTTGAATTGTTTTTTAAAGAAAATCATGATGCATAATTATAAAAAATTCTTTTAAAAATATTTTTTCTTATTAAACCAAAACAAAAAATTGAAATTTTAATGTTTAAAATACTGATCATATTTAGCAAGAAAAATCGAAAAAATATTAATATTTTTAAAAACAAGAAATACTGATCATATTTTTGTGATGAAACAGAAAAAAAGGAGAAATAGCGTTCTTCTGATTTAAAAATTTTTTGTATTTTTGTTTAATTAAAAAATTAAGGCGGAGAAAATGGCACGAAAATGATTATAAATAAGCGGTTCTTTCAAATTAAATTCATTAAATATAAAGTTTTACAGAAACAATTGTTTTGTGTGCAAAACTTTTTTTAAAGAGCGAAGATGAATAAACTTTTATTAAGTTTGTTCATTCTTGTAACAACTTTTTTCATCTTTGGTTACGGTAAAGATGCAACTCATACCCAAAATGCAATTGGAAGTGATGTTGTAATTGCTTCAATTCGAAAAGTTCAAGATACATGCATTTTTCCAAATGATTTGTTATTTTTGCGAAGATTAGCTTATGTTCAAAGTAAAGATGGTAATAGTTTGAAGTAAGTCTTTACTTAGTATTTTTTATCTCTATTGTTAAAAGTGTTCTAGAAGCTCAAACAGTGGCAAAGATAAAAGTGGAATTTGGCAAACAACTTCTGCAATGCTTTCTGAAGTTCAAAAAGATGAAAATCACACTGAAATTGAAAAGCATTTCGGGATTGATCTAAATAAATTAAGTTGGTCAAATGGTGATCTTAGTATTCCATTGAATGATGTAATTGTTGCTCGATATTATGCAAATTTACAAGACCACAACATTCCACTAGGTGTCAATGCACAAGCTGATTATTGGGTAAGGTTTTGTAACTTGTAGCCTCGCTTTTTTTTGATTCCTTGAAAATTGTGCTACCCTCACATCGAACTGAGCGTTCACTTTTTTGGTCCAAGGCTTGGCAAAATGTTTAAAAATGCCATGAGGAAAAAAAGGAAAAAATAATTTTCACACATTAATTACTGAATAAACGCATTTTCCCTTCATGGCATTTTTAAACATTTTGCCAAGCCTCGAAAAATTGGACGCTTTTCTTCAGCTCAGTTGATGTGCTACCCTATGAAATAACCCAAAATGTTTAGGTTAAAAACTTCAACCCCTCAGGTAATACTAAACAATTTATTGTTGCTGCAGAAGATATGCCAAAATGTAAACCTCCAGGCATGGATATAATTTTTATCGTTGACGATTCTGAAAGCATTGATCCTCATGATTTTCAAAATGTTCGAACTTTTTTAACAGCAATTATCAATAATTTGAAAACAAATCAAGCTAATCGGATTGGAATTGTTCGATTTAATACTGAAGCATACCTTGAATTAAACATTACTTATGATTTTGTTATGGCACATCAAAAAGCTCATAATCTTACTCATGCCAAAAAACTAACTGATATTGGAAAAGGTTTAAAAATGGCACACCAACAATTTAAACAATTTGGACGAAGTAATGTTCCAATGGTCGCAGTACTTATCACTGATGGCAATGGTGGAGATGCAAATCCTGTTGCAGATAATCTCAAAAGTATGGGTGTAAATTTGTTTACTGTTGGAGTTGGATATCAGGCAACACATGAATTATTTAAATGGTGTAAGGTTTTTTAAAAAAGATCTGATAAAAAATCATTAACCACCCTATAAGTTCGTTTTTTTTGTAAAGTTTTGTAAAAAATTTTTTTATCCGAGAAAAAAACAAAAAATTTTAGCAAAAGATTTTTAAATTTGGCGGTTTTTCCAATGCCAACAAAAGCACATTGCCAGACATCAGAGCAAAAAAAAGAACAATTTATTCGCTTTCAATTCGATGTGATCTGTCCAAACCAGGGATGAGTTTTTGGCGGAAGTGTTAAATGAAATTCCGTTTAAAAAATGGGAGCGAAAATGAGCTCTAATTTTTTAATAAAAGCATATATTTAAATTCTGTTTTGACAGATATAAGCTATGATAAAAATTAGATCAGAAATGTATTATTATAAAAAAACAATTATTTTTTTAATATTGAGAAAAAATTTGCGGAAAAGTGTTCCTCGGAAGTAGTTCCGTCCATCCCTAGTTGGTGGAGATCTTGCGGGGTTGTAGAGCCAAAAAATTGAAGATTTTTATTTGTTGATAACCTTGAATATGGTTTTCATTTTTATATTTCAGCATCTGAACCCCATTGTATGTTTTACTACACTCTTAAAAGCTTCGATGAACTTGCAAATTCATTTCCTGAATTATTAGAATCCCAAATTTGTGAAGTATCAACTAAAATTCATGCAACCGATTACTGTGTAAATGGTAAAAAAAATAAAAATAGTAATTATTAAAGTCTTAGCAAAATAATTTTTATAGGAATTATTGATCAAAATCAATATATCTTTTATCAAATTCCTGTTGATCCAATTACTGGAGGTACAATAAAACTTCATATGGATGATGGATCTGCTGAAATTTATCTTTCCCAAACTTCTCGGCTACCATCTTCTATAGATTATGATTTTTCTGAAAATTCAACAATTGAATTTCCTGCACAAATTTTTATTTCAACAGAACAACTTCATACAACCGAAAATAGCCTTTCCGAAATTCATACTGCTTTGGTTGGAACCTCGGCAAAAAGCACTTATCGACTTTGCAATGAAAAGGGTAATACAATTTTCACGACTACTACTTCTACCATGGCACCTACCACCACTACAGCATCATCACCACCACATGAACAACCAGATGTCGAAGTTCATGTTAAAATCAATTATCCACAACCATAATTGACAACTTCAGCAATTAATAAATAATAACAATCCCTTTGCTTAAATTATTTTTGTTGGCTTTTAAAACAATTTTTAATAATAAATCATGCGCATATTTCTTTTTGCAGAAAGTGTTCGAGTAATTTATGAAAAATACTATTTTTGAATTTTAAAAAAGATAATTTTGTGTGGGCTTTTCTCTGGAAACCATTTCTTCAAAAATCATTTCCCCGAAAAACAGATCCCCGAAATTTAAAAAAAAAGCTTGCAAAAACTAAATCAATACTAACAAAAGCTTTAACAAAATAAAAGTGTATAATATCAAGACAATAAATGTATTGAAAAAATTTTGTATTTATTAAAAACACATTAATTAATTTAAATAACAAAAAACATAAATCTTAATAAATATGATAAGATTTAAGCCGTTCTGGTACTTGGACCTTAAAGGGGGCGGACCCTTTGATCCATTTTTAAAAAAAAAAGGATTTCGAAATGTTTCTTTTTTTTCCAAGCCATCGATATTCGTGCACTGAAAAAAAAATTGCTCACATAATTGGCTAATGCATTTTGCCATTTATAAGTTGCAAAAATTGGCCAAATAATAGCTAAAAATTAGCAAAAAAATATGAAATTGTCAAAGGTTTTTAGCCTATTCAACGGAATGGCAAAGAATTTTTTGATACGTTTGAAAAGAGGCAATAAATCCTTGGTTTAAAAAAACAGATGTTATAAAAGACGAAAATCAATCAATAAGTGACTATTGCAAACGTCGGGTAGACTGTTTTCTAACTATGCCCCTTCCGCCCCATAATTTCCCCTTGTACACAAGCAAATTTTGACGGAAAGTTTATTTAAAGTAATATTTTGACGGAACAATAATACAAATTATACGATTGAAAATAATATAATTGTCGAGGAGATATTAACGAGATTAACGATTTGCTGGAACCAAGAATCCAATTGTAAAACAGACACCATGTTCGAAGATGACGAATCTTTCTTTGGCAGCAAAATATGTTGCAAATAAAGCAACAACAAATCGACGAGTTTTGAGAAGACGAAGATGGCAGTCACAAGGTTCTGCATCAAAAAGAACAACTAGTTTATCGGAAACATATTGACGAAGTTTCTGAAACAATAAGATAGATAGTACATGCACTTAAGAAACATACGTTAATTGTAGTAGCGAAAAAGTCGAAACAATTGTCAAAAGAGAAGTGTATCGATGATTGCCATCTTCGCAATACAAAGAAAAAACAGTAAATATCAACTGACGGTGTTTAGGATTGACAAACATCAATGAGAAGCGTATCCATCTTTGGAGGTATTTGTTATAGAATAAGATAGGCGGTAGCTACTGGAAAAGAAATGTCGAAAAGACACATTTTTGCAGCAATCAAGCATTGCATACAAATATATTTTATCTCAAAAACCCTTGATAGTGATCTAAAAAACAATCATATAGGCGGTGTAAAGGTGATAGATAACTTACGTCGTCGGCAGATTTGAGAAATGCAGTCTATGCATCTTTTTGTTGTGGAGTTGGATGTCGACGAAGTAAAAGAGTATTGTCGGAAGCGTATTGGCGTAAAAATAGTTCTATTTTGTCGTAGATAATATTGACTTGTCGTCCGCTTTTGAATACAAAATAGACATCTGTTTCTCGGAGCTCAGTATACTTTACACAGTCTTTGTCGAAATAGAATGAACGTTCTTGAAATTGTTGTCGTATCTTTTTAAAGATTTTGAAAGTTTCGGCGGAAAGTCGGCGTTGGACGTGCTAAAAAGATATGAGTTAGTAACTAATGGTAGAAAGCATACATACAGAAGGTGTTGCAACAACATGAGGTTGAAGTTGTAACGGTTGTGGAACATCAGCATCGTTGGCGGGAGATTGTTGTCGGAGAGGTTGTCGTTGTTCTTCTACTTGTAAAGGTTGCTGAAAAAAAAGCATTTTACGGTTATAACAACAGAAATATAACTTACAGGATGGAACAGAAACATTAATTTGAGGTGATAGAGTATTGACGAGTAGCATGGAAGAAGTTTGAGACAGAGTATCAGATTCATATTGACGAGAATTAAGAGATGAATAGAAGACTGGTTGTTGGCTTGGTGGTGTAACATGGAAAGACGAATCATTGTGGGATTGTCGAGTAGAAAGAGACAGACGTGGAGTTGTAGAAGAGCTGTATATAAGAGCTTCAGCATCATCTAAAAAAAGTTAAATCATAGTAATATTAAATCATAAAGCTTTTTCTTCTTCTTCTATTTCTTCTTGCTTTCATCGAAGATATTCTTGCTGCTATAAAAGCTTTTGTTGTATTTGTCGAACTTCTTCCATTTCATTAGATTGTGGCGCTGTTGATTGTCGAAGCGTTGCTTTTGACGGAGATGTTGGAACTGTTGGTGGAGCTTCTCCTTTTGACGTATGATTTGGAGTGGGCGTTTGATAAATTGTTGACGATTCATCATCTTCATCCTAAAATATATATATCTTAAAAATATGTAATAACGACAAAAAAACTTGCAAGTATTGCATCTGGATCATTAACAAATTTATCACCAGTAACGAGACGAACGTCATCTGGTTGTTTCATAGTTGTATATCACTACAAAAAAACAGGCGATAAAAAATAATGATGAAAAGATAAAAAAAATACACGAAAAAAGATAAAGCGGAAGACGAAAAAAACAGCGTTTAAAACATAGTAGCAAAAAAAAGTTAACGACTTTTTTCATTCAATGGCTCCCACAGCGAAAACGCAAGGAATTTGGCATACCAATATTTCAAGCCCATTTCTTTTTTGTGAGCTCTTCTTTTTTTTACGCGCATTTTTTTGTCTCTTTTTTTTCTCTCTTTCCGTGTTTTTTTTAATGTTTTTTAATAATTTATTTTGTTTCTTTTTTTAAAGTAATGCTTCGTTCTACCTTTGAACTTTCTGTCGTGGATTATACGGGCCAGCAAAATCGGGTCCGGTGGATCTTCGGTTTGGATGGCGAAGATAGCGCTTTTGCTGATGCAGTAGCCGAAGGATGTCGTCGACTTAACTTGGATAACAATTTGGATTTTGTTATTTATGAAACGTTAAACTTCGACGACAAAAATCCGAAAGGCAGATTGCTCCAGCAAGATGAAGTTGTCAAACCGGATAAGAAATACGTCATCGTCGAAAGAACTGTTTACGACAATATTACAAGTAAGCTATATTTTTATTTTTGTCTTAATAATACTAAACTTTTCCTGTTTTAGATCATCAAAGCTCTTCTTCATCTCAATTTTTTTCTCCGTCTCGACAACCACCTCCTACATCTATCCGACAATCACCTTCTACATCTATCCGACCATCGTCTTCTACATCTTCCCGACAAACACCTAATCATCAAAATGGTTCAAGTTTACTACACTTTTACATATGCCTTAGTATTACTTAACTTTATCTGTTATAGACGACGCTGAAGCTCTTATATACAACTCTTCTTCAACTCCACGTCTATCTGTTCTTACTCGACAACCCAACAATGATCCGTCTTTGCTTGTTACACCACCACGTCAACCACCAGTCTTCCATCCATCTATTAATTCTCGCCATCATGAATCTGCTGCTTTGCCAGTAACTTCTTCAATGGTACTCTTCAATAATTTATTATCTCAAATTAATGTTTCTCAAACTCCTCCTGTTATAAAGATTGAATTATCACGGATGCATCGCCTTACTGAGTATTATCTTTATAATACAAGTGCAGTCGAAGCGTTTGAAAGCTGTACTCCACGACAACCACTTGTATTCTAAAATGTATGTTTTTTCTTCACATTTTTAAGGTTCACACTTTTTATAGACAAACTTGTACGAACGCTTCAACCAAAGACCTCTCGTCAAAGCGGCTGTCTATATTCTTCGTTCAAAAGCTGATCCTGAACTTGATGGTGCTGCTCTTTTCGTGATTTGCCAATGTTTGAAAGATATTATAAAAGATGATCGTCCAGCGTAAGTTTATTCAACCTTTTTCTTTTATTTGCAAGCCTTATACTCTTTTTTTCATAGATATGATATATCACGTGCTGAACTCGAAGCTATTCCACCTATGGTAAATACACTTACGTCAACAACACTCTTCTGCAATCTAACTATGAAAAATCATCAAGGACTCTTAGATCGAAATATTCGACGACAACGCCAAAATACTCCAAATCGACTACCAAAGCTTAAAAATGTATCCATCGACAATTTAGAACAGTCAATCGACGATGCTTCAAGTCGGGTCATTGGTGTTGAAGACCTTTCAATTCTACATCAAATATATGCATCGATAAGGTAATCTTTTAAAAATACATTGGTTTGGATATAGAGAAACACTTTTAGCACCATTCGACGTTCATGGATTCAACATCTTTGGAAAGAACTTGATATGGAACGTAGTTTGGTTACATTTGTTCTATCTAAATTTCCTCAAATAAAAACAGATATTTCACTGGTAAATCTCTTGTCCGGTTTGCTTCCTCTAATACAGAAGTTTTAGATCCATAGTGATTTCGTCGACATTACCCACAATAAACGTCGTCAACCTGCAAACCTCTGTGATAATATTCGTCAATGTATTCCTCAAATTTACGCAGCTGCTTCAAATGCTAAGATTCCAATCCCAACTTTCCATGGTTTACGTAAGTTTTATTCGATATCAGATTTATTTTAAATGACTTTCCGCTTAGATGAAAAGGAATTCCATGCTGGTAAACTTCTTTCACAACTCATCAACAAACATACAAAATCTCGATCTTGTGATTATGATCGACTATTGATCGATTGTACTGTAAGTTTCTACTTTTATTATTTCTTTTCTTCGTTTCTTCTATTTTTTACAGCATTCCTCCGACTATCATGAAGGTCTTCGTCGAAAAAATGCCATGGGTATTACATCGCCAGTTATTGCTGCAGTTGGTACACATCCTGATGTATCTTTCTTCATTGCCGTCGATGATATTCCTTTAAAGGTAAGCATCCATCACCTATACTTTTTATTTTCGGTTTTATTGTAGGTAAATGGTCACTTTGCTGATGCTCTTCAATCATTTATGGAAGTGGTGTATGTCTTTAACCTCGTCTATGATCGTCAAACAACTGGTATTACATTTTTCTTCGAAGCTCTTATGGGATTTTCTTCAAAGAATACTGCAGGTCGTCAAATTCTTATCAACATGCTCTTTCCTCCAACATCTTCAAGTTTGTTACAGTAATTTTGATTTTTATTAATGAAAGATTTTTAGCCCAAGATGACCTTCAACCACATTCATCTCAACAAGTTCAACCTTTACAATCTCCGTCAACTCCTCGCATATCTCGAAAGCGTCATCATTCTGCTTCTCTTAGTCAAACTCAATCTCAAATTCAACCTCTTGTCGAATTAGAATCTCCGCCATCTTCACCCCAATAGAATTCAACCTTCAAATAGATACGTCAATTTTTATTATTATTATTATTTGTTTTATTTTTCTTTTTATTGCTGTTTCGTCATTATTATATAAAAATGTCACTTTTTATTTGAATGTGTGTATTTTATGGGGCAAAATTACATATTAAACTAGGGGATGGGGATTACATGGGGTAAATACAGTACAGTACAAACGAAGACAGCCTACCCGAAGTTTTTCTGAGCATCTTGCCAATACGCTATTTGGGAACTTTTTATCCAATCACAATTTGCAAAAATATAGCAATATAGGAATGGCCAATTTTTGTCCAATTATTTGGCCTAAGTTTTGCAACATATGACCTGAGCAAACATGTTATACAAGCCCCATATTTGGACTGATTTTTGCCCACTTTTTTGACTTTTTTGCTCACTATATGGCTAATTTTTTTTTCAGTGTGATCAGGGTGACTCTTGAAACGAAAAAATATTTCCTTTGTTAAAAAAATAAAAACAATGGAAGCTGCATTTTCGTTTCAAGAGTCACCCTGATCACGAATATCGATGGTTTGGAAAAAAAAGAAATATTTCGAAATCCTTTTTTTTTTAAAAATGGATCAAAGGGTCCGCTTCCTTTAAAAGATATCCATGCTTTAATCCAACATGCAACTCCAAATTCTTTAACATTTGCCATATTTGCTAATCGATTACCAGAAATATTTGAACATTATTTAAATAAGAATTATCGAGGTACTCATATTTAAATGATTTTTTGAAATCATTTTTCCATTTTTCTGGACTAAATGGAAAAATGATTTTGAGCATAAAGAGTATCATTATTTAAGGCGTTTCGAACATCAACCTAAAATTAAACATATTTTTTGGTTATTAAAAACGATTTGCTGCATTCAAAACAAAGCAAATCTGTGCAAAGTTTTGAAAGCATTGTTTCAAATTATTACAATAATAAAAAAATTATGTAAAAACAAAAGAACGCTTTTTTTAACCATTGTTATAAAAACGCATTGTTTCCGTTTATTTATTTTTTGCTTTTCTTGAAAAAAAGCGTTCCAAAATTTATTTTAATTTTTTTTGCCACACGTTTTTAAAAACGAGAGCAGAATTTAATATTTACCTCAAACTTGGGTAATTAAACCGATGAAAATAAAGTAAAATAAAAATTTATTGAAAAGAAAAAATGAACAAAAGAAACGATTGGGTTGATGAAAAAACATTGAATGAAAAAATAATCTTAAAAAATGAGACAAAAAAGAAACAAGAAAATAGAACACAAAAATCTGTGTTTGCTTTCCCTTTTTTGTCAATGCCCAACGTATTTATTTTTTTCGCAGCAGCAGCAGTCGACCATTGGTGTCTCTTCCTTTCTGTGCATTTTCTAATGTTACTTTTGTTTTCTCTAATGTCTCTTAAAAACTCTTTTATTTCTTTAAATAAATTCAATCCGCCCTAACGTATCTCTGTTTCATTTTTTCTTTTCAATAAATTTTTATTTCACTATTTTTTCATCGGTTTAATTACCCAAAGTTTGAGGTAAATATTAAATTCCGCTCACTTTTAAGTGTGGCAAAAAATTATAATAAATTTTGGAACGCTTTTTCTTTTTTTTAAAAGAAAAGGCAAATATAACAGTAACACAAAGGTAATGAAATTAAATGTTATGTTATTATCGGCATCTCCGTAACACTATCTAAATACAAAAATGTCTCCTCTAAAAGTTGTTTTAAAAACCATACAACAAAAATTTGATACGAACATGATTTTTTTTCAGGCAAACTGAGAGTCTTGAAACGAAAATAACCCTTTTTTAAATTTTTTTATCAAAAAAGATGCATTTTCGTTTCAAGACTCTCAATTTGCCTGAAAATCACGAATATCCAGGAATTCAAAACTGGATCAAAACGTCCGCCTCCTTTAATTTAACTTTAAAGCAAAAAAAAACCTCAAAGTTACATGTTTTAGAATATGGTTTGGTGGTGAATATCAAAATCCTGATGATTTTGCTGTTTATATTGTTGAATGGGTTATCCAAAATGGATACATTGATTCCTTTTGTTGCACTGGACATTTTCTTGGAGAAAAGCTATCTTTCCAGGATTCAAAAGACAGAAGTGCCTTCGATTATTATTGATTTATCCTATAAAAAAAATCGTTTGACGTTTTTCTTTGCAGCCGCATTTTTCTCAGATTTTCAATTTGTCTATTTTAAATATCATGATAATTTGCATAAAAAATTTTAATGAAAAGATCTTGACATATTAATTCGATAAAACTAATCCTCTTTTGTTCATTTTCATTAAATTTAGGTTTAATAACATTCAATTATTATATTTTTCTTTAATTTTATCTTTACAACATTCTTTTTTGCCCATTGCATTTTAAAAACTTTTTCAAAAACCATTTATTTTAAACATGCAGTTTAATTCAACACAATGCAAAAAAATTTAAACTTTAAAATAATATTTATAATATTAATAAAAAGATTGAAACCAAAAAAAACAGAAAAAAACAATTCTTTGAAAACATATCAAAATTGAAAAAAGCGCAAAATTTTAAAATTAAATAATAATAATAATAATTGTAAAAAAATGTGAAGCTCGAATATAAAAAAGACTAGAGGATAGAAAATAATAAACTTTTAAACGGGCTTTAAAAAATAAATAAACTGCAAAAAAAACTTGTAAATTCATGTTTTTGCTTTAAAACAAAAAATAAAGCAAGAAACAAATATTAATCAATTTTTTATGTGGATTTATATAGGACAGCAAAATAATTGATGATAGGTTGCTTTTTAGTGTTAATTTTTTTTGACAGAAAAAATGTTACAGAAAAAAGATGAGATTTTTTGATGAGTGTTTTTTAAAAAATATAGCAGAGAAAAAAAGTGGTGGTGGTCTTAAAAGGAAAACAAAAAAAACAAATTTAAAGCTTGAAGAAAATATTATTTACAACTAAAAAAAAATCAAAGCTGTAAAGATTAATACCAAAAAAAGAGTAGAGCCTTTTTAAAATTAAAAAAAATTCAAAATACAACAATCGTGCAAGGACGAAAATCAGGCCTCAAAGAAATGAAGCAAGTGGTAGTAAATTACAAAAGAAGAAATAATATTTTTTGGAGTGCATGTTTTTTTTATAGCTGGAAGAAAAAAAAAAGTTTTACAAAGGATGCAAAAAAGATTTTGAGGGATGATAAAAAAAAAAGAAATGGAAGAGAGATATGGCGTGAACCTATATTTTTCGATTTTTGAACACGCATAAAAAAAGTAATTTTTGTAAGAGACAGAGAGAAAAAAATCTCTACGAATAAAATTAAAAGCCTATTAATTGAAAAAAAAAAACAAAAAATTTGGGATCGGAAATTTTTTTTATCGTGGTAAGAAAGTCTTCGTTGCAGGACAAATTTTGTCAAAAAACAATCAATAATCTTCCGCAACAAA
Organism: Panagrolaimus sp. PS1159; assembly: GCA_963922195.1. Taxonomy (NCBI): domain Eukaryota; kingdom Metazoa; phylum Nematoda; class Chromadorea; order Rhabditida; family Panagrolaimidae; genus Panagrolaimus; species Panagrolaimus sp. PS1159. Next base: position 1,343,464 of record CAWUHW010000017.1, on the reverse strand, counting down.
ATATGTCTCACCACGAAAACGGAGAACTACCAAAAACAGCAAAAACCCCAAATTTTTAAAAAACTCAAAAAATTATAAATAAAAAGAAAAAATTAATTTAAAGAGAAAAAACCATATTTTTAAGTAAATAATAATAATATATAAGTGTTTAAAAACCTAATAAAGACCACATCCTCTCAAATTATTCGCAATAATCACATCTGTTACAGCATCAAAGACAAATTGAATATTTGTTGTATCGGTTGCACATGTCATATGACAATATATTTCTTTATTTGCAGATTTATTTTTTGCTTCAAATTGTGCTTGAATATATGCTGATGCTTCATGGTAATCTTGTCGGCCTAAAACAATTGATTATTAAATGTTTTAAAATATTGGGATTTCATAATAAAAAAAAGTCTCAAAACGAAAAATTTCGATTTCAACAAATTAGAATTTTGTTGTAATTCTGTGGCAAAAAAAAAACAACTACAAAAATTTAAAAAAAATTTAAATTTGAAACACAAAAATTGCTTTTTAAAATTTTTTTTATTAAAAACTTAAATAAAACAACTTTAAAAAAATTTAAAATCTTTTGAAATTTTCAAGATTTTTTGAAAATTCCATTTTAACACCCTTTAAAAATATAGCTTACCAGAATATTCAGGGAAACAAATTGTTAATGGAGATTTTTTAATTTTTTCTTCAAATAAATCTTTTTTATTTAAGAATAAAATAATTGAAGTATCAGTGAACCATTTATTATTACAAATTGAATCAAATAGTTTCAATGATTCATGCATACGATTCTAAAATAGAAGAATAAATGAATCTTTAATTTAATTTAAAATTGTTAAAAAAAGAATAACAAAAAAACATGGATGTTAAAAAATTTTATTGTTTTTTTGACAAAGTTAAAAATAGAGTATTTGGAACAAGAAACATACCGTTGTTTCATCTTCATGTAGCACTTGATCATATTCAGACATGGCAACACAAAAAATCTGAAAAATTAAATTTTATAGTTTTTAAGGAAAAAATGTTTAAAAAGCTTACAATTGCAGTAACATCTTCAAAACAATGAATCCATTTTTTTCTTTCACTTCGTTGTCCACCAACATCAAATAATCTGAAAATATAGGAAATATATTAAAATGTTTTAAAAAAAAAGAAAATCTTACTTAAAATTGAGATTTTTGAAGGTAAAATGTACTTCAACAATACCCGTTGTTTTTACTCTTGTCCGTAAAATATCTTGTTCTGTTGGAGCACTGAAAAAGTAACAAGAAATTTAATAAATGTAACCAGAAATTTTTTAAATTTTTAAGTTGCATGAAAGACAGCAACTCAAAAATTTAAAAAGTCGGAAAAAATGTTACTATCGTTTTAATGAATTTTCGCCCTAAGACTTTTTTATGCAATAAGAATCTCAAATAATGAGAATTCCGTGTTCATTCAAAAATGGCACTTTTTAATCTTAAAATAAATATGCAAATAATTTACATATTAATAAGTTTAGTTAAAAAGGGATAAATAAGAACACTAAAAAATTTTAAGTTGTAAATAAAAACGGCATCAGAATACATAAAGCTTTTTAAAATGTTTATTTTGCGTGACAACGTTTTTTACTCTTCAACGGCTTCAATAACAACTCCAAAAAAGTTTTTTAGACTTTCAAATGTTTCCAAATTTAGCAACTGCAGACAAAAAAAATAAAAATTATGATACCAAATTTTTCGGCATCAAATTATATTGTTTTGGAAAATTCAATGTCTTAAAGAATTTTCGTTCAAAGACTTTTTTATGCAATAAGAATGATGGAATTTTCATTAAAATTTACAAAGAACACATTTGAGTATTTTTTTTCCTTACATCGAATGTTTTTAGAGAGTTACTTACTATGATGCTTGTCCAAGTCGATCGAGATCATCAAGGAAATATTTTGCACTGTCATTTAATTGATATTCATTTGAACGGCTAAAACATTCTTGTACACCTGAATCTGACCATAAACGTTTCATTGCAGATAATAAATCATCTGAGAATGGTTCAGTATCTTCCATTCTTGCAACAACATCCATAACAAGTTTTGCATCAGGCTAAAAATGAAAATTTAGAATTGATAAAATATTTTTATTATGGGACAAGAAAAAAGGCGCATAAAAGATAGCAACTCAAAAATTTAAAAATTCGGAAAAAAATGTTACTATCATTTAAGAAAATTTTCGCTTTAAGACTTTTTTATGCAATAAGCATGATGCAATTTTTCATCATGATTTGGGGGTATACATCAAAACTCAAGCTTTGAAACTCGATCTTAATTTCATTTCAAAGTTTAGTTTAGATTAACACGCTTACTTCACGTTCAGGTGATCCAAATGGCACAGATAAATTTCCCATTGCACGTAATATTGCAACCAATGATTGAACAGTATTTGAATAAACAACCGGCTTATATTGTTTATAATCTTCTGCAGTAAAACCTGATTCATGAATAATTTTCATTTGTTTTACAATTGTTGATTTTCCAGATTCTCCAGCACCAAGCAGCAAAAGTTTAATATCTTTTGCAGCTTGCAGGCCATCCTCTTTCAAATTCTTTTCAATCATTCGAGATCTTTCAACTGCCGCTCGTTCTTCCTGTGACATTGTGCACCCCATTTTGCCGAGGCACGTTGAAATCGACGGTGGAGTCAGTTTCGACAATATTTATACAGTGCCAATTATAAAAGTTGGCACTTTCTTTTCAGAAAAATATTAAAGTTGTTTTTTTCACCAATGAAAAAAATAATATAAAATAATAATCAATAATATGAGATCAAACTTCTTCCAAATGGTATAAGTATGGAAAAAAAAGTTGGTCCCAAATGGAAATAACCAAAAATTGCAATTTGCAGGAATCTGGAGCAAATAAAAACTTTCGTTTCAAAACCAAAAACACAAAATTGTTTAAGAATCTTTAATAGTAAAATAATGGTTTTTCCTTTTTCTTCAACTACTGTTATTGGCTTCGTCCACAGAGAGAGGGGGGAAGAAAAAAATAGCAGCAGCAAGAAAAAAAATATATAATATATATATTCTTCTTGTTGTTGTTTCGAAAAAGTGTCTTCTACACAACTTTCTCTTCTTCTTGTTCTTCTACTACAGCCGACGACCACACTCTTCTTATATAGAGTGGAAGGAAGGAAGAAGTTCTTGTACGTTTATATATATATATATATTTATTGATCCACCATACACCAAAACACTGCTACTACTGCTTTTGCTGCCGTTACTGCCACAGGGACTATATAGCGTTGTTGTCGGGTATTGAAGAAGCAAAGGGCAGAGAAAAAAGAAATAAAATGTGGCACACTGCCTTCACTTAAAAATTGAGGCACACTCTGCGAAAATAAAACTTCTTTCTTCAACTTTCTCTTTTTTTTATATCTGGCAAAGAGAGCTGCTGCTGCTGTCGGCTGGTTGGTTGCCGCTGCTGCTCACTGCTGCTTTGCTTTTAATGGCAAAAAAAAAAGACGAGAGAGAGAGAGTCTGAAAAAAAAATAGGAAATGTTTTAGTTTGAAATAAATTGTATTACATGTTTCCTTTTTCTATTTTTTTCATGTTGGAGAAAAAAAAATAAGGACGCGGTTTTTTATTCTCCAAGAAAAAAAAATAGGGTTAAGGAAAAAAAACGTACAAAAATATTTATGGACACGGAAGAATTCAGGGCAAAAAGAAAAAATAGGAAATATATTTATTGCAAAATTTTTTCGGTGGGATAAAAAACATTTTTTAATGGTAAAACAAAAGAAAAAGAATGGAAATGTTTAAAGTAAAAAAAATGAGGCAAGCTAGAAATGGTAATTAGGAAAATGGAATGAAAGTGGTAAAAACGGTTAAAGGTCAAAAAAATAATAATAACAATATTTAAAAAAGGAGGTTCTGCCTTTTGCTTGAAAACAAAAAAGTAAAAAAGGGGCAAAAAACTATAAAAATAATTATTTTTAGAAAATGGCAATAAATATAAAGCTTAAAATATTTTGGACATGTGTTTATGCTAAAAGGGATCGAACCTGCAACCTACTGGTCGCAAACTCGTTGCACTAACCCCTAAACCATCGAGCGTCAAATTAAAATGACGTAATATTTTCGTATTGATGACACTTTTTAGAAGCCTAATTATAGTCTCATATTACTCTGTTAAAATTTATCGTAATTTATATCCATTAACTTTTTAATGCTCAAAAAAATATTTATGACATATTTTAATTACAAAAAAGTAATATTTGCAAAGACTTTGTAAATTAAAAAAAGAAAGTTTTACATTCAAAAAGTAAAGCTTTTGTATTTTTAATGTAGTAAAAACGTAATAATATTTTTGTTAAATACTGAAAAAAAGGTTCAACAAAAAAAACTTCCAACAGGAAAGCCATCACACAAAAAAACAAAACGGAAATATCAGAGGGTGGAGGGTTGCAGTTGCGGTGGAAGGGGGGGGTTAATGAAAAATAATCTCAAAAAGAGATGAAAAAAATACACATTTTTTTTTAAAAATTGAGTAAACAATGATGGACACGCAGATTTAATTCATCCAAAAAAAATTTTTTTTGCAACACTTTCGCTTTTTTTTGTCGGTTGAAAAAAAAGGGGGTTAAAGCTTTTGCTGGTTGTTGGTTGGTTGGGTAGTGACGGTTGCATGCTTTGTTTCATTCTTTCATCCCTCTTTTTCCTTCCCTTCTTTTTTTTCTCATCATCATTCAAAAGAAATTTATTTGAACGAGAAAAAAATGCGTGTTTTGTGTCATCCCTGTTTTTTTTTGCTTGAGTTTTTTTAATGAAGAAAAAAAAAGCTTTTTGGGATTCCAAAGGTTTTGTCCAAAGCAAAAAGAGATAGAGACAAAAAAAGATGAGGAATAAAAAAAAAAGAAAACACAACAAAAAAAAGTTTTAAGAAATCCGACACTTTTTTTTATCTCTCTCTCTTTTTATTTCTATGTTTTCTTTTTCTAACATTTTTCAATATAAAAAAACTGTTAGAAAAAATGGACAAATTTTTGGATGCCTTTGAATTTTGGTTAATCTCAAACTAACTTGTTTTGGCACTCTTAAAGTACTTTGAAACTGTAAATGGGCATTTTTGAAAAAATCAAAAGCAAAAATTTTTTATATAAATTTGCCATTTTTTTTCAACTAATTTTTGTATGGAGTTTCCAAACTTTTGTCACAGCTATTTTTTTATTTTTGATGCCATTTTTGAATATCGTAATCTCAGGTATTTATACTTTGAGATTATGTTAGTCTACCCATAATCTATCCAAAATATATTTGGATCATTTTTTAACAAAAATTTTACCAAAATTCAAAAATTTCTAAATTTTTGTCCACCACTGTATTTGAATTTTTTAAATATAAAAAAAAAGAAGCGAGAGTAAAATAGAAAAAAAAGCAACCATTCCAGTCAACAAAGGCAAAGACAAGCGGAAAGGGGAGGCGAGAAAAACATGTTCAAAGAGAAGGGGGATATAGAGACTAGAACTGAGGATAGAATTTAAGCAAGGATAGAGAGAAAGAAAAAGGGGAGGGAAAGGATATAAATGTTAAATGTGGAATGGCAAAAAAAAACTTTCTCCTTTCATTTTACCCCCACCGCTTTTCTACTGATGCATTCCGTTTGCGTGTCTTTTTTTAAACATTTTTTACACAAGAAAGAAAAATTTTAAAATTTCAAAGCGCAAAAGAAAAATCCATGAATGAAAAACATTTTCAAACAAAAAAGAAAAGAATATCATTTTGCAAGTATGTTTTTTTCTTGCAAAATAGAAAAAAAAAGAAAAAGTGGTGATAAAACAGCAAATAATAATATTTCTATGGGAAAAAAAGAAGTGACTGATAAAAAATGTTTACAAAAAAAGTATGACGAATAAAATTTTAGGAAGTGATTTTTGCTTTTTAAATTTTATTGCAAAAGAAAATGAAAAAAAAAGCAAAAAAATGAAATGCATCAAAGGGATTTAAAATTTGTAAAATGTAAAAAATAGTAAAAATTTTAGTTGAAAAAAGAGGGTGAAAATTTTGAAGTTGTCAGAGAACTGTTTTGAGACAATAAAAATCGCAAAAAAAAAGGTTCAAAAAAAAATATTTTGACAACATCACCGTGAGTTCAAATTTTTCTTAGCACGAAAAATAGGTAGCATTTTTTTCGGGCTAAGAAAAATTTGAACTACCGTGTAACCTAAGAAAAATTTCCTTTTGAGACCCAAAATTTCAATCATTGGCGCTAAAACAGAAATCTAAAACTTATTGTTTTTAATTTTACTGAAATTTTTTTAAAATTTATCTTTTAATGATTCATTTTTTAAAATAAAAGTTCAAAAAAGTTTCATAAATATTAATTGTGTGTTCTACTTTTTTTTTTCAATCTCCAAGAAAAACTCCCTAAATAAAGCTTATTAAAAATTTTTAGAAGACTGACATTTAAATAAAACCCCCACATTTTTTCTAATATCTCATTTAAAAGTCTAATTTTCCAAAAAAAACAAAAATAAAAGTATCTCAAATTTGCTTACTACTTTTTTTAAGTAACAATTTTTTAGTTGTTTTTTTTTATTCAATGAAAAATTGCCATTGATGACGTAAAAAGAAAGGCAAGGAAAAAATTGCTAAAAATTAAAAAAAAAATTTATATTACCAAGAAAAGAAAATGAAAAATATTTCAGAGAAGCTTAAAAAAGAGTCTCCTGAATTTGACATTTTTTTATTTCTAATTTTCTAACTTCCGTCTTTCGTTTTTTTTCGCCAATAAACAAAAAAGGAAAATGATTTTAAAATTGTTTCCTTTTTCTTTTGTTTATTCGCCTCAATAAACAGGCAAAAAAAAATTAAAGATTTTTGTTTTTTGAAGTAAAAAAAGAAAAGCGATATTTAAAAAAAATGAAGGAGAAAGTGTTCATTCTGGCATACACTTAGTCACACATATTTAGTCATATATTTTTTTTTATTGTTGTTCAGAATATTTAAAAAACAGAAGAAGCAACAGGAAAAAAAGAGAAATAAATATGCTACATACATAAATCATCAAAATTTTTCATGAAAACTTAATTAGGAATGTACACCGTTTTTTCAAAGTTATGCAAAAAACATAATTTTGGTACCAAAAAATGCAGAATCTTAATATTAATACAAATTGATAAAAAAAATTATTGGGTTAAATGCTGATAAAAATGATAATTTATAAAGAAAAAATAAAAACACCGTAATTTTTTCTGCCGAATTTTTTGCCTTACAATTCCCCAATTTGAAATTGTGCCTTTTCAGATGCAAAATTTTTTTTTGAGTCAGATAAAATAAAAAATAAATGCGCAAAAGTGAGCGGTAAATTTAATATTATGAAAAACAAAAGGTCGCAAAATGTCTTTGCAAGACTCTTAACATGTTTCTTGAGCATGAAAAAAAGAGTAAGGAAATTTGTGATTTCTGAAAAAAAAAGTTGAAAAAAGAGTTAAGCAAAGCTATTAAAAAAGTTTTTTTCATGCTTTAAACGCCTGCTTTTTTCATAGATCTTTGTTTTTAAACAGATTTTTGAAAGCTTTAAATGATGCTACTTTTTTTCTTCTCTTACATCATTTAATTCTTTGTGGCAAACAGATGTAAGATGTGTGTGCCTCAAAACTTTGGCAAAAAAATTTTCTCCTTTCAGCAATATTTCCTAATGTCTTCTGCCATCCTATGCCATAAAAATATATACATTTCTTTATAATATTATAAAAAAAATATATGTTTTTGACACGACTACTATTTCGATTTAAAGCCTTCTCTCCAAAAAATGCCATAAAATATACACATATATATTCATTCATCTAAAATAAATGCCCAAAAAAACCGTTAATAGGCATATATTTTTTTCTTTCAATTTAAAAAAAATAAAATTTGTTAGTTTTAGAAAAAAAATGGTCATTTGCCATTTTAGAAAAATATATAAAAAAACATTTTTGCAGCTGTTCCATTTTTTATTTTGTTTTTCGCGCTTTTTCAATGAAAATGTATTAAAAATAGGAGGGGGGGGGGGGGGGAGAGACTGGTAAATAATATAAAACCCAAATGCAAAATGGAAGCAGACAGAAAAGTGAAATAAAAGAAAATAAAAAAGAAAGAGTTACTAAAATTAGCAGTAATTTATTTGGGATGTTTTTTTTTTTGTTTGTGTTTTAAAATGGAGTTTTTTTAGGGAGAGAAAGAAAAAGAGTGACAGGCTTCCGATGTTTTTTTTTGGTTTTCATGACTAAAAACTTTAGTCTAAAATCTAAAAATATAAAAAAGAATGAAATGCTGAAAAATTTAAAAAATCAGTATTCCCAATTTTTTAAAAAATCGCCAACGCCGCCGGCGGTAATGGCGGCAGCTCTAGGGATGTGCGGAAGTACAATATGACTTTTATGGAAGTAACTCCAAATTCATGATTTTCATTGTCAAAAAGATGTTGCTATCATTTGCATAAAAACATTGAATAAACAAGCCCGTAAAATTTCGTTTTATTTGAGATAGTTAACCATTATCTTTTTTATCCATTGTAACAATGGGTACTTCTTCAGTTTACCCCACCCACATTTTTTTCCATTCGCAAATAATTTTATGCAAATTTTTGTGATTGAAAAAATGGGGGTGGGGTAAACTGAAGAAGTGCCTAACAATGTTATTCTGCACAAAAATATGAAAAAAGATGATTCGTTACATCCATTTTTACCCTCTTTTCTATGTACCCTCCGAAAAGAAATCAACATCTTCATCACTCATTTTTTAGGATAATAATGTTTTATAATCTTTTTTACAAGAGCAAAAAAAGAGCATTAGTAATGAATGATAAAAACCGAGCTCACAGAAAAAAAAAAAAAGAAGCACTCATTTTTCAAAAAAAAAGAATTGTTGCGCAATTTTTTTTCTTCTACGTTGTTTCTCCAGACTCTGCGACTAAAAAAAGTGTGTAGGAGTTCTTCTTTTTTTTCTGTGGCAAAAAAAAGGGATATATAGCAGAATTTTTGATTCCCCATGGGAAAGATAAAAAAGCAAAGAATGAAAAATAGAAGAAAAAAAAAAGAATATTGAAAAATAAAAGTCTAACAAAAAAAAATACGGTTGCTTTTATAAATAAATAAAATGAAAAAAAAACCAGAAAGGAGTAAAAAGGATCGAAAAAGTGATGACAAAAACAATGATGAGATTTCAAAAACTTTAAAAAAGTAGGTTAAAGAAATTTTAGTAAATTTGGATTTTTAGAAATCCAAAAAAAAGATTCAACAAAAAATTTTTACAGATTTTGAGACAAACTGGGACATATAACCAATATTTTTTTTTCTATTTATTTTGATTTGTTTTTAATCTTTCTGTAAAAAAAAGATTAAAATTAATATTAGTCATTTTCAAAATGTTTAAAAGTTCATTCTTAATAAACAATATTTATATTTAAAGCATTTGATAATAGCAATTTTCTCAAATAAATAATTAAATTTAAATAATCCTATAAAAAAGAAGTAAATAAAATTTTTTTTGTGTTTTAAAAATGAGATTAAATGTTTGTTGTAAACATTCAGCTTATTTATTAAAAATAAGAGTTATTAATTTAATTAAACGAATAATGAAAAGATGGAGATTAAAAATGTTTATGAATTAAATATAGGGAAACACTTTTCACGTCCCGTTTTTTTCGGAAATGCCCTTTGTTATAAAAATGTGAGAGCAGTTGATAGCGCGTCAGACTCTCATACGATGCCTGCTTGCATGCGCAAGTTCGAATCCACCTGGGAGTAAAAAAAAATATTTCATTGAATTTTGAATGAAAAAATATTTCTATTAAATCGGTAATTTAATTTAGAAAAATTATTTCAGTCAAAATTCGATGAAATATTTTTTTACTCCCAGGTGAATTAGAACCAAAGGCCAAAAAAAAAACGGGACATGTTTTCTGATTTATGTTCAATCAAAAACGTTGTTAAAAATAATCATGAAAAGCTACAGCACATTAAAAGCCAAATATGTAGGCAAATATTGTGTTTCTAATCGCTCAAAAAACATTTTTTACAACGAAATTTGTTACCGTAGAAAAATGATACATTAAATTTATACCAAAAATATGACAAAAACAGATGTGTTTATGCCATCGCCAAAACTAATGTTTTTTTTTGACAGTTAAATTTTCAGAATATTTAAAAAAGCTAAAATTCAAAAGAAAGCAATTTCATGAATAAAAGTAGAAAGAAAATGTTTTGGCAATTAACTGAATAAATTTTTTCATTGTTGGTGAAGTTTTTTTTTTCTTGTGCCTGCAAAAGAAAATGGAGAGAAGGAGGAAAAAAGTGAATGAAAAAAGAAAGCAAGGGGATATATGGTTGTGGCCAAAATGAGGGGGGAGAGAGAAATCTCTTTTCAAAAATACGTCTTTCTTTCTTTGACTTTTCTGTTTAAAAAAGGAGAGAAACAAAAGAGGAGAGCCGTTTTAAACACAAGATTTCAATTTTTTTTCCTCTGCTTTCTCTGCTGCTGCTGGTGGCAGTTTTTGCTTAATCGAAAAGTAAGGCACTCATGTTTTTTTGCCATTGGTTTCGTTTCTTTGTCCTCATCTTTTTTTGTGAACGAGCGAGAAATGTCTGTCGGTGTCGCTACCAAACCAAGAGAGGCACAATTTCTCGGGAGCAAGCTGGTTGCATTTTTTCATTTTTAAAATTATGTTCTCTTTCTTAAAGAAACGGAAAAAAGACAAACGAGAGCATCTTTTTTCAATGGCTTTTTTTGTAACAAAGCGGAAGAGGAATAGATGTTCTGCCACCATCGACGACGACATAGGCACATAAAAAAAAGAAATTGCACCATTAAAAAAAAGGCAAACGAGAGAAAGAACAAAAAAAGGAGAAAGAATGTAAATTTTTGAGAAACAAAAATCCATGAATATAAATAACCATTTTACCGGACAAACGAGATTTTTTTTAAATGGATGAGATTCGAGATTTTAAGGTATGTGAAAACACGGACTATATCCACAAATCAGAAAACAAACAACTTCTGTCAAATAAGTTTTAAACTCAAATTAAATCTGGAAAAATTTTACACTATTTTTTTCCCCTAAAAAGACAAACTGGGACACATAAAAATAAACAACGGATATTTATTTTTTCAATTTTTTCAATTTGTTTTTAATCTTTTTTTTTGTAAAAAAAAGATTGAAATTAATATAAATCATTTTCAAAATGTTTAAAAGTTCATTCTTAATAAACAATATTTAAATTTAAAGCATTTGATAATAATAATTTTCACAAATAAATAAATAAATTTAAATAATCCTATAAAAATTTCTCCCCTCAACACTTAATTTCTTTTCAAAAAATTTTTCCACTGAATGAATAATACTTTTTAATTACCTACCATTTTTATCTTTCGTTTATCTATTCCTTGTTAAGATACTTTTCTTTTATCAATTCTAAAACATTGTTGATAAAATTGCAACTTGTATTTTTTGTAGCCTTCTTTAACACTGCCAAAAACACACTCACACACAAACTCACAAATTCTATCATTTCTTCTTTTTTACAAAGTTTGACAAATTTTATTTTCCTTTTCACTAATGCCTTTTTCGCTTCTTTTTTTTACCGCATGAGTTCCTTCTTCATGACTTTTTTTCTTTCCTTCAGTCATTGGCAAAATAAGCTTTCTTCCCACTTTTTTTTTTCAAAATCTATGGCATCATCTTTTTCTTCTTTAAAAAAAACAACCGTAACAACCGAAGCAGCAGCAACTTTCAAATCCTCAGGCGGTCAACATTTAAAAGCTTTCATTTTCAACAACAAAAAAACAGAAGCTTAAAAGAGCAATGAAAAAAGTTTTTTTCATTAAAAAGGAACTTTTAAAAGTCCCATATACTTTTTTTTTCATAATAGCCCCACATATATATATATATATATATATAATGGCATCATTATATTCGAGGAAAAAAGATAATAAAAAAATTTTTTGGTAAAAAAGATAACATAAAATTCCCCCATGGCAGCTTTTTTTCTGAAAAAGGCACAAACCCCCATATAATAAATAATAAAAAAACGGAACGAATGTATCCTTTATCTGTTTTTCTTTGAAGAAAAATGGCATATGGTATAAAAAAAGAAAAAAAAACAATGTTTAAAAAGTTAAAAATGTTTTTACTTCCGTTGTTTTCATCGTTGTTGTCTCGGAACGATAAAAAAAAAACATAAGAAAAACAGGGACTTGCATAATTTTAAGTTACACGAGCCGCCAAACTAAAAAAATGCCATTTAACAAATGTGCTTTCCGCGCGGGACCAACTTTTTTGTCTTTTTTGCAAAAGCAATTTTTTCATCGAAAAAGTGATAATTTTTATCATTTTTTTTGTAAAAAATATATGTTAAACATCATTTCATGTTTTGATTCTACTAATATATGTCCTTCAATATTCTGAGAACGATTATTGATAAAAAAAACACAAAAAAATAATCAACACAGAGAAAAAAATGATAAAGATTATCACTTTTTCGATGAAAAAATTGATTTTGCAAAAAAGACAAAAAAGTTGGTCCCGCTTGGAAAACACATTTGTTAAATGGCATTTTTTTTAGTTTGTTGACTCATGGTTATGTTTTGAGGGGATAATTATTAATGAAAAATAATAAAAGATGAATAATATTAAGATAATATTTAATTTTGCTAATTCCAAAAAAATTAACACAATTTTATCCACTATAAAAATTAAGACAGAATTTGCAAAAAAAGTCACAAAAATTGTCGAAAGCGCGTTTTCCTTAATTAGGGTGGAACAAATTGCTATTATAGAAAAACAAAAAGTCGCGAAAATGTCTCTGCACGTATTTATCTTCATTTTTAAAAAATTATCATTGGCGATTTTGGACCAAATTTTCTATCTCAAAAATGATATGATTAACACTTTCGTGTTTGAAAATGCGAACCAAAACAGTTAATTTAAACAATAATATTATTACATTTTTGATCAAAAACAATGATGGGGTTCACTGAACAAAAAAAAAGGAAAAACAATAAAGTTCAAAAATCACGCACATACATTTTTTTATGATTCATAAAAATAGCATTTTAACAGCAGCAACAAAAGCTACAATTGTAAAAAAAAAGCAGCATTTTTTAGAGAAAATTCTTTTCAAATCTTCCATAGAAAAAAATTAAGTTATAAAAAAGGAATAATTTGAAACACAAATTCATAAAAATGAGGTTTTTAAACAAGGTCAAGAGAAAAAAAAATGGGTAAAAAATGTACACTTAAAAAGCAATGTTAAATAACAATTGTCTCCATTTTATGTTTAAAAAAGGAATTTTTTATAGACTTAAAAATCGGTTTCAAAAGACTGAATAAAAATAGACAAAAAAAATTATTAAAGAGTTTTTGAAATTTTATTTAAAAATGGAAATATTTGTAAATATTTAAATACTTGAAATAGCAAAAAAAAAGAAGTTTCAAAATTCAATATTTGGTTTGAATAAAAAGTAAGCACCGGAAACCGCATCGAAGAATGAAAAGGGATAAAAAAAAAAGAAGGTCGGATTTCATAAATCCAAGGTAGTAATTTTTGCTTCTGTTGGAGCTTATGAAATTATATCCCCTTTTTTTCAAAGTTTATGCAAATTAGATAACTTTTAAAATGCAAAAATTATAAAACTACAAAGATTCAAAATTTCAAAAAAAATTGAGTTAAATTAAAACTTTACTTTTGTAGAATTTAAATAAATTTTATGCAAACATTTTTCATGAATTTTTTTTAAAAAAGTAAAAAAAAAGCCTTCTTTTTTAGTCATCGTTTTTTTAAATTTCTTAGAAAGGGATAAAAAATTAAAGCCATAAAAATGTTTATTTTGGAAAAAAACAGAATGTTTAAAAATAATATTTTTAAGCGGAGAGGGGATACACGTCCTGACACGATTAAACAAAAAAAATATAACAAAATTTGAGGCAAAAAAAGGTTTGCTTTTTTTCATTCATGCAAAACAGAAATGCCACATAAGCTCTTTTTTCCTTTTTTTTAATCACGCATTTTCCGTAGTATTTTGTGTCCTTCAAAAAAGCTGAACCTTCGAAAAAAATGAGCTGAATATTCCTTTTTAGCTAAAGATTCAAAGTAAATACTTTTTGTTAATTTCCAGTCCTCTCTCTTTTTTAGTGCTTGAAAAATGCCATGAATGAATTTCATCTTTTTTTTCAAAAAAAAAAATCTCTTGAGAGATATATCTTTTTCATGTGACTTCTTTTTTGTTCTAATTAAAAATGTGCGAAAATTTTGTTTTTTTTTAAATTTAAATGAATGACCTAAACCCCCTCCAAAAAAAGAAACCTCAAACATGGTTTTTGAACTGCTTTAAAAATCAGAAAAAAAAGCATGCATAAATTTAAAGAATTATACTCAATTCAAAGCATCGTAAAATATTGCTAATAAAAACTTAAAAAATATTCCTTGTAATTATGTTAAAATCTTGTTTTTGTAAAGCTACACACTCTTTATTACTTTTAAAATTTCAATTTTTATCTCAATAACTCAAAATCGAAATTAAAGATTTTTCAAATTAAAAAAACGGCAAAATTCTTCTTTTTATTTTTTATTTTATCATTCCAACAAAGAGAGGAATTTGAATTCTGGCATTTTTTTTTAAATATTTCAAGTAAACCAAATGCAAAAAGAAATTACGTTAATTTTGATTTGCTTAATAATAAATTTATTATAAAACAAAATCTATTATTGAGGTAAAAAAGCCTAATTATAAAAGTCTAGACAAATTCCTCCATTTAAAAAATAAAAAGATACATGTCTCTCATTTATGTTTTAATTAAAAAGCAGTGATGCACTTATGCTTCAAAGACGGTCAATGTTTTTTTGATAGCACTTATTTTAATGCCACCTAATTATTATTCAGGGACAGTATAACCTAAAACTTTGGTCTGAATAAAAACCGATCACTTTCTCTTAAAATTATTATTTGAAAACTATCATTTAACATGCTTAACAAAAACTTCATTCATTCAAACCAACATTTTTTGAATCATTTTCACTAAATTTATTTTAATCTGTTTAAAGTTTAAAATATTAAATCATTTATTGAAAATGGATAAAAATTTTGCAAAAATTCCGTAATCTAAAAATTACAAATCCCAAAAGGCAAAAACCATCTAAAATATATTTTTAAATTTGTCACGAAAAAAGTTTTGCTTTTGCAAAAAAAAGCTTCCAAAAATCCTTTAAAGTTATTCAAAAGAATGGCATGACAGATTTTTTGAAGACAACAAAAAAATATTCACAGAAATCATATTTTTTTTGCTGTTGCTTAAACAAAAGTTTATCTTTTTTGAATTGCACTATCTCAAGGATGCAATAAATTAGTCAATGGTTTTGCTTTATTTTTAAAATTTAAGAGAGATATATGTTTGTGCTGAAAACACACATATGTTTTAGTTATTAAAATTCCAAAGAATTTTGAGTTTAAGGGATCGAATACTGAAAAATGCGAAATTTTGTCAAAATTTTAAGTTCAAAAAAATAAGAAAAATTCTTCAGATAACTTTTTGATAAAACTTAAAAATCAAGCATTCGCTGGTATGAAAAACGTAACAAACAAAAGTCATTTCATTATAGGCTGGATTTTCAAATTTAGGGATGTGCACCATTTTTTTAAAGTCGTGCAATGAACATAATTTTGGTACTAAAAAATGCAGAATCTTAGTATTAATACGAATTTGTAAAAAAAAAATATTAGGTTAAATGCTGATAAAAATGATAATTGATAAAGAATAAATGAAACTACCGTATTTTTTTATCCGAGTTTTTTGCCCTTTTTTTCCCCAATTTTAAATTGTGCCTATCAGATGCACAATTTTTTTTCTGATAAAATAAAAAAATAAATGCGAGAAAGTCAATACTATATTACAGAAGAAAAAAAAGGTCGCAAATTGTCTCTGCATGTCTCTATTCAAATTTCATTGTTTAAAAAGTTTCACAAAAAGTGAGATTTCCAATTTTAAAATGCAATTTATTTGTCAATTTTTTTGCCAAAGCAAAAACAGCTTCAAAAAAGTGTGTTTATAAAATCAATCAAAAAATGATGATGAATGACTTTTAAGCACGCTATCAGCCATTTCCATTCATTCAAAACCAAAAACAATCTCAGCGAAAAAAAAGATAAATGTAACAATTGTCTTTTTTTTTTCTCTTTTAGAGTTTAAAATTGATGACGTTCGTTTTCTTTTTTTTCTTCAATCAAAAAAAAAACAGAAGCAATCATGTAGCATAAAAATTTTTAAACAAAACCTTGCTTCGCTTTTTTTTTGACGTGAATGAAAAATGACAAAAGAGGAAAAAAAAAGACTTATGAGAAAAGCTTTTAGGAGGGCGAAAAAAGTGTGAAAAAAAGTGGGTGGCAGGAAAAAAAATGCATAAAAATGTTGCAAAAAACTCTGATTGGGATTTCAAAGAAGCATTTTATGCAAATTTGTGAAAGCAAAATGGTTGAATAAAAGATTGCGTAATTCTGTTAATAGACATTCCGGAAGTTTAAGAAAAGCAATGCTGGCAAAAACTTGACAGAAAAAATGACTAAAAAAAAGTTTTTTTGTTTGAATTAAAAATTACAAAACATTATTTGTTCTGTTTTTTTCCAAAATAAACATTTTTATGGCTTTAATTTTTTATCCCTTTTTAAGAAATTTCAAAAAACGATGACTAAAAAAGAAGGCTTTTTTGTTTGAAATTCTTTTTTTTTAAAATCCATGAAAAATGTTTGCACAAAATTTATTTGAATTCTGCAAAAGTATAGTTTTAATTAAACTCAATTTTTTTTGAAATTTTTAATCTTTATAGTTTTATAGTTTTTGCATTTTAAAAGTTATCTAATTTGCATAAACTTTGAAAAAAGGGGGATATAGTTTCATAAGGTTCAACAGAAGCAAAAACTATGAACTTGGATTTATGAAATCCAACCTTGTTTTTTTTTATCCCTTTTTATTCTTCGATGCTGTTTCCGGTGCTTACTTTTTATTCAAACAAAAAACTGGATTTTGAAAAGACAAAAATTACAAAAATTTAAAAAATTTGTGAATACTAAAATTGTTAAAGTTTATGTTTCTTTTTTTGAAGTTCAGAAATATTTTGTTAGCCTTTTTAAGCAAATCTTTTTTCGACATTCTAAAACTCCTGTTTTTGGATTTTTGAATAGAAAAGTTTTAAGGGGCGCGCGGGGGTCCGAAGCCTTTTTTCTTTTTTATCAAACAATGAAAAAATACAAACGAGAACAAAAGAAGCAATATTACAATTTCTTTTGTCCATTTTTTTAAAATGTTTGTAAATGACATCTTTCGAATTTTCTTTTCTCCACAAAACAGATGAAATTTTTAGACAACAATGGCACACGCATTCTCGTTTTTTCTGCAAATGACTTTTAAATAAAATTATCTGTCTTTTTTTGCTAAAGAAAAATGACAGAGATTTTTTAAAAATGGAAAATCTCTGTTTAAAAAAAAGAATGAAAGAAAAAAATTAAGTTATGGTTCAAATGACGTGATATTTTGATGCATCGAAAAAATGGTGGGGTAATGAAAACTTAAGAAAAATTTACTTCTTTGATAAATTTGATTAGAAATGATTTTTAACCTTTTTAAAAGCTATTACTTGAAACAAAGTTTACAGGAAAATTTTTGTCAAAGGAGAAAAACCTATGAACAATAATATCAAACTTTTATAAGCTTTTGTCTAGAGACGAGCAGAGACAAATTGCGACTTTTTGATTTTCTGTTATTTTATTGATCGCTCACTTTCACGCATTTATTTTTTATTTTATGTGACTCAGAAAAAATTGTGCCTCTGAAAGGCACAATTTCAAATTGGGGAATGGAGGGACAAAAAATTCTGATAAAAAAAATTACGGTATTTTCATTTTTTCTTTATCAATTATCATTTTTATCAGTATTTAACTTAATAATTTTTTTTACCAATTCCTATTAATATTTTTTTGGGTACCAAAATTGTGTTTTTTGCATAACTTTGAAAAAACGGTGCTCATCCCTACTTATGTTTTCCCTTTTTTTGAGCGATGCATTAATTTAAAATGATCTAGAAAAAAAGGAGTTACATGAGACACATTTTATTCCCCTGAGATTGTTCCTCAAAACTTCTTTGAAAAATGAAAACCCATTAATAAAAAAGCAAAATTTGAAAAAAAATACAAAAGAAAAGTCATATGTTTTAAAAAGCAAAGATGAAAACACAGATACAAAAAAGAAGAAACAAAACAAAAGAATAAAATTGCATGGACAAAATCAACATTTTTTTTTTATTAAAAATTTAATTGTCCTGAATATTAAAATCAATTTCATCATTTTTTGTAATAATTAAACACAAAATTTTTTACATTTTTAAATTCAAATCCCCCTCAAAAATTTTTAATTATTTCTTTCATCCAACAATAATAATACAGCCAAAAATGGAATTTAATTTATTTTTTGGGATACATGGAAAAAAACTATATTTGCAACAAAAAAAATCGTCATTCAATGACTTTTTTGTTATAACATTTTTTTAGAATCAAATAAAGGAAAAATGTTAATTAGCAAAAAAAGATGAGAGGAAGGAAAAAACGTTTTTCTTCCTTTTTTTCAATAATGAAAAATAATTAAAAAAGAAAGTGATGCAAAAAAGGAAAAAAAGAATAATGGTTTTTGCACAAAAAAATGAAGTATAAATGAATTTAAAATAATGTTGTTACAGTAATACCCACATTTTTGTTGCAAAAAGCGAAAATGTTAAAACGACATTTTTTCATTTTTGAGGAGAGGAGGAAAAAAATTAAATTTTAAGCTTCAGATATGAAACTTTCAGGATAGACTAAAATACGATTGAAAAGAACAAAAATCAAATCTGTTTTCGTTCAAAGTGCCTCAGGGGATTTGTGCAAATTTTCTGAAATTAAAATTTGCATAATTTTGGAAAAATTTTTTTATGCTTGCAATATGTTCCCCTAGCCTAGTTCTATTGTTTAAAAGTCAAATTATTAAAATCGGTTTAGAAATAGTGAAATGGCATCAAATTGAAATTTGCCGAAATTAGTTTATCACCACTATTTCGAAAATGTTCCGGTGAACCAGATCTGATTTTTTTTTTCATTAATTAGCCTCACTGTGACAAACAATTTGCTTAATGTGGCTTTTTTAATTTTAAAGGGAAAAAATTTCATACTCAAAAAACGAAATTTAAAAAAAAAACTGTAAGGGCTAAATCAAAAATAGATGATCTAAAATAGGATTCTTCTTAAAATTGATCGTTTCGATTGTTTTTTTTTCAAAAAGAATTAACCAAAATTTTACAACACTTTGAACTTGAATCTTCAAAAAAAGAAAAAATTTGAAAAGAATTACTGTTTGGTTTTAAAGTACCGTAATCATTCAGAGAAAAAAAATTGACGCAAACAAAATTTTTACAAACTAAAATCAATTTTGAAAGTTAAAAAAGAAGCTTTAAAAACTGTCTTGGAAAACCTCATTTATCAACACCATTTTTTGGCTGCTTATCAATTTGAACAAAAAAAAACAAAAGAAAAAAAGAAAAAGCAATTATTGATTGCAAAAAGAAAGCAGCAGCAGCAGCTTCCAAAATCGCCAACCAAAAAAGGGAAAAAGTTTTTTTTTTCGCACTGTGTTTCAATCAATTGAATAATAATATTCATTTAAAATTCAACAAAAAAAGGAAGGCGATTGAAATGTTTGAATCAAACATTGATAAGCAATAAAGAAAAATACAAAGAGAGTACAGAAAAAAGGCAGTCAGGAATGAAAAAAGATTAACCGAAAAAAAAATTATAGATTCATTTTTTAGCGTTGGTGTTGTTTCTATTATGGCTGAAACAACATAGTTGTAGCAAAAATAATATTAATTTCTCAACGCGAAACATGGAATTTTTATTAAACATAAAAAATCAAAACTTTTTTTTATTCAATTTTATTGTTTTAGTGATGATGTGGCTGTTGAAGTTTGGAATATTTATTTCTTTTTTTCTTTGCTGCTGTAATGGCCTTTCAATTTATACAAAATATGGTACAGCTTCCGTAAAATTTGGATATGTTTTACAATTTTATTTGCATTCGGCTTCTGAAATGCATTGCTTTTTTGAAGATGTTTCACAAGGTGCAACAATTAAAGCGACATTAACCGTAAGTTTTTTTTTTAAATTTTTGGAAACAAAACAATGCAGAAATTTATTTTTGTAATCAAATAAAACTTCCAATAAAAAGCCTAGTAAATGTTAAAAAATTTGCAAATAGTTTTCACATTTTAAGCAAGGTGCTTAAAGAAAATATTGGAATGTCGTTTATGAGCTTATAGTTTACATCATATTTTCCAAAAACTTTAATGTTGTTTTAAAAACATGATTAAAAGCCATTTTTTGTAAAAATCATACAATGCATCGGATTCCGAAAAAAAAATTTTAAAGTTAAGGGCTAATTCGTTGCCTCTAGACCAAACCGAAGTTGCAGAATCCGAAAATGAAGTCTTTTTTGGCAGAGAATCCCAGGGTACAAAGTTACGAGGTGCCGTGCCAAAAATCAAAATTTTTTAAAAATTCAAAATGCATATGGATCGATTTCCTTGCATTTTTTAAAAATTTTGGTTTTTGGCACTTTTTACGGCAAGGCACCTCGTAACTTAGTGCCATGGCATTTTCAGCCAAAAAGGACTTCATTTTCGAATTCTATGATCTAGATTCAGTCTAGATGCAACGAATTAGCCTTTTATTTTAAAATTTATTTTTTTTCAGAATCCGTAAAATCAGCAAAAATGTAAGTGTGTATTTTTATAAAAATAGCTTTAAAAATTTTTGACTTTTTGCATCTCGAAATTCTATTAATTTTAAAACAAAAGATTCGCTTAAAAAAAGCTAATGTTGCGTTACTACCAAAACACAATTCTGCTGTAATGTCTTAAAAAAATTTAATTATAAAAGCTTAAAATTAACACATTTTCCATCCTTTTCCAAATTCTTCTTCAATTTCTACGATAATGACGACAGAGACATGTTATTTTTAGAAAAAGAAAGATTAATTTTTTTTGCATGCAAAAATTAAATTAAAAGCTTTATTGGAATGCGTCAGACTTTAATTCATTATATTTTTTTTTCATTTTTTGCAGGCAATTGACAGTAATCAGCATGAAGTACAATTAAGAGTTACAGCAATAAATGGTGAATATTCTGAATGGAAGAATGGAGTTAGTTCCGTACATCAAGATTTATCTGCTAATGAAGGTGGTAAGGATTTCTTTTTTTTAAAAAATGCATAAGAGTCAAAAATCGAAATTTTGATTGCTTTCAAAGCAAAAATTAATGAAATTTTTTAATTATGATAAAAAAAAAGTTTTTAAAAATCTGTTAAATCAAAAATAATATTTTTTAGCAATTAAAAATTTTTTTCACCATAGAAATTTGCAGCCCAAAGTTGATCACTAAAAAGGTGAAATCATTCGTGTTGATACAAATTCTGTTGTTTGAACGATCAAACAAAAAAAGAGAGAGAGAGAAAAAAGTGGACCAAAAAAGAACAAAAATTTCTCTTTTTGTTTGATGCGTTCAAACACATAATTGGTCACAACACGAATGATTTGATCCTTTCAGTCGTCAAATTTGGAATGCGTTTGGTTGAAAAATTTCTATGGTGTTTTTATTTTTAGGAATCTATGAAGTTTGTGCAATTGCAAAAGTTGGATTTCATAAACTTCGAATGAATCTTCAACTTTTAACCTATGTTCCAAATGATATTGAAAAAGTTGCTCTTGAACGGCATAGAGATCGAACAACTCAAGAAGCAGTTGAAGTAAGTTTGTTTGTTACACAAATATGGGGCATGACGAAATCGAAATTTCAAATTTTTTAAAGGGGGCGGACGTTTTGATACAGTTTCGAAATCTTAGATTTTCGTGATTTTCAGGCAAACTGGGAGTCTTGAAACGAAAATGACCCTTTTTTACATTGTTTTTATCAAAAAAGATGCATTTTCGTTTCGAGACTCTCAGTTTGCCTGAAAATCCCGAAAATCTAAGATTACGAAACTGTATCAAAACGTCCGCCTCCTTTAAGTAAAATCGAAATTCACAAAAATTCGTTAATTTTTATATCCATGTGAGACCCCAAAATCCCACAAAAAATTTTTTTTCGATTTTTAACGAAAATAATGTAATACATTTTTTTATTACAATTAATTTTTAAGGAAAGAATTAATACACTTGTAACAAAAATTTATCAAATAATTTTTCATCAAAGACATGCTTCAATTGGTACCGTTCGGGATGAAATGATGCAACAATCAAATGAAAAATTTGTTACATATTTTAGTTGCATTCAAATTGTTGTTATTATTCTTGTTGGAGTTTTTCAAACATATGCAATTAGAAAATTTTTTAATGTCGATGAAAAACGTGCTAGAATATAATAATTCCTTTTTTTTATTATTGTTTCAATTTTTTATGGTATATTATAAACATTTAATAAATTAAATGTTCTGTTTGTAGCCTTTTACAAAGATGTTTAGATTACCGGCACTAAATAAACACAGTAAAATGCCAATGATTATCTGTTAATCAAATAACAAAATTGAAATCGAGTAAATTATTGTTTTTTGTTTTCTTTAAAAGTTTTTAATTTTTGTCAATTTTGTTTTTTTATCATTATTTTCTTTTGTGATTATCCAAAGATAAATTTATTTACTTATTTGCCTATTTTAAAAATTTTGTTTACAAATAAAAAAATGTTTTAAAAAACTGTTCATTCTTTTTTTGAGACAGTATTTTTTTGTTGAACAAATTTCAAATTTGGATTATTATTTTTGGCGAAATGTGTATCGCTCGCCAACCCTTTTCATTGCGCTTTCTTTAACATTTTTTTCTCTCATTTTTTGTTAACACAAATTTTTACTCTCTTAAAAATTTTAAGTTAAAATATGGCTGTAAGTAAGGAATTTGGCAAATTACAACAATTAAAATTTGATTTATTCAAACTGCAAGACCCTGATGTTGGACAATTTGATGTTATCTTTGAGATTGAAGGAAAAGTATGTTACACACTTTTTTTCAGCTATTTTTGTACAATTAACCTTTTTAGAGACTTTTTGCACATAAAACAATGTTAAATTTGGTATCTGATACATTTTCTTCAATGCTTTCTGATCGATGGACTTCAAAGAATGAACCAATAAAACTTCAAAATTACACATTTGATGCATTTTATCAATTTTTAACTTTTCTCTATTCTGCACAATGTCAATTAAGTGATGAAAATATTGTTGCCATGGTTGATATTGCAGAATTTTATCATGTTGAACTTTTAAAAGAATACTGTGATGAATTTCTTTCAAATATGACATTTACAACCGAAAATATTTATCATTTTTCTGAATTATCCGATAAATATTCATTGATTCAACTCAAAGCTGCTGTAGAAAGTTATATGAATAAATTTTCAAATCTTGGCAATTCTCAACATTTTATGAATCTTGGAAAGCTAGAAGTTGAAAAGTTTCTTATCGCTTTTAAAGATAAAGCTAAACCGGAAGAGTTGTTTCAAGTTGTAAGTATTTATGAATCGTTTTAATATGGCATTTTTTCCTTTAGGTATACAAATGGGCAGAAAATAAAATGTTAAAAAATCTTGCTGATAATCCAATGCTTGAACAGCATGATGGAATTCGATTAGAAATTGCTGATTTTCTTCGTTACTTTGATTTTAATAAGATGAATATGTGTTTCTTGCTTCAATTTGTTGGTAAGCTTTTTCAACAGTAATTAGATTTGATTCATTTGTATCCTCTTTTAGTTCCACGTGGATTCATTTTTACTCATGATGAATTGGCAAAAATCTTATGTCATAGTTATTCTAAAGATACAAAGGGTTTGTTTTATCTCTCTTAATAAGTATTTAGTAAAAAAAATGTTTTAGTTACCGTAACAAATATTTATGGGGATAAGGCAACAGCAAATCTTATGCCTGATCGAACTGTCCTTGATGCAATTAATACATTAACTACCTTTTCAACTATTTCTTTCGTTTGTAATGGTTTCTGGGAAGAAAAATGTGAAATTCCTGCAACTCCAAGTTTATTAGAAAAAAGGGATGGTGTTAAATTCTATTTACTTTATATGGCTGATGGGCATGTAGCTATTAAGGAACATGATTCTGTTGTTGAAAGTGATTATTTGCTTGCAGAATTGATTCCTGAAAAAGATTTTATGGTTACTACAAAATGTAATATTAAAGTTGAATAATATGCTTTAATTCTGTTGATCTGGTAAATGTTTTTTTTGTTGTCTTTTATCAGTTTTGTTTATGAATCATTTTTGAATGGTTCAAAATTTTTTGTTAATAAACTTTTTAAATGTTCTTTAACGTGCTTGGTTTTTCAAGTGGTTTTTAGCCTCAGAAAATTACTGTACTTTTCACTTTTTGACAGGGCGCAGTGTGTCAAAACTATGGAACCTTAAAGTTTAAACCATGTCAACAAAAAAATACGTATCATTAATTCCAACACATTTTATCACATTCTCTTTTTTGTGTAAGAAAAAAAATTTAAAGTACAGAGCAATAGAAAAAGTTGAAACACAAAAAATAGCTCTTCGGAATTTTCTTTGTTTGTTTTTTTCTTCCACAAAAAACGTCTATTATATATGATTTAAAATATAAAACCACAAACATGATACTGCAATTTTTTATATTTTTTACAGTGTTACATTTTTACCTATACATCCTTTTATAAAATTGTCATTTTTCGTTTTTTGATTTGTTTGTTCCTTTAATTTTTTTTTTCAATTTTTTTACTTTCATAAAGATCCAGTGAAAGACCAAATTAATTATCGCAAAAAAATATTCAAAACTTTTATTCAAAAAATTTGCATAGCACTTTGGATCATTCGAGAACGTTGTTCGTTGACATTGCCTTCGCTTTTTCCATTTCACATTTATTTTCATCATCGTCAACGGCGGCGGTTTTGATTGCAGCTGCAAAAAAAGAATGAATTCTTTCAAACTTTTGGTTGTTTTTGTTCTTTTACTTCTTGGATCTTTCGCACAACGCTTTCAACGGCATTCAAATGGCATTAAAAATGGAAATGGTAATACAAAAATGGATGATTTGGATGCTCTTTCATCTGATGGAGAAAATGCTGTACAAAATGGTGATGATGTAAAATTTGTTGGAAATGTAAAAGAAGGTGTTGAACTTGAATTGGAAAACAAGGAATTAGCGTTTAAATTTTGTTCTGATGGATGTATGGATAAAGTGTAAGTTAATTTTCTCTTTGTATGGGGTTATCCAAATACGCCTTCATTAAGCGGGTTGTAAACATAATATCCATCTTTGATGTGTGAAACAAAAGTTGTTGATGGAGGTGGTCATTTTAGTTCCATTAAACAATAATAATATGTCTATCGACTCCAGCGTGTCGTTAATTTACTAATAAATTAAGCAGTAAAAGATCGATGAAGATCTTTTTTTCATAGCATTATTTTTTAGGGTTATTGCTTGTTATAATTCTACAAATCCAAATCGTTTGGTTCGAGGTGATTGCGGTCCAGGTCAATGTGAATTTCAAGCTGGTGTTTCAGTAAAAGATGAAGAACCGTTTTTGTGGTTTAAAGATAAATTCTTCGGCAAAATTGACAGTGACAAGTGTCAAACAGCAATTATGAAATATCCAAAGGCAACACCAAATGGATTTCAAGCATTTGCAAGTTGTGAACCATTAAAACATGATGGAAATGTTGTAAAATTGTATGTCAAGCATGTTGAACCTGGATGTCCTTTTTATGTTGTAAGTTTCTTTTTTTTAGTTAACTTTTAATAATTATATGAGTTTAGGAAAATGCTAAAAAATGGACTCCACCACTTCCAACAACAATATCACAAAATTCATCAGGCACAACTGTACCGAATCAAAGAACTTCAAAATCTTCAGAAGCAAATACAGCATTATGGATTGGAATTGGTGTTGGAATTTTTATCCTTTTAATTGTTATAAGTGGTTTTGGGTTTGTTTTTTCGTATTAAGAAATTTTTAAAGTATTGATTTTTTAGTTATTGTTGTTATCAAACTCAAATTCAAAAGAAGCCACTTTTTGGAAAGCCAAAAAATGTTCAACAAAAGGTTTTTCTTCCTGAAGCATCAAAAAAGGCAAATGTTGTTAAAGAAAAAGCTGAAGATGAAAAAGAAGTTGTTGCAAAACTTCAACCGTCAAAAGAATCAACGAAAGAAGAAACAACTGTAACAAAAGAAAAACAACCAAAACCATCAAAAGAACTAACACAAGAAAATGCAACAAAAGAAGATGCTGCACCGGCAAAGAAGGTTTCAGCTGAATCAACTCTGCAAGATTTAACAAATGAAGCTTCAGTCGTACAAAAATGTGTCGTCCAACAACAAAAACAACATCATAATGGAAATCCTCCAAGAGTATTTGTACCAAAAACTGTTATTTATCCAGAAACAAAGTCAGTAAATGCTCCAAAAAGTGGTTCTCTAAAAACAGGTAAAAAGGATTCACTTTCTGGACGACATGAACTTGGAATGGAAGGTTTGGTAGAATCTGGTCCAGAACAAGTTAAACGACGTGACACTAACGTTGGTTTATTAAATAAAGAAACAAAAGAAAAACTTGAAAAGTATGTTTTTTTGTTGGATATTGCATTTTATGTATATATCTGTATTTATAGATTTTATCCACGTGGTCCTGTTCGCAGACGATCAAATGCACGAACATTTGATCCAGTTCGTGCATTTGATCGTCGAGAAATTGAAATACTTTGTTGTGCTCGAATAAGTATTATGTTTAAAACCATTGAAATGCTTATGCAAGTTTTTTTATTTATATTTTCACTTTTTACATGTTTAATTTTAGTGATGATGCAATTAAAGCTTTGAATGAACGTGGTGTAACATTTGATGAAAAATCAAATATTATTGAAATGTCACCAAAAGCTGAAAAATATCTTCGATCAAAGTCAACTCCAGAATATGTTAAAAGTTTTGCCTTTGGAAATGTTTTTCGTGATATTATTGATGCTCAAACAAGATTTCATGAAAGATTTTCTATTCCATTTCTTTTTTCAATTGTTCTTCAACGTCGTTATACTGCAACTAATCGTCGTAAAGCTTTTACCTGGATTCGGTAAGTCCCTTTGTTATCTTTTTTAATCTTTAACATCCTTTTTTCAGCCGTGAACTTATAATTATCCAAAAAGAATTTACTGCAGAAGAACGTTTAGAATTGCCATATCCAATTTGTGCAATTGAAGCAGCTTGCAAAATGGATGCAAATGGATTCAAAAGTGTTGCATTATTGGATTCTTTCTCTGGAGATGATGATGATGAAACACAGGGTTCAACACGTGCATCTGAAAAACCTCGTGAAAATTAATCTGGTGCTGGAATAAAGAAGGGTCAAAGAAACTTCACTGAAGAATATGCAAAAATACGTCTCTTTTTGTGATTTAATCTTTTTCGGTGTTTTTATCTGCTTTTTTGTATGCATAAATTCTTATTTTTTTTACTTTTGAGCTTTGTGCTTTTGCTTCAAATTTTGTAAAATAATTGTTTTTAAGTATTGAAAGGAATGGCAGAAGTTTTTTGTTTTCTGAAATTGCAATTCTTAAGATTTTGTTTCCATTTTTAAACAAAGAATAAATTTATTTAAATAATGTGGTTTTAGGTGAAAAAAATTACGGAAGAAATGTAAAATTTCAACAAATGAGGTTTTAATTTTTTTTGCGTAACTTTTTTCTTAAAAACTTCCTTTAAAGTTTTTATCAATTTTTTTACTTTCATAAGCATCATTCAACGAGCGCCTAAATCTACCATCGAAAAAATTAGTCAAAACTTTTATTCAAAAAATTTGCATAGCATTTTCGGACATTCATATAAATGTTGACGTTGCCTTTCGCTTTTTCCATTTCACATTTATTTTCATCATCGTCAACGGCGGTTTTGATTGCAGCTGCAAAAAATAAGAATGAATTCTTTCAAACTTTTGGTTGTTTTTATTCTTTTACTTCTGGGATCTTTTGCACAACGCTTTCAACGGCATTTAATAAATGCCACACAAAATGGTTACATCAAATGGAATACAGAGATGGATAATTTGGATGCTCTTTCATCTGGTGGACAAAATTATGAACAACATGGTGGTGATGTAAAATTTGTTGGAAATGTAAAAGAAGGTGTTGAACTTGAATTGGAAAACAAGGAATTAATGTTCAAATTTTGTTCTGATGGATGTATGAAAAAAACGTAAGATTCATGTCATTTTTCTTTTTCTTGCATAATTTTTATTTTTCAGGGTTCGTGCTTGTTATGATTCTGCAAAACCAAATCTTGAAGCAAAAGGTGAATGTGATCCAGGTCAATGTGAATTCAAAGCAGGTGTTTCTGAAGATGCTGGAAAACCGTTCTTATGGTTTAGGGACGATACCTACAATAAAAGATTTGACACAAATAGTCACATGTGTGCAACAGCAATTATGAGATGGCCAGATGCATCTGTAACATTAACAGATAAATTTCCAAGTTGTGAACCATTAAAACATGATGGAAATGTTGTAAAATTGTATGTCAAGCATGTTGAACCTGGATGTTTTTTTTATGTTGTAAGTTTATCGTTTATAGTAACTGTAGATTACTTTTATTTGGTTTAAATATATTTATTCTTTCCATAAAGTCTTGGTCGGCCGACCGCAAGCTTGGAAATATTCAACTATAAAAAAGATAGAAAAAGAGAAATCGAAAAGAGGGAGAAAAAGGATGCGTTGGCGCCTTTATCTTCTTTGTCTGCTACCCTTTAAAGGTGCAGGTGTTTTGAAAGTGGTGGAAAGCGCGACGATGGTGCCAACCGTCGCGACAAAGTTTCTTTATTTTTAGTTAAGTTTTAATAACTATATGAGTTTAGGAAAATGCTAAAAAATGGACTCCATCACCTCCAACAACAACAGCTCAAAATTCATCAGGCACAACTGTACCGAATCTAACAACTTCAAAATCTTCAGAAGCAAATACAGCATTGTGGATTGGAATTGGTGTTGGAATTTTTATACTTATCATTGTTGTTATTGGTTTTGGGTTTGTTTTTTCGTGTTATGAAATTTTTAAAGTATTGATTTTTAAGTTATTGCTGCTATCGAACTCAAATTCAAAAGAAGCCACTTTTTGGAGAGAAAAAACAAGTCCAAAAAAAGGCTTTTATTCCTGAAGCATCAAAAAAGGCAAGAACTGCAGAAATGGAAAAAACTGCAGATGAAGAACAATTTTTGAAAGCAGAACCAACAAAGATAACGGCAAAAGAAGAAATTGTTGCAAAACTTCAACCTTCAAAAGAAGCAATTGCTGCAAAAGAAAAACGAGCAAAGCCAACAAAGAAAAAGATTCCAAAAGAAAAGAAGGCACCCGTTGAAACAAAACCATCAAAAGAAATAACTCAAGAAGATAATCCACCACCAGCAAAAAAGGTTTCTGCAGAACCAACACTTGAAGCTTCAACAACTGAAACATCTGTAGTACAAAAATCTGTCGTCCAACATCAAAAACAACATCATAATGGAAATCCTCCAAGAGTATTTGTACCAAAAACTGTTATTCATCCAGAACCAAAGTCAGTAAATGCTCCAAAAAGTGGTTCACTAAAAACAGGTAAAAAAGATTCACTTTCTGGACGACATGAACTTGGAATGGAAGGTTTGGTAGAATCTGGTCCAGAACAAGTTAAACGACGTGACACTAACGTTGGTTTATTAAATAAAGAAACAAAAGAAAAACTTGAAAAGTATGTTTTTTGTTGGATATTGTATTTTATGTATATATCTGTATTTATAGGTTTTATCCACGTGGTCCCTTTCGCAGACGATCAAATGCACGAACATTTGATCCTGTTCGTGCATTTGATCGTCGAGAAATTGAAATACTTTGTTGTGCTCGAATAAGTATTATGTTTAAAACCATTGAAATGCTTATGCAAGTTTTTTTATTTATATTTTCACTTTTTACATGTTTAATTTTAGTGATGATGCAATTAAAGCTTTGAATGAACGTGGTGTAACATTTGATGAAAAATCAAATATTATTGAAATGTCACCAAAAGCTGAAAAATATCTTCGATCAAAGTCAACTCCAGAATATGTTAAAAGTTTTGCCTTTGGAAATGTTTTTCGTGATATTATTGATGCTCAAACAAGATTTCATGAAAGATTTTCCATTCCATTTCTTTTTTCAATTGTTCTTCAACGTCGTTATACTGCAACTAATCGTCGTAAAGCTTTTACCTGGATTCGGTAAGTCCCTTTGTTATCTTTTTTAATCTTTAACATCCTTTTTTCAGCCGTGAACTTATAATTATCCAAAAAGAATTTACTGCAGAAGAACGTTTAGAATTGCCATATCCAATATGTGCAATTGAAGCAGCTTGCAAAATGGATGCAAATGGATTCAAAAGTGTTGCATTATTGGATTCTTTCTCTGGAGATGATGATGATGAAACACAGGGTTCAACACGTGCATCTGAAAAACCTCGTGAAAATTAATCTGGTGCAAAGAAGGGTCAAAGAAACTTCACTGAAGAATATGCAGAAATACGTCTCTTTTTGTGATTTAATCTTTTTCGGTGTTTTTATCTGCTTTTTTGTATACATAAATTCTTATATTTATTACTTTTGAACTCTGTGCTTTTGCTTCAAATTTTGTAAAATAATTGTTTTTAAGTATTGAAAGGAATGGCAGAAGTTTTTTGTTTTCTGAAATTGCAATTCTTAAGATTTTGTTTCCATTTTTAAACAAAGAATAAATTTATTTAAATAATGTGGTTTTAGGCGAAAAAAATAACGGAGAAAAATGTAAAATTTCAACAAATGAGGTTTTAATTTTTATTGCGAAACTTTTTTCTTAAAAGTTTTATCAATTTTTACTCATTCAGTGAGCGCCTAAATCTTCCTTTAAAGTTTTTATCAATTTTTTTACTTTCACAAGCATCATTCAGTGAGCGCCTAAATCTACCATCGAAAAAATTAGTCAAAACTTTTATTTAAAAAATTTCCATAGCATTTTTTATTATTCGAGAAGGTTGTTCGTTGACATTGCCTTTCGCTTTTTCCATTTCACATTTATTTTCATCATCGTCGACGGCGGTTTTGATTGCTGCAGCTGCAAAAAAAGAATGAATTCTTTTAAACTTTTGGTTGTTTTTATTCTTTTACTTCTGGGATCTTTTGCACAACGCTTTCAACGGCATTTAATAAATGCCACACAAAATGGTTACATCAAATGGAATACAGAGATGGATAATTTTGATGCTCTTTCATCTGATGGAGAAAATGCTGTACAAAATGGTGATAATGTAAAATTTGTTGGAAATGTAAGAGAAGGTACTGAACTTGAATTGGAAAACAAGGAATTAATGTTTAAATTTTGTTCTGATGGATGTATGGATAAAGTGTAAGTTGATTTTAAACATTTTTAGTATAATAATTTTGAGTGCTTATGAGAAACTTAAAAATAAGGTTTGTTCGTCTTTTTTTAGGGTTATTGCTTGTTTTGAATCTACAGATTCTAATGACATTCTTCAAGGTGATTGTGCTCCAGGTCAATGTATGTTTAAAGCTGGTGTTTCAAAAGATAGAACATATGGAACAAAACATCTTTGGTTCATGTCGGACAGATTTAGCACTAAAATCGTTGATCTTAATGGTAAATGTGCAACAGCAACTATGGCATTTCCAGATGCATCTTCAACATTTACAGATGACTTTCTAAGTTGTGAACCATTAAAACATGATGGAAATGTTGTAAAATTGTATGTCAAGCATGTTGGATGTCCTTTTTATGTTGTAAGTTTTAAATTTCTTTAATTTCCTCATTAAATTACTTTGTTTAGTTAAATGCAAAGAAATGGATTCCACCTACAACAACAACGGCAACACAAAATTCATCATCTTTATCAGAAGCAAATCAAACAACTTCAAAATCTTCAGAAGCTAATACATCGTTGTGGATTGGAATTGGTGTTGGAATTTTTATCCTTTTAATTGTTATAATTGGTTTTGGGTCTGTTTTTTCGTGTTAAGAAATTTTTAAAATATTGATTTTTTAGTTATTGTTGTTATCGAACTCAAATCCAAAAGCAACCACTTTTTGGAAAGAAAAAAGATGTTCAACAAAAGGTTTTTCTTCCTGAAGCATCAAAAAAGGCAAATGTTGTTAAAGAAAAAACTGCAGATAAAAAAGAAGTTGTTGCAAAACTTCAACCGTCAAAAGAATCAACGAAAGAAGAAACAACTGTAACAAAAGAAAAACAACCAAAACCAACAACTGAATCAACTCTTCAAGATTTAACAACTGAAGCTTCAGTCATACAAAAATCTGTCGTCCAACAAAAACAACTTCGAAATCCTCCAAGAGTATATGTTCCGAAGAAAATTATTCTTCCAGCAATGAATTCTGATGGATTCAAAAGTGTTTCATTTTTGGATACTTTATCTGGTGCTGAAAATGATGAAACACAAAATTCAACACATGCTTTTGAAAAGCCTCGTAAAAATAAATCTGCTAGAAGAAAAAAATGTTCAAAGAAGCATCGTTGAAAAATGCCAAAGAAAAGCAATTTTATCTATTTTTTGTGGTTTGAAATGTATATTAAAAATGTGTTATTTGATATTTAAAACATATATAAAAGTTTTTTGCACATTTTTAACTTACAATGTGCGGCGATACTTTGATTCCAAGCGCATGCGATTTTTGTGGGAGAATTTTTTTCAGTCGCAAATCTTTTCGCGAGAAAAGCGCACAAAAAAAGCGCATGCGCTGGAATCAAAGTATCGACGGGTATTGTACATAAGTAATAAAAAATAATTATCTTTTGTATTTTGTCCATGCATATGTCGGTTTGTAAGTTATGGATGCCATCAATGAAAATAATAATAATACAATTATATATCGAACAATCATACAATAACTGCAAAAATATTTTTGTT
The DNA here is from genome assembly GCA_963922195.1 of Panagrolaimus sp. PS1159. Taxonomy (NCBI): domain Eukaryota; kingdom Metazoa; phylum Nematoda; class Chromadorea; order Rhabditida; family Panagrolaimidae; genus Panagrolaimus; species Panagrolaimus sp. PS1159. Next base: position 1,310,456 of record CAWUHW010000017.1, on the reverse strand, counting down.
CACGTATTTAAAATGTGAAGCAGATAAAATCCACTGAAAATTGTTTAGAATCGAAGCTGGAGAAAAGTTTTGGCTTTTCAACTTTTGAAATTAAGATTTATTCATTACTGTTGGGTCTGACTGTTTTTATGACTCCATTTATTGCTCAAGTGTCAGAGTCAATAGACTCAAAGAACTCGACAAAAAATGGTTATTTCTTTTAGATAAAAGCGTTTAATTTCAACATTTTAGAATAGAATAAACCTGACAATCAGGCGTAATGTATCAACATCAAAAAGAACTAAAAAATAGGATTTTCTCCTATTTTTTATATAAAAAAAATGTCCAAAAGTTGGATTTTCGAAATCTCCGTAAAATTTTACATAAAACAGGATAAAAAATGAGAGTTTAAAATAAGTTTAAATTTCTACAGTTTCCTTTTGCTGAAATAAAAAATGAAGGGGAACACTGGCGTCGCACATTGCTGCGCACGTTTCTACTTTTTTATAGTAAATTATTTTTCAATTATTTGAAAATTTCAAATATTAAATACGGTAATTTTACGAAATGCAGAATAGAGTTCACTTACTTTAAGTTAAAAAAGGGTTTTAATAATAAAATGGAAAATACATAGAAGAATAAAACAAAAACAATAAATTTTTTTTAAAAAAACTAATAAGATAAATTTTAAACAATTTTTATCTTTTAGTTTTTTTAAAAACAATGATAGTGAAATTTCAACAGATCCAGATTTTTTTATGCATAAAAAAATAATTATAAAATTTGCATAACACTTTTTACCATTCGAGAACGTTGTTCGTTGACATTGCCTTTGCTTTCTCCCATTTCACATTTATTTTCATCATCGTCAACGGCGGTTTTGATTGCAGCTGCAAAAAAAGAATGAATTCTTTCAAACTTTTCGTCGTTTTTATTCTTTTACTTCTGGGATCTTTTGCACAACGCTTTCAAAGGCATTCAATTAATGGCATTAAAAATGGATACATTAATGGTAATACAGAAATGGATAACTTGGGTAATCTTGCATTTGATGGGCAAAATTATGAACAACATGGTGATGATGTAAAATTTGTAAGAGATGGTGGAGAAGTTGAACTTGAATCAGAATACAAGGAATTAAAGTTACGATTTTGTTCTGATGGATGCATGGATGAAACGTAAGCCGGCTTAAATGAATATTTATTATCTCACTTTTCCTTTTCAGCGTTACTGTTTGTTATCATGCTAAGAATCCTGATGGTTCTTTAAAAGGTAGTTGTGCTTCAAATCAATGTGAATTTAAAGCTGGTGTTTCGTCAGAATATGGTACACCTTTTCTATGGTTTATGACAAGCAGATTTGGTAAGTTTTTCATTTATAGACCTATATTAAAAGCATTTTCAATATAGACAGCACTTTTACTGGTACACAACACATTTGTGAAGATGCTACTTTGAAATCTCCAAAAGCAATTGTAACATTTTTAACTCCTGAACAAGTATTTACAAGTTGTGAACCTTTATTTAATGATGAAAAAGTGATAAAATTGACTGTTACTGGTGCAAAACATAATTGTCCTATTTTTGTCGTAAGTTATATTTTAATTAAATTCATTTCATGCTTTTTTTATAGACAAATGCTAAAAAATGGACTCCACCGCCAACAACAACACCAAAAAATTCATCAAATTTATCAGAAATAAATCAAACAACTACAAAATCTTCAGAAGCAAATACAGCATTATGGATTGGAATTGGTGTTGGAATTTTTATCCTTTTAATTGTTGTTATTGGTCTTGGGTTTGTTTTTTCGTGTTATGAAATTTTTAAAGTATTGATTTTTAAGTTATTGCTGCTATCGAACTCAAATTCAAAAGAAGCCACTTTTTGGAGAGAAAAAACAAGTCCAAAAAAAGGCTTTTATTCCAGAAGCATCAAAAAAGGCAAAAGATGCAGAAAATGAAAAAACTGCAGATGAAGAACAAGTTTTGAAAGCAGAACCAACAAAGGTAACGACAAAAGAAGAAACTGTTGCAAAACCTCAATCTTCAAAAGAAGCAATTGCTGCAAAAGAAAAACGAGCAAAGCCAACAAAGAAAAAGATTCCAGAAAAGAAGGCACCCGTTGAAACAAAACCATCCAAAGAAATAACTCAGGAAGATAATCCACCACCAAAAAAGAAGGTTTCAGCTGAACCAACACTTGAAGCTTCAACAACTGAAACATCTGTAGTACAAAAATCTGTCGTCCAACATCAAAAACAACATCATAATGGAAATCCTCCAAGAGTATTTGTACCAAAAACTGTTATTCATCCAGAACCAAAGTCAGTAAATGCTCCAAAAAGTGGTTCACTAAAAACAGGTAAAAAGGATTCACTTTCTGGTCGACATGAACTTGGAATGGAAGGTTTGGTTGAATCTGGTCCAGAACAAGTTAAACGCCGTGACACTAACGTTGGTTTATTAAATAAAGAAACAAAAGAAAAGCTTGAAAAGTATGTTTTTTGTTGGATATTATATTTTATGTATATATCTGTATTTATAGGTTTTATCCACGTGGTCCTGTTCGCAGACGATCGAATGCACGAACATTTGATCATGTTCGTGCATTTGATTGTCGAGAAATTGAAATACTTTGTTGTGCTCGAATAAGTATTATGTTTAAAACCATTGAAATGCTTATGCAAGTTTTTTTATTTATATTTCCATTTTTTACATATATAATTTTAGTGATGATGCAATTAAAGCTTTGAATGAACGTGGTGTAACATTTGATGAAAAATCAAATATTATTGAAATGTCACCAAAAGCTGAAAAATATCTTCGATCAAAGTCAACTCCAGAATATGTTAAAAGTTTTGCCTTTGGAAATGTTTTTCGTGATATTATTGATGCTCAAACAAGATTTCATGAAAGATTTTCCATTCCATTTCTTTTTTCAATTGTTCTTCAACGTCGTTATACTGCAACTAATCGTCGTAAAGCTTTTACCTGGATTCGGTAAGTCCCTTTGTTATCTTTTTTAATCTTTAACATCCTTTTTTCAGCCGTGAACTTATAATTATCCAAAAAGAATTTACTGCAGAAGAACGTTTAGAATTGCCATATCCAATATGTGCAATTGAAGCAGCTTGCAAAATGGATGCAAATGGATTCAAAAGTGTTGCATTATTGGATTCTTTCTCTGGAGATGATGATGATGAAACACAGGGTTCAACACGTGCATCTGAAAAACCTCGTGAAAATTAATCTGGTGCAAAGAAGGGTCAAAGAAACTTCACTGAAGAATATGCAGAAATACGTCTCTTTTTGTGATTTAATCTTTTTCGGTGTTTTTATCTGCTTTTTTGTATTCATAAATTCTTATTTTTTTTACTTTTGAGCTTTGTGCTTTTGCTTCGAATTTTGTAAAATAATTGTTTTTAAGTATTGAAGTTTTATGTTTTCTGAAATTGCAATTCTTAAGATTTTGTTTCCATTTTTTAACAAAGAATAAATTTATTTAAATAATGTGGTTTTAGGCGAAAAAAATAACGGAGAAAAATGTAAAATTTCAACAAATGAGGTTTTAATTTTTATTGCGTAACTTTTTTCTTAAAAACTTCCTTTAAAGTTTTTATCAATTTTTTTACTTTCACAAGCATCATTCAGTGAGCGCCTAAATCTACCATCGAAAAAATTAGTCAAAACTTTTATTTAAAAAATTTGCATAGCATTTTTTATTATTCGAGAAGGTTGTTCGTTGACACTGCCTTTCGCTTTTTCCATTTCACATTTCTTTTCATCATCGTCAACGGCGGCGGTTTTGATTGCAGCTGCAAAAATAAGAATGAATTCTTTCAAACTTTTAGTTGTTTTTATTCTTTTACTTCTGGGATCTTTTGCACAACGCTTTCAACGGCATTTAATAAATGCCACACAAAATGGTTACATCAAATGGAATACAGAGATGGATAATTTGGATGCTCTTTCATCTGATGGAGAAAATGCTGTACAAAATGGTGGTGATGTAAAATTTGGTGAAAATGTAAGAGAAAGTACTGAGCTTGAATTGGAAAACAAGGAATTAATGTTTAAATTTTGTTCTGATAGATGTATGAAAAAAACGTAAGATTCATGTCATTTTTCTTTTTCTTGCATAATTTTTAATTTTTAGGGTTCGTGCTTGTTATGATTCTGCAAATCCAAATTCTGAAGCAAAAGGTGAATGTGATCCAGGTCAATGTGAATTCAAAGCAGGTGTTTCTGAAGATGCTGGAAAACCGTTCTTATGGTTTAGGGACGATACCTACAATAAAAGATTCGACACAGATAGTCACATGTGTGCAAAAGCAATTATGAGATGGCCAGATGCATCTGTAACATTAACAGATAAATTTCCAAGTTGTGAACCATTAAAACATGATGGAAATGTTGTAAAATTGTATGTTCATCATGTTGAACCTGGATGTCCTTTTTATGTTGTAAGTTTCTTTTTTTAGTTAACTTTTAATAATTATATGAGTTTAGGAAAATGCTAAAAAATGGACTCCATCACCTCCAACAACAACAGCTCAAAATTCATCAGGCACAACTGTACCGAATCAAACAACTACAAAATCTTCAGAAGCAAATACAGCATTATGGATTGGAATTGGTGTTGGAATTTTTATCCTTTTAATTGTTGTTATTGGTTTTGGGTTTGTTTTTGAGCGTTTAAAACTTTTTGCAATATATTATTTTTTTAGTTATTGCTGCTATCGAACTCAAATCCAAAAGAAACCTCTTTTTGGAGAGAAAAAAGAAGTCCAAAAAAAGGCTTTTATTCCTGAAGCATCAAAAAAGCAAAAGATGTAGAAAATGAAAAAACCGCAGATGAAGAACAAGTTTTGAAAGCAGAACCAACAAAGGTAACGACCAAGGAAGAAGTTGTTGCAAAACTTCAACCTTCAAAGGAAGCAATTGCTGCAGAAGAAAAACAAGTAAAACCAGCAAAGAAAAAAGCTTCAAAAAAAAGAAGGCAATCGTTGAAGCAAAACCATCAAAAGAAATTACTCAAGAAAATGTAACAAAAGAAGATGCTCCATTAAAGAAGGTTTCAGCTGAACCAATTCTTCAAGATTTAACAAATGAAACATCTGTCGTACAAAAATCCGTCGTTCAACAAAAACAACTTCGAAATCCACCCAGAGTGTTTGTTCAGAAGAAAGTTATTCTTCCAGCAATGAAATCTGATGGATTCAAAAGTGTTTCATTATTGGATACTTTATCTGGTGCTGAAAATGATGAAACACAAAATTCAACACATGCATCTGAAAAATTTGGTAAAAATTAAACTGCTGGAGGAAAAAAAGGTTCAAAGAAGCATCGTTGAAAAATGCCAAAGAAAAGCAATTTTATATATTTTTTTGTGGTTTGAAATGTATATTAAAAATGTGTTATTTGATATTTAAAACATATATAAAAGTTTTTTGCACATTTTTAACTTACATAAGTAAAAAAAAATAATTATCTTTTGTGTTTTGTCCATGCATATATCGGTTTGTAAGTTATGGATGCCACCAATGAAAATAATAATAATACAATTATATATCCAATAATCATACAATAAACGCAAAAATAATTTTGTTCGGCTGCCAATGCTTTGCATGTTACATGCATTTTGATGACCTTTTTTGCAACAAAAAAAATTTTTTAATGACATTTTTTTGTTTTTTAACAAAAATAAAAGCAAGCATTTAAAAAGTAATTTTTTGTGTTTATAAAATTACTTTTTTATATTTTTTTAATTATATTTTTTTACTTTCTTTTCACAACTTTTTAATTGTTAAAAAGATTAGCTTTTTGTTAATAAAAAAAATACGCAACTGTATATTGTTGATCCAGATGAAGCTGTTGAAAATAGATTAGACGTTTTTAATAAATTAAATCCAGACATTGTAAAAACAACTGGTACAATTTTAGCTGAAATTAATGAACAAGCAAAAGCTTTTAAAATGCTTTATGAATCAATAAAGCTGCAACGTGAAATTGCAGAAGAACGTTTGCATTTTGGGATTAAATCAGGCCAAGATAAAAGGTTAATTTACAAGCATCAAATAAAGTTGCAGCATTTTTTGCAACAACAGTTGATGGAGAAATTCCAGATTCATATATAAGACGTGATAATTAAAAATATTTTGGATCGGTTGAAAAAAAACAAAAAAATAAACAATTTTCCTCCATTTTTTAGCAATCAAACTTTTTTCGATTTTTGTTATTGTTTCCTCAAGTTTTTAAAACCAGAGGAAATTTTAAAAGAAAATGTATTTTTTTTATTTCAACCTTTTTTTGAGGAAATTTTTTTTTCCTCAGACTTGAGGAAAAAAAAATTTCCTCAAGTCTGAGGAAAAAAAAATTTCCTCAAAAAAAGTCGAAACAAAAAAAAATACATTTTCTTTTAAAATTTCCTCAGGTTTTAAAAACATGAGGAAATTTATGTTTTTTAACAGTTTTTTGAAAAAATGGAGGAAAATTTTTTATTTTTTTGTTTTTTTTCTACTGATCCAAAATATTTTCAATTATCACGTCTTATATCACAATTTATGACAAAAACCAAAAAAAGCTTAAAACAGTTAATGCAATAGATCCAAACGTTGAACCTTGAATTTATCCCTTTTTTTCCCAATGGGCAAACATCTTCGGCATCCAGATTTAAAATAGATAAACCCAAGCCAAAGGTTAACAAGAAGTGCTTGTGCAAAATATATGATTTCGATTTGAGATGGGGAATTTAATGTAATTTTGCATGAGGGAAGACTTTTCCAGAAATGGTTGGTTGATACTGCATTAAAGATTCTTAAAGATAAACTCAGCAAAAACAACTTTTAAGAGATTCATATAAAAATATTGACGAGTTTATGAAAAAATTTCAGCAAGACAATAATGTATTTTACTGCATAAATATTCTTTGTTTTTCCTTTGAATAATATTTAGTTTTCATATAAAAACTTTAAAAAGTTTTTGCCTTTTATCAAATTTGCAAAAACACTTGCAAGCGGGCCGAAGGCCCGCTTATAGTCTAGTAGAATAAAACTGACGATCAGGCAAAAAAAAACAGTAAAAAAAGACTGTGATTGATTGATTGGCGATGCACAGCGATTTGAATGTTTTTTTAAAAATGCAAAAAAAAACTAAAACTGGTCGTAGTGTATCAACATCAAAAAGAACTAAAAAAATAGGATTTTCTCTTATTTTTTATATAAAAAAAATGCCCAAAAGTAGGATTTTCGAAATCTCCGTAAAATTTTACATAAAATAGGATAAAAAATGAGAGTTTAAAAAAGAGTTTAAATTTCTACAGTATACCTTTCTTGCATTTTCCTTTTGCTGAAAAAAAAATGAAAGGGAACATTAGCGTCGCACATTGCTGCGCACGTTTCTACTTTTTTATAGTAAATTATTTTTCAATTATTTGAAAACTTCAAATATTAAATACGGCTATTTTACGAAATGCAGAATAGAATTCACTTACTTTAAGTTAAAAAAGGGTTTTAATAATAAAATGGAAAATACATAGAAGAATAAAACAAAAACAATAAATTTTTTTTAAAAAAACTAATAAGATAAATTTTAAACAATTTTTATCTTTTAGTTTTTTTAAAAACAATGATAGTGAAATTTCAACAGATCCAGATTTTTTTATGCATAAAAAAATAATTATAAAATTTGCATAACACTTTTTACCATTCGAGAACGTTGTTCGTTGACATTGCCTTTCGCTTTTTCCATTTCACATTTATTTTCATCATCGTCAACGGCGGTTTTGATTGCAGCTGCAAATAAAGAATGAATTCTTTCAAATTTTTGGTTGTTTTTATTCTTTTACTTCTTGGATCTTTTGCACAACGCTTTCAACGGCATTCAATTAATGGCATCAAAAATGGATACATTAATGGTAATACAGAAATGGATTTTTTGGATGCTCTTTCGTCTGATGGAGACATATATGAACAAAATGGTGATGATGTAAAATTTGTTAAAGGTGGAGGAGAAGTTGAACTTGGATTGAAATATAATAAATTAAAGTTTCGATTTTGTTATGATGGATGTGTGAAAAAAACGTAAGCTGTTTAACTTTGCTTTAACACCTGTTTTTTTCCCGTTTCCCATATGAATCGAGAATCGGAAGTGAAAAAGGGAAAACATTTTCGGCTCTCACTAAAACCAAATGCACTCCAAGAAAAACATTTGTATTGGATTGGATTGGGCTTTAGCGAAGGCTAACATTTTTATTTATGCAAACCTTTTTTTTAGGGTTCGTGCTTGTTATGATTCTGCAAAACCAAATCTTGAAGCAAAAGGTGAATGTGATCCAGGTCAATGTGAATTTAAAGCAGGTGTTTCTGAAGATGCTGGAAAACCGTTTTTATGGTTTAAGAAAGAACTTTACAACAATGGTATTGGTGCTAATGGAATGTGCAGAACAGCAATTATGAAAAATCCTGAATCAACACCAGATGGATTTCTTCCATTTTCAAGTTGTGAACCATTAAAACATGATGGAAATGTTGTAAAATTGTATGTCAAGCATGTTGAACCTGGATGTCCTTTTTATGTTGTAAGTTTTTTTTATCTTTCGTTAACTTTTTATAATTATATGAGTTTAGTTAAATGCAAAGAAATGGACTCCACCTACAACAACAACGCAAAATTCATCAGGCACAACTGTACCGAATCAAACAACTTCAAAATCTTCAGAAGCAAATACAGCATTGTGGATTGGAATTGGTGTTGGAATTTTTATACTTATCATTGTTGTTATTGGTTTTGGGTCTGTTTTTTCGTGTTATGAAATTTTTAAAGTATTGATTTTTTAGTTATTGCTGTTATCGAACTCAAATTCGAATACAACCACTTTTTGGAAAGCCAAAAAATGTTCAACAAAAGGTTTTTCTTCCTGATGCATCAAAAAAGGCAAATGTTGTTAAAGAAAAACCTGGAGATGAAAAAGAAGTTGTTGCAAAACCACAACCGTCAAAAGAATCAACGAAAGAAGAAACAACTGTAACAAAAGAAAAACAACCAAAACCAACAAAGAAAAAAGCTTCAAAAAAAAAGAAGGCAATCGTTGAAGCAAAACCATCAAAAGAAATAACTGAAGAAAATATTACAAAAGAAGATGCTCCAGCAGCGAAGAAGTTTTCAACTGAATCAACACTTCAAGATTTAACAACTGAAGCTTCATTCATACAAAAATCTGTCGTCCAACAAAAACAACTTCGAAATCCACCAAGAGTATATGTTCCGAAGAAAGTTATTCTTCCAGCAATGAATTCTGATGGATTCAAAAGTGTTTCATTATTGGATACTTTATCTGGTGCTGAAAATGATGAAACTCAACATTCAGTACATGCATCTGAAAAACCTCGTAAAAATGAATCTGCTGGAAGAAAAAAAGGTTCAAAGAAGCATCGTTGAAAAATGCCAAAGAAAAGCAATTTTATATATTTTTTTGTGGTTTGAAATGTATATTAAAAATGTGTTATTTGATATTTAAAACATTAATAAAAGGTTTTTGCACATTTTTAACTTACATAAGAAATAAAAAATAATTATCTTTTGTATTTTGTCCATGCATATATCAGTTTGTAAGTTATGGGTGCCATCAATGAAAATAATAATAATACAATTATATATCCAATAATCATACAATAACTGCAAAAATATTTTTGTTCACGTATTTAAAATGTGGAAGCAGATAAAATCCACTGAAAATTGTTTAGAATCGAAGCTGGAGAAAAGTTTTGGCTTTTCAGCTTTTGAAATTAAGATTTATCCATTAATATTGGGTCTGACTGTTTTCATGACTCCATTTATTGCTCAAGTGTCAGAGTCAATAGACTCAAAAAACTCGACAAAAAATGGTTATTTCTTTTAGATAAAAGCGTTTAATTTCAACATTTTAGAATAGAATAAACCTGACAATCAGGCGTAGTGTATCAACATCAAAAAGAACTAAAAAATAGGATTTTCTCCTATTTTTTATATAAAAAAAATGTCCAAAAGTAGGATTTTCGAAATCTCCGTAAAATTTTACATATAATAGGATAAAAAATGAGAGTTTAAAAAAGAGTTTAAATTTCTACAGTATACCTCTCTTTCAATTTTCTCTTGCTGAAAAAAAAATGAAGGGGAACACTTGCGTTGCACATTGCTGCGCACGTTTCAATTAGTAGTGAAATTTCAACATATCCAGATTTTTTTATGCATAAAAAAATAATTCTAAAATTTGCATAACACTTTTTACCATTCGAGAACGTTGTTCGTTGACATTGCCTTTGCTTTTTCCATTTCACATTTATTTTCATCATCGTCAACGGCGGTTTTGATTGCAGCTGCAAAAAAAGAATGAATTCTTTCAAACTTTTGGTTGTTTTTATTCTTTTACTTCTTGGATCTTTTGCACAACGCTTTCAAAGGCATTCAATTAATGGCATTAAAAATGGATACATTTATGGTAATACAGAAATGGATTTTTTGGATGCTCTTTCGTCTGATGGAGACATATATGAACAACATGGTAATGATGTAAAATTTGTTGGAGATGTTGGAAAAGTTGGACTTGAATTGGAAAACAAGGAATTAATGTTTAAATTTTGTTCTGATGGATGTATGGATCAAAAGTAAGATTTAAAAAATTAAGTGTTTTATTAATCTCATAATTTTAGATTTGCTGTCTGTTACGATGCTGAAGACCCGTTTTTAAAAGAAGGATGTGACTCAAATCAATGTGTATTTCAAGCTGGTGTTGTAAAAGAAGGTGGAGCGAGTTCTCTTAGGAAAAATCTTTTATGGTTAATGACGACTGGTAATGGAATACGTTTTGATGATAATGATAAAAAATGTGCAATAGTTGTAATGGAATCTCCGGAAGCAACAGCGGAGGGATTTCAACCATTTCCAAGTTGTGATCCCAAAAAATATGATGGAAAGGTAATAAAATTAAGTGTTAGTGGAGTTACATATGGATGTCCTTTGTTTGTTGTAAGTTTCTTTCTCTTTTATTATTTTTCTTACATATTTTTGTTTAGTTAAATGCTAAGAAATGGACTCCACCACCTCCAACAACAACAACTCAAAATTCATCAGATTTATCAGAAACAAATCAAACAACTTCAAAATCTTCAGAAGCAAATACAACATTATGGATTGGAATTGGTGTTGGAATTTTTATTCTTTTAATTGTTGTAATTGGTTTTAGGTTTGTTTTTTCGTTTTAAGAAATTTTTAAAATATTGATTTTTTAGTTATTGTTGTTATCAAACTCAAATCCAAAAGAAGCCACTTTTCGGAACGAAAAAAGATGTTCAACAAAAGGTTTTTCTTCCTGAAGCATCAAAAAAGGCAAATGTTGTTAAAGAAAAACCTGGAGATGAAGAACAAGTTTTGAAAGCAGAACCAACAAAAGAAGAAATTGTTGCAAAACCTCAATCTTCAAAAGAAGCAACTGCTGCTAAAGAAAAACGAGCAAAGCCAACAAAGAAAAAGATTCCAAAAGAAAAGAAGGCACCCGTTGAACCAAAACCATCAAAAGAAATAACTCAAGAAGATAATCCACCACCAAAAAAGAAGGTTTCAGCTGAACCAACACTTGAAGCTCCAACAACTGAAACATCTGTAGTACAAAAATCTGTCGTCCAACAACAAAAACAACATCATAATGGAAATCCACCAAGAGTATTTGTACCAAAAACTGTTATTCATCCAGAACCAAAGTCAGTAAATGCTCCAAAAAGTGGTTCACTAAAAACAGGTAAAAAAGATTCACTTTCTGGACGACATGAACTTGGAATGGAAGGTTTGGTAGAATCTGGTCCAGAACAAGTTAAACGACGTGACACTAACGTTGGTTTATTAAATAAAGAAACAAAAGAAAAACTTGAAAAGTATGTTTTTTGTTGGATATTGTATTTTATGTATATATCTGTATTTATAGGTTTTATCCACGTGGTCCCTTTCGCAGACGATCAAATGCACGAACATTTGATCCTGTTCGTGCATTTGATCGTCGAGAAATTGAAATACTTTGTTGTGCTCGAATAAGTATTATGTTTAAAACCATTGAAATGCTTATGCAAGTTTTTTTATTTATATTTTCACTTTTTACATGTTTAATTTTAGTGATGATGCAATTAAAGCTTTGAATGAACGTGGTGTAACATTTGATGAAAAATCAAATATTATTGAAATGTCACCAAAAGCTGAAAAATATCTTCGATCAAAGTCAACTCCAGAATATGTTAAAAGTTTTGCCTTTGGAAATGTTTTTCGTGATATTATTGATGCTCAAACAAGATTTCATGAAAGATTTTCCATTCCATTTCTTTTTTCAATTGTTCTTCAACGTCGTTATACTGCAACTAATCGTCGTAAAGCTTTTACCTGGATTCGGTAAGTCCCTTTGTTATCTTTTTTAATCTTTAACATCCTTTTTTCAGCCGTGAACTTATAATTATCCAAAAAGAATTTACTGCAGAAGAACGTTCAGAATTACCATATCCAATATGTGCAATTGAAGCAGCTTGCAAAATGGATGCAAATGGATTCAAAAGTGTTGCATTATTGGATTCTTTCTCTGGAGATGATGATGATGAAACTCAAAATTCTACTCGTGCATCTGAAAAACTTCGTGAAAATTAATCTGGTGCAAAGAAGGGTCAAAGAAACTTCGCTGAAGAATATGCAAAAATCCGTCTCTTTTTGTAATTTGATTATTTTTTGGTTTTTGTGTTCGCTTTTTTTGTGTCCATAAATTATTTTTTTATTACCTTTGAGCTGTGTACTATGACTTTAAATTATTTAAACAATTTTTTCACTCGGAATTTTAAAATTTCAACTCCGATTTTATCAGTTTTGCAGAAACTTTGCTGTAACTTGGATCTAAAGGTGTTTAAATCGGGTGATTTTTTAAACTGAAATTTTTATTACCAAATAAAAAAAAAAGCTATGATTTATCCATATTTCGCATAAAAGTTTTTAAAATCTTTGTTTTGTAAAATTTTATCAGCATCTTCAATACAATGCAACGATTTTAAAACTCCAAAATCATGATACGCATCTTTGATTGCTTGATTTTCAATTTTTTCTTCTAAAACAGGAAAAAAGAATTGAAAATCAAAAATAGTAGAAAATGCTTGAAAAAAGAAATACAGCTGATAAGATTTTTTCAGTTGCTCCAAAGTGTACGGCATTTTACTTGAATCCCCTCCAAATTCTTTTGTTAAACATTCAATATAATATCCAAATGCCATTCCTTCAGATTGCCGTCGAACAACTCCATCTGCACAATATGCTAAAAATCTTGCCAAATCATCCATTGATGATGCTTAATGCGCTGTTTGCCAATCGATAATTGCTGCAAGCTCTTCTTTTATATCTCCATTTTTATCAATTCCCCACATAATATTTTATGGATGCATATCACCTTGTGCAAGAATTGGCACAATTTTATAATCTTTATATGATTCACAATTTACATATAAATAAAATTCTTTACTTGTTGATATCTTTTGATATTTTTCAATTAAAAAAAATATGAATCTGAATGAATATAAAAACAATTCAACAGCAATACAAACGTTATGATTTGTATTTAGAGTCTTTCCCTTGGAAGACTCCAAGTTTTAAGCTTGGTGTACATAAGCACGCATCCGGGGACTCGAACCGTTGAATTTTTATTTGGTCCGACTAAGGATGGACGGGGGCCCAAATTTCAGGCCCGGGCCCCGCTTTTTTTTCAGGCCCAGTCGGCCCCGGGGCCTTAAAAAAGCCCCGAAATTTTTTTTTCCAGATTTGATTAAAAAAATTTTTTCCAGACTCGATTAAAAGCTTTTTTAAGACATTAAAAGCGTTAGCACTCTTCATTTCTTTGTTTAAAATAACTTTAACGAAGAACAGCTTTGATAAAAATCACCTCTATAGAGGTCATTTTGTTCTTTTTTTTGATAGATCATGCTTAAAACCCGTTACAACAGCCGTTTTGCTAAAGCCCCGGGTTCCCATATCGGGGTCCGGGGCCCTCACAGAGGCCCCAGGCTCCGTAAGGCCCCGAAGACTCAGGCCCCAAGCCCCGTAAGGCCCCGGGGCCTTCAAAAAAGCCCTGGGGGCCCCGTCCATCCTTAGGTCCGACTCAGACATAGAAGCTTTCACCACTGCACTATCCAAGCGGCCGAAAGGGGGTAGAAATTTGTGTCTGAGTTTTTTTGGTTGCATTTTGTAATAAAAAACGACCACTCAAAGTGGGCACTTTTTCTTTAAGTGTACCAATCTGTGTTGAATCGAGGAAATTCTTCTGAACCCGTAAACTGCAACGGGGCGGTACTAGCCCCTATCAGGATATTTTTTTATGACAAATTACTCCTATAATAATACATCGAAAAATTGAATATTATCCTTTTTATTTTTTATTTAAAATTGCTTCCAAAAATCGAAGACGATAAACATAGTTAATCTTTTATTTATAATATTATTTTTTATCATTTTCAGTATTTGTGACCGATTTTTTTTCTTTAATAAAAACAAATGTAACGAAAAAATTAAATATTCAAAAATAAACCAAAAATAAAATGTTTTCTATTAAATGAAAAATAATAAATAGCAGCGACCAAAAAAGTTGATCTCATTCAAAAAAAATTTTTTTCAAATAAATAACAAAAGGTGACATTTTGCAATTTAAGGCATTCACTCTTGAAAAAAATTTTTTTTCTCATTTCTTATTGATTTTTTTCAATAAGAAATGAGAAAAAGTTTCTTATTTATTTTAATTGAAAGTTGTCTCTTTTTTTTTTATTTGCTTTGAATATTTTACAATTTTTTTTAGTTTTATTTTCTCATTCCAGGAGTCGTTGAAACTTTTACCCCTGGACTTCAACTGCAAAAATTTGTTGTCATCGCAACAACTTTCAAAAAATCTGTCTTTTATAAGAATTTCAATATACTTATGAAAGAACTTATTGGTGAAGATTACCCAAAATTCGTTACAACTGTTATTATGTTGCAATCCACATGTGCATGCTGCGAAAACTTAAAAAAAGAAAGCGTGCTTAAAAATGTGCAAGTTATTACAAAAAAAACATTGACAATGCATATTTGAAGCGGAATTTTTATTGAAGAAATACGAAAATATTTATGGTAAATTGTTGGAGTCTTTGGATATCTATTTTTTTTCACCATTTTTGAGCAATTTTTTCTTTTTCACAAAAACGAATGAAATGAAAAAAATAAAATATTCAAAGAAAAGAACGAAAAATAAAATGTTTTCTATTAAATAGCAGCAACCAAAAAAAATTGATCTCACTCAAAAAAATTTTTTTTTCAAATTAATAACAAAAGGTGGCACTTTGCAGTTTAAGGCAATCGCTCTTCGGTGCCGCAAATAGGTCGACAGCAGTGTTGGCGGTCTTTCGGTCTTCGGTCCGGTCTTTCGGTCCATTTCGGTCCGTTCCGGTTTTTCGGTCGACCGAGACCGTGGACCGGAAAAATTTCAGTCCGGTCTACGGTCTCGGTCGACCAAAAAAGTCGGACCGAAGCCGAAAATTTTCGGTCCGGTCCGAAAATTTTTCATCTTTTTTCCATGTTTTTCACGTAAAACAGGGAATCGGGCCGAAAAAGTCGGCCGGCCCGTCATCGGAATTTTCTCGGCCCGGCCGGCCCGCGGCCGGCCCGGGCCGGCCCTAAAATATTTCAAGTTTTTTTAAAAGTTTTTTAGAATATTTTTCGAAACCTGCAGCTTGCAAAAAATAGTTTTTTGCATCTTTTCTCATCAATATGAATTAATATAACAATGATTCATAGAGATGAGAAAAGAAAAAGTGCGTACTGCGCACACCACAAACATATAAACTACCAAAAAACAAAATTTGAAAAATATGCCGGGCCGGCCCGCGGGCTTTTTAACGCGGCCCGAATTACTAAGGCCCGCCCGGCCTCATTTTCAATCCCTGACGTAAAAACCGTTAAACTTTTAATCCAATGAAGAAATTATGATAAAAAAACCCACATATTTTTAAAAAAAAGGTCTAAAAAATCAAAATCAAGGAAAAAATGTCGGACCGAAGACCGGAAAAATTTTTGGTCCGGTCCGGTCGACCGAGACCGTGGACCGGAGGAGTTTCGACCGCCAACACTGGTCGACAGTAAGGGGGTGGGAAATTACCTTTGGAGGTTTCCTTATACAAATTTAATTTTTTGACCTTAAATTTTGTCAAAAAGGAATGGGAGGGCTCTCACCCCTCCGAAAGGAAGGAAGAAGCTCTTATTTCTTATTGATTTTTTTCAATAAATTTGAGAATTTTTTTTATAGTTTTTTATTTTTTTTTATTGAAAGTTGTCTCTTTTTTTTTATTTGCTTTGAATATTTTACAATTTTTTAGTTTTGTTTTCTCATTCCAGGAGTCGTTGAAACTTTTACCCCTGGACTTCAAAAATTTGTTGTCATCGCAACAACTTCCAAAAAATCTGTCTTTTATAAGAATTTCAATATACTTATGAAAGAACTTATTGGTGAAGATTACCCAAAATTCGTTACAACTGTTATTATGTTGCAATCCACATGTGCATGCTGCGAAAACTTAAAAAAAGAAAGCGTGCTTAAAAATGTGCAAGTTATTACAAAAAAAACATTGACAATGCATATTTGAAGCGGAATTTTTATTGAAGAAATACGAATATATTTATGGTAAATTGTTGGAGTCGTTGGGTATCTATTTTTTTTCACCATTTTTGAGCAATTTTTTCTTTTTCACAAAAACGAATGAAATGAAAAAAATAAAATATTCAAAGAAAAGAACGAAAAATAAAATGTTTTCTATTAAATAGCAGCAACCAAAAAAATTGATCTCACTCAAAAAATTTTTTTTTCAAATTAATAACAAAAGGTGGCATTTTGCAGTTTAAGGCATTCGCTCTTCGGTGCCGCAAATAGGTCGACAGTAAGGGGGTGGGAAATTTCCTTTGGAGGTTTCCTGGTACTTTTCTTGTTTTCGCCCATCTCAAAAAATTCATTCCCCAACACAACCGCTCACTCAATCCACCCGCCCACCCTTTTGAATTCCCAGTACAAACTCACTATTTTTATGCAAATTTGTGAATGAATTTTTTGAGGGGGGGGGGGGGCGAAAACGAGAAAAGTGCCGGTTTCCTTATACAAATTTTATTTTTTGACCTTAAATTTTGTCACAATGGAATGGGAGGCCTCCCACCCCTCCGAAAGGAAGGAAGAAGAAAGTTGTCTCTTTTTTTTCTATTTGCTTTGAATATTTTACATTTTTTTGGAATTTTTTTTTACATTTTTGAGATATGTATTTGTTTACCAAAATTATTTTTTACTATAAATATGAACTTTCTATTTAAAATCTTAAAAATGTTTACCATGCACTTGAATAGAAAGAACATGATAAAACTTTAATATACATTAAAGCCTTCAACAAATTTAAGTGAAGTTAAATGTATTTGTCGATGATTTCTTTGTTTATTTAAATTGTTCAGTTTTGATTTAAATTTTTATCATTAAAAAAGCTATTTGATTACCAATAAATTCTTAAATTTCATATGTTATTTTCTTTCATTTAGAAGACTGTCAAAAAATTAATATGTTTTTACTATAAATATTTTTGAAATTGATACAATATAAAACGCCCGATTCAGACGCTAATTAAAAATGAGGGAAATTCTCGATGGGAAAAAATTGGTATGAAACTGAATGATAAGTTTTAAGACTATTAAAAATTCGATAAAATAAAAACAGCAAAAGAAAAACGTCTGTTAAAAAGAAAAAAGAAAAAACGATTCATTTTTTTTGATAGCAGAAAAAATCTTCAATTTTTTTTCACTTTTTGCTAAAATGATTCGTGGTTTAAAAAAATAAAATATTACAAATATTTCGTTTCTTGAAACAATCTTCTAGGATTTTTATTAGCTTTAAAACACATTTGTCAAAGGCATAAAACAGCTACATTTTTTGAAAAATAAGTTGCAAATAAAAAAGTCCATGGGCATCCCCTTTTGACTTTTTACTTTTTAACATTTGCTTTTCTTTTTTTTTGTTGTTGTTAGTTTAAACTTGTTGCCGTTCTTTCTTTCATTCTCCTGAGAAAAAACCCACCATGCAAAAAACATGTCTGTTATAAAGAGAGAAACAGCAAAGAACAAAAAAGAGTCAAGTTTACTCTTTCTTTCTTTTTTTGCAGCTGTTTGACTTTTTGTTTCAAACTTATTCTTTTGAAAAAATGTTTACTGACATAATTTTTTAAGTTTTTTTTAATTCTAACGATAAAAAAATTTATGTTTCCTGTTATATCTTTTTTAATTTATAGGGTAGTTTTTGATTTTTGTTTAACAATCATTTTTTTAAAAATTTTAAATTTGAGTTTTTTTAAACAAACAAAGTAGATATTTCAAGAAATATATGGCGTTTCATTAATTTTGTTGCTAGTTTTTTTTTATTGTTGAAAATTTCTCAATTATCCTTTCATCTCAAACATTGTGAAACGGGATTTGCGGAAGTTCTTTCGGGGAACACTTTTCTGCAAATTTTTTTTCAATATTGAAAAAACAATTGTTTTTTTAAATAATACATTTCTGATCTAATTTTTATCAAAGCTTATATCTGTCCAAACAGAATTTAAATATATGCTTTTATTAAAAAATTAGAGCTCATTTTTGCTCCTGTTTGGGCGGAAAGTTAGAAACGGGGGACTGTTAAATGGGAGCGGAAACAAGCTCTAATCTTTTTATAAAAGCATATATTTAAATTCTGTTTGGACAGATATAAGCAATGATAAAAAGTAAATCAGAAATGTATTATTTAAAAAAAAAACAATTATTTTTCCAATATTGAGAAAAAAATTTGCGGAAAAGTGTTCCCCGGAAGCACTTCCGCAAATCCATGAATGGGATTATGCTTTAAAGGGGGCGGACCCTTTGATCCATTTTTAAAAAAAAAAAAGGATTTCGAAATATTTCTTTTTTTTCCAAACCATCGATATTCGTGATCAGGGTGACTCTTGAAACGAAAAAATATTTCCTTTGTTAAAAAAATAAAAACAATGGAAGCTGCATTTTCGTTTCAAGAGTTTGCCTGAATCACGAATATCGATGGTTTGGAAAAAAAAGAAATATTTCGAAATCCTTTTTTTTAAAAAATGGATCAAAGGGTCCGCCTCCTTTAATATTATAAAATGAATTTTTATGAATCATTAAATTTCGTTTCTTTTAATTAAATTGAATTAATTATTTTTATTTTTGTTAAAAAGTTTGTATTACATTTTTAATTTTTTATAAAAGATTACTGTAGTCTTATCTATACATCTTACATCTTTTCATTGCAGTCTTTTTAAAAATCGTTTTTCTTCAACGACAAAATTATTTCGAAAATTAGTCATCTGTCTTTGTTTTTTTTTGTACTTTTTTGGCATTTAAAATGTTATTTTGTGCTTTTAAATATGATTAATTTCACGCTATTTTTGCTGTCTTTCATTTTCACTGCCAAAAAAAATGGTTTATATTTATTTTTATTTATACCAAAAAAAAGTGGATAGCTGTTGCCCTTTTTAACCTTTACTTTAATGTTTTTGTTTTTCTTTGCAAATTTGAAAAATAAAAAATGAAAAGGACACTTTTTTTTCACTCATTTACACTTACCTTTTTTTTCTCTGTTCTTTTTTTTGTTTTCCGACTTCTTTGCTGCTTTTTTTTGCAATGTTTTTCACGCTAAAAATGAATGAAAGAAAATGAGAGGGACCGCGTGTTTAAAACCCTCCTTTTTTAGAGCTCGTTTTTTTTTCGGTGTCTTTAAGAGTTTGTAAACATATGTTTTTCTTGTTTTGCAAAGAACTAAATGGAATGAGAAATGTTTTAAAAATGTTTAAAGGGTTTAACCGTCGTAAATATTCATTTGTTTATTGTTGCAAATTATCGGGTTTCAATAAATAATACCAAGTTTTGACAGTTTTTCTTGCCATTTTTATTTTTCTTTAAAACATTGTTTTCAAACATTAATTTTACGGTTAATATATTTTTTCTATTTAAAAAATTTTTTTTAAATTTTGTATTTCATCTGTTCTTCCGTAGCTTTTTAATTTTTTTTACTTTCTTCAAAACCCTTTTTTTTCAAAACCTCCTTTGTTTCTTCCTTTTTTTAACATTATTATTTTCCATGGCGCCGAATAAAAAACAATAATTATACATGTTTTTCGAAGTAAAAAATATATTTGTGGTATATAAAAATTCCTTGATTTTAATGTTGCCGTCATTTTTACTTTTTATGCTTTTTCGTTATTTCATAGAAAATGGTTTTTTCTTTTCATTTCATTTCCATGCTTTGATTTTGCTTGTGAAAAAAATTAAATTGTTGCTGAATGTTTTTTTCTAAAATGTTTTATACTAAAATTCAAGCATTTTTTAATTTATAATATATAAAAAATAGTTCAGGTTCTCGCGGGACTCGAACCCGCAGCCTTCTGATTACTTCGAAAGATTTGTATAGAAGTCAGACGCGCTATCCATTGCGCCAGAGAACCCATGCTTAGGACCTGACTTTTTTGTTCTATTTTTCCCACTCTTTTTTCCCAAGATTAAGAATTATGCCACCTTTTTTGGATTGCAAAAAAACGTTCAAACATTTTTTTTTATGCACATGTGTGTTTTTGTGGATAGTGTTTTTTTCTGTCAAATTAAAGAACAACCAACTACCTTTTTTTTGCAAAAGGATTTTTTTCAATCAAAAATCAAAAAGAGACTGTCAACTTTTTTGTTTGTTAAAATTTGAAAAAAAAACAGTTGTTAAAAACTTGAAAACTTGAATTCTTTCTGCAAAAAATGTCAATTTAAATTAAAATTAAACTCAAAAAAAGAGTCTAGAACTTTAAAACAGGCTTTCCCCTTTTTAAGTATTAAATTTTTTGAGCGAATATGAAAAACAGGTGAATAAAAGTTAAAATGTTTTTTAACTCTCTCTCATTCACGTGAAACTTTAGTATTTATTTTGCTAAATTATTTCAACGTTTAAATTTAGAACCATAGTAAAATTCATTACCTTCAAAATTTTATTCATCATTTTAGGGGGAAGTCTTATTTAAAATTCTGGACTACTTTTTTAAGTTCAATTTTAATATTTAAACTAGCTTTCAACTAATAATATTAATCCCATTTTTAATGTTCATCGAAGCAAATCCGTAAAACTAAAACGTAATATTTTTTTTCGAGGGATCCATAATTTTAAAAATTCGTCAAACCAAATAAATTTTTTTCCGCTTGAATAATTGTTTTGAATAAAAAAAAAGAGTGTGTTGAATGAAACTCTCTCTTTTAAACTAATTATTATCCATATTTTTTTTTATGTTTTGCCTGCCCTCATCGTTTTTGATTCAGTTTTGCTTTAATTTTGCAAAACAAAATTTGCCACAAATCGACAAATTAAAAAAATCCCCTTTAACAAATGTGCTTTCCGAGCGGGACCAACTTTTTTGTTTTTTTTGCAAACTTTTTTAAGAGTGATAACTTTTATCATTTGTTTTTTCGTTGTTGATATTTTTAGTGTTTTTTTATCAATAACCGTTCTCAGAATAGTGAAGAACATATATTAGTAGAATCAAATCATGAGATGACGTTTAACATATATTTTTTACAAAAAAAATGATAAAAATTATCACTTTTTCGATGAAAAAATTGCTTTTGCAAAAAATACAAAAAATTGGTCCCGCGTGGAAAACACATTTGTTAAATGTCGGTTTTTTTGTTTGTCGATTCCTGTTGCATGTATGTTTTACTTTTAGATTTTAACAAAATAAAAAAATCTATAAAATCATTTTAAACCTTGTTTTTTGCCGCTTTTTTTAACTTAAACCTTTTTCTGCCTTTTAAAAAAATCCATTTTTTATTTCAGTAATTTTCCAAATCTGCAATAATAATGTACATACAAAATACTTCAACAGAATCTGTTACAATTGTATTTGGAATTTTAATAATTTTAAGTATTATATGTGCATGGGCATACTGTAGAAATTTTAAAAAACGTCGTCGACAAATTACATCATCTCCACAAAGGCTACCAAAAGCATGGTATGGAGTTCGACAAGAATTTATTATCCATCAACAACAACAACCTCAGGAATTATTTGTTTAATAAATAGCAAAAAATGTTTCAATTTTTTTAATTGTAAATGTTTCTTTAAAAAAGTAAGTTTAAGTTTAATGGTTTTTAGAAAAATAAAAACTTTGACGAACTAAATTTTTAAGTTTTTATAAAAATTTTGGTCGTTTAAATTTTTATTTTAACATTTTTTCAAAAGACCTTAAAGAACAGAAATTTAAACAAAAGGTTTTAAAAGTTGACACTAATATAAAATTGACACTTTTTAAACTACAATTTTTAAAAATAAAACCCATTTTCGGTCTCTGTCTTTGTTTTTTAAAAAAAAAGAAAAACAACAGCGCACCCAAAAAAATGGACGACATAAATCACATGTTTCTCAGTTTAAATGAATGTCCTTCAGCCCCCTTTTTTTCATCTTCTCACTGTCTTTTGCAAACAAAAAATAAGTTTAAAACGCGTATTATTATTTTAAATGCATTTTTTATGTATTTAAAAATCAATTCATTTTGATTTGATTTCGGTATTTTTTTCAATAAATTTCTGATTTCCAAATAAAGGTCAGTTTTTTTTAGGATTTTGTTTAAACGAAACAGACGGTTTAATATATTTTTTTTTCAAAAGCTTATTTTCGAAATGCCATGAATCTAACAATTAGGCAAATGAACAATAGAAAACGATCATAATCTTCATGCCATTTCGAAAAAAAAACATCAAAAAATGAAAAACTTATAAAAAAGTTCTTACCGTTTTTACTGAATAAAAGCTCAGCTTCAAACAAACTTATTTTTCACGTTGGAATCAGTTCCACTCTTTTTGTTCAGTCAAAAAATGGGTTGGCATTGTGTTCTTTTAGTTTTTATTTTTTTTATTAAAAAAACAAGCAATATCTTTAACAACTATGGATGATCTTATATTAACTTTTCATGCCTTTTTATATTAATATTATTAATCAGCATAAAAAATTGAGTGGGATATTGCATCATCTTCAAGATTATCTTTTTGAGAGAATTTTAAATATAAATTTTTTCCTGAAATGATTTTTTCATTTTCATTGTATTGAAAGATTTCTTGATTTGGAAAGGACTTTTTGAAAAAAAATGTATGTAAAAAACTAATATATAATTAGGCACAGTCATAAAAGATAATACTCATTTTTTCATTTTTTTAACAAAAAAATAAAAAGAAAAAAAAACACAATGCCAAAGCATTTTTTAATTGAACAGCTGATTCCGACGTGTTTTTTGAATAAAAAATAAAAACTTTGAAAATCAGCAGTTTATTGCGGCAGCTTTTATTATTTTTCCTTGTTGAGACACAGTTCTTCTAGCTTCCCACGAATGCTTGATTTTCATATTTTGTTATAAAAAGCTCTTTCAGACAAAAATTCTTTATTCAACCTCATTATAATTGTAAAAAAACTGATATTCTATTTCTTCTAAAATAAATCCAAACACCTTTTTCAGATTTTGTTCAAACCATCATTTTTTTCAACATTTTTTTACAATACTTTTAAATATGAATCAATATCAGCCTTCATTTCCCCTTTTATTATTATGTTTTACAATTGGTGCCTTATTTGCCCTATTTTTAAAAGAAGGAATTAATAAAATGATTTTTCGACGGGTAAAAGTACAGCCAAGATCTCGTTATCCACAAAATTTTATTATTCATCAACAATATATACAAAATATTTAAATTTGAAACATTGTTGTATTTTTTTTATGTTTAATAAAATGCTTGTCTTCAATAAAAAACCAAAAAACAAGCAATCTTAAAAATGAAGTTACAATTTATTTTTAAAACTAATATGATTTACAACAAACCTCTTCTCTTTTACGGTGAAACTTGAAAATCATCTATTTTAGAGTAAAAAAGTTTGCAGTTTTTAAAAATTTTCCCCTTCAAAAAACAAAAAAATGAAAAAAAGTCATTTCCGTCATCGAAATTTGCTATTTAACTTAAAATTTTAAGATTTTTATTATTTTGACAAAGTAATGGCAAAACTTATTCCATAAATTTCTTTTAATTTTTCGTAAAAAAAATCCGATTTTATTGTTTCTCATCGAAACTTTTTTCGATAGGAAACAATCAAATGCAATTACTTTCTAACAACTCTTTTAACACAAAGTTTCGTCAATCAAAAAACATATATTCATATAAAACAAAACATTAAAAAATATTTTAAACATTAAAAACAGAAAAAGAAGTCTTCAATAAAAGTAATGCAAATTCTTTATCCAATTTTTCCAAAACATTGATATATTTTGATTCTTTCATACATTCAAACATAAAATCAAAACATTTTTCACGAAGTTTTATTAAATTCATTGAAATTGAAGCATTTAAAATTTCACAAATATTCATTGGAGATTTTTCTTTTAATAAATATTCTTCCATCGAATCCTAAAAAATCATTTTGATTAAAATGAATAAAATAAACAAAATAGTTAGAACTAACTTTAAGGTCAGATATTTGATATTTAATAGAAAACTGTAAAAGTTTTATTCCACTAGATACATTTAAATTTTTAGCAATTGAAATACCATAACAAAATTTCATTGCTAATTCAATAATTTCATAATCAAAATCAGGAATATCAAATTTGGTTTGATTTGATTCTTTTAATTATTGGAAAATCGGAATCTGTGCTGCTTTAACCAATAAATGGACCTAAAAAAGATTAAACGTGCAAAAGAAAAAAGTAAACGGTAAAAATAAAAAAGTACAGTACCACTTTTAGAAGCAGTTTTATCCTATCTTTTTTATGCTTATAAAACGAACAAAATTACTGAAACATACTTTAAGAATTTTTCCATCACTTGTTGAAATATCAAAATCTTTATCTTCACAATCATACAAAATTTTGCCCAAATTTTTAGGACTTTTGGTATCAATTTCTGCTCGAATATGTTTTTTTTCAACACATGAGACTAGAATTTCCTAAAAATTTAATGTGTAAAAAATGCAAAAATTTTCTGCAACAAAAAAAACTTACAAATTTCGGTGAATCCATTTTTAAGTAAAATCTGGAAATGAAAAGACTAAAAGACAGTTAATAAAAGCAATAACTAAAAAATGAATAAAATGAAAGAGAGCAGAAAATTTTAAAGTAAAAAATATATAATTTTAGCGGAATGGTAAATTTTTTAGCCGAAAGCAAATTGCAAACAATGGAATAAAGCTGTCACAAAAAAAATTATCGATATTGGTGGATCATTTTTTTCTAAAAAGTGAGCAAAAGAAAACAAAAAATAAAGAACGAAGAAATTGAAAAAATGCAAGCTTCTTTTTTTGTTCCGCGCGAAAAAAAGCAGTTTTTTTTGTAAATAAAAGAAAAATTCAAGCAATAAAAAAATTCGCGTGTTTTCATTGAAGTAAAAAAAGCTGATATCAAAAAATTATTATAACTACAATAACATTAAATAACTATTTTATTTTTCGTTGGTTCAATATTTATGTCTTATGTCATATTTGAAAAGTTTAAATTATGTACAAACTAACAAACAATATAATAAAATGTTACTTTTATTGTAAAAAAATACAACGACTTTAAAAGTCTAAAGCGTGCTTAATAGTTGAATTTTAAGTGAAAATAACTTATTATTGAGCAATTTTTTGATTTTTCATTGTCGCTATTTTTACAATTTCAATCTTCAAAAACGCAAAAAACATGATTTTTAAGAAAAAAGAGCTAAATTTTTAGTATATCCGCCACTGAAAAAAATTTTATGAAAATCAATTTTGGAAAACTTTCATCATTTTTCTTAAAATTTTCTTATATGTCCTACACACAAATGGTTTTAATTTACCGGTAAATTTACCACCGACCATCCCTAGTTAAAAGTAACAAAGCTTATGCATTTTAATAATCTTTTTAATGATAAAAATATACAAAATTTTTGTTCGGTTCAAAATGGCTTTTTTCCAGGTTTTTGTAACAATTTTCTTATTGGCAGAAAATTAAATATCATTCAATTCTTTAATTGTTTTTTTTTCGAAATTTTATAAAATTAATTTTTCTATTCTATAAATTTTGCATTCATAACTTTTTTGTAACAACACTCGAAAATTGGTTTCAAATTAACGTCATTAGAATTTTTTGTTGAAAGAATAACACATTTTTTAAACCATTGTTAAAAACTTTAGTATCAATAAAAAAATATTAATTAAAGTTTTTTTAATAAGAGCAAAGTTTTTTGATTTAAAAGCAAGGAAAATTATGCTTTTTTCATTCATTGGTTTTTATTTTTGCTTCAAAAATATTAATCAAAAATGCGTTTATGCTTTTTGATTTTTTTAAACTTTATTTTGATAAGCTTATCAGAAGCTGTAACTAAAGAAAGAGATATCCCATTTCAACCATTTTCAAATGAAACCGATTCTTCCACAACTTGGGCACCAGATTCATCTTCAAATTTTCCAGATTCAAGTTCCACAAACAAGCCTCCATCTGATTATCCAACAGATTCAACAGCATCAGACTTTTCAACCGATTCTGATTTTTCTACTTATCCAACAGATTCAACTGGATCGGATTTTACGTATTCGTCCACAGATTCCACAACGTCATTTTTTCCCTCAGATTCAACTTCATCAGATTCCTCCAATTACCCAACGGATTCCACAGCATCCGATTCTTCATATTCGCCTACAGATTCCACAGTCTCTGAATCTTCGAATTATCCATCTGATTCAACTGCTTCAGATTATCCAACAGATACAACAGCATCGGATTTTTCAACCGATTCAACAGCTTCAGATTCTTCAAATCCTCCGTCGGATTCAACAACTTCAGATTCTTCAAGTTATCCAACTGATTCAACTGCATATGATTATTCAACCGTTTCTACTACGACAGATTTTTCATTTCCACCTTCAGAATCTACCCCTTCTGATTCCTCAAGTTATCCAACAGATTCAACTTCTTCGGATTTTTCAACCGATTCAACAGTTTCAGATTCATCATATTTTCCCACGGATTCAACGGTTTCTGTCTTTCCAACTGATTCAACAACGTCAGATTTTCCAAATTATCCAACAGATTCCACTACTTCTGATTCTTCAAATTACCCAACAGATTCAACAGCATCCGGTTCTTCAACAGATTCTTCGAATTTCCCAACTGAAATTTCTACATCTCAAAGCGATATCCCTACTATATATTCTTCATTTATTCCTACAACAACCACCACAACTCCACCTCCTCCTCCACCACATAAAATTGTATATCCAAAAAAGAAGCATCATATTTTACGAAAACAAAAACCTAAAAAAATTTTAAAATTTAAAGATGATGATTCTGTAGAATGTAAAAGTTCGATATTAACAGCCGATTATCGACAACAAATTTTGGATGCTCATAATGAATTTCGTTCAACACTTGCTAATGGAATGGCTGAATTACCTTGTAAGAATTTTTTTGGTTTAAGTTTACAAGCTTTGGAATGTATCTGCACGTTGGAATCAGTTGTTCAGTCAAAAAATGCTTTGGCATTGTGTTTTTTTTCTTTTTACTTTTCTGTTAAAAAAATGAAAAAATGAGCATTATCTTTTACGACTGTGCCTGATCTTATATTAATTTTTTTACATACATTTTTTTTTCAAAACTTCCTTTCCAAATCAAGAGATCTTTCAATACAATGAAAATGAAAAAATCATTTCAGGAAAAAATTTATATTTAAAATGGTCTCAAAAAGATAATCTTGAAGATGATGCAATATCCCACTCAATTTTTTATGCTGATTAAAAATATTAATATAAAAAAGCATGAAAAGTTAATATAAAATCAGGCACAGTTGTTAAAGATATTGCTTGTTTTTTTAACAAAAAAATAAAAACTAAAAGAACACAATGCCAACCCATTTTTTGACTGAACAAAAAGAGTGGAACTGATTCCAACGTGATTTGTTTCACAATTTATGAATTTAATTTTCCTAGTTTCTTCTAAAACCAAAATAAGTTAATTTTAGACGGCAAGTTTGCTTCTTCTGCTTCAAATATGTACAAGCTTAAATACAGTTGTAAACTTGAAGCAATGGCACAAGAATGGGCAAATCAAAAAATCTTTCAATACAATGAAAATCAAAAAGTCATTCCAGGAGAAAATATATATTTAAAATGGTCTCAAAAAGATAATCTTGAAGATGATGCAATAAATGAAACAAGTATTTCATGGTGGAATGAATTATCTCAGAATGGATTAATTTCTGAAAAAAATGTTACATTTACAAAAGAAATGCATTCAATTGGACATTGGTCACAAATGGCTTGGTCTTCAACAGAATTTATTGGATGTGGATTTAAGAAATTTAAAAAACAAAATGAACCTGATAGATTCTTATATTATACAGTATGCAATTATTTTCCAGCTGGAAATATTTTAGGCATGAAAATTTATGAAATTGGAAATCCATGCAAAAAGGATAGTGAATGTTCAGAAAAGCCAAAATCAATTTGTGACGTTGATACAGGGCTTTGTTATGCAAATTAATATTTTTTTTTGTTTTAACCAAAAGCTTTGCTAATTTTTGAACTAAATTTTGAAATTTGCTTTCAAAAATGCTAATTGAAAAATTTTAACAGAATATTTAACTTTAACTTCATTTTTTGTAATGTTTATTTACTGCCAATAATAAACTTTGCAAATAAGAGTGTAAATTTAAAATTTTTGTAATTTTGATAAATCCGTAATTTTACAAATTTTTTTTGAAAAAATGTATATCGTAGAATACGAAAATGACGAAATTGTTAAAATAGGTCAAAAGATTCTGCAAAATTTTAATATTTGTTTAACATTTTTGTTGCAATTATTCTTTCCAACTGGCTAAACATTTTGTTCTATTTTTTAGTTATAAATAGGGTTGCCGTCCCCCCTCGTTTCCCCGATTTCCCCGCGGGGATCCCCGAACGGGGATCCCCGTTTTCCCCGTCCCCGAAAGATTTTCATCCCCGAAAAAATTAAAGTTTCGATAATAAAGGAAAAATCACTAAAAAGTTATCCAATTAGCGCTCCACTAATGATTACTGTACATAATAAACGACTTTTACCACTTTTGAATCTTCAAATTTCAGAATATCCAAATTTTTTCTCTCCCTGTCCCGTAGAAAACAGGGTTCCCCGAACGGGGATCCCCGTTTTCCCCGTCCCCGAAAATTTTTGCATTTCGGGGACGTCCCCGTCCCCGACTTTTTCGATTTACGGGGGGGGGGACGGCAACCCTAGTTATGAAACCATAAAAAGTTTAATTGACTTTTTTGTTTGCAATTCTTTAAAAAAATTTGAGGTAGATGTTGTTGAACTTTTTAATCCAGTAATAATTTTTAATGAAATTATACCGCAGGTAAAAACTAATATCATATTTCTTTTAATTTCTAAAGATGCAAGAAAAAGTTATTGTAATCTATTATAACTTTTGCAAATCGTCTGTTATAATACTTTTTGTTTAACCAAATTGTTTTTAGCAGCAAAAATGCAATAAAAATTTTGTTTTTTTTTCCTCCCGCAAAATCAAGAGCAAAAGAATAAATGCAAAACCCTCTTTCTTTTTTTCTGACGCTAGAAAGGAAAAAAGAAAGAAAAAGAGAGAATCACAGACCGAATTTTACTTTTTTTTTAAATAAAGAAATACTATTGTTTATAGTAACTGTATATTACTTTTATTTGGTTTAAATATATTTATTCTTTTCATAAAGTCTTGGTCAGCCGACCGCAAGCTTGGAAATATTCAACTATAAAATGATAGAAAAAGAGAAATCAAAATGATTGCGTTGGCGCCATTTTCTCCTTTGTTGTCTGCCCTTTTGAAGGTGCAGATGTTTTGAAAGTGGTGAAAAGCGCGACGTTGGTGCCAACCTTCGCGACAAAAACAGCATTCATATTTTTTTTCTCACAATTTTTTTAAATATTTTATACTATTTTTAACACAAAAATGTTATGAAATTGTATCTTTTGTAAGATGAAAATAACCTAAAAAAGCTTTTTCAAAGTAATTGAAGTGCACTTTCACTTCCTACTGCTTCAATAAATAAATAACAGATCGAACATGATCAATCAGCCATTAAATAATTAAAAATATTTAATTAACTAACAACTTTCAAAATAATTAAAAATATTTTTTTGGCAACAAGTATGATTAAGCAAATGTTGATTTATATAACGCATTTTAATTAAAAGCTCCATTAAAATTTCCTTTCATCAACAAGTATGATTAAACGCATTAAAAGCTCCATTAAAATTTGTCTGTAAAATATTAATATTATTAAAAATTTATTATAACGCATATTTTTATCTCCAAGATTCCAATAATAAATTTCATTCTTTTGTAAACCTAAACTTTACAATATTTTTTTAAAAATGTTTTCCTTGAATTTGTTCATTGCATAATTATATTAATAATAATATTATGAATCATAAAACTATTTTTTTTGCATTTTAAATGCTTCATTTAACATTGAAAAAAAGGGATTAATCACAATTTTAAATGATGCTTAAAAATTAAAAACGGTTGAATGCGTCAAAAAAAATTAATTAAAAAAATAACAATTTTTTATTTAGTAAAAACTTGTGATTTATATATTTTCTTTTCATCATTTTTTTGTCTGTAAAAGTGTATTTATATTATTAAAAGATTTATATATAAAAAAATTATGGGAATTCATGTAACTGGTCCATATTTATTTTTCAATCTTTCAAATATTGCAGTTTGTATTTTAACAAATTTTTTAATATTTATTTTGTATAAAAAATTACGTACACATGAATATATTCCACCAGAACCACTTGGGTATGTATAATTTAAAAATCTAAAAAATTTTGAAATTTTAAAAATTTTAAAACATGATTTTTGACGGATTAAATTTAAATGACAAAAAAATGGCACGGCAGACCCAAAAGGGGAGTGGGCTGCGCGCAAGCTGCAGTTTTTTTTCAAAAAAAGTGGCTTTTTGACTGCAGGTTGCGCGTAGCCCACTTTTTTTTTTGAATGGGGTTGCTGAATTTTTCAACGCTTTATTCGAAAGTTTTTAGACAATTTTGGAAAACATGCTATTACCCCTTTGTTTTAATTGGATTAATTGGATCTGGACTCTTTTCAGTCTATTCATTATCTGATCCAGATCCCCAAAGTCATGTTTATAAAACTTCAAGAATAATAATAAAATTTGCATTACAACAAATTCGAATGGCAATTTTTATGACAATTTTGGAAAGAATAATTGCAACAAAAATGTTGGAAAAATATTCAAATTTTGCAGAATCTTTTGCACTTTTATCCATTTTAACTGTTTCGTCATTTGCGTGTACAACGATATACACATTTTCAGGTGCAATTTGTAAGTTTATCAAAATCGAAATTTATCGAAATTTTAAAAATGCAATTTTTAGCAATATTTTTTCTTGGAAGCGAACCGGCATTTCAAATAACAGCATATTCAATTTTTGGAATGCATATTTTTATTATAATAATTTGTCGATTATTGTATATTAAAAATAATAAAATGTATAAAATGCTAGCTTTCAGGATTTCGTTGAAACAACGGCATCAGGTTTGTATCATCAATCATTATAATGACATTTTTTTCAATTTCGAGCAAAAATGGAAAAATAGAAAAAAAATTAAATTTTAAGCTACAGATATGAAACTTTCAGGATAGGCTAAAATACGATTGAAAAGAATAAAAATCAAATCTGTTTTCGTTCAAAGTGCCTCAAGGGGTTTATGCAAATTTTCTAAAACTAAAATTTGCATAATTTTGAAAAAAAATTTTTTATGGTTTCAATATGTTCCTTTACCCTAGTTCTATTGTTTAAAAGTCAAATTATTGAAATCGGTTTAGAAATAGGGAAATGGCATCAAATGGAAATTTGCCGAAATCGATTTTTGCCAAAAATCTCGAAATTTTTTCTCTTGACCGATTCTGGCTTTTGTCCTACTTTGTAGCCCTTTTTAAGACGAATATTCTAGATATAAAAATTTTTTTCTACCGACAAGGAATAAGGGCGTAATGGCTAAAATTGTTATGTCAACCAATATCTCTAGCATCAATCGGTAGGAAAAACTCATGCATTTTGTGAGATGTCGACTTACGGTCTTTTGTATAATGAAATACTATCCTGGTAGATCATTCTGGGCAAGTTTCAGCATTTTTGGATGCGATCTCGAAATTTGCCGCTAATTTGAAATTTCAAAAATTAGCCGTATGTAACCTATCCTGAAAGTTTCATGTCTGTAGCTTAAAATCCAACATTTTTTCCTCTTTTCCTCGAAATTAAAAAAAATGCCGTTTTATTGATTTCAAAAAAACTTTTTTCAGATTCTCCAAAATATAAAACTTCTTTCACAATTTTGGACAGGAATCCTAATTATATCCATAATTGCACCATTGGGATCTGTTGTAAGTATAACATATTATTTTATTATGGATAAAGAAGCACCAATTGCATGCTTTTATTTGGTTTGATTATTTTATTAAAAAAATCAAAAATAGTAAATTATTCCTTTTTTTTTAGTTTTATAATCTATCATTTGGAATTTTGGCAGCTGTTTATTTGTTTGAAAAACAAAAAGAAGGCGCAAAAGTTCAAGATTTTCATGGCACTGATGGAAATATTATTGTTTTAAGTCCGCTTGGAAAAAATTTACCTACAAATATTTCAGTTGACAAATATTTTAATGATTTAAAAATGCAATGGAAATAAAATTATATTGAAAATATTTTGGAGTAATCACGTTAAAAATTTATTACAGATGATACGTTATTAATAAAAAAATTACTGTAATTTTTTTTTATTTTTTTTTCTTTCTTTTTTGGATTGAGAATATATTCATTTTGTTTCAGTTGGGGGATATTCAGCAGACCATTTAACAATATCTTCTTTTTCATGGTCAGCTCGAATCATTTCTTTACATAAAAGATAAATCTTCAAGTACTTTTTCCCCCCACTGATTTTTCTCTGTTTTTTTTTACTATTGAACGCTGTCGAACTTTCAACAGTAGAAAAAACTTAGGAAATCAAAAAATGTAAGAACATTTATAAAAACTTTTATTTTTTCAAGATATTTTTTTTATAAATCTGATCAAAAAAACCAAAAAAATTTTGATCAGATTTATAAAAAAAATATTTAATTTGATATTGTAAACAAACAGAAATTTTTTTTGTCTCACTAAAAAGAGTTTTTTCTTTACATTTTTTTATAGATCGTAAAACCATAAAATTGCAAATAAAATTGTTTTTAATTTCAAATACTTTTTATTTTTATCAAAACACATTTTATGTTTTTTCAAACCGCAAAAGAAATTTTATCAACATTATTGCACCCATTTAATTATTTATTTTGTTTGCTATTTATAAAAAAATTCTATTTTATTTTAATCCCTAAAATACCAAAATATGCCATTATAAAAGTACGTAACTTCTTTTTTATCCAAAATCTTAAATTTTGATGACTTTAGCCAACGTGTAATAAAAACAAAATCAACAAAGTATCTATGGAATGTTTTGGCTTTATATCATTAAAAAAAATTTTATTTGTTTGCTTCAAAAATTTAAGATGCTATTTTTTTCACTGTAAAATACAGTAATTAAAACATAAAAGCATAAAAAAAGTTCCTACAAAAGAATTTTAAGTATTTATCTCAGAAAAACACATTAAATAACGAAGGATCTTATAAAACAAAAAAATAGTTTAAACAAAGAAAATTTTTGTGGTGCATAAAAAAATCAAAGAGGCTTTTTCCATAGTTATTGCAAGCAAAAATAATAAAAGAGGAAATAGTATAAAAGTAAATAAAATTTGCAAAAATAACGTAAATTTTGACAGCTGTGCCCGAAAAAAGGAAGAAGTTTTTCGATCGCATAAATTATTATTTACACATAATCTATCTGTCCAGGAAAATAGAGTAACTAAAATTATGGCACTTCTTCAGTTTACCCCACCCCCAGTTTTTCAATCACAAAAATTTGCATAAAATTATTGAGTTTTGTTTGAAAATTCAAAAGGGTGGGCGGGTGGGTTGAGTGAGCGGTTGCTTTTGCGAATGAAGAAAACTGGGGGTGGGGTAAACTGAAGAAGTACCAAAATTATTATTTTTCCTATTATAAGGTAAAATTTGCATAATTATTAAAAAACCTCAAACGGAATCTGGAGCATTGAAATTTGAATGCATAGAATTGGTTTTTCATTCTCATAAATTCAATATTAGGATCAGAAATGTTTAGTCAGAAAACAGTTTTTTCACCTTTCTTTAATCGTGAAATTTTCACTTTTAAGATTTTCAAATATTTTTGTATTATTACTTGAATAATACAAAAATATTGGATTTTTGTCAAACTGTTTTTTATTTGTTGAATGTAATTTATTTCCTTTCTTTCATATTTGGGAAATGGTTGATTTTATAAACTTCGATAAGAAATTATAATTTCTTGTAATTTTAAAAAAATATGTTTAAAAAAATTCTTTCAATTTCTTTTAAAAAAACATAATTTTTAAATTTTTCCTTGCTTAAACAATATTAATCTGCAGGGTTCTGCGAAATCGAAATTCCAAGGACCGAAATCGAAATACTTAAATACCGAAATTTTGATTTCGCAGAACCCTGATAACCAGTGTTTTGTTTTGCCCCGCCCGTGTTAGGAAGGCGGGGTAAAAATCCAAAAGCAGAACACTGATGGTAACCATGCAATAATTTTTTTTTATAAAACGGTTGCTCAGATTCGTTGCTAATAACGTATTCGTTTTTTTTCTGTTTTTAGTTTTTTTTCGTTTCCATTTGCATTTTCATTAAATTTTGATTTTCTAAAAATGCATGTTTTCAATATCTTTTCTGTTTTATTCATTCTTGCTACCAAAAAAGTCTCATTTTTGTTAGTATGAATTTGAATTTAAGGTGCACAATTGTCAATTTACGATTGGGAAATTTCTCTTTTTCCCAACTTTCAGTCCCGTTGTTGGTTATGTCCTGTTACTTTTTTACTGATATCAAAACTAAGCCTTAAAGAAATAAAACATCTAAAAAAAAACATAAAATTTGCTGCAAATTTATTTAAAAACAATAAAAAATGAAATTAAAAAAGATATTATTATTGCATTTTGTACCGTAAAAACGGCCGAATTTAAAAAAATTTCGTTTTTATCCTTAAACACTTTAAATTGTAGAACTAAGATTATGCTGTCGCAAATAGTGTTCGTATCCCCCTCGTAATTCGAAAATCACGGGGACGGGGGGGAAGACATCTCACGGGGACGGGGATACGGGGAAACACGGGGACGGAAATCAGACGGGGAGCGGGGACGCGTCCCCGCGGGGATCCCCGTGTTTCCCCGCCGGGGACGACACGGAAAAATAAAAAGACTTTTTTTTTGACAAAAAAAGTCTTTTTATTTTTATTTCAAATATCAAATTTAAAATATTTTGTAAAACAAGTATTACGTAAAAATTTTTCAATCGACATAGCACTAATATCAAGGTTCACATCCGCTAAAATCACGGGGATGATATTTGACGGGGACGGGGATGCGGGGAAACGCGGGGGCAGAAACGGCACGGGGACGAGGAGCGGGGACGCGTTCCCGTGGGGATCCCCGTGTTTCCCCGCCGGGGACGGGGGGATACGAACACTAGTCGCAAAACAGCTTAAAAATAAACTGTTGCAGCTAAAAATGGTTGTAAGTGTGGAAAATTATATTTGTTGGAATTAAGAAAATATGAATTTTGAAATAAATATTTCATCAAACTGAAACAATCTATATTTGTTTAACACATTTTTTTACAAACAAAAAAAGCAAAACAAGAATATTTTTTGAAAAATTTAAAATTGATTAGATTACTGTAGCCTTTTTTTAACAAATTAAAAATCGTTTCCGACTTTTTTAGAAGTGGTTAAGCACTTTGTTCACCCAAAAAAACGCAGTTTTTAAAATTAAAATAGTTGGTCTTTGTCTCTCACAAAAAGTGTGTATTCAATTAAAAACCTTAATGTTGGAATATCGCCTTTTTGGCAAAGCGCGATCTATTCCAAAACTTTTCTTATTTCTCTGGAACCTTCCAGAAACTAGGCCAGAGCCATATATAAGCAGCTCTGCTTTTCATTTTAGTCAGTCTTGTATATTTTTCTTGTACTATTCATTTGTATTTTATTCTTGTTGGTTTTAATAAATATATTATTATTTATTCTAAACCGTAACAATTGGCGATGCCGGATTCGAACTCAACTTCTACCGCTCCTGCGACTGGTCAACTTCCATTCGATCCTAATTTATTCGCTCAAGCTTTGAAAATGGCTTTCGAAACTATGGGACTCAATGCGAAGACTCCAGCTCAACCAGAAGATCCTCTCAAGTCTTTACGTGATCAAATGTCAATCTTCGATTACATGGATCATGGAGATACTGACTTTTTAACATGGTATTCTCGTGTTAAACCTCTCTTCAACGATTTGGAAGACAGTCAGAAGGTAAGCCTTATTCTTAGTAGACTTTCAGACAGAATTTATCAACGTCTACTTCAACACTTTTCACCAAAAGAGCCTTCTGATGCAAATTTCGACGAAATCAAAAACTTCTTGGCTACAACATACTGTGCTGCTAAATCAACTTATGATCGACGCTATGGATTCTTTCATCAGAAATATGATTCATCACCTTTGGTCGAATATGTTGATAAAATGAATGCACTTTTCGATGCTTGTGGTCTTGAATCTTGCTCCAAAGAAGAACTTCGTGTTGCTCTCATCTTGAACACCATGGATCCTGAACTCCATCGTGCACTGGTTCAAAAAGCTGAAGATAAACGTCTCTCTGGAATCAAAGTCACCGTTCAAGATATTCGTGAAATGGCTTCCACCTATGAACTTCTGAAGAAATCTCATCAACCGATTTCTGCCTCTCCAGAAGTCAATGCTGTCAAACAGAATTCATTATCTTCCAAATCTGGTGTCAAACAAAAGAAACATCAATCTCAGCATGGCAAAAATGGCTCTCATAGTGCTCCACCTTCACCATGCAAATACTGTAACGGCAACCATTGGAATCGTGATTGCAAGCAACGTCAGCAAAAGCCGTCAAAATCAACTTCTCGTCACAGAAGCAACTCAATTTTCATCAATCACATTTCCTGCCGTCCTCGTCGCTTTATTCAACTCTCAGCTGACAACCAAAACCTCCGTCTTCAACTGGATACTGGCAGCGACATCACAGTTATCCCGAAGAAAGTTTGGAAACAACTTGGTAGTCCAACACTCAGAAGATGCAGCATCAATGCTTCAACAGCTAATGGAGGAAAAATTCAATTTCTTGGTGAATTCTCTTCTTCAATCAGCTTCCGCGACAAATTTATTGCTGCTTTTACCGTTTATGTTACTCCAAGTGGTCCTGCTTTAATGGGTCTCGATCTTTTCGATGCTCTTCAACTTGGCAACACTGGTATTAACTACCTTTGTAATGCTGTCCAGACAAAATCACAAGTCACTGCTCATACCCAACGTTCCTTCATTGAACGGCTCAAATCAGAATTCTCTGATGTTTTTCAACCTGGACTTGGATGCTGTACCAAAGCCAAAGCCCATCTTCAACTTCGTCCTGATGCAAAACCAGTCTTTCGTCCGAAACGACCTGTACCATTTGCTGTTATGGATGATATTGAAGCCGAACTCCGACAATTAATGGATCTCCAAGTCTATTCTCCTGTTGGATATTCTTCCTATGCTGCTCCAATCGTTCCTGTTCGAAAACGAAACGGCAAAATTCGTATCTGTGCTGATTATTCCACTGGTCTCAACGATATGCTTGAACCTCATCAGTACCCTCTTCCACTTCCAGTTGAAATTTTCAATATTCTCAACGGTGCTACTGTATTCTCCATCATCGATTTCTCAAATGCATATCTTCAAATTGAACTTGATGATGAATCCAAAAAGCTTTGTACAATCAACACTCATCTTGGTCTTCTTGAAAGCAACCGTCTTCAACAAGGTTTGAAATCAGCTCCTGGTATTTTTCAAGAAATCATGGACAAGATGCTGGCTGATGTTCCACGTACAAAGGCATACATCGACGACGTCATCATTGCAGATTGTGACACTGAACAACATATGAAGAAACTCTTGGAAGTTTTCAAAAGAATTCAAGCTTATGGATTTCGCGTCAGCTTAGAAAAATGTCTATTCTTTGCAACAGAAGTCACCTATCTTGGTTTTATCATCGATAAAAATGGCCGTCGTCCTGATCCTCAACGTATTGCACCAATCCAAAGCATGCCTGTTCCGAAGGATGTCTCAGAACTTCGCTCATTTCTCGGAATGATCAACTATTACAATGCTTTTGTAAATCTCCATAAAATCCGTGGACCTCTTGATCATCTATTGAAGAAAGATCAGCCATGGAATTGGACTCCAGAATGTCAACAAGCATTCGAACGTTCAAAAGCAGTGTTATCTTCGGATCTTATGCTCACTCATTTCGATCCAAAATATCCAATTATCGTAGCTGCTGATGCATCAAGTTATGGTATTGGAGGTGTTATTTCTCATCGTTTTCCTGATGGTAGTGAAAAACCAATTGCACATGTCTCCAGAAGTCTTGATACTCGTGAAAGAAAGTATGCACAGAATGAAAAAGAAGCTTTAGCTCTGGTATTCACGGTCAAGAAATTTCATCGTTACCTTCATGGTCGTCACTTCACGCTTCTCACTGATCATCGTTCACTCGTTTCAATTTATGGCTCAAAGAAAGGTATTCCTGCACATGCTGCTGGTCGATTAGAAAGATATGCTTTATTTTTGTCGTCCTATGATTTCGAAATTCAATATGTCTCTACTTCGAAATTCGGTAAAGCAGATGCTCTTTCACGCCTTATTGCAGAACGTAGATGTGAAAATGACGAAGATGAAAAGATTATTGCTCTTCTCTCTGTCGATGATGAAATTCGTGAATCCTGTAATTCAACTCTATCAAAGCTTCCTGTAACTTTCAAAGACGTCCAACGTGCTACCTCCAAAGATACCGTCCTTCAAAAAGTTATAAAATTCCATCTCTCTAAATGGCCTGCAAAACTGAATGACACTGATATTGCTTCATATCATCGAAGAAAAAACAGCCTTTCAATCTTGGATGATATTTTATTATACAATGAACGTATCGTCATTCCTTCCGAACTTCGCAACAAAGTTCTTCGTCAACTTCACACTGGTCATCCTGGAATGGAACGTATGAAAATGCTTGCTCGCAGCTTTGTTTACTGGCCAAATATTGATTCTGAAATCGAGCAACTCGTTCGTCAATGCCATCAATGCTGCACGTCACAGAAATTACCCGTCAAGACAACTCTCAGTCCATGGCCAAAGCCAAATGGTCCATTCGAACGTGTCCATATTGATTATGCTGGTCCCTTTATGGGTTGTTATTTTCTTGTCGTCATTGATGCGTATTCAAAATGGCCAGAAATCTCAATTATGAATTCAACTACGACAATGGCTACAATCAAGGAACTTCGCCGAATCTTCTCTCGATTCAATTACCCTCAAATTTTGGTTTCCGACAATGGTACTCAATTCACTTCTGAAGTCTTTGCTGCTTTCTGCAACCAAAATGGTATTGTTCACTTACGTTCTGCACCTTACCATCCTCAAAGTAATGGACAAGCTGAAAGATTCGTCGACACCTTAAAACGTTCTCTCAAAAAGCAAGAAGGAGAAGGAAGTATTGAAGATTCACTTCAAACATTTTTACACATATACCGATCTTCGCCTCATCCATCTCTTTCTGATGCTAAATCACCTGCTGAATTATGCATTGGTCGTAAACTGAAAAACAGCTTAAATTTATTAATGCCTCCTGCTAATCAAACAATGATTCGTGATTCAAAGATGGCAATGCAATTTAATCAACAACATGGTGCTCGAAAAAGATCCTTCAATGTTGGTGATCTCGTTTATGCAACTACATATGCCAATGGAAAAACCTCATGGGTACCTGGTAAAATCATCAAGAGAACGAGCAACGTCACTTACAAAGTAAAAGTACCTGGACATCATTGGATTCGTCATACAAATCAACTTCGTCCTCGAAATGGTACGCAAGTGGCTGACATCAACAATCAACTCATTTATGATCTTTTGAGCTCATCCAATGTACCTGTTGAAATTCCAAATACTTCGACAACAACTCCAGATCAAACGTCAACCGAACTAGATAAAAATCTCGACGAAATTTACCACTCCGCAGATGAATACGAAGAATCAGAAATTCCACCTGCAATTCAACCTACAACAACAGCAACTCAACCAACAACTACAACAATTCAACCCACAGAAACATGGAGATCTACTCGTATAAGAAATCCTGTTGACAGACTCAATGTCGATGCTTCAAAGAAATCTTATACTTAACTCTGCCTTTTAGGATTTGTAGTTTAATTGTTGAGATAACCTAGTTTTATTGTTGAGATTTTTATTAAGCAAGGGGAGTGTTGGAATATCGCCTTTTTGGCAAAGCGCGATCTATTCCAAAACTTTTCTTATTTCTCTGGAACCTTCCAGAAACTAGGCCAGAGCCATATATAAGCAGCTCTGCTTTTCATTTTAGTCAGTCTTGTATATTTTTCTTGTACTATTCATTTGTATTTTATTCTTGTTGGTTTTAATAAATATATTATTATTTATTTTAAACCGTAACACTTAACTTCATATATTAAATGACTAAAAACATGTGTCATAAACTTTAATTTTAATCGATGAGTAATAAAAAATTTGAACATATTTTGCAAAATAAAAACATATTGAGTCAGGTCGTTTGAAAAAAAAAATGTATCTTTCAATTTTGCACTAATTTGCTGTGTTTATTTTTTAGCTGTCTGACATTTGATTTATTTTTTTAAAAACAAATTTTTATTTGACATATAGTTTAAAACCATACAATTACTGAATGTTTAAACAGATTTAAAAAGAAACTTCCATTTTTATGTAACTGTTTTTTCACCAAAAAATGACTTTTTTTTAATCTTTTGAACTCTATTTTTCTGCATCATTTTTCACTGGCTGTATCAATAAAAAAATATAGTTTTTCGACAGACCATGTTTTTTTTGTAAAAGACTTGTAAATATCCTTTTTTTAAAGATCATCAAAAAACCTTAATCTGCTATTAAAAACTGTAAAATCTGCAAAAAAATGTGTAAAAAATAACCTAACAAAAATGTATCATAAAATTCAACTTTAATTGCAACCGATGAGCAATAGCAAAATTTTTTTCAAAAAACAGGTGTTGAATCATTTTTTTTAAACATGTATGCAATCATTCCCTAATCTGTTGCGTTCATTTTTTCTATTTGTTTTTTTTTTAAATTTTTATTTGACAAACACCGCTGAATACATACATTTTTAAAATCCCACCCTTTTTAATTAAAACTATAAAAATGAAAACATTTTTTCCTATTTTTTTAAGGTTCATTTTAAATATAATAAACTTTTTGAAAAATCATGAAAAATAATATTTTTGTTGGATTATTTTTATGCTGTATTTTTTTGTTGAATTCTGTAAAATCAGATATTATTTTAACGACTTGTGCAAGAATGGGAACACCAATTTTGGATAAAATTGCAACAGGTGCTTGTATTACATCATGCAAATTTCAAGTATGTCCGGAAATAATTTGCATAATTTAAAATAAATTTTAGAATTGTGGAACTGGATCATGCAAAAAGAGAAGTGGCCGACCAGTTTGTGTTTGCAGCAGATGTGACAAAGGCGGCGGAGCATGGCCAAATATTCCTTCAAAAGGAAAAAAATAAACAAAAATTTTTTTGTAATTTTTTCACTTTTTTTAAATTTTCTGTTATTCTTTTTTATCGAATAAGTTCGATACATTTGGTATATTAATAATGTTAAAAATTGGTTTTAAATGCATTTAAATTTTTGTCCAATGTGATTGTAAAAAATAAACAGTATAATACCAAGAAAATTTGTTGATGGATTTTTTTAATGGTAAAAAAATCAGATTCGGTCAACCGAAAAATTTTTGAGATACTAATTTCGGCAAATTTCGATTTGATGCTATTTCACTATTTCTAAACCGATTTCAGTAATTTGACTTTTAAACGATAGGCTAGGGGAACATATTGCAACAATAAAAAAAATTATGTTATGCAAATTTTAGTTTTATAAAATTTGCATAAAGACCCTGAGGCAATTTGAACAAAAATGAATTTGAATTTCGTTCTTTTCAACCGTATTTTAGCCTATCCTGAAAGTTTCATGTCTGTAGCTTAAAATTTAACTTTTTTTTCCTTCTCTCCTCGAAAATGAAAAACATTTAAAGGAAGCGGACCCTTTGATCCATTTTTTAAAAATGGATTTTGAAATGTTTCTTTTTTTTCCAAACCATCGATATTCGCACAG
The DNA here is from genome assembly GCA_963922195.1 of Panagrolaimus sp. PS1159. Lineage (NCBI taxonomy): Eukaryota > Metazoa > Nematoda > Chromadorea > Rhabditida > Panagrolaimidae > Panagrolaimus > Panagrolaimus sp. PS1159. The sequence continues at coordinate 1,267,976 of CAWUHW010000017.1, read as the reverse complement.
CGTGCTGTTTGTTGCGTTTTTAACTTTTTGCCAAAAAAAATTTTTCACAAAAAGCACTCTTTTTGTTTTTGATCGCATTTACTTTGTATTAATTTTTTTTGGGTTTTTTTTATTTCTAAGGTAAAAAAAGGTAAGAAATCTGATAAAACGATATAAAATTTACCCAAAAGCTATGGAAATATGCGTTTTTCAGGTGTCTGAAAAGTAACCTAAATTTCAAAGTGCCAAATCTTTCGTTTTTAACGGTGTTTTATAAAATCTGAGATTACAGAAATGATCAGCAGGATCGAATTAGTCAAATGTCCAGTCAGAATTTTTTTTGGTCTTTAAAAAGTTGAAATATTTTATATTCAATATTCTATACCATCACCATGATCTACGACATCATTTATTCTGAATATATTCTTCAATAATTACTCAAAATAGCAATAATTCAATCTAAAATGATCAACTTAATGAATTTTGAATGATGGAAACACTTCTTAAATGAATATATTCGCGGCAACTATACTCAAAGTCATCAACATCTCCAACATCAAAAAATTAATTAAAATCGACAATATATCATCAAACAATGATTCTTGAAAGGCTGTAATAGACGAAAAATGTTTTTCTCACATAAATGTAAGTATTAAATATATTAACTTGTATTAATTTCGCAATTTCAGGTCATTTTTTGCATATCAACAATGTTGCGTATATACTGTAATCTATGAATACTACTGTGGACACCTGAATTCGATTTTGCTGATTTGCTATTGTTAAATTTTTCATATATTAGGAACATGTGAAATTTTAAAGCTATTATTGGCTTTTATAAAAGTGTGATTTGTAACTTTTAAACTGTTTATCAATAATATGTTTTTAATCAATGACATTAAAGTGGTTTATATATTAATAATAACGTTGAAGTTATTCATTTGTGTTACATTAAGTATAAAATAACTCCAGAATTTTTTATAATCACATAAGATACAAAATATGACTTCTTTCATCAAACCATAAAATATTCATAGATTACAGTATATACGCAACATTGTTGATATGCAAAAAATGACCTGAAATTGCAAAATTTATACAAGTTAATATATTTAATACTTACATTTATGTGAGAAAAACATTTTTCGTCTATTACAGCCTTTCAGGAATCATTATTTGATGATATTTTGTCGATTTTGATTAATTTTTTGATGTTGGAGAAGTTGATGACTTTGAGTATAGTTGTCGCGAATATATTCATTTAAGAAGGATTTCTATCATTCGAAATTCATTTAGTTGATCATTTTAGATTGAATTATTGCTATTTTGAGTAATTATTGAAGAATATATTTAGAATAAATGATGTCGTAGTACATGGTGATGGTATAGAATATTGAATATAAGATATTTCAACTTTTTAAAGACCAAAAAAAATTCTGACTGGACATTTGACTAATTTGATCCTGCTGATCATTTCTGTAATCTCAGATTTTATAAAACACCGTTAAAAAATAATGTTCTGGCACTTTGAAATATAGGTTACTTTTCAAACACCTGAAAAACACATATTTCCATAGCTTTTGGGTAAATTTTATATCGTTTTATCAGATTTCTCACCTTTTTTTACCTCAGAAATAAAAAAAACCCAAAAAAAATTAATACAAAGTAAATGCGATCAAAAACAAAAAGAGTGCTTTTTGAGAAAAATTTTTTTTGGCAAAAAGTTAAAAACGCAACAAACAACACGCTGTGTATTCGTGATCAGGGTGACTCTTGAAACGAAAATGCAGTTTTCTTTGTTAAAAAAATAAAAACAAGGGAAACTGCATTTTCGTTTCAAGAGTCACCCTGATCACGAATATCGATGGTTTGGAAAAAAAAGAAATATTTCGAAATCCTTTTTTTTTTAAAAATGGATCAAAGGGTCCGCCTCCTTTAAAAAAAACCATAACTATGAAGAAAAATGTATTAAACGATTTTTTTGAACTTAAAATTTTTGTAAAAGCCACTTGGCATTGATTCATTTTGGTGTTCCAAAAAATCAAAATCTTTTTCTCAATCAATAATATTGCATCATTCTTATTTAATATTATCGCAGATAGTTATATTTCTTATTTGTTCAGCGCTGCAGCATGCTACCAAGCTTTCGAAAAAATAAAAATATTTTCTAGCTATTTTTAAGCTCTTTTTCATTTATTTAAAAGCATTCTTGAATTACGAAACATTCTGTTCATTAAACTCTGATTTTTTAGCCATTATTTTACTCAATTAATTGTTTTTTGTTTTTTTAGATGGCAACAAATGGTGAATTTGTGTTATTCAAAGACAAGCAGAAACTTTTTAATGATAATTCTGAAACTCAATATGGAAATAAATATTCAAATTTGAATTTAAATCAAGGATGCAATTTTCCAATTTTAATTCCTGTCCAATCTTACAGCAAACCAAACAACAATAAAAACTGTGGTAAACAAATATCGCTGCAGTTCCTAGAAATCTAAACAATAAATTAATTAATTTTATATGGAGTAAAAAAAGCTAAGGAAATTAATTTTGATATTTTATTTATTTTTTTTGGCATTTACTTAAAAAAAATTTGCTGAGGGAACTGCAGCAACAACTGAATTAACAGATTTTGAAGTATCTGAAAAGTGTAAAGAAAGAAAGAAGTTATTATCATTGGAGAAACCTTCAAAATGGTTAAAACTTAATAATAATGCTGAAGAAAAATTTGATAAGCGATGGAAGAAAGATGGCAACTTTTTAAATACCAATGAAAGCACTTTATCTCTTCGTTAGTTTTATCCTTGTAACTATAAGTAAAAATAAATATTGTTACAGATATTGCTGCTTACGAAAAATCAGTTGAAGATGTTGCATCTGATATTTTTAATGGCAAGAATAAAGAAGGCTTAAAACATGGTACTCCTAGACCGATCAAAAATGTTAAGCATATTGTTACTTCAACATTTGTTATCCATGTAAGATCTTAAAGACAAACTAACTATTTGTATATTAAAATTAAATTTTACAGAATCTATTTGAATTCCCTAGGCAGCAGAGGAATAGAACATTTGAACCAGAATTATCCCAATTTAGAGCATCACAACGTTTACTCAATCCCATTGAAGAATCAAATAATAATCAACAACGTATTCATTTGCAACAACAACAACAACAACATCTAGTTGCTGTACAACATCGACAACCTCTTCGTCATCCTGAAGTTAGAATGCAACATAATTCACCACAACGTGGACATTCAAATCCAGGTAACCAAAGGTTATCATCTGGATATATCTTACCAGAAGATAAATATTTTGAGGTGTTTACTTAGGACTTTCTAGTACTCCAAGCTTCTTTTTGCAGCAACATTATTAGCTAAAACAATTTTGCGGCTCTTGATATTGTTTTAAGGTTGGAGGCGAAAAAAAAATGTTCACGATCGTGAAAATTTTTTTTTTCGAACTGGAATGATCATCGCACCGTGCAACACATTTTCAAAAACGCTTGTTCAGCGATGTGAAAAAAAGCTTTCCTTTGAACAAAAAAAATATTTTTGATTTACAAATTAATATTATAATAAATTTGTATTTTTAGGAAATATGAATTATACCGGTGCATATCTTATTGGCTCACAAACTTTAAGATTATATGATCTTTATGCTTTACGACCTTCAAGCCAATGGATTGATGCTGAATCAAATAAGCATGGTAAAACTGTGTAATCTTTCTTTATTGCTATTTAATTGATATTTGCTTTTATAGCTTCAGCATGGACTGCTGAAACACTTCGAGAACGTATGACAAAAGTGTTTACAAAGATTGTTAAAAAAGAATTAAAATGTTTAATTTTGGTAAATGCTACACAGCTTTCAATTGAATTGCTTAAACTTGCATATGAAATTGGTCAATTATATGCAAAAGAAGTTCATATTATTTCTGCAACAGTTGCAAGACTTCAATGGGCTGTTGCTGAAACAAAATTAAATTATTTAAATATTGGTGGAAAAGTTTTAGTTGCATGTTTTATTAATGATGTATGTGAATTTGATGAACTTGTTGTATCTTCCAATTCAACGTATATTCTAAATTCTGTAAGAAAGTGTGTAAAAGATCGAGCAAAAGAGGTCCTTCTTGATCGGATAAATGTTATTAAACCTGCATCTGTTGCTTTTGTTTCAACATATGAATGTCAGGCATTAAAGAGATGGTTTGAATCTCAATATCCTGGAAGAATTCATTATATTGTTGAAAAACCTGATTATATTTTATTGAATGGCGGATTAGCTAAGGCTGCAACAATGTTCCCTGGAGAATATGTGCCTTTCAATGTTCAAGATTTTGCAAGTGGATATAAAGTTGAATATATTGATGATGAGGGAAAGAAGCATTCAGATGCTTTAATTCCTTTTAATAAAACTTTTCCTGCTAAAAATACTATAGAATTGTCAAATATTAAATCTTTTTGTGTAAGTACTATCATTTTTTCAAAAGCTATTATCCTTATTAAAGCTATTTTTGTAGGTAAAATACAATGAAGAGATTACGGTAGCTCCAGTTGTTCCCCCAGCTTTAGCATATGGTCTTCCACAGAGTGTTACATTATATCCATATACTCAAGCAAATGGCGTTAGAATTACTGCAAATATTAATACATCTGGTGTACCATATTTAAAAGTGGATATCAAACAAACTGTTACAAATATTCCACCTCCTTCAACTTCACCGTCGACAGCTGCTACAGCAGTTTCACATGGTTTATCAGCTTTAACAATGTCAACAACAACCAATAGAATGATGTTTAATGTTAATAAATTTAAGTTTATTATTAAGCTAAAAGCTAATTATGGTTCAATTTGGTCAAAAAATGAAGGAAAAGAATATCCACTTTTAAATGTTAATCGTATGTTTGATTTGTATGTGTTTGAAGATTTAATCTGTGATTTTTAGAAAATGATTGGACTCCATTTTTTGTTTCATTTTATAAAAAGGATCCAAGAATTGGTGAAAGGGCAGAAGCACATTACAAGAAATCTCCACAATCTGTTATCAAAGGTAAACCTATACTTTTTCTTTTAACTCCAAATCTAATTCAGTCTTTTTTAGATGTTCATAAAGTTATTGGTATACCATTTAAAAAGATTGAACAAGACAGAAAATGGAAATTTGAAATTGTTCCAGCTCCAACGGATGATCGAATTAAATATGGAATGTTTGAAATTGAAACTCCAGAAGGAAAGCGGCAATTATCACCTGATGCAATTATGTCAATGTTTTTGGCAGCTTTGAAGAAGCTTGCTGAACGTCAATTTAGTATTGAAATTCGCAATCTCTCAATTCAACTTTCTCCACAAGATTATAAGCCTGATCAAATAAAATTTGTTAAAGCTGCAGCTCAAAATGTTGGAATTGAAGTTGAAAATATTGATTATATGGGTTTTTAAAAAATATATACGTGTAAAAGACAGAGTTTGCCTTTAAATATCTTTGTAAAGCTTTTATTGTTTAAAGTTTGTTAAATAAATTTTTTATTAAATTTTGTTTATTGAAGCTACATTAATGCATTTCTTCAAAGACCGTTTTTTTCTTAATTTTTTTTCACCAGAAAACTTACATTTCCAATCATGTTCGTCTGTGCTTTTACAAATTACATCAGAAAAGTTCAATTTCGAAACTTTGTTTATGAATTTGGCCGAAAAAAGAAATTGCAAAAATGTTTGAGAAAAAAAATACTGCTTTCTGGTTAGAAATTTGCTGTAAAAGAGATGTTAAAATTTGTAGTTTAGTTGTTGTAGTTTAACGTCAAAAAAGAAAACAGTTGCAGCTTTTTTTTTAAACGTTTTTAAGGAAGAAAAAATTTTGAATATTTAATTGTCACTAAAGAAATTAGTGTAATAACAACAATGTCTGTATGTTCTTCCTAAAAAATACCATGGAATTTTCTTTCAAATGCATGTCGAATATCTTAGATTTTTATGTAAAATTAAAATCTAAGATATTCGACATGCATTTGAAAGAAAATTTGGTTTGTTGGAACCAACATTTAAAAATATTTGCATTTTTCATAAAGCGGGAATAAATCATAATTATGCACATATACAAATAAATTTTATGGAAAATCCGGTCGAAAATTATGTACATATTTCTCTTTGCTAATCAATTACATGATTGATGACTTTCACAAGATCACCATATTACAGGGAATATATTTGTCTGAGAAAATCTCTTTTTTTCTGATTGTAAATATTTGCTGATATTTAATAATAAAAAAAAGTTTAAATAGAATAAAATTGTTGTTACTAAGATTTTTTATAATAAAAAATCTTTGTTGACTGTATCATTACCGAAAATATAATATTTTAATCAAGATGATCCATAACTCTTATTTAAAAGAGTTATGGATCATCTGCAGATTTAAAAGATTATCAGAGAATCCAACTATTTTTAATCAGTTTTTTCTTTTTGTAATATTTGAAAGAAAACGAGAAAGAAAAGATACCTTTAAAATTTGTAGTTTAGTTGTTGTTGTAGTTAAACGTCAAAAAAGAAAACAGTTGCAGCTTTTTTTTTAAAACGTTTTTAAGGAAGAAAAAATTTTTAAATCAATTTTTTGAATATTTAATTGTCACTAAAGAAATTAGTGTAAACAACAACAATATCATTCGTGAGTTTGCTGGAATTGATAATCATCAATTTCGCTTATATAAAAACATGTTTTTATATAATTACAACCAAAGGATTTATTAACGGAAGAACAGAAGTTTAAATCGACAACTTATGTGGGAAGATCATTAAATTATATAAGAAATTTTGTTTTGAAAAAGTAACAACCTCGAGTATCATACAAAGCTTTAATTCCGTAAAAAATGTAATAACTGCTTTAAAATTCAATTATGACAACATAAAAGCCGAAGATATTCGGCATGAATTGGAAGACAAATTTGGTTTGTTGGAATCAACATTTAAAAATATTTGTATTTTTCATAAAGTGGTGATTAATTATAATTATGTACATATACAAATAAATTTTACAGAACCGTTAAATGAACATTATGTATTTCTCTTTGCTTATCAATTACATGATTGATTGTTTTCACAAGGTCACCATATTACAGGGAATATATTTGTCTGAGAAAATCTCTTTTTTTCTGATTGTAAATATTTGCTGATATTTAATAATAAAAAAAAGTTTAAATAGAATAAAATTGTTGTTACTAAGATTTTTTATAATAAAAAATCTTTGTTGACTGTATCATTACCGAAAATATAATATTTTAATCAAGATGATCCATAACTCTTATTTAAAAGAGTTATGGATCATCTGCAGATTTAAAAGATTATCAGAGAATCCAACTATTTTTAATCAGTTTTTTCTTTTTGTAATATTTGAAAGAAAACGAGAAAGAAAAGATACCTTTAAAATTTGTAGTTTAGTTGTTGTTGTAGTTAAACGTCAAAAAAGAAAACAGTTGCAGCTTTTTTTTTAAAACGTTTTTAAGGAAGAAAAAATTTTTAAATCAATTTTTTGAATATTTAATTGTCACTAAAGAAATTAGTGTAATGACAACAATATCATTCGCGAACTTGCTGGAAAGCGTTTTTTAACACCTTTTTAAGTGATGTTAGAGCGCATTAAAGCATCGTGCACACAATTCCGACATTATTAAATGTTGTTATCTATCGACGATCTCGAAATTTCTTTATTGATTTAGAAAATCAATTAACTCTCGATGAGGAACTTACAAAATTAAAAAACGATAATACAATTTTTAAACAAGCTGTTTCTCAGCCGTAAAAATTAGCAACACCTCTGCCCATTTTTCTAAGAACTGACGAGGCGGGGCCTTGTTTTTGAATGACATTGGCACAAACCTGTATGTAATAGTTACAACTTTGCTATAATTATTAGATCTAGGGATTGCTTTTGCAGATGCATTGAAAAAAAAATTTGTTACAGAAAATTAGCCTTGTTTTGGTTCTTCATTATTTTTTTCCATTTGAAATAATCCCTTCCACTATATAATTATTTGTATTAAAAATATTGCACAATATTACTCATCATTAAAAAAAATAAGTCACTCCACATCAAGCACAGAAAATAAATAAACTTTTCTTGTTTTTTTCTCTTTCTTTTTTTTTGTTTCGTTCTCTTTCATTTTTACTGTTTATACGTATTTTGAAAGAGTTCATTGATCAAAAGCATAACACTACTTTTTTTCGTTTCTCTCTTTTTTTATCCACAAAAAAAGTTTTAACCTTTATCTTTAATGTTTTTTTTTTCTGCTAAATAATTGTTCAATGGAAAAAGACTTTTATTTTTGTTTTATCTTTGTCATTTTTAATAAAAATTTTTTTTCGATAAATTATTTCGAAAAAAGTTTTAACCTTTATCTTTAATGTTTTCGTGTTTTTTTTTCTGCTGAATAATTGTTCAATGGAAAAATATGTACTTTTCGAAAATGTTTTATTTTCGTTTTCCTCGATTATCCTTGTCATTTTTAATATTTAGTTTCAATCCTATTTTTATCCATTATTTTTCTGAATAATTACTTTTCTAGATATTTTCTTTCAGCTTTTAAAAATTCGTAACATCTTTTTTGCGGCATCTCATTAAAGGACAAAGGTACCCAAAACAATTTGAAAGATCAGAGAATTTAATGACTATTTTTAATCAGTTTTATCTAATTTTTGATGTCATTTTTCACAAAGGCACTTAAAAGTAAAAGGGATATGCGCGATTTTGATATATTTTTCGTTATAACGTTCTTTTTCAAATGTGGCATGAACCTGACAATCAGGCAATAGAAAAAATTCATGATCATCATGTTTATGCCATTTTGAATAAAAAATAAAAAATGAGAATTATATCAAACCATCTGCCTTTTTTTAATGACATTTTTCTTAAGGCACTAATTAATCATCTTCTTTCTTGTCGCAAATGTAACAGTATTTATCAAATGATATATTTATATCTTAGATGAGCAGTTCTTTGGTTTTCCTCCCGCATTTTCTCTTCATGTAAAAAATGGTTAATATTGTTTTTTTTAAATGCAAAATTGCGGGGGGAAAACTAAAGGAGATTGCAATAGGCGAACTTCTTTGGTTTTCCCTCCACACTTATTTTATTTATTTTTTATACAAATTGTTCCACGTTTGCTTTTGAGTCATTTTTCAACTTCATTTTCGAAGACGTTAGTCAATCGGGTGGTTAGTGCGTTAAGTTATCAATAAGCAGCTAAGGGTTCAAATCCGAAAGCAACAATCAAATGAAAAATCAAAGAAAGATAAAGAGAAAACCAAAAAAGTACCCTTATAAAAATCGCTATAAAATTTTAATTTGTAAAATTTGTATGTTCACATTTTAAAAACATTTTTTATGCAATGTTAACTTTTCCAAAATAACGGTTTAAATCATTTTTTGTACGGATTAATTCTGAAAAAACAATAATTTATTCACTCCAAAATGTGTTATTGACCATGTGAGAGGAGGTAGTTTAACACCAAAAACCTCATGTTTTTATCCTAAATAACAACATGCGGTTTTTGAATAAAAAATATATTTTGGTTAAAATTTTTTTGCTTTTTCACGTTCATCATAAATGTTAAAATACAAAATTTTTTAAAGTATTTTTACTATCATTTTTTGTTTATAATTTTATTTGATTGATATTTTTAAACTTAAAAATTGATAAACAAAAAAAGAAAAACGTTTGTTTATTTTGTTTGCATTTTTTTATTGAATTCCATTTTTTGTTTTGCTCTTTTTTGTCCATTTTTTTCTTCCGGTTTTTGTTGGACTTCAAAGAAGTAGAAAAACAAAATAAAAGTCCATTTAAAGCATTTTTTTCGGCTTCTTTTTTTCATAAACAAAAAGGCCAGAATGAGAATCCATTACACAAAAATAAGTATTTTGAATGCATTTTCGAGTGAATTTTTTTTGTTTTTAAACTTAATGGCAGCAAAAAAAAGATGCGGTAGAGAGAAGAGATGATGGTTTTTGAATGGCATTTTAACGGAAAAGAAGGAAGATGGATTCTGATAAAATGAAAAACGTCGAAGGACGGTTTTTTTGATAGAAAAATTCTTTGACCCTTTTTTTAATTTCTAGCATAGAGATTTGCAAAAACAATTTGCGACTTTTTGTTTTTTTATAATATTATTTTTGATCGTTTACTTTCGCGCATTTATTTTTTATTTTATCTGACTTAGAAAAAAATTCTGCATTTGATAGTAGTGAACGGTAATCCGATCCGATCCGACGGATTGATCCGTCAATCCGATCCGTTAAAATTCCCAATCCGTTAACAATCCGTCAATCCGATCCGTTGAATATTCTGATCCGTGATTGTTTTCTTTTTTTTTTGACTTATTTCTGTCGTTGTTTATTCGTATTTTTGTAATGACAACAGATATTTTACGTCTAGATCGTAAAACAGTCCACATTGTAAAACCATTGTAGATAAGACATGTTTTATAATAAATGTATAAGATTGTACACTTGTTGAATCATTTGATAATAATGATATTGAAAATTGGGATTAAATAACTTTTTATTCATTTATCGTTTATTTGTCTCATTTCTCAACAAATGTTTTAAAAAAAATAAAAAAAAGTTTGAAAAATTTGTTCTATATTTCCTAACAATCCGACGGATCAATCCGTTAATCCGATCCGACTAAATTCCCAATCCGTTATCAATCCGTCAATCCGATCCGATATTTGACGGATTGATCCGTGATCCGACTTTTTAGTTTTCGGATAGGATTACCGTTCACTATTTGATAGGCACAATTTCAATTTTGGGGAATGGAGGGGCAAAAAATTCGGATAAAAAAATTACGGTATTTTCATTTTTTTTTAATCAATTATCATTTTTATCAGCATTTAACCTAACAATTTTTTTATCAATTCCTATTAATATTAAGATTCTGCATTTTTTGGTACCAAAATTATGTTTATTGCAAAATTAAAAAAAAACGTTGCACATCCTTAAATTAATTTTTAAAAATCTTTACACAAAAAATGAAATTTGTCGTAGAATTTATTCAAGGATACGATAAAATAACTACATAAGTTCCGGAGCCGAATTTTGTAAACGAATTTTTTTTATAAAATACAGTAAATTATCGTTTTTTGAATTATTGAAACCTATAGATATTTTTTTTCTCTATTTGCAGGGGGCATTTCGACAGCTTTTTGTGTTTATCGAAATGCCCCCTAAAAATACTACATTAATTTTTTTAATATACAATTATATTTTTCCCATTTTTGTGACTCATTTCTCTAAAAATAAATTTTTTTTTACGGTTTTTATTAAGATATTTATCCGCCTATATTTTATATTTTTTTGACTCATTTATAATCTTCCAACAACAAAAAATACCACTTTTAATTTTTTTTCTTTTTATTAAAAATATTTATTTTTGGCATGAAATTATTTTTTAATACCTTTAAAGCTCAAATAAAAAAAGACTATAGTTGCAAATATAAATATTTTTTTTAAATCCCCAAAGGGGATAAATGCCAATGTTATCCTTTTTTTTCATCAAAATTGTTTTTTTGTGTGTTCGGAACATTCCTTTTTTGGTTTCAAAAAAAACAAACCCATTTTTTACCCCTTTGTTTTTTTATAGTCCATTTCTATTTTTTTTTCAATGGCCCAAAAACAAAAAAAGAAGTGTCTCCAAAAAATATTTATGCGTTTTTTTAAACCGTAAAAAAATGATACATTTTTAGTTGGTCTCTTCTGTTTCTTCTGCGTTTGTGGCTGCTGCTGCTTTAGGGGATAAAAAAAAGAAGGAAAGAAAAAAGTAACATTTTTTGTTTACCCCAAAATTTGTTTATTTTTTATTTTCCAAATATTTTTAATGAGAAACGAAAAAACTAAAGTCCATTTTTGGTATTTTTTTTATTTTTATTGAAATAATTAAAAAAGAATTTTTTTTTGGTTATTAAATTTCTAGGGTTTTTGTTTTTTGCAAAATTTTGCATTTAATAATTTTTTGGTTACTATCAAATTGGGTGGAGTATAAAATTTCAAACAAATTCACAGATGTTTAAAAATTTGTTTGCCTTTAATAATAGTGAGTTATCACAAATATATTTTTATCAGTAAAATTTTGTATTTTTAGGAATATTTTTTTGTGGTACCATTACATTTGTTTCTATTAATTTAAATATAACCTGTTTAAAATTTCTTGTTTACTAAAAGATAAACCCTCCCCCTTTTTATTTTTTCTTTTGTTTTTTTCTTTCCACTTATCTCAAATTTTTTAATCTTTCAATTTTTATTGATCACATCTCTCGCGTTTTTCTTTCAAATTTGTTGTTTATAAAACAAGTCTCTTTTAATCAATGCGTGCGAATATCAGTGATCTTTCTCCTCTCTTTTCAACATTTTTTATTCCAAATTTAGACTTTTTAGTTTTAAAATGAGATTTGAATGTTTTTGCAGTTGCACCAAAAATGCGCGAAAGTTTCCCGGGGAACACTTTTCCGCAAATTTTTTGTCAATATCGAAAAAATAATTGTTTTTTTTAAATAATACATTTCTGATATACTTTTTATCACTGCTTATATCTGTCCAAACAGAATTTAAATACATGCTTTTATTAAAAAATTAGAGTTGATTTTCGTTCCCGTTTTGGCGGAAGTGCTAAACGGAATTTCGTTTAAAAAACGGAAGCAAAAATGAGCTCTAATTTTTAAATAAAAGCATATATTTAAATTCTGTTTGGACAGATATAAGCTATGATAAAAAAATAGATCAGAAATGTATTATTTAAAACAACATTATTTTTTCAATATTGACAAAAAAAATTGCGGAAAAGTGTTCCCCGGAAGTACATCCCTGTTTTGCGCAGATTTTGAATTTTCCTGAATCAGGGAATATTGGAAATTTTAGGAGGGGATGTGGAAAAATTGTCTTTTTTGCTAAACTTAAATTATATTGATTTTGATAATTTTTTTAATTTTTACTAAAGGGCTTTTTATTTATAAATTTAAATAAAAGGTATCTCCAAAATCGGTCTGTTCATTTTTTGCGATTGCACTGAACTTTGAGAATATTTTTTTCATTAAAATTTTTTAATAATAACAATAATTTTGAACTTTTACATGTTTACTTTGAGAAGCTTTTTCTTAAACAAAAAAAGAACCTCCCCCTCAAACGTGAATTTCTTCAAATCAAAAAAAAAAACTCAAAATAAAAGTTGCAACTTTCTTTTTTTTTAAATAAACACAATTTTTTCCGCCATCGAAAAAAACATTGATGATTGTTTCTTTTTTTTTGATGGGTGCAAAATTCTTTTCTTTCTTTTATTTTGTTGATCTTTAATTTTTTTGATGGAAGTTTAATGACACCTTTAAAATCTTCTTCTTTTCATTTTTTGCTGCAATAATTTCGAGGACTTTAAGCTTTATTGTTGTTTATTGCAATGCTGCAGGTAAAAGTAGCAGGCTGCTTGCATGCTTTGCGAAATCATTGCATCAATAAAAAAAGTTGTTTTTTTATAATAAAACTTTGTTTAAAAAAATGTATGAAAAATGCCATTTACAAAAGTGCCATAATTTTTATTTGTTAAAAAAGAAGAAGTGGGATTTTTTTTTGGCACCAAAAAATTGCTTTTGTAAAAAAAAAGTATTTTTTTAGTGTCGAAAAAAATAATAGGTCTCAAGTAGAAATTTCATTTTTTATAGGAAATCTCATGGATTTTTCCAAAGCTCTTCAAAAACAGTTCCGCCTTCTTTTTGAACATTTTGTATGTCCGCTTTTTTGATTTTGGTAAAAAAAATTTTTACCAGCAAAAATGTTGTATTTTGTGTGTCTCTCTTTTTCTTTGATTTCAATAAAGAAAAAAGACTAAATAACTGAAAGACATTAAGAATTGAATGAATGAGAGCAATAAATAGGTGGACGTTGACGTTTATAAACTTCTTTTTGCATGCAATCAAAGAAACAAAAAAAAAGTGAGCAGCAGCAAAGTTAAAAAAGACTCTCACTGAAAAAAACTGCATTCTTTCGTTCATTTTTTTGCTGCTTTTTTTCAAGCAAAAAAGAAAAAAGTGAGCCACCATCAAACAGAAACACATATATACATACTTTTCTTTTCCCCCTTTTCTTTTTTTTCTCTCTTCCAGTTTTGTTAGTTAATAGTTGTTGCAGAAGAGAGAGAGAGAAAGATAGACAAAATAAATGAATGAAAATGAAAGAGAGCAGCTCCTTTCCCCCCAAAAATAAATATAGGTAGCAAAAGAGAAATGCAAGCAACACATTTAATGAGAGAGAAAAGCCAAGCCCGACCAAGAAAGAAAAAAATATATAATGATTTTGTTTTAAAAAAAAAGTGTGCTATGTTGCAATAGCTTTTTCTCTGAGATTTTTTATTTTTTTTTGTTGTTGATTTTTTGTGCTTTTTACTTGCGTTCATTAAAGAGAAAGAGAGAAAATTGTGTTTTTTTATATATTAATTTTTGAAACTTTTTATTCTTTGATGGAAAAATATTTTTATGCTTTTTTTCAGCGAAACGAAAGCTTTTCATTACAGCGAACGTTTTTTTTTCGAAAATGATAAATAATTCCTTGGTAAAGTGGAGGATAAATTTTTTGGTCACAAACGAAAATGCGTATAAGACCATTTTTTTCGTGAAATGTCCAAACTCGGCATATTTTAACGAGCAAATTACTAACATTTTAAAAAATTTTTTTACAAAAAAGTCAAAAACAGTCTTAAAAATTAGTTTCACCACTTTCTTTTTGAGAAAATTCTAGAAGAAAAAATTTTTTTGAGATGTAATCGAATGAATTTTTTGGACTGTTTTCGACTTTTAGTAAAAAAATTTTTTAAAACGTTAGTAATTTTGCTCGTTAAAACATGCCGAGTTTGGACATTGCGCGAAAAAATGGTCTCGTTTTTGACCAATAACTTTATTCTCCATCACCCAGGAATTACAGAAATTCCAAAGCACCATAACTTTCCTAGTTTTAAAAAGCCAAAAACAATTTTTTTGTGGATTATAATTGTTTTCGTTTTCAATTTTCAACTAAAAAAGTGGCAACGTTTAATTTTTTTCCAAAATCAAAACTTCCCACTTTTAAACATACATGAAAAAACAGTTTTTCTTTTTTAAAAACATTTTTATTGTTTTGTTGGTTTCTCGTTTTTTCTGTCTGAAATCTTTTATCGCGATATCAGTCAATTTTTGTCTCAAAAAAATTAATTAAGCAATCTTTTCTCATTTCTTTTTTTTGTTTTTTTTGATTCCTAAAAACAGAAACTTTTTAGCTTTAATTGGAGCGTTTTGATTTTTTTTAAATAACTAAATTTTTTCCTGAATCCAGAAAAAAAACTGGATTTAATAATTTCCTAATTTTTTTTTCTTAAAACTGATATTTTTTAGACGTCTAATTTTGAAGAGTAATTTTTTCAAAATTGAAAGAAAATGTATTACTTTCTATTTTAATTTTTGAAGTAAGAACGTTTTCAAATAAAATGTTTTTTGGCCTAAAAATAATGTTTTAAATTAAAACTCTAGAGGCTATCTGGACAACTGATTGACTGATACTCTCTCTCAAAATTTTCAATAAACAACAGTTTTAATATATTTATGTAAAGCTTTTTGATTTACAGTTTCCGAAAGTCACGTTTTTTTGAACATATATTTTTTTTATCTTTTTGGAGGTTTTTAATGTTCTTTATTCAAAACATAAAAAAAGTTGTTGTTTTTAAACGTTATATCAACGGTCATAAAAAAAAGTTGTCGAAGATGGGGAAAAACACATGTGTTTTACAACTCAAGTACATTACATAACATATGTATTTTGAGTATTTTTATACTCGAAATGCATATGTTGGGTAAAGAATGTAAGATTTGTTGGTCTTAAACAGAATTTTTTAAACTCTAAATTTCGTGAACAAGTTGAACAAATCGGGCAGATCTAAACCCTGGACTGGACTCACCTCTGGACTGGACTGCTAAACCCTGGACTTAATTGTCTAAACCCTGGACTTGAAAAACTAAACTCTTGACTGGCATAAATATTTTTAATCTTGTAATTCTAAAGCAGATATAAACATCTAGAATCACTTCTTACACACATTTAATGCCAGTCCAGAGTTCAGTTTTTCGAGTCCAGGGTTTAGACAATTGAGTCCAGGGTTTAGCAGTCCAGTCCAGAGGTGAGTCCAGTCCAGGGTTTAGATCTGCCCGAACAAATCTCTATCATTTGCTGTAAAATTCCCCCCTTTTACATTTTTTTGCTACCATATTATCCATCACCAAAAAAAGTCATTACTTCTACAATTTTTTCCTTGTCATTTTCTATCTCTCTTTCTTTTTTCGTCCATGATTTATCTATTTCCGGCACCACATTGAAAAAAGAAAAAAAAATGACATAACCGAAAAAAAACGTCTCTTTTTTTGCTTCTCCAATTTTTTTTTTCGGACCAGACACCACTGATAAAAAAAATATATAATTTTTTTTGTCATTCATTGCTTCCAAGGATATCCGCCTTCAAAGAATTTCAATCTTTAATCATCTTTCTTCTTCATAAAATTTTATATCGAATCCCATTCCATTGATTATTTATTATTTAAAATAAAAAATCAAATATAATTTCTTTTTTTGATGATTTATTTTTAATTTAGAGCAGCGTGAAAAAGTCTGCGTCAAAAACTTTTTTTCCATCAATCAATTTTTTTTGCAGTCTTTTTTAAAAACGTTAAAAACTTTTGAGGGACACTTTGCCAAAGAACTTTAAAATTGTTTCTCGAACAAAAAAATTTTTTTGCTGCTGCGTTTTTTTTGTGTTGGATTTTTTTGTTTTTTATGCTCAATTTTTTAACCAAAAAATGTTTTTTGCTGATTTTTTTCTAAAAAATGTGGGTTTTTTGCTTTAAATAAAATCATCAAAAAGCGATGGCAGCAATTTTTTTTTGCAGATTATATTTCTAAAATATGTGCTTTTTTCGATGATAGATTTATTCTGAAAGCGTAAAAAATGTATATGTTTGTCTTTTTTGACACAATGTTTTTTATATCAAAAAAATATGCTGCATTTTTTCGTTGACCACTTTTTTTTTGTTATCGATGATAATAGTTCTTTTTTTGGAGTCATATTTCTAGGTTTGATGATGAAAGAGGAAAAAATTGATGAATATTGGCTATTTTTGTAAGAGTAAAAAAAGTAGACGTCGTCGTTGTGGTGGACAATAACAATGCTTGCGTTATATTTATTGTGTTCATTTTTTGAATGAATTTAATCATATTTTTAGCATTGTTCGATTTTTTCTGTATTATTTACTGAACTCTGGAATTAATATTTACCATATCGGTTATAATATCTGATTCTGATCATTTTAAGGATGTAAATTCTTGTTGATGTTTTTTTGGCAAAGGATTTTTTTATGTTTTTTGATCCCTTTTTTCCTGTTTTTGTTTTTTCCTACTTTTCGCTGAAAAATCTTTTTTGATCAAAAATGCAAATCAAATGAAAAAGTTTTTTTTTGCTGTTGAAAAGAACTACACTACAGTATGCATATTTTTTTGACTTTTTGCGATAATTTTATTTTTTACGGCGTTTTTCAATTCTTCAAAAGCGATATTTTTTAAAATACCATTAAAGAGAGAAAAATAGTAAACATCTGGCATTATTTCATTATTGTGTTATATTTTCAATCATGGCATTTCTTTTCTCTGCCATATTTTAACTTTGTTTTTTTATCGTCAAAAAAAAGGCGCAATCCCTTTTAGATATTTTTTTCATTGAGAAAAACACCATTTTAAACTTTTTTTTTTGTTGTTTTCTTTAAAGTAGCAATATGTCGAAATCGTACTTGACTCAACTCTTTTTTCTCTTTCCTCTTCTCTTTTTTCTTACGTGCTCTTGTAATAACACAATTTTTTATATATGTTTTTATTTTGATTTTGGGCCTCCCTTCTTTCTTTCTTTTTTTCTCTCTCTAAAGTTTTTAACATTTCTTTTATTTTTTGCTTTGTCAGCAGCAGTTCTTTTTTTTCTTCCATTTCCAACTGTGAACTTTTTTCTTTTGCTGGTGTCCCTTTTTTCCTTCCTATTTTTCATCAAAAAATACTTTTATATATTTATTTGGAACATTGAAAAAAAAGAAAGAAAGACCAAAGCCTGAGCTCTCTCTTAACCATGCCTGCTTTGGCTTGCTTGCTGCTGCCCCATCTATATTTTTTTGCAACAAAAAAAGAATGTTATGTCCAAAGAGTGTCGTCTCCCTTTTCCTTCTCTTTTCTATTTTCGTCGTCGTTTTTTTTTTGCTGTTGTTGGAGAAGAAGAACCAAATATGATTTTTGGCCCCAAAAATATTTGTGTTTTTCTAGAAAAAATTTGCGTGTAATTTTATTTAAATTTTTTTGTTTTAATTTTTAATATATCATTTTTTTTGCAGGACTTCGGTATATTGAATCTCTCTCTTTCTTTGTACAACGAAAGCCACCAAATAAGGGAACACAAAACTCAAATCAATCAAGAATTTATTATATATATTTATTTACAAATTTTCTATTTTATAATAATACTGGTGATTTACAAATTATTGCCGTATATATTAAAGTCGAAGATTTATATTATTTTGTATTTATATTTTGTATAATAATATATTAGAAGGGAAAAACAACTATGACAGCGATAAGTAAATATCCTGAACCGAATGTGATAATTGAACCTTCAACAACAACAACAACGCCAACAGCTTTAAATGAGAATAGTAGTAATAGCTCAAAGAATATTATTGTTGATGATACATCAAAAAGGTATGCGAATAAAATTATGGAGGAAAAAAATGTTTATTGAACAATGATTTTTTTTTGCAGGAAATGGAGATATTGTCCTTCTGATGATGGCAATGGTGATGGCGGAGAAGGTGAAGATGATAATGGAGAGAATGAAGCAAATTGTAGTGGATATGATGATGAACTTGTAAGAATATCTTCACCTGTTCCAACCTTTTCAAATATTCCATGGTCAAGATCTCGTAAATATTTAGCTGATCTTGAAGGGTAAATATACACATTTTTAACGTTAACATATGTTAATCACTATCTTTTTAGGCTACATTATGAGCTGCTAGAATGCTTCGATTGGTTAAGGCCAACAGAAGCTGAACGATTTGCCCGATGCAATGTATGTCAAAGAGTGAGGAATGTTCTAATTGATATAACACCGGATGCAATATTTTATGTTTTTGGTACGTAATTACACTCTCTTTTAACTTTCAAATATATATAATCACTCCTATTTTTTAGGTTCTGTTGCAACAAATCTTTTCCTTCCAACATCTGATATTGATATTTCTGTTGAGCTACAACGCCTTTCACCATATGATATGCAAATAGTTGCAGATGCATTTAGAAATTCAAAAAATTTTAAAGATGTTAATGTTCTTGATCGTGTACATGTACCAATTATTAAATTAACGGATCGTGAAACAAATATTAATATTGATATTTCATTTAATACTTCAAAAGCTCATTGTGCAGTTGAATATATTTTGTATATGAGATCTTGGTTTCCAGCAATTGAACTCTTTGTTCTAATTCTTAAACAATTCTTAGCTTCTCGACAACTCAATCAAGCTTTTACTGGTGGACTTTCTTCGTATGGCTTAATTTTAATGATTGTTCATTATATGCTTCGATTTTATCGTTCATTCTTTTTTGTAACGGATATCCATCAACTTCCAATTGGTATGCTATCCAAATTTTTTATGGATTTTTTGGAATATTATGGTCGTATATTTGATCCACTAACAGAAGCTCTGGCATTCCCAAAACTTGATGAAGCTGTTCTAATGTCAAAATCACATTTAACTTCAATAATGAATGAAAATTTCTTTGCTTCTGTGCTATGTATACAAGATCCATTAACACCCAGTAAGTTTTTTAATCCTTAAAGATTGTAGTTTAAAAATGTGGATGTGTTCTTTTCGAGTTACTGTAGTTCCAAGTTGTTTTAGGGGTGTTTATTGTTTAAACCTTTTTTAGGTTTAAATGGGTGTTCTCTATTACTAATATAAATACTTGAGAGATTTTCCTTGACTTTTACCTAATGACTATATATGTTCTCAAAATATTTATACTCAAACGTTGTTACATTTTTTAGTGAATGATGTTGGACGCGGTGCACATAATTTTTTACAAGTTAAAGCAGCATTCAATTCAGCATTTACAAATTTAAATAAAAAAATTAAGTATTCAAAATCTGGTGAACCAATGCTTCAATCAATTATGACATTTCCACAAAGTTTTGTACAATTTCGTCGGCGAATAAATTGTTTACCATTTGAAAATATTCTTGAACATATTGGAAATGAACCATATATTTTTGGTGGACAACCAGCACAACCTTTTTCATATGATTGTGATGCTCGTGAAGCAATATTATTTCCAGCAACAATTAACGCATCACCACAAATATTCTTTCCACAATCAATGCATCAACAACAAAATAATCAACAGCAACAACAACAATCTTCAACATTTGATGAAAATGGTATTTTAATTGAACAACTTTCAACCTCCAGCTCTGAAGCCTCATCATCTGCAACACCAACAGCATTTCCATCACCTCATGCAGCTGCAGATAATAACATTTCAATTTCACGTGGCGAAAATGAATTTTATACAAATATTCAACAACCACAAATGCAACAACAACAAATATTTTTTCCACCACCTCCACCACAAATATTCCATCATCAAAATCAACGGCCAGAAATGTTTTCATTTAATCCATATTTTGCAATGTCATTTCCACAACATCTTCAACATCAAATTCCACCACCTCATGCATATCATCATCAACATTTTATCAATAGTAATGATTACGCCAACAGCAATAATAACAATAATCAACAACAACA